>CM048744.1:926287502-927646252 GCA_026315105.1 Locusta migratoria | reverse complement strand
GTGCGGAGTGCTTCTGAAGTTGCGTTTTGTTATGTTGTTTGTGTGGTGAGGTGTTGGATGGGTCGGCGATTGGTAATCAATCCTGCTAATGTATTGCGATTGGTTGAGATGAAATTTCGAAGAGTCTTCTTCGTGAATACTGTCTTGGTGTAGAAGATGAAATCATTCACAGGTTTTCTGGTACCTATTATAGTGTAGAAATATGAGCATAGGTTATAAACACTATAATAGATACAAGTAACATGCGAATGATTCATCTCTTACAACAATACCATCTTCACGAAGAAGGGTTCTTCGTAACTTCATCTCAACCAGTCACACTATATTAGCAGGATTGATTAGCAATCCCCGACCCATCCGACGCTTCACTACATAGATAACGTCACAAAATGCAACTTCAGAGGCACACTGCACCGTCACTGCCGGTACACCATTGCAGTGTGCAATGTGCAAATCAGCATGGCACACGCAGAGGCCTGTAAAGGACGACTGCAGAGTTTTGCAGATGCGGGAGTACCACTAGTGCAATAAGTGACGTTTACATTATCTATCATACGATTTTGGTATTTCTGTTTGTTCGAGCCCAAGTACTTTCCTTGTGAGTCGAAACTTGAATCGGCACTGTTTCGAAACAACAAATCTTGTGATTCATGTATCGGACGCTAGGTACCGTTAACATGCGTTTTGCTGTCCGTCTGCCTGGGTGAGTTCGATACAGCGCCGAGGAGTGCAACGGGTTTGAAGTTTCTCCCCTAACGCGACACGCGAGATTTTGAATTATGCTATCGGTACCCTTCAACTGAGGTTTGAAAACCACCGAGAAAAATTGTGAAGTCCTTCGGTGTTTTTAGGTAGTTTCGCGTGAACTAAGCGTTGTTAGGCATTGTTGCTACATCTGTGCCAGGTGAACGCATCTTTTCGAAGCAATGGCAAACAATTTCAGTGGGACGAAACCGCGTTCTCAGGAAGACGTAAAAAAAAAAAAAAAAAAAAAAAAAAAAAAAAAAAAAAAAAAATTTAATTTCAGTTCAAAGAAACTGAAACTGATTCTCTTTTATTTGAATGACTGAAGATGAATCTAATTATTAGAATACCTATCTGGACATTGAAAATTTGTAGTTCAGTTTTGTGGTTTCGTCACGTAAATTTTGAAATGTGTTTCCTTGTGTTAATACTTGTAGTAATATCTGTTGATTGCATTAAATATGTCTCAAGAACAAATCTTAAATATTTTGTTTCTTTTGATTGGTTAGAAAAGTTATTCATTTCTGGATGCACGTAGACATATTAACCATGATCTTTCTTGTTTTGTTTAAACTTAATTATGGAATTTTGAAGGTTGGAAAAAGTTTCATGACTTTGGAATCTGAACATTACTATTTGTGCTTCCTTTGTTACAATATTTGTTTGTATGAAAATACGAGTAACTTAGGAAACGTTTACGCTTTAACACGATTGTAAAATCGTAGTATCAGACGAATCCTGTGCCTTTCAATTAAGTCTAGTGAATAACGTATTAAAACCATGTTTATATTCCATAGATGTTTCGTATTTGCTGTATCGCCCTACTGCATCTTTCTCAGCTCACGTGAATCAGCGGAGGTAGCAGGACGCAGGGCTGCGGCACGTCAAGTGTTTTGAGTGCCGAAGCAGTGAGTCGACTGACTGCGGCGCCCTGTAGCTGTCGCGGTTCACGTGGATCAGGGAAGATGGTGCGGTGCACGACTCTGCAACACGCCAGATGTTTCGTGTGCCGAAACAGTGAATCAACCCACTAGATTCAGATGATCCGTATGTTTCGAAACAGTGAAATGATCCGAACTGCCGATCACTATTACCGATAAAATTGTAATTATTGTGGGCATGCTATGACGACGGTGAAATATGTAATATTTCCGGCTCGCAGCATTCAGAACCGACTTGAAAATTGCTTCCATAGAGCAAGTCAGTAGCGGAGAAGCATAACAGGTACTACCGGTAGGTTTGGTTTCCGTGGGAAGGAATGTAAAAAAAAGATCCTCTAGTTTCTTGTAACTCACGCTTACTGGATGACGTATACGGCGGTAGCCCGCCAAAACGCGATCATATTTTAATTAATATTTAATAAACCAATTGTGGAATCCACCCGCTCGGTTAGCCGTGTGGTCTAACGCACCGCTTTCCGAGACGGGGATCCGTACCGGCCCCAGTTCGACTCCGCCCGGCGGATTCATGAAAGGGGTTGGACCGCCGGCCAGCATGGATGTGGTTTTAGGCGGTTTTCCACATCCACGTAAGTGAGTACCAGGCTGGTCTCCAAGTTCCTCTTCAGTTACACGATTTGAAAACATTTCGTAGCACTTTACACTTTCACACATATAACATTAAACACAGACATTTGGAGAACACAGTTTCTCCCAGGGGGCATGGCGTGGCAGGAAGGGCATCCGGCCACCCCGTAACTACTAACACGCCAAATCCGATTAACAAAGCCGACGACGCATGTCGTGGAACATGGCTCAAGAGAAAGAGAAGAAAAGAAGAAGAAGAAGAAAACTAATAGTGGAATCCAGCTAAATTGCTGAACAGGAACCCCTCAATGTTATGTCCCTGTAAAATAAAATATACAGAGTGTCCTACCCAACTGTTTCACCTCTGATATCTCTGAAACTACAAGAGATATTGAAAAACCACTGTCACAGTCATGAACGTACGGCAGAGGCTTATGAAAGTAGGTACTATGAGACTCTCTAAAACAAGAAGAAATATTATTTTCAACACAAACGTTTTTAATGCGTACCCCATATTACTTCTTAATCAATCGATAAGATGAAAAATCACAAATATAATGGCTTCGGATGCATCGCAATGCATCAATTACATCCGGAGGAACTGCGAAGAGAAGTTGACGTCTGAAACACATGAGGCGCGCTGCTAGCGCGTGTCCGAGACTCAACCGTGAGTCTCGCTTGAGCCTCGGACACACGCTAGCAGCGCGTCTCCAAAGACGTTGTAAAAATAACTAGACTCCCTGACGGCGCTGCAGTCGCGGGATAATTTGAACCTTCACCCGGCCGCCATGGTAGTGGCAAGCGTCACATAAACACGAGTGTTATTAGCAGGTAAATCGTATGTTAAAAAGCTACTGCGGGATATATACACAATTGATAGTCACGTCTGTATTGTTTGAAGCACGATGCTGAAGATTTTAAATACACAAATCAATTTAAGAAAGGAATAAAAAGGTCGAATTCTGTATTCTCATTTATATTTCTCATGTACGCAAGTAGCCCTACTACTTGTGTTCAGCGGCCGCGGTGGCCGAGGAGACTCAGGCGCTCCAGTTACGGTCTGCACGGCCACTACGGTCGGGAGTTCGAATCCCCCTTCGGGCATGGATATTTGTGCCGTCCTTAGTTGTAAGTAGTTCATAAGAAGTTTGTAAGTTTAGGGACTGATGACCACGTAGTTCAGTTGCATAGACTCTACAAACATTTGAACATTTTGAACTTGTGTTCAGAGAAAGTTACTCTTGCTTAACAGACTGTTAGTCAAGACAATATAGGATTGAATGAAATAAATAACAGACTTTTATAATACTGGTAGCTCTTAAAAAGGAGGTACTTTAGGCAGTACTGGTGGACAGGAAGTTCAAAAAGTTTCATTTTATGATTGTGTAAAATAACGAAATTAGTTGTCTCACTGCAGTTCGAATTTTTATTTATGAAATTAACATTAGCAACTTGTATCGCAGAATTTAAAGGTAATCTGCTTTACATATAGGTACGACAACTGAAAGGGTTTTATAGACCTTTGTATAGTTCCATATATGAACGGCACATACCCATAGTGGATGCACATTGTGAAGTTCAACCCTGTGACGATAGTTGCTGACATTTGAGGAGTTCACTCTGCTATAAGGAATTGGGTTACAGCATTGAAAATACTAGATACCCTAATGCTAATGTTAGATGCCTTAGATAAGAAAACGTTATGGCATACTTAGTGTCCTCAAAGGAATTTGGTCAAGGCTGATTGCTGTATTTACAACGTAAGAAGATATTTTTCAGTTGTGAATGTGATGGCATATTTCCCTATCACAACGATTTTTAACATTAGCTGTTTGAGTCAGCCCTGTTTGATTTTTTGGTGCTATGAAATATCTAAATATTCTAGATTACAGCTTTAAATCAAAGACGTAAAGTGTGAAACTCTTCCAAAATTAATGTTTGTACAAAAGTTTTACAACCGTAGAGTATACTGAGAAAGTGCCAAAAATCGTGTCTGACATTAAATTTCGTTCATATGCTGCACTTAGAACGCAAAAAACTGTTATATTTCAGTTTCGTTAGGAAGAGGAAACGCTGTTGGCCAATTTCTACACCGTATGTGTACAAATTTACGCGACTTAACTCAAATGAATACTCTCTCTAACCAAAATAATCTTACGTACATTTGAAGTTCGCGCGGAAGTTTGCCACTACAATGGCCGCCGAGACGCTCTTCAATTTGTCCGCTGTTGGCAGTCGGCAGCTTACGCTACTGTGGGGCTTGCGCGCTTCATGTATTTCAAACGTCAACTTCGCTTTGCAGTTTCTCCGTATGTAGAAGCATCGCAATGCAACCGACGCCATTATTTTTGTGATTTTTCATCCTATCGATGGCATAAGAAATAATATGGGGTATACATTTTAAAAAACATAAGTTTGTATTGAAAATAATATTTCTTCACGTTTTAGAGAGTCGTATAGTACCTATTTTCATAAGCCCCTGCCGTACGTTCATGACCGTAAAACTGGTTTTTCAATATCTCTTATAGTTTCAGAGATATCTGGGGTGAAACAGTTGAGTGGGACACGCTGTATAAGAATCAATTCTAAAGGACGAATCATACTAACAAAATGGCAGACGACGCGCGTCGGACACGTTCGGGCGCTGATGACCTCGCTGTTGAGCGCCCTAAAACGCCAATCAACACCATCATCATCATCATCATCATCGGACATGTTTTGACGCCAGCCAGAGAGAGGAGAAGCCTACGCGGGGCGCGCTGCAGAGACCAGTGGACATCTGGCCTTCATACTGCTAACACGTAGCACCTCAGTTCAGAAATATTGTACGTAGGATTTGGTCGGTCACAGCAGATTAATGTTATATTTAATGCTTATTAAATTTAATGCAGAGATAAAGAACAAAATAGTTCATTATGAGTAGTTTGCAAATTTTCTGCGGTTACGATTAATAAATTATCTGGCATCTCTTCATCTTCTATTCATCACTTAGTAGACAAACAGTTCCTAGCTATCCAAAATAACTTCAGCCTCAAGAGCAAGAACCACCAACCTGCGGCCTCGTTTTCTGCACTAGGACAGTTGCTGAAGAAGACGACAGGTTGGTGAAAAAACTCTTAGAACTGACGCGTGTCACTCAGGGTGGTAGCGGCAACTAGGTGCCTCGTATGATCCGTAGTCTTGTTACAACCGGGTTCACGGTGTCCATAGTAATATGGAGGAGGTTCTGTAAAAAGAAATTTAAGAAGAGAATGGCAGGGGTGTTCGCCTATGTTGAAAGTAGAGAGAGAACCAACACGTAGCTCTTGAAATTCTAATATCAAGTGTAACACCACATCGCGACCAAAGCATTAGAATCAGTATATTCCAACATTTTTCATCGTTATGTAATTTGAATTATTTGTTTAGAGGCAGAAATTTCTCATTTTTCCAAATTTTTAATAAATTCAAATTAGATCAGAATAATTCAGAACAACAGTATCCAGGGAATACATAGGTCAAACACCTTGTGTATCAAAGATCATTTGTCTGGTTTCTATTATAAATAGTACCCGCAGTTGAATTACTCTCTCTCTCTCTACGTTACTTGCTCTCTATGTTACTAGGTCTCAAAGTGTTTAATTACCTATGTGGTAGCTCTCCATGATTAGTTTCAAAGTATCATAGGAACTTTATTTCTAAGATAGGAAAGAACCCAAGAAAAAGTATTTATTTATTAATATAAACTTTCATATCGTGATCATACGCGAATGCGTACATTATCTTTGGACTTTGATCGGGATAGGCTAGGACGGAAGAATTAGAAACTTCTGCCTCCCGTAATAAACTAATTAATATTCGTGATTTTCGAATTTGAACTTATTGTCAAATTTAAGGAATCAGGTGCAAATAATATCTTTCGTGACTGGCTTCAAACTGTCTGAACTACCGGGACTCAATCATTCAATTTTTTCGGTTTATTAAATACTAGCTGCTCCCCGCGGTTCAATAGTCAGACATTAAAGTGCCAAGAAAGGGCATATATAACTACATGACTGTTTGCGACATTGTTAGCACGGAATATATAATTGTCTTGGAACGGATGGAGAGCCAAAAATCTATTGCAATACGTCCCTGCAAACGACGTTTCAAGACATCTTGTTCTCCGAGTATACGTAGAGATTTCTAGCTACGTAGAGCTGTCCGTGCGAGAAACAAGGGGTGGCCACATGAATACCTCACACTTTTAATGTTTGTCCTTGACTCTTGTTTATAGTAATCGAGAAGTCCACTTTCAATGGGAAATGCAACCGGTTAACCTGGAATGGCAAGTTTGTTGGGATGATGGGAATGCGTGGTATTAATATAGTCTCTCTCTTGGCTCCACCGGTGATGATGGTGGCCTGCACGATATGCCTTCTCAGGTACGTGTTGCGTAACCTGGTGCCATTGCATAATCGTGGTGCATCCAAGTTACGCATCAATAAAACAGGCACAGGCACACCCACCTTCAGCTCCAACTTGTGGGATGGCACCCCTGACACAATGGCACAATAACAACAATACAGCAATCGAAAACAAATACCAAGTAAAGGAACAAAATAAACAGCAAATCTAACGGAGAAATGTAACGAAATAAACAACAAACCTAACGGAGAAAAGTGAATAGATAAAAAATACATCTAACGGAGAAACGAACTGTTGAGATCCTACAAATGCAAAGCGAACCAACAAAAGAACTAAATGCAAACGTTCGACTGCCATAAATAATCCAAATCACCAAAGAAACTATTATTCATTGAAATCCGAAGAGAATACAATTTTAAAGAATTACGATAACATCACAATGTTCGAACATCTATAATGTTTCATATGTTAACTGCAGCGTACCACCTGCCATCTGTTGAGTACATTTGCTACTACTTTCGTTGCAGTTTACGTACGCTATTTATACGTGGCAGTTCGCGCTTTGTACACAAAATAGGGCTTGGTATCTAGATCCCATTCTACACAAAACGTCAATGTTTGTTCTTGCCATGGTACTTAGAGCATATTTTATTTAAAGTCTTCCATTTATATACATACTTCCTTCATTTGTTACAACAAATGAAAATGAATGCGGCATAAACGCCAACATTCAGATTTCTTGTGTATGTAATTATATATCAGATAAGCCGCATCCAAGAATCTTTTTGTATATTCGAAAGTAAAAAAGATAACAATAACAAAGAAAAAAAATTCACTATAGCAGGACCCGAACCGTTGCACAAAATAACGGAATTCTATTATATGATGCGTTAACCCCCGCGGCTGAGCATGACATACGCTACAATGCTCTTCAGCTGTTGTATTAGAAACTTCTTACAACCGTTACGTATTTCTATAGATATATTTCAAATAGATAACTTGTAATAAACATTTTGAAAACTAGCCTATGTCCTAATCCAAGACATAAGAAATCTCTATATGAAATTTCATCTAAATCAGTGCTGTAGTTTTAGCGTGATGCGGTAACAAACATAGAAACTTTCGCATTTATAATATGTATAGGATCAGCCCCTGAGAAACGGAGTTTCATGCTCAAACATTATAGAAAGTCTTTAATTATAGATGATACACATAACCAATATTTACAGTATGAAAAATTCAACAAGGGGAACTTCATCCACAAGAGGGGACCATGGGTTGATAGGACGGGTATATTTCAGGACGGAGGGCGTCAACTGGGAGAGGGAGGTGGCGGAATTTACCCTGAGAGAGGGTGTGGAGAGTGTGGAGGTAGAAGGAGGGAGGGATGCAGCGGTATAGGCATGGCAGAGGCCCGGGAATGGTGAGGATAGGGTATGTAAGGGGGTTGTGGAAGTCTATCTTGCGGTTGGTGTGTTCGAGGTATTGGGGGAGATGGGGAAAAGGGATGAAGTCATATAGATCCACATAGGAGAGGCGCATACATTAGGCAAGGCGGAGGGCATGGCGCTCTAGGATTTGGAGGGTTTTGTAGTAGAACGGGGGAGCTGAAATTCATGCTGGATGGAAACTGCAGAGGACGGGACGCATAAGGAAGTGGTAGGTGTACAGGATGGTGGAGGGTTGAGACCCCATGCCCAGTCAGTAATGAGTATGCAGATGTGTGGGGTCCATGAGAGGGAGTGATCAAGGGTTAGGTTGAGGTATTTGAGGGTGAGGGTGTGACGGATGGGATGTTATGGAGGGTAAGGTAAACGTCGGGGAGGCGAAGTGGGGGTGGTACGACCTATAATGATTGCCTCTCTGACTTGCAGTTTTTATGCTGTTGCATTTTGACACTTCTCTTCCAACTGTTTGTAATACACAACAGTCAAATGTAACATTCTAATATACTCGAGAGTCCTGCAAGGAAGACATCAACAGCATGGCATGCAGAATTCAGAAAGATGCTCCTTGTCTACCTAAAAACGGTGAAACTTTATCACTTATGGAAAGATAGACGTAGATGACATCTTATGCAAGAAAAATCTTAAAATTAACAAAGTGTAACTAGTGAGGATCAGGTCAGGTACTAAAGTGATGTGCCTAGTTACTGAAATAAAAAAAAAAACTGATTGTTCACTTTGGCTTCATTTACTTAGAAAGAAATACAAATCAATTTTTTTTCTAATTTCCACTATCCGGATAGGTTGGCGCAATAGAGGAAACGTATAAACAGTTTCAAAATAAAATAAAATAAAATAAAGTTGGTAGATTGGCTGGTGACCTACACCTACATGACTTTAAAATTAATTATTTTTTTCAGTTTACGATGGAGGCTGTTGCACTATCAGAAATGTTACGCAATAATAAAAATGTATTTGTTATTACTGTTAGGGGATGGGTGATGTTTGCTTCAAGTATTCACACACAATACCGTTAAATGCACCGATGGCTGCTAGCTGCGTCTTCGTCGAAATCGAAAGTAAATATTGTGTCTTGATCAGCTAATGCCGTACGCAAGTTCCCTGCGTCTTGATGAAGTCAAGAACAACCTGTATACCCTAGTCTGGCTATAAATTGGTGTGGTACGTCAGCCTCAGACTAACCCACCGCGTTGCCACTCAAAAAATTGAGCTCGCAAGCGTTACCTAATGCACTCTATGTTCACACCAGATGTTAAGTATCTCGGTCAACATTATGAACAGTGCATAATCCTTAGTACTCTTAGATTCACTAAGATCTGATCCATGACAGAGGAGTCTTTATCGCCTCTCCACACAAAAAAATCACTGCTCAGTGACACACACAGCCGGGCCGGTGTAGGCGAGAGAGTGAGTCTGCCTCAATATTTCTCATTCTGCTTGTGTATATCTTTTGGTGATGCTGGTGCTTAAACGCCAGTGGATTGCCTACCAATCAGAAGTTGCGTCTTAAAAAGCTGTATAGCTCGCTGGCCAATAGTGAGCTAACGTCTAATTTAGGTCTTTCCTCTCAGAGTTGATGATACCAGTTGGAATTCTCGTTTCACTTGTGGCTAAAAGCTGCAAGTAAGCACTCTTTGTTGAGCGGTATTGTGTGTCTTTTAAAAGGGTTTTAGGCATCCGTATTTCCCCAAGAAGGAAAGTGGCTTTTGGGCTAAAGACTGCCCAGGGCGAGGAAATGGAGTGATGACCCTTCCGCCCACCTGGCTTCTTGCCTCTTGCCACCACGCAGGCACCTCGTCTCGCTTTAGAAGAACAAGTGTGTGACACCAGCCTTGATTATCTTATTACACTTGTGACATGTCGTAATTTGCATATCAAACTGTAATAATCGTAAAAAATGCCCATAGCACATCGAGTTCGTCTTGATGAGTGGAATGTGATTCGGAAATTTAAGGAAATGACAGTGAGGAAGACTTTCCTCCTTACACCTACGACTTGTTGGGATTGACGGAAAGGAGCCACCAGTTACATCATGCAGCAAACTCTGTAAGTTGAGACTGGAGCAAGAATAAGGAGTGGGCAAGGGAGGGGGTGAGAGCGAGGAAGATAGTATCATCAGCTTATTGTAGGAGATGGACAGGAGGCTGGGGATGGGACATATCAGCGGAGTAGATGAGATAAAGGAGAGGAGAGAGGACGGAGCCTCGAGGCACCGGGGTAGAACAAACGGGAGATGGAGTTTCAGACAGTGACATATGAGGGGTAGTGGGTGGGGAAGGAAGCAATAAGGCAGACATAATTAATAGGAAGGGTGTAGAACTGGTGCTTCAAAAGGAGACCGGAATGCCATACATGGTCGTACGCCTTTTCTGTGTCAAGGGCGGCGTAGATGCTGATGGATACGTGTGAGAGGATGGTTTCCAGGACCTTGCTGAAATGAGGAGACGATAGGATGAGGTCTGGGATGGGGGCTTGTTGGGTTGGACAACATCAGAATACGGAATGTCTTCCACAGGTCGGGTAAAAGCTGGTGAAGAGGATGATGACTTGAAGGGACGCGCGCATCTGACAGGTAGGAGGCAGAATGTAACTGGCAGTTGGGAAAGGGACGGTCATCATGGAGAAGTGGGTAGTGGGCGAGGATTGACTGCCAGTAAGGTATGCCAATACTTGGAGGAGTTGACAGGGAGCATCGAATTAAGATGGGTGCTTGTCTGGCATGCAAAACGACCTCGGGTGTGATGTAGCTTTTGGGGCGGGTGGGATGGGGGAGGTAGAGGATGTCGCCCCCACAGAGAGGTGGTGACAAACTAATGTCACTGCCAGAGTTCAGCAGGTCGATAGGGAGAAAAGTTAAGGTCAGTGGCAATCACATAGGTTTTAAAGGATTAGTCGATATGAGAATGAAAGGCATATTTGAGGGGAGCGGTACTGTCGATATAGATAATGGTGAGAGGGACTGTGAGGAATGGGAGAAAGAGACTGTGGAATCATTAAGGAGAGGCTGGAGCCAAACGGGATGATGACAGAGGTGGGCAATCGCCACTCCACCTCAGGTGAGGGGAGGGGGCCATCTGTGCGATGGAGGAGGTAGGGAGCAGTGCTGATAGGACGGCAGGGTTGAAGGATCGTTTCATTTCGTAGGAAGGCATCCACATAGTGGTGGGAGAGGATATACATGAGAAGGTGTTTGTTGGTGGAGAGGACATTGTGGAAAAGGATGGTACAGGAAGGGCTTGCATGAGCAGTCGCGGCACCCATCTTGCAGATAGGTTTCTCATGTCCAAATGTTTATGCAAAATATTATGTTCCTGTTCATTCGAGATGCCACAGCACTAGCAATCTCAGGCACCTGAACTTTCCTGTCATCCATCACCGTATCATGGATTTTACGAAGATTTCTGGAGTCCTAGCCTCCACAGGGCGTCCAGAACGGTTAGCGTCACTTGTGCCCATATGGCCACTCCAAAAATTTTATAGCCATTTATACACTGTTCTAATCGAAGGTGCAGAGTCACCATATTGTCTATCAAGCTACTCTTTAGTCTCCTTGGGCATTAATGTTTAATCACCACACGAAATTCTTTTTCGTCTATTCTTTGACAATCTCTCGACTGCCTTGATTTACACGAATGCCAAACACAAAGAAATAGACTAATATGGCTGAAACCTGGTGTGCGTTCTAACTAAACATAGCCACGATACTCGACGATGATGCCATCTCTCGGATTTTTCAAACTCCCCTCGTATACATAATTTCAAATATTAATAATTACGAATTTAATACATAAGTAAATGATATTTAAAAATGGTACACAGTATTTGAACAAGCACATCTACAATTAACACAAAGAACATAACTATACAGCTATAACATTATACACAATCAATAGAACTAAACAGAACGATATATGTATTTCGATATTCATGATAATTATGAAATAGCGTAGTAGTGTTTTAAAGAGGCTGTTAAGAGATTCAGATTGTTGCTTAGAAGTTTTTATTGCTGTTCAATGTTCTGTGAAAGTTTGTGGAGTACTCGTCTTCTTGGTTGAAAGTTGGTTATAGCTTCTGTTGAACCGGTAAAATGGCGCTAAAGGGAAACTGAATTTCAGTACATGAAAAACGTTACATAGGAAGTGAACTTACTTATAGCAAGTCTGAATCCTGTGATAGTGTGGTAGGCGAAACCAGAATCATCGAAGCCGTGGTGTTGACAAAACTGCTCTGTGCTACGGTAATAGCAACAGACGAAACAGGACCACGCACCACCTCGCAATCGTTCATAGTTCATTCACGAGGCCAGAAACATTTGAATTATTATCCACAATCCTATTTATCTTTCTCTGTTTGAAATAACCGTGTAATCGTGTGCTGTGTCCAGCGAAAGGCATCATGACAAAGAATGCTGAGATGATCAATGCAAATTAACAATTCCGAAATGCAACAAAACAAAAATGCAGTGATAATGTAACAACACAAAAAGTACGTTGATCTGAAAATAAGTATCATAAAATAAAAATTATGCAGGACAAAAACAGGCTGCATCAGCAAGGCGTGCAAACAAGCCAATAATCCCGGAATGAAACAGTGAAAGACACAACGTCTGACTGCAAACAATACCAGAAGCTCTTTTACTTTTTTGAGGATGTCTTCAGGTAGAAGCGCGTAATATCAAATTATAAATAATGTACCAAAGTAGGAATGTGCATAATGTATGTGATTTTCTTCTGTGAACTCAGTATGGCGTACCTGAGAATCAGCTATCAGACGAATCAATTAAAAACACTGACCGTACGCACGTGATATCTGATTTGAACCTTACGGTTTGTTGTACTTCAGAAATTACAGTGAAATCAAATTCTAATTCTCTTGAAAAGACAATAGTGCGTTGTAGTCTAACTATATGATAAATTACGATTTAAGGACATAATATAAAAACAGGAAGTGCAGTGTGTAGTTATCGAGCAAGGGGATTCATTACGTTTGCAAGACAGGGTGTATGAGCAAAATTAAAAGTAATAACTCGTTTATGTAACTGAGTAAAATACATTTGCAAACAATACAGCTTCCTACATATGATGTCCGACGCAAATACATTGATTTCCACTTACCTTGACTGGAAAAAAGAAACAGCTTCGTTTCCAGATTAAGCGAGACAAATTTACAGTGATGCGTGAACTGAGAAATGTGCAATTCATAAATTAAGCAACATATGTAGCTATGTGTCATCTGACCGAAGTATCGTTCCAATTACACAAAAAGTAGAAAAGTCAAGGATGTTAAAAACTACAGTTTCCAATTATTGAATACCAAGTACCTACTTACGATTTATGTGTGACCCTGTGTGGAAGATCATTTAGCATATAATCATAATATTAATTGCATTATACGCGTCTGTGAAGCACCCGGAAATGCGAAGGTTGCAGATGCTTTCATTGACTTCGTAAGGAAGTTTGATCGCAGTTCATGGGAGTGGGTGACAACGGCGAGCAAAAATGTATGAAAAACAGAATAAAAGATAGTCTCAGGAAAAGCTGTAGTCTGATTTACAAAGTCTGTCGTACATGAATGAAACTTTCACTCCAAAGCGGAGCGTGCGCTGATAGGAAACTTCCTGGCAGATTAAAATTCTGTGCCGGAACCGGGATTAGAACCAGTGACTTTTGCCTAGTGTGGAAAGTAGGAGGCGATCTACTGGCAGAAGTAGAATTGTGAGGACGTACAGTGAGGCTTGTGAAGATAGCTCATTCAAAGGTCCCAAATTCGAATCCCGGAACCTAACCTAATCTGACAGGAAGTTTCTGTCGTGCATGTTGAAATGTTAAAATGTGTTGATCGTTCCATTCGTCCGACATAATACGATGCTTGTGCATTTTCTTCATTCAGACGGAAATAATAACGTATAATATGAAATTGATACTTTTTCTCAGCACCTTTTCGTTGTTCAAATGTGTTTGTAGACCCGTTGAACGAAAATTCTACTGCCATCAGTCCCTAGACTAACAAAATACTTAAACTAACTTACATTAAGGACGACATACACATCCATGCCCGAAGGAAGAGTCGAACCTCTGACGGGAACGGCCGCCCAATCTGCAGCATGACTCCTTATACCATGTGGCCTTTCCGCACGGCCAGTTTTCGTGAATCTCACTTGACCGAATGGTAGCATACATAGAAGGATAACATTCAAGATAGAATAAAAAGACGAAATATTCTTATCATAACCGTCGTGTCTGTCTGAAGACGGTAATTATTTAAATTTGTAATTTATTTAAGGTCGCTAGGTCGGCCTTTTGTTGAACTAGAATCCCACTCTTTTCGAGGTCTGAGGAATACCATTTCATTTCATATTTTTAATTTTATTTCCATTAATACTATGTTAGTGTTGATTCTATTTTATTATGTTTAAACATTATTATTGTCTCTATGAATGGGCTCCATGAACGGCTTCTCCGTTACGCCACTGGCCCTATGAGTGTGTGTGATTGCTTTACTTCGGTCTGTGCGGTTATGAGAATCTTCTGGAGTGCCTGTATGTATGAGAAACTTCGTTGTCGGCTGCTGCCTGATCGTCTTGAATGCTCGCTGGTTTCATGTCGCTAGGTAGTCATTACCAACTGCTATTTTTGATGATACCAAAGAGGTTTCTGCAGCACTTTGTCAGATTTTGTGTTGTAAATGTGCGAAGCGAATCTCGGTAGGCTGTCGCGCGAGTCTCTTCTGTGCCCTCCACTTCTCTCTCTGGGTCTTCCAGTACATCCAGTGCTGTCCGGCGACCTGCTGGCCAGCGGTCACTGTTGGACTGCTCTTCGGTTTGGTAAGTTGGTTCTGCTTTCGTGTCTGTGGAGATGGTAGCGATTCGTTGTCTGGTATGTTCAACTTAGACTCTAGAACGTAGCTTCATTTTTCGGAATATTTTCTCCTATCATGAGCGGAAATGATTTTAGTTTTTATTCCGGTGATTTCCTGCAGGTAAACTCGGTGAATATGTTATTAGTTTCAATTTGGTAACGGACTGGTATATTCAAACCTTTTGTGAATATGTAGCATGTGATTGTAGGAACTCTGTGTAAATTTTTTCTAGCTTTGTGGGACGCGATTATTAAGAGGGGATGTGTTAATTTTGTGCAATGCATGTGAAATATTTCTTATCTTTTTCTTTCCGTGAGTGATATGTATCTACGAGGTGTGTTCTTAGAACAAAGCCTTCAGCTACCCCTATGGCTGTTCCATGCCCTTCAGGCAAGTAATTATGGGTGTATCTCTCTGATTTCCATTTATATGTCGTGATCTTTTCTTTCCGTCTATTTTAATTTTGCTGTTTCTTTTCGAACTTGCAGTTTGCACTCATTCTTGTTCGGTAATTCTCTCCGAGCCTTGTACAGCCTCCTTTAATAGATTGCTTATGAAATACTACGTGTTTCTAGGGGTTGCATGTCGTGTTTCTTATCTTTACTTACTCCGACTTCGTAATTATTTCACTTCTCTGGTTTTGGAGACTGGACTTCATCTGTCTATGTAATCTCTCCCACACTAGTGTAGCTGCATTTCATTAGCTTCCCTATGAAATTCTATGAATTTCTCAGGGTTGCAAGTCATAGTTAATTTTCTCTATTTCTCCGAAAATTAATTTTGTATTTTTACTGGTTTTCGGAACCACATAGTTCCGGACTCCGACTTCAAGGGTTCATAGCTAGTCTCTTGATTTCTCTTCACTGCTCACAAACCAGTGCCTAGATTGTGTATTCTCTCATTGTAATTTTAAGATTTCGTTGTGATTTTTGTTGAAATGAATACGAATTTTAACCACCTCACCTTTAGTGTGGTGTGATCATGTAATGCAGCAGACACGTGCCGTGTGCCTCAGTTAGCTTGCTTGCCCGTTGCCTAAGTTAAATGCTACTTCGCTATACTTACGCACCATCTCAAGTCGGGCAAGACAGACCAGAGCCACCTACGAAGTTTATTTTTTTATTGTGTTGTGTGGTACATTCTGGCTCGCTGAATCCTTGTCTACGCCAGCGTCGCACGCTCTTGATTCGCTTAAACACGCTGATTTTGGTGAGTGTGGCTATTGCGTTGCGCTTGAATGAATGAATGGTTGATGATTGTAAATCTGCCCTCAACAGAGTTCAGTTCAGTGTACTTTGTGCTACTTTCAGTGCTGGGCATCGTCTGTATAAGATAATTTGACTTGAGTACATTATTTCAGTGAGTTTCATTTTATTGTGTATCAAAATTTGTTCCCCTTTTGCTTGTGTTTGAGCTCAATAAATAAGTTCAGTGCAATTTTGCCTTGCCTATAAATAGTAATTAATGAGTACCTTCCCCCTCCTATTTAATATTGGTTGTCACTAGTGCTAACATCAAATTCAGATGCATTTATTAAGTTGCGCCAGAAATGTTCTCTCAGCCACCCCCATGAAATGATATTGTGTGTAGTGGCTTGTCTGTTAATAATTGTAAGAATAATTACTGTGATCTACGACGTTTGTTGGCCACCTTCCTTTAACTTTCACTGATAAATTAATTCTAATTCAAGTCAGTTCCCAGTTGGGCCCAGGTAACAAGAGATTTTGTAACAGGGAGTCCCTAGTAGTTCACACGAAGCTTTCATCTGGCTTTTACGACCAGTATTATTTGTAAAGAGGTCTTTTATCTGGCTACCAATACCATAATCTATTTCCAAAGAGGTCTTTTATGTGTAAAATCACTAGACGATGTATCGTAAAGTTCATTGGCAACTTGAGAAAACGTCGAGACAAAAGATAGACATTAATTAAAATTGCAATAGGGGAAAAATGTATCCTAACTTAAAGTGTTTACGACTGCTGTGCTAAGTGGAAAAGCTTCGAACATCTACGAAACAATACATTTTTCTGTTAATTTCGTAGGACATCAAAGAACCAATGGATGTTTCTGCTAATTTCTAAGTACATCAATGAACTGTTAGAAATAGTTCAAGATTAGAGACAGTAGTATTTTCGGAAGGCTGTGACAACGATTGGAATTTATTTCGTTAGGAAATTCTGATTTATTGATTCCGCTACCTGTATCAAGAACTTAACGAAATACTTTGCCAATTTCGACACCAAATTTCGGTAAAAAAGAGTTATAATCATCTTGTCTGTAATTAGTATATAACTAAAGTGCACTAATTGCAGATCAAACGATCGTGAACATGTTTAAGGGACAGCAGTCATCGCAAAATAAAATCTTGGCTACGAATTTATCTTATTTCAAGTGAAAATCACAGGTTGTCATTTGTTATGACCCCAGTCATTTTCTTTATATTTGAATTGTTTGTCCAAATGTTGGTAACTCTATCGGACTCAACTGCGTGGTTATCAAACCGTAGCTTATAAACAACTTAAACTAAGGTAAACTAACCTAAGGACAACACAAACAACCATATCCGACGGGGGACTCGCACCCCCGACGGCAAACGTCTGCCGCGGCATTTGAATTGTTGAGGAACTTTTTGATTAACTGATCCTATAAGAATTCCGATAAATACTGAAACCTAAAACTCGACAGTACGCAACAAGTATTCGATACTTCTCGTTGCGAAGTACAGGCGTATACCTTATTACCTATAAAAATAGAAATAATGAGTTACAGATATATACTATTTACATACAAATAACATGTTCCTGGCAATTAGACGGAAGTAGGCTAAGGCCAATTGTAAAGTAACTAATTTAAGCAATTAAACATAAAAGCGTACATGAAATTACAACTATACAATGTAAATACTAAAAATATATTTGCCGCGGTGGAGTAACCGAGTGGTCTAAAGCGTCTCGCTGCGGAGCGCGCTGTTGCTCGCCGTGGAGGTCCGAGTCCTCCCTGGGGCATGGGTGTGTGTGTGTGTGTTGTCCTTAGATTAGTTTACCTAGGTTTAAGTAGTTTGTAAGCTACAGACTGATGACCACGCAGTTTGGTCCGATAGATTTACAAACATTTTTTAAAATATATTTATTTGGTCTAGTTAATTAACCGCTCCTACCCCATCAGTAGCAAATATGGTTCCCCATTCTTATGACACAGGGGACATCGAACCCGTGTAAATAATATTCATTTATTATGATAAGAAGTGTTACTCAGAAACATCTTCTCTATGAGTTTTATGCAATCTTGAAGATTAGTAAGTGACCACTTCAATAGAGAGGTTCAATGTACTAGGTGTTCAGAAGATTGAAGAAACCCATTTCAATTGTTACAACCGTCAACCAATTTCGTTATTTCCTTTCTATCGTGACTAATGAAGTTGCCGAGCAAGACTAAAAAAGAATTTTAAAAAAAGATTTTAAAAAGAGGTCTTTGTTTTCTCAATACCCACACCTCCCTCATTGCTCCCAGCTTATTATTTTGGGAAACACACAAGAACAGTACGCACTAGCATCTCAAATGCAATTCTCCCTCATAGGAGATATTCGATTTTTCCTCCTTGAGTATTGATTCACGCATCAACCCGCTATTGTAGTGAATTTCGGATGCGCTTAAGTACAACGGAAAGTATTAACATTATTTGTTAACTGTTGGCACTATTGTATTATATTGTTATTTGTTAACTGTTGTCACTGTTGTATTATAATATTAAAACATTATGTCACTCTGTTGTGGTTACAACTAACAATTTCTATTCAATCCCCTACATTTACATTCCTGATACTTATTTATAATAACCTCTGTTTTCTGTATAATTGTTGGTGCACAGTATGTAAACTATTATCATTAATGTTATTATAATGTTAAGACTTCCTGACGCACTGTTTTTCTGATAAACAGGAATTTCTACCATCCCTGATTTTTATTCTTTAGGACACGATGTAACTTGCAATTTTTCACTCTATTTGATAACCCGAATATTGATTTAAACCTAAGGAAGTCCTTTGGAGTGTGGAGTGTTGCCTTGTATGGGAGTGAAACAGGGACAATAAACAGTGCGGACAGGAAGAGGATAGAGACTTTTGAAATGTGGTGCTATAGAAGAATGCTGAAGATTAGGTGGGTGGATCGCGTAAATAATGAGGGGGTACTGAACAGAATTGGGGAGAAAACGAATTTCTGGCATACCTTAACTAAAAGAAGAGATCGATTGATAAGACATCAAGGAATTGTGAATTTAGCGTTGGAGGAAAGTGTGTGGGGTAAAAACTGCAAAGGAAGACCAAGTGATGGATACAGTAAGCAGATTCAGACAGATGTAGGTTGCCGTTCTTATGTGGAGTTGAAGAGGCTTGCTCAGGATAGGGTATTGTGGAGAGCTGCATCAAACCAGTCTCCGGACTGAAAACCACAACAACAATATTTGATAACCTATTAGGACATGATGTAAGCCGGCCGTGGTGGCCGAGGAGACTGAGGCGCTTCAGTCACGGTCTGCACTGCCACTACGGTCGGGGGTTCGAATCCCCCCTCGGGCATGGATATTTGTGCCGTCTTTAGTGTTAGCTAGTTAATAAGTAGTTTGTAAGTTTAGGGACTGATGACCCCGTAGTTAAGTCCCATAAGCTTAACAAACATTTGAATTTGAACATGATGTAAATAACATTTGGTCACTCCATATGATGACCCATTGCCCTTTTTCTTCTGTATTGATTAACTTTTAATATTATTGTATCTAACTTGTCTTCATTTGGCACGGCGCAATTAGACAATACGTATAGTTATTATGATTTTCCATTTGACAGATTCTGATTATGGCCCAGGCCTAAACGCGTAAGATAAAATCATTTTATAGCCAACTTATGACTTTTATCAATAGAGCGACTTATACAGCTTTTTGCGGACTTCATTCAAATGCCATGCTGGTATACTCAGCATGTGCAAACAGTTGTGGAATTTTACACCCTACAGTGCAGTAAACTAGGCCTCAAATCAGAATTTAAATATGAATCTCTACATCTACATGTGATACTCTGCAAATCACATTCAAGTGCCTGGCAGAGGGTTCATCGAACCACTGTTATACTATTCATCTCCCACTCCACTCTCGAATAGCGCACAGGAGGAAAGAACACCTGAATCTCTCCGTTCGAGCTCCGATTTATCGTATTTTATTCTGATGATCATTTCTACCTCTGTAGGTGGGAGTCAACAATATATTTTCGCATTCGGAGGAGAATGTTGGTGATTGGAGTTTCGTAAGTAGACCATGTCGCAGAACGAGTTAACGACATGAACATCAACACTATACTGGTGAGATGTGGTATGTAGCTCAGTATCAACCCATAGCAAAAGGTGTACCAACACACGAAACGAAAATGTACTGAACTCAGCTACATCTTATTTGATCACATACAGAATGACACATAATAACGCAATGTTTGAAATGAGTAGTGGCAGCCATTGGCACTTGGCAGCACTGCAATTTCGTGGCAGCGAATAAACTGTCCGTCATTTCAGTAATCATGGAGCAGTGGAACGGACAACGGCGTGCGTTATCCAGAAGTTTTGAGGTCATCATGCCGTTCCGTCGGAACGCGAAATACAATGTTGGATTAATAAGTTTAAGAGCGTGTCTCTGCCCTAAAAAAGAAAGGAACAGAACGACAAAGAGGTGTGCGTTTGTAAGAGTACACCTGTCGCTTTATCTTACTTTACGTAATGTATATATTGTGTTAAATTTGTTTATTTCATGTATTTTTCATTTGTTATATGCTAGATATATATTTTTATGTAACGTCATTTTCTATATTGGATCATTCAGTGTAAACATGTACTGTATGTGTAAACCCGCATGAACACACGGACATTCTTATGCTGTAAGTTAGCAATGCGCCAGAGAAAATGTTGAACCTGTTGTAAAGACTGTCTTTGGTACAGAAGTAGTAGCTGTGAGTGTCGCGCTACTGAAGCAGTCGCGGTGCGGACTCGCCAAAGTAAAGACATAAATGCAGTCGCGAAGCGGACTCGCTATAGTAAACACATAAATGTTTTGTTGATGGTGCAGAGGCACGGTAGGCGCAGTGTGGCGCGAGTTTTATGCAATTGCAATTAGCCTGAGAGGCGTACTGTTTAATGTATTGAACGAAGTGCGAAATAAGTTTATTTATACTCGATCAGAGTAATCTTTTTCCATGTGTGCAAGAAAAGTAATTGTTTGGTATCAAGTCTATTGTCACCTAGTGTGATCGTTGTGTAGTAAGAGTACCAGTCCAGTGCCAGCTGTCACCAGTGCCACATCGTTACAGCGCTAAGTATCTGAATTTAATTTGTGTCAAATTTAATTTGCCAGTCTAGTTCATTTTCGGTAGTACTGTTTTAAGAGGTTTATTCCCGCGTACTTGCAGATTTCGTTTGTACTACTGTTTTAGTAATTTATTCTATCGTATTTGATAAATACCGTTGTGTTTAGTCTTCGTCTTTGACCAGTGTATTTCAAAACAAGTCAGAGACCGTTACTAAGCTCGTTATCAGTCAGTCCAGTGCCAGCTGTCACCAGTGCCACATCGTTACAGCGCTAAGTATCTGAATTTAATTTGTGTCATATTTAATTTGCCAGTCTAGTTCATTTTCGGTAGTACTGTTTTAAGAGGTTTATTCCCGCGTATTTGCAGATTTCGTTTGTACTACTGTTTTAATAGTTTATTCTATCGTATTTGATAAATACCGTTGTGTTTAGTCTTCGTCTTTGACCGGTGTATTTCAAAACAAGTCAGAGACCGTTACTAAGCTCGTTATCAGTCAGTCCAGTGCCAGCTGCCACGAGTGCCGCAGCGTTAACAGCGCTAAGCTGCCGGACTCAGTTTTGTTGATTCGACAGTGTAGTTACCACTGACCACAGTTAAGTCAGCAGCCAGCCGCCTTCATTAGAATACTAGGCTCCTTTAAAGTTTTTAATTGCTGTTAATTGTATCGATAGGATGGATAGGATGTGTGCCTGCTGTGTGCGGACGCAGGAGGAGTTGGCCGCGGTTCGCGAACAGCTGAGCGTGCTGTTGACTACAGTCAGCCGTCTTCAGGCTGCTGTCTCGGTGTGCAGCGATGGTGGGGAGTCTGGTGCGTCGAGTGGGACACCTCAGGTGTCTCACTCTTCGCTCTCTGTCCCTGCTACCGAGGCACCTTCAGGTGTACCGGACGTCGTCGAGCCGCCTTCTCCGCAAGGGGAGTGGCGGGTTGTACGGCGTTCGCGTCGCTCGAGGCGGAAGGCCAATGTGGAGGCTGGACGTCCGTCCGCGCCCGTTCGTCCTGTGAGTGAAAGTGTGGCCACTCCTTCAGCAGGGTCCGAGCAGGTGCACGGGGGGAGGGGATTATTAGTTATTGGGAGCTCCAATGTCAGGCGCGTGATGGAGCCCCTTAGGCAGATAGCGTCCAGATCTGGAAGGAATTCCAATGTGCACTCGGTGTGTTTGCCGGGGGGCCTCATCCGAGATGTGGAGGCGCCCTTGCCGGCGGCTATCGAGGGTGCGGGGTGCAGTCGACTGCAAGTCGTAGCTCACGTCGGCACCAATGACGCTTGTCGCTTGGGTTCTGAGGACATCCTCAGGTCCTACGAGCGGCTGGCGGAATTGGTGAAGGCTGCTGCCTTCGCACGCGGGGTGCAAGCAGAGCTGTCGATTTGCAGCATTGTTCCCAGGGTTGATCGGGGTCCTTTGGTTTGGAGCCGAGTGGAGGGTCTGAACCAGAGGCTTCGCCGACTCTGTGACAGTCATGGCTGCAGATTTCTGGATCTGCGTTATCGGGTGGGGAATTGTAGGGTGCCCCTAGATAGATCAGGGGTGCACAACACTAAGGAAGCGGCTACTCGGGTAGCAGAGTACTTGTGGAGTGCACATGGGGGTTTTTTAGGCTAGGCGCTAACTCTGATGAGCACTCGCCTGTCAGCATTCAAACAGCGAATTCCGGCCACATTCGGAACAAAAATTCGAACATAAAAATATTAGCCGCGAACTTACAGAGTATTAGAAAAAAAGTTCCCGAATTTGCAGCGCTGCATGGTAGTTATTGCGCTCAGATAGTTTTAGGCACCGTAAGCTGGCTAAATGATGATGTGGAAAGTTCAGAAATATTTAGCGAAGCGTGGAATGTATATCGGAAAGATAGATCTGATACAACCGGAGGAGGAGTGTTCATCGCTGTGGACAAAGATATTGTTTCCACTGAGATCGAGGTTGAAAGTAATTGTGAAGTTATCTGGGCACGCATAACAGGTCTAAAAGAAGTAAAGTTAATAGTTGGTTGTTTTTACCGGCCCCCCAGTGCTGCTGTAACAGTTTTAGAATCATTCAAGGAAAGTCTACACCATGTAGTGCATAGGTATCAGGGCCATGCAATATTAGTCGGAGGTGACTTCAACCTTAAGAGTATAGATTGGGACCTCGCTAGTTACATTTCAGGCGGTACAGACAAGCAGTCTTGCGAGCTACTTTTGGACACATTCTCCGAAAACTGTCTTGAGCAGTTAAACCGGCAACCCACGCGCAATGGAAATATTCTAGACCTTATAGCCACAAACAGGCCTGACCTTATTAACGATGTCTGTGTAGAGACAGGAATTAGTGATCATGATATCATCATAGCGTCGATGGTGACCAAAGTTCATAAACCAGTCAAGAAGGCTAGGAGCGTGTTTTTGTTGGGAAAAGCCGACAAGCAAATGTTACGATCGCACTTAGAAAATGAATGGGCATCGTTTAATTCTGGGTCTATGGATGTAGAGGACTTGTGGACTAAATTTAAATGCATTGTCAATGAAGGGTTAGAGAAATATGTGCCAGTAAAGACTATTAAGAATGGAAAAGATCCACCGTGGTATAATAATAATGTTAGAAAGCTGCTGAGAAAGCAAAGGCTGTTGCACTCTCGATTCAAAAAAGAACACGCAAATGATGACAGGCAAAAGTTAGTAGAGATTCGTGCGTCTATAAAAAGATCGATGCGTGAAGCATACAATAATTATCACAGCCATACCTTAGCAAAAGATCTTTCCGAGAACCCGAAAAAATTCTGGTCCTATGTAAAATCGATAAGCGGGTCAAAGCCCACTGTCCAGTCACTAGTTGATCATTCCGGGGCAGTAATAGAAGAAAGCAAACGGAAAGCTGAAGTTCTAAATTTAACCTTTAAGAAATCTTTCACGCAGGAGGACCGCACAAATATACCATCATTTGATCAACGTACTAATTCCGAAATGGGGGACATAGCAATAGGTATTTCCGGTGTAGAGAAGCAGCTGAGAGAGCTAAATACGAAAAAGTCTGCTGGTCCGGATGGAATACCAGTTCGGTTTTACAAAGACTATTCTGCGGCATTGGCCCCCTACTTAGCTTGCATTTATAGCGAGTCTTTAATTCAGCGCAAAGTTCCTAGTGATTGGAAGAAAGCGCAGGAGACTCCCGTGTATAAGAAAGGAAAGAGAACTGACCCACAGAATTACAGGCCAATATCGTTGACATCGGTTTCATGTAGAATTTTGGAGCATATTCTCAGTTCGAACATAGTAAATTTCCTTGAAACGGAAAAGCTTCTTTCCATGAATCAGCACGGGTTTAGGAAACATCGTTCATGCGAAACTCAGCTTGCCCTTTTCTCACATGACATCTTGCGAGCCATGGACGAAGGGCAACAGGCGGATTGTGTTTTTCTCGACTTCAAAAAGGCGTTCGACACGGTGCCACACTGCAGACTGCTAACGAAGATACGAGCTTATGGAATAGGTTCACAGATTTGTGACTGGCTGGAAGACTTCCTAAGTAATAGAACGCAGTACGTTGTTCTCGACGGCGAGTGTTCATCAGAGACGAGTGTATCGTCAGGCGTGCCCCAGGGGAGTGTGATAGGACCGCTATTATTTTCTATCTATATAAATGATCTGATGGACAGAGTAAGTTGTAATTTGCGGCTGTTTGCTGATGATGCTGTGGTGTATGGGAGGGTGTCGTCTGTAACTGACTGTAATAGCATACAGGTTGACTTAGACAAAATTTCTAGTTGGTGCGAAGAATGGCAGCTAGCTCTCAATGTAGAAAAATGTAAGGTGATGCGCATGAGTAGAAAAAACAATCCTATAATGTTCGAATACAGCATCAGTAGTGAGCTTCTTGATGCGGTCGCGTCGTTCAAATATCTAGGCGTAACATTGCAGAGCGATATGAAATGGAACGAGCATGTAAGGACAGTTGTGAGTAAGGCGGACAGCAGACTTCGGTTTATTGGGAGAATTTTGGGAAGATGTACTTCACCTGTAAAGGAGACCGCGTATAAAACGCTTGTACGACCACGTCTTGAGTATTGCTCAAGTATTTGGGACCCGCAGCAGATCGGTTTGAAGGAAGACATAGAGGCGGTTCAGAGGCGAGCAGCTAGATTTGTTACCGGTAGGTTCGACCAATGCGCGAGTGTCACGGAAATGCTCCGGCAACTCAATTGGGGATCGCTGGAAGAAAGACGACGTTCTTTTCGTGAATTTCTGTTAAGTAAATTTAGAGGGCCGGAATTTGAAGCTGAGTGTAGTACGATCTTGCTGCCGCCTGCTTACATTTCGCGTAAAGATCACAAAGACAAGATAAGAGAAATTAGGGCTCGTACGGAGGCATATAGGCATTCTTTTTTTCCTCGTTCAATTTGGGAGTGGAATAGGAAAGGAAATGCCTAGTAGTGGTACAGTGTACCCTCCGCCACGCACCTTACGGTGAATTGCGGAGTATGTATGTAGATGTAGATGTACCTATTGTAATCATATCTGTCTTGTTTGGACTTCACGACGAAGACGACGAAAGCAGATGAGTACTTTTGTAACATTTTATATTATATGCATGTAAATGTAGTGTCAACCCAATCAGAACTTTGGTTCAATTATACATGACTTATTTTGAAACCAGTCTTAATTTTGTAAGTAGTTGTAGTCACCCCATTATCACCATTATTAGATTATGTTGATTATGCAAGCCTGTACATTGACCAACAAGTTCAATCATTTTTCAAAGTAATTACGATCAGTCCTAAAGAAATTGCTAGACGAGTTCAAGAATTGCTATACGTGTTACAACCACAGAGACTAGTAATTAAAGTGCAAGAGAGTTTGCAAGTAAAGTTAAGTTTGTTTCATTTATGTAGAAAGTAACCAGGCTAACAGTAGTCAAAGTATTATAGTTGATTAACCAGACTTGACTGAAGTAATTTTTTTTATGAAATATGTTAAATGCCAAACTCTGCTCAGCCAGTAACACGCATACGCTACTCAGGCCCTGGAACCAAATAAAAAAAATAGTTTACGTAAAGTTTTATAAGGAACTTGAATGCTTTAAACAATATCAAAATTATTGAGAACTTTGACTGTAGTATTTCTGAAGCTCATTGCACCACGGAGTTTCACTGTATTGAGCTATTATCATTACAATCAGAGTCTATCTGCTATTACAATTTTGATTATAACACGAACACGCCATCACCACTACATGAATTCTGACACATTTATTAGTGAAGTTATGCTGTTCGTGAATCGTAAGAGGTGCTAGTTGGAGGCTGTAGTCAATGCTAAGTCAGATAGGGCCAAGCTTAACTAATTACCACATTTACTGTTTCAAGTTAATTAATATCTTTTTTTTATTCAAAATTTTAACTTTCATTGCGAAAGTGTTGTTGCGACCCATTAGTTGTGATTTGCTGCAACATTCAATAACGAAATTATTATTACTAGAGTATATTATTACGCATTCTATATTTTGAGATTATTTGACTACCTCCAACAGGCAATTTTCTTACACGTTCTCCAGCAAACTTTGATGTTGTACCTGAATCTGTCTTGCGGAGCTCGCGGCTTTCAAATCATAAGCAATCAGCAGTGATTGGAATGTCCCGAGAGAGTGTTCGCAAAATTATTAATCTTGATTTAAAATTTCATAACGTGCAAACTACAGATGGTGCAATATTTTAAGGAAAACGATCACCTGTTATGACTGAGATACTGTCAACAAATGACAACAAAAAGAAACAATGACGTTGAAATTCTAAATAAGTTGTAGATGTCGGATGAGGCACATTTTCATGTCACATTTTATGTGAATAAGCAAAACTACCGTTACTGGATAAACATAAATCCTAATGATGCTCATGAGCGCCCTTTACACGCTAGTTAAATGACAGTATGGTGTGGTGTTGGATCTCATGGGATTATCGGGAAGCAAAACAGCTGTCAATTCCGATCGTTACGTGGAGATGTCACGAACTTTAGTAACACCTGCATTGAAAAATTACCAACACTCGAGAAGCCTGGTAAGCAGGACGGAGCGACGGCAATCCATGGCATGTGTGCGAGAACTGTTCAAATGTTCAAATGTTTGTAGAACTTATGGGACTTAACTACGGGGTCATCAGTCCCTAAGCTTACAAACTACTTATGAACTAGCTAAGACTAAGGACGGCACAAATATCCATGCCCGAGGGGGGATTCGAACCCCCGACCGTAGTGGCCGTGCAGACCGTGACTGGAGTGCCTCAGTCCCCGCGGCCACCGCGGCCGGCGAGAACTGTTCGGTAACGGCGTGATCTCACGATTCAGTAATATTCCCTGGCCTCCGAGTTCGCCAGATTTATCCGTTTGTTTTTTCTTTCTTGTTGGGCTACCTCAAGAGCGAAGTCTACACGACTCGACGAAGAACCTTGGATGAGACAGAGAATTCGGGATGTAATTCTCACGACCCCTGCTGAGATGTTGCAGTGGTCAATGGTCAATGAGAATTCTCCACAGCATATTTTACGAATTTATTAGTACAGGAGGACGCCATCAAGAGGACGTAATTTAAAAAATGATAAATGACATCAGTGTTTCTTAAGTGTAAGATTTCAATTACAATGAATTAAATTTCTTTCCTTCATCACTTCTAGTATTATTGTTTTTCTGTGTCACAGAAAATGTACGTAATTTTTTATTGTAATTTGCCTATAAAACCTTAATAATCAGTAATCAAAAGGTACATACCGGTTTACATACACAAACGAAGATCAGATTACTGTATCTGACGATGGAAAGAACTTACATGTGCCTTGTTTGAAGTTGCATGTGCTGGGCAAAGAAAATCAAATGGAAATCTCATTTCATAAAATAAAGGTTCTGCATTTTAAAAACTTTAACTAATGAGATAAAAATTATCAGTAATAGAATAACTGAACCATTTAAAAGATATACTTAACCAATTACGTTTCCAACACAATAAATACATCAATTAGCTTAGGGACAGGGTGCCGTAGACAGCTGCACCGAACCACTCTTTGGACTGAAGTCCACAACAACAACAAGCTATTTGAATTTCATTAGATATGCCACACTAATAATACCCTTAAAACAACAATAAACCTTTATATTTAAGGTTCTGACGTACGTGTTGTAGAGAAGTGAAACTTCTATTTACACGATAACAGCAAAATTAGGCGACGCCAAAACGGTTTGGAAATGAGCAAGTTGGTGTCGAAATGAGTGCCGAAAGGAAAAATACACATAAGAAGAATATAGAAACATGTGAATTGAGCAAAAGGAAGCCTGACAAATGTTGCCATACGGTCCGAGAAGAAGAAGAAGGAACACTGGTAAACCCAAAATGAGATGAACAATAAACGCTGAAAATACAACAGACAGTCACCCTAAACCATAGAAGCAACGAAGACGAGGATCATAAAACAATTAAGGTGTTATCATCGTGATACGTGAAACGTTGGTATTGGAACGATCCGTAATAATTAATTTTTCTTGGAAGTCTTCCCAAACAATTTCAGCGTGAACTCGCCGCTTGCAACACACTCCACCGAAGCTCGCGTACTGGTCACACTTCACAGAAACGAACGTAGTGCGCCCAACTGTTGTGTGGGCGGAAAACGCAGCATTGTGTTTTACCGTCGCTAGTGGCTGATTACCGTAAATTATGGAGGAAGCACACGTAATATATTCGTGCGCGTTTCCGCGTCGCTGTCAATTTGCAGTTTCAAACAACGAGTGAAACGCCCTCCACAGCCGACTGTTGTCACTGCCTTTCTGCCAACAACACAGTTTACTGTGATGTAGCAAATATATGCTGATCCGTGAATTACTAAATGTCCAATAAATCAGTTCATAAATAGCGCAGAAATGAAACACCTAGAAGAATTCTGTGATCGCATAATAACTTCATCTGAAAGTAATTGATGCATAGAAAGCTGCTATTTACCGAAGCCCTTTCCGTTATCTGTAAAGGGCATATACATTTCAATATTTAATTAGCACCTCTCTTGATTAATGTTTTGTAATGAATTCACTTCAGGTACGACACTTCATTCCTTCTTCTAAAAAGCTTGTTTGACTATTATAAGTCTTTTGCCGATCATTATCGTATACTGCACCCTTCATGCCTGCATTGGTCACGTTATGTTGCCCAGTTTTTAAAGGGGGCGATGGTAGTGCCACTTTCCAGGATATTTATATATGCTCGTTCCGCAAGCACATATAAAACAGATGGAGCAATCTTAATTTTAGCAATGGAATGCTACGTTCTACAAGCTCAGCTTTATAAAGTCTTTTGCAATTGCCTATCTATATTTTAGTTTTGATAGATCTGCATCAGGTTCTCTATATGACAAAAAATCTCCACAGTTTCTCCTGTGACACTGTTTACTGATACTTCCAATTTTTCATTATTATGTTTTTAACCATTCTTCTTCTGGTACACTCTTTTATTGCCTGTATCCTTTTCAGGTGTTTCATTATTTTCTAAACTGTTGTTTGCTTGCCGAGGTCTATGAATATTATAAGCACAGATAAAAAACCAGTACTAAACAAAGAAGGAACAGTTGAAAGGTGCGAGGAATACATAGAGGGGCTATAAAAGAGAAATTAAATTGAAGGGAGTATTGAAGGACAAGAAGTAAAAGAAGATGACGATGAGATAGAAAATAAGATATTGCGAGAAGAATTCGACTGGAGCACTGGAAGACCCAAGTCAATCAAGGCCCCTGGAGTAGGCGACATTCCCTCATAGATACTGGCATCTTTAGGCGAGCCAGTCATGACAAGCCTATTCCAACTGGTGTGCAGGATGTACGAGAGAGAGAGAGAGAGAGAGAGAATACTCTGAGTTCAAGAAGTATGAAATAATTCCAATTCCAAAGAAAACGGGCGCAGACAGATGTGATTATTGCAGAACTATCAATTTAAAAACTCATGGTTAAAATATGCTAACACAAATTACTTACAGAAGAACGGAAAAAATTTGTAGAAACCGACCTTGGGGGGACATTATTTTGAATTTAGAAGAAATATAGGAACAAGCGAGGTAGTAAAAACACTTACGAAATAAGTTACGGAAAGGAAAACATACGCTTATAGCTTCTGTAAATGTGGAGAAAGGTTTTGACAATGAAATACACTTACCTCTTAGAGGTAAAGGGAACTAAGACAATTTCAAGCAAGGGGCCAATCTAAATTGTTTGTTATGAATATATGTGCTAAAATTGCGCTTTGTATACTTAATTTTATTTTAGATGCCGGTTTTGACAATCTTGGTTGTCATTTCAGATCTGCAACTCTAAATTTTCGTAAAATAGTTGCAGATCTGAAGATGACACCAAGATTGTCGAAACCAATCATCTCTAATAAAATAATATTTTCAAAACGTGATATATATATATATATATATATATATATATATATATATATATATATATATATATATATATATATAACAACTTATGTAGAAATACGAAAGCACTTATAAGTGCTTAAGAGTATGAAATGGACGAAGTGGTTGTAAAGCGAGGAAGACAGGAATGTAGCCTTTCCATGTGCCCGTGTACCACAATTTTACGATATAGACATTGTTTTAAATTCTACTTTTTATTTTATTGACATGGAGTCAGCCACATTTTATTTAACAACTATTTTAATGTGAGCCTTGTGTAATACTTCTGAAGAAGGCAAAATTACTTTTGCCGAAACCTAGGTCAAGGTTTATGCATGTAAACCATTTTTATGCAACTGTTCGGCTGAAACTGTGATGTCTTTTGGATCGTGTTCCACCGTTGCTGGACTGCAGCAATGTTTAAAATTATAATTTGTTTGAATTGGACGCAAAATGGCGTCTGGCGTCTGCAGTTCGCCGACTCTGTTTGAGATGCTACCGCTGGAGCTGAATTTCTGAATATGCATGAAATATCCAAATGGGTTACTGCTCCACTATGAAGTACACTATATCATAATTAATACTTCGATTTCAAAACACAATAGACTTAACTGAATGCAACAGACAGAAACAATCTAGCGGCGATTCTAGATATTTACTATGCCTTCTTCCTTTCGTCCTTTCAATACAATGGATTCATCATACCAGACAAGATAAAGACTACAGAGTGCGTTTTATATCATTAAATGAAGGACTAAGAAAATATTTATCATAATGTTATAAGTACCTGGTTATACTGATTATTAAATTTCTTAGTTTAAAAGATCTCTGACATCACTACAGTTGTTGTTGTGGTCTTCAGTCCGCAGACTGGTTTGATGCATCTCTCCACGCTACCCTGTCCTGTGCAAGTCTCTTCATCTGAGAATACGTTCGGCAGCCTACATCCTTTTGAATCTGCTTACTATATTCGTCCCTCGGTCTCCCACTACGATTTTTACCCCACACGCTTCCTTTTAATGCTAAGTTGACAATTCCTTGCTGTTCAGAATGTGTCCAACCAATACATCCCATCTCTTAGTCAGGATATGCGAGAAACTCCTTTTCTCCCCGATTCGATTAAGCACCTCCTCATTATTTACGTGATCTACCCATCTAATTTTCATCATTCGTCTGTGGCGCCACATTTCAAAAGCTTCTATCATTTTTTTATCTGAACTCCTTATCATCCACGTTTCACTCCCATTCAATGCTACAGCCCAGACAAATGCTTTCAGAAAGGACATCCTAACATTTAAATAAATATTTGGTGTTAACACGTTTCGCTTCTTCAGAAATGCTTTTCTTCCCATAGCCATTCTACATTTTTTATCTTCTTTACTTCGGCCATCAGAAGTTATGTTGGTGCCCAAAAAACAAAATTCATCTACTACTTTTGTCTCACTACCTAATCGAATTCCTTCAGCATCGCCTGATTTTCTGACATTCCATTCCATTACCTTCGTTTTATTCTTGTTAATGATCATCTTATATCCTCCTTTCAAGACACTGTCCATTCCGCCGGCCGCGGTGGCCGAGGGGACTGAGGCGCAGCCGTGTGCCGGGCGCCCGGTCAGAGGGCTGAACGTTCTCTGTAATAAAAAAAAGCTGAGCCAAAGAACACGTAGAACCAAAACGAACTAACACGAGAACTATCCATGGAGCAAAAAAAAGGGGGGACGCTCCAGTCACGGTATGCACGGCCACTACGGTCGGGAGTTCGAATCTCCCCTCGGGCATGAATATTTGTGCCGTCCTTAGTATTAGTTAGTTCATAAGTAGTTTGTAAGTTTAGGGACTGATGACCCCGTAGTTAAGTCCCATAAGCTATACAAACATTTGATTATTTTTTTTTTTTTTTTTTTTTTTTACCATTCCATTCAATTGTTCTTCTAGATCGTTTGCAGTCTCTGACAGGATTACTATGTCATCAGCAAACCGCAATGTTTTTATTTCTTCTCCCTGTACTTTAATGCCCTCTCCAAATTTCTCCTTCCATTCCTTCAGTGCCTGCTCCATGTACAGATTGAACAACATCGGGAAAAGGTACAACCCTGTCTTACTCCTTTCCCAACCTCTGCGTCCCCTTCTTGCCCTTCGACTCTAATAACCGTTGTCTGGTTTATGTATAGGTTGAATATAACTCTTCTCTCCCTATAATTTACCCCCTTTCAAATGTTAAAATTTTTCTAAGATGAAGAGACAAAACTGCTGATACTTCGGTTCCTGGACTTACACTGCCTTGGTGCTTATGCTAAGGACAATACAGAAACCCATGCCTGAGGGAGGACTCTGAACTCCGATGGGAGCGGCCGCGCAATCCTTCATATGGCTCCTTAGACCATGCGGCCATTCCCGCGCGGCAGAAATACCTTCGTCTTAGATTGCGTGTCATCGCAATCAGCAAAGCAGAATAGGCCAATTCCTGCAGACATCTCGACCAATTAGGAGTTGCTTCTTGGATCGTATAACACGTTCATTTGGAAAGGCATTTCTGAAATCTCTTTTTCGAAAGTAAATACTTATGAAAACAAGTTTTACAAATTAGGTCAGTGTATAACAGATTATTTTTTCACATCGGTGTAAATCGTTTTTTATTCTTTAGCTGAAGCATTAGGGAAATGAGGACGATATAACACAAAATCACACAAAAACTATTGCCATATCCAATGTGTATAGTCATAAGTATCATCTGTCAATCGGAATGGAATCTTTTAATTGTTCTGTGAAATAATGTGGTTATCTTTCAGACTCTTTCTGCTGCCAACCGCCTATTGAAACGATTATTTCTGTATGTTGCAGTTATCTGAATAATAAAATAGATGAAACTGAGATTTGGCAGTTTCTTTTGGTTGAAAAATGCAACCAGCTGCTTTTATGGATGTTTTTATTCCATAACTAGTTTTGAAGGAACTGCAGGCTCATCATCACTGGTTACGTTTATTATTTTCCACCAAGTGGAAGTTCACGCTGCGATGGCGCTCCTGGCAAAATTACTTAACCCTAGTAATCGGGAACAGAATAAATGTTCAAATGTTTGTTAAGCTTATGGGACTTAACTACGGGGTGATCAGTCCCTAAACTTACAAACTACTTATGAACTAGCTACAACTACGGACGTCACAAATATCCATGCCCGAGGGGGGATTCGAACCCCCGACCGTAGTGGCCGTGCAGACCGTGAGTGAAGCGCCTCAGTCTCCTGGGCCACCGCGGCAGGGGGAACAGAATAAAACGGAATTAAACATTAGATTATTACATTTTATGTATTTACTGTGTTTTTATTATAGGTATAACCATGTTGTGCATTGGGCACTGACGATTTTCACAGATGACAGCATGTTGCTAAATTTGGCGTCACAATTTTCACAAAATATAAACATTGGAGGTGGTGCATAGAGAATGGCTTCACTAATTAATGTTCTTTGGTTTGAGACATTGTGTATGCATAAAAAGTATAAAAGGGACTAAATTATAGTTTACCCATTATATTGAATTTTGCTAGACTGTAGTTGCATTAATAATGAACAAGTGACATACGTTAGCTAATACACAAAATGTATTTACAGAATGGTTAGACAATGACTGATGTGTCTGCGGTAATACATACAAATTGAACAACAGGACATTTACTATTTTTCTGACAGAATTTACTAATACAGAATCACCTATGAAGGGAAATGGGTGGATCTATTTAACTGTCTTAGTGCTAAAATGTATTGGAAGTTCTGAAAGAAGAAGTTATGTGCTGACTCTTCTTGTTCATTAAGGATTTTGTGAGGTGATTTTAGTTTGTGAGTGTAAATCTCCAATTGTTCAAGGAGATCCAGGTATTACATTTTGCTGACAAAGCGCTACATATGGATAATCTTGAATAATTGGAGATTTTCAACTGCAAAGTAAAATCTCCTCACAAAATCCTTCGTTTACAGAGTCAGCACATCAGTTTTTCTATATAGACTTCCAAGACATTCTAGCTCATCCTCACATTGCACCGAGAGAGGTGGCGCAGTGGTAACACACTGGACTCGTATTCGGCAGGATTGTGGTTCAAATCCACCCCCAGCCATCCAGATTTAGGTTTTCTGTGATTTTCCTAAATCACTCCAGGCAAATGTCAGGATGGCTCCTTTCAAAGGGCACGGCCGATTTCCTTCCCTATCTTTACCCAAAACTCCTAGCGTTAGCTCCGTCTATAATAACCAAGCTGATAATTGGACGTTAAAACCTTAGCTTCCTTCCTCACATTGGCTAGTGGTTACATGAGATGCATTGTTACGAGCCAATGAGCGGTGCTTCTTCGCAATTAATTACAGGTGACTAACGACACAAGATGATTCCAATAAAAAACGTAGAATGAAAAATAAGACCGAATAAAAAAGTCAATAGTGTTATGGAAAAGACGAAAAATGTATAAGAACATACAGAAACTCAGTTAAACAAATTAATTTAATATAAACAATGATCAAAGTAATTTTGACTTAGACATTAACATAATCGCATCCAGCAAGAAACGAACCCACCGTCTTCCCTATAGGTAGCTTGTGTGTCTCGTTTCCGCCGGTTGTCGTGGGTGTCGGTGGAGAGTAGAGAGACCGACACAGGAAGATAGGATGCACGCGTGTGCAGGTACGGAGGTGACGAGCCAGTGGGACAGCAGAAACTAAAAACACTAAGCTAAATTAGTATAAGAGATATATTTCAAAGAAATACGTTACTTAACTTGGAGAGCAGCAGACTAGTAGAATGTTGATACATAGTTTAGATAGAGGAGGTTCAAAATGTTTGTAATGTCTATGGGGTCAGCAGTCCCTAAACTTACAAACTACTTACGAACTAGGACGGCACAAATATCCATGCCCGAGGGGGGATTCGAACCCCCGACCGTAGTGGCCGTGCAGACCGTGACTGGAGCGCCTCAGTCTCCTCGGCCACCGCGGCCGGCGATAGAGGAGGCCTGCCTACTGATGATTCCTAGTACCTATCCGTTAGCCAAGTCTTAACTGGTGCCTATCTGATTCCCAAGTGGCCGATGCAGCAGTCGTGGCCACGAGCGGAGTTGCAGCAGAGGGCGCTCGTGGCTGACGTCGTAAGAACGCCGCGCCGTGCGTGCATGGCGGCGCGCGGCGTAAGTACGTGGCGCGCACTTCATACTTGTGCGAAACCACAGTAGCCATTACTTTACCTGTGTATTAGGCAACCATAGGAGTATGAAAGGTACGCAACAAGTAACAACATTGATTCGTAACCTTGTGAGCACGGTTTCACGTAGTTCAAGAAAAGCTCTTTAATGTAATCTGGTATGTGCGGTTTGATGCTTGTATATGTGACATTAAATGGCGGCTTGTACGAAAGGATCCAGCAGTGTTAATTCATACTTGTATATGTGACATTAAATGGCGGCTTGTACTAAAGGATCCAGTAGTGTTAATTCATTAATTGATGAAATACCCAATGAAAAGGAAAGATCTACGTTCAAATGTTTGTATAGCTTATGGGACTTAACTATGGGGTCATCAGTCCCTAAACTTACAAACTACTTATGAATTAGCTAACACTAAGAACGGCACAAATATCCATGCCCGAGGGGGGATTCGAACGCCCGACAGTAGTGGCCGTGCAGACCGTGACTGGAGCGCCTCAGTCCCCTCGGCCACCGCCGCTGGCGAAAGACCTGTGAATCGGGAACAAACTGAATAAAGAAGCAGCGCCAGACAGGGGAAGTAAGTAAACTGACCAGTTGTTGTGGCAGTCTGGCAACGATGGACGGTTCGGGCGAGACGCTGAGCGCTCTGATTGGAGAAAAGCAGCTCCAGCGCGTCAACTGTCAACTAGCGAGTAATTTCAATCGGACTGTAGTACCGATATAAGAACGGCATTTAGGATGCAAACTTTGTAGAAAGAGACGTCCTGAAACCAAGAAAGCAAAGTATATTAAGTCATGCCGGAGCACTGACGTGTTCAGGCAGGAACAAACAAGCAGTCACCATCAACCACTCGTTCTGAGAGCTTGACGAATTATTACAGGAGAACATAGTACACATTCAAATGTAATCGGCGTTGTAAAGTCACCTTAATGTCTCTGTTATTAGCAAAAGTCGTGTAGTGGTCACCCCCTTGCATTTTGGTAGTTCATGTAAGATTTAAGAATATAATACGCAAGAAAATACTCTTGCAGGACTTGCCCATTATCTCGATTGTTTTCTTAATTTACACTCTCTTCCGATGACGAAATGTACAAAGTCTGTTTCAATATCGGGCCACGTCACAGATCATTCCGAATTTATTTGTGAACTATTTCGATCTGGAGTAACAAAACAAACAGTTTTCTTAAAATCGGATGACAAGTATTTCGTAGAGCCGCCAAGTTTCTCACATGACATCTTGCGAGCCATGGGCGAAGGGCAACAGGCAGATTGTGTTTTTCTCGACTTCAAAAAAAGCGTTCGACGCGGTGCCACACTGCAGACTGCTAACGAAGCTTATGGAATAGAGTCACAGATTGTGACTGGCTGGAAGACTTCCTAAGTAATAGAACGCAGTACGTTGTTCTCGACGGCGATTGTTCATCAGAGACGAGTGTATCGTCAGGCGTGCCCCAGGGGAGTGTGATAGGACCGCTATTATTTTCTATCTATATAAATGATCTGATGGACAGAGTAAGTTGTAATTTGCGGCTGTTTGCTGATGATGCTGTGGTGTATGGGAGGGTGTCGTCTGTAACTGACTGTAATAGCATGCAGGATATCTTAGACAAAATTTCTAGTTGGCGCGAAGATTGGCAGCTAGCTCTCAATGTAGAAAAATGTAAGGTGATGCGCATGAGTAGAAAAAACAATCCCATAATGTTAGAATACAGCATTAGTAGTGAGCTTCTTGATGCTGTTGCGTCGTTCAAATATCTAGGCGTAACATTGCAGAGCGATATGAAATGGAACGAGCATGTAAGGACAGTTGTGAGTAAGGCGGTCGGCCGACTTCGGTTTATTGGGAGAATTTTGGGAAGATGTACTTCACATGTAAAGGAGACCGCGTATAAAACACTTGTACGACCACGTCTTGAGTATTGCTCAAGTGTTTGGGACCCGCAGCAGATCAGTTTAAAGGAAGACATAGACGCGATTCAGAGACGAGCAGCTAGATTTGTTACTGGTAGGTTCGACCAATGCGCGAGTGTCACGGAAATGCTCTGGCAACTCAATTGGGGATCGTTGGAAGAAAGACGACGTTCTTTTCGTGAATTTCTGTTAAGTAAATTTAGAGGGCCGGAATTTGAAGCTGAGTGTAGTATATCTTTCTGCCGGCTACTTACATTTCGCGTAAAGATCACAAAGACAAGATAAGAGAAATTAGGGCGCGTACGGAAGTATATAGGCATTCTTTTTTTCCTCGTTCAATTTGGGAGTGGAAAAGGAAAGGAAATGCCTAGTAGTGGTACAGTGTACCCTCCGCCACGCACCTTACGGTGAATTGTGGAGTACGTATGTAGATGTAGATGTATATGTATGGGCAGAACTGGACGCACTTTCCGCGTCAGTCCGTCGGATACGACCAACACCACATAGATACAAGGCCATACAACAGCCCGTGCTACGTCTTACTGACCAGGCCGAGGCCAACGAGAAAGACAGGCCGCGGTGCAGACGTCGTGCCACGTAAGCAAGGTAGTTGGCGCGATCGCTAGCCAATTGTCCGACCGCTGGGACAAAGCCACTGTGCTATCGATCGCGCTGGCTCAGAACTACCTTGCTTACGTGGATGACGTCTGCACTGGGGCCTGTCTTTCTCATTGGCCTTGGACCAGGCCATGTCCGCCAGCTGAATGGCTCTCCGCTGGGGCACGCCTCTTGCCTCATGACGGGCAGCCAGTAAGTTGGCGGCCACGGCCTGGTCCGAGGCTAACGAGAAAGACAGGCCGCGGTGCAGACGTCGTGCCACGTAAGCAAGGTAGTTGGCGCGATCGCTAGCCAATTGGCCGACCGCTGGGACAAAGCCACTGAGCTATCGATCGCGCTGGCACAGACCTACCTTGCTTACGTGGATGACGTCTGCACTGGGGCCTGTCTTTCTCGTTGGCCTTGGACCAGGCCATGTCCGCCAGCTGAATGGCTGTCCGCTGGTGCACGCCTCTTGCCTCGTGGCAGTCAGCCAGTAAGCTGATGGCTGTGGCCTTGTCAGTATGACGTAGCACAGGCTGTAGTAAGGCCTTGTCTCTAAATGGTGTTCATATGACGCCCTAAATCTTGGGGATGAAAAGAATTATCGTTCTGCTGTCAACTATAAATAAAATTTCATTGTTTTGTAGTTGTGGTCTTCAGTCCAGAGACTGGTTCGATGCAGCTCTCCACAATACCCTCTGCGGGTTTTACCCCACACACTTCCCTCCAACGCTAAATTCACAATTCCTTGATGTCTAAGACTGTGTCCTACCAATCTATCCCTTCTTTTAGTGAAGGTATGCCAGAAATTTCTTTCCTCTCCAATTCTGTTCAGTACCTCGTCATTAGCTACGTGATCCACCCACCTAATCTTCAGCATTCTTCTGTAGCACCACATTTCAAAAGCCTCAATCCTCTTCCTGTCCGCACTGTTTATCGTCCATGTTTCACTCCCATACAAGGCAACACTCCATACAAATGCTTTCAGAAAGGACTTCCTTAGACTTAAATTAATATTCGATGTTAACAAATTTCTCTTTTTCAAGAACGCTTTTCTACCCATTGCCATTCTGCATTTTATATCCTCTGTACTGCGACCATCATTTGTTATTTTACTGCCCAAGTAACAAAACTCATTCACCTCCTTTATTGCTTCGTTACCTAATCTAATTCCTTATCTTACCTATATTTCATCCGCAGCTTTCTATGTGTTAAAATTTACCAGCTGCAAACTCTAGCAATGCCTTTTTTCCTCTAGAAATTGTTTAAAATTTTGCTGAGTTGCTTACTTAATTCGATGTATCACCGATACTATAAGGAGTAACAAGTATAAAGAACATTATCAAGCGATTATATCACAGTATAAAATGTGGTAAAATTAATTTTTTGTTGTTGAATAGTTATCTCAAAATCGGTTGATATATATTGCAAGCGCTCGGAACGTTGTTGCGGTCAGTGTTTAAGCAATATCGAATAGGCGGGTTGGCCATACTTTCTGTATACAAAGCTTCACTGAAGCCATTGTTCAGCTTGGAGACCAGGCAGGTCAGCTGCGAGTGAAGGGCCCTCTGCTCAACTTCAGAGACAGACCCCTGCACCCCCGCCTCGGAGCCTTCCAAAGTGCTGTACCGCCACGCTGGCTACGAGCTCGGACCGCTTTCGATATCCTGCGCGTGGCGGGTGAAGTACGCGACTACACGCCTTCTCGACAACTGCCGAAGGCATGCAGAACGCGGGTTTGCACTTGGAGAGCACTGAGGTTCATCAGGCTGTGAGTAACGAAGCCGCGCTGTCTAGCGCCGACCTACATACCAGTCTATGGCAAGTACAGCGTCCGACCACAAACAGGTAGTGAGGCTGTATAGGGAGAGAGCGGCCAACGCAGGGAACCTTATCGATAGAGGAAATCCGCTGAAATACCTCTGTCGCCGAGACGATGAAATTTCTTTAGACTCTGTAATATTAGTTGGACACACATGTTATGCATAACTAATTAAGAGGTACTTAACAGTATTGGTGAGAAAAGGAATTTTTGGCATACCCTGACTAAAAGAAGGGATCTCTTGGTAGGACACATTCTTAGACATCGAGGAATCGTAAATTTAGCATTGGAGGGAAGTGTGTGGGGTAAAAACTGCAGAGGGAGACCAAGAGTATAGTAAGCAGTTTCAAGTGGATGTGGGTTGCCATTCTTAAGAGATGAAAAGGCTTGCTCAGGATAGAGTAGGGTGGAGAGCTGTTTCAAACCAGTCTCCGGACTGAAGGCAATAACAACAACAACAATAACAACGCGTTTCATCCTTGTAGGGCATCCTCAGAAATGATACCTGCAGATCTGATAAGCGAGTACTTAATCATCAGATGATTAGCTGTAACCATTGGTATTTTGACGGTATGACGACCTAAAATTTTTCAGTTTATTCTGATTCTTCCATAAGACTGCTTATATTTTGAATTCCATTGTGTAACACATCAGTTAATTCCTATCTGTCGTCCTTAACCCGGGTATTTCTGCTATGGTCTGTCTGTTAGGCTATAGCTTCACCAGGTCAATGAAAACTTAGTAGTTTATTGTCTATTTTAATCGTATAATGTATGAGAGAGGAGACTTTTTAATAATCTGAGATTTTTTATCGAACTGAAGGATAAGAAAGTTCTTCGTGACTACCAAGAAAAGTACACCAAAATCGTATGATAGATACTGTAAAGATCCCTTATTGCACTAGTGATACTCCCGCATCTACAGAACTCTGCAGTCGTTCTTTAGAGGCCTCTGCGTGTGCCTTGCCACATTGCACTTTGACCTGTCGGTTCGCCAGTAGGGACGGTGCAGTGTGCCTCCGAAGTTGCGTTTTTGTGGCGTTATTTGTGTGGTGAAGCGTCAGATGGGGTGGCGATTGGTAATCAATCCTGCTAATGTATTGCGAATGAAGTTACGAAGAACCCTCCGTCGTGAAGATGATATTACTGTAGAAGATTAATCATTCGCATGCTTTCTCGTATCTATTATGGTACAGAAATATGAGCATAAGTTAGATACTGTTGTAACACTAACACATAATGATGGTAATAGGGATGATAATGTCGAACATCCCATTGCAAGCGGTAGTGATACGGTAAGTGAGGGAAGAGGCGATGGAAGCAGTGGCAATGAATACCAACAGTCTTCCGAGAAGAAGGTTAAAGTTGCAACTATCATCACGGCTTTTGATGACCGTACGCTAGAGAACATGTACGATGATTATTGTGTAATAGTTAAGATATCTGCATTACGTATGGCATCTACAGTTACATCTACAGTGGTATCTAGAGCATGATTGCAACGTTTTGCATAAAAACGACACCCACCAGCACAATGAGATGTACGTAGAGCAAACGTTCATACCTATGTTTGTTCGAGCCCAAGTACTTTCCTTGTAAGTATAAAGCTTTTATTAATTAAAAAATTGACTAGTTAGAAGCGCTGTTAATTTATCGTGATGCAAATACGGCATCAATGGTCTGTATCAGCTTCTGTTGGCGCACGTGTTTAGCAGTTTTCCTACTGCTTTCAAATTAAGGTGTTTGACGTATTGGCCGGCCGCGGTGGCCGAGGAGACTGAGGCGCTTCAGTCACGGTTTGCACGGCCACTACGGTCGGGGGTTCGAATCCCCCCTCGGGCATGGATATTTGTGCCGTCCTTAGTCTTAGTTAGTTCATAAGTAGTTTGTAAGTTTAGGGACTGATAACCCCGTAGTTAAGTCCCATAAGCTTTACAAACATTTTTTTGTTTTTGTTTGACGTATTGTACATGACGTATTGTACATGAGCGCCTTATTAACTTCGTAATGAGCCCACAGTATGATCCAACAGCAAGCCGGCCTGACGGTAGTGTTAAAGTAATATTTTATACATCGTCATGTCGCCCAAGTGTGTGAGTGAATCCGTATCGGGGCACAGTCGTGGCCGCCACTGCAGCTCTGTTTTAGGTAAATTCATTTTTTCTGTGCTTTTATCTGTTTTCACTGATTCACGCCCCTCTTCTTTTTCTTTACTTTCGATGCCTAAAATCAATAATTCTATTTAGGATTTTTCACGTATCTTTATAATGATCGTGGAAGATGGGACCGCATCTTAATGTCTTCTGTATTTCGTGTGTTATTTATAGGATTCTGATGGGTTTTGTCGAACGTATCCTAGTTTTAATGATTTGACGCTGGCATATTGTGGCTAGTAAGGTATTTACTTAAGGTTCTACTAATTTTTAGTGGGATTGTGGACGCTTAGCTTGGGCTTTTAAGTATTATCCCCCCACCCCCCATTTAATTTATTTTCCAGACTGTCTGAGGATGCCACAGAAGGGTGAAACGAGTTAAAAAATAATTTTAAAAAAGTTGCAACCACGACTATTTTTTATTATTAAGCAATCTAACTGCTTGAAACTTCCTGCCAGATTAAAATTGTGTGCCGGAACCGGGACTCGAATCTAGGACCTTTGCCTTTCGCGACACGACTCACGATGCCGCCTCACAACTTTACTTCCGCCAGTACCTCGCCTCCTACTTTCCAAACTTCACAGAAGCTTTCCTGCGAACCATGCAAAACAAGCACTCCTCGAAGAAAGGATATGGTGGAGACATGGCTTAGCCACAGTCTAAGGGATGTTTCCAGAATGAAATTTTCAGTCTGCAGCAGAGTGTGCGCTGATATGAAACTTACTGGCAGATTAAAATTGTGTGCCGGAACCGGGACTTGAATCTAGGACCTTTGCCTTTCGCGGACAAGCGCTCTACCGACTGAGCTATCCCGACACGACTCACGATGCCGCCTCACAACTTTACTTTCGCCAGTACCTCGTCTCCACCATATCCTTTCCTTCAGGAGTACTAGTCTTGCAAAGTTCGCAGGAGAGCTTCTGTGAAGTTTGGAAAGCAGGAGACGAGGTACTGGCGGAAGTAAGGTTGTGAGGGGGCATCGTGAGTTGTGTCGGGATGGCTCAGTCGGTAGTGCGCTTGCCCGCAAAAGGCAAAGGCCCCAGGTTCGAGTCCCGGTTCCGGAACACAATTTTAATCTGCCAGAAAGTTTCATATCAGCGCACACTCCGCTGTAGACTGAAAGTTTCAATCTTTCTGTACCATAAGACCCTGATGGAGAGGATAGTATTTCTTATGTATTTTACATGTTAACATTCATTAATTTATATTTTATCGACACTGTCACTCTAATGTTCATAAAGCAAGTGCTCAATATGATTCCCTCTGGCGTAGACTTAGTAACCAGCGTCCGGTGACATTCTGTATAGTTTGAAGTATATGTTGTTCCAGGCGTCTGCCAGTACAGCTTTCAGGCCATCAATGTTTGTGATGTCTCTCCTGTGTGCTTGGACCTTCTGTAGCATCTAAATCTACATCTACATAGATACTCTGCAAATCACATTCAAGTGCCTGGCAGAGGGTTTATTAACCACTTTCATAACTTTTCTCTACCGTTCCATTCTCTAATAGCGCGCGGGAAGAACGAACACCTAAATCGTTCCGTTCTCGATCTAATTTCTCTTATTTTATTGGGATGGTCATGTCTCCCTAAGTAGGTGGGTGCTAGCAAAATATTTTCACAATGAGAACTAAAAGTCGGCGATTGAAACTTCGCAAACAGATCACGCCCGCAATGAATAACGTCTTTCTTTTAATGATTTCCACCCCAATTCGTGCAACATTTCCGTGACGCTTTCCCCCCCGTAACGTGATAAAACAAAACGAGCTGCCCTTCTCTGAACCTTCTCAATGTCTTCCGTCAATCCCACCTGGTGAGGGTCCCACAAGGGGCAACAGTACTCCAGGAGGGGACGCACAAGTGTGATGTAGCCAGTCTCTTTGGTGGAGCTGGTGCATCTTCGAAGCGTTCTGCCGATGAAACGTAACCTTTGGTTTGCCTTCCCCACAATATTTTCTGTGTGTTCTCTCCAGTCAAAGTTGTTCATAATTGTAACTCCTAGGTATTTGGTAGAATCTACCACGTTAAGGTTTGACTGATTTATCGCGTAATTGAAGTTCAGCGGATTTCTTTTTGTGGTCATGTGTATTACTTCACACTTTTCTTTATTTAGTGTCAATTGCCAATTTTCGCACCATGCAGAAATTTTGTCTAAATCGCTTTGCAGTTGCTTTTGATCCTTTGTTGACTTCACTAACCGATAAACGACAGGGAGCTATTCAGATTGTCTCCTAAATCGTTTGTAAACACAAGGAAGAGTAGGAGACCTATAACGCTTCCCTGTGGAACGCCAGATATCACTTCTGTTTTACTCGATCACTTACCGGCAATTGGCAATTACAACGAACTGCGTTCTTTCTGATAGGAAATCGTGAATCCAACCGCACAATTGGGGAGATATTCCATAAGCACGCAATTTAATAAGAAGCCGCTTGTGGGGTACAGTGTCAAAAGCCTTCCTGAAATCCAGAAATACGGAATCGATTTAAGATCCCTTGTCGATGGCACTTAACACTTCATGTGAATAAAGGGCAAGCTGTGTTTCGTAAGAGTGATACTTTCTGAATCCGTGTTGACTACTGGTTAATAGGTCGTTCTCTTCGAGGTAGTTCATAATATTCGAACAAAGTATATGTTCAAAAATCCTACTGAAAATCGACGTCAATGAGATACGCCTGTAATTTTGGGGATCACTCCTATTGCCTTTCTTGAATATTGGAGTAACTTGGGCAACTTTCCAGTCTTTGGGTACGGATCTTTCGCTGAGTGATCGGTTGTAAATTATAGCTAAGTATGAAGCTATTGCATCAGCATACTCTGAGAGGAATCTAGTTGGTATACAATCAGGCCCGGAAGATTTATTTTTGTTTAGTGACTTAAGTTGTTTTACTACTCCAGGAACATCTACTTCTAAATTTCGCATGCTGGAAGCTGTTCTTGGATTGAATACTGGAGTGTTCACTTCGTCTTCTTTGGTGAACGAATTTCGGAAAACTGTGTTTAGTAATTCCGCCTTAGCAGTACTGTCATCGGTAGTATTACCATTGCTATCGCGTAGTGAAGATATTGTTTGTGTTTTGCCTCTAGTGTACTTCACATATGACCAGAATTTCTTTGGATTTTCTGCAAGATTACGGGACAGGATTTCGTTGTGGTAACTACTATAGGCTTCTCGCATTGAAGTCCGCGCTAAGTTGCGAGTTTCAGTAAATGATTGCCAGTCTTGTGGAGTCTGTGTCTTTTTAAATTTTGCATGCGTTTTTCTTTGTTTCTGCAACATTGATCTGACCTGTTTTGTGTACCACGGGGGGGGTCAGCCCCCTCTTTTATTAATTTATTTGGTATAAATCTCTCGATTGCTACTAATATTATGTCTTTGAAAGTAAGCCACAACTGATCTACACTCGCGTTACTAGTTTTGAAAGACTGGAGACTATCACTCAGGAAAGCGTGAAGCGAATTTTATCTGCTTTATTTAATAGATATATATATTTTTCCTTTATTTTTGGTGCATTTGGGCATTTCGACATCAGACTCGCTACTACAACTCTATTCGCTAATCCCTGTATCTGTTTTGATGCTCTTTACTAGCTCAGGATTATTTGTTGCTAGGAGATCAAGGGTATTTTCGCAACCACTTACTATTCTAGTGGGTTCATGAACTAACTGTTCGAAGTAGTTTTCAGAAAAAGCATTCAGAACTAGTTCGGACGATGTTTTATATTTGCCGCCGGTTTTTAATACGTAATTATGCCAACATATCGAGGGTAAATTAAAGTCGCCACCGATTATAGCAGTATGCTTCGGATACCTATTTGAAATGTGATTCAAACTTTCTTTGAACATTTCGGCACCCGCATCGTCCGAGTCAGGGGGCCGATAAAAAGTTCCAATTATTAATTTATTCCGGTTTTCAGGTATAACCTCTACCCATACCAACTCACAGGAAGTATCTGTCTCAAATTCGCTGCAGGATAGACCGTTAGTAACAGCAATAAACACACCACCCCCTTTTTTATTTATTCTATCCTTTCTGAAAACCATTTGGTCCTTTGAAAAAATTTCGGCCGAACTTATCTCAGGCGTCAGCCAGCTTTCAGAACCTATAACGATATGTGCCTCAGTATTTTCTATCAGCGCTTGGAGCTCTGGAACTATCCCAATTCAGCTAAGACAATTTACAATTGTTTTACCAATGGTTTCTAGATCTGCTTTCTTCCAGTGTCTGACCTGCCCCCTTTGAGACTGAAGCCCATTTTGTGTATTCCCGAGGCTCTCTAACCTAAAAAACCGCCCATTCCACGCCACACAGCCCCCGCTACCCGTGTAGCCGCTTCTTGAGTATATACCAGATAAGCAATAATGCATCACGTTGAGATCTGAACTTTCAGACGGCCAGGAGTATTAATTCTCATTGTTGTGACTGAGGAACGCTAAGCCGGCACAATAGAACTTTTATTCACACGTTAGACACCATGTCGAAGTTGCCACTGAACAATTTGACACAAGGAAAAATAAAAATTAAAGGAGTTCTTCTTGTTTGACGAAAACTAAATCTTCTAACACCGCACAGAATTCATGGTTTCACCGAATATGTTAGCGAGAGAATTCAGGAACAGTCCGTAACAGCGGCAGAGTCCACAGGCGCTGATCCTCGGTCGTGAGGCGTCGTACAGTCTTAAGCGACGGCGGTGAAGTGACGCCAGTGCCGATTCTGTGCCTATATATAGCGGCTCGGCAGGGGTGGATGAAAACTTCTTTGAGGTTGGAGTTGTGGCGCTCTCTGACTTCCCGTGACCTGCAAGAAAATGTGGGGTCTTTTTTTTCCCTCCCCCTCCCTGGTAGGCTGCCCGGTACAATGTGGTGTTATGTGGGTTGTCGGCTCTTACAGGTATTTTTTTTTTTTTTTTCCCTCCACTCAAAATATACTACGAGGCGCGTCCAGAAAGTTAAGTTCCGTTTGGTAATTTTGTAGGCACTTGTCATAGCATGCCACAAGTTTTTGCATGCATCCTTCACAGAAGGTTGCCGCCTGTTTATTCAAACATGTGGTAACAGCTCTTTATCATCGTTGAAGTGTTGACCACCAAGGACAGAAGTTTAGGTGTAAGAAGAGATGAAAGTCGCTAGGAGAGAGGTCCGAGCTGTATGGAGGATGATCAAACAGGTCCCATTGAAATTTCCGTAAGAATTGTTTGATCACATTCGGTGTGTGAGGTCACACATTATCGTGAAAAAGAAAAAAAATCGTTTGACAGTAATCCTCTTCTTACACCTAAAATCTGTCCTTGGTGAACAACACTTCAACGATGATGACGAGCTGAAAGAACATGTTACCACATGGTTGAATACACAGGCGGCAAGATTCTATGATAAAGGCACACAAAACCTTGTGCCATGCTATGACAATTGCCTACAAAATTTCGGAAGCTATGTAGAAAAGTATTTTAATGGTTTTAGATTTTTGTACAATCAATATTTTTTCTGTATCTGTACCCGTTCGTTTTATATAACCAACCGGAACTTACGCGCCTCGTATATCGTACACATCTGACACACATTGTACTCAGTATCACAATGAAATGTAAATAATATATGGTTTCCTTATATAAAACTGCCAAAGTCCCTATCATTATGCTGGTATTTGTCTTGCAGTCAATTTAAATAAAATTCTTCTCTTGAACAAAACAAAAAAATTCGAAACGTCATTAAATAACCAGCAAGATCAGAAGGCCTGCAAGACTACCTGCCCACACAGCATCATGGATGAGAATTTTTTTTAAATCATCTCCTTATAACTAAGCAATTTGTTCTACATTTGCATGTAAAAAAATTGATTTCTTAAAACAGATGAAGCTTCTGTAACACATAAACTGATTCAACTAAATTACTGTAGCTGTTTGTGGAGGACTTTTGTATTGTGAGACAGAGGCTGTAATTAGTCTATTTTTCATACTAACCTTGTCTTACTGCATCTTTCTCTTTACGCTAATTATTGAAATATGTAACATTTTTCTCTTTAGATATTTCTTTATTTTGATTTCTGTGCCTTTGGGGACACATCAGGGGTGATGGACTCCTGGGATTGTAGTTCATTCTATGTTTATATAAAATTTCGGGATTTTAATGTTTATTGGCGCAGCTTGGCTGCTAAAAAGTGGTTTTCTGTGTTGGGCACGGTCAGGCCGCGCAGAGCAGAGAAGCTCTTGGAGGTCTCCCCCTCCCACCAACTTTCTCTCGCCTTCGGGGAAGGACGACAGGGGCTGGCTTGACCTGTTTGGCGCCGGAGTATATCTGGCAAAATTTTTTTAGAGTATTCGGGACGCTTTACACAATGCTGGACCGCGGTTTACGGTGGGCGATAGCGGGGACTGCCTTTTTAGTCATTCGGCCGTTCCGCAAGAGAGGAACTTGCCGGATCCAAACAATAGTAGAGTTATCTGGGCCCCAGGCTGTTTATGAAGACGTATTGCGCTAAGGCGTTATCTAGAAAAACTTCCTAGAAAGCAGCAGAATTTGAACACCGTTAGTGTGACAAATGGTTAGGTTGAGAGGAAAGCTTTCTGCCCGTCTGGCACTCCAGGGGTTTGGATCCAGCGGCTGTATATATAGCACAACGTTAACATTTTTAGGTCGTGTGACCGTAGCTAGGAGCAAGATGAAATTCCTTGCCTGGCATTCACGCTGGGAATGGTGAAAACCGCGGGAAGCTTTGGTGACGTGGGCGGAGCCTCTTGGCAGCCACAGAGAACGCAACCTGATTTGGCAAATTATTTTAGAATAACAGCTAAATAATTTGTCAACAGCGCTAGCCATCCGATTGGTTTGACTATTAGCCGTTAGCAGATATTGGTGCGTCTTTTCGCGCGTGGGTGTGGCCGCCCGGCACTTGCCGTGAGCTGCAGCAGAGCGCGAGGACGTACGTAGACTCGTGTCTGAGCGTCCGAAGTGTACGGACCTCGCTAGTCTCCTGTTTGAGAGTCGGAAGTGTACGGACCTCGGGAGACACGGAATACTCCGTTTAGATTCGGGGGGAGGACATCGTCTTAAACGGTCCTCTGGTTAGACTTGTGTGTTATTCCGAAGATTCGAACTTTGTAGAACTTGTGTTTACTTCACGGACGTTACATTGTCCAGTGATTACGCTGTGAGCGGCCACAGTTTAGTTTTCGTTTTGCTAGAAGTCTCTATTTGAGCATTCGCGCCTTTGCGAATCGGACACTGTGGTTTCTTTTTTTTTTTTTTTTTTTTTTCTTTTTAATTACGCAAGTGACTGATCGATTTGTGCCAAGTGACCTTTGTGTCACCTATGCAAAATATTGATTGTAGTCTTCTAGCGTGATAGAATCGCACAGCAACTGCCTAGCGACGCCGACGCTAGTGACGCTGTGTTAAGTTACATGCCGACCCTATTAAATAGTTCGCAGCAATTACGGTCGGATAAAAATTTCAGCTCATCCGCTCCCACCGCCTGCTGCCTGCGAGCCTGAGACGCTGCCGTCAATGATCATCTGTGTGGGTAAGGTGACGCACTTGCTGGGGGGTTATATGAATCAGATTTGTTGGATTCTGTCCATTATTTTTTTTTTTTTTTTTTTCCTTTTAAGATCTGCCCATTTACTCTGGGAAGCTTAGGGCTAACGATAATTTCAAGCCCCTGTGTAGCCAATCTAATAGCATTCTGTTTTACAAAACCTCTGACCTTTGACTCAGTCAGTAATTTTCGTGACTCAATATTTTAACATTTATAAAAAAATTGTTTGAATACCATTATCTGTTTTACATGATAGGAAATGTCATCTAATTTATTTTTTTATGTTTAATTACAATAAATTTATTTTGAGCAGATCGTCTTTCATTTAAGAACATTCCTTTATCACTATTTTGGAGAGGAAACAGAATAGTTAAATTCCACAGTTTACCAATAATTTTTCAAGTACATTTTTTGTTTGTTTGGTATAACTGATACATTTCAATAGAGTAGGAATATTTATTATATGTTTGAAAATATGATCACATCATAAATATGGTGGCGACCCAAGATAATATTAATTCAAAACTAACGACATAGTTTACACTTGGCGATCCCTGCCATAGGAAAAGGACATAGTTCACAGTATGCGCTCATTTGATTTATTAATATTTACCGATACCCATCCTTTCGAAAGCAATTTACAGCATGTTTCCGTACTGTGTTTTATTATCTATGTAGTTTTATTTTCTTAGGTTTTATTCCATTTTTTTGGAACGGTGTGCTCAGCGACCACAAAACAATGAAATATAACAATTATAGTATTCAGCATTGATCGTTCTTTATTAATGTTTTTTGCTGATCAATTTAGATCACATAATTATCATCCTCAATGCACCTTCTGTACAAGAAAATATAAAAATCAGTACAAAGTCCAAACATATAAAAATACAATAAACTGAAAGTCAATCCAATTGCAGAGTATAGCAAATGTACATACCATTCATCGCAATATCAACTATGTGTAATCATATGCAAAATTAGCTGAATGTAACAGATTAATGTAGTGTCCAACCATGAAATGAGCGAGCTGCTTATAAAATCACGCAGCGGCGATTTAGAAAAATGGCGCTACTAACGCCCTCTGGTGTAACATTTCAAAGTCATTGAATCAAATATAATTTTATAGTTTTAAAATTAAAAAGAAATCTAAAGGAATTTAACGAAATGTTTAACAAAAAAAGCAGAATATAAATGCTGAAATAGGACAACTTTGAATAACAGAAAAATATAAGCTTAATAGTTATGACGCAAAGCGCCTAACGTCAATTTCACATACTATTCATCAGTATATTAATATCAAAAAATGAAAGAACACCTGTATGACTACCCTATAGGGTTGTATCACATATTTACAATCAACTGTTTTAAGCTTTAGATGAATCAAAAATATACAGACAAAAGAACGCTCTTATAATGTATGCTGCTTGCAGGGACCTCACATTTCTTGTGTTTTGTGCACGTGGCAAAGTGCACAGAGCCCGCCAGAAAATTAAAATAGAAAATTAATCACACAGATACAGACTAGGTATATCTATAAAGTACGTATTCACAAAGTCCAACCTATTACATATCAAAATATACAAAATAATAAACAGCCCAACGCCTTCGTCAGCAGAATGTCATTAACTCTAGTCAGCAAATCATGCACGTTATAAACTGCTCAAAGGCAATGTTTTTAAAAACATACATATTAGATACATCTATGAAGAGTAATTTTTATTTATTTTTTATATTATACGGAACATGCGTTGTTATAGTCAAATATATAATAAGGAAACTAAATTCATTTTTCTTTGTCATAAAATGCCAGTTGCTATGACATCATATGTATGGCAGAAACATTTACTCTATAGGGCACATTACGCTCCGAAGTGTTGAGCAAAACACGTAAATCTCTCCACACACACACACACACACACACACACACACACACACACACACACATTATATATATATATATGCAGTACTTTCTTGTCATAGAAACATAGGTATTACAGTCATTATGTTTTATGAACAACTCTTAACATCTCTATTGTTATGGCTGATACACATTGGAGTCGTTGGATGTCTGGCATAACGCAAAGTCTAGGTGTATGTCTTAGTGATAAACGTGTTCATATAAATATATTTTGTATTTACAATTTTAGGTTACAATGATAATTATTTCTTTACCGACAGGAGCAGCCACTACACGTGTGATCCAATACCAGGTTACTGCTCAGCGTTTTTCAAAATCGACTACAGATGTAATGTCTGAAGATGATTTATATTGTATATTGAAACCGGTGACAACAAAAAATTGTATTTTAAATTGTACGACAAAGCATGATTATTTTTAAAAAATTATCACAGATCGCTGTATTTCACAATAATGTTTTTAAAAATCATGATAGATGCAACTTTTAACCTTAGTTATGGGTGTTTTTATTACACTGGTTAGTAGGTATAAAAATATTAATGACTTTAACCCTTTATTGCATGATTTTTTATTTGAAGCTATAAAAACTACCACGATTAATGTATTCTGTGTATATACTGAGAAAAATATTTTAACAATTTATTTAAAATTATCATGCACTGCTAGCAACAAAAAGTTCGTAATTGGTCAGCTATATAGTGCTTCCATGATGTACCCGATGTAGTGAATAACACTAATATGCCGCTCATCTTCTCAGACAGTCACTCATAATGCAACAGTAGTATCTGATTGACTACTTTTATATGGCAGAGGAGTAACACTAATGTAAACAAACGCACATGTTAGGTGTCACTCAATGCAGCTGTCGAAATGATTCAGTAGCAGTCTGCAATTTATAATTTGTAGGACGAGCTACTAGCATATGTAACACTCTGTATACAAGCAACTACAAGTAAATTTGTGGTAAAATGTTTGAGAGATAATGGAAAAAATAAGGTATGTAGTGGATAAGCTACACTATGCATTGAAGGGTTAAGGTAATGAAGTGTGCTTAAAAGCTGTGTACGTGAAGTTTGATGTTGAACCTATCGTTAAATCAGACAACAAATTGTTCATTAACATTTGATTTAATTAGGGCCCTGATATTGATGTATATACTGTTAAATTAGAAACAGAGCATTAAACTGATGTCCGCAACGGATCTTTTAATAAAACAACTGTGACAAATAACCTGCATGAAACACACAGATTATACTAAAAAAAATTGACTGTGAGAAAGATATTAAAAACACAAACCACTTTCTTAATGCCTGACTGCGAGAATTATATGCGGATCAGTACCTGATTATCAAAATTCGGTATCACAATCAACTAACTGCAGTGTTGCATAACAATCATTTATTACGGCACCAATAACGAAATAACGAAATCTGTTCAACAAGATTACCAAAATCAATACTGCACCTTAAATCCACAAATAACTAATTATCAAATAAAGGAAGTACGTTAATCTTCTAACTACGTAAATGAAACAGGACAGAATGCCAACTTTGTTACTTAATATTAATAATCACCATGACATTACCTACATAATACAACCTTTTCATAATGACATGAAATGCAATTACCTTCATTCCAGCGGTGGTACAACGTTTTTATGGTAATAAAAAATACAATGTATATTCTAAATACAATCAAATCAACTTGCTGGCACAGCAGCCTCTGGTCTACGAGGGTAAGTCAATTATTATCCGCAAAGTAGTTCTTATTGTAATAAAATACGAAACTTACAAGAACATCATTTTTCGACATAGTCTTCTTGCTTTTCAATGCACTTCGTACATCGCTCTACAAGCTTCGTTATGCCCTCATAAAAGAAGGTTTTCCCAGTCAGTAAGCATCTCACTGTAACGTACACTGTTTATTGTCGTGCCCCTTTCACCATAATGTTCCAGTACAGGAGCTCGTGCATCCCAAAAAACCGTAAGCATCAATTTTCCTGCGGACGGTTGGGTCTTGAACTTTTTCTTGCACGGCGCATTTGGATGTTTCCATTCCATACTCTGCTCGTAATCATGGATCCATGTTTCGTCACCAGTAATGATTCTGTCTAAGAAGTTGTCCCCTTCGTTACCATAGCGATCCAAATGTTTTTTTTTGCAGATGTCGTGCGCGTTTGCTTATGCAACTGCGTGAGTTGTTTTGGGACCCATCTTCCACAAACTTTACGAAACCCAAGTATGTTGTGAATAATTTGTAGACGATGAGCCACTTCATCAATAGCTAATCGTCTGTCTAAGAGAATCATTTCACGAGATCTCTCAATGGTTTCTTCATTTGTGGCGGTAAACGGTCGTCCGGCTCCTTCATTATGCTCAACACTCGTGCGACCATTTCGAAATTTTTCAATCCACTCGTACACACTTCGTTGTGGCAAAACAATGCTCCCGTACTGTACTGAGTCTTCTATGAATGATACACCTTCCGCCCACATAAAACGTATCACTGAACGTTGCTCTTCTTTGGTGCAAATAGACAGCGGATCAGCATGATTAACAGCACGCCAGCGACAACGAAACTAACGTAGCAGCTTGAAAATTGCAAAGATATAACAACAAATAAACAAAGCATGCGTCACCAACGTAAAGCGACAGTACTGCCAACATAAAAATATAACTAAATTGCGGATAATAATTGACTTACCCTCGTACATCGGAGCTATACACACAACTCAACTGCTTTCTAAGCGAGCTGAACCACAAGCCCCACTCTCTCTGCGCGAGCTACAATGCTATGCGATACCTAATCTTTGCCAAAGATGAAACTTCAGAGACTTAGGTACACATATCGATACACACAGTAGAAGCAATATTATACATTTTCTTGCAAGCAAGTTACTCGACACAAAACAGGAGGCACAATATTAGACATTTTCTTACAAATTCAGAAATAAACATCTTCTATAGACACATTGCAGAACGACATGTTGACTATAGCTGTTTATTTTTGCTCAGTGCTACCGGTTTCGGTCATTTACCATTATCAAGCGTCGGCCGCGGTGGCCGAGGGGACTGAGGCGCTCCAGTCACGGTCTGCACGGCCACTGCGGTCGGGGGTTCGAATCCCCCCTCGGGCATGGATATTTGTGCCGTCCTTAGTCTTAGCTAGTTCATAATTAGTTTGTAAGCTTAGGGACTGATGACCCCGTAGTTAAGTCCCAGAAATCCTACAAACATTTGAACATTATCAAGCGTTAGCAGAGATTAGCTAATAGCTAATCTCTGCTAACGCTTGATAATGGTAAATGACCGAAACCGGTAGCACTGAGAAAAAATAAACAGCTATGGTCAACATGTCGTTCTGCAATTATCTAAGAGCTGTTATGCCCAATCTGTTCAACAATCTATAGACACGTTTCAAGCTTTCTCGTCCGAGTCCATGTGGAACAGCCCATGAGCCGGAGAAAGCCGCTTTCAATTTTCGCATATATTAAATGCGAGAGATGTGAATGAGTCGTCGCGTTTTTAGACTCTGTCCCAGAGTGCGACAAGTGCGTGTTGCCTGGCCTGCGGCAGACAGGTGGGCGACGCGACGGTAGGCGCAGTACCACCCCCGCGGCTGGCGGCGGAAATTGCTTGCGCAGGCAGCGGGGTGCCCGGGCTGAGTGCAGCCAACCCCCACCTGCCGACTGCGGATGTTAACCCTCGCCCACGTCACAGGCTTCTGTCTCGGCGCGCACTGCAGCGCGTCACAGGCGGGGAAGTCGAGCCGAAGCATCTGTTGTCAGCAGGCGTCCTATCTGCATCGCGTGTCTAACACGTCAGCTACTCGAGACGTTCAGGGACTGTAGCAAGTTTGTAATAGCTTTCACTGTGCTCTCGGAACTACTTGTATCTAGTCACATACGGTGTAATGGCTTTCTCGTGTGACCTGAGTCACTGCACCTTTCGTTGTATCCTCTCGTGCATGTATATGTACCGACCGTAAGCCCGTGGGCTACACATTCTAGCGACAGCGCGCGACCTCCAGCGACGCGACACTGCTGCTACAAGCGGCGACATCCGGCGACATGGCCGGGAGTCCTGCCTGAGCGAGACCAACGAGCTATATAAACTACATAGAGAGGCTATCTCTCTGTTAACAGCGCTCCTTGCGGCAGCAACCAGGAACTGTGGCAGCCATTTTTTAACGTCTTGTGTGCGGAATACGAAAGTTAGACAGACGCTATTTACGTGTTTTGGCTTCACATTTTATGTATCGTATTAAGCTTGAAAGGTTATTCATTAAGCCGAATTCGTGCCCAGTGTATGCGCAGCATGTAAATGTACGAATCGCGGTAATAAGACTTTTGGAATATCGTATTTTCAGTAAGTATTTCTATGTTTTCGTTTCTAATATTTCGTGTACTCGTCTTTTGTCCTACCACATTTCTGCATACAATAGTCCTACTGTAACTAAAGTAAGCTGTAATTACATTTTTCAGGTTTCCTTTGAAAAATGAAGAACTTACAAAACGATGGTTAGCCAATATGAGGCCAGAGGCGGGATAAGTGGAAACTTACTGCATACAGTTGCATTTGTACATCGCATTTTGAGAAGAAATCATGTATGCAACAAATGATTCAAAGCGGCTTCTGGCGAATGCGATTCCGCCGATTTTTTTCGTTCCCTGAACATCTTCAAACAGCAAAAACGCCAGCAAGGAGTTCTGCAAAAAAAGACAGATAGGTGAATCAGCTTCATTTGAAGATATGTATCCAGGCAGGAGACATGTAACCTCTTTTATTACATATTACAAATCACGGTTTCATTCAGAGAGCAGTAGGCGTATTCATTGTCACCATGACTATGTGCCAGAATACGAAATGCTGACATTTTATTCGGAAAAAGTAGTTCAATATATCTGTCGTTTTTTTGCAGAACTCCTTGCTGGCGTTTTTGCTATAGCACTGAATCATGTCACTTTCAGTTTATGCAATGACTTAACAAACCATTCTCTACCTGCTTATTGTTATTTTTATAGCCAAGCTAATATGGATAAAGGATAAATGATAGAAAACAAGTGTGTGGCAGGCAAATCGGAAAGTTTAAATACAAATGGCACATACACTATATCGGCTAAACATCGTCTCATTCATACAAAAAACATGCTGTTTCACTGTCCTTTAAACAATATTAATTTCTTGTAGATTTGCCTAATCTGCTTACCTCTTTCCTCCGCAGATTTGGCTTTACATAAATGATGTATTCTACAAGTGAAGTAATGTTTTAATAACAAGTTTTCATATATATATATTGAACTACTTTTCCGGAATAAAATGTCAGCATTTCGTATTCTGGCATATAGTCATGGTGACAATGAATAGGCCTACTGCTCTCTGAATGAAATCATGATTCAGTGCTGTAGCAGACGAGTGGTTACGCCTACGTGACGTTCTAAAACATGGCGGCTGAGCATTCAATTTGCTTAGCCAGTCTATGTTGTTTATATAGGTCGTTTAGCGAGACAACTTCTCGCTACAAGATGGCCGCTAGAACCGATCAGCTATTTCTAAACTTTGGAAACCGTAAACCGTAAAATAATGGTAGCTCCAGAGAAAGGCAATAAAGTTTTGCGGTCGCTGGTTCGCTTCCCGTTCCATCTTGAATTTTAATTATTGCAATTACAACCCTTTCACCTGTTATTTGTGCTAAGTTTTATGTTTTATCTTTAGAAAGCACCACAAATTTCACCTGTTATTTGTGCTAAGTTTTATGTTTTATCTTTAGAAAGCACCACAAATTTTTTTTAATGTTTTACCCCTAGTTCATCTTCATTGGAAACACACATATCCAACTGTAGACCTACCAAACACATTAAATTCATGCTGAAACATTATGTCCTGACATTTTACTCAGAAACGTAATTTACACGCATCTGCTTTGACATCCCAGACATCTCTCTCTCTCTCTCTCTCTCTCTCTCTCTCTCTCTCTCTCTCTCTCTCTCTCTCTCTCTCTCAAGAGTAACTTTGTTGTTACTGAAAATGCACAAAGCATACAAATGCGAATAATTCTTCAAATCACGTTCATCGCTGTGTAAATGAAACTATCACTCAGAATAAAAATACAGAAGACTGATATATCAGAAATAATCTAAAAATTTAACTTCAGTCGTCTATAAAAGCCAAAAGAAAATTTATGAGCTAGTCGTCCAAAGCAAAATACTTCATTATATGTGCAACTTCAATTTTATTTTCTGTTTTTACACAAACAGTTTCAGTTTCATAAACTTCAGGGATTATTAGCTCGCAGAATTCTTGCGATATCCTTCATAACCTCTACAAACAGTCGACTCTCAAAGAAACTCGACACTTTGTAGCGCGTGCGACAGCGACAAGATTCAAACAGGCTTGAATCTCAACATCGCTGGTTGTAGCGCGCGACATGCAACGACAAGCAGCGCCACAGTCTGCGCTCACGCAGGACACTCCCGTAGCAAAACTATAGACTTACTAAATAAAAACTAGACCGCTCGCTGGCGCTAGTGTCGCGTCCCCACATTGAATGTGAAAGAAGCCGCCATTTGCAGGGCAATCGTGCGTAAACATGCTTCGTTCGTGTGCTGCTTCTAATTGTAACAGTGAGAACGGAAACAAAGGCGAAGACGCAAATAATGTTACATTTCACAGATCACTCATTAGTTTTATACCGTATAGTATTTTCATGGAGAAATAAGAAATCATGAGCATTTGTTTTTGTTTAGGTTTCCTCTTACAAATGATTCTCTAAAACTGAGAAAGGTACTTTGGTGCATGTCTAGTACTTATATTTTATTTGCATATAATACTAATACTAATTTGAGCTGAATGAATAACTAGGCGTATGAGGTATTTATCTATATCTATAAATGTGAATGTCTGTTCGGTGTACGCTTATCACGTTGTAACGACAAGACGCAGAGATATAAATATTTGTACAGTTACTAATTTACATCTGAGGAAGGTTTTCGGCACGGTTTTATAGCGATCTGATAGATATTTAGTAATTTGAAGGATATAACGCGAAATGCGGAACAATTTACATTTCACAGATCAGTCATTAGTTTTATACCGTATAGTATTTTCATGGAGGAATAAGAAATCATGAGCATTTGTTTTTGTTTAGGTTTCCTCTTACAAATGATTCTCTAAAACTGAGAAAGGTACTTTGGTGCATGTCTAGTACTTATATTTTATTTGCATATAATACTAATACTAATTTGAGCTGAATGAATAACTAGGCGTATGAGGTATTTATCTATATCTATAAATGTGAATGTCTGTTCGGTGTACGCTTATCACGTTGTAACGACAAGACGCAGAGATATAAATATTTGTACAGTTACTAATTTACATCTGAGGAAGGTTTTCGGCACGGTTTTATAGCGATCTGATAGATATTTAGTAATTTGAAGGATATAACGCGAAATGCGGAACAATTTACATTTCACAGATCAGTCATTAGTTTTATACCGTATAGTATTTTCATGGAGGAATAAGAAATCATGAGCATTTGTTTTTGTTTAGGTTTCCTCTTACAAATGATTCTCTAAAACTGAGAAAGGTACTTTGGTGCATGTCTAGTACTTATATTTTATTTGCATATAATACTAATACTAATTTGAGCTGAATGAATAACTAGGCGTATGAGGTATTTATCTATATCTATAAATGTGAATGTCTGTTCGGTGTACGCTTATCACGTTGTAACGACAAGACGCAGAGATATAAATATTTGTACAGTTACTAATTTATATCTGAGGAAGGTTTTCGGCACGGTTTTATAGCTATCTGATAGATATTTAGTAATTTGAAGGATATAACGCGAAATGCGGAACAATAATTACTCTTTGAAAATTATATTTACTCTTTGAAAATAGCTTTATTGGCTGCATTGTTGCTTGAGGGTTGATAATGATAAAAGGGTGTATATCAGTGATCTTTATATAACCTGGATGTATAACTCTGGTGTCAGAGGGTAGAACTGTAGCGTGCCTGCACTTTCATATGTTATGCACTCGAATTTTCATTGACCGCCATGTTGTAATTAGTCAAACGATTTGCCATCAGTTAATACGTGACAAATAATTGCGAGATTACCTCTGGATTTGAAATTTATGTCAATATGGGAGTTACTTACTTGCATGAGTACGTAATCGAAATGTATTTCCTTTTCGTTTTCTGGTAATACTTCGTAGCAACATATTGTAATTAGTCAAGAAACAGAATATGAACATCTTTGGCTGGCACGCTCAGAAATCATTAGTTCAACATCTGGGTAGTATACAGATCAATGGTGTATATAAAATTCTTCATGTGTGTGTGTGTGTGTGTGTGTGTGTGTGTGTGTGTGTGTTAATATTTCGCTCTGCAGTGAAAACTACAGAACGCAAGCGAATGGTCTGTGTGTAATTGTTGTCCGAAGTCTCCTGTTTTGTACACCATAGCAGTTCCATGCCGATAGCTTTAAGGGGGTGGAAGATATGGGGTTGAAAGTCGTCAAAGTATGAAAAAAAATTCGGACTGAAGGGAGCGATGACGTTTGCAACTCTATAGCAAGGAGGTTACATAAGCGAAACGTTATGCCACAGGCCATATCTTTGGTCTATGCGTGTTACATTGTCTTCAGCTCTTTCTCTGTAAGGATAAGCACACGAATAAGGAAATATAAAGATAAACAAATAAAGCAGTAAAAAAGAAATTTCATTTAATAGATCTCTTTAAAAAAATATTAGACGTTTCGCGCATTATCTATCATAATCAACGAACAAGCGAGCGGAGCCGTGGGTTTAAGCTAGTCACATGCACAGTTAGGCCAAATAACTGCTTTTATACACTTGAACAGGTGGTGATTGTACTTCGTAAATGGTCATTTCTTGATCGAATGTTGCATACTCTATCACTTTGAGAAGTACTACCTCTGTTAAAAAGTGATGTGCAAATGAAATGCGTATTTAAAATTTTATGAGTTATTACAATTATTCACACCCAAATTCCAGGATGTTGAATGAAAAATTCTATGGAAAAGAATGTAGACAAAAGTGTTATTTACAAAAATAAGCGTGCAAAACGTACAGATTAGTCGGCAAAAAGTAAACAGGACCTGACAGAAAATTACATGAATTAAAAAATAATCGCCGTCTTTGCTACTTTACAAGTTTCATGGAATCATATTATGCAAATATCTCGATGAAAAGTCGCTCCACCTTATCAGAAAAGAGCCTTACACCCTTAAACTTCGTGTCTCTCTATGCAGACTTATTTCGGAAATTGGGAAACTTCATTCATTTAAGAATACTTTTTAAACAGACTGAAGTACTCAGTATTTTTTTAAACAAACATGCCTTGTGCTTTATTTTGCTCCCGTTGCGTCACATACACTTCAAATTAGGGATGGCGATTATTGCTGAAACAACCGGTTTTCGGTTATACCGGTTCTTTTCATCTCCAGTTTAACCGCACTGTAAAAATTGCTCAAGATAATCGGTTTTTTAAATAACCGGTTTTCAGTTTTTATTGCAATTATTTCCAGTAGTTTTCGACCGAAACAAATTTTTCGGCCGAAACAGAAACCGTAATCGAATTTTCGGTTCTTCTAGTTTCGGCCGAAACCGAAACTTAGGAAATTTAGTTAAAATTTAGGTAAATTTACGTTATACGACAAATCACTAGTCTTTCCATATTTTGCTAGATCCCCACCCAATACTACGCCTTCTTGAGTGTGTGTAAGCGTAGCGAGAAGGCCGCAGAAAACGATGTACGAAGCATACAGATTTACTGGCCTTGTATGTATATATATATATATATATATATGTCAGTAAATGAACTTCAATGAGTGCTGCAGAAGTATATCGAAAAATAAAGTCACAATTCCGACTAACAGTATGATTGTTGTCAGTGTAAATTTACGCAAATTGAACTAGGAAAGCTGTGTACCACATGATCAAAGAATGTTCAAATGGGTGTGAGTTCTTATGAGAGCTATCTGCTTAGATCGTCGGTCTCTAGACTTAAAAGCTACTTAATCTAACTTAAACTAAATTACGCTAAGGACAACATCCAAGACCGAGGGAGCATTGTACCTCACTGCTACCGTACTTCGAAGTACTTCCACACTCGGGATGGTGCCATATAAGGCACAACCGATGTCTGGCGACGACAGCAAGGAACTGCCGCATGACCAGACGGAGGCAAGTCTCGTACTCTGCCGGTGCACGCGCGTCGTCTAATAGGCCACGCCACACGGCAACAGCTGCATCGATGCCTCAACAGCTGCACAAGTTCTTAAGTTCTTATGCCACGCGTTTGTTGCGCGTTTCTGACTGCCGGGATTGTTCTTAAATTATCACTGATCGCTTTTCGTAGTTACTGAGATTACCTAATATTTCACATCAGTGGAAATTTTAGGAATAGCCCTATATATTAGGGTCTACTAGTTTTAATTTTTTTAAATTATTTACAAAAAACACATTTTGATCCACTACGGCAGGAAGTAGTCGTGCCGGTGTTTTTTACCCGGTTCTTTGTAATAACTAAAAAAAATCGGTTGCAACAGACACCAAATAAATACCGAAAAAACGGTGATTCAAAACTAAAGTACCGTTGTCGGTTTTAACCGGTCGGTTTTTCCCATCCCTACTTCAAATCACAACCCCAATACTAGTATTCTTCCCTGCAAATGGCGGCAGTCAGCCGCTTCAATTCGGGGACAGTTGCCTCGCTTCTCCGCTACGGCGTGGTAGGGGCTTGAGCAAAACATGTGGCCGTCTTCTGTCGCGCGCTGTCGCTAGAATGTGTAGCCCACGCAGGCCGCGGCCTAAGATCGTCACATGTTGCGGCGCCTTTGAAGAGCCGAGCGCAACCTTCTGCGCGCGCTGGAGGATGGCGTGGCGCCGGCCGCGGTGGCCGAGGGGACTGAGGCGCTTCAGTTACGGTCTGCACGGCCACTACCGTCGGGGTTTCGAATCCCCCCTCGGGCATGGATATTTGTGCCGTCCTAGTTCGTAAGCAGTTCATAAGTAGTTTGTAAGTTTAGGGACTGATGATCCCGTAGATAAGTCCCATAAGATTTACAAACATTTGAACATTTGATGGCGTGGCCAGCGCGGCTCAGCTGCCCCCTGTGGACGACGGCCGCGAACCAGACCAGTGTGGGGAGAACCAAGATACGTAGACTAGAAAGGTATGCCAGTTTGGGCTTCTTTACTGTCATTGTTTAGCGCTCTATTACGTCACTCGGCAGCAAGCAGCTCTATTATAAGGCCGCCGTGAACACATTTTCTCCGTCTTTTCTTTCCTCATTCGACAGAAAACATTGATTTTAAGCGGTGAAAAACGCTCGTGATTAATATATATATATACAAATGACTGATAAAGAAAAGCTTCAAACATTATTAACTACTAGCTAACCCGTCCCGCCCCGCGACTTGGCTCGGGTAATATTTAAACGTCTTTAACTCTAGAACCACTGAAAGTATCGTGATGAGGTTGAAACGTGTCCATAAAAAATTAATTTTGTAAGAAAATGTCTAATATTGTGCCCGAGTAACTTGCTTGCAAGAAAATGCATAATATCGCTTCTACTGTATGTATCGATATGTGTACTTAACTCTGTGAAGTTTCATCTTTGGCAAAGATCATGTATTGCATAGCATTGTAGCTCGCGCTGAGAGAGAGTAGCACTTGTGGTTCAGCTCGCTTAGAGAGCGGTTGAGTTGTGTGTATGGCTCCGATGTAGAGCAGAGGCTGCTTTGCCAGCAAGTCTGAAGTTGTATTATGTAGGTAATGTAACGCTGATTATTAATAATAAGTAACTTGACCTTTCTTTCCTGTTTCATTTACTTAGTTAGAAAATTAACCTACTTCCTTCATTTGATAATTAGTTATTAGTGGATTTAAAGTGCAGTATTGATTTTAATAATATTGTTGAACAGATTTCGTTGTTGGTGCCATAGTAAATGATAGTTAATTGACTATGATACTAAATTTCAATAATTACAAACTGATCTGCATAAAATTCTCACAGTCAAGCATTAAGAAAGTGATTTGTGGTTTTTAATATCTTTCTCGCAGTCAAAATTTTTGAGTATAGTCAGTGTCTGTTTCAAATGGTGACTTGTCACAGTTGTTTTGTGTTTAAAATATTCGTTGCGCACATAATCAGTTTAATGCACTGCTTCTTATTTAATAGTATATACATCAATATCAGGGCCATAATTAAACCAAATTGCTGTGTTAATGAACAATTTGTTGTCTGATTTAATGATAGGTTCAACGTGCACAACACACACACAGCTTTTATCTGGCGCCCTTTCTGCCAGGATAGTTCACAAACAGGATCGTGACGTAGTTAGATACGTAGCCTTATTTAAGTTAGTTTGTCTTTTCCACTAACCAACTTACCTTTTGGCTCTTAATTGAATTGTTGTAGCACCATCCTCTGTTGCAGCAACAGTAGCTTAGTAATTGTTTCTGTAGTTTGTTACTTACCATTCTTGATAGTGTGTAGCATTGTTTATAGTAGATTAATTGAATATACAAATAATTGCAATACTACTGAAAAAGTCTCTTTTACATTGTCTGATGTTTGTTGTGTCGAAACTTCTAGTACCGCAGAACTCGTGTGATAATTAACGGTTCGCGTAATCTCGATTGTGACTGTATGTTGTACTAGCCCGATTCAGCCTATTGTTCTCTCATAATTACCGTGTGTAATTTTCAAAAATTTGCAGTAGGTGAAAATAAATATTAGTGGTCACTTTACTGCAAAATTCTGCTAACAATGTCGAAGAATAGGAGAGCCCGCGCTGATGCTAAAACTGCTTTCGAAAATGAGACCTTGAATGATACAAGGAGAGAAGAAGAATTTTCACAAGAGCCTTCTCACTGTTTTGATACAAATACGACAGCAAATACCATGTACGAAAACGCGGAACAGATTAGTTCAGGAATAGACAATATGGATTATGATAAAGTACAGGATTCGACAATACAGAATTCCGATTCTTGTAACGTGGTTGCGGAAAATAATGCATCGGTTCCGCCTAACTCCGCTGCAAAAAATACTTGTTTGACAGCTATGGAAAACGTATTACCAAATGATTTCATGCAGATATTACTGTCACAGATCTCTAAGTTAAATGAGGAACAATCTCAGAAACTAAATGAAAAATTTGAGAATAGTCAATTACAATCACAGTAATTAGGTGAAAAACTTGAGAAACAATCTCAGAGATTAAATGAAAAACTTGAGAAACAAGGTGAAAAACTTGAGAAAATAGAACAGACGTGCGATTCGAGGTTTGTGAGTATTCAAAGTAGTTTTAATAAAATAAATGAGGACAACAATCGGTTCAGGGAACAACTGCTCAGCAAATAAGACAAGATATTCGCGACGAGATTAATCCGGTTATGGAAAGCCTTGCGTCACGAGTCGAGATTATGGAAACTAGTGAACTCGCTCAATTGAAGCAACAGAGTAATCTATTTGATGAAAAGTTGCAGAACTTCCAGTCAGTCACGACGGAACAGATGAACAAAATTAATAAACAGGTTGAGGATCTCAATGTTAAGATGACCCAAATCAGTGATAACACTGACAAAAGTTCTGATGTAACGCATCCTACCCCGTTTAATGAAACTAATGAATATCTCGCCCTTGACCGTTTCAAACAAGGTCAAATGACCATTAATCAGCAATACAAGGCTGAGGTCAGGAAATTAGATAATCGTGTGGCGCGAATAGAGAGGAAATTTGACCACACTTGTGGAAATCCATACGAAGACGTAGAAGAAAATTTGAACGAAAATGACAATAATAATGATTCGAACCAAGTAGGTCCCTTGGTACGTGAACGAAGTGTACCTTGTAGTAACAACAAGTGCGTAGTTTACACCCACTTAAACCGCACAGGCGAAAGGAAGCGTTTCACTATAAGCATTTCCTGACTGTACGTAAATTCAAAATATTCAAAAACTCTCCGAACGACTTGCACCCGAAAGAGTGGTTGCAACAATTCGAATATTGTCTTCCCCCGAATTGGCCCCTTGAGCACAGACTAGAATTTATATGTGGTTATCTGGAAGGCGAGCCAGCCACCAGAATGAGAGCTATTGCACAAGAGTGCCATAGCGAGAATCAGTTCCGACGCTCATTTCTATCCACATACTGATCGGAAGCGGCACAGGATCGCGTTAAAAACAGTATTGCGACGTTCAAAACTTTTGAACGATCAAATTTCTCGAGCCCGGTGAAATATTTCCAACATTTAGTATATAAAAATCAATTTTTATCGGCACCTTACTACCCTGCTGAATTAATTAGAATTTGTTTGAACTAGGGTTGCCAGATCTCCGGGCGCCGCCCGGAGTGCCCGGGTTTGGAATGAATTCTCCGGGTCTACTGGCCAATCACTCTCATCTCCGGGCTTCAATGTAACCTTCATCTTAACTTTTTTTTACGACGCTTTTTAAGTACTATGCTCGTGTAGCGACGATCTACATCGAACTTAACGTAACTTATCCATGCCGTAGGGGGGGGGATTCGAACCTCTGGCGGGAGCAGCCTCGCGCACCGTGGCAAGACGCCTCAGTGCGCTCGGCCATTCCCGGCCGGCTCATCTAGTAATTATAAATGTCAATTTCTTATTGCAACAAAACGCTACTTTTCTGTTCTTCCTCTGAAAACTTTTCATTTTTGCGTCGGTATTAATCGGCTAGCGCATTATTAAGCAAACACTGTTGCGACGTGTCAACTGGCGACGTCCATTATTTGTGTTCGTTCATTGTTTGTTATCAGTTTACCGGCAATTTTTGGAATACTTGGATCGTGTGTGAACAGACAAGCTTACATTAACTCAGATTAGTGAGTAATAACAGTGAAATGAAGAGACGATATCTAAGTTCGTTCCGTGAAAAATGGTTGCAGGAAGAAAATTGTAAAGAGTGGCTACAAAAATTCGATACTGATGAGTGTATGTGTAAGTGCAGAATATTCAATATCTCATTTACTGTTAACTACGACGGAGTGAAAGCTGTGAATAAACATTTACAATCAGAAAGACAAAAAGCGAATATTACCACACAAAAGAAGAATCACTCGCTTCTTAAATTCTTGCCAAAACAACTTTCTGCAGAAGACGACAAAATCACTGCAACGGAATTAACTTGGACTTACCATGGTGTGAAACACCACCATTCTTACAATTCTCAAGATTATGGTAATAAGCTATAACCTTATGTTTTTAGAGATTCCTCAGTGGCAACGAAAGTACGATGCGGCCGAACAAAAAGCGAGGCATTAGTAAAAAATGTGCTTCTGCCTCATGTTAAAGAGAAGCTACTAAGCGAATTTAGCAAAATGTTCCGTTTGCATTAGGTTCAGATGATTCAAAAAAGGGCAATAAAAACATTATCCGATAGTTGTAACATACTTCTCCAACGGTAAGGGAAAATGTAATGAAGTTCTTAATTTCTACGAAGATGTTAACGAATCTGCAGAAGCCATTTCAATCAAACTAAAATCCATTTTATTGGAAAATGGTTTGACACTAAATAATGTAGTTTCGTATTCAGCTAAAAATGCATCAGTTAATTTCGGGAAACACAATTCTGTCTTCACTAAATTGAAAGAAGAAAATGAAAACTTAATCAAAGTCAATTATTGTTGTCAAATTTTACATAACTGTGTTAAGTTTAGATTCAAGCTTCTAAAATATGATGTAGAAACTCTAGTTCTTAAAATATATTCAGAATTTTCTTCCACCGGGCGGGGAGGGGGGGGGAGGGGGATACTTGCTGGGAGGAAGGAGATGATTAGGGTTTTTTTTTTTTTCCTTTTAGAATTCACGTGTAATCCTGGTTGGAGGGAGGGGAGTTGGTCGCAGTTTGGGGGGGGGGAGTCATTGGCCAAGGGGGAGGGGGGCTCGTCTGGTCTCCGGGCCTGCCTAGAGTTCAATCTGGCAACCCTGGTTTGAACAAATTGCCTCTACACTTGCGTCAAATTGCCATTGCGGCACGATGCAAGAATGATATTGAAGCCTTTAGAAACCTCTTACAAGACTTAGAGGAAGAAGACGAGGAAAATCCCTCGCGCAGTCGATATTTTGAAACAAACAGATATAATCGCCGGTCGCATCAAAGCCCGCCGCGTTCTAAACGTCATCCAGAGCACGACGATCAAACAAATTCACTAACGACAAACAAAGTCGTGACAATGAGAACGGTGATTTTCAAGATCGTGAAAATAACCGTGGAAGTTTTCGTGGCCGTAACCGAGGTGGTGGCTTTGGTCGCGGAGGACGCCACAATAATTACTATCATAACAGCAATACTTCGAATGATACTAATTGGCGTGAAAGACGAAATACTGATAGTGATCGCGAGATTGAAAATAATAACAATAACGCTGAGAAGCGTAGTCGGGAGGGCACACGCGATAATTCTCGTGATCGCCTTCCGCGACACGAAAACACAAATCGGGGCCAAATTAGATCGCGTACCCCGGAAAGACAAGAGCAAAGCATTGAAATCAGACCTGCTAATCCACGCTACAATTCGTCAAAAAAAGGGCCGCGTCAGGTATGAGTAGCGGACTCGACGGCAAATAATTCGGCCGTACAGGATTTGTGTGATCCTAACTATACGCTGAAACTTGTTCATTGTGAACGTCCTCACAGAGAGGAAGGTTACGATGAACAACCTCCCGAACAAAACAGAATAGTAGTTTGTGCGGAAGTGCACAATACTGATGTTGGTAGCACCTCAGTAAGTGATAAGGCAAAAGCGACACAACTTGTGCCAAAACCTGAAAGTAATGACAGTAACAAAAATTGTACTATCAAATTTAATGAAACAAATGAAAAGGCATCGAACAAACATTACACTGCCCAACGGTTAAACCAGCTGATTGTCGATCAGCAATATAATGACGGCAATTCAGAATGGGAGACAGAAGCTTCGTCTTCAGACTCTGAGGAAGACACTATATATGAAATAAAATACTTACAGTATGAACCAAGAATTGCATATGACAGACCAATCATGTACTTTGAAATGCAAGATACGGTACTGCCACACAATAATGCAACTAACAGTAACCTTGGAACAGCAAAAACTGATTTCGAACAATTAGATTTGCAGCACACCTCTGTCGCTGATTGGATAGACAATTACATGTCTTCTAATGACGATGATAGCGAATGCGAAGTTGATGAACAATCAAGATTTGAAAAGCATTTATCTTGTGAAAGCCTCATTAATCTTGGTAACACTTGTCTCAACAAAGAAATTTCTTATGAACCTTCTACCGAACAAGACGTAAAATTTGTACAGTTAGATGACATAAAAGAGGCACTATTAGAAGAAAAGGTAGACGGTCTCGATATTCCAATTCACCCAGTTGTATCTGTCAAAATTGGCAAAATCAATCTTTCTGCTGTCTTAGATTCTGGTAGCCCAGTGTCAGTAATTAGTGAAGTGACTTTCAAGAAATATCAGAACTTGCTTAATGGTCCCACTCTGCCTTTGCATTGCACTAAAATTCGTGGCGTCATTTCTAGCAAACCTGTCGAAATTCGACAGCAAACATACGTAGAATTTTTATGTCAAGGTCATATCTTTTATGCCAACCTATTGATTGTCCCCCGCTTAACTACACAGATAATATTAGGTGTGGACTTCCTATCCAAGTACAAGGATATTTTAGATTTCAATACGGCTAGTGCCATTGCTTTTGTTCAGGAAAATGCCATTCAAATTAAATTCGAAGACTGGATTACCAGATATGAAGAAGGCGCCAGTTGTTTAAAATTTTTATCTACTTCTAATGTGACGCAGGATGTCAAACCTGATGATGATATAACAGATAAACATTTCGAGACTGAACGCATTGACTTGATTTCTGACATCATTAAGAACAAATTAGTAGAAGTTGAAGGTGCCTCAGAACGTGATAAGGAAGAATTGTTCCTTATCTTGCGGCGTTATTCCCGTGTATTCGCTAACAGTCCTGGTACCATAAAAAAATTTCTCTATGAATTTAAGATCAAAGAACATAATAAATTTTTTGTACCTCCATATCCCATTCCGATAGTATACAGGGAAAGAGTCAAGGCTGAAATTCAGTCCATGCTCAATCAAGGTGTAATTGAACCTGCAGTTAGCTCATATAACAGTCCCCTACATATTGTTGAAAAAAGAGAAGTCCATTCGATTAGTGCTCGATTCCAGACAAATTAACACTATCATTTTACCTGAAACCGACCGACCCCAAACCCTTGAAGAATTGTTACAAAAATTCTATGGTGTCAAAGTTTTATCCTCATTAGATCTTAGGTCTAGTTTTTGGCAAGTGAAACTGCACCCCAACTGTAGGAAGTACACCGCGTTTCTCTGCTTCGGTAACTGTTATCAGTTCCGTAAATTGCCTTTCGGACTGAACATCTCCTCATCTGCTTTCATCCGTGCGATGAATGCCACACTTCCTGAGCACTTAAAACAACAAATCACAATTTACGTTGATGATATTTTAATTGCAGAATCTTCCTGGGAAAAACATAACAGTACGTTGGCATCTTTACTTGAAGTGTTTGCTCAATCCGGGATTACTGTCAACTTAGAGAAGTCACAGTTTGGTCGTTCTCAGATTAAATTTTTAGGGCACATTATTTCTAAAGATGGAATCCAGCCCAACCCCGAAAAGTTAGAGGCGATAATGAAAATGCCTGTTCCCACCACTAAACGCCAATTAAGAGCTTTTTTGGGTTTAATTAATTTCTATCGGCGTTTTATAAATTTGAAAGACCTAACTACTCCCAGATTATATGAATTAACTGGAAAGAATACTGTTTGGTTCTGGGATGAAACTGCCCAAACAGAATTTCTTTGCTTAAAAGATGCACTCCTTCACGCACCTATTCTGCACCACCCAGATTTGTCTAAGAACTTTTGCATTTCTACCGATAGTTCAAAATTCGGACTTGGCGTTCACATATTTCAAGAGAATGAAGAAAATAGCATTACCACTCAGAGAACCATTACGTTTGCTAGTCGCATACTCTCCAAGTCAGAGCGGAACTATTCCGTCACTGAGCTTGAAGCTTTGGCAGTAGTTTGGGCATTCGAAAAATTCCGTTATTTCTTGTTTGGCAGACACACTAAAGTTTACACGGATAACCGTGCACTTCAATTCCTCATGTCGGCAAAACTTAACCATGATAGACTTAGACGATGGGCTTTGTTCCTTCAAGAATTTGATTTCTCTGTAATTTACATTCCTGGTAAACAAAACATCGTTGCAGACTCGCTATCTCGTTCGCCTGTTGGGCTCATCAAGGCGACGGAAGAGGCATACTTAGAAAATAACTTTACAATCCTCTATATGCAGCAGGTTGCTTTCGAAAATTACATATCTGCCACATTTTCTGACATTGCTAAAGAACAAGGTAAAGATCCAATCTGGCGAGATATTAAAATAAAATGGCACGATAAATATAATGTTTCCATCAGACAATTTTACATTATCCATAATAACATTCTCTTCAAACGTAAAGCCCCTGACAGTAAATTTTGGTTAGTGTGTGTTCCGGAGGAATCCGTGAACAAATTGATTTGGTATATTCATCTCAGTTACGGACACTATGGTGCCAAGAAGTGCTCCGCGAAATTACGCGACTCTTGTTATTTCATCAACATGGAGAAACGTATACGCAATGTGTTATCTCGATGCAAATTGTGTCAGAAAGCAAAGCCGCCGACCATATCGCATTCTGCTCCACTTTTTCCGATTATACCTTCAAAATTAAAGCAGTTAGCAGCCGTTGACCTGTTTGGACCTCTTCCGAGAACTAACAATGGTTTTTCTTTTGTCTTCGTTGCTATTGAGCTCACATCAAAATTCTATCTTTTACTCCGCTCCGCCGTGCCACGGCGAAGACAGTAACTAACGCCTTTGTCAAAAACTTCCTAAAAGATGTTGGCCATATAGATAAAGTCATCTCCGATAATGGACCTCAATTCCGTTCTCATGACTGGGCACGGATGTTGCGGCGCAGAAACATCAAACCTGTGTTCATATCACTTTATCATGCTGCCTCTAACCCTTGTGAACGGGTGATGAAAGAGCTTGGAAAACTATGTAGGCTGTATTGCTACCGACGACATAACACATGGGATAGATATCTTCTGTCATTTCAAAATATTATAAATGAACTTCCTAATGATTCTACAGGTCTTTCACCAATTCTGGTTCTGAAAAACAAGCAACCTCCCGACCGTATCAAGGAACTGATACCTTTTCCTAAACACAGAAGACTACGTAATCATGAGATAATTGAATTGGCGCTTAAAAACAGTAAGAAAGCAGCTGAAAAAAGGAAACGCTCTCAACGTAATTGTTATGCCAAACAACTCTATGTAGGCCAAAAGGTATTAATTAGATCCCATCACTTATCCCACAAGGGAAGATCTATGATTCACAAATTCTTCTTACTGTACAATGGTCCGTATCGAATCAAACGTATCATCCACGACAACGTCGTTGAGGTAGAAACTTTAAAGACGCACAAGTCGAAAGGCATACACCACATTTCCAATATTAAAATTTTCAAGGCATAAAAATGGGGTAGAGAGTCCATTAATCTGTTTTGGACACACCAAGTGGCGATTGGTGCCCCGTTCTCGAGCTGAGTGTCACTATTCTTCCGCTTTTCCTTAGTGCGCTCTATCTACCTCTTTTTCTCACTGTTACTTTTCTCTAATTCTGAATACTTATGCTCTGTGCTACGCTGGGATATTGTCATACGAAACTATGACTATCTTGCAATTTGCATATAACGAACTCTGTGGCTGTGCGAGACAAATAAAATTAATGGAAATTTTTGATTGAGTAATCTAATTAAGTTCCTATGTTTCAGAAAATATCATATTTCTCTTCTGTATTAATAATTGCATAACTTACGAACTTCTGAGCGAGTGAAGAAGATTTTGAGTTCACATAAGCATTTTGTAAGCCAATTAAGCAGTAAAAAAGAAAAAGGACATTCTGGAGGATGATGAGTAAGGCAATACACAATATGTCATGGTGGTCTTTAAAATGCATTATTGTTTATGGATTAATGATGGTAAGGAAGGTATTGGTAACAGTCAAAGATGTTTGATAAATGTAATTATGTAGACGAGAGTATACAATGATTATGAAGCAATTATGAGGAGAATCGCTCTGTTGCTAATGATGCTATGCTCTGTTCTTTTCTTATGTGCTTACTTGCACTGCCCTTTTGTGTTTTCTCTTTGTGCTTATGTGCACCATTTTGTATGTTGATGCATTGTGCCTTCACTGGCATGTGTGATTGGTGAGAATCATATCCTTCTGATGCTATGTAATTATTTGTTATTATGTGTACTGAATATCTCTAATTATGCTTGCAGCTATGCTTATTGCTCTTGTAATCAAAGCTGACCGCTATGCTCACTAATTATATACCTAAGCCCTACTACTATGCTAATTAATTTTATAATGAAGCTCAATGACAATGTATGGTTATGCTTATACGTTGCACACAGCCATCTCTCTTGCAAACTTGCAGTTTTGCCATAAATTACACCTAGTTAAGTCTAGTTAATGCACAGAGATACTTTGCTTTTGCTTATTGCTATCTTCAAAATTTTATTGATGATCTTGTTGACGAAAATCTGCAGCTATGCCTAACAAATAGTTACGTCTGTGTTTATGTTATTGGATGATTTACTGTGATGTACAGCTATTACTGTGCCAAAATTTGCCTTAATTGTTTTATTTGACCCTACTGTTGACTCAGACAGACACAGACATGACCTGATGACTTGAACCTCTTTTGATATTCGCACGAATTTTCCCTGATGTGTTATATCTTAAGACAATGAAATGTGTAACTCAGTTGAGACAAAAGCCTGGCCATGGCAACATATGTCATTTAGGTGTTATAATTTGGTGGTAATGCAATCCCCACCATAGTGATGTATGTCAATTTAAAGAGATGTAAACTAGTGGTAATTGGAATGTTAAGTTATTTGAAGTGGCTTCACGTTAATCGCTCTAATTATGACAACAAATTTACTTTACATGACCTAATGCCAAATTGATGACAAGCACCCTGAATGTATTTCATACGATTATGTGTTTGTAAAGTAATATGTACGTAGTATGTAAAGCCTTATGCCTATATGAAATGACACTAATTTTGTAGATACTCTAGTATAAGAATTAAATTACTCATTAGTATTCAAATGTATCCGTCTTCAAGACCCTACTTGTAATGTAAAAATATGGTTTAATGCCATGACCCCATCTGTACCACTTGAATTTGGGGCAAAGTTTCTCTGTAGATATTTACTAATCAATGACTTTTCTTTCAGTGTAAACTGAAATATCATGACTATGTTACTAATTTGTGTGTAAAATGCTTTATTTCATGTACTTTGGACACGCATGGGAACTGGCGAGTTCGCACACGAGATTCCAGAATGCACACAGAACAATGGACGTCCTATAATACACCCCCTGGTTTTGGGCCTTTTAATGAAGATGTTTGTTGGATGATGTTTGGCCACAAAGTACTGTCCATTGCAGCCTTGGCCAACCACCACCATTTTGCGGGGTTGGAACACTTGCGCGGAGTGACACTTGCGCGGAACCCGGGGCCCTTGGGGCGGCTAATGGCTTTTCCTGGGTACAGGCACACTAAGAAGTCTAGCACTGCTGTTGTTAAGTTTCCACACTGTCAACATAACACGAAACTTAGTGAAATTGCACAACCCTTTCAAAGCTGAAGAGCAATATAGTAACTTGTTCTAACTACATATGAATTCATTGAGTGTTCCTCCTGAAAACAAAAAGGTATTTTAATAGTGATAATGTTTGGAAGATTATTAAGACATTCTTTGCTACTACAAGACGATGACTTTCCACAGTCATACCTCCTAAAAGCATATTATTCAGAACACTAAGCATATCAAGACACCTGCACAAGCAATAAATGTATTAGGCATCCTGCACAGATACGTTGATGTAATTGACCGCTATGTAGTTAACCCCATTATCACGCAACTTCCATCTCTTTAAAAATAGGTACTATGCTTTTTAATAGGAGACGCAACCTTAAACCTTCAATTAAAAAACGTTAATAATAAGTCAATGAGTATTTTACATACTTGAAGCGTTTATTCATAGACCCCAAAACGATTTGGCCGTATTCGAATTAGAAATACATCTAAGAAATGTATGAAATACGGAATGTGTAAGGGAATGTCACACACCGAAAAGTGCTAAAGATAAATTCTATTTTCCATCACCGTCATATAGAAGCATTTTTACTCCGAACTTGGCATAAACCAACAGGGAGAAACAAGTTGCAAGACTTCCAGGAGAAATGATGCGAAATTGACAGCCAATAGTTGGTTATAAATGACATTGCCTGTTAACTGTATAAATGTAAATTACGGAATACACGGAACTCCTGTTCAGTACAGTCAAAAAGGTCTAAGGTAATAGGCAGTGGTTTACAATCAAATATCCGTATCACTCTCCTCCTCAAGAAGTCTGTGTGAAGATTTATATTCAGAACATTCAAGAAAAAGGTGTTGAAACTACAAGAAGCAGCTCATTTACTCAGGAAGGGAATACGTTATGGTGCCCGTAAATTTGAATGGCTGTATATCTTGTAGTAACATTCATTTTTTGATAAAATGTTAAAATCCAATATACCAGAATTTTGTTTTTCTAAACTCAGTGCCAACTTTTTTTGTCGAAATTTTTGCAGGAAGTAGTCTTGACGTGATTTCATACTTCTATGCATTAATATTATCAAACATGTAATTTGTGTCCCAAATTGCGCGTCCGGTCCGGTCGGATGTTCGAGTCCTTCCTCTGACATGGGTATGTTTGTTTGTACTTTGCCTACGTTATTTTAAATAAGATTAAGTAGTGTAAGTCTAGCGACCGATGACCTAAGTAGTTTGGCCGCATAAGACTACACATATACACGTAATTTATTTATTTCATCACCACATTTAAGTACTAATAATTAAAGAAACTAAATGTAGAAATTTCAAATAAACACTGAAAACAAATGATTGGTATTTCTCATAAAATGAATGCACAGAACCGTTGAATTATGTCTTGTGAATGTACTTACAAAATCTGCCATATGAAAATTGTAGTGTGAGTCCCAAATTTGTTTTTTATGTAATAACATTAAAAACATATTAAAAATTGAGAACTCGAAAACCAGTGAAGTTATGGACTTGAAGCGAATTGTGTTGCTAAATCTTTACATAGTAGACACGATTTTAAAATTTGGTTGCTATCGCCAAAGTAGACGAAACGTTAAATTTTTTTGTGTAATCTTCGCCGTGTAGACTGTATGTTGTAGAAGTCTATGTCGAACCTAATTATAATCATACCTCTGAGGTGAGAACGTTGTTTGCACTTCTCCTGCGTTTCCAGTCGGCTACGTAACGACATCGTACCGTTCCACTTTACCGAGAGCTATATATGTATTGGTGTGATGTCTGTTCTTGCGAAATAAGACATCACACCAACATACGTATCATTTAGACGCAAACGCGACTAACAACGTTAGACCTCGTGTGTAAACAGTTAAAGTTTATGAGTGCCACTGGAAAAATGCATAAGTAACACCTGTTGTTTGAGACTTGAAGATTACCTGAAATTAGCCGAAATCGATATCTCATAATAAACATAAGGTGTAGCTGTCTATATTTCATAATGCTATTCCTAACATATTTAAAAGCTGCTCGAAACCACCTACAAAAAACCTTTATAATGAGATTGTATATAATTCCACGATCAAATTGTGTTTTAGTTATTTGTAGTAATACACCCAAAGATCTGCCCTTGCTTTTAATGCCTTGATCAGCTGTTTATTTTTAGAGGTATTACTAGGGACAGGAAAAATTCACATTTGCGATAAATGCGAATATAGATGCGAATTCTGACTCAAAATGCAGTAAATCCGAAATTGTAGTTAGCAACGGTTGCGCTCAATTCCGATTTCATCACATTCCTTTTCACATGGTGCTGTATTGTAAATCGAGTGATATTTGTATGACGTGTTATCTCCCTGTTGAATGAGGTTGTGATATCTCCGGGCCATTACTACAGCTCCACCTCGCTGGTGGGCCTTTCCCTGAATACGGCACAGGTAGCGGCTGGAGGGCGTGGAGTAGGGGTGGTGTATCCCTACTTCTGGAACACCCTGTTCACTACCTGCAGCGTCCGGGTCTCCGCGCAAGTGTCTTCAAATTTCCTTTCCGCGCAAGTGTCACTCCCCGCAAGTGTCACAAACTCCATTTTGCTCTAATTTTGGCTATGCTGATGCAGTTTGCTAATAGCTCCGTTGGTTGGAGCACACTTGGTTGTCGAATTGCATGGAGGAATACATCAGAACCTTTTCCCCATGACTTCAGCTTCAATGCAACCAGCCAGCTCGCCTACAGTGTGGTGTAATCTTACAGTGTTTTGTGTTCGTGTGCAGACCTAAAATGAATGTTAGGGGATAATTGGCTATTCGTGTGCAGACCTAAAATGAATGTTAGGAGCTAATGTGCTATTCGTGTGCTTATACTATTCAGTGCCTCCCATTGCAAACGTTGTCCACGGGTTCATTACCATTGTTTAGGTATATTTCATGGTTCTTTTACATTCAGTGACCAAAATAAAATTGTGCTCTTGATAGATACATATGCTGTCAGAACTATAATGAGTCAATACCCTTTAGTCTGAAATGTCATTGTGCCTATTCGATTGACAAACGTTATATTGAAATCTTATTGTGCCGAAGCAGTGACATTATTTTGTACATGATCAGAAACCTATGTAGTCAAAAATTTTACATGTATGTTCTAGCATCCATGAAAGTATGGCATCTTAAATGCATCACAGAATACAAAACTGACACTTTATCTTATACTAAGTGCACTAAAAATTTACATAGACTACATTGTGCACAAGATACAAATGTTCATTTTATGTTAAAAAAAAATACTGATCTCTGTAACAAAATTTAGACGCATGGGACTTACACTACTGTGTATTACTTGTAATTACCTTATTTTTTCGAAAAAACAAAACAATGATGACATTAGTTAAACTATCTTTTGTAAAACTTTGTATATGTTCATGTTTATTATTGTATTTCTTCAATTTGTCTATTACTTCAAGCTACCTCATTTTCTCCACTATGTCATTTGTCAAACTATAGTCTGTAAAATTCTATATATACTTATGTTTATCATTATGTACATTTGTCATGTATTCCATTTATTGCTGATGTTCTGTACATTTTGACATTTGCTTATGCCTGTCACATCCTGTACCACTCCATGCATGACTTTTGATGTTACTGTTCTGTAAAATTGCATGTATTTATGGCTGTCACATTTTTTAAATTTTCTATGAACTCCATCTGTTGTTTTAATCTTGAATATCTTGTATAAAAATGATTATCAGGTTTTCATATTTTTCATGTTATATTTTGGATGTCATTTATGGATTTTTGGACTTGAAATTCAGTAATTTTGCTGGCTAGGCAATGCCATTGGCATCCCCCACCCTACAAAATTTTAATAGGTAGGAGGGGGGTGATGAAACGTGTCCATAAAAAATTAATTTTGTAAGAAAATGTCTAATATTGTGCCCGAGTAACTTGCTTGCAAGAAAATGCATAATATCGCTTCTACTGTATGTATCGATATGTGTACTTAACTCTGTGAAGTTTCATCTTTGGCAAAGATCATGTATTGCATAGCATTGTAGCTCGCGCTGAGAGAGAGTAGCACTTGGGGTTCAGCTTGCTTAGAGAGCGGTTGAGTTGTGTGTATGGCTCCGATGTAGAGCAGAAGCTGCTTTGCCAGCAAGTCTGAAGTTGTATTATGTAGGTAATGTAATGCTGATTATTAATAATAAGTAACTTGACCTTTCTTTCCTGTTTCATTTACTTAGTTAGAAAATTAACCTACTTCCTTCATTTGATAATTAGTTATTAGTGGATTTAAAGTGCAGTATTGATTTTAATAATATTGTTGAACAGATTTCGTTGTTGGTGCCATAGTAAATGATAGTTAATTGACTATGATACTAAATTTCAATAATTACAAACTGATCTGCATAAAATTCTCACAGTCAAGCATTAAGAAAGTGATTTGTGGTTTTTAATATTTTTTTATTTTTATTTATTTGTTTTTTTCTGTTCCATAGGATCCACTTGAGGAGTAAGACTTCATGGTCATGGAACAAGTCAATACATTGTTACACAAATATCTTTCACGCAGTCAAAATTTTTGAGTATAGTCAGTGTCTGTTTCAAATGGTGACTTGTCACAGTTGTTTTGTGTTTAAAATATCCATTGCGCACATAATCAGTTTAATGCACTGTTTCTTATTTAATAGTATATACATCAATATCAGGGCCATAATTAAACCAAATTGCTGTGTTAATGAACAATTTGTTGTCTGATTTAATGATAGGTTCAACGTCCACAACACACACACAGCTTTTAAGGTTATTTATTTCTTTTTTTTTTTTTCTTTTTTTTTCTTTTTTTTATTTGTAGAGCTCATAAAGATATAAAATAAAGTCCATGAGAGTACATGTCTAACTTTTATAGATTTTCCACAATCACTATTTATGTAGTCTGAAGCCTGCCGGCGCTAGCGCCTTAGGAGAGAAAAATGGTACACATGCTTCACTCGAAAAAATTACACATATGCTCTCGCGGACTTTTCTTTAGACCTTTGTGAGATCTACAATTTAAAACCTAATCGCGATACGTTCAGTAGTTCTCGAGTTATAGAAGGTTAAATGGACAGACAGAGAGATAATGTGCTTCTGATTTATATATCATCATGATTACACCCCCTTAGAGTGCGAATTTCGAAATTTTACTATGCCTATAACCGTGACGTTAGTTCATGCAATAAGTTGACGAAGGTTTATCGCAATCGACTGAATGACATTGACAGGCATAGCATACGGACAAACAGAGGCCTTCATTTTTATATATTAGATAAATAAAACTTTCGTTACAACGAAAACTTAGCATCCGATTTTCGCATTAATGGTTTTGTTTTACTCATTTACTTACTAGGAACACTGAACTGCATACTACTTGTATACATACAATTTTAACAATAAAATATCGATGATCTGAATCCCAACAATTCATTCTGCAAGTCTCTTTTCTAATTGGCTTCACAAAAATGTTCGGAACAAATTCTGGTATTTTTGACATTTATCTCGTCGTGTCGTTTACAGCGAGAGATCCATATGCGCTGAAGTTCCTCATCTTTTGGAAACCGATGCTACAAAATGCTTTCCGTCTTGCGTCCACTGTTATTGCACTCCGCAATAGCACAACAGGAAGTATTCTTACTCATATATGGAAAAATTGTTCCCTAATAGAAGAAAGATACTTTCTATCCGAACACAACAGGTCACGAAACGAGCGAGCGCAAAACACAACTTCCTGCCTGCACGTTTCATAAGGGTACTACGGCAACTGCTCGGCGCTTGCTGCCAGGTGACGTCACAGAAGCAAAGCACGCGAGTCAAATTTACACCCCCCTGGGGGAGAACGACGGTGGAATACGGGAGACTGGGGCTCCAGTGTCGTCACGCCGGACTACGTCCTGATGCCGACAGCGAGACTTAGTCGCTGTCACGGAAAGTGTGAGCGATTGCTGTTTATTAACGCTGTGTTGAGTTCCAGTGGGGTGTAATGATTGACAAGGTTCGCAGGCCGGTATCTGAATGCGTTGCACGTGCCGTGTTGTTCTGTCAAGTGTCTACTTAACGGCGAGTCCCGATGGAAGGGGCCGTAAACCCGTATGTTGAAATATGCTGAATACGTCAGTAGATTAGTATCCTGTTCTTATTCTGGGGTGTAATTACAAACCTTGTTTTACAAACTGCGTTCATTGGTAACAGTGTTGAGATTTCGCGAGGTCATCGATGGTGACACTGGAGATTTCCGAGAGAAAACATTTTACTTGTCTGTTAAATAGAACTTGTCATTATCAGTCACTAGTTGAAAACCCGGCATTGCCCGGGTATTTATTCATTTATTCCTGTCATTTTTCAAGTATATATTCATTTGTATAAGGGCTGTATGTCTGTAAAATCTCTTGGGAATACAATTAGGAGTGAAGAAGTAATAGATTAGAACTCGGTCCATGATGGGGCGGTTTTCCATAAACATTGCTTCTTTATGTGCTCATATCTCATAAACTACGTGTCGTACTGTGATACAATTTAGAAAGTACACTCACCTATATGAGTGTATATTGTCTGTAAAATTTCATGCGGCTACAATGTGCAGTGTAGAAATTAAAAATTGTAACGTCATGGTGAAAGCCATAGTTTTAGTCCATGAATGTTACTGTTTACGTGCTTATATCTCATGAACTACGTGTCGGAATGTGATACAATTTAGAAGGTACATTCAATTATATATGTGTATACTGTCTGTAAAATTTCCTTTCGCTACAATTTGTAGTGTTCAAATTATAAATTGTAACGTCATACCGAGAGCCGTAGTTTTACTCCATGAGCAGCGGAAATGTAGTAAGCGAGAAACTTTTTTCCTTTCATAATTTCACTGTGGTTGCCAGCGAGAAAAAAGTTTAATAAAGGTGTGAAATTATGTTTAAAGTTTGTTGCAAGTCGCCAAGTACTGTCATTCTCTTACAGTGTATTTCGAAAGTCTCGCCGCATTATATGGAATTTTTTTGAGATTTCTATTGGTTATGACGTAACATCTTTTGAACCATGTGCCGTATGTGAGTCTTAACCATGCAGCATTTGTGACCACACATTAAGGAATGCGTGTACCAAATTTGGTTGAAATCGGTCCAATGGTTTAAGAGAAAATAAGCAGCATTGTCGCTTAATGCAGCAGTTTTTTGCGCATATCATTGCTTATGACGTCATATCTCGTGAGCATTTGTAAACATTGCACTGACTGCAAAACCACGTTCGTGATGAACACTAACCAGATGATGTTACGTACTGATGTGCTTGATGCTAGTACTGTAGATCAATGACTCGCATGTCAATACAAGCACTGAAGTCAACATTACCTTTCTTCCATTGGGCCAAATGGCGGTGAATCGAGGAAGTACAGTACATAGTAACGAAACAATTGGGCATTTTGACAGTTGTCTGTACGAATTATTTCAATTTCCATTTAAAGAGAAATATTAAAATGAGCTCTAGCATGGAAATTAAGCGTTTCCGGACACATGTCCACATGACATATTTTCTTTCCTTGTGTGTGAGGATGTTTGCTGAATTTTGGCCGCACCTTTTTGTAACACCCTATTTGTTAGGTTGACGAGTTGCACTGTCTACAAGAGAAAATACAAGACACTACATCAAATTGTAACTTTGTACAATTGTTCAATGAACAATTAAAATATCATGTCTCCAGTGGTAATAGGTTCCTTACATTGTCATAAATGATCACCATTTAAAGCATAAATGTTTGAGTCCATCTTTGGAGCATTATGTCTTTAGTGTAAGTTCTCTGCATTTGTTAGAAGTAAACGAAGATGGGGGCTGCGATTTATTACTCATCAATGGCGTTATGACAATGTAAGGGAGCTGTGACCACTAGAGGTATGATATTGTAATTGTTTACATTTAACTATATTGAACAATTGTACAAACCAACATTCTGATGTAGTGTTTTGTAATTTCTCTTGTTGACAGTGCAACAGGTCAACCTAACCTATATGTACACAGCACAATATTATTCCACCTGAAGATGGATGTTGAAACCCTAGAAACGCGTTGTGGGTACAATAAAACAAAGTGACTGATCACAGAAATACCTAGTGTTTTAATCAATTTCAAACAACAGTTACGGTAAGCCTAAACCAAAATGTTTTCATTTAAATTAAACACGAGAATGGTTCAAATATTAAATATATTCATGCACTAGAGATTGCTAGTTGGTTACAAACAGAAAGCAGCATATTACTACGGGCTGCTCTGCAATTTATATATTTTAATACGTTGTGTTAATTTTACCCAGCAATGAGCTTTTATCAGTTGAGTGTAACACGTATTATGTAATCTTCCTTTAACTATTTCTTCAGATGAACACATCATTAGTTGAAGGAGAGGCATTGGATTAAAATGTATGCCGTAGCCGGGAATCGAGCCCAGGACGTCCTACCATAATCCGTATACCGCCTTGACCTAATGGATACAGTGATTGCACGAAATATCTTAAAAAAGCTTCTCCCTTCCCAACAACAATTCTGCCTTCATCTGCCGCTCACTAAACACGTATCAGCGTAGCAGACAGAACCGCAGCCATGAATGTTATTGACAACGACCCTGCCTTGTTCCACAGTCACAGTTGATATAAATCTCAAATTAAAAAAAAAAAAAAAAAAAAAAAAAAAAAAAAAAAAAAAATCATATATATAGTGGTTATAGCCCTTACCTGCTACACAGAAGGTTCTGGGTTCGATTTTCAGCTGAGACACAAATTTTAATGGAATACCTCTCTTCAAATCAATTCCTTTGATCTGTATCGAGAAAAAATATGTCTCTGATCATTCATTTATTATTTGACATTTAGATCTTTAGTTGATGTTGAAACTGGTAAAGTTTTCACCAATTTACCAAGCAACGTGTGGTTGTATAAATATATAAGTAAAGTGTACCAAAGAGTAGATAAAATTTAGATCGCAATTTAGTAATGATGAAGACTCGATTAGAAAAGCGTTCAGACGTACCGCGGGGGAGGTGGGGGGGGGGGGACGTGGAAGCAATTGAATAGTAAAGTACTGAGGAATAAAGATACACGTTGAAAATGCGCTAAGGATGTTGGTACTGGGATGTGGCATGCTTGACTATGTTATTGAATAGAGAAGGAGTGAAAATCTCTGTAAAAAATCACGGACGGTGGAAAGGCAAAAAAATCTTGTGTAACGGAAAAATACACAAATGCTCAAGGTACGACAGTAACATAGTAATACAAATCAGCTAGGAATAAAATAAATCGGATGTGCAGGAAAGTCAAAAGGGATCTAAAAGAATATGATCGTCGGACGGACTGATTCGGCATAAGAAAAGTCAAAACAACCTTCACTCCGTACAATGCAGTGGGAAAAATTCAAATGGTTGAGCTTAAGGGATTTCAGCTGCGGGGTCTTCAGTCCCTAAACTTGCAAACTAGTTATGAACTACCTTATACTAAAGACGACTCAAAGAACCATGCTCGAGGGGGGATTCGAACCCCCGACCGTAGCGGCCGTGCAGACTGTGACTGGCGCGCCGCAGACCGCTCGGCCACTGCGGCCGGCTGCAGTAGGAATTCCATTCGTAATTGAAGATTATGTAGCAGGTATAATGTAGTATAGCGTATTCTGAGGAAACCAAAGACTATTACACCCGAATCGTATTTCCCACGGAAATGCAAACAGTTGGCAACGAATTCCTACAATCCCTCAAGAAGCCGCGCAGTACAAACTCCGTACGGCCTGTAAATAGGATGTGCCTCGTTTTGTAGTGAAACAAGCAAAGTTACCTATTCCACTGGATACTGGGCCACGAAAGGAAAGACGTCGTGATATTTAAAAATATTCTAAATCCTGTGCGCGGGTCTTTGATCTTTTATGCAGATCGGACAGTGCACTGCGGACGAGTGGTGGAGTTGTCAGAGACATTAGAAATGCAGCGAAGTGGGTGGCGAAAAAATGTCACGGAGAAACACACTTCCAGTGAAGATTAACACTAATACTTGTTGAAAAATCAAATGAATTTGAATGGAGTTACAAAAGAAAGGCAAAGGACATTAAGTGGGGATAAGTGTTTCATGAGACATTTGATGTATATGAAAGTGATTATTGTGAACATTTTGAGTTTTTATGGTATTGAAAATAGAGTTCGTTGTTACAAGAAGATCACTTACCCTGCGGAAGATCGGAGAATATCGAAGTGTGTGATGCCAAAAATATTTATTACACTGTTACAAGATTATTAAAGAAGTCAGAAACAATTTTCTTAAAAGGGCAACCACAGCTTAAATACACATTTATGGAATTCTCTACACAATCACCACAAAAAAAGATTGAAAATTAAAATTGACCTCGATGATGTCTTAGGTGGAGGTGGCATTCTTATCACACACTTTTAATAGTTCACTCGGTTTAGACTGACCTTTCATTGAGAGTCTTGGCCGTGGGTAGCATATCTCACCCAATCTGTTTTTCGATTTTAGACTCCCATCAGGATAAAGCGGGAATATTATTTACCTAAAGACGACCACACCCTGTTGTGGGAATGTTTTAACAAGGTACCCTGAAATCTGGATGCTGTTCCAATTATTATGTAATCATTTTCTTGTAAGTACTTTCGATATTCTACTTTTTAAAAAATTTTAAGAATTTATTCGTTTTTTAAAGAATGTTTGTCAAGTATTTCCAAAAAATTTTATTTATTGTCCCTTTTACAGACTACAGTTATTAGTTCAGATGTTTCCTATTCGCAGATGTCATCCACCTGAAGATGCATCTTTACTGATGAGAAACCGGTAGTGTCGGAATAAAAACATCTTGACAGCTGTTGCGATTTCATTCTTTACACACCTCCACCAAAGACATCATCGAAGTCAATTTTAATTTTCAATCTTTATTTTTTGTGGTGATTGTGTAGAGAATTCCATAAATATTAAAGAAGTGTTCAAACGGCGACCAAATCACAAAGTTACGTTTATTTTTAAAGCTGTGAGCAAAAAGGTAATTACCTTTTACAACCTATCTCACAAAATTCATTACATCCAATATGGAGGGTAATCGTTTTACGTCTAGCCAAACCAGTAAATCAGAATAAAGAACCCCTATAATTTTCATACAGAATGTGCCTCATTTCCATCCGGAATTCAACGTGCTCATCAAGTGTGAGCATCGAGTCAGCAATGTTACGATCCAACAGGTAGAATTCTCCGATTTTGGACGAAGTGCCACACTACGCGGAACAGTACCTCAAGACGTGCTCAAGGATTGATTCTGAGAAATAGAACGAACCGCTGTTGGACTTTTATACTTTAAAGCTTGGTCCTTAAATTCAAAAGTCATCATTATAGTTCTACTACATTTGCATTTAATTGTAATAAATTTATCACGTTTGCTCGAGTTGTAGGATCTTTCTGCTAATGCGTACATTCGCAAGCCAATTATGTAACATCCCCACAACAAATAGAGTACGCTGAAGACCTTCAGTATGAGGAAGATTTGTTTCATTTAATGATGGAAGAAGAAATTGGAGCTGATTTTAGTCAGAATTTAAAATTGGGAGATTTATAATAATGTAAGAAATAACATAGACAATTTCTGACAAAGTTCGGTGAATAGTGTTGTAATTTTAACGTAGATGAACTATGCAGTTAGCTTACTACCAAGTAGTCACTTCCCATAACTGTGCACCGCTGAGCTCTACGATATATGTCCCGGAAACTTTGTCTCCCTTTGGGATGGTGTTCAAAACCTACGTCGGATGTCAGAAATATCGTCGAATCTCTTTCCTTTCAAAGCGATTTTGAGTCGATATAACAGGAATACGTCTGGAGGATTGAGATCCCGCGAGCATGGTGGACGTTCAAGTTGCACCAATGCCTTTCTTTGCCAGGAACTGTTCGACAAAAAATGTTACAATGTTAAGCTTATGGGACTTAACAGCGGGGTCATCAAAGTTAAATTTTATATAGGACAAACAGGCCGTAACTTCACCATCAGATTCAATGAACACATAAAAAATAGCGAAAAGAACAAGTCGGCATTTTACGAACACTTAAAAAACGAATATCATAAAAAAGGCAATATTAATGGAGCTATGAAAATACTGCACATAATTCCCAAAGATATTACGATGAACATTTTGGAAGAAATAGAAATCTATATAAATGTACACAAGCTCCCAAATAAAATACTCAACGATCTCACAGATCTAAAACACAAGCAGTTCATCGAAAACTTTACTAGTCATCAACAACTTGACGCCGGTTAAAATTTATAAACATTGAAATTCCAGCGATAAATATTATAGCTGAAGTACTAACATCTGAAAATCATCCGTAGAACATATATGTCAGCTGTAAACATAATACATCATCCCAGATTCGCTGTCAAATTGCTGTCACATTAAATACCGCAGAAAAATACTAAATCTTAATCCACAATTAAACAGTGAATGATTAAAAATACGTTCACAACATCGTGGTGGAAAACGTCTGAATAACTGAGATTTTTTGACGTTTTTCTTAAGACAGCGACCGCGCCAGATGAATTATATACATTAGACCAAAATATAATGTAATTAAAAATTTTTGTAAAAATTATAAAACTATCACAGTAGGCTATAAGATGACTGTAACTAGATAAATAACAATACTGTTCGTTGTAATTCGCAAGAACTTGAAAATGGCAATACACCGAAATAGATCAAAATGTTCAAATGTCTGTAAATCTATCGGACCAAACAGCGTGGTCATCAGTCCGTAGCTTACAAACTACTTAAACCTAGGTAAACTAACCTACGGACAAACACACACACCCATGCCCAGGGAGGACTCGAACCTCCACGGCGAGCAACCGCGCGCTCCGCAGCGAGGTGCTTTAGACCGCTCGGCTACTCCACCGCGGCCGAAATACATCTACTGCATGGGAAAATATAATAATATCAGTAAAGCAGCTAGCTGGATTTATTTAATATATAAAAACCAGTGTTTTGCTCAAGGCAGATTCTTATAGAGAAGCAACTAAATATTTATGAAGAAACAAAGATGAAAAAGGCCTCAACATTTGGATGATTATTTCATGCGATCTTGATAGTTTGGATTATCATATTAATTTAATAGCATTGTAATCAAGATTCTGCCATGGAATCAGGGCCGGCCCGTCCATATAGGCAAACTAGGCAATTGCCTAGGGGGCACGAATTTGGGGGGCGACAAATTTGTCTTCCGCGATGAACCCTCGTGTCCTCGCGGTGCGTTTTATGTTGCTCTTGCGCTGCGGTTCCAGGAGTGATGAATTCCCGGTTACTACACATAGGTAGAGCAACAGGCAACAGACAAGACTCAAGTCGAAATGTCCATTTGACTCTCCAGAATTTAGCTAGTAAGCGTTTAATGAATAGACGAGTTTGCTATTAATCATCTCATGATCAAAGCTTGGGTGCCGCCCATCATGTCAGCTGGGGCACCCTCACGGCCCCGCGAAATCCGTCGATCAGTAGTCTCTATAGTATACAATGACTTCTTCAATCAAAAGAAACTGATCTTAATAATGCTACAAATGCTCTGTTAAAGCAAAAACATTTCTTGAAGATTGTAGAAGTGATTTGAAAAAATGCTGGTAGAAACAAGAGAAGTTGCAGAAGCAGCCAACATTTTCGCATCATTTTCTATCAGATATGGAACCAGTCCGTCCAAGACACATGAAAAAACAGTTTGGTTACGAAGCGGAAGATGAACCTATTCGTGACAAGCAAAACCATTTCAAAATTAATTTTTATTTTGTAATTTTAGATAATGTAATAAATTCAATTGACGAGAGGTTTCATCAGTTTAACAACCTAACTCATTTATTTGGATGTCTGTACAAAATATATGCTGTACAAAATAAAACTATCAAACTGTTCTTGAAGAATGTGTTAATTTGGAAGAGTCTCTACCTCACGAAGACCCTAAAGATATTGATGCTACTGATCTGTGCAATGAATTACAAGTCATTGCTGGAAGAGTACGCAATAACTCGGGGCTACAGGACGTTATATTTGTAAAAATGAACTTACAGACATTGTACCTAATTTAGTTACTCCACTACGAATGTTGCTTACTTACTCTTCCTGTATCTGTAGCTTGTGGTGAGCGCAGCTTTTCACGAATTTAAAACTGTAAAAACATATCTGTGATGCACAATAACTCAAGAAAGATTTGTGGGGTTGGAAACTTTGTCAGCTGAACGAGGAACAGCAGACACAATTGATTTAAAGGAGATCGTCTCAGATTTTGAAAAAGCCAAGGCAAGAAAAGTGAAATTTGTGTGACTGTATATGATGAAGCTTATTATTGTATCAATTATTGCAAGATATCAAAAAAAAAAACTTTTTAAAAGACAAAATGTAAAAACGATGTATAAGTAACATTGTATAAAAGTGTAAGATGTGTCCCATTTTAGTGGGGAAATATATTCATATATACAGGGTGTTACAAAAAGGTACGGCCAAACTTTCAGGAAACATTCCTCAAACACAAAGAGAGAAAATATGTTATGTGGACATGTGTCCGGAAACGCTTAATTTCCATGTTAGAGCTCATTTTATTACTTCTCTTCAAATCACATTAATCATGGAATGGAAACACACAGCAACAGAACGTACCAGCGTGACTTCAAACACTTTGTTACAGGAATTGTTCAACATGTTCTCCGTTAGCGAGGATACATGCATCCACCCTCCGTCGCATGGAATCTGCTGATGCAGCTCTGGAGAATGGCTTATTGTATCACAGCCGTCCACAATACGAGCACGAAGAGTCTCTACATTTAGTACTGGGGTTGCGTAGACAAGAGCTTTCAAATGCCCCAACAAATGAAAGTAAAGAGGGCTGAGGTCAGGAGAGCGTGGAGGCCATTGAATTGGTCCGCCTCTACCAATCCATCGGTCACCGAATCTGTTGTTGAGAAGCGTAGGAACACGCTGACTGAAATGTGCAGGAGCTCCATCGTGCATGAACCACATGTCGTGTCGTACATCTATAGACGCATGTTCTAGCAGCACAGGTGGAGTATCCCGTGTGAAATCACGATAATTGGGGAGTTAAGAAACTTCTGGCATACCTTGACTAAAAGAAGGGATAGATTGGTAGGACACATTCTTAGACATCAAGGAATTGTGAATTTAGCATTGGAGGGGAGTGTGTGGGGTAAAAATCGCAGAGGAAGACCAAGAGAGGGATACAGTAAGCAGATTCAAACAGATGTAGGTTGCCGTTCTTATGTGGAGATGAAGAGGCTTGCTCAGATAGGGTATTGTGGAGAGCTGCATCAAACCAGTCTCCGGACTGAAGACCACAACAATATATATATATATATATATATATATATATATATATATATATATATATATATATATGTGTGTGTGTGTGTGTGTGTGTGTGTGTGTGTGTGTGTGTGTGTGTGTGTGTGTGATTATGTGTTTGAATAGAATAAGATGCAATGTGTATTTTACATTGGGGTTTTATTGCGATTTTATTAAACGGTGCGCCATTAAAATAATTTGTCTAGGGCGCCTAATTTGTTCGGGTCGGTCCTGCATGGAATGTGATGATAGACCGTGACAAATGGCAAACGCAGCGTCCGTGATGTTTTATGTACCGTCAGAAGGGGCGAAGTCGATCAGGTGGGGGGAAGTCGACCGGCAACACAGCATTATAATTTACACTACTTCCGCCTGGCGGTACATCCGGGAACTTCACGCTACACATACTTGTTGGAAGCCAATGAGTTGCAGAGTAGTGTTTACCTGTAAAATTTTCTCTCTGAGTATCCGTTCAGTGGCATTGTGGGATATACACAAATGCATTTTGGTGGCCTGTGAATTAAGCATGACAAACCTGTCACAATACGACCTTTTAGTCGTATAACTCTGCTGTTTTCGAACTGTTAGTCGGTAAGTGAACTCATTGTCATTTAATTTATGTATTTTCAAAAGCAGAAGTTTGTTTTATGGACGAATAGTGATCTAAAAATTGAGTTGTTGTATTTTGTAGGGTGAAGTCGATCATGCCGCGAACATACGTGAAGAAGGTGGGAAGATAGGGAAAAAGGAACTACAATCCAGTATATATGGAAAATGCCGTTCAGGAAGTGAAGAAAGCATCTGAGTTACGGTGTGCCCTATACAACGTTAAATGAATGGGTGAAGGGCAAACGTAGATATAAATATTGTGGGCAGCCTGTTTTTAGTTCAGTAGACGAAGAAAGTTCAGTTCAGGGATTGCTGAAGTGTATTTCCAGATGTTCCTGATGTACAAAAGACTCCCTTCACACAAATTGCAACAAAAATGAAGTCTAAGGGCATTGGTCGTGGACGCTATAGTTTGCCATAATTTGATATTTCAAAAATTAAGTGAAAATTCTTTTGATGGAAGATAATTTTATGTACACTGATTATTTTTTAAGGGAAATACAATGTTCTAACCATAAAATAGTCTATTTGTTAATTTCAATGGATGTTTGGTCCCTGAGAAAGACCCTCTATTTTAAAATTTCTTATAAACATAGCCTACCATACCTTGAGAGATATTTCAGTGTTAAAGACGATAGGTTTCACCCCATTGTCTGGGTGAAACCGTTATAGGTGTTCAAAAAATGAGTGATCGGCTTCACCCCACCAACATTAGACATAATGTCGAAATCCTAAGGATTACAGGTAATACTTTTGAAACGAAATCTTCCAGAGGTTCCCTCGAAAACAACAGAAAAACTGAATTTTGTGATCGACTTCACCCCTTCTGACGGTACCGTGACAGTCGAATGGGCCAGGCGAGCTTCTGGGAAGTCATATGGGGCGACGTCCGCTGTCATAGCCAGCGCCCCATTCGGACAGTGGAGAAAGCGCGGCTGCGGGCGATGTCCCCGAAACAGGTAGGCAGACGGGCGCGTGGCTGGCGAGGGCAGCGGCGGCGGCGTCAAAGGGCGGCCTCAGAGGCGCGCAGCCCGCGGCCGCGTCTATCACCCGAGACCGCGCCGGCCCAGGCACGCTTTGACAGAGCGTCATGCCCACTGTGGCCGACACCGCACGGCACATCGCGACGTGAAGCCAGCCGCTCCGGTGGCCGCAGATCCGCGCTGTCCGACACCCGCGTGAAAGGGCCCAGCTGACATCAGCTGAACCTGCTACCGCGCCCAAATTACCTGTACCCAAGAGGTTTTGTGTCAAATACACGACATCCACAGTGTTCCACATCTCGAGCAGATGGGACATCTACATCTACATGGAATACTCTGCAAATCACATTTAAGTGCCTGTCAGAGGGTTCATCGAGACACCTCTATACTATTTGAAGAGTGGAAATGCTAAAGGATGTAAGTGCCATTTTTTGACTTTCGGGGTTTTCCACTGCTAACCCATCTATGTCTTCGTGCCAATACTCTGCTAAGAGATTTATGTGCTCCAGTCATTCCTTGTAGTTGCTACTGACCCCAAAAGATTGTACTAGTCCTATGTCCGGATGGGCCTGCGTTGCTAATGGATCTATGTGCCACAGGCATCTGGCGTTAGCCGAACAGCAGTCTGTATTCAAAGTTATGACACAACGCTATTGTTTTGCTTACTGAAGCTGTTGCTTGCTATATAAAATAATGTACCTGTTAATAATGATAATATGAACTCCAGTGATTTTAGTGGTGATGGAAGTGTTCAGGAAGAAACAGGATAGGGCAAGATTAAGCGGAACGTCGTACCTCAGGCAGAAGAAGCAGAACAAGGAGGAAAATTGCTGCAAAATACCCATCATCTTTACAATACACTTATAATATGAAACAAGCCTAGATTATCCAGTTGTAGCAGGTTGATGTACATATTTTTCGTTTGTTTTTTGTTTAGGTGTTCTGCAAATGTGAGTATAGATTATATGAAAACTCAGTCCTTTGAAGAATACCATCAACTTGACCTGAACCAACGAGGCAATTACCTGATTGGGTTTATAGAGATTTTTCTTACTCAAAGACGACGCCATGGGACGTATAATGAAGACGCAGAAAGGTAAAAGGCAGTCAACTCTCTGCTACACACTTCCTGATGGGACAGGAGATCTCAAAAGAGTATGCAAAGCTACAGTTTTAAATACCTTTAATATTTCTGCTAAAAAAATCAAACAATTGTTACGAAAAAAATCAGGTTCTGAAGTTTACAAAGACACAGCTTGATCAAAATAAGCAAAAAACAGCCTGGTATTGTGTCCTGCAAAATAAGCTTTCCCGATCAATGAGATTGGGAGAATTTTCATGTCCTGAAGAAGGGCAAGACAATGAAAGACACTGCAGCTGTGGAATTGATAAGACTTCCAGCTACTGTTCCACTGGTACCAAATAAAAAACGATTTTTCCACTATTATTGATTACGTGGACAAAAACAACAAGGACTTTTTCCGACAGCAGGTACCTCCATAAAGACAATGTTGTCTCGTGGCACTTAGATCTATTAGCTATGACAGAACCTATTGCACTTACTCCTTTCTGCATAAATCGCTACGTAACATTTTGATTTTTCAACATAAGTATAAAAACCTCTGTCAACATTGGTATAACCATGTAAAGAGTTAACTTGTGTTTTGTTAGAAATAAATATCCATTTCTTACAGAGATGTGAAGTTTTTTTCGTTTCCTCAACAATTTCATTTTCGGCACTTAGCAGATTTGGCAATTCCACTCTTCATTTATCTCCCATTCCATTCTCGAATAGCGCGCGGGAAGAAAGAGTACCTGAATTTCTCCGTTCGAGCTCTGATTTCTCGTATTTTATTATGATGATCATTTCTACCTATGTAAGTGGAAATCAACAATATATTTTCGCATTCGGAGGAGAATGTTGGCGATTGGAGTTTCGTAAGTAGCCCGCGCCGCAGCGATAAGCGCCGTTGTTGTAATGATTCCCATCCCAGATCCTGTATCATTTCCGTAACGCTGTCTCCCCTGTATCGTGACAATACGAAACGAGCTGCCCTTCTCTGGACTCTTTCGATGTCCACCGTCAAACCCACCTGATAAGGATCCCACACTCGGCAGAAATACTCCAAAAATGGACGGACAAGAGTAGTGTATCCAGTTTCTATAGTAGTTCTGTTGCATCTTTTAAGGGATCTGCCAATAAAACGCAGTCTCTGGTTCGCCTTTCCCACGACATTATCTACGTGTTCTTTCCAGTTTAAGTCTGAATTAATAGTAATTCCTAGGTATTTTGAGGAGTTTACGGCCTTCACATTTGATTGATTTACCTTGTAAACAAAGTTTGACGGATTTCGTTTCGTAATCATGTGGACGACTTCACACTTCTCATTATTTAGACTCAATTGCCAATTTTTGCACCATAGTGATATCTTATTCAGATCATTCTGCAGTTGGTTTTGATCTACAGATGATTTTAGCAGACGGTAAATGACGGCGTCATCTGCAAATAACCTAAGAGAACTACTTGGATTTTGCCCTAAATCGTTTATGTTAAATAAGGAACAGCAGAGGACCAATGGCACTACCCTGTGGAACGCCCAATATCACCTCTGTTTTAGTCGATGCCTTACCATGGATTACTACGAACTGTGTCCTCTCTACCAGTCGCCAGTTTCTGGCGATATAACATAACCACGACATTTGATTAAAAGCCCTTTGTGAGGTACGGTGTCAAAGCCTTCTGCAAATAAAGAAATACGGAATCGATTTGCGAACCCTTGTCGATAGCACCCATCACTTCGTGTGAGTAAAGAGCTAGTTGTGTTTCGCATGAACGACATTTTCTAAATACGTGTGGACCTTGGGTCAATATATCATTCTGTTCGAGATAATTCATAATATTTGAATACGGGATATGTTCGAAAACCCTGCTGCAAATTGACGTCAATGAAATAGGCCTGTAGTTTAGTGAGTTACTCCTACTGTCTTTTGAGAGCGGTTGTATATGCCTGTTATGTAAGGAGCTATCGCCTCAGTATAATCAGTATAGAAATCAAATGAGTATACCGTCCGGACCAGAAGACTTGTTCTTGTTAAGTTACTTCACTACTCCGAGGATATCTTCCTTACTCATTCTGGCCCCTGTTTGTAATTCGAAATCTGGAATATTGTTTTCGTCTTCTTTGATGAATGAGTTTCTAAAAGCTATTTTTAGTAACTCTGCTTTTGTAGCGCTATCATCGGTAGGATCGCCATTACTATCGCGTAGTGAGGGTATTGTTTGTTTTTTGCCCCTAGTATATTTAACATATGACCGAAATCTCTTTGGGTATCCAGTCAAATTTCGAGAAAGAGTTTCGTTGTTATAAGTACTGTATGTATCTTGCATTGAAGTCCCCCCCCCCTAAATTTCGAGCTTCTGTGTAGGATCGCCAATCCTGGGGATTTTGTGTTCGTTTAAATTTAGCATGCCATTTCCATTGCTTTTGCATCAGTGTCCTGACCTGTCCTGTGTACCAAGGGGGGATCACCACCTTCTTTTATTAATTTATTTTGTATAAAACTGTCTGATGACCACGCAGTTTGGTCCGATAGATTTACAAACATTTGAATTATAAAACTGTCAATTGCTGTTGATACCACTTCTTTGAATTTGAGCCACATCTGGTTTACACCTATGTTTAGTGTTAGAAACGAGTGGAATCTGTCTTTCAAGAAGCAATGTATTTTATTTCTATCTGCTTTCCTGAAAAAATATACTTTTCGTTTATTTTTGTAACTTAGCCAATAACCTTACAAGTGACCTGCCTGAAATCGCACTAAAAACAGGAAACGCACAAAGAAATATACGACATTAGCCGGGGGACAGAAACACTGGAAAAGGGTAGCGAAATACAGGAGGATACCCTCAGACTTCAAGAAGAATATAGTGATTCCAATTCCTGAGAAAGCAAGCTGCAAAATACTAACACGAATTATTTACAGGCGAATGGAAAAGCAGGCGGAATTCGACCTTGAGGAAGATTAATTTGGTTGTAGTATAAATGTAGGAACACGCGAGGCAATATCTTAGAAGATAGGTTAAAGAAATACAAAGCTACGTTTTTAGCATTTATGGATCTGGAGGAAGCTTTTGACAATGTTGACTGGAATATACTTTTTCAGATTCTGAACGTAGCAGGGGTAAAATAGAGAGAGCGATGAGTTATATTCAACTTGTACAAAAACCAGACACCAATCATGACGAGCACATACGTCACTTGAAGCCTGTCCACCATCCTGGTGAGTCGTGGAATGCTATTTCTTCGTTAAAACTATGCCTAAAGTCGACCCTCTTACTGTTAATGAATTGAATTGACAGTCAGTGCAAAGTACGAAGTTTCAAATGATATACTTTCTTGAATAAATACTCATCATAAGAGGATTGCTGTTCTTATATAATCAAAATTGTTAAAGAACTTATCTGCTGTCTCCATTTGATGGATGAACACATTTTTCCTTTGTTGTTTTAAGTGTTTGTACGAGGGTTGGAACTTGAATAGTGGCAACACTCGGCCGCGGTGGCCGAGGGGACTGAGGCGCGTCAGTCACGGTCTGCACGGCCACTGCGGTCGGGGGTTCGAATCCCACCTCGGGCATGGATATTTGTGCCGTCCTTAGTGTTCTAGTTCATAAGTAGTTCGTAAGTTTATGGACTGATGACCCCGCAATTAAGTCCCATAAGCTATACAAACATTTGAACATTTAAGTGGCAACACTGCTGTAGAGACACTATGCAATGGAGACACTATGCAATGGAGACTACTATTGTCGCTGATAGCACACGTTATTGACATACCTACCTTACCTCCGAGCAAACGGACTCGCCCGTCCCACCTCACCGACGTGGAACAAACAGTCGCAGAAACGAATGCCTTACGGCGCTGCTCAGACGCACTTGGAGCGCTATGAGTGCGAAGGAGAGGCTTCCTTACGCCGTATCGTAATACTGGACCACATCGCACGATCCCAAACTGAAACGCCAATCCAACAAATGGCGTCATTATTTGTCGCCGAGAAAGTCGAAAGTGCGTCAAAGCCCAAGTATGGGGAAAGTTTTGGTGATTCTCTTGTACGACTGTGATGGTATTATCCTAACGAATTACGTACCGTCAACGCACAGTATTACTGTTCGTTTTTTGGAGCATCACTTGCGGCCAGTTTTGCGAAAGGAGCGGCAACACTTTCTACGCAATCCTCCCATAATTTTGCACGACAATGCGCGGGCGCAAACAGCGCAAGCTATGATACTCTGTTCGGTCGATATGACTGGGAACTACTGCACCATCCACCATAGTCCCCGGACTTAAGTCCTCGTGATTTGGATATGATTCCGAAGATGAAAGAACCACTTCGATGATTTGCTTCAGAACTGTTCCAGAGATACGACAGGCAGTAGACCGTTCCTTCGCACCAGAAGAGTCTCTGCTAACAGTATGCTACACCTTCCATATCGCTGGCAACGGGTGCAAACATGTAACGCTTTTTTTATCGATTCTGAATAAAAAGATGCCGCTATTTAAGATCCATCCTTCATATATCTGCATATTTGCTGAAGTGTTTAATTTTTTTTTTTCTTTAGGAGCATTATGATAGATATTCATTCTCCAAGGCATTCATCTCAGCATGAAGGAACCAGTTAAAACGGATATTCTGAACAAGTAATTTTGGCAATATCGTAACAGGTTCGGATAAATAACAGATCACGACCAGCAATATGTACACAGTGTTCAAAATGAAGACAACCACACAGGAAGGTCAATGGATAATACTGACTGGAGAATTCATCCCGTCGCAATATGGCGGCAAGCTAGTCGCCGATGCATTTCATCATCTATATTACTATCTTTGGGCCACGTAATATCTCTACGTACAGTAACATGTAACAGACGCATCGAATCGAGCATTCTCAGGGCATTTCAGCAGGACGACCATTGTCTTCAATTTTGAACGGGACAATGCGTCTTGAGCACATTGTTCAGAGTGTCAACATGCAGCTTTACTAGGAGCAGGGCTATCAGAACGAATAACTGCTCGCAGAATTGGCGCCAACCACTGTAGAACTAAAACTATTTTGCAGGTAGCTTCAGAAACCTTCTGGATTGTGCTATACACATTGGTGTTTATTAAGTAATATATACTACGATTTATGGACAAACAAAACGTCACAAATCACCTTTATTGTATTCAAACAGAAACTAAAATCTCTTTTCTTATGGTAAGTCCATTTTGTAACAATCTCATTCAATAAAGAGTTGCTCGATCCGTCACATAAACGCATGTCTGCAGCCTACGTAGCTGCATTTAACTACTGCTGGTCCAATTTATGCCCTTCTTCCTGCTTAACTCCCGTAGATTTCGTGGATTGTCAGGAAATGCTCGCTAGCTATTTTCAGTTTATCTCAAGCAAGTTCATTTGGACTCCTATCGAGGGACCGTGCAGGCCAGTCCATTCGTACAATACCGTCAGGATTGATGGATGCGCCTACAATGCCTGTGCTATGGATTTGGTAGTTGTGGTACATAAACTTCAATTCTTTCCCGAAATGCTATTCAATAGGTTTGACGATGGGCTTGAGAATTTGATACATGTATTTTGGACTCTTGAGCTTGTCCGTGGTGGGCACTAATGGTGTCCGAAACCCCAACCCGATAGGCGCCAAGATCACCATTGACCCGCCGCCTTGTTGTACTCGCTTGACGGCATGCCTCTCACGTGCAGCATTACAGGCTTTTCTGAGTGTGTCGGATGGGCCATGGGAGCAAGAGGAGGCGGGATGAGTAACCATGGGAAGATTAGAGATAGGAGCCTTATATTTGGTGAGGCATGTGGGAAATTATAGTTGGTAGGACAGACAAATATCCGATTCGTCTGGGATGGATGGTGGTTGAAGTTGCGTTGTAACAAGATTCGTAGTGCGTATAGGTGTAGGGATGGTGGGATGTAGACGTAAAGGGGGGACAGCGTATCAGTTAGTGGTCAAAAGTGGAAAAAATGGGATTGTTGAGTTCTAGCTTTCAATATTACAGGAGGTGTTCGATATAGTTGAGTTGTCATTGCTGTGGTCTTCAGTGCGCAGACTGGTATGATGCAGCTCTTCACGCTACCCTGTCATGTGCAAGCCTCTTAATCTGAAAATACGAATTGCAACCTACATCCTTTTGAATCTGCTAATGTACTCGTCCCTCAGTCTTCCTCTAGGATTTTTACCCACATACACTTCCTTCCAATGCCAAGTTGACGATTCCTTGATATCTCGAAACATATCCCATCAATCTATCCCTTCTCTTAGTCAGGATATTCCAGGAACTCCTTTTCTCCCCAATTCTGTTGAGCACCTCCTTATTAGTTACGTGATCTACCCAACTTACTTTCATCATTCGTCTGTAGCACCACACTTCACAAGCTTCTGTCAGCTTTTCGTGTGAACTCCTTACCGTGCATGTTTCACTCCCATACAATGCTACTGTCCAGACAAATGCTTTCAGGAAGGGCTTCCTAACATTTAAATTAATATTGGATGTCAACAATTTTCGTTTCTTCGAAAACGCTTTCTTCTCATAGTCATTTCGCACTTCATATTTTCTTTACTTCGCCCATCAGAAGTTATCATGTTACCCAAATAACAAAACTCATCTACTGCTTTTATTGCCTCATTATCTAATCTATTTCGTACAGTATTGCCTGACTTTCTGATACTACATTCCATCACCCTTATTTCGTTCTTGTTAATGTTCATCTTATTCTCCTTTCACGACACTGTCATCCCATTCAGTCGCTGTTCCATGTCTTTTGCTGACAGAATTACTATGTCATCGGCAAACCGTAAAGTTTTTATTTCTTCTTCCTTAATTCCCTCTCCGAATTTCTCCTTGCATTGCTTCACAGCTTCCTCAATGTACAGATGGAACAACATTGGGGAAAGGTTACAAGCCAGTCTTAGTCCCTTCCCAACCATTGCTTTCCTTTCAGGCCCCGCAACTCTAGTAACTGTTGTCTTGTTTCTGTACGAGTTGAATATAAATTTTCGTTCGCTACCCACAAAATTTTAAAGTGTGCTTTCCAGTCAACATTGTCAAAAGCTTTCTGCAGAACTAGAAATGCTAAAAACGTAGGTTTGCCTTTCCTTAACCTATCTTGTTAGATAAGTCGTAATGTGGGTATTGTCTTCCGTGTTCCTATATTTCTCCTAAATTGAAAGTGATCTTCGTCCTGGTTGGATTCCGCCAGTTTTTTTCATTTGCCTGTAAATAAATGCGTGTTAGTATTTTGCAACCATGACTTATTAAACTGATAGTTCTGTAATTTTCACATTTGTCTGCACTTTTTATCTTTGGATTTGGAATTGCCATATTCTTCTTGAAGTTGGAGGGTATTTTTCCTATCTCATACATCTTATCTACCAGGTGGAACGATTTCTTAATTACTTGCTCTCCTTACTATATTAGTAGTTCAGACGGAAATCATCTACTCCAGGGACCTTGTTTCGAATCAAATCTTTCAGTGCTCCGTAAACGTCTTTTCGCAGTAATGTATCTCCTGTCGCATCTTCGTATAATGCGCCTTTCATTTCTAGAATACTGCTTTCACTTCCTCTGTATAGGTCCTATTTATATTCCTCCCACCTTTCAGCTTTAACTTCTTTGCTTAGTACTGGTTTTCCGTCTGTGTTCTTGATATTCATGCAGCTGTTTCTCTTATGTTCCTGTAAGCGGTATGTACATTCCCCTGATTATGTATTCTTCTACGGTCATGAATTTGTCCTTCAGCCACTCATGCTTAGCCAATCTGCAATTCCTGTGTATGTCACTTTTCAGACTTGCTGAATTTTTGTATTTCCTCATTTCATCAATTAAGTTCAGTATTTCTGTGTAATCCAGGGATTTCTTTTGGGCCTTCTCCTTCTGCCTATATGATCCTATGGGGCCTTCACTACTCTGTCTCTTACAGCTACCCATTCTTCTTCCACTGTATTACTTTCCCCTGTTTCAGACAATCCTTGTCTACTCCTCCCTGATAAACTCCCAACCACCTTTGGTTCCTTCAAGTTGTCCAGATTCCATCTCCTCCAATTACTAATTTTTCTGCATTCTATTAAGTTTTAATCTACAGTTCATAACGAATAAGTTATGGTGAAAATCTATATGTGCTCCTGTATATACAGGGTGATTCACTAAGTGTGTTTGCCTCAGTAACTTATAAAATAAAAGGGGACGGGAAATTTTAATGCGGTAGGTCAACTCAAGAAATGTTACACTTACTGCGGAGCTATGAACATAGTTTATTGTATCATTTTCCAAAGAGTTACAGCACAAATATAAAATTTTTAAATGGAACAATAGTTTTTTTTTTCTATCGTGTATTGGACTCGTTTAAACCAGCTGCGTTCTTATCAATTTATACTACATTCCTATCACTGTTGGTTTGGGAGCTACAACCCTTCAAAGTTACGGGGGCGGAGGCTACGATAGCGTAGCTGACTGGCCGTGGCAGTCCCCTAGGGCAGTCCCCAGCCAGTTAGCTACTCTGTCGTAGCCTCCGCCCCCTAAACTTTGAAGGGTTGTAGCTCTCAAACTAAAAGTGATAGGAATTTAGTTTAAATTGATTTGGACGCAGCTGGTTTCCACTAATCATTGGCACAACAGAAATAACTATTGTTCCATTTAAAAAAATTATATCTTTGTGCTGTAACTCTTTGGAAAATGATACAATAAACTATGTTCATAGCGCCGCAGAAAGTGTAACATTTCTTGTGTTGACCTACCGCATTAAAATTTCCCGTTACCTATTATTTTATAAGTTACAGAGGCAAACACACTTAGTGAAACACCCTGTATATATTAAGATAAGATAGTTGAAAAGGTGAGCGATATAGAGATGAAGTGGTAGAGGATTGGCGTTCGGGATGGGACCCGTTGGAAACGGATGCGGAAAGTTAGTTGGGCGGGGGGGGTGGGGGGGGTTGTTGCGGCGTGCACTTCAATGTGACTTGCGACGCATCTATGAAGATCTAGATGTAGACCTTGCGTAGCAGGAGTTTCGAAGTCTGTTCACATTTGAGTGATGCAAAATTTGTGTAAATGAAAACTATAAAATATTTACAATTTCCATAATTCGGCCATTTTCATTTCGAGCTGTGGTTTTTTTAGATTGAGACATTGAAGCCAACTTTTTAGGCAAGTTGGTAAAAAACACAATTTTGAAAACTGATTGCGATAATATGACTGTACTAATTTTGACATTTTAAGTGCGGGCCGTTCAGAGTGTTCTCAGAGAGAAGAAGCGCCAGTCTCTCCCGCCTCCGCCTCCCCCCCCCCTTCCCCTTTCCCAACGGCCGCTCGCTCCCCCCCCCCCCTTTTCCCGCTCTGGCCCAAGGCACAGAGCGCTTGCACACTTCACTTTACCAATGGGTTAGTAATATTATAAAACAATGCAACGTATGAACCACAGACATTGCCGAGGTGGGGTGGCTTGCGTGCCTCAACGATGCAGATAGCCGTACCGTAGGTGCAACCACAGCGGAGGGGTATCTGTGGAGAGGCCAGACAAACGTGTGGTTTCTGAAGAGGGGCAGCAGCCTTTTCAATAGTTACAGGGGCAACAGTCTGGATGATTGACTGAGCTGGCCTTGTAACATCAGCTAATGTGGCTTTGCCACACAGTTACTGCGAACGGCTGAAAGCAAGGGGAAACTATAGCCATTACATTTCCCGAGGACATGCAGCTCTACTGCATGAAAATATGATGATGGCATCCTCTCGGGTAAAATATTCCGGAGGTAAAATAGTCCCCCATTCGGATCTCCGGGCGGGGACTACTCATGAGGATGTGATCATCAGGAAATACTGGCATTCTACGGGTCGGAGCGTGGAATGAATGTTCAAATGTTTGTAGAGTCTATGGGACTTAACTACGGGGTCATCAGTCCCTAAACTTACAAACTACTTATGAACTACTTACAACTAAGGACGGCACAAATATCCATGCCCGAGGGGGGATTCGAACCCCCGACCGTAGTGGCCGTGCGGACCGTGACTGGAGCGCCTCAATCCCCTCGGCCACCGCGGCCGGCGGAGCGTGGAATGTTAGATCCCTTAATAGAGTAGGAAAATTAGAAAATTTAAATAGGGAAATGGATAGGTTGAAGTTAGATATAGTGGGGATTAGTGAAGTTCGGTGGAAAGAGGAACAGGATTTCTCGTCAGGTGAGTACAGGATTATAAATACAAAATCAATTGGGGGTATCGCAGGAGTAGGATTGATAATGAACAAGAAAATAGGAATGCGGATAATCTGCTGTGAGCAACACAGTGATCGCATTGAAGTAGTCAAGATAGATACAAAGCCAACACTGGCCACAGTAGTACAGGTTTATATGCCAACTAGCTCTGTCAATGATGAGTTCAAAGAAATATATGAGGAGCTAAAGGAAATTATTCAGACAATTAAGGGAGAGGAAAACTTAATTGTTATGGGAGACTGGAATTCGGTAGTAGGACAAGGAAGGGAAGGGAAGATAGTAGGTGAATATGGTCTGGGCAAAAGGAATGAAAGAGGAAGCCGCCTGGTAGAATTTTGCACGGAACATAATTTAGTTATAACAAACACCTGGTTCAAGAATCACAAAAGAAGGTTGTATACGTGGAAGACACCAGGAGACACAGGGAGATGCCAGATAGATTTAGTTATAACAAACACCTGGTTCAAGAATCACAAAAGAGGTTGTATACGTGGAAGACACCAGGAGACACAGGGAGATGCCAGATAGATTTTATAATGGTAAGACATAGATTTCGGAACCAGGTTTTACAGTGTAAGACATACCCAGGGGCAGATATAGGCTCTGACCATAACTTGTTGGTTATGAACTGTAGGCTGAAACTGAAGAAACTACAAAAAGGTAGGAAAATAAGGAGATGGGACCTGGGTAATTGAAGGAACCTGAGGTTCTTAAGAATTTCAGAGGGAGCTTTAGGCAACAATTGACAGAAACAGGGGAAAATAAAACAGTAGAGGAGAAATAGTGAAGGTAGCAGAGGACAAAATAGGTAGGAAGGCAAGACCTACAAAAAATCCTTGGATATCACAGGAGATACTAAATTTAATCGATGAAAGGATAAAATATAAAACTGCAGAAAATGAAACAGGCCAAATGGAGGACAGACGACTAAGAAATGTGATTGACAGGAAGTTCAAAATGGCTAAGCAGGAGTGGCTAGAAGGCAAATGCAAGGATGTAGAAGAAGGTATATATAGGGGAAAATAGATACAGCCTACAGGAAAATAAAAGAAACATTTGGAGATAAGAAAAACAGCTCTATGAATATCAAGGACACTGATGGAAAACCAGTTCTCAGCAAAGAAGGGAAAGCTGAAAGAGTATATAGAGGGGCTCTACAAAGGAAATGAACTTCGAGACAATATTGTAGGAAGGGAAGAGGATGTAGATGAAGATGAAATAGGAGTTACTGTACTGAGACAAGAATTTGACAGAGCCCTGAAAGACCTAAGTCGAAACAAGGCCCCTGGAGTAGATGATGTTCCCTCAGAGCTACTGAAGTCTCTGGGAGAACCAGCCGTGACAAACCTGTTTCACCTGGTGTGTAAGATGTATGAGACAGGCGAAGTACCCTCAGACTTTAAGAAAAATGTTATAATCAACATTCCAAAGAAAGCAGGTGCAGACAGGTGTGAAAACTACAGAACCATCAGTTTAATAAGTCATGGTTGCAAAATATTAACACGAATTATATACAGAAGGACGGAAAAACTGGTAGAAGCCGACCTCGGGGAAGATCAGTTTGGGTTCAGGAGAAATGTAGGAACTCGGGAGGCAATACTCACTTTACGACTTACCCTAGAAGATAGATTAAGAAAAGGCAAACCTATATTTCTAGCTTTTGTAGATTTGGAGAAGGCTTTTGACAATGTTGATTGGAATAAACTCTTTCAAGTTCTGAAGCAAGCAGGAGTAAAATATAGGGAGCGTAAGGTTATTTACAACTTGTACAAAAACCAGACTGCGGTTGTCAGAGTTGAAGGGCATGAAAGGGATGCAGTGGTTGGAAACGTAGTAAGACAGGGGTGTAGTCTTTCTCCATTGTTATTCAATTTGTACATTGGAAAGGATAGCAAGGAGAAATTTGGAGAAGGAATTAAAGTTCAGGGTGAAGAATTAAAAACATTGCGTTTTGCCGACGACATAGTAATTCTGTCTGATACAGCAAAGGACCTGGAAGAGCAATTAAGAGGTAGATGAGTTTTGTTACTTGGGTAGTAAAATAACATGCGATGGTCGCAGTACAGAGGATATAAAATGCAGAATGGCAAGGGGTAGAAAAGCGTTTTTGAAAAAGAGAAATTTGTTAACATCGAATATTAATTTAAGCCTAAGGAAGTCCTTTCTGAAGGCATTTGTATGGAGTGTTGCCTTGTATGGGAGTGAGACATGGACGATAAACAGTGCGGACAGGAAGAGGATAGAGGCTTTTGAAATGTGGTGCTACAGAATAATGCTGAAGATTAGGTGGGTGGATCGCGTAACTAATGAAGAGGTACTGAACAGAACTGGGGAGAAAAGAAATTTCTGGCATACCTTGACTAAAAGAAGGTATAGATTGGTAGGACACATTCTTAGACATCAAGGAATTGTGAATTTAGCATTAGAAGGAAGTGGGTGGGGTAAAAATCGCAGAGGAAGACCAAGAGATGCATACAGTAAGCAGATTCAGACAGATGTAGGGTGCCGTTCTTATGTGGAGATGAAGAGGCTTGCTCAGGATAGGGTATTGTGGAGAGCTGCATCAAACCAGTTTCCGGACTGAAGACCACAACAACAACAAGTGAAAGTATTCAACATTAAACTCCATGAAGAACGTCGCTGTAAAATGTAAATTACGTCCGATAGTATGTATTTCACTGTAATGTTTTTGAAGGAAACCCCTTTTGCTACTGCAAATGAAGGGCTTTATTTTTATGTCACCCATATGCGTTTCGCCTTTGTCACAAGGCATCATCAGTGGGTGTCCTGAAATATTTACATGTTTCTGTTTACACTTAAAGGTTAGGTTTCTTACATATGTACGAAACATTTTGTTTCTGATTTAAAACAGTTCGTTGTTTGCTATAAAATGGTGTACTTACAGCACTTGCTACTCCTCATCAGTCTCTTTCTGGCAACCAGGTCGAAAGTTTTCTAAAAAAACTTTGCATTTTTCTGGTTCCACTGTCATCTGCTGCCATACTGTGTCGACTGTAGTTTGTTTTGTAGTGTTGCCAACCTTCTCAGCTTATTTGAAATTCACCTGTTTCATTGAAAGTGTGTTGAAGGTATTTTTGCGTGTGTGTGTGTGTGTGTGTGTGTGTGTGTGTGTGTGTGTGTGTGTGTGTGTGTGTGTGTGTTGGGGAGGGGGTGGGTGGGTTTGTGATTATGTGTTGGGATTTATGTCTATTATATCGTCAACAGTGAGAACAATGATTGATTGGTCAGGTTTATTTGGTCATTTAGTAGCAACTTTTTCTCAGCTTTTGTTTTATATATGTGATAAATTTCTTGTAATGTTAAGAGATGTTTTTTCTTTATTTATTCTAATTATCTTCATGTATATTTCTATTGTGGCGGGCGAGAGGTTATAATCTTTCAAATGTACTGCAAAAGTGGAGTGGTTTGTCCCGTATTTCCATGCCCTGATGTGTTCCTTGTATCGGGTATCAAATGTTCTGCTGGTTTGTCGTACATACCTTCCATCATATGCGTTGCATTGTAATTGGTATATTCCAGCTCTTTGGTAGATATATGTGACTTTTTTGATTTTTGGGATATATTTTTGGATTGGGTTATCTGTTTTGAGTGCTATTTTTATGCCTTGTCTTTTGAAAATATTTGTTATTTTATGTGTTAGTTTGTGTTTGTATGTCATTGTGTAACATCTTGAATTTTCTTTTATGTTTTCATGTGTTCTTTGTATTGTGCGCTGCGTTGCTGTGTTTTTGTCTGTGGGTCTGCATGTTTGGTGTTTTTTGCCCGTATCTGTTTCTTAATTTTTTGTTCAATTTTCCTACTATATTAATATTGTATCCATTGTTTGTTGCTATTTGTGTGATAATATCTAGTTCCTTTTGGTAATTTTCTTTGCTGAGTGGTACTGTGTTGGGTCTGTGGAGCATGTATCTGATTGCTGATTGTTTTTGTGCACGTGGGTAATTGAGGTCTCTTGTATAAATGTCAAAGGTATGGTTGTTTACCCATTGGAGTTATCGTTTTTTATTTTGTTAATAAAAATCGTTTTTTGGAACTTTGCGATATTTTCGGCAAATTTCGCCATCTAGGCTCGAGTTTCATAAAATACAATCATAAGAAAACAGAAACACACGTCGTGAGCATCACGTAATAAAAATTATTAATCTTAAGCATTATTAACAACAGTATAAATAAACATATTTTTATCTGAAAACCGAGCTGATGTAATTCAACAGCAGGGATATTAGAGTGCAACGAGAATGACTTTTTCACTGTTACAGTAGCCCCATAAAATACAAATTCTGTTTGAAATCTAGTTTTGTTTTCAGGTAATGTCGGCCGCGGTGACCGAGGGGACTGAGGCGCTCCAGTCACGGTCTGCACGGTCACTACGGTCGGAGGTTCGAATCCCGCCTCGGGCATGAATATTAGCTAGTTGATAAGTAGTTTGTAAGTTTAGGGACTGATGACCCCGTAGTTAAGTCCCATAAGCTATACAAACATTTGAACATTTTTCAGGTAATAATTTTTGCAACTACTTCTCCCTAATGCTTGGACTGCGGGACTGAGTCAGATGGAGGAGCGATTCGTTTTCAACCCTGCTGCCCTGAGTTCCAGCTTGGCGTAGTCTGGTGACGGAGGGTCGTGCGCCGTCCTGAATACTACCTACCGGCCGAATACCTGCTGGATCTATTTGCGGCCATGGGAATCACAGAGGCAACAGGTTCCCACAATTCTCGACCTCTGGAGTCAAAGCGGAGACCCCTGGCGAGAGAAACTTAATTCAGCGTATCAGCGAGAAGTTGTTGCTAAGAAAGCCGGCAACCATCGCCATACAATCGTAGGATGTCTTGCCGAACTCACAGGCGTAACATCTGGCCAAGATCCATATCATTGAATGCCAGGGACGACAAATACCATAAGTTGGCGTGGGCAAGATAAACTTCACAAGGCCCTCTGACGGTACAAGAAGATCAATTCAATATCCAAAAAATCTTTCTTTCTTTTTTTACCACAAATTCACCCTGTATATTTATGGTAACGTATTTTAGTCAGACGTTGGTTACGATTGTAATTTGTGTGTAATACAGTACGATATTTTGCTGTCTCAACTATTTACTTGGCGTTTACATGGGGTTTACTTAGAGTAAGGTCCCATGGGGCTACTGTAACAGTGAAAAAGTCATTCTCGTTGCACTGTAATATCCCTGCTGTTGAATTACAGCCGGCCGCGGTGGCCGAGGTGACTGAGCCGCTCCAGTCACGGTCAGCACGGCCACTACGGTCGGGGGTTCGAATCCCCCCTCGGGCATGGATATTTGTGCCGTCCTAGTTCGTAAGTAGTTCATAAGTAGTTTGTAAGTTTAGGGACTGATGACCCCGTAGTTAAGTCCCATAAGCTTAACAAACATTTGAACATTTTTTTTTAAATTACATCAGATCAGTTTTCAGATAAAAATATGTTTATTTATATTGTTGTTAATAATGCTTAAGATTAATAATTTTTATTACGTGATGCTCAAGACGTGTGTTTCTGTTTTCTTATGTTTAATGTGCGGTGACAACGGCGCAATCCACGAGAATAGCCTCTTATCTACCGGGCAGATATGATACAGCTGGTCATCAAACGTCGTGGGTCGACAAATACGGGACGAGAGATTTTATTAAGGGACGCCGTTGCCAACAGTCATAATCGAATCAATAAGAAAAGGATACAAGCTATTGTAAACGAAGTTTATGAATTATGTATGTCAAAAATAAGTTCAGTTCCTACAATGATACTCATGTGTACGCTTTTGATTCATTAATGTATGTTACGCGAAAGAAGGCTGAGTAGTGTATGAAATCATTTCAACCGTTGAAAGATCCAAATATTTAATTACTGGGCTGAAGTTATATTCTGAAGATCACAACAAAGTTTATTCAAGATGTTATGCGGTTATTAGTGACTTACGAATATATAAATATATATATATAATTTTTTTTAGTGCGATGACAGTGTGTTCGAGTTTTCTGAACCGATATTTACAACTGATTTATGAATCATGCTATTTAAACTCTAAGTATTTTTATGGGAATTGATATTCCAATGATATTAAATGGGAATTGATATTCCAAGGATATTCCACAATTGATGATATCCCATGAACGTTCAGGATCAAAGTCTGATACGGTCTACCTAAAACATTTGATTTACAAGTTTTAATACTTCAAACAGTTTTAACGAAAGTTATTAAAACTATAATGGAGAAAAATTTAAATCGACCTTGTTCAGTACAGTGTCTGCGTTTATTGCAAGGTACCCTTCGCCATGAATCGCATGGTGTTTTGCAGAGTAAAAGAACATACTACACCGAAACATACATGCATGTACTAACCCCCTTGGGGATTGGTCCAATGGTGTGGAAAGCTGTTGTAAACTACCCTCCCCAAGCACTGCCCGAAATGTACAAAGTCATTTTCCGCTAGTTTTAAAAGTCAAGTGTGTATTTTTTCATCAATATCGGAATAAAACTGTAGATTTGTATGAATTACCAACAAACAGACTTTCTTATAAATAAAGTTACTGGAATTCAGCCGTAAAAATTTATTTCTTATTGCTATTATTTCGGCTGTATATAGTTCAGCCATCATCAGAGCGATACTAAGAAACTATCCGGCAGTTTCCGTCGAACTTCTACGTTGTAAAAGCTAGCAAATAGACGGCAAAAATATAAAAGGCTGTAGTGCCCTCCATGGAGTTTGTATACATCTTGGCCGTCGATTTGCTACGCTATTACTGTGTAGAAGGTGGACAGAAACTGCCGACAGTCTATCTTAGTATCGCTCTGATGATTGCTGAACGATATACAGTCGAAATATTAGCAACAGGATATAAATGGTTACGGCTGAATACCTGAAATTTTATTTGTAATGAAATAAGCCGAGAAAATATGAAGATTCACTTCAAACAGACGTTCTTCTTCATATATACATATCCCTCAAGAACATTATTTATTAGGTATAAAAGGTGCCGATGCCCCTTTCTGTTACCTTGACAATACGTACCCAAAATTTAATGGTGATGGTCGTCTGGTTAAGGTGTGAAAGCGAAGCAAACAAGCTCATAATCGCATTTACAGCATAAACTCTTCGTGTTAGGATATACACGTTATTTTTTAAAATACATCTACAAACTTCGATAAGTTGTGCAGGGAGTTATAACTAGAGCTATACGCACATGAGTGGTAGAAAAGATGTGTTCCGCAGTGTTTAATATGAAAAAATTCTGAAGGTGGACCTAGAATGTGGTAAGCAAAGAGGTTGGGAAAAGGTTTCACTGTATCGAAGTGTTCATAGTGTCATTGGATTACATTTACGAACATAGCTTCCTACGTTAAACTTGATCTGCTAAGTCCCTTCTACGTCCTCTCGAAGTTTGACGGTGTATTTTAGAAAGACCCTGTATATAAATTTTTATCTTTTTTCATTGTGTCTCTGTTGAACGTCATTAAAGTGTGATAGTCTAAAACGCACTGAGAGTTTAAAAACTTAACTATTTAATATCACTCGTTGTTATTAAAGTCTGAATGACGAAAGGACGCAGCCATCGTATTATGCCGTACGAATGAAACAATAACCACATAACCGCATTTTCATAACTATTAAGTTCATAAGTCACGGAGTATATAGCTCTCCTAAGAGTATTTATTTGCCTATATTTCACGGTTTTTTGTTCACCACACTGACTCACTGACACCAAGCTCTGTTACTAGCAGACAGACCAAGTGCTATGTGCTACCACAACCAGCAGCGATTGGCAGCGGGTCTGTCAATATGAACAGATGTAAGCCATTTATACATAAGAAACTTCCTGGCAGATTAAAATTGTGTGCCGGAACCGGGACTCGAACCTGGGACCTTTGCCTTTCGCGGGCAAGCGTTCTACCACTAAGCTACCCCGACACGACTCACGATGCCGCCTCACAACTTTACTTCCGCCAGTACTTCGCCTTGCCCGCGAAAGGCAAAGGTCCCAGGTTCGAGTCCCGGTTCTGGCACACAATTTCAATCTGCCAGGAAGTTTCATATCAGCGCACACTCCGCTGCAGAGTGAAAGTTTTATTCTGGCATTTATACATAGATGGACGTTGTCCTTACGGCTGTAACTTAATATCTCAGATTCTCTGAAGTTAATGCGGATGTGAGGACCATTAGTTACAATTTCTGTTACGGATTAGTTATGAATTACGTTGTCAAGCAAAACACAGAAGTGCAAATATTATTGAATCATGAGTTGCCGCCTGATTTCAATCTGATAGAAATAACATAAAAGTAAAAAATACATGGAGTGTTAGCTTTGACCATAAATTGCTGTTCGCCCTCATTATTCGGGTCAAGTGATTTTTAAATCGTAAAACACAAAAAATGCAATTATATTTTCTATCAGGCTGTCATGGTTCATTTATTTCATTTACTTTTTGTGAGCGTTTTACTCTCAGCTTAAAGCGATTAAAATGTGTAATTTTTCGATAGCAATTCTCTGCTGCTATATTTTACTGAAAATGTCATTTACAACTAGTCACTGGAACAGTACCGACACCCTCAACAAATATTTACAGCGTTGCACATTTAGACGCACTTTCCATTAAGATCCCTCCTCTTAACGGTTCGAATCTCATTCCGATAATCCAAATTTGCACAATAGCTGCTCCAAGCAGATATCGAGTCGGTCAATTTGAAAGAGCACGTTCTATTCTTGAAACAACTCGACGGTGCCTAATGATTTCTTCGTCGATGGGACATTAAACTAAAATCTTCCATCCTTCCATCTTTTCCTTTCAAAATGCAACACCCCAAAGAACTGGAAATATCACTCCCAAATTTATTTCGTAGATAACACATTTTACGAAGATCATACGATTGAAAATACAGCCCATGTGAAGTGAGGAAGATCACGAAGTCAATATTGATTCGTGCCGTTATTGCCGCCTAACCCTCGGTTTGTAACGCCGTGACCTGGTGAAGCACTGAAAGGTATGTGGTTTGGCTGCAGTATCTGTTCTTTCGAGTCCTCGCACAAAGAAAGAGAGAGCTGCGTAAATACCGTTTTATTTCTGATCGCAGTTTCTAACTCCAAATTAAAAAAAATTGAGTAAGTTGATAGTAAATATTACTTAATTCATTTCTTAATAATCTTATTTACCCGCGTCATTAACATTACTAAATTACTTTTCCCAGGTCCATAGATATTACATTACATTGTTACAAAGGACTAGTAATTATAGTTACCTGCCATATTACGCCAGTGGAGAGCGATTTGTTTAAGTGTTAATAAAATTACACCTGCTTTAGGTTGTTAAGCCAAGATCGCTAATAAAGTTCATTCAATAGACTTTATCGGTTTCGATTATTTAAATCATCATTTTCAGAAGGGTTTATAAGGTCTTTACTTAGGAGAATATGTCAAATAAAGAGTTTCTCCTCAAAATGAATAAAAATGCATGGTCAACATGTAGGAACATATGTCACCAAAATGGATCGTTATATTCCTTTAAAATATGGAATATGGCTGTTTCTCGAGTAAGTATACTTAACAACCTATAGAAGATGTACTTTATTAGGAGTAGTAATTAAACGTAAAGCATTTGTAAACTCACGGTAGGTCTAAGCATAAATAAAAACAGCAACAACGTAACACAGAAATTAGTTTAATTTTTAAATTCTTCTAGGAATTCCTTGACAGAATAGAAAGAGTGGACCATGAGGAAACCTCTCAGTTCAGCCTTGAAAGTCCGAGGATTACTACTAAGAATTTTGAATTCATGGGACAGTTTACTTAAAATGGAAGCAGAAGAATACTGCACATGTTCCGCACGAAGATCAAGGAGGTGTGATTCAAATGCAGATGCGATTCCTATCTAGTATTAACTGAAAGAACGCTGCTAATTCTTGGGAATAACAAACGACATTAAAGAAAATATTGGGAGGCCGATGTCAGAATTCCCAGAATATTTTCCGAACCGCCCGTTACACCAAAATAAATCCCACCTTTTAAATAAGGATACCCCAAAAAATAACACCATATGCCACAAGCGCATAAAAATAAACAAAGTAGACTGCCTGGGAGATAATAACAGCGCTTTGTCCTGTTTGGACAAATTTTATATAACCTCGAAATAGGTAATTGTTACTAATGTTCAAAATAGGTTTGACCTGTTGCCTCGGTTAGAAACTGATGACCCTCAGACTGAAGTAGATGTAGACAGGGCCTACATCTACTTTCAGTAGCAAATTGAATAAGAATGTAGGGAAATCTGCAAAGAGAAACAAAGTTTCGTTGCTTGGTAGTTAGCATGCAAGAGGTGTGGGCCAACTTCTGCAAGATGAATTAGGGTCAGAATACCAAGTCACAAGTTTTTTCTAGTCGAGTGCTGGTCTGGGGCAGGTGGCAGAGGATTTGGGTTCACTTTGTAAAGACTTTGCTAAAGAAGAAACCGTGGTTATTGTGGGTGGGCCGGTAAATAGCGTTGACAGAATAGAGTGTGACCTGGCAAACATTGCCCCAACATCTAATCATACCAGTGTTGGGTTTGTTTCAGTTCTGGAGCGCGATGACCGGCCTCGATTGAACTCTTCTTTGAGGAGAGTTAATTTGTAGTTGGAACGGGTGCTTGCATCTGGTGTGGGATCTCACATTGGTGTGATTCCTGTTGATTCTCTCTCTAGGTGGGATTAAACTAGGCATGGTCTCCACCTCAACAGAAAAGTGAAGTGTAAATTGACTGGGATTATAGCAGGAAATTTAAAGAGGGAAGAACTACAGCTCATGGTAGAAACTCTTTTTTAGGTTAAGATCAGTATCCAGTGAGAAACTCAGTCAGGCAGGTACTAAAGAGGTTAAAAAATTTCAAGATACAAAAGTAAAGTGAAAAACAATGTTTGTATATTTCATCAAAATATTGGGGGATTAAAGAATAAAGTTGATGAGCTTTTTGTTTGTTTAGAAGATTTTGAAACTAATAATGTAATAGAGGTACTATGCCTGTCTGTGCATGATATTGACACATATAGAGAAGGTAAATATCAATGGGTACAAATTAGCTGCACATGTAAGTAGAGATAATATGGTGAGAGGAGGAGTTGCCAAATATGTCAAAAGTTTCCACAATGTGAGAAATTTAGAAACAAAAGTTTTGTGTAGAACAAAGTATAAAAACATGTGCCACTGAACTTAAACTAAATGAGGCCACTTTCATAATTGTAACAGTGTATAGGTCCCCCTCAGGGAATTTTCAGCTTTTTCTGGAAAACGTGGGTGCATTGTTGTGCTATCTCTCAGACGGGGGAAAGCAAACTATCATTTGTGGGGATTTCAATGTTGATTCACTGCAAGAGTGTAATAGGAAGAATGACGTTGTAGTATTACTCAGGACATTCAATTTAAGCTCCATTATTGATTTTCTTACTCGGATAACAAAGAAAAGCAGCACATCGATAGATCGCCTTTTTATAGACCGAGATAAGTTTAAGAACATAGATGCTTATCCTGTTGAGAATGGCCTTTCAGACCATGGTTCTCAACTTGTTACAGTACATGATATAGCTCCATGCAGTAAATCAAATAAAGACTTTTAAAGTAGTCCGTTCAATTAACAATATAAACGTTGCAAACTTTAGGGAAAGCCTACAGCAGCTAGACTGGGATGAGGTGTATAAGGAACCTAATGTAAACCTGAAATATAACTTACTTCATGATATATTTTTAATGGTGTTTGAAAATTTTTTTCCCAAGAAAAGTGTCAAATAAAATCCTAAGAAAACATGTAAAAAAGCATGGCTAACCAAAGGAATAATAATATCTTGCAACTGTAAAAGGGAACTATAGAACGGCAAAAAGGAGTACTGATACAGAAATTGTTCAATATTATAAAAATTATTGTACAATACTAAGAATATTAAAAAGTCCAGAAGCATGAATGTTATGTCTGAGATCAGTATCTCTGATAAAAAAATTGAAACTATTTGGATTATTACTGAAAGGAAAACAGGGCAACCAAAAGCAGAGGAAGACTGTATTACCATAAAACTGAATGATCAGCGTATTAAAAATAAGTCAGAAATGGAAAATATTTTCAATAATCATTTTCTAAATGTTGTGGAGAAAAAATTATCTAGATGTTCGTTAGAAGAGGCCAGGCTGCTAATAGAAGGGGCCATTCCTACACAGTTTGATACTATTGTAATTCCACCAACCTCTCCCCTTGAAATCAGTAAAGTAATGAACTCATTGAAAAGTAAAAGCTCTTACGGAGTTGATGGCATTTCCAGCCGGGTACTTAAAGCTTGTTCCCCATAGATGATAAGGATTCTCAGTCACTTATATAATAGGTCAATGAAACAAGGTATTTTCCCTGGTAGACTGAAATATACCATGGTCAAACGATTACATAAAAAGGGGATACGTCAGATGTTAACAACTATCGCCCAATCTCTCTTCTGACAGCTTTGTCGAAAATTTTTGAGAAAGTAATGTATTCAAGAGTAGCCTCCCATATTTGTAAGAACAAGGTATTAGCCAAATGTCAGTTTAGTTTTCAGAAAGGCTTTTCAACAGAAAATTCTATTTGTGCCTTCACCGATCAAATATTAAATGCTCTGAATAACCGGACATTACCCATTGGTATTTTTTCTGTGATCTTTCAAAGGCCTTTGATTGTGTAAATCATGGAATTCTTGTAGATAAGCTTTATCATTATGGTTTGACTGGGGCAGTGCACAAATTGTTTAATTCATACTGAACTGGAAGAATGCAGAAAGTTGAAATAAGTGGTTCATGTAATGTCAAAACATCAGCCGATTTCTCAAACTGGGGGACTATCAAGGATGGGGTCCCACAGGATTCGGTCTTAGGTCCTTTAGTGTTCTTGATATATATAAATGACTTGCCATTCTACATTGATGAAGATGCAATGTTAGTTCGTTTTGCTGATGATACAAATATAGTAATCACATAAAAAAACTGCGTCATGTAATATTTTGTGTAATTTAATGTCTTGTATAGACACCTTTCATTAACATGACACGTTCCACATAATTACGAAGTGACGTATTCATGATCTATGGAACTAGTATAATAAGAAAATAATAAAAAAATAAAATTAAAAAATAACTGTGACTAACGGCGCTGCACTATTTTACGTTTCACTAGCGTCAGTATCCTCAAATGTTCAAATGTTTGTGAATCGTATAGTACTTATAACTGGGGGGTCATCAGTTCCAAAGCTTACAAACTACTTATGAACTTATACTAAAGACAACAAGAACATTCATGCCCGAGAGAGGTTTCGAACTTACGACGCGAGAGGCCGCGCGATCCGCAACGTGGCGCTCCAGACCACTCGGCTACTCCCGCGCAGTGTCAGTACCCTCGGTAATGTCTGCGTACACAAAATAAGATAATACTTAACGGGCAAAGAGGAACAGTGGGCGAAACTCCAAGCTAAGCCAACGATCGACGAGTATTAACAACAGTTGTGGGCAGACTTAACTGCCACTGCAAAAGGAACTTGTGTAATTGTTACAGCGCAAAATTGTGACAGAGTAGTTGAAAATCTTAGATTGCTCGAGCAATCGCCAGTCAAGCTAGGCAGAAACAGGTTCGCGGCTCTGTCGTAAATGCGATGCCAGCCTTTCGTGAGGACAGCAGGCACTGAGTCGGCGAGTTGAAAGTATACAGTTAGCGGACTGTTGACTGTGACGGACGACAGGGAGTGCAAGAGGGTATATTCGTCAGCTTGTAAACATTTCATAAGTATACGTAACAGAGTCAGAAGATTGAATAAGACCGAGGATACGTCAGCGGTTAAAGGACTCTTTGAGTGAACGCTGCACTCACAAGTAGGACACATTCGATGATTACGAACCGTTCCCATATTCCCGCTTTTAAAGGTGTAGTCACGTGATCTTTGAAATCGATGATGCTCAGGAGGGTAGTCATCGATCCAACAATGATCTATTCACTGTGTTCAGCTTATGTCTCAGATAAAACAGTACAGGTAGTAGCCACTAGTCGCAGCTAGGAGATGGAGTCCGTAGGCAACTACTGCGCTTCGAACTATTGTCCAGGGATAATAGCGCTGCCTAGCGGCGTTTGCTATCCTGCGGTTTTCTCACACCACCTGACCATCAGATGTCCTTGCAGTAACGTTTGCTCATGTGATGTATCGATATTCATTCTGTGAACGCGACCTATCCATCACAACGCTGGTGATGTGGTAAGTTATACATCTCCACATTCCTTCTGCTTACCACTGGTCCATTCACGATTTTTTTTTTTTTTTTTTTTTAATTCTCTGACTTCCACTTTAGGAACTTTTTGTCCCACCTCTAAATCCTCAGATTTTATACAGTCCAAAATGCTGAGCATCGTGTGTTTTTACACTAACTAATGCCATCCAGCTGTTTCTGAGGTATGTTCACGCTCCCAATTCATTGTTTCCTGATATAGGTCCGCGGTATGAAACTGACATATTTGTATATCTTCCCTATTACAGTGTTCTGATGATGCGACAAAAGCGCGAAACGCGTTAAAGAGAAATAAATATAACAATTTGCAACAGAGACTACCTTTCAATTCAAATATGGACTCACTGTTGCTACACCAGGTCAATGAACTTTGGAGTAAAGTGATGTCTACCGTTTTCACAGCGCTGAATATGGTTGCTGTCTAAGGCCAGCTCAGACTTCATTGGTTGATGTCCTAAAGGTCAATGATGCTGCCGACCCGCTAGCACCACAGTCTAACAAACACAGTTGCGACACTGACTGCTGTGAAAATTGTTACCATTTGACAGTTACAACGCCACTAACGCTCCTAGTGGTGAGCAAGGCGCCGTAAGAGTAACGTTTGTTTATACTTAGGTTCCTACAAATATAACCAAATAGTATCTGTTTTTGCGTACTTAGCATTAGTAAAATATCTAGAGACATAAATTATCGTGAAATAAATGTAAAACCGATCGAATTTCACTGATTCAGTGATACAAACAACAACTCATTCATGAAGAAATACTTTTGAATACGTGTATATCTGAAGGTTATTCCGCTGAATGTAAGTAGAATATAAACATAAGAGACACATAAATTCCTGTTAAGGTCTGTTCTTACATGGAAAGCACTTTCTTTGACGTGTAACAATTCAGTTTGTCGTATTTTTACACTTCACTCGTCTTTCGTTTAAAAGCATAGAGTGTAATTAAGTTGGCTTAAGAAACGAATGTATTGAATATTTTTGCCGTTTGTGATTCAGATGTAGCAACAATTGTATATTGGTTTCTGCTTTGATGGGGAGCGGTTTCTATTCTTTTTCGATGTTTCATTGTACCATTTGTGAGGATTCCTTCATCTACAGCTGTCGTGGGTGATCTGGTACATTAAATAATGTAGGTGTTCCATATATTCCATACACGTTTCTTACGTTCAACACTTACTGGTTTCACTGAAATTGTATTGGCGAAACCTTGACGTTTGTGAGTAGTAATCCTACGTATTTCTGCACAAGATAATTTATTAGCCATTTTTTGTTCTTAATATAAAATGAAAATATTCATTAAAAATCCGTAGAGATCATGAGAATCTTAATAAATTGTCCTGCAATGTGCCGTTTCATACCTTCAGATATTTCTTAGGAAACCTAATAAAGACACTTGTGGAGTTATTCTGCAGTTAATGTCAATTTTTATGTCACTAACTACCTTCCCTGTTGTAAAAAGTATGAAAAAATCAATTTAAACAACACTGTTCACACTCATCCGATACCGTATTCAGAAATGTACCTTGATATTTATCAAACGACTTTGTACAATCATTAATTGACAAAGAAGCCGAACACCTATAGAGAAATGTTTTTGCTTTTCGTAAACGGCTTATCATGGGTTTGAAACTATTTTCTAAAAAAAAGTGACAATGTGTAGAACGATTACTTTTAACTATTTTACTTCTTATGGCATCCTTTCATTTTAAATTTATTACGATGTTTTCTTAAACTTGTCATAAATGAAAGCCATGTTGTTTTATTACTTTGACTTCTCTATTTTATTTTTTCTGTTGATAAAAACTATATATTAATTATACTGTACAGGGCAGCACATTCCCAAATGATGTTCTATGACGTCACCAACTTTCGTTTTTGATATAGTCTTTGTGTAGATTTGAAACGGAAAAAATGTCCAGTTGTAATACTTGGCGTGGTGTGATTTATCCATATTGATAACATCTTCGCCGGCCGCGGTGGCCGAGGGGACTGAGGCGCGTCAGTCACGGTCTGCACGGCCACTACGGTCGGGGGTTCGAATCCCCCCCTCGGGCAAGGATATTTGTGCCGTCCTTAGTGTTAGCTAGTTCATAAGTAGTTTGTAAGTTTAGGGACTGATGACCCCGTAGTTAAGTCCCATAAGCTATACAAACATTTGATTTGAACATTTGATAACATCTTCAGTTAAACACATGGTACGTATAATTAATTAGAACATTGTTATGTCTGTTATAATTTCAGAAATGGTACTTACGTAACATTTTCATGTAGTAACAGTGTGTTTTTCCTGTACTGTTTAACACTGATAATGGCCAGTTACTGGCCGAAATCATGATTTCCTAATAAATAATTTAAAAAAAGACCGACTGATAGCTGGAAGTCTCAGAGTATGGGAAATATATCACAGTTGTGGAGCGCAAATCATGGAAAATAACCTGATGAAGCAAACTGCTTACTATGATTAACATGTTGATAATAAACACTGCCATATTTCAGAATGATAATGCGATCACACACAGAGCTCACAAGGTTCCGACATACTTTGTTCATCATCAGGATATTATCAGACATATCTCCTGGACAGCAGAATCGCCATGTCTCAACATTATTGAATCGATATGTGGTTGTAAAGAACAGAGAGCGAGAACCAAATTTATAGCTTGAACATCATTGACGTTACTGACAGATAATTTGGTACAAGAAAGGATTACTTTCTGTTGAAAAGTTAAAGACACTTTACTAAACTGTACCTCAAGACGTTATGCTATAAAATTCCAATTGCTGATTTATATTCATTACGCTATATGAGCTACTTCGGTTTTAGCGCCATCTTCAGGTATGCCAGATGATCGTGACATCCACATACATCATTGGTTTTCCTGCTGTCAATTTATTTACTGCTTTGTAAATTTCATTAAAGCAATATTTGTTTCAAATTATTTTGCGACTTCCTGAATGACAGATAATCAGAGATGTAAACATCAATAAGGAAACAGTAAAACATTTTAAAACAAGTATTGCTTTAATAAAATTTACGAAGCAGTAAATAAATTGGAAGCAGGACAATCACGACTATCTGGCGTACCTGATGATGAAATAGCTCCTATAATGTAATAAATGTACTTTTATTTAAAGCAGCAATTGGAATTTTATTACATAATGTCTTCAAATGACATATATAATGCTGCAGGCCCAAGAGAGACCAAATTGAACTTCAAGAGTTGTTAGCAAAGCAAACGGTGATCTAATTCCTTGTTGTTGTTGTGGTCTTCAGTCCGCAGACTAGTTTGATGGAGCTCTCCACACTACTTTGTTCTGTGCAAGCCTTTTCATATGAGAATTCGTACAGCAACCTACATCCTCATGAATCTGCTTAACTCTGTTTTGTCTCTCGATCCACCTCTCCGATTTTTACCCCAAACACTTCCTTCTAAAGCTAAGTTGACGAAACCTTGATGTCGTAGTATGTGTCCCATCAACTTATCCCTTCTCTTAGGATATGACAGAAACTCCTTTTCGCCCCAATTCTGTTCAGCACCTCCTCATTAGTTACGAGATCTACCCATTCAATCTTCATCATTCGTCTGTAGCACCTTATTTCAAAAGCTTCTATCATGTTTTTGTCTGAACTCCTTACCGTCCACTTTTCACTCTCATACAGTTATATACTCTAGACAAATGCTTTCAGAAAGAAATTCCTAACATTTAAATTCATATTGGATGTTAACAGTTCCTTAGTGATCAATAAATGTTGTATCTGTGTTAGGTGTTGATAATATTTTATCCTCCCTCTGTAGTAGAAACGCAAAAGAAATGCGGCACTTGTAGTTCAGTTTGCACTCTTAGAGCCGAGGGCTGGGAGCTAGTTTCTCGTCTCGTAAAGCGGCACCTCAAAGTTCCCCCTTGTTAGGCAAGTTTGCAGCCACAGACCATAGTGAATATAAACTTGTGGGCTAACTCTTGAATGGTAACAAGTCAGTGCACTTACACGTGAGTTTGCCCCGAGCAGCATACAGCGAACATTGTGTTCTTTGTCTGTGTTGAAGTGTTCTTATCTAGCGAGGTACTTCACATCAGTGCAACTGTCTAAGGAATTTTTCAACATTAAATGAGCAACCTCTGTGGTGCTTGAATTAGATTGGCATGCCGTGGCGGATTAGCCGTGCATAAGGGATGCCGTGCTGTGGTACGCGCGGCCGTTCACCGTCGCGGGTTCGAGGCCTTAGGTTAGTTTCCCTTAGTTTAAGTAGTTTGTGAGCTACGAACTAATAACCAAGCAGTTGAGTCCGATAGATTTACAAACATTTGAAGATTTTGAATTTGTATTTACATGCACAGAATTTTTTAAAGAATCACTGAAGCCATTACGATTTCAGCAATATTTACCTAACCCATAATTCAACATCTACGACATTTTCAATGAAAGTTAATCTTTAAATACTAGGTCTTAACGAGTAATTAAAGCTCTTGGTTATCTCCTTTGTGACTTTGTTTATTGATCAGCATGTAACAGATTTTTAAAGGTTTATATTTACGCCTTCGAGAAGCATTCGTAAACTCTTACATTTACAAAACGTTGTCAAAAAGGTGTTTATCCAAGCTATGACAATAAAGGTCGATGAATGAAGTCAGAAGGGTCGATCGGGCCATACAGAAGAATCACAACGGTGTACCTTCGTAGAGGGTAGTGTTGACAATCTGTCCTTACCTTAGTTCAGTTGAGTATCGAGTGTGTTCCGTGTTGCACCTGTTGCACGAAGTGCTTGTTTCAAAATGTTCAAATGTTTGTGAAGCTTAAGAGACTTAACTGCGGGGTCATCAGTCCCTAAACGTATAAACATGAACTAGCTTATACTAAAGACATCATGCCCGAGGGGGGGGATACGAAACCCCGACCGCAGCGGCCCTGCAGACCGTGACTGTCACGCCGCAGACCGCTCGGCCACTGCGGCCGGCCACTTAATCATCAATATATGGAGAAGGAATGATGTAGTTGCTCAAAAATTTGCATACCTTAGATGTACTATCCGCGGAGCACAGACATATTATTCGAATATTTATATTACAACTATCATCCATTTAGTTGTTCGAAACGACAGATTAACCCTAAATCCGCGCGACTAATTTTTGCCCAGAAGTTAGGGAAGAAGAAAAGTATTGTCTTGTGCCTCGAGACTTGACTGATGATCAGAAGCAGGCACGTTTAGAGGCTTCACAGGATTTCGGCGAAAGTGCGGATGCTAGACCCAATTTCTTGAACCGTATTGTCACTAAGGATGAAACCTGATGTCTCTGGTGCGACGCAAAAACTAAGCGTGGATGGCGTTCTCCAACATCACAACGTCGGAAATAGGTCATAGCCGGAAAATCACGCATAAAAACGATGCTCAGGATCTTGGTCGACAGTCAAGCCATTATTCGCAAGGAATTTCGGAGGGAACGACGTTCAACACTGCGTTTCATGCAACAAGGTTCGTGGTTTATTGATCACGACAACGCTCGCTCATACACAGCCAATATCGACAAACAGTTCCAGGCAAAGAAAGGCGATGGTGCAACTTGAACATCCATGAAAGTCGCCGGATCTCATTCCTCCAGGCTTCTTTCTATACCCTCGACTCAAACTCGCTTTGAAAGGAAAGAGAATTTAGGATTATCCTGACATGCAACAAATCGTGACACCATCCCAAAGGAAGATTTCGTGCAACATATCTCAGAGCTTAGCGGTGCATAGTCATGGGAGGTGACTATTTCATAGTTAATCTACGTTATTGTTACAGGACTATTCACTGAACTTTATTGTCAGAGGCTGTAACTCGATGACAAGATTTTTACATTGCTGACTGTCCAAAATGCAACGCCTAGAAGCGCCGGATATATCAAAGCCAAATTTATTTGGGAGATAACATGTTCTGACTACGTGGTTGAAAGTAAAGAGCCCTGTGAAAATGATGAAATCAGTATTGAGTGTTGCCTCTATTGCTGCGGCAATGAATCAAGGAAGGAAGTGTATGGTTTAACGTACCGTCGAAGTCGCCGTCGTTTAGATACGAAGCACACCTTCGGATAGTTTTTGTCAGGGATGGAAAGGAAATCGGCTGTGCCCTTTGAAAAGAATCCAACCCATCATTTGCCTGGAGTGATTTACGTAAATAACATCAATCCTAAATGTGTTGAAACATGTGTTTCAATAAAAAAGTAAAATAAAATAATTGTTAAATCGCAGTGTGTGTGCGTGTGGATGCACTTCTGTCTGTGTGTAGTTGCAACAGTGTCTATCTAGACCGGTACAGCACTGTGAATATAAAACCTGATCTAAATGTCTGTAATTCGAGTAAGAGTAAATATTATAACTAATCACCCCGGCATTGTTCGATAGCAATGTGAATGGCCTTCTACATCTACATGGGATACTCTGCAAATCACATTTAAGAGCCTGGCTTAACAATCCAGAACACTAGTCTGCTTTTAAAAACAATACAAGTCCGCTTGTAGCTCAAGGTAGGATTCGTCAATTAGACAGTCAAATAGTTCATTAATTAAAAAACCAAAGTTTAACACGAATGTGATGCTGAAAATAATTATTATTATGGATGGAGTAACAGATAATTTTGTAACAGCGAGTGAAAGCAGCAGAATAACATGTAAGAATATGGCACAGTGCAAACGCTAAATTTGATAATTATGTATACGTTAATTAATTAAAGATAAAAGATCAGATTACTAATATGACACAGACTGAGCATACGTCTATTGCGAACTTAGTAATGATTGTTATATGGAACTACGCAAGCCCTGAACAGGATGTATCTCATTAACAAACATAATTTTGTGTTTTTAAAATAGTTCATTAGCTAAGTAGATTGCAGATGAATTAATACCGAATATAAATGTTGTGAGATTACCGCCAAATAGAAATACTGGTAATTAATAGCATTTGATAATTGAACAGTATGAAGTTCACTGCAAACATTGACCATGCCAATGCACTAAATGTTACACAATTTTAATCTTATTAATTATGGTAGCAATGTATGTACACAGTTGGGTGACAACATTTATAGTTAGGCCATGGGTAGAAATTCTCCACGTTGAGATTTGCTGTGTGCTTGTAGCTGACGGGAGGCCAGCGAGCAGGCCGAAGTTGGTGGCTTGTTCCAACTTAGGATTTTCCAGTTCGTTTCCGGTGAGGGGAGAGAGGGACAATGGCGAGTGCCAGGCACAGTGAAATGCACAAATATTGTAATACTACTGGCATTTGAAGTAATACGATGCAGTTAGGAACCTTTAAGGCCCTCATTACAAAATAGCCTGTTGACAAACAATATGTACAGACAATTTATTTAATGTGTAGTGTAATTATTTTGAATTTAAGTAAAGTTTTAGAAATGTATTGGCTGAGCGCTGTACGTTGGCAAATCGGTTAGAACAGTTCACATGCGGAAGATGATGACGTAGGGGGAAAAACCCCAGCAGTTGAGCTTTTGGCGCGCGCGCGCAAGGGCAGGAAGTGAGGACTCCGGAGCACGTGGTGAGCTGGCCGGGCGGCGTCGCTTTGCATCAGTCGGCATGTGGATCTCGAGGTGGTGACTTGAGATTAGTCTGTGGCAATCGCCACGTGTGGTTGCTCGTCGTAGACTGTACCAAGTTAAATCGAGTGCTACTGTGTGTTTGTGAATATTTAGCCTGTGGAACAAGGTGTGCATCCCATTGAATTAAAGTGACTGTGATTTGTTAATGTCACACGTGTTGTCGCATAGGCATGAACATAAACGGTGTTTGAGGCAGCCACGTGGTGTGAAAACAATTCGCAACAAATATTCATTTTGTCTGGGGGCTCACGAGCTATAACTTTATTTGGTAAACGTGTCGACGTACAGACGTATCAGCCACAGGGTTCTGAGATTGTGAAATAAACAACATAAAGTGAATTTTCACGTGTTTTCAAAAATAGTAGTTAGTACACCCTTTTCTCTCATGAACTTATTTTATTATGAATTTGTTTTGTTAATCATATGCAGGGAAGGAAAGCTGCGAACGTGTGATATCATCCCCTAGAAAACGAGTCAATCAGTCTCAATCACAGTTCCAGTGTTTTTGCATGTTTAGGAATTTGGTTCGCAGCTGGTGGTTGTGAGTTATAAAAATTAATCTTTCCCTATTTTAAACTCTCACCCCGACTTTCACGCTCGCATTTGGGGGCTCGTCCGGGATAAGTTCACGTTGGACTTGCTCGGACGGAGAGATTAGGGTGTGTATAGGACAGTGAACAGTTGCAAACAAGTACGCGAACGCATCGCGCGTTTAACGACGGTTGGTGACTGGCAGAATTAGGGCGCGGGCACTCGTAACCGGCGATCGACGGCACATCGGCCCGGCAGCAGTGAGCGGCGGCGCGCGGGATCTACGCACTCAAATTTCATCTTCTGCAACAGACGGCAGTAACCGTGGGGACTTCGCAAGTCGTCAACGGAGCTTCGGGGCCCAGCAGCTTCGATTCTACAAAGGATAAGGGATGCAGTGAGGACATATTCCAGCCACAGTTTCTACAACAGACGGCAGCGAGCGTTGGAGACGTTGCAGCTCGCTGCAGCAACTTCTGGCTTAAAAGATACGTAAATCAGCTGGCGCTATAAATTCTTGTGTGTTAATCAAACTTTCTTGTGATACCGAAAATGGAGCAGGTTTTTAAAAGGTCGCCAAGCGACGTAGATTCAGAGAGTAGCATACCAGAAAGTCCAGAGAGGGTAAATACTGGGGGAATGTTGTTGACACCGGAGATGTTAGCAGCCATGTTAGCGAGTTTTAGCTCAAATTTAGAAACAAATTTAGAATCAAAAATAGGATCAAAAATAGAAAATTCATACTCAAATTTAAAATCAGAAATAGAAACTGTAAAATCAGAATTGAAAGCAGACTTTAAGGCAGACATTGGGGCACTCAAAAATTCAATGTTTGCATTAAAGGCAGAAATAATCACAGACATTGACGAAAAAATAGGAAGTCTAACAGAACGGTTTGAAAATAGGGAAAAGGAGATACAAGCCAGAATTGGTGCTATTGAAACTGAGGTAGGAGGCAAGTTAGATGCTGTGAAACAAATATGTGATCACAGGAATGAGGGCACTATACAGGCGTTGGATGAGGTTGCCAAGAGGATGGTGGCAGGTATTGAGGAAACAAAAACTTTGTTGTCAGGAAAATTAGAGAATACAGAATGTAACTTTAGGAAAAAGATAGAACAAGTAGTGACAGTAAAATATACTGAGATTGAGAAGGTGAACACTAGAATAGTCTAGAATTGTGTACTGCATCAGGAAACACTAATTGGTCCATGGTGCAAACCCCTAATGGCAAAAAGTTTTCAGGAGTGGGTAATTATCATCCAGTAGATTTTTTGGCTGCATGCAAGGACCAATTTGTGCCTGGTACGTCAGACCAGTGTAAAGTGAAGTTAGCAAAGAGAATGCTTGACTGTTCTGCTCAAACCTGGGCAAATAGGTGTGCTAATAAATTTGTTACTTTTGAGGCGTTTGAAAAATTGTTTTTAAATAAGTATTGGGGGGAGGCCAAGCAAGCTAAGATACAAAATGAATTATTGAACGGGCCAAACTATGTAAAAGGGAGACAGAGCATGAAGGAATTTTGTCAGGAGGAACTTGAGAAACTAGTGCATTTAGATACACCTTTGAGTCTTTTAGCAGTAATCTCCACTTTGTGTAGGAGGTTACCTGCAGATTTGCATTGGCAGTTAATTCACCATCCCACAGATTCAGCTGAGAATTTCATTGAATTTGTAGAAAAGATAGACCAGGGTTTAGTTATGGAACGACAGCTCAGGGGAACCACAATGAAAACAGAGGCAGAAGAAATGTGGGTCATAACCAGGAAAACCACAATAGAGAGAGGAATTTAAATGAAAATTGGAGAGGTAACAATAACAGAGGAGACAACTGGGATAATAGAAGCCAGAGGGAAACATGGGAAAATGATAGGAGAAATCAAAGGCAGGAAGGTGGAAATAGGAATGGGGATAACAGTAGGAGAGAAAATCTGAGACAGAATCAGGGAAACTAAGATTTGTTCCAAATGAGGTCTGTTTTGGGACAAGGAGCTATTCTAATAACAGGATCAGAAGATGGGATAACAGGGGATCTAATAACCATAATTACAGTAGGAATAGAGATGGGGAGAGAAGGGAGGAAAAACTATGTCACATGGACAGAGATGATGACAGGAAAGAGGAAGTAGGAATTCACAAGGGCAAGGATAAAGAAAAGATGGAAGAAAACATAAATAGAGTAAACAAGGAAAGGGAGGAAAGAGAGGAAAGTATGTGTCAGATGGATGCTGTTATAGGTAGTGAAGAAATTTTTGGGGATTGGTTTTTGCAACACGACAAGAGAAATGCAAACAGGAGGAGGAATGATAGAAACAAGGACAATAAAGGAGAGTATGATGTTGGAAGTTTATTTGATAATAACATTAAAGAAGATAAAAACAGTGTTGGGTTAGCCTCAGTTTTGGATAGGTCAGAGGCACAAGTGTTGACTGAATGTGAAAGTATGAATGTAAATATTGATGATACTCTAGCCAGCATAGATGTTGTGGAATGTATGAATAAAAGTGAATGTTTTTCTAAATTAAATGTAAATAAATGTGGTCCAGTAGAGACAATAAATGACAATGGACCTACTGCAAAGGAAGGCCAAGTTGACAGTGTAGATGCACAAACCAGAAATTTAATTGGGAAAATAAACTGGATTAGGAAATGGGCACCAGATGATTGGCTATTGCACAAATATGATTATTTGGACAGACTAGGTAAACAATATAATAGGGACTAGACTTATTACAATGTGTTGAAAGAGTTTGGGGACAATGAGCGTGATCAATTTAGGGGATTAGGCATGTGTACCATAGATCATGATGAGATAAGTGAGGGACAGAGAGTTGTACAGCAGGGGTTAGGTGATGATGAGGAGAAAATACAAGTTTTTATGATTCATAATAATGAACAGAGTCATGAAATGGATATTAATGGGTTAAAGTCAGGTTGGGTTAATAACGAAGTACATGAGTATGGGCAAGATGATTGGATCCAATTCCTCAAACATTTAAAAACAGTAGAGCCAGTGGTATGGGAAAAAGAAAATTATGCTTTTGCAAGAAAAATAGAGGTGTTAAATGCAGGGAACTCAGAATTTGAAGTAATCATTGAGGAGGAGCTGTTTATTCAAGATTTATTGGTGATGAAAGGTCTATGTTTAAATCTAGTGTTAGGAAGTGATTTTCTGTGCAAATATGAAGCTCAGTTAGAATATAAGGAAAAAGTACTAGTATTAAGTCTGGAGGAATGCATGAAGAGGGTGAAATTCAAAAATTTTGTAAATGATAAAGATTTAATGGCATGTTTACACAAGTAACTGTCATGAAGTATGAGATTCAATGCATTGTAAATAGTAGGATAAGAATTTATGTATACTTATTCTGTGGTCTGTGTTATTGGGGTCAAGTTTACAAGTGTTCTGTGTAAATGGTTTTCTATTGTTGTTTGTGTTGAAACATGTGCTTGTATCAGATTTGCAGTTCAACAGTGGTACATGAGGTAAATATGTATGTGTGTATGCCAACACTAAAGGATAGAGGAAGTGGGAGTGTACTGTTTATGTGTGTGATATGTGAGCAGGGCTGGATATGTGGTGTGAATTGTGGGGAGTAGTTGTGGAAAGCACATGAGGCTGATTTAAATCTCACACCAGCAAATTTATTTATTTATTTATTTATTTTTTTTTTTTTTTTTGTGCGAGGGGGTAGGATTTGTATTTATGTTTGTAGGTGTCATTATGATATAAGAGAAAATTCTCTATGATAACATTCTTTTTGTAGTATCATTTGAGCTTTAAGATGTATTTTTGACACAGGCAGACTGTTTTTTTATTTGATGGAGTAATACTCCAAGTAGGCCACATATTCTCTTGTATGTTTCATCTGAAGCTATGGCTGATGAGAGTGCAGGCATGGTGGTTTGGGTTGATCTGATAAAGACTAACACAAGCCACTTTTTCTTAATTCTGTTGATTTGCATGTTACTGTACATGTCTCAATACTTAGTTTAAATTGCACCAAGTCTGGATGGCAGAGGGGTGGGATACAAATCCAACCAAATCCTGGTGTCCAGACAAACTTTTGTCTATGTTGACTCATGAGTGCCTTCTGCTCTTCCTGTTCCATATAGGGTGCATATGACGTGTGTGAACAAGAACGCTTGATCCAGTGCCATGAATCTAATCTGCAACAGCATGTTGGTTGAAATGACGGAGACATAGGACCGTACACCATGGACCAGAGTTGCTGCAATGATGACTCTGGGGTTCTCAGTGTCAAAGTGGTGAGAGATTTCCTTTAAACAAGTGGAGTGTACACCTTCAAAAGTTTTTATAGTGATAATTATAGTTTTTCCATGTAGGATAAGGTTCTCTAAAGACTAAAGTTTAATAATATTATAAATTTGGTGCCAATTCTGTATATAAACAACAGGCACACTTAAATTTCATGGATGTAATTAGTTATAAGGATTCTTTTCTAAAAAAATATGCACACACTATAAGTGGTCTTAATGGTACAAATATTGGGAAATTATCTCACTGCCCTGTTTATTTTTATTTATTTATTTATTTATTTATTTTGCATTAGTTGAGGTTTGAGTAAATCCGATTCAATAATTTTGTAATTTTAAATTTTGCTCATTTGAAAGTATTAATTTTGGTGCTACTTGCGCCATTCTGTACATGGTTTGGATGCCGCAAGTGGGGGTATTGTGAGATTAGCGCCAAATAGAAATACTGGTAATTAATAGCATTTGATAATTAAACAGTATGAAGTTCACTGCAAACATTGACAATGCCAATGCACTAAATGTTACACAATTTTAATCTTATTAATTATGGTAGCAATGTATGTACACAGTTGGGTGACAACATTTATAGTTAGGCCATGGGTAGAAATTCTCCACGTTGAGATTTGCTGTGTGCTTGTAGCTGACGGGAGGCCAGCGAGCAGGCCGACGTTGGTGGCTTGTTCAAAACTTAGGATTTTCCAGTTCGTTTCCGGTGAGGGGAGAGAGGGACAATGGCGAGTGCCAGGCACAGTGCAATGCACAAATATTGTAATACTACTGGCATTTGAAGTAATACGATGCAGTTAGGAACCTTTAAGGCCCTCATTACAAAATAGCCTGTTGACAAACAATACATTAGCTGATATAGTCACATCTGACATAATATGTTTAATTGACAATGAAAAGTAATAAATTACCAATGAATACAAGACAGTTACACAACTAGCATGGCAATGTTTGTTTATAAAAATAATATATTAACTGTTTCTCATTTTATTTTCAATTAATCTTGTGTATTTTATCTTAAAGTATTCAGTTCAATCACTTATCTGTGACATAAGAAATTGCACGATTATGATAAATAGTACAAAGTATGTTTATACCAATATAAAAACCTAAGAAGACAATTTATTTAATGTGTAGTGTAATTATTTTGATTTTAAGTAAAGTTTTAGAAATGTATTGGCTGAGCGCTGTACGTTGGCAAATCGGTTAGAACAGCTCACATGCGGAAGTTGATGACGTAGGGGGAAAAACCCCGGCAGTTGAGCTTTTGGCGCGGGCGCGCGTGAGGGCAGGAAGTGAGGACTCCGGAGCACATGGTGAGCTGGCCGGGCGGTGTAGCTCTGCATCAGTCGGCATGTGGATCTCGAGGTGGTGACTTGAGATTTGTCTGTGGCAATCGCCACGTGTGGTTGCTCGTCGTAGACTGTACCAAGTTAAATCGAGTGCTACTGTGTATTTGTGAATATTTAGCCGGTGGAACAAGGTGTGCATCCCATTGAATTAAAGTGACTGTGATTTGTTAATGTCACACGTGTTGTCGCATAGGCATGAACATAAACGGTGTTTGAGGCAGCCACGTGGTGTGAAAACAATTCGCAACAAATATTCATTTTGTCTGGGGGCTCACGAGCTATAACTTTATTTGGTAAACGTGTCGACGTACAGACGTATCAGCCACAGGGTTCTGAGATTGTGAAATAAACAACATAAAGTGAACTTTCACGTGTTTTTAAAAATAGTAGTTAGTACACCCTTCTCTCTCATGAACTTGATTTTATTATGAATTTGTTTTGTTAATCATATGCAGGGAAGGAAAGCTGCGAACGTGTGATATCATCCCCTAGAAAACGAGTCAATCAGTTGCAATCACAGTTCCAGTGTTTTTGCAAGTTTAGGAATTTGGTTCGCAGCTGGTGGTTGTGAGTTATAAAAATTAATCTTTCCCTATTTTAAACTCTCACCCTGACCTTCACGCTCGCAATGTGCTGAAGTGTAGAATAACAGACGATCTATAACAGTAACTGATAATATTGATCTCGGGTATGCAGCCGGATACCGTCGTCAACCAGACACGATATTTCAACAGACCAACTGGCTGCCATTTTCAGGTGAGAGCGCAGAACACTAACTCGCCGGAAACTGATAAAGAACAAGAAAAAGCAGCAGTCCAAAAGGTGAACCATTAGAAGACAATTACAAGTCTATTGCCTTTTTGCCTTTCGTCGGGAATATTTCCTCGAAAATTTCAAGAATTTTAATAAGATTCGACATTAAAAGTGTTTTTATGCCCCCACCTAAGACTAGGGCCCTCCTTGGGTCAGTCAAAGATGATTTAGGACTGAGGAAACCCGGTGTTTATAGTATGCCTTGTCATTGTGGTAAAACTTACATTGGTCAAACGATCCGCACAGTTCAGGATCGGTGTGTGGAACACCACCGTCATACTCGTTTGCTCCAACCTGAAAAGTCGGCTGTTGCTGAACATTGTTTGAATGAGGGACACAAGATGTTATACGATGAAATTAAACTGATTGCTCCTGCTTCCCGCTACTGGGAATGTGTTCTCAAAGAATCAATGTAAATTCGTATGGCCGATAATATTAATAGGGACAAGGGTTTTCCACTAAGTAAAACTTGGAACCCGATTTTATCTGACATCAAGCAACAACGGTCTTCATTTCGACCTGCTGTTTCTTTAAATTAGCCTTGTTTTCGACCCAGCGTTCTTGCTGTTTTTCTCCACCGACGCGCTACTGGTTCTATTGCGCCTAGGTGGCTTCTACTTTGGTTTCGCGCACGCGCGGTGGGTCGTCAGCAGTGTATAAAGGGGCTGCTTTTTCTTGTTCTTTATCAGTTTCCGGCGAGTTAGTGTTCTGCGCTCTCACCTGAAGATGGCAGCCAGTTGGTCTGTTGAAATATCGTGTCTGGTTGACGACGGTATCCGGCTGCATACCCGAGATCAATATTATCAGTTACTTCGCCGAGAAAGTCTACGCAACCACTATAACAGTAACTGATTGCAACAAAAATAACATGTACAATGTAGAAACACGTAGGTCCAGAATTGTGTAATTGGCTATTTATTTAAAGAAAACAATCCAAGTTTAGTTAACTACCAAAGAAATTCCAATTTGCTGCTAAGTTTAGATATTTTTATTATATATATATATATATATATATATATATATATATATATATATATATATATATATGTGTGTGTGTGTGTGTGTGTGTGTGTGTGTGTGTGTGTGTGTGTGTGTGATAATATATGTACAATGTGAATGTTTAGTACTGAATTACAAATTACATAATCTTGAAGTTATAGAAATAAAAATCATTCGAAAACTACTTGATCCACTAAGAAATACAGAGGTATGTAAACTAAGAGGTAATGCAGAAGTTTATCGCAACATAGAAAACATAACGGAAACACTATGGAAGAGGCGACTGCTATTTTTTGGACATTTATACTGAATGAACAGCAACAGGTTAACCAAACAGATTTTTAAATATCTCTGGGACAAGAAGTCAACGATAGCATGGATTCAAGAAGTTAGGAAAGATTTGGAAAGAAACAATATAAGTGAAAAAGATGCAACAGAAAGAGAAACTTTTATGAAGAAAGTTTTATAAATGGAAGGATTCCAAGGCAGGAGGGGGAAGAAGACAGGAGTATAGTGGTCTGAGGAGAGGGAAAGGATGCATAGTGAAAAGATGAAAGAATACTGGAGGAAAAAGGAAGAAGAATAAAGGAGGAAACATTGAAATTCGTGCGTGGTCCTTAGATGGCCGAAACGAAAAATGAATGAAAGAAAAGAAGAATATACGTACAATAAAAATCAATTAATGTGAGTTGTACAAATAAAACAGATGAAGATAATGAATTCGAAAAAATAAAAGGAGCAGTTTAAAATCGACATGGGAGCGTTCAAAAGAGCCGCGATGTGAAATTGAGGAAGCACTGATGATATGTGAAAGAACACTGACGACACGTGATAAAAGACACTGGTGCCAACGGTTGAATAGCCGTTTTCGGTGGGCACAACCAATTAAAAAGATAACACTGAAGCATTGACGACGTCAATGAAACACACACAGACACTGTTAAAAAAAACTGCCACTACCTCAAATGCTGAAGGACGTGTGGAGAGAGAAGGGAAGGAAGCAGAAGGGGGCGGCTTGGAGGTGAGGGAGAGTTTGGGGAGGGGAGCGGAGATCACCGGGAAGAGGCAGAGAGGGGGGGGTGTCGAGATGGCCGTGATGGGCAGGGAGGAGGAGGGTAGAAGTCGCGACCAAGGGTCATCTGAGAGGGGAGGGTACGGAAATTGCCTTGGTAGAGGATGTGAAAGGTATGAAGGCGCAGAGCTCAAATTAGTTAGGGGGGAATACGCCAGGGAGTTGCGGAAGTTTGTGGTGGATGTAAACGGTACAGGTATGGAAAAGGAATAAGGTCATTTAGTATTTGTGTGAGTGACAGGAGATAGATGTAGCATGCGAATTGCCGTGCGTGGCTTTGTAAAAGAAGGGGGAGCGGAGATCCAGGCAGGATTGAAGCAGCAAAGGACAGGACGCATGAGAGAGCGGAGGGTTGAAGATAGGCGGAAAATGTTAACTGCGAGCTAAACTTACAAACTACTTAAGAACTACCTTATACTAAAAACATCCATGCCCGAGAGGGTATTTGAATTCCCGACAGGGGTTATGGTATATCGCCACAAATTTTCGATTCGATAGGGGATTTCCCGTCAGAGAGGACACAGTTCGTAGTAATCGATGTTAAGGCATCGACTAAAACGTAGGTGATATCGGGCGTTCCACAGGGTAGTGTTATTGGTCCTCTGCTGTTCCTTATTTACATAAACGATTTAGGGGAAAATCTAAGTAGCTCTCTTATGTTGTTTGCAAATGACGCCGTCATTTACCGTCTAGTAAAATCATCTGAATATCAAAACCAACTGAAGAACGATCTGAATAAGTTATCAGTATGGTGTAAAAATTGGCAATTGACTCTAAATATTGGGAATTGTGAAGTCGTCCACATGAGTACGAAAAGAAATCCTTCAAATTTTTGTTTACAAGATAATCAAAAGTGAAGGCCGTAAACTCCACAGAATACCTGGGAATTATTGTTACTTCAGACTTAAACTGGAAATAATACGTAGATAATGGCGTAGGAAAGGCGAATCAGAACCCTTAAAAGATGTAACAGAACTACAAAAAACAAAAAAAAAACAAAAAAAAACTGCATACACTACGCTTGTCCGTCCATTGTTGGAGTATTCCTGCTCAGTGTGAGATCCTTATCAGGTGGGTTTGGCGGAGGACATCGAAAGAATCCAAAGAAGGGGTTATCGTTTCATATTGTCACGATACAGGGGAGACAGCGTTACGGAAATGATACAGGAAATGGGATGGGAATCATTACAACAACGGCGCTTATCGCTGCGGCGTGGGCTACTTACGAAACTCAGAATGCGAAAATATATTGTTGACTCCCACTTACATATTTAGAAATGATCATCAAAATTAAATACGAGAGAACAGAGCTCGAACGGAGAGAATCCGGTGTTCTTTCTTCCCGCGCGCTATTCGAGAATGGAATAGGAGATAAATAGTATAACGGTGGTTCGATGAACCCTCTTCCAGGTACTTAAATGTCATCTTCAGAGTATCCCATGTAGAGGTAGATGTAGATAGCTGCGGCAGATAAGCGAGTATGGACCCTTTTACTGGATGGAGGTCCAAGAGAGGGAGCGATCCAGGGTGAAGCCGAGGAATTTGAGGGGGAGGGAGGAAAGGCGAATAGGGTGATCGTATTGGGAGATGTGGAAGCTAGGGATGACGCGTTCTGTGAAGATAACCTTTGATCTGTCGGGATTGACAGTAAGGAGCCACCAGGAGGAAAACTGGGATAGATGCTTTTGGAGCAACACCACCTAGAAGACGAGGCCTTACAACAGGCCGTGGCTACGTCACACTTAGAGGCCGCGGCCGCCACCTCACTGGCTGTTGGCTGCGGCACGCCCACCGCCGTAGCCACGGCCTGTTGTAAGGCCTTGTGTTCTAGGTGGTGTTGCTTGGAGAATGTGTTGTGAGCTTTAGAGAGAGGGGGTGAGGGCGAGGAAGGCGGTGTCATCAGCATACTGAAGAAGATGCACAGGACGTGCGAGTTGGGGCTTGTTTGCACTGTACAGCAGGCAGAGGAGAGGGGACAGGACGGAGCCTAGGGGCACTCAGGCGGAGGGTTTGAACAAACTGGACATAGGATGGGCGGTGGAGAGAAAGGATGCAATGAGGCGGCCGTAATTAATAGGAAGGGTCTAGAGCTCGAAAAAGAGACTGTCATGCCAGACGCGGTCATAGGCTTTCTCGATATCAAGGGAGATTGACAGAGTGACGGGAATTATGTCAGCAGTTTTTTCCCTTTCTTTATTGTTATTTCTTTCCCCAACTGGGATGGGCTGGCTGCACCTGAGGTGCTCTTCAGCCTACAGAAATTATACATCTAACGAAGAAAATAACAAAATACAAATGAAGTACGAAGAAAGAGACAAAACATATATAATGACGAAAAAATGTAAGATGGGTATCGTTGAAATGGAGGGACAAATGTCACAGAAATCACAAGGCGAAGAAATTGAAGCTCTACACTGTAGCACTGAGTCACGCGGACAAAAAAACTCAGGTGTTGGCTGCGGGATGGCCGTACGCAGTTGCATTAAAAACACAGACGATTTACACTCCGACGGAGACACAGACGATGCACACGCAGATGATGATGAATGTGGCGGGTATAGATGGGAAGGAGCAAAAGGGGGGAAGAACAGGTGAGAAAGGGGGAAAGGAGCTGAGGAGGGGCGACAGGGTGAGGAGAGGCCACAGGGCTGGGGAAAAGGAAGGGGGCTGGATGTCCCCAGAAGCGGGAAGTGGGATTCCAGAGGGAATGCCAAGAGGGGGCGGCGAGGAATAAGGGGAGCCCTGTTGGCGAAATCAGGGACCGAGGGTCGTAGGGAAGAAGGGGGTGGATCAGAGCTGGTACGAGGGGTAGATATCAGGCGGTGTGCATCGTCAGGGAAGGGGAGGATGCGGAATTTGCCATGATAAATGGTAAGGGGGTGGACAAGTGGAGAGCAGGGAGGATACAGTGGTAATGGCGTGGGATTGATGAGGAGAGGATGGGTAATACGGTGAGGCGGATCTAGTTTACGGTAGAGGAAATGGAGACGGAGGTGCTCAATGAAGTGGACATCGTGGGGGAAAGGAATGCCAGCAGTTAGTTCACTTGGGCAGATAGACAGAGACACGGGATTCTGTGGGAAGTGGAACGAACTGGTTTTATATTAAAACTCAAACACTTCACTTATTAACCTTCAATAGCCCAAAAAGAAAACAATGTTCTTACATTGGCTGAACAATCAACACCGTGCCCTACAATTTCATTTTATCGTGCCCTTTAACGGAGCAGAGCTTTAAAATAAAGACATTACAAGAAAATTGTAAATGGTAATTTTTAAACTTTGACTGATCAGAAAAAAAGATTAAAAAAAAGACATTACAAGAAAATTGTAAATGGTAATTTTTAAACAAAAATATTAACAGATTTTTAATATCTGGAGCACGGTACAGTGTACCCACTGCACTTAACGCTTCTACTGTTTATAATCAGGTTATAGAGCTTTCAGTTATTGCCCAAGGGTGCAGTGTTTCGGCCACTTAGGAAAATTAACAGTTCTTTACAGCAATTTACACAGGCAGTTCATCAACGATTGCCGTTAAACTTTAACAAGTTAACTAAGTTCAACCAAAACTTCATGAGAACATCAGATAAATATTTCAAAAACTCACCTAGGAAATTAACTGTTTCTATTCTCATGCAATATTTATTTTAACAGTTTACCACAAGAAATTCAATCAACACCTCATCATGAGAGCTCTCAGTGATATCCGTAATTACTACTCTGCCAATGCAAGGAACTTTCAGCACTACCAACAATAGCACACAGCGAGATGTTACAGTAACAAAAACCTGATTAAAGTAGCACATACAAACTAAGCTGACTTAAAATTAACATCTACCCACCTCTTAGACCAGTAATGCTTTCATACTACAGGTATCCCTCGTTACAGGACTGACTTCCAGATCAACAAATGTTGTCCTACTAAGACAGCATGTAACAGCTGGTGCCTTAGCTCCGGCGAACCAAACGACTCGCTCTTTACTGGTGTTGTCCGTAAACTTCACAGTAGTTCCAGCAAATGACAATATCACTTGATTGGGGCGAATTTGGGTTTAAAAAGTTGCAAGGCGACAGACCGTCATTCTACACAGTATGGCTGCCACATCGTGCCGACGTCTTGCTCAGAGCTCCCGAAAGTTTCTGTCGATGCATCACCACAGAGTAACATATACAGAGAAGCAGCCCACCCTTAAACCACTGTCCCACGCTCTCCTCGTAGTTACGTAAGATGCTAGCAGGTGTCAGGCGGTTCGCTGGCTTAAGGTGCCTCTCGCACGTCAGAGGGTAGCGTGGAGGGGAGGCTGAGGGGAGAGCTCGTGCCGCCTGCCACGAGGCCACGGCTGTGTCCGGCTTGCTGGCGTTTGAGGGGAGGTGGTGGTGGGGACAGCCGCTACCTGCCGCCCGCTCTGGCCAGTTTAAAGGGCTGCTTCTGACCGCAGCGCCATCATGGAACATCTTACGGAACTGCTGGAAAGTGGAAACCCTGTCTCCCCGCACCCCGGAGCGTAGGACCGGGCCCTTACGGAGGTTTCCCGTATGTATATATTTGTCTGTGGCATCACACATGAACGTCCCTCTGCCCTTCGCAGCTGTCCAAGACCACCACCGTTCGCTAGGCGTTCCGGGCACCAACTTCCCGCATGCGCAGCGCCACCTACTCGCTCGCCAGAGACACTTTTCTCTCCTCGCCCGCCTTACACGTCTCTCATCTATAGCACCCAAGAGCTTCGATCAAATGGCCGCAGTCAGTCCATGGCAAAGGAACACTCGAACCATGTAACATGCTTCAATAATGCTGCGGCTCAACACCCAAAATTACTTAGGGCACATGTTCCCTTTCCGCCATATCCCACGTGTGAGATTACCGCTCAATATAAATACTGGTAATTAATAGCATTTGACAATTAAACAGTATGAAGTTCACTGCAAACATTGACCATGCCAATGCACTAAATGTTACACAATTTTAATATTATTAATTATGGTAGCAATGTATGTACGCAGTTGGGTGACAACATTTATAGTTAGGGCAAAGGTAGAAATTCTCCACGTTGAGATTTTTCTGTGTGCTTGTAGCTGACGGGAGGTCAGCGAGCAGGCCGACGTTGGTGGCTTGTTCCAGCTTAGGATTTTCCAGTTTTCGTTTCCGGTGAGGGGAGAGAGAGACAATGGCGAGTGCCAGGTGGAGTGCAGTGCACAGTGTGAAGTAAAATATTCTAATACTACTTGCATTTGAAGTAATACGATGCAGTTAGTAACCTTTAAGGCCCTCATTACAAAATAGCCTGTTGACAAATAAACAATACATTAGCTGATATAGTCACATCTGACGTAATATGTTTAATTGACAATGAAAAGTAATAAATTACCAATGAATACAAGACAGTTACACAACTAGCATGGCAATGTTTGTTTATAAAAATAATATATTAACTATTTCGCATTTTATTTTCAATTAATATTGTGTACTTTACCTTGAAATACTCAGTTAAATCACTTATCTGTGATATAAAAAATTGCACGATTATAATAAATAGTACAAAGGACGTTTATACTAATATAAAAACGTAAGAAGATATTTGTTTAATGTGTAGTGTAATTATTTTTATTTTAAGTAAAGTTTTAGAAATGTATTGGCTGAGCGCTGTACGTTGGAAGTCGGTTAGAACAGCTCACATGGGGAAGTTGATGACATAGGGAAAAAAACGGGCAGTTGGACTTTTGGCGCGCGCGCGAGGGCAGGAAGTGACGAGGTCGGGAGCACGTGGAGAACTGGCCGGGTGGGCCTCGCTCTGCAATCAGTCGGCATGTGGACCTCGAGGTGGAGGTTATAGATTTGTGTGTGGCAATCGCCACGTGTGGGTGCTCGTCGTAACTGCACCAGGTTGAATCGAGTGCTACTTTGTGTTTGTGAATATTTAGCCGGTGGAACAAAGTGTGCAGCGCATTGAATTAAAGTGACTGTGATTTGTTAATGTAACACGTGTCGTTGCATAGGCATGAACATAAACGGTGTTTGAGACAGCCACATGGTGTGAAAACAATTTGCGACAAATATTCATTTTGTCTTTCATCCTCGCACACGATTCGTGATCATGTAATTAGGTAATTTTGTAATTACCAAAAAAAATGAGGTATTTCATTATTAATCGCCTCGTTCTCCATTATTTTAAAACCAGCAGCGCTGCATTATTTGCAGTGTGTACTTTCGCTGGTCGGAGACCACCGACCGAATGCAGTGGCAGTGCGTGTAAGCCCCGGTGTGGCGCTGGCGTCGTGTGCGGCTGCGGTGGGCCGGCGCCGGCGCTGGCGCTGGCGCTGTCCAGGTAATAGGCCGTGCCGCAGGCCGCAGCCGCTGTAATTGGCTAAACCGAGCACTCCTTGCCGCGCTCTTTCGGCCGCACAATTATTTTAATGACACGGCCGCGGTCCGCTGCAAACAGCGCCAGTTGTCTGGTAATTACGCGGCGCGGCGCCACTAGTGTGACGAACCCCGCAGGTCGCCGCAAAGCCACCGGTCGCGCGCCACTAATTAATCATACGCTCATCCCAGCGGCTCTGGTCAAGTGTTTTGGCAGTTTTCGGAGCGCTCGCGCGCTAGGCGATAAGCCACCGACAGCGCATGCGCCACCCATCCACGCCCTGGTTCCCTTCCGCCATATGTCGCTCCTTCATGCCCACCTTCCACAGACGTAGCCAGGATAGGGGTTTCCAATGGATGGACATTGTAATTTTTGTATCCCATCCTCGTCGCCACTTTTGTGTCTTGTTTCCCCCGGTTGTACAAGGTGTCGGTGATCGAGTAGAGACCGACACAGGAAAGTAGGATGCACGAGTGTGCGGGTACGGAGGTGACCAGCCAGTGGGACAGCAGAAACTAGAAACACTATGCTAGATTAGAACAAAATATGTATATATAAAAATGCAGAATGGCAATGGGAAGAAAAGCATTTTTGGAAAAGAGAAATTTGCTAACATCGAATATTAATTTAAGGGTAAGGAAGTCTTTTCTGAAGGCATTTGTGTGGAGTGTTGCCTTGTACGGGAGTGAAACATGGACGATAAGCAGTGCGGACAGGAAGAGAATAGAGGCTTTTGAAATGTGGTGTTACAGAAGAATGCTGAAGATTAGGTGGGTAGATCGCATAACTAATGAAGAGGTACTGAACAGAATTGGTGAGAAAAGGAATTTTTGGCATACCCTGACTAAAAGAAGGGATCGCTTGGTAGGATATATTCTTAGACATCGGGGAATCGTAAATTGAGCATTGGAGGGAAGTGTGTAGGGTAAAAATCGCAGAGGGAGACCAAGAGACGCGTATAGTAAGCAGATTCAAGTGGATGTGGGTTGCCGTTCTTATGAGGAGATGAAAAGGCTTGCTCACGATAGAGTAGGGTGTAGAGCTGCATCAAACCAGTCTCCGGACTCAAGACCATAACAACAACAACATTTCGTATCAATGTGTTAATACTTAACTTTTACATGCATCATGACTGCAGAATGCTGATACATAGTGGAACTGGGTAATGGCCTGCCTACTGATGAATCCTAGTGCCTGTCCTAATCCCAAGTGACCGATGCAGTTCACGGTTGGCCACGAGCGGAGTTGCAGCAGAGGGCACTCGTGGCTGACGTCGTAAGAACGCCGCACCGTGCGTGCATGGCGGCGCGCGGCGAAAGTAGGTGGCGCGTACTTCAGACTTGTGCGACACCACAGTAATAACGTGTAATTTTAAAAGATCGGCAATTCATTACAAAAAAAGAAAATAAATTTATTTTCAAAAAATTTTGTACCCACACAATTTAGGGGTCTACTGAGAGAGGGGTGCTATGGCATTAACATTAAATATTGAGCTTTTGTCATTTTCGGTATGCTCATGCCATCTTGCGTCTACCCTGTGAACGAGAACTATGTGGGATGGCTCCCGCACTTTCTGGAACAGTCGTTGTAAGTTCTTGAATGCGCCACTGCGATCATTTTGAGTGAGAGGAGGAGCTATGCCACTCATTGATGTTGTGCCCTATTTCAGTTGCTGACGTTCCAACACAGAAGTGTTGCAGATTGGTTGATAAGTTGCAGGTCAGACTTGAAGTCTTGATGGAGGTGTGCAGCCATAATTATCAATGTAATAAGAAGCAAATTAAAGAAGCTGATTGGCTGCTGATAATAAAACCATGCAGGTAACGATAAAATCTGTATTCCTTTTGTACTGACGCGTTTCCGGCTTAGCCCATCGTCAGAGTACCTGGTAAGCGTAAAAATTAAGATAATACATGTACAGTCAAACAGTTAAAAGTAAACGTGATACAAAAAGAGAAATGACACAAGATAGAATCTTTACATAACACTACCCATTTAAGTATAGACAAAACGCAACGGCCATTAGAGGCTGGCCACTCATCAAACACTGGTAACATTAATATTGTGTTCAAAACCAGGGCCGGATCTAGGACATTTGCAAAGGGGGGCAAGCTTAAATTTGCCGCCCCTTCTTTCACCCCCCCCCCTGTAAGAATCAACTTTTTGATGCTAATTGGGTTACATATTTCTAAATAAATGTCACACTCTCACAACATGAACTTATTTTATTGATTGAATTAAGATCAAAGGAAAACAGAACAATTTTAATACATACAAAAATATTACAAGATTATTCCTCGTACAAAAATCAATTCAAAATTTCGCTTTTAGAGCTTTTTCCTGCAAAACTGTTTTTGATATCATCATAGTTTAGAGAAGCAGCTCGTTTGTGCTCTGTGGGCATTATACTCAGATTTGTTAAGCAATCGTGCTCCTCCAGTGTATTTAATTAGTTTCAGTTTGCTGAACTACTTTCTCCAGACGAAACAGAAAATAGAATTGTAAGATATATTTTAACGGTGTAGTAAGTTTGGGATACCCCCATACCAATATATTTTTATAAATTAAACTTAATGTTGATGATGCAGTGGAATCTTGGAAGGCTATGTCTACTACCAGCGCATGTTGTCTGAAACTTTCAACTTAAAGTTCTTCCTCGCTAAGATCTTCTGCCAGTTCCGCTGCTTTGGCCTTCAAGTCCTCCACTTCCATTTCTCGAATTTGCACACCACACAGAAAACGAAGTGCGGTAAACCTGGTACTCAGTTCTGTCAATTATTCCTTATTTTTTCTGTGAATGTTGGATACTTCATCCTCACGAATCTCATCGGCCATTTTCTTCTTTCTTGGAATCCTTTTTTCTGAGAATCCCGGGAAGTTTCGAGAAAGCCCAAAAGTCCTGGAATGTTTCGAATAGCTTTATCAATTGTAAAGTATTAACTTCGCAGAAACTGATTAACATGAACAATTTATTTTAATATTGCATACCAGAAACAAGTTAAAGTAATGAATTTGAGTTTTCTCATATTTTAAAAAATTTGATCTTGTCTCTGATTTTGTTTCTGGTGTTGACAATTTATAAGTTTCAATTTCTTCCAGGGCATTCAGAACTTTATGAAAATGCTTGTAAACAGCTTCAACCGCATCTACTCTTGCTGAATGTCTGCTGAAATTGCTCCTACTAAATTTAAAGAGTGAGCAGCGCATGGTACGAAATAGGCCAGTACATTTTCTGTAGTATTCGTGACTGGACCCCTTTGTACTTTCCAGCCATGTTTGCCCCATTGTCATGAGATTGCCCCCTGCACTACTTAACGTTCAACCCATCTTGTTCCAATTTTTGCAGTTTCTCTTGACTAATGCCTTCTCCTGTTTTGTCTGTAACTGTAAAAAAGTCAGTAAAACTTTCCACAACCTCTGAGTCATTCTACTTGACATATCGAATTACTTGTGTCATCTGCGCATTGTGGCTGATATCTGGAGTGCAGTCAAACATCATTGAAAAGTATTTAGCAGCTAAAATATCTTTAATTATATCTTGTTTCATTTTGTCAGCAATCAAGTCACGGAACTCATCTTGTATATTTTTGTAAAAATAACTAATCAGGCCTTTATTGTGGCGTTCAATACGCAGACGAAGGGGGACACTATAGTATGATATGAGATCAATTTTATTTAGAAATTTGCCGCTATGTAGATCTCCAAAATCACCATCTTCTTTTGTTCCTCTAAAAGGACTTCCTTGCTTAGCTAGAATAAGGACAGCATCAATAATACTGTGAGATTCCTCCTGTTTTATCTGGTCTTGCTGCCCAGTGTGCGATACTTATCAGGTGGGTTTGTCGGAGGACATCGAAAGAGTCGAAAGAAGGGCAGCTTGTTTTTTATTTTCGTGATACAGGGAAGACAGCGTCACGGAAATGATACAGGAACTGGGATGGGAATCATTAGAACAAAGGCGTTTATCGCTGCGACGTGGGCTACTTACGAAACTGCAATCGTCAACATTCTCCTTCGAATGCGAAAATACATTGTTGCCTCCCACTTACATAAGTAGAAAAGATCATCTGAATAAATACGTGAAATCAGAGCTCGAACAGAGAGATTCTTCCCGCGCTATTCGAGAATTGAATGGGAGATAAATAGTATAAAAGTGGTCCAATGAACCCTCTGCCAGACACTTAAATGTGATTTACAGAGTATCCTGTGTAGATGTCTATCAATTCCACCGCTACCGAGAGAGGACTCTTGATCCTTAATGCTTTTGACTTTCAATAAGAAGTGTGCGCACCTGAAATACTTTTTTTCATAAGGACTGGAACGTTATTCAAATTAACCTGCTCTACAAATATTACCTTGAGATGAAATATGAATATTCATTCATCTGAAAAGGGAAATCTATGCAAATTAATAAACATTACGCATTTACTTATGCAATAACGCAAACATCTCCCTCATTCTGGCTAATAATTCTGTGTCAGTTAATCTTATTAAATTATACCAAAAAGATACATTTAGCAACAAAAAAAAAAAAAAAAAAAAAAAAAAAAAAAAAAAAAAAAAAAAAAAGAGTGCCCATTTGTCCCCCCTAGATCCGGCCCTGTACAAAACTTACTACATTCGTCGAAAGCTAAAAGTGCCTTTAGGGCGAATACAAACCACGTGAAGACAGCACCTCACCTCAGACGTCATAAAGATATATGAATATAACAGTCCATATTTACGAACAAAATAAAATATTTAGTCTTATACAGACATTTGCAGAATATTAACATGGATAAAATGAAGAATTTCCTCTAATTATGTCTTAACATAAATGTGACAGGCGCAGCGTATGAGAGCCGTTCGCCAGAGGGCAGCTGCTACTGAGGAGCGGAAAGAAGTTTACAAACATGGTATTAAAACTTTAAAAGGAAATCAGGTTGACGGACACCAGTGTTTGATGTGTGGCCAACCTCTACTGACCATTGCGTTTTGTGTTAATGGATAGTGTTATGGCATGTATAAATTCTATCTTGTGTCATTTCTCTTTTTGTATCACGTTTACTTTTAACTGTTAGACTGTACATGTATTAATTTTTACGCTTACCGGGTACTCTGAAGATGGGCTACGCCCGAAACGCGTCAATACAAAAGCAATAAAGATTTATCGTTACCTGCATGATTTTGTCAGCAGGCAATCAGCTTTTTTATCTTCTTTCTTATTACATTGGTTGATCAGTGATAACCGAAGAAAATATTGTGATTCTTCAGTTTCTCCCGGCGTATTTGATAATCGAAATATCCACGGGTGTACTGCCGGTCTATAGTCTATAGTGGACACTGTAGACCGGCAGTACACCCGTGGATATTTCGAAGAAAATATTGTTGCTTCTATAACCTTCTCCAAGAAAATACCAGATCGTCGCTCCTAAAACACGGAAGACCTCGTGGTTGATCATCTTTATATTACTTCTTAAGGAAATACCACTAAATCATCCTTGAAGTTAAAAGATCTCATGACACTTTTGCCACATATTCCTCTAATTTTCATGGTGTTTACCAAAAACTGAAATACACAGAAGCAGTGGACAGTGAGGATACTGCAGAAGAGATATGAAGTTGTTTATGGTTTTTTGTAGTTGGTAGCTACAGGGCCATGATTTGCACCACGATGTGCAATTCTTCTTCCGCAACAAACCGATGGCCACAACGTCTTTCTTGAAGGGTCCAAAAATAATCGCTTGGGGAGAAATCGGGACTGTGTGGAGCATGTGTAACGACTTCCCAGCCTTGGCAAAATTTAGCCGGGCTTTATCCTGAAACAGAATGAAGTCATTTTTGCTAGCTTTGTCAACATTTTGGGAGGGGTTTGAAACGCAGAAACCTCCTTCTTGCTACGCCCATGCCTCTAGCCACGAGTCGTCTCTCTCTCACACACTGTATGCGTGTGTATGTCCATAGATTTTCGTTTTTTACTTGCTTCGTCCAGCTTCCATTCCTTTCTATCTTTTTTTGTGAAGCCTCTCCTACTATTTCTTTCAGGACAGCTGTTGCCACAACAGTACCGTATCTACGATGTTTCCCAACTGGGCCAGAACCTTCATAGCGGTGTCCCGGTGTCCCCGAATCCCCCCCTCCCTTTTCCCTTCACCACTGCCCGCTTTGCAACCGCACACAATGACCGGGAAATTCATATTCGATTCCAGGTCCAACACAAGCTGTCAGCACTGGATTTATTGCAATCCCCGAATGAAATTGCAATTTCTCTTTCGTTACGTCAATATTAAATTAGTTGGCCGCTTACGTTAGCTTGACATAACATAGCAAGAACCGAGAATAGATAAATGTGGCATGACATCTTTGAATCCCTGCAGACCAGTGTTTTTCAACCTTTTCGAATATGCGAACCCCTTCTAAGTAAAAATATTCTGTCAACCCCTCCCAAATAAAAATATTCTGACGATCCCCTCCCCCCCCCCCCTCAATCCTCACGAACCTAAAAAAATTCATGTCATTTTGAAGGACACAAATTTTATCTTCTTTATTTTGCTACAAATTTCTTTTAAATTGTTGTATGAAGTTTTTTAATGTATTTTTAGAATTATTTCCTACAGAAAAGTATGTTTTGCGTAACGACTGTTTCGCATTTCAGGCTAGACTCAGAAGCATATTGCCGCGGCGGAATAGCCGTGCGGACTACGGCGCCTTGCTACAGTGCGGGCGGCCGTTCCACATCAAAGGTTCAAGTCCTCCCTCGGCCATGGGTGTTTGTGTTGTTCTTAGGATAAGTTAATTTAAGTAGTTTGTACGTTTAGGGACCAATGACCACTGCAGTTATGTCTCTTAACATTTGAACATTAAGAAGCTTATTATGCTTATTAAGATAGGTCCCACTGTATAGACAGTCTGTAAATAAGTACAATTTTTTTTCGAATTTTTCAGAATTACGTATTGTATCAAATTCTTTTACCTCTCGATTAGTTCCTCAAAACATTTTTCATACTTAGGCTAATTCATTAGTAACACGCTATATTGTAAAACAATCTGTTATCTATTCAAGGAACTGAGCAAAACTTTTCGACTCCTCACTGGTTGAAAAAAACTGCTATAGACCAATGCCAGTGAAGAGCATATGAGGCGATGCGGATACGAAGGACGAACGCAATAACAGATCGTTTGCAGGAAAATGCATTTGAATGTGTGTTCCATTAGGGCGAACTCCATGAGGGTACATTCAAAATATTTTCGTTGTGGCATGTCTCATTGTTTATTGATTAATTTATAACAGTAAATATATAATATTTGACTTGGAATTTGCATGAATAGCGTTTCACTTTCAAAGAAAAGCGCATTTTTTATAATTTGCAATACAATTAATTCTGCTAACAAACATACATACCATACATTGTCAAACGCGTTTGAATACGAGTTGCTTTAATGAGCTACATTTAGTCATCATAATCAGGTTGCTCCCTCGTTTGGCGTTGGGTTAGCTGATTCGTGACTGCAACAATGTTCGTAAAGTATGTTGACCATGGTACTGGAATGTACGACAGATCTCTAAGTTTTGCAGTGGGCACAGGCACAGGTGAAGTATAAAGTCGCGTTATCCTAACATTTGTTGTTGTTGTTGTTGTGGTCTTCAGTCCAGAGACTGGTTTGATGCAGCTCTCCACCCTACTCTATCCTGAGCAAGCCTTTTCATCTCCTCATAAGAACGACAACCCACATCCACTTGAATCTGCTTACTATACGCGTCTCTTGGCCTCCCTCTGCGGTTTTTACCCCACACACTTCTCTCCAACGCTAAATTCACAATTCCTTGATGTCTAAGAACGTGTCCTACCAATCTATCCCTTCTTTTAGTCAAGGTATGCCAGAAATTTCTTCTCTCCCCAATTCGGTTCAGTACCTCCTCATTAGTTACGCGATCCACCCACCTAATCTTCAGCATTCTTCTGTAGCACCACATTTCAAAAGCCTCTATCCTCTTCCTGTCCGCACTGCTTATTGTCCATGTTTCACTCCCATACAAGGCAACACTCCATACAAATGCCTTCAGAAAGGACTTCCCTAGGCTTAAATCAATATTCGATGTTAACAAATTTCTCTTTTTCAAAAGCGCCTTTCTACCCATTGCCATTCTGCATTTTATATCATCTGTACTGCGACCATCATTTGTTATTTTACTGCCCAAGTAACAAAACTCATCTACCTCCTTTATTGTTTCGTTACCTAATCTAATTCCTTCAGCATCACCTGATTTTCTTACACTGCACTCCATTACCCTAGTTTTACTCTTGTTAATGTTCATCTTATATGCACCTTTCAGCACACTGTCCATTCCGTTCAATTGCTCTTCCAGGTCCTTTGCTGTATCTGACAGAATTACTATGTCGTCGGCAAAACGCAATGCTTTTAATTCTTCACCCTGAACTTTAATTCCTTCTCCAAATTTCTCCTTGCTTTCCTTTATAGCTTGCTCAATGTACAAATTGAACAACATTGGGGAAAGGCTACAACCCTGTCTTACTCCCTTTCCAACCACTGCAACCACTTGCCTCCCGTGTTCCTACATTTCTCCTGAACCCAAACTGATCTTCCCCGAGGTCGGCTTCTACCAGCTTTTCCATCCTTCTGTATATAATTCGTGTTAATATTTTGCAACCATGACTTATTAAACTGATGGTTCTGTAGTTTTCACACCTGTCTGCACCCGCTTTCTTTGGAATGGGGATTATAACATTTTTCTTAAAGTCTGAGGGTACTTCACCTGTCTCATACATCTTACACACAATGTGAAACAATTTTGTCATGGCTGGTTCTCCCAGAGACTTCAGTAGCTCTGACGGGATATCATCTACTCCAGGGGCCTTGTTTCGACTTAGATCTTTCAGTGCTCTGTCAAATTCATCTCTCAGTATAGTATCTCCTATTTCATCATCATCTACATCCTCTTCCCTTCCTACAATAGTGTCTCGAAGTTCATTTTCTTTGTAGAGCCCCTCTATATACTCTTTCCACCTTTCAGCTTTCCCTTCTTTGCTGAGAACTGGTTTTCCATCAGTGTCCTTGATATTCAATTTACCAAATTGAATTTCAATAGGTCATAACACCAGAGCATTCTTTTCTGAAGTTTCACCGCAGATTTGACGCCACCATCGTAACTTTTGTGGATGTAGAACCCCCGATAGTATTCTTTGGCGTACTAAAAAATAGCGCCATTCTTGAATATGGCACCTTGGAGTTTCGTTTTCGTAGTATATTCCTGAAAAGTAGCATAGTCCAAAATAAAATCTTGTGTGACTAGTGCTACCGTCAAAGGCTTTTTCTGATAGCATTTTGTAATGAAGTACTCCCTGCTGCGTACTGTTCAATGGTGGTCTGGAGTGCTGAGTTAGCCTTTCGTATCAGCCCTCCTATGGCATTTTCCAGCCAGCGTGTTATTGTTTTCTGTATATTGTGAGAGGTAAAGAATGGCGAACACAACATGAAAAATATACCTGTAGCTTCTCTGAGGCGTTTACTTTCCGATGGCGGAATAAAAAAAAAAGAAAAATGGACACCATCTTGAGATCGCCCTTCGAATCTACAACGCTTCATATCTGCTAAATGGATCTCAAATAATTTCAGTTTGATAGGAAATCGTCGAACGATAAGCTGTACTTAATGTGATACCGCACAAATACACACATCGAAATAATTTTGGATAACCCGCCAAAGAAAATGTCTGTGGTACTCTATCCTATGGTGAATTGCTTTTTAGAAACTAACATAAACAAACCTGAACAAATCACTTGTTTTGAATTCAAACATAACTAAGTGATCTCACAAGGTAAAACACACAAAGAGGGAAAGGCACAAATTAAATATTGATCTTCAAGGCGGCAAGGAAGACTTTCCCGCAGCGGTGGAGTGGCCCAGCGCATTGAGGCACTCTGATGCGTGAGGTGGTTCCCCATCGGGGGTTCGAATCCCCCCCCCCTCTGGCGTGGATGTTTGTGCTGTCTTTAGCATAAGTTAGTTCATACTTAATTTGTAATTTTAGGGACAGATGACCCTGCAGTTTGAAACACGTCCACATAACGTGTTCCATTTAATTGACTCCCCATGAACAAATGTTGTCGAGTTTCAGACCTTTTTTTGAGTGTAGCAAGACACTCCACTCGCAATATGCGAGATACCAGGCATGATATATTGATTTAGTTTTATCTGTATATAAAATTCTAAGTGTCTGTTGTACATGAGGCCCCAAACGTATATTAGTTTGTACTGTGATGTGCTCCCACTGGCCCTGGCTTCCACAGAATAAATGAAACTTTGTATGTAAGAGAGTTTTGGAACTGCTAGGCGCGCCTCGTCTGTTTTGTGTCGTCGTTTCTTTCAAACTCTGGGTGTTGAATGTCTCTGGGCGAGAAGTAGGTTTGCCAACTGCTGAGCAGAACCCAGTCTTAGCAAAGATTCCTAATGTAGCTTGCTCGTAACCTCCTTGGCTGGGGGTTGGTCAGGTTACCTGCCTGACGAACGGTGACGCTCTCTGAGGCTCCCCTCCACTATCCCTCTCTCGGTAACTGCTAGGCAGTGGTGAGGAGAGCTATTCATTCGCTTCTTGGTTCCTGATAGGGTAAGTACCTCTGGGTTTGGTTCTGCTGTGGCGTCGTGGCTCGACTTAGTTCAGGCTCCATAGTCGTACTTATGCCTTTTCGCAAATTTAATTCCCGGAGTAGCAGCTACACTATGTGTAGTAGTGAGATTTTGCTTAATTTTGTACAGGATTGCTAATTTTATGTCGATTTTTGCTGGAATCTGATTCCGAGGCTCTGATGGTGTTTCATTAGCATAGTTCTTGCACTTCATACCTTTTAAATCACTTCTTCGCCTGTTTAAGTATGTTCAATGTCTTTCGCGTTCTTATCGTAGTTGAATTCTAATATTTTCGGGGATTCGCGGTGCCTATACTATTGGTACTTTGTCGACAGAACACGTGGACGATATCAGACTAAGCCTTCAGCTTTTCCATCATTCAGTGCACATGAGTGGTTAACAATTATGTAGCTAATTTGCTAATGTGTTTCCTAGTGAGTGTAGCGTGATAATTTTCCCTGAAAATTGTCCATTCTAACTTGTAATCTGTGTACCTGTCGGCCCATGTGTGCGCCGATTAGCGTGTTCCCTGTCGTGGTTATTACCATTAAATAGATCTTTTTGCTCTGTGTAGAAAGAACTGTTGCACGACATCTATCGTGTTTTTAATTTTCATGAAATATAATTATTTCACTTCTCTGAATTTTTGTAACCGATCTCTGTATTGTGCTGTAGCAATCTGTAACCTTGCTTATCTAATAGATATCATTCCTCTGATCAGAAAGAATGGTTACACGATATATTTCGCGATCTTATTCTCTTCGAAATTGATTTTGTTAACTTTTTGCATATTTTGTGTTTCAACTTAGTAGAGTGCTTTATGATCTAACAACTTTAACCTTCTGTAGTTATCTTCTCCCTGTGCTAAATGAACGCCAGAGCGACCGTTTTTAGATATTATTTAATGAAATCTTGATTTAATGTATAGATAGAAGTTCTATGGAAATTTTAACTTCCATCTGTACACTGCACTTTGTGGTCTTAAACAAAGTGAGTTTGTTTCTGATAGCTTATCATGAGCCTACGCCACTAGCTTGATACGTTATGGAAGCGAAGTACTATTTCATTGTGCGCGAGTGAACCTTCGATCTGAATTCTCCACATTGCTTGTCTGTCGTCTTGGTGTATTGGTGTCGGGTGCTTGGTGAGTACCTGCATGGCTTGGCGTATGAATCTGTGTGTGAATGTGCTGCAATTCCTCCGTTCCCCCCTATGAAACGTGATCGTAATTAACCTGTACTCAACTTTGCAGGTGGGCAATTTTAGGGCCATGTAATTGTGGATATTTTGAATATTTTGTAAGGTGTGTTTCTTATTGTAATTTAAAAAAATGGTCTTCCCCCTTGTTGTTCTTGATTTGAACAATAAATTAATTTGTTAAACTATAATCCTTTTGTGCTAATTTAAATTCTCCCCTCATCATTTATTTTGGATTAATGTGGGGTAATTTGTTCATGTATCTTGTGTCTCTGCTCCCTTCTGGAGTAGAGAATATTTGCGTTTCCGTTGCCAACATTTATTTTTGATTTAGATCCATGACTGCGGATCATTACATAAATTGTGTGCAGTTTCCTCTAAAGATTACAGTAAAGGTAGAACTGTTTGCTTGACTTATAGAATCAGAGTTTTGCTTAAGGGAACTGTATACTTCCGCCACTGTGTGAATATCGTGGTAATTAGATTTTGTGACCAAGCAGTCAACTGTTAACTTCACAAACACGGCTAGTTAACAGTCAAAAAGAACAGCGGGCGAGTTTCAAGTTAAGTCCCATAAGCGTAACAAACATTTAAACTTTTTTGATGACTTCCGAAGAAGAGCAGGCACAGTGGTTGAGCAAAGCCCCGGTCAGAGCCTAAGAAGCGAAACAACGAAAGAAAAACAACGAAAACCTGTGGTAAGGAGCACTGGACACTCACGTACTTAACTGCAGTAAATTGCCGCTATTCAAATGTTCAAATGTTTGTAAATCTATCGGACCAAACTGCGTGGTTATCAGTCCGTAGCTTACAAAGTACTTAAACCTAGGTAAACCTGTGTAAACAAACACACACCTATGCCCCAGGGAGATTGCACTATGCCTACCCGGAAGGTTTTCTACCTTAAGACGTATGATATCAGAAAAAAAGTTCAAATGTTTGTTAACCTCTATAGGACTTAAGTACAGAGTCATTTATCCAAAAACTTATACTAAAGACAGCACAAACATCCATGCCCGTGGTGGGATTCGAACCCCCGACGGGGAACGGCCGCGAGCATCGGAGCATAGCGCCTCACTCCGCCGGCCACTGCGCCGCGGCGTGATATCAGAATCACAATGTCCTTAACTCTTGGAAAAGCTTTTCCTACAATGAAACATAGACCGCAGGCCAGAGCAAAAATTATATTCTTATTGAAACTTCCTGGCAGATTAAAATTGTGTGCCGGAACCGGGACTCGAACCTGGGACCTTTGCCTTTCGCGGGCAAGCGCTCTACCGACTGAGCTACCCCGACACGACTCACGATGCCGCCTCACAACTTCACTTCCGCCAGTACCTCGCCTCCTATTGCTTCCATTTACAGCAAGCAAATTTTCCTTTTAATGACAAGTGATGCAGCAAAAGTTACTCATCAGTCACACTCAACTGTTGCCCCATCAGAAGCGGTTGCACTCCTAAAATAGATTTAGTGTAATATCAACCCACTGAATTACACAGAAAGAACCACTTTCATTCCAGTGAACCACTACCAGCGAATACGCCTAAGTAGTTTCGAGCTCATTCCGTTCTAACAAAGTTTGACGGGACTTAATTTCCTGGCAAATGAAATAGATCTCTTTCACAATTCCGCCGGTTTGCGATGACAACACAGAGTATAATTAAAGTTTAAAAAATCTCGTCGGGCTATGCCACGCGACAAGTATACTAACCAAGTAGTAACTTCAGAGTATGAAGAGCCACACGCCCACGACTCAGATGCCGTTAAGTTTATTTCCTTTTCTGCAGACGCTAGCAGCAAGAGCCATTCGCAACCGAGCGTGAGAGACAGAAAGCAGCGCCAGCAAGACACGCCACGCTGCAGACAACTGGCTGCACCTCTCCACCTCCAGAACACGGCCGAGTTCCCGTGAGTGCAACCACAGACAAATATATACAGACGGGAAACCTCCGTAAGGTCCCGGTCCTACGCTCAGGGGTGCGGGGAAGAAGGGTTTCCAGCAGTTCCGTAAGATGTCCCATGATGGCGCTGCGGTCAGAAGCAGCTCTTTAAATAGCCAGAGCAGGCGGCAGGTAGCAGCTCTCCCCACCACCATCTCCCCTCAAACGCCTGCAAGCTGGGCACAGCCGTGGCCTCGTGGCAGGCGGCACAAGCTCTCCCCTCAGCCTCCCCTCCACGCTACCCTCTGACGTGCGAGAGGCACCCTAAGCCAGCGATCCGCCTGACACCTGCTAGCATCTTACGGAACTACGAGGGGAGCGTAGGACAGTGGTTTAAAGGGGGCTGCTCCTCTGTATATGTGTTACTCTGTGGTACAACACTTGTCTCTGTCTCTGGCTGGGTAGACCGCTGTAAGCCGCTCACCCGAGTCATACTGCCGTCCTTCCTCCCGTCAGCGCGGAACTCAACAATAAGGAGGCACTCTCCTTAGGTTTCAGCACATGTTCGTGCCAGGTCCTAGGATTTTAATCTGTCACTTTCCGCTTCTTTCACCTCTGGCAGTATTGCTCATGTGAAAAATACCGAGTAGCACCTTGGTTCGGAACCCACGTTAAACTGTAGGTCCCCCTATAACTGGCTGGGTAAGTCAGTTCGAAGGTCGGAGGAAGGCAACAGCATACCACTTCCAAACAGGATCATTCCTAGTAAAGCACTGTTGTGTTCAAATCAATTTTCGTATTGTTGACTGCTTTTTTTTTACCTCTGACACATTTTTACAACAAAGTGGGTGAAGCATGGATACTGTCTTTCACCCACTTAACCCCAGGACTCCGTGTACTTAAATGTCCTTAGTATCTCTGTATGAGGTCATACATGACCCCCATCAGTATACAATTAAATGTGTATACTAATCACACAGTAATCAACGACAGCGGTTTAATACCGTTTATTTTTAGAGACATTTAACAGTCATTATAAAACGTATTTACCGATGGGAATTAAATGCGGCAGAACTTAAAATATTACTCTAAGTGAGGCTTGCTCAGCAATATGCTCGCGCTCGCGCCTGAGCAGTGAGCTGTCGGCCGGCTCGAGGTGGCTGACGGTAGCGAATGAGTCCTAAGGGGCAGTGAGTGGAGGCTGGAATCCCACAACAACAATAACAATAACAACAACGAAGCGGAGAATTGTTGGCAAGTCTAAATCTAATGTCATGTCCTTCGGAGATGTAGCACTTCACAGTAACTGAATAATCCATTTTGTGGCAAATTAATTGTATGAAACTATTAAATTAAGGAGAAACGACAACTGAGTGAAACGTATATTTCCGTTTGATGAAGGTAAGAACATGATACTGTATGACCGGTAGGCACACATGATGCACACCATGTTTGAAAACAGTTTTAACTTACATAACTTATAATTGCAAATCATTTTTAGTCATACCAAGAAAATATAAATACATATTAACGAATATTACTTATTCACTTAAGTCTTGTCAGCACTTTCTTGCACATACGAGAAAATATCTTCCCCCATTGTAGAGTCTTTCATTGGAACTAATTTTAGTATGTACCCCTTCTGTGACGACGAGGCTGCTATCTACAGCAGTGGTACTGAGAACCCTCCGCTACGAACATGTGGGTGAATTGTGGAGTATGTATGTAGATGTAGATCTGACGATTCGTTTCATGCATATGTCTGCGAGGCACCCTGCACATCTCCTAAAATCTCACTCATCCATTACCTTCCGCGAAAACGAGAAACCAAGGCGTATTTTACCCATTTTACTGGTATGTGGTATTGTGCCGTAATATCAATGTTTACCTTGAACACTCTAGCGTACATGGTTCAACCTTATTTGTTCATAACATCCTAATATACATCTCTTGCGAATATGAACGTCAAATCAAATGTTCAAATGTTTGTAGAGCTTGTGGGACTTAACTACGGGGTCATCAGTCCCTAAACTTACAAACTAATTATGAACTAGCTACTACTAAGGACGGCACAAATATCCATGGCCGAGGGGGAATTCGAACCCCCGGCCGTAGTGGCCGTGCAGAACGTGACTGGCGCGCCGCAGACCGCTCGGCCACTGCGGCCGGCATGAACGTCCTATCTCTATGTTTTCAAGGTATTGGAATAGAAATACAATATGCCTTTTTTTTCTGTTCCATAGGACCCACTTGAGGAGTAAGACTCCATGGTCATGGAACAAGTCAATACATTGTTACACAAGAATGGTAATAGAAAAAATTTAAGTAGTCCTTTGCACACGACAATCTTAAGACAAAGTTAAAAGAATCAATAAAGAAAAAATGAATTAGCTTAATTGTTTAACTTTTCTAGGAGTTCCTCGACAGAATAAAAGGAGTGAGCCACAAGGTAACTTTTCAGTTTAGATTTGAAAGCATGTGGATTAGTGCTAAGATTCTTAAGTTCTTGTGGCAGCTTATTGAAAATGGATGCCGCAGAATACTGCACCCCTTTCTGCACAAGTGTTAAGGTGGTGTGGTGCAAATGTAGATTAGACATCTGTCTAGTATTCACCGAGTGAAAGCTACTAACTCGTGGGAATAAGCTGATATTATTAACAACAAACGACATTAAAGAAAAAACGTATTGTGACGCCAGAGTCAAAATTCCCAGACTACTGAAAAGGGGTCGACATGACGTTCGCGAACTTACGCCAGATATTGCTCGAACCGCCCGTTTTTGAGCCAGAAATATCCTTTTTGCATCAGGCGACTTACCCCAAAAAACAATGCCGTACGTCATAAGTGAGTGAAAGTAAGCAAAATAGACTACTTTTCGTGTTGAAAAATCACTTATCTCAGATATTGTTCTAATGGTAAATATTTTTTAAAATCGCAACTATTTAGGAAGTTTATATTTAAAGTCTGTCAGCTTACTGTCTATATGAACACCTAGAAATTTGAACTGTTCAGTCTCACTTATCACATGCCCATTATGTGTAATCATAATGTCAGATTTCGTCAAATTATGTGTTAGAAATTGTAAAAACTGAGTTTTACTGTGATTTAACATCAACGTGTTTTCTATTAGCCATGAACTTATCTCTTGAACTGCATTATTTGATACTGTGTCAATATTACGAGCAACATCCTTCACTACCAAACTGGTATCATCAGCAAACAAAAATATTTTACAATCACCTGTTATACTCGAAGGCATATCATTTATATAAATAAGAAACAGCAATGGTCCCAAAACAGACCCCTGGGGCACCCCATACTTAATTGTGCCCCATTGGGATTGCACGTCATAGCCATTTTCTACACTGCGGAGAATTACCTTCTGTTGTCTATTATTAAAGTAAGAGGTGAACCAGTTGTGGGCTACTCCCCGTATTCCATAATGTTCCAACTTCTGCAACAATATTTTGTGATCAACACAATCAAACGCTTTTGTTAAATCAAAGAAGACGCCTAATGTCCGTAGTCTCTTATTTAACCCATCAAGTGCCTCACAGAGAAACGAAAATATAGCGTTTTCAGTCGTTAAACCACTTCTAAAACCAAACTGTACGTTTGACAGGAAATTATGTGAACTGAAATGATCAATTAATCTTGAATATACAGCCTTTTCAATAACTTTGGAAAAAACCGATGGCATAGAAATAGGTCTATAGTTGTCTACATTATCCCTTTCTCCTTTTTTATAAAGCGGTTTCACCACTGAGTACTTTAATCTGTTAGGAAACTGACCATTCTGAAAGGAAAAATTACAAATATGGCTTAGTACTGGGCTAACATATGGAGAACAGTACTTTAGAATTCTGCTAGATACCCCATCATATCCACAAGAGTCCTTAGTCTTTAGTGATTTAATTATTGACTCAATCTCACCTATGGAAGTATCATGAAGGATCATTTCAGGTAACAGCCTCGGAAACGCATTTTCTAAAAACGCTATATGATTACCTGTAGAAACTAGAGTTTTGTTTAGTTCCTCTACTATATTCAGAAAGTGATTATTGAATATTGCACATATATCTAACTTGTCAGTAACAGAAACATTCCTACTACGCACTGACGTTATATCTTCTACCTGCTGATCCTGACCAGACACTTCCTTCACGACTGACCAGATAATTTTAATTTTATCCCGAGGGTTTGCTATTCTTTTTGCGTACCACATACTTTTTGCATTCTTAATGACATTTTTCAGAAACTTACAGTACTGTTTGTAATGAGCTACTGCATCTTCATTCTGACTGCTTCTAACATTTTGATACAACTCCCGCTTAGTTCTACATGATACTCTTATCCCCTTTGTCAGCCACCCTGGCTGTCTGTTACTGGAAGTACCCTGTTTTGAGCGTTCTAGCGGAAAGCAACTTTCAAACAGCATAATAAATGTGCTCAGAAAAGCATTATATTTATCATCTGCATTATCAACACTATAAACATCCTGCCATTCTTGTTCCTTAATTAGGCTTAAAAAGGTCTCAATTGCAACTGGATTAACTTTTCTGAGTAGTTGATATTTATGTTTAACATTTGTTTGAGAACAAATACTTTTTAGAATTAAAAGTTGGGCATCGTGGTCTGATAGGCCATTTACTATTCTGCTGACAGAGTGCCCCTCTAATAATGAAGAATGAACAAAAATATTGTCAATGGTAAAACTGCTATTTCCTTGCACTCTCGTTGGAAAAAATACTGTTTGCGTCATGTTATAGGAATTAAATAGATCTAACAGCTGACTTTTCCTTGATCTATCACTACACAATTAATGTTGAAATCTCCACACACAATTAAATTTTTATACTTCCTATACAGTGAACCCAGAACCAATTCCAGCTTGGGCAGAAACATTTTAAAATCTGAGTCAGGGGATCTGTAAATAACAACTATTACTAGTTTAGTTCCATTAACATTAACAACTCCTGCACAACATTCAAATATCTGTTCTGTGCAGTGTTTAGAAAAATCGATTGACTCCGATGAAAAATCGTTTTTTACATACATGGCCACTCCCCCACACTGCAAGGAACTCCTAGAGTAGAAGGCAGCTAACCTGTATCCTGGCAAAGGAAGTCTCTTAATTGTCACACCACTTAAAAAGTGCTCTGAAATTCCAATAATGTCAGAATCAGTATCAATAAGCATTTCATTAACTTTATCTCTGATACCCTGTATATTTTGATGAAAAACAGTAATTCCCTTATTACTTATATTCTTAGACTTTGTCAAAGGTGGTTCATTTCTTAGAGGGACTTCCTTTAAGCAGGAATATCTATCAGCTGTCTTCAGTCTAAAAAAGGTGCAGCCCTAACACCAACTACTACAGGAATTTTTCCATGAGTGAAACCCCCACCCCCTACTACACTGCCACCTATGAGCTTTGCCAACCTCCCCTTCCCAAACCTATTGAGGTGCAGACCGTGCCTAGTAAAATCCGACCTTTGGATAGTCTCAACTGGCACCACTGCAATGTGATCCATGCCCTCCGTCATCAGCGCCTTCTCAAGCCCCATGTTAACACGGCTGACAGCCGTATTAAGACAAGGCCTATCATGCTGAAACAGCTGCACGAAATGCACATTCGTGCCACCAGTTTCAGTTGCTATTCTTTCCAGATCACCACCTATGTCATATTCCCCGTCCCTATCAAGACTATTCCCGGCCCCACCCACTATAACTACCTGATCCTCTTTTGAAAAATTCCTACATAAGTCCCCTATGTTACAAGTGACCTGAGCTAACCCTGCACTAGGCTTCACTATGCTGGTGACCTGGTACTCACTCCCAAGTACTTCCTGCAACTGTTGGCCAACACCTCTGCCATGAGAACTACCTAGCAGCAGAACCTTCTTCTTCCTAAAAGACCTCTCTACAGATTTCGGCTTACCAAAAGCTGAGCTCTGCTGCGTACTTCCTACACCTACAGCTACAGGAGGTTCATCTCCACTCAAATCTGACAGTTGGTCAAACCTATTTGCAACTTGCATTGTAAAGCTATCTGAATACCTTCTCCTAGCTACCTTCTTGCCAACTGCCAGTTCCCATTCCCCAGCCCCCCTTCCCCTCCTCAACCTACCTAGTTCCTCTTCAGCGTTTTTCAACTGCACCTGAAGGGCGCAGATCAAACGCTCCTGCTCCTCTATCAACTTATTCCTGCTGCAAATCCTACAATTCCAGGAGAGAACCTCACCACAATGCCCACTGTCTTCCCCACTGCACTCCCCCCATGAAAATACTTACTACAAATCCCACACTGCAGCCCACTACGCACGACCCTACGACAGAGCCCACACTTTTCACTCATGGTAAAATTTTACAATAATTTGTTAAGAAAAACTAGACGTCTACGTTATGAAGTTAAGTTTCTACAAAATAAGTAGGAAGTACCTCTTAACTACAGCAATCAACAAACCTCAGTCACTACAAATCAAGTAACAACAACTAATAGTATCAGAAAAGAGCAAATAACACTACCACAGAAACTTTACACTGTTGCTTGCATAAACAAGTTCAAATTCAAGCGTCACTAATAAAATAACTAAATACTGTGAGAGTACAAGAGTTATCAAATACCGTAACTTAAAGTTTCCCAACCTCAACTACGTTAAAAACAGCAAGTCACCTGTTGAAAAGTACTAAAGTTAATAAATAACTAGCGCGATAACACCTCCTGAAATCTAAAACTTTAATAATTTAACTACAATACACAAACACTTATTGGAACTTAGCTTTCGGAGACCGCTACGGCTGGAACCACTCGCCACCAGATGTAAACAAAGCGGTAAGACGTCGATGCCGGCGCACACGCGAACACAAATAACACCACTTAAAGCAATTACGGCACAACAAACGCTAAAATAACTAACGAGCCTTTACTAGAACACCTCTAGATTGAATATTGTCACGAAATAACAATTAAAATAATTACATTAATCCTAAAATTATATAAAAAATCGAGAGCGATGTGCACAGCAGTCCAGCACTCGTGACGTCACGCAAAAGACGCTTATTACTATTCTTTATTTAAAAAGGTTAAATCTATTTTATGAATATCACTTACAAAAAAATTATATTTAGTAAACTTTTACCAAACATATTACTGGGAAACCGTACTACGTATTACCTTTCTAATGTGATTTCAGTGTAAAGGAATTATGTAATCTTCTGTGCCCGCTGCTTTCAGAGACATCGGAAACTTCCTGGCAGATTAAAATTTTGTGCCGCAACCGGGACTCGAACCTGGGACTTTTGTCTTTCACGAGTAAGCACTCTACACTGAGCTGTCCCGACACGAACTCATAACTCTACTGTTGCCAGGAGAACTTCTGTGAAGTTTGGAAAGTAGGAGACGAGATACTGGCGGAATTGACGGGTCGTGACTTGTGTCGGGATAGATCAGTCAGTAGAGCGCATGCCCGCTAGAGGCAAAGGCCCCAGTTTCAACTCCCGGTTCCGGCACACAGTTTTTATCTGTCAGGAAGTTTCATATCAGCACACACTCTGCTGCAGAGTGAAAGTTTCATACTGGATTTATAGACACTGTAAAAAGACCATTTACTTCAAAAATTCTGCTTTTAAATAAATTATTTATTGCGACAGGCCTGTTTCGGCTCATTGAAATCGTCAGGTTAACTGTAAAATACATACATGTGTATACCACTGAATGTAACTGGATAATTGTAACTCATAAATATACTCTTTATCTTTATATACACACATGAGTAGCTCCTCTTCTCCCTGAACTATCGCTGTTTATGTTTTCTCTTTAGTTATAACATTAAGATATATTACAACTATTGTTTTGTTGTTATGTCTATAGTTGTTCATACATCATATTAATTCTTCTATTGTCATGTGACAGCTATTTTCACAGTATTACAAGGTTACATGCCTTTTTTTTTTTTTTTAAATAAGCTATAAAATTTACGCAATCAGTTGGCTGTATTATTATTATTATTATTATTATTATTATTATTATTATTATTATTTTCAAATTTGGATATACGGTTGCTGTTATTCAGCCATGTTTAAACCTTACATTCAGTTATTTCTTTGCTATTATCTAATATATCTGTTAATAGAGCAACTAACAGGATAGATTTAAAGGACAAGAGCTACGAATGAGTATATTTCATCTACATCTACATAGTTACTCTGCAAATCACACTGAAGTACATCGGGAGAGGATTGATTTACGCTTTTATTATGTCTCTACAGTTCCATTCTCTAATTGTTCGCGGGAAAAAGAAACTAAATCTTTCCGTAATCGATCTGATTTCTCACATTTTACTATGACGACCATGTCTCCCTAGGTAGGTGGGTGCTAACAAAATATGTCCGCTTTCTGAAGAGAAGGTTGCTGAATGAAATTTCTCAAATATATCTCACCGCAACGAATAACGCCATTCTTTTAATGATTTCCAACCAGACGCGTACATCATTTCCATGACACTCTCTCCCCTATATCACGATAGTGCAAATCTAGCTGCCCTTCCTGAATTTTCTCTACATCGACCATCAGTCCCACCTGGTGTGGATCCCACAATGCGTAGCAGTTCTCAAAAATTGGACGTGGAAATGTGGTGTAGGCAGTATCTATAGAAGAACTGTTGCATTTTCTAAGTCTCTTGCCAATGAAACGAAGCTTTTGGTTCGCCTTCCCTACAGTATTTATGAGTTACAATTGTCCAGTTAAATTTAAAAGTGCACCCACGCATGTACAGGGTGTCCATAAAGTGTCTTTACAACACCAAAATTTTATTACCACGGCAGTTGTTGAAATATTTTAACAAAATTTCTTTCATTGTAATCACTCTTTACTAAAGTTTTTATGTATACAGTACTAAAATCTTGTGTTTCAGATACTCTCTTGATGGAAGGAACTCAACCTCTATAAAATTACAACTCCTCAAGAGATGGCTCAATGTTTGTCCTGGTTTATTGAGACAAAATCGTCTATTGAGACTTCAGTAAGAAGTAAGAAGTATGAAAGAGATCAAACCATCCCACCTCTCAAGCCGTGCATGGCACAAAAAATTATGAAGACAGGGACAGTGTTGGACAAAGGGAGGAGCGGGCAGCCAGGAAGATCTGAAGAAAACATCGATAGCTGTTTAACCGTCTTCACTCGTTCACCTACGAAGTCCACCCACACTGCTGCCAGAGAGTTGCAACTACTACGGTTGTATCCTTACAGAGTGCAACTGTTAGATACACTTGAGCCAAATGACAAGCCAAGCGGACAGAGTTTGCACTCAACATGCTGGAACGCATTTCGGAGGATGAAGCATTCCTCAAACGAGTTTGTTTCATTGACGAGGCAACGTTTCATGCTTCAGGGACATTAAAACAGTGGCATATATTGTGGGCTATCAAATCCATCACCGAAGCCCATATCTAAAGCAAACCATAAATTAAGAACCAATATTAACAAAAAGGGCAAAGAAGCCAGTTTCCGTCTTGAAGAATTAGCGCGTTGTGTGGAATATGTCTCTTTCGCTTCATGCCAACAGTGGGAGAACAGAGCTTCGGACGCTCCCTGCCTCAGCCTTCGCTAAGGTTTGAGTAAGGGAGGGGTGAGGTGGGGTATTGCGGCCGACAGCGCGCCAAGGCTTCGGATTCCCGCGTCGCAACAAAAACACGAGTGCTTCCGAAATGTGCCGTACGGACACGACTCGCTGTTGGCAAACTTCGTATCAGTTTAAGCCAGCCGCGGTGGCCGAGGGGACTGAGGCGCTCCAGTCATGGTCTGCACGGCCACTACGGTCGGGGGTTCGAATCGCCCCTCGGGCATGGATATTTGTGCCGTTCTAGTTCATAATTAGTTCATAAGTAGTTGTAAGTTTAGGGACTGATGACTCCGTAGTTAAGTCCCATAAAAAAAAAGAAAAAAAAGAGAGAGATATCGTTTCCTGGTACTATGAAGCCTACAGAAATGCTATAGAAGCTCGTCACACTTCCGTTTTTGCCGATTTCCGCGCCATTTATCATGAATCGAAAGATAATTTTCAAACGAAAGTTATATATCTTTTTCAAGAATAATCCAAATCTTCAATAAAAAGTAGGCGTTCCTGTAAAAGATTTCAAAGTTGCCTCCCACCACCCCTCAAGGGTTTCGGTAGGGAGCGGTGTCATTAGATGTCCCTCTCAACGCTTTAACATTTGCCAGTAACCGTTTCTTCGTTTGATGAGATTTTCTTAAGATATTTGGCATGGTCACTACCAATATCTCGGAAACAGTGCAAGATTTTTTTTCAGCATTTCTTTCTCGGTACAACCTTAGAAAGTGATATAGTAGTGGTAGCCTAAGTTACAAACCCAGCATACAGCACTGCATTAAACACATACAATCTTAGAATCTGGGGATCTGTATACCCCCATGTGACTACGGAGCTTCACCAGCATAGTCCAAAAGTGAATTTGTGGTGTTGAAGCATGTTCAACTGAACATTTGGTCTACATCTACATGTTATACTGTGCAAATCACATTTAAGTGCCTGGCAGAGGGTTCATCGAACCAACTTTATACTATTTATCTCCTATTCCATTCTCGAATAGCGTGCGGGAAGAAAGAACACCTGAATCTCTCCGTTCAAGCTCTGATTTCTCGTATTTATGCTGATCATCTTTTCTACCTATATAGGTGGGAGTCAACAATATATTTTCGATTTCGGCGGAGAATGTTGGCGATGGGAGTTTCATAACTAGCCCGCGACGCAGGGATAAGCGCCGTTGTTGTAATGACTCCCGTCCCAGACCTGTATCATTTCCGTAACGCTGTCTCCCCTGTATCGTGACAATACGAAACGAGCTGCCCTTCTTTGAACTCGTTAGATGTCGTCCGACAAACCCACCTAATACGAATCCCACACTGGGCAGCAATACTTCAAATGAGGACGGACAAGCGTAGTGTATGAAGTCTCTTTAGTAGTTCTGTTACATCTTTTAAGGGTTCTGCCAATTAAAACGCAGTCTCTGGTTCGCCTTTCCCACGACATTATCTACGTGTCTCTATTTAAGTCTGAAGTAATAGTAATTCCTAGATATTTTGTTGAGTTTACGGCCTTTACGTTTGATTGATTTATCTTGTAAACAAAGTTAAACGGATTTCTTTTCGTACTCATGTGGACGATTTCACACTTCGCATTATTTAGAGTCAATTACCAATTTTTACACCATAGTGATATCTTAGTTAGATCGTTCTGCAGTTGGTTTTTATCTTTGATAATTTTACTAAACGGTAAATGACGGCGTCATCTGCAAACAACCTAAGAGAGCTACTTAGATTTTCTCCCTAATCGTTATGTAAATAAGGAACAGCAAAGGACCAATGAGACTACCCTGTGGAACGCCCGTTATCACTTCTGTTTTAGTCGATGCCTTACCATCGATTACTACAAACTGTGTCCTCTCTGACAGGAAATCCCCTATACAAATTTGGGGCGATTATACCATAGCCACGCAATTTGACTAAAAGCGTTTGTGAGGTACGGTGTCAAAAGCCTTCTGGAAATCAAGAAATACGGAATCAATTTGAGAACCCTTGTCGATAGCACTCATCACTTAGTGTGATTGTTGTTGTTTGTAGGGGACCAAACTACAAGGTCATCAGTCCCCTGTTCCAAGCAGTGATGTAACATGTGACAGAACGAAAACACAGAGAACAAGAATTAGAGAATTCCTTGAGTGTAAAACAAAGAGAAACATTTCACTTATACACGGAGGAGTGCACAAAAGAGATAAAAGTACAATTTCACAGCAGAATGCAATGGCTGGCTGAGCACTAGGATAAAAACGAATGAGCGAGCCATGCTGTACACACTAAAAAACCACCTCAACCGAAAAGGTAGAGGCTATCAAGTAACTTAAAAACAGTGTAAAAATGAAGGTCTGTGAATCACTCAGAAGCGCCTTCCATTAAATGGAAGGGTAGAAACCAGATTAAAATAAAATATAAAACAGTAGTAGCCAAGGAGGCATTGTCACCTAAAACTGATGGCAGCAAAGCGGCTAAAAACGGACAATACAACCACAGTCAGCTGGCGCCACAACGGCAGACTGATGGACCCTCTCGACGCAAGAGGTGGCCGTGTGTTAACCACGTATGGCCAATGCATAGTCGGCAGAGTACAACGGACTCCCTACGAGAGGCTCGCAGGGAGGACCTCCACATTGCCGTAGTAGGCTTAACAGCACGGAGCTTATTCGGTGTGTTGGATTCAGCCCACTCTGTATTCCAAAGGCTTAATATCTTCCGATTGAGCACCGCCCGGAGATCCCTCTCCTGGAGACCGATTTCCAGCATGGTTGAGGTAGTAGCCTCCTTCGCCAGTTGGTCAACACGTTCCTTTTATTCAAACGTGGCCTGGAGTCCAAAGGAAGACGACAGTGCGACCAGATGTACATAGTCTGTATACAGCTTCCTGAATGGACCGTAAAGAGTTAGTGTTTCGCATAAACGATATTTCCTAAATTCGTGTTTATCTTGTGCAACAGATCATTCTGTTCGATAATTCATAATATTTGAATACAGGATGTGTTCCAACATCCTGCTGCAAATTGGCGTCAATGAAATAAGCCTGTAGTTTTTTTCAACAACAGTTATAACATATGTTTAACCTCGAACTTCTGACCGAATATGTGGCACCACAACTGATTACTTAAAATCAACCATCATTTTCCAGCTAAATAATGCACCACCACATTGGCAACTGCATGTTCGCCCGTTCTTCAACGAAACAGATGGATTGGGATGGATGGGCTAGTTCCTTGACCACCGCGTCTCCGGGTATCACTCCTAAAATGTCCAAATGTTTGGCTTATGGGACTTAACTGCGGGATGATCAGTCCATAAACTTACAAACTACTTATAAAGCAACTTAAACCAAAGATAACACAAACATCCATGCCCGAAGGAGGATTCGAACCTCCAACGGGGAACGGCCTCGCACATCGGAGCAAAGAAATTTTGGTCTTATGTCAAAGCGGTAGGTAGATCAAAACAAAGTGTTCAGACACTCTGTGACGTAAATAGCATTGAAACAGAGGATGACAAAATGTTCAAATGTATGTTAAACTTATGGGACTTAACTACGGGGTTATAGTCCCTAAACTGACAAACTACTTATCAACTAGCTTATCCTAAGGACGGCACAAATATCCATGCCCGAAGGGGGATTCGAACCCCCGACCGTAGTGGCCGTGCAGACCGTGACTGAAGCGCCTCAGTCCCCTCGGCCACCGCGGCCGGCAGAGGATGACACTCTAAAGGCAGAATTACTAAATGTGTTTCCAAAGCTGTTTCACAGAGGAAGATTGCACTGTAGTTCCTTCCCTAGATTGCCGCACAGAATTGGAGAATTTTGGAACATATATTATGTTCGAATATAATGACATTTCTCGAGACTAGGAATCTGCTCTGTAGGAATCAGCATGGGCGTTCGTGTGACACCCAGCTCGCGCTATTCGTCCACGAGTAGATGCTGTGTTTCTCTACTTCCGCAAGACGTTTGATACAGTTCCCCCAAAAGTTTAATGAACAACGTAAGAGCATATGATCTATCAGACCAATTGTGTGATTGGATTGAGGAGTTCCTAGATAACAGAAAGCAGCAGGTCATTCTCAATGGAGAGAAGTCTTCCGAAGTGGGAGTTATGTCAGGTGTGCCACAGGGGAGTGTCGTGGGTCCGTTGCTGTTCACGATATATATAAATGAGCTTGTGGATAACATCGGAAGTTCTCTGAGGCTTTTTGCGGATGATGCTGTAGTATATAGAGAGGTTGTAACAATGGAAAATTGTTTTGAGATACAGGAGGATCTGCATAGAATTGACGAATGGTGCAGGGAATGGCAATTAAATCTCAATGTAGACAAGTGTAATGTGCTGCGAATACACAGAAAGAAAGATCCTTTATCATTTATCTACACTGTAGCAGAGCAGCAACTGGAAGCAGTTAATTCCATAATGTATCTGGAACTAGTCATTAGAGGGATGTAAAATGGAACGACCATATAAAATCAATCGTCGGTAAAGCATATGCTAGACTTGATTCATTGGAAGAATACTAAGGAAATGCAGTCCGAAAACAAAGGAAGTAGGTTACAGTACACTTGTTCGCTCACAGCTTGAATACTGCTCACCGGTGTGGGATCCGTACCAGGTGGGATTGATAGAGGAGGTAGAGAAGATCCAACGGAGAGCAGCGCGCTTCGTTATAGGATCATTTGGTAATTGTGAAAGCGTTACGCAGATGATCGATAAACTCCAGTGGAAGACTCTGCAGGAGAGACGCTCTGTCGCTCGGTACGGGCTTTTGTCGAAGTTTCGAGAACATACCTTTACCGAGGAGTCTAGCAGTATATTGCTCCCTCCTACGTATATCGTGAGGATAAAATCAGAGAGATTAGAGCCCACACAGAGACATACCGACAATCGCCGGCCGCGGTAGCCGAGGAGACTGAGGCGCTCCAGTCACGGTCTGCACGGCCACTACAGTCGGGGGTTCGAATCCCCCCTCGGGCATGGATATTTGTGCCGTCCTAGTTCGTAAGTAGTTCATAAGTAGTTTGTAAATTTATGGACTGATGACCCCGTAGATAAGTCCCATAAACTTTACAAACATTTGAACATTTGATTTGAGCATACCGTCAATCCTTCTTTCCGCGAACAATACGTGACTGGAATAGGAGGGAAAATCGATAGTGGTATTCAAGGTACCCTCCGCCACACACCGTCAGGTGGCTTGCGGAGTATGGTTGAACATGTAGATAACGCCTCAATGCCCTCGGCCACTCCGCCGGGGCCCATTGCCACCATTGATGACGCTGTGCCACAGCTAACATGGCAATACAAGACAGTTACACAACTAGCATGGCAATGTTTCTTTTTAAAAATAATATATTATCTATTTCTCATTTTATGTTCAATTAATCTTGTGTATTTATCTTGAAGTATTCAGTTAAATCACTTATCTGTGATATAAGAAATTCCACGATTATAATAAATAGTACAAAGGATGTTTATACCAATATAAAAAACTAAGAAGAAATTTGTTTAATGTGTAGTGTAATTATTTTGATTTTAAGTAAAGTTTTAGAAATGTATTGGCTGAGCGCTGTACGTTGGAAGTTGGTTAGAACAGCTCACATGGGGAAGTTGATGACGTAGGGGAAAAACCCGGCAGTTGCGCTTATTGCGCGCGCGCATGGGCAGGAAGTGACGAGGCGGGAGCACGTGGGGTAACTGGCCAGGCGGCGTCACTCTACGACGGTCGGCTGGATCTCCAGGTGGAGACTATAGATTTTTGTGTGGCAATTTGCCATGTGTGGTTGGTCGTCATAGACTGCACCAAGTTGTATCGAGTGCTACTGTGTGTTGTCAATATTTGGCCGGTGGAACAAGGTGTGCATCATACTGAATTAAAGTGACTGTTTTGTAAATGTAACACGTGTCGTCGCATAGGCATGAACATGAACGGTGTTTGAGACAGGCACATGGTGTGAATACTATTTGCGACAAATATTCATTTTGTCTGGGGGCTCACGAGCTACAACTTTATTTGATAAATGTGTCGACGTACATACGTATCAGCCACAGGGTTTTAATAAGGTGTAATAAACAACATAAAGTGAACTTCCACGTGTTTTCAAAGATAGTAGTTAGTACACCCTTTTTCTCACATGAACTTACTTTATTATGAATTTTTTTGTTAATCATATGCAGGGGAGGAAAGCTGCGGACGTGTGATATCATCCCCTAGAAAACGAGTCAAACAGTAGCAATCACAGTTCCAGTGTTTTTGCATGTTTAGGAATTTGGTTCGCAGTTGGTGGTTGAGAGTTTAAAAAAATTAAACTTTCCCAATTTAAAACTCTCACCCCGGTCTTTCACCCTCGCAACACCCTATATTTTACAGTTAACCTGACGATGGCATTCTCAAAATGTTCAAATGTTTGTAAAGCTTATGGGACTTAACTACGGGGTCATCAGTCCCTAAACTTACAAACTACTTATGAACTAGATACAACTAAGGACGGCACAAATATCCATGCCCGTGGGGGCATTCGAAACCCCGACCGTAGTGGCCGTGCAGACCGTGACTGGAGCGCCTCAGTCCCCTCGGCCACCGCGGCCGGCATGGCATTCTCGCCGAAACAGTAGCAATAAAAAATTCATTTATAAGCAGTGTCCTTGTAATAAATAATGTTTATAATGTGTGTAAAGGAATTTGTCACGCAAATATAAACAAATGAATAAATAAAAGTTTTAAAAAATTAAGTAACCTCTATAGATTAAACCTGCAAATGAAAGGCGCACGCCTGTTAAGGTGCCCGTCGTTTCCTAGGCTCCACCCCTCACTTTGTTTGCAGCCTTTCTTTTAGAGTGACTCAGTCACCGCTTATTTATGTGATGAGACGCTTTCCCTCGGTAACTGAACGCTCCCTTAAACAGGCTGCGTCTTTAAAAGTGCAAGGCGAGAGCCGGCTGGCTGAGTGCGCCTTAATCAGTGGGAGAGCGACCGATGCGGCGGCTATTGTACTCGTCCGCTGAGATGGCACGCACTCTGTCTGGGGGCCGGCCGGCCAAGTTTTTCGACGTTCCTGACTGGCCCTGGAAATAAACACGGCCCGCTTTGCACCTCTTCCTAATCCGGAATTCCAAGTATTTTTCGCCGCGCCAACTTCAGCAACCGGATTTGGTGGCGTCATCCTTGAAGTGGGGTAACTCCCAAAGCGAATGCGGCCCTCCGTCCAACTTGGCTCTCCTGCCTATAACTGGCAAATGGCCGCCTCCAGCCCGTGTTCCGAAAGAAAAGAGTGGAGATCCTTTCTTTTTAAAGAACGTGGGGCGAAGAAGGGCGTCCCAGCAAATAATTTCAAGGTAACTGTATACGACAGACAGGTGTGGACACAATGATATGACCACCATGATAGGCACAATATTAGTAAGGAGTCGCTCCACCATGAGCTCTGAGAAGACCTTCCAGCAGAATGTTATCCATTCTTGTACCAAAACATCCGCCAGTATCAACGAGTAGAAGCTTTAAAATGGGTCATCATCCCCTGCTCTAAAACTCCTCGCCGGCCGCGGTGGCCGAGGAGACTGAGGCGCTCCAGTTACGGTCTGCACGGCCACTACGGTCGGGGGTTCGAATACCCCATCGGGCATGGATATTTGTGCCGTCCTTGGTATAAGGTAGTAGATAAGTAGTTTGTAAGTTTAGGGACTGATGACCTCGTAGTTAAGTCCCATAAGATTAACAAACATTTGAACATTATTTGAAAACTCCTCATAATGGTTCAAATATGTTGAGACTTTGCGATTTTGCTATCGAGTGATGATTGATAATTTTCTGAAGTTGGGAGATTAGTTTGATGCGGCTCTCCACCCTACTCTATCCTCAGAAAGCCTCTTCATCGCATCATAAGATCGGCAACCCACATCCATCTGAACTGCTTACTATATTCGTCTCTTGGCCTCCCTCTACGAATTTTCGCCCACACGCTTCTCTCCAATGCTAAATTTACTAAATTTACGGCACCTCGATGTTTGAGAATGTGCCCTACCAATCTATCCCTTCTTTTAGTCAAGGTATGTCAAAAATGCCTTTTCTCCCCAAATCTGGTCAGTACCTGTTCATTAGTTATGCGATCTACCGACCTGATCTTCAGCATTCTTCTGTAGCACCACATTTCAAAAGCGTCTATCCTCTTCCTGTCTAAATTATTTATTGACCAAGTTTCATTTCCGTACAAGGCAACACTCCACACAGCTACCTTCAAAAAAGACTTCCTTACGTTTAAATTAATATTCGACGTTGGCAAATTTCTCTTGTTCAGAAACGCCTTTATTCCCATTGCCATGCTGCATTTTATATCGTCTGTACTGTTATTTAACTGCCCAAGTAACAAAACGCACCTATTACCTTTATTGTTTCGTTACCTAATCTAATTCCTTCAGCATCACCTGATTTTCTAAGACTGCATTCCATTATGTTTGTTTTGCTCTTGTTTATTTTCATTTTATAAGCTCTCTTCAACACATTCCTTTCAACTACCCTTCCAGGTCCTTTTCTGTCTCTGACAGAATTACAATGTACAATGGCATCAGCAAAACGCAATGTTTTTATTTCTTCACCCGGAACTTTAATTCCTATTCCAAATTTTTCCTTGCTTTTTTTCACAGCTTGCTCTATGTAGAAACTGAATAACATTGGAGAAAGGCTACAACCCCTTACTCCCTTTCCAACCAATGCTTCCCTTTCATGCCCTTCTACTGTAATAAATACGGTCTCCTTTCCCTGTATTTTACTCCTGCTGATTTCAGAAGTTGAAAGAGTGTACTCCAATCAACATTGTCAAAATCTTACTCCAAATCTACAAAAGCTAAAAATGTAGGTTTGCCTTTCCTTAATATACCTTCTAAGATAAGTCGTAAAGTTATTATTGCCTTCCGTGTTCCTACGTTCATCCTGAAACCAAACTGATTTTCCCCGAAGTCACCTTCTACCAGCTTTTCCATTCTCCTGTAAATAATTCGTGTTAAAATTTTGCAACCATGACTTATTAAACTGATGGTTCCGTAATTTTCACACCTATCTGAGCCTGATTTCTTTTGAATGGGGATTATTTTATTTTTCTTAAAGTCTGAGAGTATTTCGCCTGACTCATACATCTTACACATCAGATGAAATAGTTTTGTTATGGCTGGCACTCCCAAGACTTCAGTAGCTTTGAGGGAATGTCATCTATTCCCGGGGCCTTGTGTTTATCTAATATATAAAATTAATGATTTTTCTTTTCCTTTTTGTTCATGTTTAATGCATGGCCATACCGTACAACGGACTGCGAAAAACTTTGTCAACTCGTTGCTTCCACTCGCACGAAGGTTATAAGAATACTAAAATTAACTTCGTATGGTGCATAGCCGAGGGTGGTTTACAATTAGTTAATTCATTTCTTACACCTTCACGCTGAAATGGCTGAATGGAAAGGGATGATATTTTGAAGAGAGGTAGCTTATAACCTGATTAATAATGGGCTGCCTTTCATAATAATGGGTGGCGGAGGGTACCTTACAATGTTTTATGTATTTGCTACTCCTTCATCCTGAAAGGGATGGATAGAACTGAATGAAATTTGGAATGCAGATAGCTTATACCCTGCATTAATACATGGGATACCTTTCCTGTAACAGAGTACAGTGCATGCGGAGGGTACCTTACAATGCATTAATACGTTCACGCTGAAACTTTGCACACTTGATCTTCAAAACAAGAGGAAATTCAACGTCTACGTAAAATTTTGTATGGCGCAAGGTAGAGGGTACTTCACCTACGAAATTCGATCTTGGTGAAATTCTGGACACTTAACTTTCAAAAGAAAAGGAACATGGCGGTCTGGCGCCATACAGTGCATAGTGGAGAGTACCTTCCACTAAACTGAGATACCATTTCACTGATCACCATGAAAGTTGACGAGAAATACGTCTGCACAGGTTGAAGAGAAATGAACAGAGGGGTGGAGGAGGATTTCAACACAGAGACGAAGAAGTGATTGGCAGAGAAAGGGGAAAATGGAGATGAGCAGCGAAAGGGGTAGGAGGAGCTGAACAAAGAGGAAGGAGATGAGGAACGGAGATGGGGTGAGAAGATGAACAGAGAGGGAAGGAAGGAGAAGGTGGTCAGATAGGAGAGACAGACTAACGCAGGACTGGAATAAATACCTACCCGGGTTTTCAGCTAGTCACCAGTATGATAACTAGATATTCATTCACACTTATCCGACCAGTGAATATAATGACAGTAACAGCTGAATACCAGGATAAAAACACTCAAATCACGACTGAACCTCAGACATCCTTGGCTTTGAGAAGGAAGCATAGAGTATTCTTTTGGGAGTTTCGATACATAAACCAGGTTGTTTGTAGGAAGCAATGTAAACTATGCTTCATAGAACCATAGCACATGTTACCTGTCATCAAAAGTCCTGTTTGTATGATCGTGGCACCACTTTCTTCGCAGCTTTGCGTTGGCTTCCCTTATTAAGGGATAGAAACTGCAGGTTTTCCATAAACGTTAAACTGCAGCAGTAGCCTACATTTTTTAATCAAAATAGTAATCAGTAAGTGTTGTGTTTTGCAGTAGTTTGTATGTTGTCTGCCCACGGTCTTTCTTAATGCTCATCAGTTGTTTTCAATTAACTTCGGGTTTGCCTCACTATTCCTCTTCGCCAAACGTACTTTACCTTATTTAGTGCACGCTATCATTACATTTTTTTTTCAGACGAGTACAATGGCAATAACGTGCGAATGAAATAATTTCAGTCTAAACAATCGCACTCCACATTACACATATGTCAAGGTTGCATAATATCATGACGCTACCAATTGCTGGTCGTACTTGTGTGGTCTCCTGCCCGCAGATTTGTTTGATGCAGCTCTCCATGCTACCCTGTCCTGTGCAAGCCTTTTCATCTAAGAATACGAACGCCAACCTACGTCATTTTCAATTTGCTTACTGTATTCGTGTCCCTCGGTCTCCCTATACTGTTTTTACCCCACACATTTTCTTATAGCGCTAAGCTGACGAATCCTTGATGTTTCAGAATGTGTCCCACCAACCTATCTCTTCTCTTAGTCAGGATATGCCAGAAACTCCTTTTCTCCCAAAAAAATGTTCAAATGTTTGTAGAGCTTATGGGACTCAACTACGGGGTCATCAGTCCCTAAACTTACAAACTACTTATGAACTAGCTATTACTAAGGACGACACAAATATCCATGCCCGAGTGGGGGATTCGAACCTCCGACCGTAGTGGCTGTACTGACCGTGACGGCGCGCCGCAGACCACTTGGCCACCGCGACCGGCTTTTCTCCCCATTTCTGTTGAACACCTCCTCATTAGTTACTTGATCTACCCAACTTATCTTCATCATTCGTCTATAGCACCACATTTCAAAAGATTCTGTCGTATTTTTGTGTGAAATCCTTATCGGCCATGTTTCACTTCCATACAATGCTACACTCCAACCAAATGCTTTCAGAAAGGATTCCTAACATTTAAACTAATATTGGATGTCAACAGATTTCGCTTCTTCAGAAACGTTTTTCTTCCCATAGCCATTCTGCATTTTATATCTCCTATTCTTCGGTCATCAGAAGTAATCTTGCTACCCAAATAACAGAACTCATCTATCCTTTTACTGCCTCATTACCTGATCTAATTGCTTCACCATCGCCTGATTTTCTGATTTACATTCCAATACCCTCGTCACTCTCGTTAATGTTCATCTTATATCTTCCTTTCAAGACACTATCCATTCTATTTAATTGCTCTTCCACGTCCTTTGCTGTCTCTGACAGAATTACTATGTCATCAGAAAACCGCAAGGTTTTTATTCCCTCTCCCTGTCCAAATTTTTCCTTGCAATGTACAGTTTGAATAACATTGGGAAAGGCTACAACCCTGTCTTGCTCCCTTCCTAACAACTGCGACCCTTTCATGTCATTCGACTCTAATAATTGCTTTCTGGTTTTTGTAGAAATTGCTGGTATTTGAATTTAAACGAGACTTCCCTCTCCATACAAGCCTCTTTACTGAGCATTACCTTGATCAGTAATTAATTATTTAATTTGTGAAGTAGCAGAAAAGGTTAAAAATTACTAAACTGAAAAAGTAGGTTCCTTTTAAATATTTCTTATCACAAAAACAGAGGAAAACCATTTACTATGAGACGCAGCACGATATTATCATACACTACATTTACAGCATAACAAAACTTTCACTCTGCAGCGGAGGGTGCGTTGATATGAAAGTTCCTGGCAGATTAAAATTTTGTACAGAAGCGGGATTAGAACTAACGAAAGGAAAAGGTCCCAGGTTCGAATCCCGGTTACGGTACACAATTTTAAAATATGGCAGTAAGTATCACATTTTCAGCATATGAAGAAGGAATACTGTGGTAGCAGTTTGCGTAACTAGCAAGAAAAGAATCTTTATGAAAGACTGATTCAGATTAGACAGAAGAAGCAAAAAGCAAGTCTGACATGCAATTGTTTAGATAGAAAAAACAAAACGCATGTTTGACATACAACTGACTTCAGCTAACTGACCAACGAAAGAGAGAGAGCAGAAGCTTCATTTTTACGTTCCCTAGTTGCTACTTGCAGTACCATAGCATTATCTATTGTCATAGTTGTATCAGATTGCAGCATGGCCAGTCTTTGGTTATATGGTAATCATCGAAGTTACGATTGAAACCTGCCCTTCGCTGAAATAAGAATACCGAAAAGTCCCCCTCAAAAGATTTTAAATTAAAATAGGATGGCGGTATGTGTCCATAGCAAGCGAAACTCTTATTTGAACTCATTTCATTGAGCGCAAATAAAATTATGAAGTTGACGCTAACGAATTTGATTTGTGAGATCCAGAGTGAGGCTCACGGCTCAACCAGAGGGATAAGCAACTTGTTTTTGGATCGAAAATTTTTTACGCACTTCACACGTTCTTTCTAATTGAAATATATTTTCTCTAGAGAGACACTAGTATGGCAATTCACACGCAGCACCTAAGTGATGAAGACAACAAAACAGCTGAGCTCAAAAAACTACGAACCCCTTTCCTGGCCTATGACTAAAACGACAAAGTGATCCACACTGTCATGGATACAAATAAAAGTAACCCCGATAGGCAGGAAATCTATAAAGAAACAGCTCACAGCACGCTTACCGTACGTAGAAAAGGCACAGACCGGATTGCTAAACATCTTCGCCGGGTTGGTGTCCAGCCTTTCTTCTATAGTAGTCACAATATCCAGGATGTACTTGGTTCCACAAATGACAAGATAGAGGCACTACAAGGAGTATACAAGGTGGGATGCGAGTGTGGGGAAGTATACATAGATGAGACAGGGAGGGCAGTGCCAACGCGCATACGCGAACATGAACGCTACATTCGATTAGGCCAACACAATAAATCTGCAGTAGCCTAACACCAGCAAGATTGCAGCAAAGAGATAAAATTTAACGAAGCAACCAGGGATGGTTAAACGCAAGATAAGGGAAGTCATCGAAGTTTTAAAACATCCTAACAACATGAACGGAGAAGATGGACTCAGGCTTGGTCCCTCTAGGCTACCAAACATCAAAGCCAAATAGGCCGCACTACCAACAAAACACACGAGCGTCACCAGCAAACAACTGCCAGCAGGAGAGTAACAGAAGCTCTCGCCGACGACCACAAATCATGTCTCGCTATGCAAGAAGCAGTAGACAAGGGCTGATCCCCACGTCTTCCACCTTAGTATCCCATCATTATAAATGTTCACTTGTTCACCAAAAAATTACAAATAACATCGATGATTATAAATATGACGTAATGTCGCGACCTTCCTATGGTACTCACCAATAAGAATTGGACAATACATATACATATGGCTTGTTGTCTCTGTTCATAGGGGTGATTTATGTATGTCAGCTTATATGCCCTAAACAGCTACTCAAACTGTTTAAATAAGATCAATAATTAATCTGTAGTTTATCCATTATATCACTCCGCAGATGATGACGCGGAAAATATATTTAAACAAACATAAATTAAAGCTCAGAATAACCAGCGAAATGGATTCTAAGATACTGTTTAGAAAAGATTCACAAACGAAGTAACTTTTTATAAATGGAGTTTATTACTCTTTTTTGTAGGTGGTCCTACTTTATACATCGGTATATAACTGAGAGGCACAATAAGTATAACACGCACTCGAGAGTAAAAGTATCAAATTATCACTCGTCAATGAAGTCCATCGAACATTGCAGTTCCAAATTAACCTGCGATTAATTACAGTATTTGTTATAAACCACAGTTTGTCATCGCCCGAGTACACGATTGCTGAATTATAACAGTTGCAAGGAATGAAACTTTCACTCTGCAGCGGAGTGAGCGCTGATATGAAACTTCCTGGCAGATTAAAATTGTGTGCCGCAACCGGGACTCGAACCTGGGACCTTTGCCTTTCGCGGGCAAGCGCACTACCGACTGTTCTATCCCGACACGACTCACGATGCCGCCTCACAACTTTACTTCCGCCAGTACCTCGCTTCCTACTTTCCAAACTTCACAGAAGCTCTCCTGCAAACACGCAAGGCTAGCACTCCTGGAAGAACGAATATGGTGGAGACATGGCTTAGCCATAGCTTAAGGGATGTTTCCAGAATGAAACTTTCACTCTGCAGTGGAGTGTGCGCTGATATGAAAACCCTTAGGCTGTGGCTAAGCCATGTCTCCACCATATCCTTTCTTCCAGGAGTGCTAGTCTTGCGTGTTTGCAGGAGAGCTTCTGTGAAGTTTGGAAAGTAGGAGGCGAGGTACTGGCGGAAGTAAAGTTGTGAGGCGGCATCGTGAGTCGTGTCGGGATAGCACAGTCGGTAGTGCGCTTGCCCGCGAAAAGCAATGGTCCCAGGTTCGAGTCCCGGTTCCGGCACACAATTTTAATCTGCCAGGAAGTTTCAGTTTCAAGGAACTACTACCGTCCATAGTTTCCCACTTTTCAACCAGAGACTAAGTTCGGTAGTCCCAGACCCGTAAATCTCTTCAAATCACAAGTTCGTAATGTGGCTTCAGACCGCCCCGGTGTACAACCTTTAACCACCGCGTCAAGTTACGAGTCCCATCCTAAGCGTTGGAAAGCGTGCTCTACCAGCTCCCAAAATTGCGTCCTAACGCCTCCTGTTTAAAAAACAATTTCCCTTCCAAAATATTATAGATTTGAATATCACAGAATTAAATGCTTTGACCACATCCCTACAAATGTTGTTTACAATTTAACAAACAAATACATATTTAACAATACTAAAATCGGTTGAGACTGAAGCTCTGTGCTCAGGTAGCTTTAAGTGTGACGTCTCACTGTTCAAATGTACACTCCCGCCGTCGAAATATAGTTACACAATTAATATTTAATTTATGGAAATATATTCAGTTCTTGTCCACAAATACATATAATTGTTTATGTATAAATCATCCGTTGCATGTCTACTATTTTTAATCGGCCATGAAATATTTAAGAGGCAGTTCACAACATAAAACGAACGTTACTAAGAATAATATTAAATATAATAAAATACATTTATAAATATAATGCCCTTTGCTGGGTTCATCTTTTGTGTTTCTGTGGTGGACTTTGAGTTTTGAAACAGTTACCGGAACTTAGAAATTTTTCATCGCATTCTTACTTAGTTCTTTATATATATATATATATATATATATATATATATATATATATATATATATATATATATATATATAATAGCGATAATTTTAGGAACATTATCCAAATGATTAAATAACCATATAGCTATATTGTTAGCAATATTGGGGGCTCGAGCTTATCATATCAGTCGGAGTCTAACTAATTTAGTGATTCTCGCCATACATAATCAAGCAATGGCAATAAACAATTTTAGTAAAAACACAACCCTCATGTTGTAGTCAGTTATTTAGAGATGCCGCCGTAGTTAAAAATTTCCTTATTTTGAAATGAAAGTTGAGTTTTACAAACAAATTTATATTTGTATGGACAACAACGGGCAAAAGGTAGCATGAATAACGTTTCGTCCCCGACTGCGGAGGACATTCTCAAGGGGGATCGTGGCACTTTTGGATGTGCGATTCACACCCTGGCTCGCTACTGACTGAAGCCAAATTCCGTTTACGAGGGCTCGCGCGCAGTGGTGTGACGTCAGATGTTTTTGACATGCGCGCGCAATTCGTCGTTGCCGATTGCCTCCGTCCGTTAATGTCGTCCTATGGTGGAAGACCTTTCTTCTTCAAAACCGGAATCCAGATATCATTTAGTTTCACGCCCTCCTCCATCCTATTGAAATTATTGGGGTGTCTTACAATTTCTATAGCCTCTCTATACAGTCTTTCGTGGTATCCATTTGTGGCTGCTAAAACTTGAGTCTTATCAAATTGAATAAGGTGGTCCCCTGGTTGAAAAACATGTTCAGCAACAGCTGATCTGTCAATCTCTCCCCTTCTACAGTTCTCCTTGTGCTCATCTAGTCGTTTTTTGACTCTTCTTTTTGTGGTACCCAAGTATACTTCCCTACAGCTACACGAAATCCTATAAATTCCTGCTTTATCCAGCGGTTTGCGAGCATCCTTTGCCGATTTCAGGTGATTCCGTATCTTCCGAGTAGGTTTATAAATGACGGCAACATTCCATTTCGACAAAATTTTACCGATGCGGTCGGTGACGTCCTTAATAAAAGGTAGGAAGGCTTTAGATTTCACAGGAATCCTTTCATCGTTTTCAACTCTACGTGTCGGTCTCAAAGATCTCCTTATCTCTGTAGACGAATAGCCATTCTTAAGTAAAGCATTACTCAGGAGTTTCAATTCCGCGACGAGTAATTCCGGTTCGCAAATTTTCCTTGCTCTGTCCGCCAACGTGAAACTAAATGGTATCTGGATTCCGGTCTTGAAGAAGAAATGTAACAGTCTTCCACCATGGGACGACATCAACGGACGGAGGCAATGGCAAAGACGAATTGCGCGCGCATGTCAACAACATCTGAAGTCACACCACTGCGCGCGAGCCCTCGTAAAGGGAATTTGGCTTCAGTCAGTAGAGAGCCAGGGTGTGAATCGGACATCCAAAAGTGCCACGATCCCCCATGAGAATGTCCTCCGCAGTCGGGGACGAAACGTTGGGTTTTAATAATAAATCCACTAGACCACGGCATAACAGCACGGAAATTTTTAGTAATTTTGACCATTACGGCCGTGAAAGTTTACATTTTACAAGCAAGAATAAGTTATCCCCTAAGACAAAGTCAGTTGAATTAAGCGTCCGTTCCGTTACAAGGTGTACTAATTTTTATTTCCATTAGCATACTTCCCAGTAGGGGAGACTATATTTATTTACAGAATGAAACTTTCACTCTGGAGCGGAGTGTGCGCTGATATGAAACTTCCTGAAAGATTAAAAATTGTGCCTGAACCGGGACTCGAAGCTGGGACCTTTGCCTTTCGCGGGCAAAAGCACTACTGACTGTGCTATCCCGACACGACTCACGACGCCGCCTCACAACTTTACTTCCGCCACCTCGCCTCCTACTTTTCAAACTTCTCAGGAGCTCTCCTACGAACCATGCAAGACTACCACTCCTGGATGAAAGGATATGGTGGAGACATGGCTTAGCCACAGCCTAAGGGATGTTTCCAGAATGAAACTTTCACTCTGCAGCGGAGTGTGCGCTGAATATGAAACTTCCTGGCAGATTAAAATTGTGTGCCGGAACCGGGACTCGAACCTGGGACCTTTGCCTTTCGCGGGCAAGCGCACTACGGACTGTGCTATCCCGACACGACTCACGACGTCGCCTCACAACTTTACTTCCGCCAGTACCGCACCTCCTACTTTCCAAACTTCACAGAAGCTCTCCTGCGAACCATGCAAAACTAACACTCCTGGAAGAAAGGATATGGTGGAGACATGGCTTAGCCACAGCCTAAGGGATGTTTCGAGAATGAAACTTTCACTCTGCAGCGGAGTGTGCGCTGATATGAAACTTCCTGGCAGATTAAAATTGTGTGCCGGAACCGGGACTCGAACCTGGGACCTTTGCCTTTCGCGGGCAAGCGCACTACGGACTGTGCTATCTCGACACGATTCACGACGTCGCCTCACAACTTTACTTCCGCCAGTACAGCACCTCCTACTTTCCAAACTTCACAGAAGCTCTCCTGCGAACCATGCAAAACTAGCACTCCTGGAAGAAAGGATATGGTGGAGACATGGCTTAGCCACAGCCTAAGGGATGTTTCGAGAATGAAACTTTCACTCTGCAGCGGAGTGTGCGCTGATATGAAACTTCCTGGCAGATTAAAATTGTGTGCCGGAACCGGGACTCGAACCTGGGACCTTTGCCTTTCGCGGGCAAGCGCACTACGGACTGTGCTATCCCGACACGACTCACGACGTCGCCTCACAACTTTACTTCCGCCAGTACCGCACCTCCTACTTTCCAAACTTCACAGAAGCTCTCCTGCGAACCATGCAAAACTAGCACTCCTGGAAGAAAGGATATGGTGGAGACATGGCTTAGCCACAGCCTAAGGGATGTTTCGAGAATGAAACTTTCACTCTGCAGCGGAGTGTGCGCTGATATGAAACTTCCTGGCAGATTAAAATTGTGTGCCGGAACCGGGACTCGAACCTGGGACCTTTGCCTTTCGCGGGCAAGCGCACTACGGACTGTGCTATCCCGACACGACTCACGACGTCGCCTCACAACTTTACTTCCGCCAGTACCGCACCTCCTACTTTCCAAACTTCACAGAAGCTCTCCTGCGAACCATGCAAAACTAGCACTCCTGGAAGAAAGGATATGGTGGAGACATGGCTTAGCCACAGCCTAAGGGATGTTTCGAGAATGAAACTTTCACTCTGCAGCGGAGTGTGCGCTGATATGAAACTTCCTGGCAGATTAAAATTGTGTGCCGGAACCGGGACTCGAACCTGGGACCTTTGCCTTTCGCGGGCAAGCGCACTACGGACTGTGCTATCCCGACACGACTCACGACGTCGCCTCACAACTTTACTTCCGCCAGTACCGCACCTCCTACTTTCCAAACTTCACAGAAGCTCTCCTGCGAACCATGCAAAACTAGCACTCCTGGAAGAAAGGATATGGTGGAGACATGGCTTAGCCACAGCCTAAGGGATGTTTCGAGAATGAAACTTTCACTCTGCAGCGGAGTGTGCGCTGATATGAAACTTCCTGGCAGATTAAAATTGTGTGCCGGAACCGGGACTCGAACCTGGGACCTTTGCCTTTCGCGGGCAAGCGCACTACCGACTGTGCTATCCCGACACGGCTTACGACGCCGCGGCGCACGCTCCGCTGCAGAGTGAAAGTTTCATTCTGAAAACATCCCTTAGGCTGTGGCTAAGCCAAGTCTCCACCGTATCCTTTCTTCCAGGAGTGCTAGCCTTGCGTGTTTGCAGGAGAGCTTCTGTGAAGTTTGGAAAGTAGGAGGCGAGGTACTGGCAGAAGTAAAGTTGTGAGGCGGCATCGTTAGTCGTGTCGGGATAGCACAGTAGGTAGTGCGCTTGCCCGCGAAAGGCAAAGGTCCCAGGTTCGAGTCCCGGTTCCGGCACACAATTTTAATCTGCCAGGAAGTTTTATATTTAGTTATTTTATTTTGTTGGGCAGTTAGATTTGCGTACCATTTGAGAAAAATGGAGGAAAAATACATTTTCGAGATACGTGTCGTCCCACAGCTGCTCGTTGCCACCTGACACCGTCACCAGGAAGCGGTCGGTCCCTTGCAGTGTTTTGTTTGCGCCCCTCGTTGCCGCCGCGCTGTTCATCACTCTCGCCGGCAGCAAGGCGGAATCCGCCGCGGTATCTAATTTCCGCCGGCGCCCGAATTTCACGCCTAGGAGGCTTTTCCGATTTATCGGCCGCGCGGTTTGCTGATGGAAACAGAACGCCGCCCGCGTGACGTATGAAAGGCCAGGCCTTTTCACTCCTGTGATTGAGTGCGGACTCGGCATTAACCCACCTGCTAACAGGAGGGAATCGTGTTTTTCAGCCCCGTGAGGACGGACTTAGCACGCGTTTAGCAAAGACTGGAGGAGTGGCGGCGAAGGATGAAACGCGGGCCGAGCTAACAAAAGCTGTTACACCATTATCTGAAACACGTGTACAGCACGGGCGTCAGTAATTCGAGGGGCCGCGTGGTATATGGTAGGTAGATGGAAGTGTTCTCGAGTTCAAAAATGTTCAAATGTTTGTTAAGCTTATGGGACTTAACTACGGGGTCATCAGTCCCTAAACTTACAAACTACTTATGAACTCCTTACGAACTAGGACGGCACAAATATCCATGCCCGAGGGGGGATTCGAACCCCCGACCGTAGTGGCCTTGCAGACCGTGACTGGAGCGCCGGCGTTCTCGAGTTCCTTAGATACACCCTCAAAAACATACTTTTTTTTCATATTAGGTGCAGACTTCTTACTATGCAGGTGCTGTAATCACAAAGACACTTGACCACGCTGGGAAATGCAGCTGCATGAAATACCATGGCCCTCTCCGTCAGACGCAGATTCTCTGTCTATACGCTATATTACTATCGTAGTGTCCGCCGCGGCGGAGCGGCCGAGCTCATTGAGGCGCTATGTTACGATGCGAGGGGCCGTTCCCCGTCGGGGGTTCGAATTCCCCCTCGGGCATGGATGTTTGTGCCGTCTTCAGTATAAGCTAGTTCATAAGTAGTTTGTAAGTTAAGTCCCATAAGCTTTACAAACATTCATTCTATCGTAGTGTCTTTTATCCATTACTTCTAGTTTACTCGGGGCTATGCTTCGCCAAGTGTGTATCGGCACTGAAAAGTGTGGGTCTATTTGCTCAGCGACGTATTAACTATGCATTCATGTACACATAATGACTTTGATCATCGCCTGTCACGAGATCAAGAGCTGAGTGTGATCAGATATTTCTGTAAAGGAAATCATTGTTGATTTCTGCTTTTACGTAGACTATTTTTATAAGTAAACATAAACACATTCAGCTTTTTTTTTCACATTTAGCCATAGTGGCCTTAACCGAAATACTAAAATAATACTGAGACGATTTAGGTTTTTTATACCATCTTCCGCATCAGACAACTTTATTTTAACTTTTTAGCGATAGATATGTTGAGTAAATGGACCTCCGACGGAGGGGAGAAGCAAGGTTACCTAAGAGACTCATGAGCTCGGCAGTGGAGGGTAAGAGGAGTCGAGGTAGACCAAGAAGAAAGTACTTAGATTCGGTGCAGAATGATTTTGAAGTAAAAGGCATAACATCAAACGAGGCATCAATGTTAGTATTGAATAGGGGATCATGGAGGAATTTTATTAGAGGTACTATGCTCCAGACTGAACGCTGAAAGGCATAATCAGTCTCTAGTGATGATGATGTTGATGATGACACATTTGACTATTTACGGACCTGTTAAAGTTGAAAGCATTCCGCCTACTTGTTGCTTCTTATTTCAGGAATTTATTTTCGCCCCTAGAATCATGATCGAAGGTCGTCCTACTCGTCTTGAATTAGTTTCCCTTCCAACATCTCTCACTCACTGCGTCCCATGCTGGGTGGAGGAGTCTTACACGGATCATGAACAAATACTCTGAGTCAGCGATCACGAGTATAAAACAGTAAAACGATAAGTAATATAATTAGCGCAACGGATAACGACCTTAGGAAATGGATTCACCGAGCATGAAGAGCGGGAAGAGATGCTGTTATAGGCATTACTAGATCATAAACACATCGTCACAGCAGGAGTATGTGCAAACAATGGGCAACTTGTTTGATGACTGGGAGGGGGATTTGGCAGTGCAATTTAGGGATCACGATATAGATAAATTTAGTTTTAACAGGAAAAATTTAACAGGAGATTAATTTGTCAGTCTCCCATCTTTCAGATACAATTTACATTCGTTATACAATAAAATATGCAACCTCCCTAGCTTGGTGACACAATCCGCATCCGCAAAGCTGGGAATGAACACCGTAGATGAAGCAGTTACAGTGAACAGACTGAGCTGGTGGGGTCATGTTACACGCATGGGAGAAGCAAGGTTACCTAAGAGACTCATGAGCTCGTCAGTGGAGGGTAAGAGGAGTCGAGGTAGACCAAGAAGAAATTACTTAGATTCGGTGCAGAATGATTTTGAAGTAAAAGGCATAACATCAGACGAGGCATCAATGTTAGCATTGAATATGGGATCATGGAGGAATTTTATTAGAGGTACTATGCTCCAGACTGAACGCTGAAAGGCTTAATCAGTCTCTAATGATGATGATGCGGTGCATTGTGATGCCACCTACTGCCTGGTACTTCATATCAGCGACCTCAGTAGTCATTAGACATCGTTTGAGAGCGGAATGGGGCGCTCTGCGGAACTCACAGGATTCGAACGGGATCAAGTGATTTGGTGTCACTTGTGTAAGAGGTCTGAACGCGAGATATACACACACCTAAACATCCCTATGTCCAATGTCTCTGTTTACCTCTGATACTAGTTTTGACGAATACTTTTTCACGATCAGATATCATGACACATGGTGATCCATGCTTCAAAATAATGTCTTCTACAAACAATTTTGTGATCTCTGGAGCTTCTGCAGTCGGCACAGGTTTGGTGACAGAGTAGCGTGTGAGGTAGTCAGTGCAGACTATTATCCATCGGTTACCGGTCATAGACTTCGGGAACCTCCCTAAAAGATCCACTCGGTGGAATGGAGATGCTGCCGGCGGAATCGGTACGAGATGCCCTGGAGGTAATTGCGGCACATGCTTTCGTCGCTGGAACTCTTTACAGTGACTCACATTGTGCGTGACAGATCGAAAGAGACCTTACCAGTAATACCTGCGTCTGATTCTGTCTAGGGTCTTCACGAATCCCAGCTGACCGGATATTGGAGCATCGTGGAAATATTTGCGAATAGCTGGCTGGAGATGAGCTGGAACGACCAGTAGCCATTTGGGATCCAATGGATCGTAGTTGCTCTTATACAATGTTCCGTTTATAAGTTGGAACTCTCCATTGGTCGGTTCTCATTTCTCCAAGCCCTCTATCGTTTATAATAGTGCTAGATCTTCCCTCTGTTCAGCTGTAACGTCATCTAATTCAGTGAGGGCTGATATTTCATTCATGCTGTTGTGTTCCACTAATGGATTCCTCGAAAGGCAGTCGGCATCCTTGTGTTTGCGCCCCTTCTTGAATACCACTGTGACATCATATTCTTGGAGTCTTACGGCCCATCTTGCTAATCGACCTGATGGATCCTTCAAGCTAGTCAGCCAACACAAAGAATGATGGTCTGTCAGGACGGTGAATGGTTTGCCGAATAGATACGGCCGAAACTTGTTGATAGCCCAGATAATTGCGAAACATTCTTTTCCAGTTGTAGAGTAGTTTATCTCGGACTTTGAGAGTACTCTTGACGCATAGGCTATCACATTTCCAGCATCTTCCTGAACTTGTACAAGCACTGCACCAATCCCATAGCCACTGGCGTCTGTGTGAAGTTCTGTTTCTGCATTCTCGTCGTACAAGGCTAGCACTGGTGCGGAAGTTAGAGCCTCCTTAAGTGCCCAGAAAGCTCTTTCTTTTGTCTCATCCCAGTAAAACTTCGCGCCTCCCTGCAGAAGTTCTTGTAATGCACGTGCCTTGTTACAAAATCATTTTATGAAACGTCGTAGTATGAGCACAGCCCGAGAAAACGTCTCACATCACGAATGTGCTGAGGAGTTGGAAATTCTTTACTTTATCTGGATCAGGACGGACACCATCTCCGTTGACTAGGTGCCGCAGGATTTTTATCTCTTTGGATTGAGGCGGAGTCCTGCAGCCTGAACACACTTCAACACAGTTGACAAGCGATTCAGATGTTCTTCCACAACGGCCATAGGGACTACATTGGGGAGTCGGTCATATTTCTTTCGTTCTACCCTCCTTTGTTGCATCTCTTCAATACGCTGGCACCACTTGATGGAACTCTTGTCCGTCGTAGCGAAGTCTTTTATCAGGAGAGCTTGGTACATGTCTTCTGCTATACCCTTCATCAGGTGCGTGATTTTGTTGGCCTCAGTCATATTTGGATTGACTATGTTACACAGGGCCAAGACATTCTGTATGTGTCGGCTCACCATGTCGTTGGGCCCGTTTCTTCAGTTGTTCTTCCGCCGAGCGGATTTGTCTCTGGCGGTCACCAAACATCTTCTTGAGTTCCGTCTGGAACGTTTCCCTGTCATTCAGCTTCTTTTCGTTCTTTTCGAACCAATGCTGGGCTGTTCCGTCCAGGTAGAAGTAAACGTTGGCCAAGCACATTGTATGATCCCACCTCTTGGCGACTCCGTCGAACCCTTTTAGCCATTTGTTGGGGTTCTGTCCAGCGTCTCGTACGCGATAATAGCGAGATTAATTTCCATTCAAATCAAACCGAGAGCTTGCGGAAGTATTGAGACACACGGCACGTGTCTGCTACATTACATATTCGCACCCCACTGAAGTCGAAGTGCTTAAATATTCTATTCATTTCAACAAAACCCGACGGAAACACTGAATACGAAGCAAGAATATATAATAGGAAGGCATTGGTGTGTGAGCAGTGGCGAGCACACAGGTGACTGGCTATAAACCCTTGAAGTCGGAGTTCGGAGCCACGTGGTTCCGAAAACCAGTAAAAAATACAAATATTAGGTTGTGGAAATAAAATCCGCTACCAGTCACAATTATTGGTGGTTTATTAAAACACTACGGTTTCGGGTTTGTGCCCAACTGCAGGTGTTTACATTCAGTGTTGTTGACTGTTTAAATGTTCAAATGTTTGTAGAGTCTATGGGACTTAACTACGGGGTCATCAGTCCCTAAACTTACAAACTACTTATGAACTACTTACATCTACATCTACATCTACATGGGATACTCTGCAAATCACATTTAAGTGCCTGGCAGAGGGTTCATCGAACCACAATTATACTATTTATCTCCCATTCCATTCTCGAATAGCGCGCGGGTAGAAAGAACACCTGAATCTCTCTGTTCGAGCTCTGATTTCTCTTATTTTATTCTGATGATCATTTCTACCTATGTAAGTGGGAGTCAACAATATATTTTCGCATTCGGAGGAGAATGTTGGCGATTGGAGTTTCGCAAGTAACCCACGCCTCAGCGATAAGCGCCGTTGTTGTAATGATTCCCATCCCAGATCCTGTATCATTTCCGTAACGCTGTCTCCCCTGTATCGTGACAATACGAAACGAGCTGCCCTTCTTTGGACTCTTTCGATGTCCTCCGTCAAACCCACCTGATAAGGATCCCACACTGGGCTGCAATACTCCAAAAATGGACGGACAAGCGCAGTGTATGCAGTTTCTTTAGTAGTTCTGTTGCATCTTTTAAGGATTCTGCCAATAAAACGCAGTCTCTGGTTCGCCTTTCCCACGATATTATCTACGTGTTCTTTCCAGTTTAAGTCTGAAGTAATAGTGATTCCTAGGTATTTTGTGGAGTTTACGGCGTTCACATTTGATTGATTTATGTTGTAAACAAAGTTTAACGGATTTCTTTTCGTACTCATGTGGACGACTTCACACTTCTCATTATTTAGAGTCAATTGCCAATTTTTACACCATACTGATATCTTATTCAGATCGTTCTGCAGTTGGTTTTGATCTTCAGATGATTTTACTAGACGGTAAATGACGGCGTCATCTGCAAACAACCTAAGAGAGCTACTTAGATTTTCCCCTAAATCGTTTATGTAAATAAGGAATAGCAGAGGACCAATAACACTACCTTGTGGAACGCCCGATATCACCTCTGTTTTAGTCGATGCCTTACCATCGATTACTACGAACTGTGTCCTCTCTGACAAGAAATCCCCTATCCAATTGCAAATTTGGGGCGAGGTACGGTGTCAAAAGCTTTCTGAAAATCAAGAAATACGGAATCGATTTGCGAACCTTTGTCGATAGCACCCATCACTTCGTGTGAATATAGAGCTAGCTGTGTTTCGCATGAACGATACTTTCTAAATCCGTGTTGACCTTGGATCAATAGATCGTTCTGTTCGAGATAATTCATAATATTTGAATACAGGATATGTTCCAAAACCCTGCTGCAAATTGACGTCAATGAAATAGGCCTGTAGTTTAGTGGGTTACTCCTACTGCCTTTCTTGAATATAGGTGTGACCTGTGCAACTTTCCAATCTTTTGGTACAGATCCTTCTATGAGAGAGCGGTTGTATATGACTGTTAAGTAAGGAGCTATCGCTTCAGCATAATCAGATAGAAATCTAATGGGTATACAATCCGGACCAGAAGACTTGTTCTTATTAAGTGATTTTAGTTGCTGCACTACTCCGATGATATCTACTTCTATGTTACTCATTACGGCATCTGTTCGTAATTCGAAATCTGGAATATTGGTTTCGTCTTCTTTAGTGAATGAGTTTCTAAAAGCTAAGTTTAGTAACTCTGCTTTAGTAGCGCTGTCATCGGCAGGATCGCCATTACTATCACGTAGTGAAGGTATTGTTTGTGACTTTCCCCGAGTATATTTAACATATGACCAAAATCTCTTTGGGTTTTCAGTCAAATTACGAGAAAGAGTTTCGTTGTGATAAATGTTGTAGGCATCTCGCATTGAAATCCTCGCTAAATTTCGAGCTTCTGAGTACAATCGCAAATCCTGGGGATTTCGTGTTCGTTTAAATTTAGTATGCCTTTTCCTTTGCTTTTGCAACAGTGTCCTAACCTGTTTTGTGTACCAAGGGGGATCGCCTCCTTCTTTTATTAATTTATTAGGTATAAAACTTTCAATTGCTGTCGATACCACTTCTTTGAATTTGAGCCACATCTGGTCTACATCTACGTTTAGTGTTAGAAACGAGTGGAAGGTGTCCTTCAAGAAGCAATGTATTTTGTTTCTATCTGCTTTCCTGAACAAATATACTTTGCGTTTATTTTTGGGAACTTTGGGACTTTCGATATTCAATTTCGCTACTACAGCTCTGTGTTCACTAATACCTGTATCCGTTTTGATGCTCATTATGAGCTCAGGATTATTTGTTGCTAAGAGATCAAGTGTGTTTTCACATCCATTTACAATTCTAGTTGGCTCATGAACTAATTGTTCGAAGTAATTCTCAGAGAATGCGTTGAGTACAATTTCGGACGATGTTTTATGCCTACCTCCTGAATTGAAAATATAATTTCGCCAACAGATCGAGGGTAAATTAAAATCACCACCTACTATTATCGTGTGAGTCAGGTACGTTTTTGTAATTAGACTCAGGTTTTCTTTGAACCTTTCTGCTATTGTATCGTCAGAGTCGGGAGGCCGGTAAAAGGAACCGATTATTCACTTCTTACGATTTTCGGGTACAACCTCTACCCATAATAGCTCGCACGAACTATCAACTTCAACTTCGCTACATGAAATACTACTTTTGACGGCGACAAACACGCCCCCACCTATTTTGTTTAATCTATCCTTTCTGAATACCGATAGATCTTTTGAAAATACTTCTTCTGAACTTATTTCCGGCTTGAGCCAACTTTCGCTGCCTATAATGATGTGTGTTTCGGTGCTTTCTATTAACGCTTGCAGTTCTGGAACTTTCCCGACACAGCTACGACAATTTACAACTGTTATACCGATAGTTTCCGGATCTACATTTCTCCTGTGATCCACCTGAACCCTTTGAGATTGCCCATTTTCTATTTCCCCGAAGCTCTTTATCCTAAAAAACCGCCCAGTCCACGCCACACAGCCCCCGCTACCCGTGTAGCCGCTTCCTGCGTGTAGTGGACTCCTGACCTATTCAGCGGAACCCGGAAACCCACCACCCGATGGCGCAAGTCAGGGAATCTGCAGCCTACACCGTCGCAGAACCGTCTGAGCCTCTGATTCAGACCCTCCACTCGGCTCTGTATCAGAGGTCCACAGTCGGTCCTGTCAACTATGCTGCAGATGGTGAGCTCTGCTTTCATCTTGCAAGCAAGACTGACAGTCTTTACCACTTCAGTTAGCCGCTCGAAACCTGAGAGTATCTCTTCAGATCCGAAACGACACACATCATTGGTACCGACGTGAGCCACCACCTGCAGTTGGCCGCACCCCGTACCCTTCATGGCATCCGGGAGGACCCGTTCCACATCTGGAATGACTCCACCCGGTATGCACACGGAGTGCACGTTGGCCTTCTTCCCCTCCTTGGCAGCCATCTCTCTAAGGGGCTCCATCACCCGCCTAACGTTGGAGCTTCCAACTACAAGTAAACCCACCCTCTGTGAAAGCCCGGATCTTGCAGGCTGGGTGGTGACAGGGTGAGAGACACCATCCGACTCAGGAACGTCGTCCTGAGCAGACAGCGCCTCAAACCTGTTCGCAAGACGAACCGGGGAGGCCTCACGATCGGTCCCCCGGAATGTCTTGCGCCTCCTGCCACGCACTGGAGCAACCTCCCACGCAACCACGGGTGGGATGTCTGCCTCACTGCTAGCAGTTTCAGGGCATGTCGCTGCCGCAGGCCGATCGGCGGAGACGACGGGAGTCCGTTCGGTCCCCACCGCCGGCCAACAACAACGACGCCCATCGATCGCAGCTTCCAACTGTGCAACCGAGGTTAACACAGCTTGAAGCTGGGAGCGAAGTGTCACCAGCTCAGACTGCATCCGCACACAGCAGTCACAGTCCCTATTCATGATTACAGTGCCAACAAAAACAAAAACTACAGTCGCGATGCGTTCAAAGGAAAACTAAACTGTTCGTTAGAACGCGGATGTGAATCCAATACGTACGACAGCTCAGTATAACTTTACAAATTGAGACGAGAAAGTGTAGACGAAAATCAAAATACTATATGTCGCTTCTAATCAGAAAACAAAGACAGACGACTGTCGCGACGCGATTCACACGGCGGAATAATACACTAACCAGATATTTAACGCGAATATGAATCAAACAAAAACGCGAGCACACAATAAATTTAATGCACTCAAGGGAAAACGCACTGAAAAGTAAAAATATGTAGCTTCTAGAGAGAAGCCGGTTACACTTACAACTGATAAATTACTGCTACGCTACTGGAGAGGTGTGCTCTGGACGACGTCCGCTGGGCGACTGACTGGAGTAAACAAAACGGTAACTGTTTCAAAACAAAGACAGACGACTGTCGCGACGCGATTCACACGGCGGAATAATACACTAACCAGATATTTAACGCGAATATGAATCAAACAAAAACGCGAGCACACAATAAATTTAATGCACTCAAGGGAAAACGCACTGAAAAGTAAAAATATGTAGCTTCTAGAGAGAAGCCGGTTACACTTACAACTGATAAATTACTGCTACGCTACTGGAGAGGTGTGCTCTGGACGACGTCCGCTGGGCGACTGACTGGAGTAAACAAACGGTAACTGTTTCAAAACAAAGACAGACGACTGTCGCGACGCGGTTCACACGGCGGAATAATACACTAACCAGATATTTAACGCGAATATGAATCAAACAAAAACGCGAGCACACAATAAATTTAATGCACTCAAGGGAAAACGCACTGAAAAGTAAAAATATGTAGCTTCTAGAGAGAAGCCGGTTACACTTACAACTGATAAATTACTGCTACGCTACTGGAGAGGTGTGCTCTGGACGACGTCCGCTGGGCGACAATCCGGCATTGCGGGTTGTAGTTGAATTGTTTAAGTTGTCAATACCATTACAATCATATCCGGATGCTGCTCGATTCCGCATCTTAGCTTAACGAGTTCCTTAAGCCAAGTGTCTTCAAGTATACGGTCAACGTGCTCAGTCGACGGTGCGGCTAAACGGTGCGAACGGTACGAACTAGGACGTCACAAATATCCATGCCCGAGGGGGGATTCGAACCCCCGACCGTAGTGGCCGTGCGGACCGTGACTGGAGCGCCTCAGTCCCCTCGGCCATCGCGGCAGGCTGACTGTGTAAAGAAAACATAAATTACATTGTGTTTATCGCACAGATATACATACACAAGTATCATATAGATATACATATACATAAAACAAGTATGGTATGTGGTGGAGTGATTTGTGTTAAGGCTATAAGTGTACTCACATATAAGTAGGAATTGTAACCCTACTTATATGTGAGTACACTTACAGCCTTAACACAAATCACTTCACCACATACCATACTTGTTTTATGTATATGTATATCGTTATGATTCTTGTGTATGTGTATATGTATGATAAGCACAGTGTAATTTAAGTTTTCTTTAAACAGTCAACAACACTGAATGTAAACACCTGACGATGGGCACAAGCCGAAAACCGATAGTGTTCTAATAAACCACCAATAACTGTGACTGGTAACGTATTTTATTTCCACAAATTATAAGGAACAGTCACGGACCTCTTCAACATCCATAATGGATTAAATTAACAAAAATTCAATTTCTGAAAAATAAAGGAAAACAGCAACGGCATGCAACCCTTAAGAATGCATAGGATATGAGGAAGTTAACGATATACAGTTAGACGTGATTGGGAAGATTTTACACGTATGGACGAAGTCCAGTCTTCAAAAATAAGAAAAGTGGAATAAATTCAAAGTCGGAGTAAATCAATTACGAAATAGAGCATGCAGCCCCTAGAAATAGGTAGTGTTTCTTAAGCAAACTAATAAAGGGGGTTGTACAAGGCTGTTGCTGTGGTCTTCAGTCCGGAGACTGGTTTGATGCAGCTCTCCACAATACCCTATCCCGAGCAAGCCTCTTCATCTCCACATAAGAACGGCAACCTACATCTGTCTGAATCTGCTTACTGTATCCATCTCTTGGTCTTCCTCTGCGATTTTTACCCCACACACTTCCCTCCAATGCTAAATTCACAATTCCTTGATGTCTAAGAATGTGTCCTACCAATCTATCACTTTTTTTAGTCAAGGTATACCAGAATTTCTTTTCTCCACAATTCTGTTCAGTACCTCCTCATTAGTTACGCGATCCACCCACCTAATCTTCAGCATTCTTCTGTAGCACCATATTTCAAAAGCCTTTATCCTCTTCCTGTCCGCACTGTTTATCGTTCATGTCTAACTCTCACACAAGGCAACACTCCATACAAATGCCTTCAGAAACGACTTCCTTAGGCTTAAATCAATATTCGATGTTAAAAAATTTCTTTTTCAAAAACGCTTTTCTACCCATTGCCATTCTGCATTTTATATCTTCTGTACTGCGACCATCATTTGTTATTTTACTCCCCAAGTAACAAATCTCAACTACCTCCTTTATTGCTTCGTTTCCCAATCTAATTCCTTCAGCATCACCTGATTTTCTTACACTGCACTTCATTACCCCAGTTTTGCTCTTGTTAATGTTCATCTTATATGCACCTTTCAGCACACTGTCCATTCCGTTCAATTGCTCTTCCAGGTCCTTTGCTGTATCTGACAGAATTACTATGTCGTCGGCAAAACGCAATGTTTTTAATTCTTCACCCTGAACTTTAATTCCTTCTCCAAATTTCTCCTTGCTTTCCTTTATAGCTTTCTCAATGTACAAATTGAATAACAATGGAGGAAGACTACAACCCTGTCTTACTCCCTTTCCAACCACTGCATCCCTTACATGCCCTTCAACTCTGACAACCGCTGTCTGGTTTTTGTACAAGTTGTAAATAACCTTACACTCCCTATATTTTAATCCTGCTTGCTTCACAACTTGAAATAGTTTATTCCAATCAACATTGTCAAAAGCCTTCTCCAAATCTAAAGAAGCTAGAAATGTAGGTTTGCCTTTTCTTAATCTATCTTCTGGGATAAGCCGTAAAGTGAGTATTGCCTCCCGAGTTCCAACTGAGGTCGGCTTCTACCAGTTTTTCCATCCTTCTGTATATAATTCGTGTTAATATTTTGCAACCATGACTTATTAAACTGATGGTTCTGTAGTTTTCACACCTGTCTGCACCTGCTTTCTTTGTAATGGGGATTATAGCATTTTTCTTAAAGTCTGAGGGTACTTCGCCTGTCTCATACATCTTACACACCAGGTGAAACAAGTTTGTCATGGCTGGTTCTCCCAGAGACTTCAGTAGCTCTGAGGGAATGTCATCTATTCCAGGGGCCTTGTTTTGACGTAGGTCTTTCAGGGCTCTGTCAAATTCTTCTCTCAGTACCGTATCTCCTATTTCACCTTCATCTACATCCTCTTCCCTTCCTACAATATTGTCTCGAAGTTCATTTCCTTTGTAGAGCCCCTCTATATACTCTTTCCACCTTTCAGCTTTCCCTTTTTTGCAGACAACTGGTTTTCCATCAGTGTCCTTGATATTCATAGAGCTGTTTTTCTTATCTCCAAATGTTTCTTTTATTTTCCTGTAGGCTGTATCTATTTTTTCCCTATTTATACATTCTTCTACATCCTTGCATTTGCCTTCTAGCCACTCCTGCTTAGCCATTTTGCACTTCCTGTCAATCTCATTTCTTAGTCGTCTGTACTCCATTTTGCCTGTTTCATTTACTGCATTTTTATATTTTCTCCTTTCATCGATTAAATTTAGTATCTCCTGTGATATCCAAGGATTTTTTGTAGGTGTTGCCTTCCTACCTATTTTGTCCTCTGCTACCTTCACTATTTCATCTCTCAATTTTACCCATTCCTCCTCTACTGTTTTATTTTCCCCTGTTTCTGTCAATTGTTGCCTAAAGCTCCCTCTGAAATTCTTAAGAACCCCAGGTTCCTTCAATTTATCCAGGTCCCATCTTATTTTCCTACCTTTTTGTGATTTCTTCAGTTTCAGCCTACAGTTCATAACCAACAAGTTATGGTCAGAGTCTATATCTGCCCCTGGGTATGTCTTACACTGTAATACCTGATTCCGAAATCTATGTCTTACCATTATAAAATCTATCTGGTATCTCCCGGTGTCTCCTGGTCTCTTCCACGTATACAACCTTCTTTTGTGATTCTTAAACCAGGTGCTTTTTATAACTAAATTATGTTCCGTGCAAAATTCTACCAGGCGGCTTCCTCTTTCATTCCTTTTGCCCAGGCCATTTTCACCTACTATCTTCCCTTCCCTTCCTTGTCCTACTACCGAATTCCAGTCTCCCATAACAATTAAGTTTTCCTCCCCCTTAATCTTCTGAATAATTTCCTTTAGCTCCTCATATATTTCTTCGATTTCCTCATCATCGGCAGTGCTAGTTGGCATATAAACCTGTACTACTGTTGTCGGTGTTGGCTTCGTATCTATCTTGACAATGATAATGCGATCACTGTGCTGGTCATAGTAGTTTACCCGCATTCCTATTTTCTTATTCATTATCAATCCTACTCCTGTGATACCCCCAACTGATTTTTTATTTATTATCCTGTACTCACCTGACTAGAAATCCTGTTCATCCTGCCACCGAACTTCACTAATCCCCACTATATCTAACTTCAACCTATCCATTTCCCTTTTTAAATTTTCTAATTTTCCTACTCGATTAAGGGATCTAACATTCCACGCTCCGATCCGTAGAATGCCAGTATTGTCTGTCCTGATGATCACATCCTCCTGAGTAGTCCCCACCCGGAGATCCGAATGGCGGACTATTTTACCTCCGGAATATTTTACCCGAGAGGATGCCATCATCATATGTTCATACAGTAGAGCTGCATGTCCTCGGGAGAGGTAACGGCTGTAGTTTCCCCTTGCTTTCAGCCGTCCGCAGTAGCTGTGTGGCAAAGCCACATTAGCTGATGTTACAAGGCCAGCTCAGTCAACCTTCTAGACTGTTGCCCCTGTAACTATTGAAAAGGCTGCTGCCCCTCTTCAGGAACCACACGTTTGTCTGGCCTCTCCACAGATACCCCTCCTATATGGTTGCACCTACGGTACGGCTATCTGTATTGTTGAGGCACGCGAGCCACCCCACCTCGGCAATGTCTGTGGTACATGGGAGTGGGTACAAGGCTAGAAGAGAATTCTCTTAAAGTACAAGTCTAGAAGAGAATTTATTGGGGAAATCTGAATGCAAAGTACAAGTTTGGATACGAAACAGCAATTTAAAATAGGCCGAGAGGAGATCGCGATGTACCAATGGAAATCAGAAGGATACATAAAGAAATTTTTGCCTGAAGGGCCTAGAAACACACAGTGATAGCTGAAGGCTTTGCTCTAAGAACACACCATGTGGAGCAAATATCACATGCGAATGGAGGATACGGAATTGAATATTTCACAGGCACTATACAGAATAAAAATATTCCCGTATATTAGTCACATTCCACAAAGCTAGAAAGAAACTGAACAGAGTTCATACACCGCCAGCTAGTCACACACAGGTTACCGTTATCAAACCGAATTATTTGCATATTCACCACGTTTACTTATGCAAAATCACCAAAATGAAATTAAATACATTTCCGTACATGATCGGAGAAACTTATCCCGAAAAATGAACCTTAGATCTGAGGTCTAACAAACCAGACAATGAATCGCTACCTTCTCAAGGGAGGAAAGAAAATCAGAACGTCTTACCAGGTCAATGCGCAGCCACAGAATTTCCTATCCGCCTGCGAGACCCCCACCACCAGCAGCCGGAAATCGACCGGAAATCGGTAAAAAAACCTGGAAAAACCGTGGTGGTGGGGGAGCCTAAACTCGCGCGTCCAACTGAGGCTCGCTAACTGGGCATTGCCAACCCAACTTGTAACCAAAGGGTGGGGGAACCTCTTTGGTAGTATCAATAACAGAGGTTGGTAACGACTACCTATCGATACAAAGCCAGAGAAACACAAGGACTGAGCAGCCGATGACGAAAATTCTCATACATACACTCGGACTCCCATGCTAGCAGATTCTCATACGTGCACATACAGAATAAAGCAAGTACACCTTCTCACAGGCAGCGACGTCACGGAGAAACCGTTCATATTGCCACATTCATTGACACAATGATAAATTATTAGCATGATAAAATCCCAGCAATATTACAGAAACTAACATTTAAAAACATGAAATGAAATGCTATTCCTCATGCCTCCGAACGAGAGGAGTTCTCGTTTAGCAAACAAGCCCGTCTAGTGAACTTAGATAATTTACAAAGTTAAAAACGTAGGGAAGACGGCAGACAGCTGTCTTTCAAACTCAACTACGCTTCCGGAGCCACACCAGCCAACGATATCACTCGCGGTAGAAAGGATCTCAACGACAGACATTCCACATTCCAAAATCCAACTAAACATCTTTGTAGATCTGAATGCCTACTTTTCACGTTATTCACATTTTTCCCCCATGCGTTTTAATTTCTTCGCGAAAGAAGTGTCGTGCTTCACACATACGCACACCGTCATTGAAGCAATACAAAAAAGAAGATTAAGGATTTGCAAGTCACTCCGACCTCGCGTAAATTTTCATTTAACACAGTGAAACTTTGTAAAATGTGAAACTTTGTAAAATGAATCTACTGCTGCTGTTGTCAAACTATTCTGACGACGTGTTTTCAAGTTAAAGCAATGCAATATCATGTACACGCATTCAAAGTACAGTATATACATGTTAAATTCATCTGAAATGTTTTATGCACAAATAAATGTGCAAGCTTATCTTCTCAGGTCCTTACTACATCACAAGATCTAACTTAATAATGACCCTTTTATTACTCCTCTGCATTTGATAATACTGCTTAATCGGAATATTATGAGAATAAGAAACACAGCAAAGCACTCTGATGCAAATGAATTACTGTAAGCAAATTTATATTGCTTTAATATCTTTCAGCACCTTTCTTTCCTACGCAACAGACCGCCATTTTTCTTTCACAAACAACTCACTGCTGTGACGATTATTTTTCTGACACTTTTCCACAAATAATATCAAACTTCAAAAATCATTAATCATGTAGCATAAATATTCAAAGCAATTATGAGGGTGTAGGTATTAAGTACTGGAAGTAGAACCATAGAATTCTAATAAAAAACTTCATTCAAGAAAGATTACGCAACAATGAAACTACGTGGTTGTGCAATCAACTTGGCAGCAAACTACAAACATATAAACACAGCATTAATACCTTGTGGTGACTTCTTTTCACAATGAAATAATGTGAGAGATGCCTGACTCATCACGTGATATACCTCTGGATAAACAGTATTTGCCGCCAGTGCGACAGATAGACCTGGAAAAGAACTGTCAAACCTCGCAGCTACAGCCGAGCGCGGGAACGATAGATATTATAACAAGGTAGGTATATATCTTTGGCGTGAACTGCCAAACTAAGGAGGCGTACCAATATAGCATTCAGTTTGTGGCATCTGGGACTACTGTCTAGTGCCACCCTTTTATAGAACACGGTGCACTACAGGATCTAGTGCCACCGTCTAGGGCAGCGTTTGGCAACTGGCGGACCGCGGTTCACGTCCGGACCGCGGGAGGCTAAAACTTGACCTCCAAAAATATTTTGAAACGACAAGTTACATTCTAAAAATATATTTTTTTTAAAAAACTTTTTTTCTGAGGATAACAATTCGTATGAGAGCCACCATTTTAATTTTTCTAGAATTTTACAGTTATCGGCTGAATGATGATAATTATAGGTAGATTAATGAAATGGTTGTCATGATGTGCGACGCTGGAGAATACACTGACTCGCGGCGGCAAAAGGAAGCATACTGGCCGGTGATCCGCTAAAACGTCCTGTGCAGATGAATGCAGCACGAGAACTTTATCTAACGAACAAGGAAATTCCATAAATAGACTTCATACTCTGTGTGCGCCTCGATTGCGCCTCGAGTGCCAGACTACAAATCCGAAGGTCGCGGGTTCGATCCCCGCCAGGTTCTAGGATTTTTATATGTCACTTTCCACTTCTTTCACCTCTGGCAGTATTGCTCATGTGAAAAATACAGAGTAGCACCGTGGTTCGGAACCCACGTTAAACTGTAGGTCCCCCTATAACTGGCTGGGTAAGTCAGTTCGAAGGTCGGAGGAAGGCAAAGGCATACCACCTCCAACCAGGATCATGCCTAGTAAAGCACTGTGGTGTTCAAAGCAACCTTCGGGTTGTTGACTGCTTTACCTATTTTTTACTCTGACTGTCTCTGAAACCTCTATGTAAACGGTCTGGGCATATCGATTCAAACACCATTTTTGTGGTCTTAAAATCACCTTTTGAGGTTTCTCCAGCAGCAGAACGGACGGATGTGGATGCGAGGTTGTTCCACTTTTCAAAGTCTTCACTCCAAATGGAGATAATAGACTGGCAGGACGACATTTCCTTGCAAACATTTAAAAATGAATCCACTGGCGAATTGCGGAGTTAATATGTCCCGCAAAAATATGAAAATTGCAAAACATTACGCACCTACCTAGCTACTATGTTTGGCTCCACATATATTTGTCACATTTCATTAAAAAAAATTAATTTGTTGACGAATACGTATTGCTCAAGATTAACGGCAGCCCACTTTGGAGACACTATTCGCATAAGATACTCCGCATGTGAATCTAACTTTAAGAAACTGGCTCAAGACCGCAAATGTAATTTCTTGCATTGATTTTTTAAAGCAAATAGCTACAGCTCATTGTATTTCGTAATTTTTAGTGAAAATTAATCAAAAAATAGTACGTTTATTGTATGACTTGTTACTGGAATTTTCAGAAGTTTGACTACACGTTTTATTTAAAACTTTTTGTGAGGGAAAATAAAAATATATAAATAACATATAAATTTTAAAACTTCGTGGCAGATTAAAATTGTGTGCCGGAACCGGGACTCGAAACTCGGACCTTTGCCTTTGGCGGGCAAGTGCACTACTGACTGTGCTATCCCGACACGACTGACGATGCCGCCCCACAACTTTACTTCCGACAGTACCTCCCCTCCTACTTTCCAAACTTTACAGAAGCTCTCCTGCGAACCATGCAAGACTAGCACTTCTGGAAGAAAGGATATAGTGGAGATATGGCTTAGCCACAGCCTAAGGGATGTTTCCAGAATGAAAACATTAAACTTCCTGGCAGATTAAAATTGTGTGCCGGAACCGGCACTCGAACCTGGGACCTTTGCCTTTCGCGAGCAAGCACGCTACCGACTGTGCTATCCCGACACAGTTTTACTGGAATATTACACATTTTTATTTCACATCTTTTGTATTACATGTTAGTTAGAGACTGAAAATTAAAATAAAAAATTGATAAAGAATATGTGGTTTTACTTCTGGACCTCGATAAAAATTTTCAAAAGTGTCTCGACCCCATCCAAGATTACTTGCCAACCTCTGGTCTAGGGCCATCCTTACTTCTTGTACCTCCGTACAAACCTACTTCAACACAATCTCCACTCTCAAATGAGACGGTGGTGCTAAAATACGAAGTTTTCCTCCCCACAGAGTAGAGATATTGACGTAACCGAAAGGCGGTGTGGGAAATCGGCGACCGTTCCCGAGCGAGAGCAAGTCTCGCGAAAGACGGCACAATGGTGGAGGTGGCTCCACTTATCCGGTCAGCGCGGGTTGGGGGTGGGTGGGGGGCACGAGCCGACAATTAGGACAATTATATCGTCTGGCAAGGGCGGTCGCAGACGGACGGAAGGCCCCATTGTTCTCTGCAGGCCTCTCCAGGAGATGAGCCGGCACTGGCGCGGATCACGACTCCATTGTGGTCGCAGCAGCCGCCAGTCGCCGAGTATTTGACCAACAGGTCGCGGGAGGTAGAACTCTGCAGCTCTGATGCTCCCCACTTACACGCTATCCTCACAGTCGTCCTCGGTAACCTAAAGTGTAACTTCCACTTGACACGTAACAGCTTTAAAGAGACTACCATTGCCTGTGGTCGAAATTAAACCATCGTGTTTACAAAGTAACAAAACTCAAATAATTGTTAATAGATTGTGTTACAAAAAGGTACGGCCAAACTTTCAGGAAACATTCCTCACACACAAAGAAATAAAATATGTTATGTGGACATGTGTCCGGAAACGCTTAATTTCCATGTTAGAGCTCATTTTATTACTTCTCTTCAAATCACATTAATCATGAAATGGAAACACACAGCAACAGAACGTACCAGCGTGACTTCGGACACTTTGTTACAGGAAATATTCATAATGTCCTCCGTTAGCGCATGGAATCCCTGATGCGCTGATGCAGCCCTGGAGAATGGCGTATTGTATCACAGCCGTCCACAATACGAGCACGAAGAGTCTCTACATTTGGTACCGGGGTTGCGTAGACAAGAGCTTTCAAATGCCCCCATAAATGAAAGTCAAGAGGGTTGAGGTCAGGAGAGCGTGGAGGCCATGGAATTGGTCCGCCTCTACCAATCCATCGGTCATCGAATCTGTTGTTGAGAAGCGTACGAACACGTCGACTGAAATGTGCAGGAGCTCCATCGTGCATGAACCATGTGTTGTGTCGTACATCTATAGGCACATGTTCTAGCAGCACAGGTAGAGTATCCCGTATGAAATCATGATAACGTGCTCCAGTGAGCGTAAGTGGAAGAAGATGAGGCCCAACCAAGTCATCACCAACAATTCCTGCCCAAACGTTCACAGAAAATCTGTGTTGATGACGTAATTGCACAATTGCGTGCGGATTTCTCGTCAGCCCACACATGTTGACTGAAAATTTACAAATTGATCGCCTTGGAATGAAGCCTCATCCGTAAATACTAAAATGAGCTCTAACATGGGAATTAAGCGTTTCCGGACACATGTCCACATAACATATTTTCTTTCTTTGTGTGTGAGGAATGTTTCCTAAATGTTTGGCCGTACCTTTCTGTATCATCCTGTATAATTGGGCGGTAACATTGTTAAATACAGACGCCACATAACACGATCACTAACCACAGCGCAGTTACTGTCTATTTACATGTCATTTTATCACACCATATAGACTGCTCAAAACACTTACTGGATCAGGTGAGATATCACACACAATATACATCTTCCTGTTGTGGTCTACAGCCCGCCGACTTATTTGATGCAGTTCTCCACCCTACTGTATCCTGAAGCCTCTTCATCTCCTTAAGATCGGCAACCCACATCCATCTGAATCTGCTTACTATATTCGTCTCTTGGCCTCCCTCTGTGAATTTTTCCCCACACACTTCCCTCCATTGCAAAATGTTCAAATGTTTGTAATTCTATGGGACCGAACAACGTTGGTCAGCAGTCCGGAGTCTTACAAACTACTTAAGCTAAGTTAAACTAACCTAAGGACAACACACAGATCCATGCCCAAGGAAGGATTCGAAACTCCGACGCGGAAGGCCACTCAATCCGTAACGTGACTCTCCAGACCACTCGACTACTTCCGCGCGGCAATCCCTTTGCTCCCCAATTCTGTTTAGTAGCTTTTCACGATCTACCCACCTAATCTTCATAAATCTTCTGTAGCACCACACTTCCTGCTGGCCGCAGTGGCCGAGCGATCTGCAGCGTGCCAATCACAGTCTGCACGGCCGCTGCGGTCGGGGGTTCGAATGCCCCCTCGGGCATGGATTTGTGCCGTCTTTAGTATAAGCTATTCATAAGTAGTTTGTAAGTTTAGGGACTGATAACCCCGTAATTAAGTCCCATAAGCTCTACAACATTTGAACATTCATCCACTTCCTTTCCAATTTGCTTCCATCCAGTCATCAACCAACCAACCTTCCTGTCTAAATTATTTATTGTTCTAGTTTCTCTCCCATACAAGGCAACACTTGACACAAATACCTTCAGAAAAGACTTCCTTACACTTAAACTAATATTCGATGTTAGCAAATTTCTCTTATTCAAAAACGCGTTTCTTCCCATTGCTATTCTGCATTTTATATCCTCTGTACTGTGACCATCATATTTTACTGCCCAAGTAACAAAACTTATCTACCGCCTTTATTGTTTCGTTGCCTAATCTCATTCCTTCAGCATCGTCTGATTTTCTAAGACTGCATTTCATAACCTTTGCTGTGCTCTTGTTAATGTTCATCTTATACGCTACTTTCAACGCTCTGCCCATTCCGTTAAATTGTTCTTTCAGGTCCTTTGCTGTGTCTAACAGAATTAAAATACCATCATCAAAACTCAATGTTTTTATTTCTTCTTCCTGAACTTTAATTCCTTCTCTGAATTCTTCTCTGCTTTCCTTCACAGTTTGCCCCATGTACAAATTGAATAACACTGGAAAAAGGCTATAATTCTGTCTTACTCTCTTCCCAACCACTGCGTCCCTTTCATGCCCGAATTTCGGACATACATCTTACTCACCAGTTGAAATAGTTCTGTCATGGCAGGTTCTCCAAGAGAATTCAGTAGTTATGACGGAACGTCGTCCACTCCAGAGGCCTTGTTTCGACTTAGGCAATTAAGTGCTCTCTCAAATTCTTCTCACAGTATAGTATTTACTAGATCAGCTTCATCTACTTCCTCTTCCTTTCCTACAATATAGTGTCGAAGTTCATTCCCTTTGTAGAGCCCCTCTATATACTCTTTCCACCTTTCTCGTCTTTAGTCAGAACTGGATTTCCATCTTAGATTCTTGATATTCATACAGCTGTTTTTCTTGTCTCCAAATGTATATTTTATTTTCCTATAAACGGTATCTATTTTTTCCCTTGTTAGACATTCCTCCACAATTTACATTTGGCTTCTAGCCACTCCTGCCTAGCCATTTTGCAATTCTAGTCAATCTCATTATTTGTTTGTACTCCCTTTTGCCTGCTTCATTTATTCCATTTTTACATGCGTATCGTAGTGTATTTTATTCAGATATTGGTTACAACTGCAATTTTTCTGTGTTGCAGTAAGATATTTTGCTCAATGAGATTTGTCCGCTGAACAAGTTGGCTACTCACTTCGTACAATTCGTTCAGCTACAAGCATGTTGTCCACCAGAACGAAGCCATCTCCTATGGCGCCAGCATAGGGCTCAACTAAAGGTCGAAGGATCTCTATACTTTTGAGCAGTCAAAGCGCCATTCTGAACGACATAGAAGTCCGTACATACGCCAATACTGACTCCTGCCCCCACTATTCGTCCATCACCACGGCAGAAACTAGAAATTACCTCCAACTTTAATGTGAGAAGCTTACAATATTTACCACAACGAAACCATGTAGTTTGGTAGAGAATCCTAATAAATTCTGGTCGTATATAAAGCATACCAGCGGCAAACCACAATCGATACCTTTAGCAATGGTAAACTACTCTTGAGAGCTCTGCTAAAGCAGAACTGCTTAACACAGCTTTCCTAAATTCCGTCTACAAAGAAGATGAAGCAAATACTCCATAATTCGTATCAAGAACAGCTTGCAGCATGCATAATTTAGAATTAGATACCCATGCAATATTAAAGCACCTTAAATCGTTTAACAAAAGCAAGTCTCCCTGTCCTGATTGTATACCAGTTAGTATGCTGATGTAGTAACACCATACCTATCTAATATACTCAACCGCTAGCTCAGCGAAAGTTCCTCAACCAAAAATTGGGAATTTGCAATGGTTACTCCAATATTCGAGAAAGGCAATAGGAATTATCTGCAAAATTACAGGCCTTTATCGTTGACGTCGCTTTGCAGCATGATTTTAAAACATATACTCCCCTCACATATTATAAATTACCTCAAAGAGAACGACCTATTCGCCTATAGTGAACACGGATTCAGAAAGTATCATTTTTGTGAAACAAGATGTGATGAGCTCTATAGACTAGGGATGTTAAATAGTTACCGTATTCCTAGATTTTGAAATTGATCTCACAAGCGTCTCCTCATCAAATTGCGTGCTTATGGAATATTGCCACAGATGTGCCATTGTGTTCGTGATTTCCTGTCAGACAGGACACAGTACGTTGTAATTGACGGTAAGTCATCGAGTAGAAGTGATATCTGGCGCTCCTCAGGAAAGTGTTATAGGCCCCCTACTGTTCCTTATTTTTATAAACAATTTAGGAGACAATCTTAGATTGTTCGCAGATATTGTTGTCATTTATCGGTGAGTAATGTCGCCAGAAGATCAAAAGCAACTGCAAAATGATTTGGATAAGATATATGCATGGTGCAAAAAATGGTAATTGACCCTTAATAATGATTAATGTGAGTAAAAGAAATCCGTTATACTTCAGCTACACGATAAATCAGTCAAATCTACAGACCGACAATTCAACTTAGTCCCTAGAAATAACAATTACGAACAAGTTAAATTAGAAAGAATACAAAGAAAATACTGTAGGGCAGGGGAACGAAAGGCTTCGCTTCATTGACAGAACACTTACAAGATGCAACAGTTCTACTGAAGAAACTGCCTACACTACAATTGTGCGTCCTATTTTGGAGTATTGCCACGTATTGTGGGATCCATAGCAGATGGGACTGATGACCTATTTAGAAAAAGTTCAGAGAAGGGCAGCTCGGTTTTTTTTTTTTTTTATTTATTTATTTATTTTTTTTTTTTTATCGCGATATAGGAGAGAGATCGTGTCACGGAAATCGAGTTGAGGTGGAAATCATTGAAAGAAAAGCGTTATTCGTTGCGGGAAGATCGGTTTACGAAATTTCTTTCACCAACTTCTCTTCCGAATACGATCATATTTTGTCAGCATCGACTTACATTGGGAGACATGACCATTATAATAAAATAAGTAAAATCAGATCGAAAAACAGCAAGATTTAGGTTGTTCCTTATTCCGGCAAGCTATTAGAGAATGGAACTGTAGAGAAATACGAGTATAATTCAAGCGTTTCAGTGAACACTCCGCCTAGGCTAACCAACTCTCCCATATTTCCCGTTATCTCCCGTATTTGAACAACTTTTTCATAATCTCCCGGGTCCCGTAGTTTCAGGCTCAGTGGCCATTTTTCTCCCGTTTTGAACTTTACTTATCTTTTTTCTGTTTTACATATACACCGATATTTTTCAAACATAAATAAATGAAATGCAGCAACCAGTTGCTTGTCGTTATTTATTTTAAACTCAACGACCGGTTTCGGGCGAATCCTAGAACCCCCTCAATTGGGGCACAAGTTAAGATACATAAAGAAAATTGGCCTATTAGACCAATAGTGAACTCAATTGACACAGCATCCTACCATCTTTGTAAAAAACAAAATATTCCTAGATCAGTTTTACAAATATGAAAATACTTACACCATCAAAAACCGCAAAGAATTTATTGATGCTCTTGTTCACATGAAATGGCCCAATAACTGTCTTTTGGTATCATTCGATATTGTAAATTTGTACACGAATGTACCTGTTGTAGAAACTATTCGTATCATCGAAGATAACTTCAAAGATCAAAATGTCCTCAATAATGAAGAAATAGATGAATTTGTTAGACTACTGCACACTGCACTTAAGTACAATATTTTCACATTTAACAATAAACTGTACCAACAGGTAGAGGGATTAACAACTGCCTAGCAGGTAGCATGGCTGACATTTTTATTAACACTTTAGAAAATGAATTTTTCAGAAAGTTTCCCGACATCCATAAGAATATTATGTTCTACAAACGATACGTGGATGACATCTTCCTCATATATCAAGGGACACCAGCCGACATTCCTTACATTCAGGACCTCTTAAACAGTTTACATAATAACATCAGTTTCACCTATGAATTACAAGATGACAATGGTAACATTGATTACCTGGATTTGTCTATCAAAATCGTAGACAATGAAGTGTCCTTTGATATATTTAGGAAACCTACTATCACCAATAGTATTGTTCACTGTTCCTCTTGTCACCCAGTTAGCCAGAAACATAATTACTTCACATCTATGATTAACAGAATTATTCAAACTCCACTGTCTGATTAAGCGGTTCAGAGAGAGTTGCAAATTTTAGAGTATGTGGCAAAAACCAATGGCTATGACCCTTGTTTAATAAAGAGACTATTTAAACAGAGAACTGACAAGTCAAAACCTTTGACTTCACTATGCAATGTAGAGAAACCTAGTTATATTAAGATGCCTTTTTTGGCAACATCTCTTACCAACTTGCAAATTTGCTTAAGAAATATGGCATCACAGCAGCTTTCTGCACCAAGAATAAAATTAGCCAACTACTCCTACACAATGAGCAACAAACAGGTAGCAGTAATGCACTACTTAAATCTGGTGTCTACCAAATAAATTGTGAAAACTTTCCAGCAAGTTATATTGGCCAGACTGTCAGAGCATTTAAAACTAGATTTAGGGAACACCTCCCTAACAAAAAAGGAGAAAATCCCTATAGGTCCACTTTTGCCCAACACCTAATAGATGCAAAACATACAGCTCCAAGTATTGATAAGTTAGACATCTTACACTTTGTAAATAAAGGAGCTAAAATGAACTTTCTTGAAGAGCTAGAAATATATAAGCATTCTAAATCACAAGAATGTAATCTATTAAATGAACAAACTATGTTAAGAAACAAGGTTTTCCTTCAAATGTTCAAATGTTTGTATAGTCTATGGGACTTAACTACGGGGTCATCAGTCCCTAAACTTACAAACTACTTATGAACTACTTACGAACTAGGACGGCACAAATATCCATGCCCGAGGGGGGATTCGAACCCCCGACCGTAGTGGCCGTGAAGACCGTGACTGGAGCGCCTTAGTCCCCTCGGCCACCGCGGCCGGCTAAGGTTTTCCTTGATTGTTTAGCCACACTCTTGGATGATCATTGAAAATGTACTATGTGTTCATACAGTATAATGGTTGCTTCTTAATTGTAATTGTCTCTGTAAAACACTAAGTGCAGATATTATTGTTTGAACTTTTTCACCTTTGCCCAACCCTTCAATTGCTCTACTTTATATAAAAGTCACAAATTAAACTCCATTCTTTCACTATGTTTTCTCCAGTGCGCTGATTACTCACACTGGCTTCACTTATCTGTTGTAGTTGTCTCCAACAACCACCTCCCCTCCCTACTGTTTTGAGTTTTAACCCATCCTAGTACCTTTCATAGTATGCCTGCTCCATAGGCTTTCAAGATTGATAAAGATGTAATAAAACGATTAAATCAAAAGTTAATTTCAACAAACCACAAGTAAGATATGCTGTACCCATACGGTTCCTCATTAACTGATTAGCTCTTCTTTGCATAAGTCACATCAGCCCCTTTCACATATTGCACATGTTTTACAGCCTTAACTTTTCTGACTAACCCACCCTAATACTGCACATTAATGCATAACCAGTTCTACACAGACACTATCTTAAGATTGAAAGTAGTAGCCACCCCACATTACAGTTATAGACCATATATAACTTTATCAACAGTCACAGAGCATACACTTGTGGGACATTGCATATGGATCTGTCTTTGCACAATTTCCGCTAAACTCCATCCTCCCCCCATCCCATACAATTATCAGCTATTCCCCTTCTTCTATAAAACTATCCATAACAAATAACCATAAACTTTGTGCACACCTTACATACCCTATCTCCACAATCACACCATCCTATTCATCAATTATATACACACACACACACACACACACACAACACTCTCCACCTGCTACCTGCTTATAAACTTAGTATATTCCCCCTCCCCTACTACATTAAGTAACTCTCATAATACCCTTCTTCCTCTGCGGTACAACTACATTAAAATTATCCCAGCTTCCTATTTTCGCAGCCCTAATCCCATTCCTTTATGTAACCCTACTCTCTTCTACTTTACTACACAATGCAGTTAAGTAGTATACCACCCCCCCCCCCCGCCACCCATTACATCTCACTCCCATACTAATGTCTATCTGTGGTTCCTCAAACTGTCCATGGTTACTTCTTCTTCCTCTTTGTGCAGGTTCCTTACCTCTATTCCCTCCCCCCCCCTCCCCCATCTCCACTTCACTCAGTCATCAACTACTTTCTACCACTCTAACCCCTCCCACCCCATAAATACTTGGATACATATGCCAGTTGTAACTTTTAGTAACTATTTCCTCCTCTCCCCCTCCCCCCGCCTCATATTAAAGATAGGCTATTTTATGCCCCCACCTTTTTAAACTGCACTATGCAATACTCACTACCATTATGATAGTGACTTGTTTATTTCATTTTAAAAACCCAGCCACCACTTACTCTTATTGTACCTTAAAGCACCATGACCTGCTCTACACGATTATCCTCTTTGGTATATTCCTAGCTATTTCACTGTTTAACTTTCTTCAGTTGCCTGACTAGATGTACCAATTGTAACACTAGGGTAATATTACTGTAACCATTCACATTTCTTTGCACATTAGTTCACGCATCTTAATACTTATAACCCACATCCTTAACTTATTCATTGTACGATAATCACTTCATCAATCTATCCCCATTAAATTTTGGAGCCATAGACACAATGACAAATTATTTATATTGACAGATGCCCTGACAGTGACATTCTAAGCATCCTACTACTGTGTCAGCTGGTAGTTCTGAAATATTCCGCCTATGGCGCCACTTATCATTGTACTTATAGACTACTGAAATTTAATCTGCTAAGCGACTGATTTATCAGTCACCTGCTCCTCTCTTTATGCTTTTCTTCAACTACTTTGATTATTACTGTTTTCCCATAGCCTTCTTCCCCTTTTTTATCGTTACTCCTTTACTATAAGCCTCATCCATAGATTCTTTGTTACCAGCTAACTGTTATTCATTCCATAATCTTTGCACTTAGCGTTGATTCCACTAGTAGCATATTTATTTATTAAGCAATAGTACAAAAATGTAAGTGTTAATTTCATCCCATTATATGAACTTATCTTTATTACATTCTATTTGGTTCGAAACTGCTGCATATTTCTGTAATCGACTTTTATACGTTCTATAGCCTTATTGTATACAAATGCACTTGTTTGTCTGTATAGAGACCAGAAGAAGGGCACTCAAGCGCCCGAAACCGGTCGTTGAGTTTAAAATAAATAACGACAAGCAACTGGTTGCTGCATTTCATTTATTTATAATCTTGACAGTTGCTGTAATGGATAAAACACTTCAATTTTTCAAATATTTACATTTTTTACGCACTGTCAGAATTCATTGAAACGTCAAGACAGCAGAGACCACTGACACTATCGACGTTATGTCTATTGATTGTCTTAGAAATGGACGACGAAGCTTGGCGGTTGGTAGTGACATTGTTTCTAAGCCGGAGGTTATTGTGAATCGTTGTTCGAGATTTTAAGACAGGCAGTGAGGACGAAGCTAAAACGCCACAAAAAAATAAAAAAGCTATATGTGTACATATCTTACGAAGCGGGAAACTTTATATTTCCTGATTGGACAAGCACGGTCAAATGCTTGTACAGAAAACTAGTCAATCAAAAATTATTAATATTGAGAACTTTGGTAAACTAGTAAGTTGTAAGTATACCAGGAAGTAATGCTCACGCTGAGAGTATTTTCTCTCATGAATTTTATAAGCGGGGAGGTGAAAAGAATAGAAGTAGCAAAAACCTAATAAAATCTGAACTGTAAGTTGCCATGAATTTTCCTTATACATTCAAATAAATTTTAACAACTTGCTAAAAAAATTTAAGAAATAAAAGATTTTTTTAAATTCAACGACAGTCAAAATCTATTGTAAATATCTGTACGTATTTGTGATATGTAAATCTTTCCATGCTCTTAATCTCAATTATTATTTCTCTAGGATACAAGTATCTCTCTTATTTTCGTTTAGAAAAGTTGGTCCCCTACCTCTTGTATGCACTTCATTGTGAGTATCTCTGTAGATGTAGATGTAGATATGGTGATGTTTCCTGCACATAAGCAGCATTGTTCCGGATTCCACGTTCTTTCCAGATGTTGAACCGAAGATTGTCCTGCTGAACACAGAATTTTGATTCATCCCGTGAACAGCATCCGGCGCCATTCGTTGCGACTCCAATGTTCCCCGCCCAGTTTCTGCGAGCTAATGGGACACACGGCATAGGCCTCCGTTGAAGCCACATTTCCGGACTGTTTGTGTTGATATTGCGCATCCAAGTGCTGCCTGGAGGGTGCGTTTCAGTTGAGTGCCATTCAGCCTCCTATCCCGACGGGCTGTTAACCAGAGATAACGCTCATTCGTGTACAACCTTGGCTTTGCCTTTTTTATTTTTTCAGGATTCCTGTTGTCTGCAGTAGCAAACTACAATTTGGGACACTCCAATAGCTGCAGCCACCTCCCTCTGTGTCTGCCCCGCTTCCAACCTTTCTATGGCTGTCTTTGCCGTAGCTTCGGGTCACATAGTTGTTGCATTGCACTACCTCCTCACTACAGTAACTGAACGCTGCTGCTTGCGCAAATCGTTTCGTAGTGTAAACACAAGTGTCCCAGCCTCGTCGACGGTTTTGTGTCTCGTTTCCGTCGTAGGTGTCGGTGGCCGAGGAGAACGACCGACACAAGAATAAAGGATGCACGCTTGTGCCGGTACGAAGGTGAGCAGCCAGTGGGACAGCAGAAACTAGAAACACTAGAGTAAATTAGAACGAGATATATATTTCTTAGAGACTTAGTAATACTTAACTTTTACATAGCTCAGTACTGCAGAATGCTGATACATAGTTGAGCTAGAGGCCTGCCTAGTGCCTGTCCGATAGCCAAGTCTGCACTGGTGCCTATCTGATTCCGAAGTGTAAACTCGTTCCTATCTCAGTCCCAAGTGAACGATGTCGTTCAGTGGTGGCCACGAGCGGAGTTGCAGCAGAGGGCGCTCGTGGCTGACGCCGTAAGAACGCCGCGCCGTGCGTGCATGGCGGCGCGCGGCGAAAGTAGGTGGCGCGCACTTTAGACTTGTGGGACACCACACAAGTCAACACCAACCCCCTCTGCAGGAACTTTCTCTTATTAGCACTATCTTGGTTGCCGCAATTTTGTTGTCTCCACTGCGTAGAACAGGCAGAAAAAACGTCGAACCATTCTAGTTCATTCTGTCGATGACCATACTACAGAACCTAGATATCTCCACTGATCCTCTAATGGTTTTGACCAGTGTATTTGTAGTCACAAAAGTCATTCTTTTATCTTCCAGATTACCAGAATAACTCCTTAGATGAAAACAACCTTCATGCCACACATTTCTTGAGGTGTTCCTATCTTTAAAAATCTGCAAGCCTTCGCCACAGACCACAGGCCTCTCTAGTACAAAATGAAATGGTAACTCATTGTCAATTATAGCCACTTAGACCGTGATAAAATCAAACCACTACGTCGTCCTCAACACGTACACAGCAGCGGTCGGTGGCATGCTGAGCGCTGAGTGTGTAACCGCGCAGTTAGTCACGTAGGCCACCATTGCGGGGGAGATTGTACCCTAACCATCGATTTTAAGGGGATGGGCGGCTACATTGCTGCCGTCGGGGCCATTTAATCCAATTGTCCATTTTTCCACACGTTACTTACGTCGCAATACCATCCTGCACGCCTCTACTGGTACGGCGGCGACGCTAAAAATTCCGATTGGACAAAAATGCCAATTGTATTTCCGGCTTAGGTCCCAAACTGGAATACTATCCTGTGGCTTTAATAGTGGACAGAAAACCTGCGTCAGGCGGCGTCAACAGCGTGATATCTACACTTTGTGATCAATTTTTTACCGACACATATTAAAGAATACTACCTATAGTCAAAATTCGTCTATTTTATTTAGGAGGTAACGAAACTGTTTCTTTAAATGTAATTAGAATTTATTGATAAGCAGATTCTTAGTTCCCATCTGTTCCCTCCAAATGTAATGATTTTAACTGAATGCTACACGAAGTAAAGAAAGATCGAAGAGGAAACAGAACGAGGAAGTCGTAGCTATTCAAACTGAATTAATTTAAAATTAGGAACACAGCTGAATTCTCTAGTAGCAGCGTCAGGTGAGCACAAAGTTATTCTTTGTAAGAATACTCTAAAAAATGTTGAAAATTTTATATATATATATATATATATATATATATATATATATATATATATATATATATATATATATATATATATATATATTAAAAGTGGCCAGGTTTGTAAGGATATATTTTAAAATATTGCTTTTGTATTTATATTGTTTATTTAGTTTGCCAGCTAGCTCAGTAAATGGATGAAACATAAACCTTTTCAGGAATGTGATTATTGAGGTTAAATTTTAGTTGAAGGTATTCAACTAGTGCGAGTATTCTTACAAAGTAGTCTCACAAAAAATGCTATAAAATAATATTCAATCGCAGATGAAGTCAATGTGGAACCTATTTTTAAAATTCTGAATATTATTCTCAGTTACGTATATCATCGAAACTTTCACTGAATGTCCAACTTGAAGTAAAATCGCAAAGTCTGAATTCAGTGAAGCTAAATGAAAACTGTCGTTTAACTTTTTAAGATACGGGTATCAGGAAATTATATAATGAAATATTATTCCCTTTTCATTCAGAATAATAATAGCAGTATCTCTGAATAATTATGCACTTCATAATTTATAGATCTTTGTAAGATACCACATTGTACCATACAAATCCAGTTTGGTTATGCAGAGCTGAAATAGAATATTATTATGTTTTTTATTAAAACTTATTTTTCACCCGTCCTTGCTTTATCAGTTATGAATTCTATATTTGCCACGTAATGGCGGCGGTTGATGCAATCTGTGTCGTTAGCTTCTTGCTCAAACAAATGCTAATGGCGTCTTTTAGCATTTCATATAAATGATAAGGATATTTCTAACTAATTAAACTTCGTACACTTATTTCATTTAATACATATATTTTAAAACTGCAAAATGTTCAAACACATTTACAGACCTCATTACAATGTTTCCTTCATTTTCATCAAAAACAATCTCGTCATGACTATGAATCGACCAGCGCAGATAAGAAACAAGGCACAACAAGCTACAGCAACATTACTTTTTAACATTACATACATATATATTTTTTTTTAATTGTACAAATATAATAACACACATTAAAATAATTATTATTTGTTACGAGTGTATACACAGACACCTTTTGTTACATGATGCGTCTATGTTAGTGGTATACTTAACTTTTCAGTCGTCGAAAGACATTACATCTTCCAGGATAGTAAGGGAAGAGGAAGTAAGTGATGATAAAACAGGAGAAACTGTACTGAGATATGAAATTAATGGAGCACTGGGTGACCTTATTCGAAACAAGGCCCCTGGAGTAGACGACACTCCCTCAGAGTTACTGAAGTGTCTGGGAGAGCCAGCCATGACAAAACTATTTCAGGCGAGTAAGATGTATGAGACAGGCACAATACCCTTAGACATTAAGAAAAATGTGATAATCCCCATTCCAAAGAAAGCGGGCGCAGACAGGTGTGAAAATTACAGAACCATCAGTTTAATAAGTCATGGCTGCAAAATTTTAACGCGAATTATTTACAGAAGGATGGAAAGCTGGCAGAAGCTGACCTCGGGGAAGCTCAGTGTGGATTTAGGAGAAATGTAGGAACACCTGAGGTAATACTCACCTTACGACTTATCTTAGAAGACAGATTTGGAGAATGCGCCGGACAGTGATAATCCCAAGAAAATATAAAATGTACAAAAATGCAAGTCTCGAGAAGAATTCCTTCTACCATAAAAAGTCATGAGCTGTCATGGGAAACCAAGTCGGTTGTTTTACTTAGTGTTCATGGAACCACTTATTCAACACCTTGTCATAATTTTTTATCTAATTAGTTATCTACCAACATATGTGGTATCAAAATTATATATCTTATTTCTATAATAAATAAAATGACTACGCAAACGCACCATAATATAAAGACATCAGATTACATACAATGATTGAGCAATTACACTTTGATATATAAAAATGCTTTATGTTCCACTATGTAACCAAACGTAATCACGTGCGAATGAAATACGAAGCGCCTCCAGAAAGTAAGTTCCGTTTCAATTTATCTCCGCTACAGCGCTGCGATTGCAGTTCCGCAAATGCGCTGTAGACGATGTGTATCAAGTAGAAGAACGTGCGCCATTTAGAGATCGCTGTCAGTTACGTACGCTTTGTTGTACTTGTTTGAAATGTCGGCGTTGACTGAAAGTCCCGCCGCCTGTTAAATCAGGTCGGTGATTCGGTTACTGAATGCGAGGAAAGTGAAACTAAGTGAAATTTATTGGCAAATTTGCGATGTTTACGGACCAAATGCGATGAGTGATTCGATGGTGAGAAGATGGGTCCGACAGTTCAATGGCGGGCGTAGTGACGTGCACGATGAAGAACGAAGTGGGCGTCCACCTTTGGTTACAGAAGAACTGTTTCACGCGACTGATGACAAGATCCAGGAAAACCGTAGGTTTACAATTAGTGCTCCCCCAAATTGCACGATCACTGATGCATGAAATTGTTACCAGACAACTGAAATTCCATAAACTTTGCTCACGTTAGGTACCAAAGATTCTCTCTGAGTAACACAAAACACAACGGATGGGTAGTGCACTTGAGTTTTTGACCCGTTACGCTGAAAGCGGCGAAGAATTTCTGAGACGGATTGTCACAGGAGATGAAACGTGGGTTTCTTACGACACCCCTGAAAGTAAGCGGCAATCAGTGGAATGGAGGCACACTTCATCCCCACCAAAGATAAAGCCGAAGCAAATCATGACACCTCGGAAAATGATGTGCACAGTGTTCGTCGCGGCGGATCGTCGTCTAATATTTCCTTTACATACGCATACGTATACTTCTTTTAACCACTCTCAACAGCTGCTTACACACGTGAGTTTTGCTTGATGCCCCTCTCAAATTATATGTTTTATTTGCCATCTAGTTTAATTATTGTTAAATGTCTTCAGTCTTCGCGTATTTCTATAATGTTTTTAATGTGTAATGTAGTATGCGATACCAAGAGAAGTGTTTTCATAAGGAGGTGTAAAAAATTGACAGCACATGTAGAGAATCCTACGAAATTCTGGTCGTACGTGAAGTATACCAGCGGCAAAACATAATCAATACTTTCATTACATGACAGAAATGGCGATGCTACTGATGACAGTTCTGGTGAGGCAGAATTGCTTAATACAGCTTTCTGAAATTCCTTCACTACAATAGACGAAACAAATTCCCCGAATTCGTAACAAGATCAGCTACAAGCATGCTTAATTTAGAAGTAGATACCCCTGTAGTATTAAAGCAAGTTCAATGAGTTGACAAAATTATGTTTCCCGGTCCCGATAGCGTACCAATTAGGTTCCTTTCAGAGTATGCTGATGCAATAGCCCCCATAACTTGGCATTATGCACAACCGCACGCTCAGTGAATGTTCCGTACCAAAAGACTGGAAACTTACATTGTTCACTCCAATATTCAAGAATGGCAACTGGAGTGATCCGCTGAATTACAGGCCTATATCTATGACTCGGTTTGCAGCAGGATTTTGGAACATACCTTTTCCTCAAATATTATGAACTACCTCGAAGAGAACGACCTATTGATCCAAAATCAGCATGAATTCAGAAAGTATCGTTCTTGTGAAAATGCGTTAGGATAACATCACCATAACCTTCATCATTCTTGGTCTCTTGCGCACTTTCGACTTTCGCGGCGACCTATAATGACGCCACTCGTTGCATTGGCGTTTCAGTTTTAGCTCGTATGATGTTGCTCATGTTTCATCCGGTTTTACGATACCCAACGTGCCATAGTTCTATACGGCAATGCCGATTCCCCCCCCCCCCCCCCCGCCTCTTGAAGACCTTGATGACACAGTCGTGCTGTTGTAATGCTACTTTCGTATGAAAATGGGTGTTGCGTACTAAAGGTTGGGGACCGCAAATGAAATTTTACCAGGTAGTGAAATATTTTTAAATGAGATTACTAAGCAATTTTGACAAGGAAGGAACAATTTAAACAAAATTATTGGATTCCGCCATTAAATGGTAGCGATCGTAATTTCGGTAGCAAATATAACACCAGAAAGCAACATTACAGAAGAAGTCGGCGGAATCTAAATTTTACCTTATTGAGAGCTGGTACAAACATTTCGGTCATGTTCTGTAGTAATTCTAGCTGAGATGACTGGAATATTACTTCGATAAATTGATGCTGGGATTGTGCGTTTCGGTTACTATTGTTCTATGACCGTGTGGAAAATTAGTAATGATAGTCGCCAAAAATTGCAAAATTATCGGACTTCATAAACATTACGAAGATTTTTCTGCAGGCATTAAAATGTAATAAACCATTCATAGACACGAAATAAATAAAAGTTACACAGAGAATGTTCTAGTACAATCGCGAAACAAATCGCAACAATACCCGAGCATCACTTTATGAAGTACTGGATCTGCTGAAAATAAATAACTTTAAAATTAGTGAGAATGGGGAAGGGATTGCAAGTAAGTAAGATATTTCAAATTAACTGTGGGGTTTTATTTAAATTAATAAAAAAACTAAGCTCACACTTACATGACACGTCCTAGCACATGAAAGAGAAGAACGTAAGTGACGAACAGTTCCGCTCTCTCCCTTCAACTTGTTGCAAAAAATTGAACGTGACAAATGTCATATGTTTATCGATACGCTGGCAGAGAGAGGGCAGAAGTCAGCGACAAGCATCGCAAAAGTTATTAAAAAAATCATTAATGTATTACTACACTGTACGACGTCTTGCACATTCAATCTTGATCCAACTCCGTTGTTTCTGTTTCGAAAACATTGCGACACCGTAATATTAGACCGCTCGCTCACAAGTGATTGAGTTTCGCTTTGCAGGTAAGCAAAGTAAAATGTTTTAGTTTGTCCAATACATGTTTCGCTGGCGTTGCAACATCATCAGTTGGATGTTTAATTCATACTGTCTGTCATATAAACAATGAAATGATTGTTACTTTTTGTACATTAAGTGTAAAAACTACATATACTTGTGAAACTAATATAAATCGTTTCTTATATTTATAGGTATTCTAGGCCTAGCTTAATACCGCATGTAGTTCTGTTTGTGCTTCTTCAACTCACAAAGCGTCACTGAGAATTTTTGACAATTTGTCATTTGCAAACCGAAACGTGCGTTGTTAATGTGGTGAATGGTTAGTTTGTGAATATCGGGTATTTTACGAAAATATAGGACGTCATTTTTATGTTTTGGTTTAATTTTACTGTTGCGAATGTTTCTATAACAAAATGTTTGTGTGTTTATAGCAAGTTTTTGTCACTTACTTTGGTGAATTTGCGCTGTTTTCGCGTTGTGAACAAGCACTGTGTCACTTTCACTTCACTCAATGTTTATGTTATGAAAACAAGATGGCGGGGAGTGGAATTCTGGGAGTAGTGTTAAGAACAGCTGACTGTGTGGGGGCGAGAGTTTTTGAATCATGTTACTTTCGTTTTAGTGTGTGTGTGTGTGTGTGTGTGTTTATGGGTTTTCTGTCAGTTCTTTGAGGGCAAAGAATATGGTTCCGTTACACAGGGCTGTGTATTCATTTATTATTTCTTTTTCCTTTTCGATTGTGCGCACGCCGCTGATGTGCGACGGACCAGTCCATTTGCTCGTAGGTAAGGTAGGTATGTCAACAACGTGTCGTATCAGATATAATAGTAGATTCTATTGCATGGTGTCTCCACATCAGTGTTGCCACTATTTTAGTTCCAACGCTAGTACATAATTTTTGATATGTTACAAAATGATAGACCACTTTTAGAAGAGCAGATAAAGTCTGTAGTTTTCACAAATTGCAAATTATCTGTCGTCCTGGCATATTAAAATTTCGTGCCGGAAGCGGGACTCGAACCTGGGACCTTTGTCTTTCGCGGGCAAACGCTCTACCGACTGAGCAATCTCAACACGACTCACGATGCCGCCCCATAACTTTACTTCCGCCAGTACCTCGCCTCCTACTTTCCAAACTTCACAAAAGCTCTCCTGCGAAACATGCAGGACTATCACTCCTGAAAGAAAGGATATGGTGGAGACATGGCTTAGCCACAGCCTAGGGTGTGGAAAGTAGGAGGCGAGGTACTGGCGGAAGTAAAGTTGTGGGGCGACATCGTGAGTCGTGTCGGGATAGTTCAGTCGGTAGAGCGCTTGCCCGCGAAAGGCAAAGGTCCCAGGTTCGAGTCCCGCTTCCAGCACGCAATTTTAATCTGCCTGGAAGTTTCATATCAGCGCACACTCCGCTGCAGAGTGAAAAGTTTCATTATAATTTGTCTATTTAACACATATAGCTGCGGATCATCAGCAATGTCTGTTCCTTTCGAACAGATGTACCATAGTAGATATATGTGAGATGCCTCGCCCCGTGGTGTTCAGGAGATATCTCCACCCCTTTGTGCTCTGGGCAGCCCTGCATGAAGCATGGTGTCGACTCCCTCCATCACTACTTCAGGCATTAATAGTGTCCATGCCACACGGACTGCGGCACTTATGCGTGTTCGCGGGGGCCCTTCATAATGTACCAATTCGGTTTGTACAAGCAGTACTCTCCAGCGTTGGCCCCTTACTGACATTTATCGCGATTCTTTGATGGAGTGTAAAGGTCCAAGAAACTGGAAAACGAGCAGCTGACTCCCGTGTATAAGAACGGAACCACATAATTGTAGACCAAGATGATTATCATCAGTGTGCTGTAGAATTCTTGAACATATTGTCAGTTCTAATATAGTAAACTAGCTTAAACTCGCAGCTCCGCTCGCGTGTTGGTTGACTATGGCAGATAATCTGCTATGAGACTGGTTTTGAAGGATGAAATGAAATACAATACCTTCTTTAGAAACAAACATTTGTAATCAACATTCAAAGAAAAAAAATATGTGAAGTGCTTAATGACTTACAATAAATAATACATACATCATTCCTTACAGCCTGTGCTGCAATATCTCAACACCTAGGGTGAGAGTAATGTCCAAATTCATCTTAATTTCATGTTAGGCGTTCTGGTAAACTACGTTATTTGTAGTATTGTACTTGATGTAATGCGCGATTCGTCAAATCGAATTTTATAAAGAGATGTATTAAAAGATTTCTTTTTTTTACTGCTTTATTTATTTATCCTTATATTTCCTTATTCGTATGCTTATCCTTACAGAGAAATAGCTGAAGACATTGTAGCACGCTTACACCAAAGATGTGGTCTGTGGCATCACGTTTCGCTGTATGTAACCTCCTTGCTGTAGAGTCGCAAACTTCATCGCTGCCTTCAGTCCGAATTTTTTTATAATTTAACGACTTTCAAACACCATATCTCCCACCTCCTTATAGCTATCGGCATGGAACTGCTATGGTGTACAACGGGAGACTTAAAAGAACAATTACACACAGACTACTCATTTGCGTTCTGTAGTTTTCGCTGCAGAGCGAAATATTAACACACACACGCGTAGAATTTTGTATAAACCGATAACTTTTCATCCCAATATACTCCACCCTTTTATCATTATCAACCCTGAAGCAACAATGCAACCAGTAAAACCATTTTCAAAGAGTAAATTTAATTTTCATAGAGTAATTATTGTTCCGCATTTCACGTTATATTCTTCAAATTACTAAATATCTATCAGATCGCTATAAAAATGCCTAAAACCTTCCTCAGGTATAAATTATTAACTGTAGAAATATTTAAGTCTCTGCGTCTTGTCGTTCGCACGCGATAAGCGTACACCGAACAGACATTCACATTTATAGACATAGATTTCCAAGGAAAAGCTTCAGTCCATTCATCAGCACGGCTTTAAGAATCATCGGAATTCAGCTTGGCTTTATTTCTCATGACATCTTGCGAGCTATGAATGAAGGACAACAGGCAGACTGCAAATTTCTTTATTTACGATAGGCTTTTGCGACGATGCCACATTGTAGACTGCTAGCGAATGTACGAGCATTTGGAAATGGTACCCACATACATGAGTCACTCGAAGACTATTTAGGTAATGGTACGTTGTCCTCGATGGCGAATGTTCATCGGCAACTAGGATATCGTCAGGAGCTCCCCAGCGGAGTGTGACAGCACCGCTATTATTTTCTATACATATACATATATATATATATATATATATATATATATATATATATATATATATATATATATATATCTGACGGATAGCTCGAGTTGCAATCTGCGGTTGTTTGATGATGATGATGTGCTGTACAGGTAGGTGTCGTCACTGAGTGACTGTAGTAGGCTGCAGAATGTCTTGGACCAAATTTCTAAGTTTTGTGGGAAATGGCAGCTAGCTCTAAATATAAAATAATGTAAGATGATGAAGATGAGCAGGAGAAACAATGCCGTAATTTTTGAATACAGCATCGGTAGGGTGTTGCTTGACAATCGTCAATTCAATAACTAGGCGTAATGCCAACAAAGATGGAGCGAGCATAAAACGACTGTCGTGGGGAAGGCGGATAGTCGACTTTGGTTCATTGGGAGAATTTTGGGAAGAAGCGTTTCAACTGTAGAAGAGACCGCATATGAAACGCTTATGCTACCCTGTCTTTATTGCTCAAGTGTTTGGGATCACCACCGGATCGGTTTAAAAAAAGGCAAAAGCAATCCAGAGGAGGGCTGCTAGGTTTGTTATTGGTGGTAGGTTCGATCAATGCGCGAGAGTTACTAAGATGCTTCGGCAAATCCAATTGGATTTGCTGGAGGCAAGGCGACGTTCGAGAAACACTGAACGTGATGCGGACTAAAGATCGATTCTAAAGGCGCCAACCTACACGTCGCGTAAGGTCCATAAAGCTAAGATCAAAGAGATTAGCGGTACAGACGTATTCGTTTTTCCGTCGTTCTGTATGGGAATGGAGCAGATATGCAAGTAATTATTAGTGGTACTAGGAACCCTCCACCAAGCTTGTTTTGGGTGGACTGCGACGTATGTCTCGGTAGCACAGTGGGAGTGTGGCAGACTACAAATCCAAAGGTTGCGGGTTCGATCCCTGGCAGGTCCTAGGATTTTTATCTGTCACTTTACACTTCTTTCATCTCTGGCAGTGTTGCTGATGTTTAAAATACCGAGTAGCACCGTGGTTCAGAACACCTATAACTGGCTGGGTAAGTCGGTTCGAAGTTCGGATGAAGGCAACGGCATACCACCTCCAAACAGGACCATGCACAGTAAAGCACTGTGGTGTTCAAACCAAATTCGGATTGTTGACTGCTTTACCTTATCTGCAAAGTACACTCCTGGCCATTGAAGTTGCTACACCACGAAGATCACGTGCTACAGACGCGAAATTTAATCGACAGGAAGAAGATGCTGTGATATGCAAACGATTAGCTTTTCAGAGCATTCACAGAAGTTGGTGCCAGTGGCGACACCTACAACGTGCTTACATGAGGAAGGTTTCCAACCGATTTCTCACACACAAGCAACACTTGACCGGCGTTGCCTGGTGAAACGTTCTTGTGATGCCTCGTGTAAGGAGGAGAAAGGCGTACCATCACGTTTCCGCCTTTGATAAAGGTCGGATTGTAGCCTATCGCGATTGCGGTTTATCGTATCGCGACGTTTCTGCTCAGGGGACTGATGACCTAGCTGTTTAGTCCCCTCAAAAACCACCACCAACAACAACAACACCAACAAGATTGCTGCTCGCGTTGATCACCATTAAATGACTGCTAGCAGAATATGGAATCGGTTGGTTCAGGAGGTCAAAACGGAACGCCGTGCTGGATTCCAACGTCCTCGTATCGCTAGCAGCCGAGACGACAGGCATCTTATCCACATGGCTGTAACGGATCGTGCAGACACGTCTCGATCCCTGAGTCAACAGATGGGGACGTATGCAAGACAAGAACCATCTGCACGAACAGCATGGGCTATCAGCTCGGAGACTATGGCTGCGGTTACCCTTGACGCTGCATCACAGACAGGAGCGCCTGCACTGGTGATCGCAACGACAAATCTCGGTGCACGAATGGCAAAACGTTATTATTTCGGATGAATTCATGTTCTGTTTATAGCATCATGATGGTCGCATCCGTGTTTGGCGACATCGCTATGAACGCATATTGGAAGCGTGTATTCGTCATCGCCATACTGGCGTATCACCCGGCGTGATGGTATGAGGTGCCATTGGTTGCACGTCTCGGTCACCTATTGTTCGCTTCGACGGCACTTTGAACAGTAGCAGTTACATTTCACATGTGTTACGACTCGTGGCTCTACCATTCATTCGATCGCTGCGAAACCCGAAATTTCAGCAGGGTAATGCACGACCTCATGTTGCATGTCCTGTACGAGGCTTTCTGGGACGGAAAATGTTCGACTTCTGTCCTGGCCAGCACATTCTCCAGATCCCTCACCAATTGAAAACATCTGATCAATGCTGGCTGAGCAACTGGCTCGTCACAATACGCCAGTCACTACTCTTGATGAACTGTGGTACCTTGTTGAAGCTGCATGGGCATCTGTACCTGCACACGCCATCCAAGCTCTGTTTGACTTGTGCTGTTACCAGGGATGGAGTGTTGGGGTATCAGGACAGTAAAAAGCGAAGTTCTATTTTAATTTCATTTTTATTATTAAAAAAGAAAAAAAATATTATTATTATTATTATTATTATTAGACAATTATTAATTAATGTTGTGAAGAAAATAATTCATCTGTGGAACTAAAAGAAAAAAAGCGGAAGAGCAGTATCTTTGCTGGTTAATTAGTAGTCAGTCTTGTCTTGTCTTCTCGAGCTGTTAGAAGTGATGAGCTGCCTCGGTTTTTTTGTAAACTTTCAGTTGTGATGTAAATGATTTTAGAAAATTACAAATCTTTATCAAGAGTGAAAAGTTTCGTCTTAGTTTATTAGTTAGGCCTTAAAGTGAACCACATAACGACCCTGAGATGTGATGAAGCAATCAACAGTAAGAAGACATTCAGGAAACTGTCGGTATGTTTTTTTTTTAATTTTATTTTATTTTATTTATTTATTTTTTTACATACATTTATTCTAAAGTTTCTCTGAAGTTTATTAATATTGACTGCAGTTCTTATTTGCTAATTTTCATTAACAATATATATATTGCCGCGAGACAACACGAACACCAAATGCTGGCGTGACGCAGGGGATAGCGTCACGGACTGCGGAGCAGAAGGTCGCTGGTTCAATCCCGCCCACCGGCAAAAATTTATTTCTTTGTAATTTACAATTCCAGAAGGTTCTACATCTTTCTTATGTTCACTTGTAAATTCTACTTGTTTCTTATGTTAACTGTTGTTCTAATTTCTGGTAAATTCTGTCTATGTATAAATAGCAGAGCACTCTGCCTGAAAGGCAGTCAGTGCTGCGTGTATGTTGAGTTCGTAATAAACGTGCTTTCAGTATAAATGCTGTGTTTAGTTGCCTTCGAAGTCAAGCCTACTTCCATTGCAACGTGACAATATATATATATAAAGATGTTTCACAGACTCAATGCCCAGGCGTATCAAGGCCGTTATTACGGCCAGAGGTGGTTGTTCTGGCTACTGATGTCTCAGGATCTATGCACAAAGATTGCGAGAAAATGTATTCACATGTAAGTTGTAGTATAAGATATTTGTCTAATGAATACCCGTTTATCATCTGCATTTCTTGTTAGTGTAGCAATTGTAATGGCCAGTAGTGTATGTGGATGTAGGTGTTAGGCAGGATTAGATTAGATTACATTAATACTTGTTCCATAGATCATATATACGACATTTCGTAATGATGTGGAACGTGTCAGTTTAGTAAATGTTGTCTATACTTGACAATCAATATTTTAAGGATTTTTTTTATTTAAAAATTCATCTACATTGTAGAAGGAGTTGCAATTCAGAAATTCCTTTAATTTCTTTTTAAATACTAGGTGGCTTTCTTGCAGACTTTTGATGCTACTTGGTAAGTGACCAAAGACTTTTGTGGCAGCATAATTCACCCCTTTCTGAGCCAAAGTTAGATTTATCCTTGAATAGTGAATATCATCCTTTCTCTTAGTGTTGTAGCTATGCACACTGCTATTGAATTGGGTCGGATTGTTAACAACAAATTTCATGAGTGAATATATATATATATATATATATATATATATATATATATATATATATATATATATATATATATATATATTGTGAACCTACAGTGAGTATCCCTAGATCCCTAAATAAATGTCTGCAGGATGCTCTTGGGTGGGTTCCAGCAATTATTCTGATTACACGCTTTTGTGCAGTGAATACTTTTTTAGTCAATATTGAATTGCCCCAGAATATGATCCCATATGAAAGCAGTGAATGAAAATAGGCGTAGTAAGTTAATTTACTGAGATGTATATCACCAAATTTTGCAATGACTCTGATAGCATAAGTAGCTGAACTCAGACCTTTCAGGAGATCTTCAATATATTTCTTCCAATTCAGTTCCTCGTCAATCCAAACACCTAAAAATTTTGAATATTCTATCTTAGCTACAGATTTATGTTCACAGGAATGCCAGTATCTTTGGCTCTTCGCCGGCCGCGGTGGCCGAGGGGACTGAGGCGCTTCAGTCACGGTCTGCACGGCCACTACGGTCGGGGGTTCGAATCCCCCCTCGGGCATGGATATTTGTGCTGTCCTTCGTTGCAGGTAGTTCATAAGTAGTTTGTAAGATTAGGGACTGATGACCCCGTAGTTAAGTCCCTTAAGCTTAACAAACATTTGAACATTTGTTTTGGCTCTTCAGTGTACGTCACGTAAAGCAGTCATACGACACAGACATGTTTACCTCTTGTGCTCTGCTTCATTCTGCTCCCAGCGCTGGTCCAGTTCACACGGTACAGGCTGTTGTCAGTCCACGAGCGCGCCGTGTCAGTGAACCAGCTTACGCACAGCTTAGGCCGGAAACACCGCTCCCACCGGCCGCCGCGCTGACAGACTTTAATTGAATTTCGAGGGAGCATTCATTTCGGGTCCGGCGCACAACACGGCGCAGTGTGTGCTCCCGGACCGTTGGCCCGTGTAATAATCGCCGACTGGGACGGAATAATCGTGACAGTGGCGAGACCCGGCACGAAATACGGCGGCCATTGTCCGCGGCCGGGGTTTTTCAGCGCCACGCGGGCACTTGTTTGAGGAGCGGCGTATTTGCAGCGGCTTTTGTGCGGCTAATACACCGCGGGCGAGGCGGCGGTTGTTTGCCTGCTGGGGGCGGCCGCGGTGTCATAATAACCCCCACCCAGCGGGGCGCGCCCACTGCCTCTGCCATTACGTCTACACTCGCGGACCTGATATCCGGGATGTTTCCGTAACGATGCCACAGACATAGGCGCAGCGGACAGAAATATTTTGTCACCCCGTCTAGAAACTACTTTCCGTACGAGAGCGGCGCGTTCGAAAGCAGTGGTTCTCAACCTGTGGACAGCCGATAAAACAAAATAAAATAAAGGTGAAACACAGCTAGTAAGTGTCCCGGTTTCCCATCCCGACTGTATACCAATAAGGTTTCCTTCAGAGCATGCCAATGCAGTAGCCCCTTCCTAGCTATCATATATCCAACCGCTAGCTTAGTGAAAGTTCCGTACCCTTAGACTTACACTTAGACAGTGTGATATTACAGATACAGGGAGAAGCTGATTGTTTCCATATCAAAGGCGGGTTTTGCCAGGCTGTTGGGTTCCCCAGCCGGCCGACTAACAGGTAGTCAGGGTTTTTCTAATGTGGTCGGAAACCGGAAACCACGCTCTTGGTTGAGAGAGGACGGCAACTGAAATACAATATAGCTACAAACATTATACTAAAAATCCATATAAAATCAGTGAATTATCATACTGCAAATATAATTATATGAATGTATTCAGGAGACTTGAAAGAATCAAACACCGTAATTACAATTTCAGTACCCCTTACAGATAAAAAGCCGACAAATTTCAGTACTGTAATAATAATATTGTAAGACTTATATTTACAATTATTGACACATAGTGTTTAACAGTTTAAGAAGCAAATGGGCAGCATCGCACCGCGCTACCACGTTATTTCCATATTCTTTCAATAAACTTTGTTTTACTCCCTTGTTCTGCTTTTCGTTGAGGTAATAACATTCTTGTGTCAGAACATAGATTCCACCACAGAAAAACAAAACATGAACCCATCAAAGTGCATTACATTTAGGCATGTATTTTATTATATTTAATACTATTCTTAGTAACGTTCGTTTTTTGTTTTTTTATGTTGTTCACTGCCACTTAAATATTTCAAGGCAGACTAAAAATAGTAGATTTGCAGCAGATAATTTATATATAAACAATTATTTGTATTTGTGTACAAGAACTGAATATATTTACATAAAAAGCCATAATAAATTAAATATTAATTGTGTAACTATATTTCGACGCCACGCTTAATGGCTATCTGAGCAAAGAGCTTCAGTCTCAACCGCTTTTAGTATTCTTAAATATATATTTATTTGTTAAATGTAAACAACATTTGTAGGGACATGGTCAAAGCATTTAAATCTGTGATATTCAAATGTATAAAATTTTGGAAGGGAAATTATATTTTAAAGATGAGGCGTTAGGATGCGGGGAAGGAAATAAATTTGGGAGCAGGGAGAGCACGCTTTTCGAATGCTTGGGAAGGGACTCGTAACTTGGACGTGGTGGTGAAAGGTTGTGACGCTGGGCGGTATGAAGCCGTGTTACGAACTTGTGATTTGAAGAGGTGGGCATGTGTGGATTTAGAAAATTTCCGGAACTGTGGCTGCAGAACTTAATCTCTCCTTGAAAAGTGATAGAATATGCACGGTAGTAGGGCTTTGGAACTGTGATAATTCAGCAAAGGTGTACTCGTGTGATTACAAACTGTGTTTTATAACAAATACATTAATCGCGGATTAATTAGGAAGTGAAATGTTCAATGGACTACACTAATTTACGAGTGACAATTTGGAACTTTTACTATCGAGTGCGTGTGTTATAGTGCCTCAAATGAACCGATGTATAAAGTAGGACCACAACCGTATTTTCATGTCCAGAATGAGAAATAAACTCCGTTTATAAAGAATTACTACGTGAGTAAATTCTGTTGTTTCAAATGTTTGTATGTCTATGGGACTTAACTACGGGGTCATCAGTCAAAAATGTTCAAATGTTTGTAAATCTTATGGGACTTAACTACGGGGTCATCAGTCCCTAAACTTACAAACTAGTTATGAACTACTTACGAACTAGGACGGCACAAATATCAATGACCGAGGGGGGATTCGAACCCCCGACCGTAGTGGCCGTGCAGACCGTGACTGAAGCGCCTCAGTCCCCGCGGCCACCGCGGCCGGCGAATTTTGTTGGTTATTCAAAAGTTTAATTTATGTTTGTTTAAATATATTTTCATGTCATGATATTCAGATTAATAGACTGGATAAGTACAGATTAATTATTGATCTTGTTTAAACAGATTGGGTTGCTGTTTAGGGCATAGAAGCTGACATATATAACTCACCCCTATGTACAGAGACAACGAGCCATAAACTTTTACTACTCGAGTTATGTATTGCCCAATTCTTATTGGTGAATACCTATAGGAAGGTCGCAACAGGTTACTCCAATATTCGAGAAAGGCGATAGGAATTATCCGCAATATTACAGTCTATATCATTGAACATATACTTTCCTTAAACGTTAAGAACTACCACGAAGAGAACGACCTATTGATCCTTAGTCAACACGGATTCAGAAAGTATCGTTCTTGTGAAACACAGCTGACTCTTTACTCACATGATGTTATGAGTGCTATTGACAATGGATGTCAAATGGATTCCGTATTTTTAGATTTGTGGAAGACTTTTGACACTGAAACTCACAATCGTCTTCAAATTTCGTCCTTATGGAATTTCGCCACAGTTGTGTGATCGTATTCGTTAGTTCCTGTCAGAAAGGAGATAGTTCGTTGTAATTCATGGTAAGTCATCGAGTGAAACAGAAGTGATAACTGCCGTTCTCCAGGAAAGTGTTTTAGGGCCCGTACTGTCCTTATTTTTATAAACGATTTAGGAGAGAATCTGAGTACTTCTCATAGGCTGTTCGCGGATGATGCTGTCATTTATAGGATAATAAAGGTCAAAAGCAACTGCACAATGTTTTAGATAAGATATCTTCATGGCAATTGACCCTTGATAATAGGAAATGCGAAGTCAGTCCATATGGCCATTAAAAGAAATCCGACAAACATCGTTTACACGATAAATCAGTTAAAGCTACAGGCCGTAAATTCAACTAATGCCTAGCAGTAACAATTACGAACAGCTTAATTTGGAAAGGACACACAAAAATTTTGTAGGGAAAGGGAACTAAAGACTACGTTTAGTTAGCAGAACACTTGAAAGATGCAAAGGTTCTACTAAAGGAACTGCCTACACCACACTTGTGTGTCCTGTTTTGAAGTATTGCTGCGCATTGTGGGATCTCCACCAAGTGGGTCTGGCAGACTTTTTAGAGAAAATTCAGAGGACAGCTCGTTTTGTATTATTGCGGTATAGGGGGGAGACAATGTCACGGAAGTGATGCAGATTTTGGGTTGCAAATCATTAAAAGAAACGCGTTATTTATTGTGACAAACTCTATCTGCGAAGTTTTTTTCACCAATTCTCTCGTCCTAATGCGAACATATTTTCTTAGCACCCAACTACATAGGAAGACATGATCATCAAAATAAAATAAGAGAAATCATATCTATACCGGAAAGATTTAGGTGTTCCTTTTTCCCGTGAGCTCTTTGGAACTGTAGAGAAATATCACAAAACCGGTTCGATGAACCCTCTGCCATGCACTTCAATGTGACTTGGAGAGTACTTATGTAGATATAGATGTAGAAAGATACATATATTTGGAAACATTTTTGTTTCTTTTGGGAAAACAGTGCCCTTGTAGTAATTTTTCTACAAATATAAAAACTAGTTGTTGTTGTTATGGTCTTCAGTCCGGAGACTGGTTTGATGCAACTCTCCACCCTACTCTATTCTGAGCAAGCCTTTTCATCTCCTCATAAGAACGGCAACCCACATCCACTTGAATCTGCTTACTATACGCGTCTCTTGGTCTCCCTCTGTGATTTTTACCCCACACACTTCCCTCCAATGCTAAATTTACGATTCCCCGATGTCTAAGAATGTGTCCTACCAAGCGATCCCTTCTTTTAGTCAGGGTATGCCAAAAATTCCTTTTCTCGCCAATTCTGTTCAGTACCTCTTCATTAGTTATGCGATCTACCCACCTAATCTTCAGCATTCTACTGTAACACCACATTTCAAAAGCCTCTATTCTCTTCCTGTCCGCACTGCTTATCGTCCATGTTTCACTCCCGTACAAGGCAACACACCACACAAATGCCTTCAGAAAAGACTTCCTTACCCTTAAATTAATATTCGATGTTAGCAAATTTCTCTTTTTCAAAAATGCTTTTCTTCCCATTGCCATTCTGCATATTATATCCTCTGTACTGCGACCATCGCATGTTATTTTACTACCCAAGTAACAAAACTCATCTACCACCTTCATTGTTTCGTTACCTAATCTAATTCCTTCAGCATCGCCTGATTTTCTAAGACCGCATTCCATTATTTTTGTTTTGCTCTTGTTAATGTTCATTTTATATGCTCTCTTCAACACGCTGTCCATTCCATTCAACTGCTCTTCCAGGTCCTTTGCTGTCTCTGACAGAATTACAATGTCATCAGCAAAACTCAATGTTTTTATTTCTTCCCCCTGAACTTTAATCCCTATTCCAAATTTTTCCTTGTTTTCCTTCACCGCCTGCTCGATGTACAAATTGAATAACATTGGAGAAAGGCTACAACCCTGTCTTACTCCCTTCCCAACTGATGCTTCCCTTTCATGTCCTTCGAGTCTAATAACTGCGGTCTGGCTTTTGTACAAGTTGTAAATAACTCTCCTTTCCCTGTATTTTATCCCTGCTGACTTCAGAATTTGAAAGAGTGTATTCCAGTCAACATTGTCAAATGCTTTCTCCAAATCTACAAAAGCTAAAAATGTAGGTTTGCCTTTTCTTAATCTATCTTCTAAGATAAGACGTAAAGTGAGTATTGCCTCCCGGGTTCCTATGTTCCTCGTGAATCCAAACTGATCTTCCCCGAGATCAGCTTCTACCAACTTTTCCATTCTCCTGTAGAGAATTCGTGTTAAAATTTTGCAACCATGACTTCTCAAACTGATGGTTCTGTAATTTTCACACCTGTCTGCGCCTGATTTCTTTGGAATGGGGATTATTACATTTTTCTTAAAGTCTGAGGGCATTTCGCCGGTCTCATACATCCTACACACCAGTTCAAATAGTCTTGTCATGGCAGGCTCTCCCAGATACTTTAGTAGCTCTGAGGGTATGTCATCTACTCCTGGGGCCTTGTTCCGACCTAGGTCTTTCAAGGCTCTGTCAAATTCATCTCTCAGTATAGTATCTCCTATTTCATCTTGATCGACTTCCACTTCCGTTCCTACAACATCGTCTCTAAGTTCATTTCCTTTGTAGAGCTGCTCTATGTACTCTTTCCACCTTTCAGCTTTCCCTTCTTTGCTGAGAACTGGTTTCCCATCTGAGTTCTTGATATTCGTAGAGCTGTTTTTCTTATCTCCAAATGTTTCTTTTATTTTCCTGTAGGCGATATCCCCTTGCTATACATTCTTCTACAGATTTACATTTGGCTTCTAGCCACTCCTGCTTAGCCGTTTTGCACTTCCTGTCAATCTCATTTTTTAGTCGTCTGTACTCCATTTTGCCTGTTTCATTTACTGCATTTTTATATTTTCTCCTTTCATCAATTAACTGTAGTATTTCCTGTGATATCCATGGATTTTTGTAGGTCTTGCCTTTCTACCTATTTTGTCCTCCGCTGCCTTCATTATTTCATCTCTCAATGCTACCCATTCCTCTTCTACTGTTTTATTTCCCCCTGTTTTTGTCAATTGTTGCCTAAATCTCCCTCTGAAATTCTCCAGAACTTCAATCTATCTAAGTCCCATCTCCTTATTTTCCTACCTTTCTGCAGTTTTTTCAGTTTCAGCCTACAGTTCATGACTAACAAGTTATGGTCAGAGTCTATATCTGCCCCTGGGTATGTCTTGCAGTTTATAACCTGGTTCCGGTACCTATGTCGTACCATTATAAAATCTATCTGATACCTTCCGGTGTCTCCTGGTCTCTTCCACGTATACAACCTTCTTTTGTGATTCTTAAACCACGTGTTTGTTACGATTAAATCATGTTCCGTGCAAAATTCTACCAGGCGACTTCCTCTTTCATTCCTCCTGCCCAGTCCATATTCACCTATTATTTTTCCTTCTCTTCCTCTTCCTACTACCGAATTCCAGTCTCCCATCACAATTAAGTTTTCCTCTCCCTTAACTGTCTGAATAATTTCCTTTAGCTCCTCATATATTTCTTCGATCTCCTCATCATCGGCAGAGCTAGTTGGCATATAAACCTGTACTACTGTTGTCGGTGTTGGCTTCGTATCTATCTTGACAAAGATAATGCGATCACTGTGCTGCTCATAGTAGTTTACCCGCATTCCTATTTTCTTATTCATCATCAGTCGTACTCCTGTGATACCCCCAACTGATTTTGTATTTATAATCCTGTACTCACCTGACCAGAAATCCTGTTCATCCTGCCACCGAACTTCACTAATCCCCACTATATCTAACTTCAACCTATCCATTTCCCTTTTTAAATTTTCTAATTTTCCTACTCGATTAAGGGATCTAACATTCCACGCTCCGACCCGTAGAATGCCAGTATTGTCTTTCCTGATGATCACATCCTCCTGGGTAGTCCCCGCCCGGAGATCCGAATGGGGGACTATTTTACCTCCGGAATATTTTACCCGAGAGGATGCCATCATCATATGTTCATACAGTAGAGCTGCATGTCCTCGGGAAAAGTAACGGCTGTAGTTTCCCCTTGCTTTCAGCCGTTCGCAGTAGCTGTGTGGCAAAGCCACATTAGCTGATGTTACAAGGCCAGCTCAGTCAATCATCCAGACTGTTGCCCCTGTAACTACTGAAAAGTCTGCTGCCCCTCTTCAGGAACCACACGTTTGTCTGGCCTCTCCACAGATACCCCTCCGCTGTGGTTGCACCTACGGTACGGCTATCTGCATCGTTGAGGCACGCAAGCCACCCCACCTCGGCAATGTCTGTGGTTCATGGGGGTGGATAAAAACTAGAGCACAAAAATTTTATTTTTTATTTTCGCAAGCTTCGATCCTGTGTTGGACGATCTTCAGGATGTAGCTTCGAGAAGGTGATTCTCAGGTGCTGTCACTGTGAGAGTCACAGTGACAGCACCGGTGACACTCGCAGCTCCTGCACCGCTCTACACCATCTCTGACCAACACCCTGAAAAGGCGCAACATTGGTTCGAAACTAGTCGGACTGTTTTTATATACGAGCATTGTAACTTAAATAGTTGCAAAACGGCTGTGGAGACACTATACCATGGACTCTTCTGTTGTCGCTGATAGCACGTGTTGTTGACATACCTACCTCACCTCCAAGCAAAAGGACTCGCCTGTCCCAAGTCACCAGTGCCTGCACAATAGAGGGAAACAGTCATTTGTGAGCGAACGGTGTAACGTAACGGTTTCACTATGTTTTCGAAAGAAGAACAACGGAATTGGATCAGGATTGAATGTGTCAGAGATCATACAGCACGCCAGTGTCATCACAAGGTCTTCAAGAGGCGTACATGGAGCAGGCATTGACGTACAGAACAGTGGAACGTTGGCTAAAAGCCTTCAACGAAGGTCGGAAAACTGTGGTAGACCGTCAATGCAAAGTATTACAGTTCGTTTCTGGAGCATCACCTGCGACCATTTTTGGAAAAACGCGGCAACAGTTTCTGCGGAACCCACCCATCATTTTGACGAAAATGCCCAGGTGATTACAGTGCAAGCTGTGGCTGCTCTGTTCGGTCGATGAGACTGGGAAGTATTGTACCATCCACCATACTTCCCGGTCTTGTCCTTGTGACTTGATTCCTAAGGTGAAGGAGGCACTTCGTGGCATTCGCTTCAGAACTGTTCCAGAGATTCGACGGGCCGTAGGTCGCTCCATTCGCACCATCAACAGAACAGGGTGTGCTAACGGTTCATTACGCCTTCCACACCGCTCGCAACAGATTATACACAACGCCGGTGACTGCTTTGAAAGACAGTAACAGGTGTAAACATGTAACGCTTTTGTATCGATTGTGAACAAATAGTTGCCATTATTCAAATTTCAACCCTCGTATTTAAAAACTAAGCGCAAAAATTGACTTTTTATTTCCGACAAGCTTTGACCCGTTGTTGGGTGATATTCAGATGTTGCTCCGAGATTGCATTTCTCAGGTATTGTTACAGTGATAGTGGTGCTGTTACAGTGACAGTCACAGTGACAGCACCTGCTCACAGCTCCTGCTCCGTTCCACGCCTTCCACTGCTATTCCATACCCCTCCTTGGAGTATCCCTCGCTTGCAGATTAGGTTTGATTTGTCCTGGAACTCGAAAGATTCGGTCCCACCACAAGCTCTACGTCGCCAGTTCCAAGCGCTGCTCGATTCATACCGCGATGCGGGAGTGTGGACTGTACCGATCCATTTAAAGTCTCTTGTGTGTCTGTCATTTATCTGTTCTCAGCTTGCCTAAGTCTATTAGGTAGGTGTTTTAATGTGTACCAGAAAGGCTGGATGTGATACTTAAATTTATGTGACCGCCCAGCACAAACACTCTTGTCCTGTCCCAGTACTTTTATCCTTTCTTCGTATGAATGTGGACCCTTTCTTCGTTTTTACATGTTCCTTTTAAACTTTGACGTGTTAAAGCATATGCTTCGTAACGCTTAACACAATGTTTTAGCTCTAAGACTGGAACAAGGGACCGATAACCGTTGATGTTTCGTCCCTTTCAAAAACTACCAACCAACCAACCGTTCCACGCCATCTCTGAGCAACATTAGGTCAAAATTAGTCACATAGGAAGAGAATTTTGCGCTCTAGACTGATTTTGTATATATAAAAAATGAAGGACACTGTCTACAAAATATTCTAAATGATGTATAGCGGTCCTTTACATAAACTAAGACACCAAACTGTATTCTGATCGTAAAGAAATTTCGCACACTTGACCTTTAAGGGAAGAGGACGATCACAGTGTACTATGAAAAAATTGTGTGAAAAGTCTTGGTCGCAATTAGCTTTATTTCATGACGCGTTTCGAGAAAATCATCATCAGAAAAAGATTTAAAAAAACGATGGGAATTACACCATCTTGGTATAGATGTCTGATTACAAATTTAAAATACCATCATGGATGTTTGATGAAGGTGTTCAACCAGACTTACATGCTCAACTGACTTGGTCGCAATTAGCTTTATTTCATGACGCGTTTCGAGAACATCATCATCAGAAAAAGATTTTAAAAAACGATGGGAATTACACCATCTTGGTATAGATGCCTGATTACAAATTTAAAATACCATCATGGATGTCTGGTGAAGGTGTTCAACCAGACTTACATGCTCAACTGACAGTTGAGCATGTAGGTCTGGTTGAACACCTTCACCAGACATCCATGATGGTATTTTAAATTTGTAATCAGGCATCTATACCAAGATGGTGTAATTCCCATCGTTTTTTAAAATCTTTTTCTGATGATGATGTTCTCGAAACGCGTCATGAAATAAAGCTAATTGCGACCAAGACTTTTCACACAATTTTTTCATACATGCCAACGTAAGGTCGCGTGTCCACAAATAGGTAACTTTAATGTCATGTAATAGTACTTGTAGGATAACGGAGGCACTTTCACTGATTGTGGGACCAAGTGCTCGGACTCGAATCAGGTGCAGAGATATAAATGAGAGAATAAGAATGACTTTCATTGAATGGGAGGTGCACATGTGGTGACGGGGCTGCCCGCACTGTCACGCTCTGCTGACTGCGCGGGACCTAGAGTGTTGCCTCTGCACTGCACTGCACTTCACGCTTGTGAGTGTAAAACATATTGTTATCAAAATCTGTCATTTAATTAATACCAGGTTTGGAAATTAAATAGTGGCAACTCATTATTCACAACGAATACAAAAGCGTTACATGTTTGGACCTGTTACTGTCCTTCAAAGTAGTCACCAGCGTTGTGTATAATCCGAGAAACGCACCGTCCGCTGAATATTGCATAATGAGCTGCAACTCTCTAAAATCGCAAAGCGGTGGGTACCAAATGCACTGACAGACGTGGCTGCGCTAAGCAATACGCTCCGACCACCTCGCACGCTGGCAACAAGACTCGATCAATTCTTGTCACCAACAATCGTCATCGATGAATTTTGGGCCAGGACATACGAACCAGTACTGTGTCCGAGTCCAAGGTGTAGCGACATTCTGGATCACTAAGGAGGCAGAAGTACCGCTAGAGTCCTTCCCCATTCATATTGATGGTGATCATGCATATGACATTAGTGTGTCATTGTTTTCCACTTTGTTTCACAGTGAATGCACAGTACTAAAGGGGCTTCCTGGTGCGACTGGTACGACGTAGCGTTCGGGAGAAGTCCGGATCTTGTGAACAGTCAATAATCTTGCACGGCAATGCAAGACCACATAGGGGAACTGCTGCGACGTTGGGGATGGGAGGAAGTAGAACTAAAAGGTTTATTCAGATAAAAACATTTTGCTGATGAGTCGCTTCCTTTACAAAAATCGTGACACTTCATCCATTTTGTGTAGTGACGAGAGTGATGTCAGAGGATTTTTTCATTATCAGGTTAGAAATGAAACAAAAATTGATTCAGCTGCTTGTTTTACCCGTTTGTTTGGAGTGCATATTTATATTTCTAAACAGCCATATAGCAAAATACTACTGTATGTTTTTAAATGGGGTCTATTAATAACGCCTTATGACGTTAATTCTAAATAAAGTGCATCCCAGAACTTCAAAGTCTGTATCAAAAAAATAAAAATTGCGCAATATCGGGTACTGAAGTATTTTTATATTGCTCTTGTTTATTATGTTCACACCTTAGCCTATTTTAGATGCGTTTTCTGCCCTTGAAATTGTAACTTCTGTTATGTTAGAAGTAAAATAAATCACTGATTAATTAAATACCTGGTAGTCTCTTTCTTGTAAAAACATCCCATGGCTATCGCTTATGAGGAGACCATAGGGTGTCTTATTTTTAAAAAAAGGTATCATGTGTTAGAAAGCTTTGCAGCGTTCCACGTTGAAATAGATGAAAATATTATGCATTCTTAAAATGTCGTTCGCAAAATTGTGCTAACACAACTTCAATAACAAAAAGTTTCCCGCATGACGGAAATTTTGAAAATCGTCAGCAAAATTCATTTTTTTAAAGTCCATATTTAGTCTACACAACAAACTAAAATCTAAACGTATTATAGTTCTTCTTGAACACGGTATGTCTACTCCATATTTTTACACTGAATAATTTGCCTCATTGGCCTAGTTTAAACAAAATACACGATTGAACAGCTGTTTTCTGCCGGGCAGGACACGCGGAGAACTTACTCAAGAAAGAGGGGAACTGGCGAGAGTGAACTTCCTGCTCAGAGTATATCTTAGAAGGTTTTTTATTCATACGAAACTGAGAACTTCGAATACGTTATTTTGCTCTGAGAATCTTCTCTGGAGAATGTGCTCTTTCTTATTCATACGGCCTATCCACACGTATAGTTAACACCTTGACCTTTCGTCTTTATATATATATATATATATCACATTTTCTACCCGGACTGGTATCTGCAACAAAAAAAAAACGCACTGACGTGTTTTACCGCCCAATTTAAATTTGTAGTTTTATAAGTTTCTGCAAACATTTTGGACCAAAATAATAATCTAGATAATAAAAAATTATCGTGTTAACTTTACGACTCTACTATTGTGGTAATATCTGTGCACCCAATACGTAATATTCTTTCTGACGGTATTTTAACAAACAGCCAAAATTATATGATGTTTGAGTTTAGCTTTGACAAACATACTCTGTTTTGAACTTCTACCTCTGGTATTGTACTGGTTACGAATGACTATAGCCTGGAACGAATGTAGCGTACATTTGGTCTTCGGACGAGTGACTATAGCCTGAATGGAACACAGCGTACATTTGGCATCGTAAATCAGTCACATGACATCCCTCGCCCCAAAATCTCGTTTGCGCACACCATCTTGCTTTCTCTACTTGATGTTTTTGTTACTACTAGTAAGAGTGTCTGAAACCCTTTTAGGAAAAAAAATTTGAGGTACCTACGGGTTCCGAACTACTGAGCTTCAGCGTCACAGTCCAAGACATTACCCACTACGCTACAGCCAACAGTTAGGAACTGCGTTCTTTAATCTCATACTATTGATGGCCGTTGTTAACTGATGTTAATATGGCAATTGTAGACACTAGATTATCATTTATCGTACGAAGAACGACGTGTTTTTCTCAATTCTTCAGTGCGCCATTGCTATGAAACGACAACGTGTAAGTTACAATAAGAAAATCGTCAAATACACAACGCAAGATGCCGTATGCCAGAGAGTTCTGGCCGAGGAATGTCACGTGACATCTGCGAACGGCTGGTTTTCGTTAATTTAATGGAGGGTGTCAAATCGCCGTTATTTTTCAAATATATCTGCAACGATGTAAGATACGAAAAAAAACATAATAGAGCGAAGTTGTAGAGAATTTTCCCCTCTACCAAATAAGGTTATTCAATTTTCGTGTCAGTTGAACAGTTCGTTTGCAATTACAATTATATTACAAACGGATTTTTTTGGTATTACTACCTTATTTTTTGTCCAAAAAATTTTAAAAATAGACGTTCTGGTCTCTGGCAGCCTACAACTGTGTGTGTAAAATTTGGTGCTGATCGGTTGAACGGTTCGTCTTAAAAACAGAAAACACGTTACGGACAGACAGACACACATCCCAAAATCACCGTTATTTTTGTAAATATCTCTGAAACGATACGATGTATGAAAAAAACATAACAGAGCAAAGTCGTAGATGAGTTTCTCCTCTACAAATTCGATTATTCAATTTTCGTGTCAGATGAATAGTTAAGCCGTTACTTTCATTTAAATTTCGAGCTGTCAAAAGACGATCGCAAAGGCCCTCTTATAATGTTTCTACCGTAACCTAAAGTGGGCATAAAGTAGTTGCGGTGAGTTTTGCCCCAACCCACGTATATATTGCAATTATAGTCTACGTCCTCCTCAGCGTTCATTAGAGGATAAAGAAAAAGGCCGTTCAAAAACTGTTCGAATCTTTTGGTAACAATGTTAAATGACCATTTGTTTTCGTATAGTAGTGCAGATTTAATTAATTCATAAGTTGAGGATTAACCGAAAAATTTACAGTTACGTACTTAATAGCACAGTACGGGTGCAGTTCCTTACTCAGGCGAAAATACGGTTGTGGTAGCCGGTATTTTATAGCGTTATGAGCGAGCCATCTGCGGCGTGGAATCCGCTGCTGCAGGAGGGTGGGGGGAGGGGTTTCTGCAGAGCGGGAGGGAGGAGGTAGGGGGTTGGCAAGCCGTACGTCGGGCAGCACGTGCTTCTGACGGCGCACTGCCATTTCCAATTAACGAATCGCGCGGACCCACCGCACAAGAATCCTGGTGCTCCCCACAAAAAAGTTATACCCACACACAGGCCATTTACAAATGTGTATAAACACGCTAAACGTTGGCGGATAAAATTTGCAGAATTTCTCTGCGCAGCTGTTTAATTACTAGTTTCTGTTTAGTAGGACCAATTTATACGCGCCGCTTGCTGCACTTCTGACCACTGGAAACTGTTCTGCAGAATTTAAAACGCGACTGCCAAATCCTCGCAAATTTTCTCACCAGTAACCGGCTACACCGCAAAATTTAATATTGAACTGCCGATACGTATTGTCCTGCGACATCTTAATGGAAGAAACTGGTTAACCGCCAATACTTTATACGGACGTTTTATTATGTAACGTAAGGAATAAGCTTTCGCCATCCACTTTGGAGATTTACGTTGTTTCTTAACTTACTCTGTAACCTAACCGACCTAAGCTACAGATAATCGCGAGTGATTAAATTTTAAAATTATCCGTGTGCGTCATGAAACAATTACCCGGATTAAGCTATCGGAGGTGAAATCGATAACGTAGTGGAAGCTATACACACAAACGATACTTTACTCGTCACTTCCCAATGACGATCGTATGGTGCGGGAATTTTATATAAAGTAGTAAATGTAACACCCAGGACAAAACTGTAATTGAATAAACATTTTGACTAGGTGAAATAATACGGTCGGCAGCTCGTTGTACGAGCAACAAATTATGGAAATTAATGAAATTTTGGTTCAGTAGCAAATTAATTACTGACTGATTAATTTGGAAACAACACAGACACTGACTGCAGGTTAAGTGAGCGCAGCAGCGACACGAGGAAACATAAAACAATGTAGAACCAGCAAATCCAACTTTCTCATGCAATAGCATCAACCAATAAAATTACTCTAGTGAACTGGAAATTTGTAGTAATAAAAGTTAGCATGCACAACTTCTACATAACGAAATAGACCATGACCATAATGTTTGCAATGAGGTTTGACTGTACTTTGACTATCAACACTAATGCAAACTGTCGTAATTGAGTTTCTACCTATTTTGACTGGTTGTTGAATGTACATGCAAAATTATTGACTGCAACAGTAAGCAATTTACTCTTTCTGTAAAAGATTAACGTAATTACTGTTACTAATAACTAATCTCCTAACCTTTACTATTGTCCATTAAACTAACAACAAAGTAGCGTATCAAATCTAATAATTACTCTGTTAAAACTGCACTTTTTGGTTCTTTGGCTGAACTTTGCAACGTAACTTTTTAACTCTCATAAACTGAATATTCAGATCACAATTAACAATTACTTTTATTTATCATTTAGTTATTATTCCATGCACTCATTACTATTAACTGCGCACTGTTGTTAATTTGATTATGTCAACTTTATACTATTGCAAAATATTATATACTGATTTAATTACTTTAAAGTTTATTTCAACAAGTCTTTATGGTTTATGTTGAGCCTCCGACAGCTAAAGGTAGCGGATAAGGAACCTGGTTGGTAGTGACTTGGGTTAATAATTTCTTTAACGCTGAATACTTGCACTCTGGTTTGCTGTTGACATTCAGCAAAAGTAAACGTTGGCTTCGCTATACAGTTCTAAAGGCGGTAAGTTGTGCAGATCTTACTTTGCAGCGACGGTGCGGCGTAGCTGGCGATTGTTGCTGGTACTTAATAATTGCTGGCAAAATGGTATCTTCTTGGCGACGGAACATTATTTGCATTGGGCATACAGTGTTCCTCTTGACATATTCCTCTTGATACATTGACGCTGTACCCATGCCAATTATTTGCCAATGACCACTTGCTCTGATTGCTGCTCGCACCAACACTTAATAAGGTGCCACACTACTACGTTCTGCTCCTACTGTCTGACTTTGTTGCATTCACTTCGAGAGCTCAACAACGACTACTTCTCTCGCGCAGGGTTGCCAACGAGGTCATGATAAAAACCAGCCAAGTGACCGTAAAATCCCACCAAAAACCACCGAACTTTCCGACGTTCCCATGCAAAGAAATCACTGTCTATTCGTTTGTTCTTGACCGACTGATTTGAAATTTGGACGCAACTATGCATTTTAAAGGAGGAGTTTTAATGTACCTGACTTATCTGTATACACACTAGACGGAAATACAAAAAAAATTGTTTATTCAAAAGCATTTCAGTAAACATTTTATATATAAAAACAAATAATAATTACTTTGAGCCATTGCAATGCTTGTCGGGTACATACAACAAATTGTGAAATATTTGAACTTGAAAACACAAAGTAATCCAGTCTGGAAAGGAGGTCAGCGTCAGTCATACTATTGTCTTTATTTTATGTCAGAAGATCTAGATTTCAGCTATATTCCAATGTAATCACATCTGAGAGAAAAGAAGTTAACAATGAAAGTACAGTCACATATTAAGTGTCTGCAATGTTCAGTCATTTTCACAACAAGAAAATACTGATAAACTGCTGTAGCAACATACGCATACCATTAACACAATGTCAGTTTGTCGTCCTCGACAATGAGCAATGAGTCATACCATTGTTAATATTTTTCAACTCTTAAGAATTTTACATTTTATCCAATAATGTGATACATTTTCTAGTCATTTATGTGTCCATATTCGTTAATAATTTCAAATTAGGGTTATATTACTTCTGTAACTTTTTTTGATACAATTTCATTAAAATCCACCAACTTTCCCACCTACTACTGACTCAGATTTTTTCCCACCGTCGGCTTTAAAGAAAACCACCAGATTCGGTGGGAAACCACTGACGTTGTCAACCCTGCTCTCTCGCGGTCTCGCCTCGCGCTACACAACTCTACGCTCAGCGATAATACGGTACATACTTCCTTGGGTTTATTTGCGGATGGAGAAGTTAGTAGGAATATCACAACGGCTCTACACAAAGATATTGCTTACTTTGCCCTCGCTATGCCAACGTGTCTACTACAATACATTACATAATTTCCTTCTACGCAATATGTAATCATTTTGACAACTGTACGTCATATAAATTATTTGCATAAAATAACAAATCGATTTACATGCAATACACAAATAATAAACAAATCATACACATCTTCCATATTATAAATGTAACTGTGTTTACACACGCAATTAATGGCGTTGGTTACTGTGCTGTGTGTTACAACTCCTACCCCTGATAAATATTCAGTTTGTAATTCCATAACATTCATTAGATGTCCCCCTATCACACGAGGGTGAGTCAGTAAATACGTCGCAAACTGAGGTAGACACGCCAGTACAGCGTGCTGTGTAGGGGTAGTTCTCTACAACTGCGACACATACGTCTTGTGGGTTGCAGCAGTTTAAGAAACCAAATAAAGTTACAGCTCAAGAACGCAACTTGTAGGATGCAAACGCTGCCACAAAATCCCAAGCTCCAGGCATTTAAAGCCTTATCCTAACGACGGAACGAGTGTTTAAATTTACAGGTGGAGACAGCTGCAAAGCTGCAAAAGCTGTGATAATAGGAAGAGACAACGTGGCGAATGGAGATTTGGGTGTGGCGGGAGACGTGCAGGGAAAAGTCCTCTGCATTCGGGCTGGGCACTGTGTCCTCGGTAGCGGAGTGGTCAACACGTCTGCCTAGTAAGCAGCAGCTCTCGGGTTCGAATCCCGTCCGGGCACAAATTTTCATTCGCCGCACTTGGGTATTCCAAATTGCGATTTATTTCATTAGCTGCAAAGCAGTTTTCAGGCTTGTAAACGCAGTACTGACGTGTCTACCTCAATTTGCGACTTATTTACTGACTCACCCTGGTGCTAGTGTGTTTATTCCATTTCGAAGCGGGTCATTTTCTTCCGCTGTTTATTCCCAAATGCTGTAGAGGCATGGAGACATTTGTTAATTTTAGTAAGCAACAAGTGAAGTTACATTGTGACTTTCGCGAGTACATGTTCTAGCGACAGAAGGAGGCAGAAGCAGAAGGTTTCGAAAGAAGTGTGCTGATGGCAGTAGCCCGGGAACTGGGACGACGCGGTCGTCGCACTGAGACCACTGACCGACGGTATGCAGAGCCTCGGAGATCAGAGTACACAAGTGGGACATGCCGGACAACACCAAAGCAGAAAAGCAGTGGGCGTTTGATGACGCAGAATGCCGTGAAGGGAATGTTTCTACGCGGGATGTCGCCGACGCGACCTAACAGGGCAGCACATCACCGACAGCGGGCGTCGATGTGAGAACCTTCAGCCAGCACGGCTCCGTAACGCCATCACTCCTCTGACGTCATCACACTGGTTGAGCCGAAAGGGGGGGTTCCCTCAGTGGGCGCCGCCAGACCCCATGACGCCGGTAGTTGGCGAGACGTCATCAGCCTGCATCTGTGCGGGGTCGGCGGCCTCGGGGGGTACAGCAGGGCAGCGCGTGTCTCCATCGGCAGCGGTGTGGCGAGGTCCGCTGTCAGCTCGAGGCAACGGAATCCGGGCTGCGTCCGCAGTCCTGGCTGGTGCCTCAGCGGGCGCTTCCGCCTGCCACTGCAACGTCTGCCCGAAATATATTAACTGATGCATACTGTACTGTACTGTACTTTAACTGAAATTTATTGAGTTCTGTTTAATTTGATTAAATTATTACATTTTTATTGCAAATAAATCGCGTAAGTCAAAGAACTGAGCTTAATAAAAAAAATCGCACTGACGTGTTTTACGGCCCACTTTAGATTTGTAGTTTTATAAGTTTTTTCAAACATTTTGGACCAAAATAGTAATCTAAATAATAAAAGATTAATTAATAAGAGTGTCTGAAACCCTTTTAGGAAAAAATGTAGCGGGTTCCGAACCACCGACATTTAGCATCATAGCCCAACGCCTTCCCCCCTACACTACGGCTATCAATCAAAAGAGTAATCCCTTAATCTCATTCTATTGATGGCCGTTGTTAACTGATGCTAATATGGCATTTGTAGACACTAGATTATCATTTATCGTACGAAGAACGATGTGTTTTTGTTAATTATTCAGTGCGCCATTGCTTTGAAATCACAACGTGTAAATTACAATAAGAAAATCATCAAATCCGCAACGCAAGATGGCGTATGCCAGAGTTCTGGGCGAGGAATAGCACGTGACATCTCCGAACGGCTGGTTTTCGTTAATTCAATGGAGGGTGTCAAATCTCCTTTATTTTTGCAAATATGTATCAAACGATACGAGATATGAAAAAAATATAAGGGAGCTAAGTTGTAGAGAATTTTCTCCTCTACCAATTAGGTTATTTAATTTTCGTGTCAGATGAACGGTTCGTTTGCAATTGCAATTATATTAAAAACGCTTTTTTTGTTATTACTACTGTATTTGTTGCCCGAAAAATTTGAAAAATGGCCTACAATCATGTCTGTAAAATTTTGTGCTTATCGGTTGAACCGTTCGTCTTAAAAACAGGGAACACGTTACGGATAGACAGACGGACAGACAAACAGACACACATCCCAACATCGCTGTTATTTTTGCAAATATCTTTGAAACGCTACGAGATATGAAAAAAAAACATAAGAGAGCAGAGTCGTAGAGAATTTTCTCCTCTACCAATTAGGTTATGCAACTTTCGTGTCAGATGAATAGTTAAGCCGTTATTTTCATTTAAATTTAGAGCTGTCAAAAGGTGATCGCAAAGACCCATTTTTAGTGTTACTACCGTAACCTAAATTGGGCCAAAAGTTTAAATTTTTCCTTTGTCATAAGCTATTACGTAAAATGATAACGAAACTTTATACTGAAAAATTAAATAAAAGAAATCACTAACCACTGGATAGTCTCAGCCTGTGAATTATCTTAAGCACGAGAATTGTCTATCAGTTTTAACTGTTGTTAAAGATCTGTCCTACGCCATAATAAAAAAAAACTTCTATGATTCCCCTCTCTGCAAATACTAGTGTTTACATTTAAAGTCTCACGTTATTTCATTTTCCCTCTGTTTGGACCGTAGACCTACTTACGCAAACTTCTTTAAAATCTGAGTCATGAAACTTTATTCCAACTCTGCCCAGGACAGCAGAACAAACTGAGGAATAATATTTGAAAGTTCTATTTTATTTCATCCCCTTGCTTGAAGCATTTAAAATTATCTATCTGAATTAGCAACTAAGAGGCGGCCAGCGACTGCAGTTGAGCGACGACGTTGGAGATGCTGCAGCTGGAGCTAAAATCCTGAAAACGACTAAAATATTTGTTTGGGTGAGTTATCATATTCTTTACCAGACTTAACTATAGGGTCATCAGTCCCTAAACTTACAAACTACATATGAACTAGCTTATACTACAGACGGCACAGACATCCATGCCCGAGGGGGGAATTCGAATCACCGACCGCAGCGGCCGTGCAGACCGTGACTGGCACGCAGCAGACCACTCGGCCACCGCGGCCGGCTAAATACTTCAAATGTTTGTAAATATTATGGGACTTAACGTCTCTGGTTATCAGTCCCTAAGCTTACAAGCTAATTAAACTAACTTAAACCGAAAGACTAATGTCCAAGGGAGGACTCGAACCTCAGACAGCGAGCAACCGCGCGCTCCGCAGCATGGCGCTTTAGACCGCTCGGCCACTCCAACGCGGCAATTATCATGAAGAACATGAAATACTGTTTATGATTTCTATCTAAGACCATATCCAACATTTATAATCGTTTAACTGACCATGAGTAGCATTCGTTAGAAAAACAATCTGACAGCTACTCTCGCAAAATCTTGATGGTATCGCCCTTTCAAGACACAGCATGACAAGAACAAGAGAAGACAAGCAAGATTACAGATTATTCAATTATATTTATACAGTTCGAACAAAGAGAGAAGGTAATATTTATGACGATATTAACATTTGTTGTAAAAAACATAATTCAAGTTGTGACAATATCTGGACGTAGATAGATGTTTTTGATGTTCTCGTTGGCGATTGCTCTCGGTAGCAGATGGCTGAAATCTCATGAGGTGAAAACTAATTCACTACAAATAACGTAGGCAACACAGAGAATTGACACTTTGATACTTTTAATGAATCATAAATGCCCAGTTGTCCCATTTATGGTCAGGTTACAAGTCTCAATAATTACAACTATTATGATCAGGTACGCACATTCCACACATCAATATTACGAATTTACACAGTTCGTGTGTGGAATACACACGTTTGAAGTGTACAGTGTGGCACAAACATGGATTAATCATCGTAGATACTCTTTCTACACGCCTAACTTTGAAGAACTTTTACATAACATTTCAAAATTGACGTTCGAAGTTACGTGGGTTGTGCCTCACTTTACGCACGAAACAATACTCCGACTAGCGTAGAAGATCGCGGCCGAAACAATACTCTGAACTAGCGTGGGTTGGCCTCTAACAACTGACGAAACAATACTCAATTACATGCCGCGAACTCATCCTGTTTATATCTTACAAACAATTATACTGGAAATTGCGTGTTGTTAATTATGTATATTAAATTAATTATAATTGAAAAGTAAACATTTACATGCAACTGGCATAAGACTGATTAACGTAATATACAAATCTCGGTTCAATTAATAGTATTTCATTTACGTATTCAACAAAATAGGCTTATAATAATACTTTCGTAATTGAGAGTAATTATAGAGAAACTAATGATGGCAAAATTTACCTAACATTACTTGTGAAACATAGTACGAATACCTGCTTTAATATTATGAGAAAAGAATTAAATTACCTTTAACAGAAATACTAATCAGTATACTATCTGAACTTTAGCAGTATATCTCTAGCACGAATTAATTAATATTTGCTAATTAAACAAACTTCTCAGGCGTTAAATAATAGAAAATGATTTCAGCTAGTTACGTTACAACAAAGAATAAAAAAAAGTTTTGGAAAAGAAAATGATAATATACTAATTACATTCATATCTATTATTATGCAACAGTGCTATCGGAAGGTTCAGTAATTCAAGCAATTGGGAATAATTCCCAACATGCTTCATTAAAAAGTCTTTGTTTACAACTTCGAATTTGATATCACTACGGTTCTATTTTTGATTAGAACTGAACACGGCGTCACAATATTAATGTCATTTCACCAGGGGACACTACATCCAGTGCGAGGGGGATCGATCGAGAGGCTCATCTTGCCAACAGATTCGAGGCGCTATCTGTGCGGACTATATTCCTGAGCCGGATGGTGTCGTTTGTCCGTTGGCTACCCCTCAGCCTGCAAGATACGGACAATCTCAGAGGGTGGGTGGAATTGCTTCTGGTTGGGAGGCCCTTAGGGATATGGTTGCTAGGGAGGGGTAGAAGGCCACTGTGCATTCCGCATGCATACTGAGTGAAGTCATTTCAAGTACACCTCCCGTTGTTGTTGTTGTTGGTATTGAGAGGGGACTAAACTGCAGGTCATCGGTCCACACACCTCCTATATTCCACAAGTGTCATTGATTTCTAGATGGAGCAATTTGATGTAATGTAGCCGATATTGCTAGATGACCAGCCCGGACAGAAAAGAAGTGGCAGCCCGAGTTCACATCTACCCGGGAGCCCGTGAGTCGGGATGTGGTTTTTTAAGTACTTTTCACGTCCCACCAGGCCGATTTTCTTCCTACATCTACATACATACCATGCAATCCACCGAAAGGTGCGTGGCGGAGGGTACACTGTACCACTATTAGTTACTTGCTTTCCTGTTCCACTCCCCTATAGAATGAGGGAAAAACAAATGGTTGTACGCTTCCGTATGAGCCCCAATCTCTCAGATCTTATCCTTTTGGTCTTTACGCGAAATCTAGGTTGCCACCAGTAGAATCGTTCTTCAGTCCGCCCTCTAAATTTCTTCAAAAGTACTTCTCGAAAAGAACGTCGCCTCCACTTCAGCGACTTCCAATAGAGATCCCGATGCATGTCGATAAAACTCGCGCATTGATAGAATCTATCAGTTACAAACCTCATCGCCCACTTCTGAATAGACTGTATGTCCTCCTTTACACCGATCTGCTGGGGATCCCAAACACTTGAGCAATATTCAAGACGGTGTCGTACAAGCGCTTTATATGCGGTCTCCTTCCCAAAATTCTCCCAATAAACTGAAATCGACCATCCTCCTTCCCCTCGACTGTTCCATTTCATATCGCTTTGCAGTGTTACACTTAGGTATTTAAATGACCCGACTCTGTCAATCAGCACACAACTAATGCTGTCGGCATTGTTTCTCCTACTCATCTGCATCATCATACATTTTTCTACTTCAGCACTAGTAGCACTAGTTGCCATTCCTCACACAATCTAGAAATTTGATCCAAGTCATGCTGCATACTACTACAGTCATTCAAAGATTTTTGTTGTTTGGATGTTTTTGGGGGACAAAACTGCCAGGTCAACAGTCCTCCCCATTCAAAGAGACACCCTCTTGTACACCAGAGCAGATTCCAACTCACTCGGTCCATCCATTTATATAGATAGAAAATTATAGCGCTCCTATCACACTTCCCTGAGGCACCCCTGACGGTACCCTAGTCTCCGATGAACACTCGACATCGAGGACAACGTACTGGGTTCTATTAGTCATCGAGCCACTCACATATTTGGGTAGGGGAAAGGGTTGGACCTTGGCACAATTTTTACATTTTAATTTTTTATACTATAAATTTTTACAAGAAATTTGAACATTTACCCCATCACAGGCGCAAATTTTAGGTAATGTTGAACGACAGCAGTTTAGGCTAGCTCCAATATTTACACAATTACTCACCAATAAAGACCTTTGTGGCACTTGTCACAAGGTACAACCCATGGTTTCATCTTGGGACAGTGGTGATTTTACCTTGGGAATCGTTTTGAATCAGGTAGTTACTGTCTTAGTCCATATACAAAAGATATTTTACCTTAAAATAAGTGATGGTGGGAATAAAATATTAAATGAATGAAACCCACGACACACCAGTGGAGCTGGTAGTTCTTTCATTATATTACTGCGATTAACAATGATGATGTTCTCAACATTAGGGAATACATAAATGTCCTTTGCTTCATTAAGAATTTCAAATGTTGTTCTTTGTTTTCTAAAACTACTCCAGCATAGTACACATGAAATCTGCCACTGATGACAACTTTTACCAAGATCCAACTACCTTGAGAACAAGAAAGTGTTACTTTTCCAGATGGTAAGAAGGATGACAAATCCTCTTATTCAGATGACGGATCAAATACGCTACCTCGTATGCTTATCCTTACAGAGAAAGAGCTGAAGACATTGTAGCACGCGTACGCCAAATATATATGGTCTGTGGCATCACGTTTCGCTGTATATAACCTCCTTGCTATAGAGTCGCAAACGTCATCGCTGGCCTTCAGTCCGAATTTTTTTATAATTTGACGACTTTCAACCACCATATTTCCCACCCCCTTGCAGCTATCGGCATGGAACTGCTATGGTATACAACGGGAGATTTCGGACAACAATTACACACAGACCATTCGTTTGCATTCTGTATTAACACAAACACACGTGAAATTTTATATACACCGATAACTTTCCATCCCAATATATTCCACCCTTTTATCATTATCAACCCTCAAGCAAAAATGCAACCAATAAAACCATTTTCAAAGAGTAAATATAATTTTCAAGGAGTAATTATTGTTCCGCATTTCGCGTTATATTCTTCAAATTACTAAATATCTATCAGATCGCTATGAAACCGTGCCTAAAACCTTCCTCAGGTATAAATTAGTAACTGTAGAAATATTTAAGTCTATGCGTCTTGTCGTTCGGACGTGATAAGAGTACACCGAACAGACATACACATTAATAAATGTCTGTTCGGTGTACGTTTATCACGTCTGAACCACAAGACATAAAGAGCTAAAAATTTGTACAGTTACTAATGTCTACCCGGGGAAGGCTTTAGGCACGGTTTTATGGCGATCGGATAGCTATTTATCTATCTATCTATCTATCTATATGTGAACGTCTGTTCGGTGTACGCTTATCACGTCCAAACGACAAGACGCAGATACTTAAAAATGTTTGTACAGTTACTAATTTATACCTGATGGAGATCTTAGGCACGGTTTTATAGAGATCTGATAGATATTTAGTAATTTCAAGAATATAAGGCAAAATGCGGAACAATTATTACTATTTGAAAATTAAATTTACTCTTTGAAAATGGATTTATGTATTGCATTGTTGCTTGAGAGTTGATAATGATAAAAGGGTGGATTATATTGGGATGCAAAGTTATCGGTGTATGTAAAATTCTACGTGTGTGTGTTTTAATATTTCGCTCTGCAGCGGAAACTACTGAACGCAAACGAATGGTCTGTAATTGTTGTCCGAATTCTCCCGTTGTACACTATAGCATATACATGCCGATAGCTATAAGGGGAAGGAATATTTGGTGGTTGAAAGTTCATAAAAAAATCGGACTGAAGGCTAGCGATGACTTTTGCGACTCTATAGCAAGGAGGTTACATACAGCAAAACATGATGACGCAGACCATATATTTGGTCTATGCGTACTACAATGTCTTCAGCTCTTTGTCTGTAAGGATAAGCATACGAATAAGGAAATATAAGAATAAATAAATAAAGCAGTTAAAAAATTTATTTTAATACATCTCTTTAAAAAAAAAATCGATTTGACGTTTCGCGCATTCTCTATCAGAATCAACCAACACGCGAGCGGAGCCGCGGGTTTAAGGTAGTATATAGATAAATATCCGAACGCCATAAAACCGTGCCTAAAGCCTTCCCCGGGTAGACATTAGTAACTGTACAAATTTTTAGTTCTCCACCAAAGAGACTGCCTACATCACACTTGTGCGTCCTCTCCTGGAGTACTGTTGCCCCTTGTGGGACCCTCACCAGGTGGGACTGACGGAAGATATTGAGAAGGTTCAGAGAAGGGCAGCTCGTTTTGTTTTATCACTTTACGGGGGGGGGGGGGGGGGGAAAGCGTCACGGAAATGTTGCACGAATTGGGGTGGAAATCATTAAAAGAAAGACGTTATTCATTGCGGCGTGATCTGTTTGCGAAGTTTCAATCACCGACTTTTACTTATGAATGTGAAAATATTTTGCTAGCACCCACCTACTTAGGGAGACATGACCATCCCAATAAAATAAGAGAAATCAGATCGAAAACGGAACGATTTAGGTGTTCTTTCTTCCCGCGCGCTATTAGAGAATGGAACGGTAGAGAAAAGTTATGAAAGTGGTTAATGAACCCTCTGCCAGGCACTTAAATGTGATTTGCAGAGTATCTATGTAGATGTAGATATGTCTAGCGGTTCAGACGTCATAAACGTACACCGAACAGACATACACATTTATAGATATAGATTTATCCGTAACTTTTTTCCGCGCGCAAAAATGGGAAGAAGGATTTTCTTGAATTACAGCGACAACTACCAAGAATCAGTACAAATGTTTAAGACAAAATGTACGTAGTTCTTTTTTTGTATTATTCTGCAATAAAAAAAATTGGAGGTTCCCATTTGAAATTTTCAAGTTCCTTCTCGGTGCCCCCCCCCCCCCCACTCCCGGGGCTGGGGTGGTGGGCTAATTTTAGCACCAGCAGACAGTGGCGGCGCTAGACGAAAATTGGGCGTCGGCGAACTCGTCTTTGCGCGGCACCTTTAATAATTTTTTCAGTAAGGAAGAAAATGATAAAATGATCTGAATTATACATCAATAATCATCATACTAAAATTTTATTAGTATAATATACAAGTATTATTGCAACGACAAAAATTAAAATAAACGAACCCAAATTAAAATAGAGAAACTCTTCGGCTTTTCGTCTCACAGATTTTTTTAAGATTACATCTTAAAACTAGCCGCTATTTCGGTTTCAGTTGATAGTACTGACAACGCAGATAGTCTTTTTTGGCTCATTGTGCTTTTCAAATTAGTCTTAATCAGGGGTAACTTTCTGAAGCTTCTCTCGTCCGAAGCTGTACTGACTGGAACTGTGAGTGTGATTCTGATTGTTACATAAACATTTGGATATACGTCTTCCAAATTGTTTTCTAAAATATTATTAAGAAGTTGTTTTGCAAGTATTTAACTAAAAAATGCATCACTGCTGCACTCAAACGGAAAAAAATACGGACAACTAAATAGTTGCCGGCCGGGAATGGCCGAGCGCTCCAAGGCGTCATACCACGGTGAGCAAAACCGCTCTCGTCGGGTGTCGAATCCCACCCTTGGGTACGGATGTTCTTTTCGTCCTTTGGCTAAGCTCGTGTAAGTTAGATGTAGGTCGTCGCTACATAATCTAGCAACTTAAAAGCGCCGTTAGAATTAAGATATGAAAAAGGAGAAAAAAATCTAACAGTGTTTTGCGAGGCCCCCACAAGCGCGAGGCCGTCGGCGGTTGCCGACGTCGCCGACGCCTAGCGCCGCTACTGCCAGCAGATGTCCAATTCGAAAATAATCAACTTCGGATTCTACACTTTTTTTTCGCGTGAAACTTATTTTTCGAGTTGTTTCAGTTTGTCAAAATTTATCGTTTGAGGCCTAGATGGAATGCAAGCCTTGTTGTAAATTAGGCACGTGCCTTTACTTGTGCTTCGGGGACTGGGCCACGCTATGAGGCGTTCGACCCGCAGGCGGCGCGTGTGCGCTGACAGGTGGCGTCGATTAGGCCGCTGGCTACTGGCTGCTGGCTGCAGCAGTCAGGCTGAATGATTGAGCGCCCGGCCGCTGCATTATGGAAGCGCTGCGACCCGCGTCCGCCCCTGCTGCCACGGATTCCACTGCTGCCTCGCACCGAATTCCGGGAACGAGCGCTGCGCAACGCAGTTCGAGGATCGCCTTCTCTCGGAACCGTGCCGTTGTTTCCCAGTGCTACGCCCAACCTGCACACATCGGAGAGTAGCGTCATGGCGGGAGCGACATCATTAGGCACAAGCGCGGATCGCGAAAGACTGAGGAAATGTAGTAAATTTCACTGAGACGGAAAAGATTCTCTCCGTGCATCAGTACGGCTTTAGGAAACATCGCTCACACATCTACATCTACATAGATACTCTGCAAATCACATTCAAGTGCCTGGCAGAGGATTCAATAACCACTTTCATAACTTTTCTCTACCGTTCCATTCTCTAATAGCGCGCGGGAAGAAAGAACACCTAAATCGTTCCGTTTTCGATCTGATTTCTCTTATTTTATTGGGATGGTCGTAAGTAGGTGGGTGCTAGCAAAATATTTCACATTCAGAAGTAAAAGTCGGTGATTGAAACTTCGCAAACAGGTCACGCCGCAATGAATAACGTCTTTCTTTTAATGATTTCCACCCCAATTCGTGCAACATTTCCGTGACGCTTCCCCCGTAACGTGATAAAACAAAACGAGTTGCCCTGCTCTGAACCTTCTCAATATCTTCCGTCCTGGTGAGGGTCCCACAAGGGGCAACAGTACTCCAGGAGAGGACGCACAAGTGTGATGTAGCCAGTCTCTTTGGTGGACCTGGTGATCTTCTAAGCGTTCCGCCAATGAAACGTAACCTTTGGTTCGCCTTCCCCACAATATTTTCTATGTGTTCTCTCCAGTCAAAGTTGTTCGTAATTGTAACTCCTAGGTATTAATAGAATTTACGACCTTAAGGTTTGACTGATTTATCGCGTAATTGAAGTTCAGCGGATTTCTTTTAGTGGTCATGTGTATTACTTCACACTTTTCTTTATTTAGTGTCAAATGTTCAAATGTTTGTTAAGCTTATGGGACTTCACTACGGGGTCATCAGTCCCTAAACTTACAAACTACTTATGAACTACTTACGAACTAGGACGGCACAAATATCCATGCCCGAGGAGGGATTCGAACCCCCGACTGTGTGGCCGTGCTGACCGTGACTGGAGCGCCTCAGTCACCTCGGCCACCGCGGCTGGCATTTAGTGTCAATTGCCAATTTTCGCACCAAGTAGAAATTTTGTCTAAATCGCTTTGCAGTTGCTTTTGATCCTCTGTCGATTTCACTAACCGATAAACGACAGCATCATCCGCGAACAGTCTAAGGGAGCTATTCAGATTATCTCCTAAATCGTTTATAAACACGAGGAAAAGTAGGGGACCTATAACGCTTCTCTGTGGAACGCCAGCTATCACTTCTGTTTTACTCGAAGACTTACCGTCAATTACAACGAACTGTGTTCTTTGTGATAGGAAATCGTGAATCCAATCGCGAAACTCAGCTTTCCCTTTTCTCTCATGAAATCTTACGTGCTATGGATGAAGGGCAACAAAAAAATGTTCAAATGTTTGCATGGCTTGTGGGACTTAACTACGGGGTCATCAGTCCCTAAACTTACAAACTACTTATGAACTAGCTAACACTAAGGACGGCACAAAAATCCATGCCCGAGGGGGGATTCGAACTCCTGACGCGCCTCAATGCGCTTGGCCACTCCGCCGCGGCGAACGAGTCGGTACATGAAATCGTAAGAGAAGAGTAAAAGTAGATTAAATAAACATAAAGAAATTCTGTGCATACACGTAACTGCAATGAAATATTTAGCCCAGAAATGATTTTTTGAAATTTTTTTTTTTTTTAAATCCAGGTCCTCGTCAGTAAATAAAGAGTGATAAATGAGGAACCTCTTCGGTGTGGACTTATATGTGCGTGGATTTTACAGCAGCAACCGATGTCTTGCCTACGCCGGACATATACAGTCTTACACAGGCGAAGTCGGGTAAGATAGCGACATTAAGGCGTATTATAGTTTTTCTGACCGTTATGTTGAAATAAATTTATGGAAAAACGATTACTTTATGTATCTCCTTTGTAATAAAGCTCTTAAACCTTTCCTAAGAATGTAGATTTTTTAGCTAGACCTGTTTTTGTTAGTGATAGTACCATTCGTCGACTTTGTCCTACAGGTAAGGAAAGATGACATTTTATTTAGAAAACATAGACTTTTGTCGATGCTTATCTACTTACCAAAGAGACATAAACATAACATTTCTCCTTTGCATCCCTGTAATTTATGCCCGTACACTTGTAAGAGTACACCTGTCGCTGTATCTTAGTTTGATTTAACGTAATGTATATATTGTCTTAAATTTGTTTATTTCATGTATTTTTCCATTTGTTATATGCTAGATATATAATTTTATGTAACGTCATTTTCTATATTGAATCATTTATTGTAAACCCGCATGAATGCAAGGACATTCTTATGCTGTAAGTTAGCAATGCGCCATAGAAAATCTTGAACCTGTAGTAAAGACTGTCTTTGGTACAGAAGTAGTAGCTGTGAGTGTCGCGCTGCTGAAGCAGTCGCGGTGCGGACTCACCAAAGTAAAGACATAAATGCAGTCGCGAAGTGGACTCGCTATAGTAAACACATAAATGTTTTGTTGATGGTGCAGAGGCACGGTAGGCGCAGTGTGGCGCGAGTTTTATGCAATTGCAATAAGCCTGAGAGGCGTACTGTTTAATGTATTGAACGAAGTGAGAAATAAGTTTATTTATACTCGATCAGTGTAATCTTTTTCCATGTGTGCAAGAAAAGTAATTGTTTGGTATCAAGTCTATTGTCACCGTGTGTGATCGTTGTTGTAGTAAGAGTACCTATTGTAATCATATCCGTATTGTTTGGACTTCACGACGAAGACGACGAAAGCAGATGAGTACTTTTGTAACATTTTATTTTGTATGCATGTAAATGTAGTGTCAACCCAATCAGAACTTTGGTTCAATTATACATGACTTATTTTGAAACCAGTCTTAATTTTGTAAGTAGTTGCAGTCACCCCATTATCACCATTATTAGATTATGTTGAATATGCAAGCCTGTACATTGACTCACAAGTTCAATCATTTTCAAAGTAATTGACGAGTTAAAGAATTGCTAAACGTGTTACAACCACAGAGACTAGTAATTAAAATGCAAGAGAGTGCAAGAGAGTTTGCAAGTAAAGTAAAGTTGGTTTCAATTATGTAGAAAGTAACCAGGCTAACAGTATTCAAAGTATTATAGTTGATTAACCAGATTTGACTGAAGTAATTGTTTTATGAAATACGTTAAATGCCAAACTCTGCTCAGCCAGTTACCCGCGTACGCTACCCAGGCCCTGGAACCAATAAAAAAATAGTTTACGTAAAGTTTTATAAGGAAGTTGAATGCTTTAAACAATATTATTAAAATATTTGGGAACTTTAACTGTAGTATTTGTGAAGCTCATTGCACCACGCAGTTTCACAGTACTCATCTATTATCATTGCAATCAGAGTCTATCAGCTATTACGATTTTGATTATAACACGAACACGCCATCACCACTACACGAATTCTGACACATTTATTAGTGAAGTTGTGCTGTTCGTGAATCGTAAGAGGTGCTAGTTGGAGGCTGTAGTCAATGCTAAGTCAGATAGGGCCAAGCTTAATTAATTACTACAGTGACTGTTTTAAGTTAATTAATATCAATTTTTTTATTTTTCAAAATTCTAACTTACAATGCGAAAGTGTTGTTGCGACCCATTAGTTGTGATTTGCTACAACATTCAATAACAAAATTATTATTACTAGAGCATAACATTACGCATTCTGAATTTTGAGATTTTTTTGACGACCTCCAACAGGCAATTTTCTTACACACTGAGCAGATCCTACTTCATCAACTTGTTTACTTTTTCAAATAGTGACCTAAAGTACCTACAGGGAAGTTGAACTTCCTAGCGGCGCCTTTAAGAAGCTTACCATTCCTTACGCGCTGCATCACCTCTTTCAATGATTCCTTGCTCTATTTCTGTCCCCCTGTCTTCCTTATGAACTGTACAGGGTGTTACAAAAAGGTACGGCCAAACTTTCAGGAAACATTCAAATCAAAATGTTCAAATGTTTGTAAAGCTTATAGGACTTAACTACGGGGCCATCAGTCCCTAAACTTACAAACTACTTATGAATTAGCTAATCCTAAGGACGGCACAAATATCTATGCCCGAGGGGGGGGGGGATTCGAACCTCCGACCGTAGTGGACGTGCAGACCGTGACTGACGCACCTCAGTCCCCTCGACCACCGCGGCCGGCGAAGTGCAACATGCAGACTGCATATTTATCTATTTTCGAAAAGCGTTTGACACGGTACCACACTACAGACTTATAACGAAGTTACGAGCTAATGGAATAGGTAGGGGAAAGCGTTGTACCTTGGGACGGTTTTACTTTGAGACACTTTTTAATACAGGAAGTGCATTCTAGTGTAAACTTTAAGAACTATGAAGTAAAGTTGTCAGGCCTACTTTCAGACGGAATAAGAGGCCATGCTGTATTCGGATGATGTTTGAGATCTGAGGAGTGTTACAAGTTTTCGTGTTTGAAAGTAAAATTTAGCCCCTATCCTTAGAAGATATATCATTATTGATATTTCTTAAATACAATGTTGTAGGGCATTGTTTAAGGCCGGCCGCCGTGGCCGAGGGGACTAAGGCGCTCCAGTCACGGTCTGCACGGCCACTACGGTCGGGGGTTCGAATCCCCCCTCGGGCATGGATATTTGTGCTGTCCTTATAGGTAGTTCATAAGTAGTTTGTAAGCTTAGGGACTGATGACCCCGTAGTTAAGTCCCATAAGTTCTACAACCATTTGAACATTGTTTAAATAAGTTATTGATACCATAAGTTATAGCGATATAAATATGTACATAGTTTAGGATACCGTTTTCTGTTATTGTGTATTTGGTTGTACCTTGGGACACTTCTCTGGTTGCACCTTGGGACACCTGGACGGTGTATGATTGTCACTGGTACACCAGAAAAATAAAGAATTGAAGAGGGAAAAAAAGAAGTCTTTTTCCAAACAAAGAAGCCACTAAACGGACAAAGGAGTTTTCATCTTCCTGTTCCTCTGATGAAGAAATTCCCCACGTTTGCGACTCTATAGCAAGGAGGTTACATACAGCGAAACGTGATGCCACAGACCATATATTTGGTGTATGCGGGCTACAATGTCTTCAGGTCTTTCTCTGTAAGGATAAGCATACGAATAAGGAAATATAAGAATAAATGAATAAATCAGTAAAAAAGAAATTTCTTTTAATACATCTCTTTTAAAAATATCGCAGAAATCCATTTACAGCCCTCATGTTTTTCACATGGTCAATTATACGTCGCTTGCTCAAGGGTGGCAACCCAAAAAATCTCTACATTAACATATTACAAATAACGTAGTTTACCAGAATGCCCTAAAATGAAATTAAAATGAATTTGGACATTACTCTCACCATACGTGTTGAGATATTGCAACACAGGCTATAAGGAATAATGTATGTATTATATATTGTAAATCATTAAGCAGTTTACATAATTTTATTTTTTTATTTGAATGCTGATTAAAATGTTTGTTTCAAAAGAAGGTATTGTATTTGCTTTCATCCTTCATAACCAGTCTCATAGCACATTACTGCAAGCTTATCTATCAGAATCAACCAACACGCGAGCGGAGCCGAGGGGTTAAGCTAGTAAAAAATATTTATATAGAATGAAACTTTCACTCTGCAGCGGAGTGTGCGCTGATATGAAACTTCCTGGCAGATTAAAATTGTGTCTACATGTGAGAATTTTATTAATAAAACACTGGTCTAGTTAAATTTATGTGGGTGAACATAAGAGAAACCCCGTCTGAGAACATGTTTAGCAAGAGGGCGACCATGAAACTAAATTTAACGAGACCAGTGTTTTATCGAAAATTTCTCACTACCATGTTGGCACATATAGAGAAGCCATTGAAATTTACAAACACCGCAATAATGATGTTAAATTTTGACTTCATTGTTGCGCCAACACTTTAACAATCGATTACCTTCTATTAATAAGGTTGGCATTACCAGAGACAGTCTCTCAGCTGACGTCACGTGATAGACTGTTGCGCCCCTTACACTGACTATATATGCAGTGCTTCGTCGAGCCTTCATTGCAGTTGCCACTTCGCCTCCGATGATGTCTTCCGCATCCGAAGATAAAACGTTACGGGAAAGTTTTGCCTATCGTCCACAGCCTATCAGCACGGAAATTTTAAGCGAACGTCTGTCGTGAAAGCCTACATTGTATGATAAGTTCTGTAATCATCACATTTGTCTGCACTTGGCTTCTTTGGATTTGGAATTACTATATTCTTCTTGAAGTCGGAGGGCATTTCTACTTTCTCACACATCTTGCATACCAGGTGGAACAATATCTTAATTACTGGCTCTCCCAACAAAGTCAGCAGTTCAGACGCAATGTCATCTACTCCAGGAGCCATGTTTCGACTCAGATCTTTCGGTGCTCAGTCAAATTCTTCTCGCAGTATCGCATCTCCTATCTCATCTCAATCCACTTCCTTATCCATTTCTGCAATACTGCCGTCATTTTCCTTCTATAGGCTTTCAATATATTCCTTCCAGAGTCCAGCTTTCCCTTCTTTGCAAAGAACTGGTTTCCGGTCTGAGTTCTTGATATTCATACGGATACTTTTTCTTTTCTGCAGATGTCTCTTCCATTTTCCTGTAGGCGTTATCTGTATTTTCCCTGGTTATACATTCTTCTCCGGGCTTGAATTTCTCTTCTAGCCACTCCTGCTTAGACAGTCTGCACTTCCCGTCAATTTCATTTTTCAGACGTCTGTACTCCCTGTCGACTGCTTCACTTGATCCATTTTTATATTTCATTCTTTCATCAATTAAGTCTTTCCAGGGATTTCTATTAGGCCTTGTCCTTCTACCTATATCATCCTCTGCGGCCTTCACTACTCTATTACTCAGAGCTATCCATTCTGTTCTACTTTCCCCCATTCCGGTCAATACTTACCTAATGCTCCCTCTGAAACTCTCAACCATCTCACGTTACTTCCGTTTGTCCAGGTTCCATCTACTTAATTTTCTATCATTTTGCTGTCTCTTAAGTTTTAATATACAGTTCATAAAGTTACGGTCAGATATGTCTTTCAATTCTTTCAATTTAAAACCTATTTCTAAATCTATGCCTCACCATTATTACGTCAATCTGCTACCTTCCAGTGTATCCTGGTCTTCCACGTTTACAATATTTTTTTCATGATGATTAAACCAAGTGTTTGTGATGTTTAAATTGTGCTACGAACAGAACTCCACTACTTCTTCTCTTGCTTTTATTACTAACAAGTTCCAGTCCCCCACCACATCAAGTTTTCCTCTCCCTTAAATACTGAAAGGGCTGCTGCCCCTCTGCAGGAACTACACGATTGTCTGGCCTCTCCACAGATACCCATCCGCTGTGGTTGTACCTAAGGTACGGCTATCTGTATAGCTGATGCACGCAAGCCACCCCACCTCGACAGTGTCTGTGTTCCATGACTATATTTCCTTCATGAATTGATATGACAAGTGTAACAAATCATTAAATAAATACATAGGAGTGTCTTACTTTCGAGATGATAGCTTGAAGTAATAAGCTATCGTCGCAGACATAGTTTACTCAAATAGCATGATGCATTCAAAAGTTAGCAGTTTTAAAGTTTTATTTTGGTACAGTAAGATAACGAGAATATTAACTTCTATAGTAATTAAGATATTACCCCATTCACGACCGAATTAATTAAAATTTCACATTTAAAATTTCACTGTTGCAATTGGTTTCCTGCTTTTGTAACTGGTAGTGATTCAGGCCATGTTTCTAAATTTCAGTTGTTAATAATGGCTTTACAGTTATGTTATGTGAGATGTAATTGACCCACTGGTCTTGAGGAGCAGTAAATTTAGGGAACCAATTTTTTTGGAAGGGATTTGGATCTGTAGAAATAAAAATGTTAGCGCCATTATTAAGATAACTATATTAATTTATTCAGAACTTAAAATACTTGTGAAATTTTTCAAGACACTTCTGAATACATTATGTTACTTTGCAGTAGCTATATAAGAAATTTGTCCATGTCTGTTGCTTCCGTGTGCTGCATTGTCTGTGTTGCCTCCTTATGTTCCTTGTAGGAAAATGCTTTACAACTGTGCATAAGTGCACATAATCGGGAATGACAGAAACTGCTGCTTTGTTTTGTTGTGATGAACGCCTTCCGCTTCTGTTTATAGTCCTCCCTGTCATTTGAAAGAACTCCTGTCACACATTTGAGTCGTCAGGTGCTTTAAGTTCTTCTGCTGCCTCTTCATCATATTTGCCACTGGGCAGCGAAAACAAGTAGTTCAAAATTTCATCTTTTGTCAGTCTTGACATTTCTAAAAACAGGAAATTATAAGATATTACTAAAAGTTTCACAATTTATTCTCTTTGTGTGTTCTGGCGAGTGTGTGATTCAATTCACGTTCTCAGTTTCCAACGCAAAAGCTGAATGCAATGTAGTGGTTTCCAGTACGTAACATTAACAAGCATCCACCTACAATATGACTTTTTCTCGAGAGACTCAAGAGAAATCAAATAATATTGCAGAATCGAATAAAAATATATCTAAAAATTTCGACATAAATATGGACAAAAAGGACAATAGAAATTTGTACACTCTCTGGCCATAAGAAAACTACGAATGTGGAAGTGATTTACCACTAAACGTGTGCACAAACTTGTACATTTGTAGCAAATAAATTAAAGGAAACAATAAATACTTTTAATGAGTTTACCCATTTCATACAAAGCAGAATAATAGATAAAACTGCCAAAACACGAGTCACACAATGCATAACTGAAACAAATAAGCGATAAAAGGGCAATGGACGCCAACCAACAAGCTAGTTAGCTCCAGACTCTGGCCTGTTCAGCACTAAATGGCAACACTACACAGATGTGGGATATTTATATCCCTGTGAAGTCACACTCACACATTCGTATGTGTGGCACATCTGTCCCACTGGTCACGGAAGGATTAAAAATATTGTTTGTTCATCGGATGCACTTAATTTTCTCACGTTTCCATCTTTGCTTAAAGAATTTTACAGCGAGGAGTATACGTCTACATCTACATTCATACTCCGCAAGCCACCCGATAGGTGTTTGGCGGAGGGTACCTTGAGTACCAGTATCGGTTTTCCCTCCTATTCCAGTCACGTATTGTTCGCGGAATGAAAGATTGTCGGTATGCCTCTGTGTGGGCTCCTATCTCTTTGATTTTATCTTCATGATCTCTACGCGAGATATACGTAGGAGGGACCGCTAGACTCCTCGGTAAAGGTATTTTCTCGAAACTTCGACAAAAGCCCGTACAGAGTGACAGAGCGTCTCTCCTGCAGAGTCTTCCACTGGAGTTTATCGATCATCTCCGTAACGCTTCCACGATTACTAAATGATCCTGTAACGAAGCGCGCTGCTCTCCGTTGGATCGTTTCTACTTCCTCTGTCAACCCCACCTGCTACGGATCCCACACCGGTGAGCAGTATTAAAGCTGTGGGCGAACAAGTGTACTGTAACCTACTTCCCTTGTTTTCGGACTGCATTTCCTTAAGATTCTTCCAATGAATCTAAGTCTGGCATCTACTTTACCGACGATTGATTTTATATGGTCGTTCCATTTTGAATCACTCCTAAAACTTACTCCCAAATAATTTATGGAATTTTCTTCCAGTTGCTGACCTGCTATAGTGTAGGTAAATGATAGAGGATCTTTCTTTCTATGTATTCGCAGCACATTACACTTGTCTACATTGAGATTCAATTGCCATTCCCTGCACCATGCGTCAATTCGATACAGATCCTCCTGCATTTCAATACAATTTTCCATTCCAGAATGAATCTTTCACTCTGCGGCGGAGTGTGCGCTGATATGAAACTTCCTGGCAGATTAAAATTGTGTGCCGGAACCGGGACTCGAACCTGGAACCTTTGGCTTTCGCGGGCAAGCACTCTACCGACTGAGCTATCCCGACACTACTCACGATGCCGCCTCAAAACTTTACTTCCGCCAGTACCTCGCCTCCCACATCCCAAACTTCACAGAAGCTCTCCTGCGAAACATGCAAGACTAGCACTGCTGGAAGAACGGATATGGTGGAGACATGGCTTAGCCACAGCCTAAGTGATGTTTCCAGAATGAATCTTTCACTCTGCAGCGGAGTGTGCGCTGATATGAAACTTCCTGGCAGATTTAAATTGTGTGCCGGAACCGGGACTTGAACCAGGTTCGAGTCCCGGTACCGGTACACAATTTTAATCTGCCAGGAAGTTTCAATTTTCCATTGTTACAACCTCTCTATATACTACAGCGTCATCTGCAAAAAGCCTCAGTGAGCTACCGATGTTATCCGCAAGGTCATTTATATATATCGTGAACAGCAACGGACTCACGACACTCCCCTGTGGCACACCTGACATAACTCTCACTTCTCTCCATTGAGAATGACATGCTACTTTCTGTTATCTAGGAACTCCTCAATCCAATCACAGAATTGGTCTGATAGACCATATGCTCTTACTTTGTTCATTAAACGACTGTGGGGAACTGTATCAAACGCCTTGCGGAAGTCAAGAAACACAGCATCTACCTGACAATCCGTGTCTATGGCGCTCTGAGTCTCGTGGCCAATAGCGCGAGCTGGGTTTCACACGATCGCCTTCTTCGAAATCCATGCTGATTCCTACAGTTCAGATTTCTAGTGTCCAGAAATGTCATTATACTTTAACATAATACATGTTCCAAAATAAAAACCGGCAGACAAAACAGGTGAAGTAATTATGAGTACTACTGATTTGATTCGGAATCGGTGCCGTAATGGGATCGTAACATTGCTACGTGTAATTGGGCAACCACAAGAACAGCAGCTGCTTGTGTTGTGGTGTAGCACTAGCCGTTTACGCCAGCAGCGATGAAAAGTGCGGCGTTGTGTGGTGAGTGAGGGGCGCAGGCGGCCCCATAAGGCGCGCACGGGTGGCGTTGATAGCGCGGCCGCCCAGCTGTGAAATGAAATCACCGCAGGCGCGCCACACAGCAGCGCCGGCGCCGACGCCGTAGCCAGAGGCGTCTTTTCTGCGCGGCCGCAGGTGGCCCACTGAAAAGGCCGCCACCGCGACCACAAAACTTTCCGTCTCTGCCAGCATGCCAGCTGCTACACAGGCATCATAATGTAATACCTTTTTAAAATGAATTATTGTTTTGCTAAGACCGATAAAGAAAATTTACTTCCTGGCAGATTAAAATTGTGTGCCGGAACCGGGACTCGAACCTGGGACCTTTGCCTTTCGCGGGCAAGCGCACTACCAACTGTGCTATCCCGACACGACTCACGATGCCGCCTCACATTACTTCCGCCAGTACCTCGCATCTTACTTTCCAAACTTCACAGGAGCTCTCCTGCGAACCATGCAAGACTAGCACTCCTGGAAGAAAGGATATGGTGGAGACATGGCTTAGCCACAGCGTAGGGGATGTTTCCAGAGTGAAACTTTCACTCTGCAGCGGAGAGACAGATAAATCGTGCATTGCGCTATCAGCATTCTGTGCAACGGGTTAGTGACGATAGTAATGAAGTGGCACCTAAATCTATGGCCTTTTTGCCTTACGCAGGAAGTATTTCCAACAATATTGGTCGTATTTTGCGGAAATCTGATGTGAAATGTGTTTTTCGACCACCTTTTAAGATAAAGGCCCTGTTGGGGTCCGTAAAGGAAGGTCTTGGTTTGCGTAAGGTAGGCGTATATCGTATTCCTTGCAGTTGCGGCATGTCATATATTGGTCAGACAATCAGGACTGTGGAAGACCGGTGTATTGAACATAAACGTTACACGCGCTTACAACAGCCAAACAAATCCGCTGTTGGAGAACACTTTTTTGACACCGGTCATCTTATGGAATACAACAACACGGAGATCCTGGCATGCACTTCCACCTATTGGGATAGTGTTATTAAGGAAACTGTTGAAATTAAACCAGCAAACGACCTTATAAACAGAGATAGGGTTTTTGTTTAAATTCTGCTTGGAATCCGGCACTGTCTCTCGTCAAATTACAGAGAGACAAAATTAATGCTGCCTCACCTGTTAATTAACAGTCACTATCGATATTTTTTATGTTTGGTCATCTTTGGTTGTGTTGACTCTGATGTGACTTGTACTGTGTGTGTCATCTTCCTTGTTTACCCTTTGCAAACCGAAGTTCTAAATACGCTTGAACATTGCTTTCTTGAGTGCAGTTGTGCCTTGAGAAGGGCAGGGTGTCCTCCTGCCGATATATCGGCGGTTCTCGACGACGTCACCCGGCAGAATACCCGGTAGTTGTTTGAACATTCATTACGCCGGGAAAAGTTAAAGTCTCACTAAGAGCATATGGTCTGTCAGACCAATTCTGTGATTGGATTGAGGAGCTCCTACATAACAGAAAGCAGCATGTCATTCTCAATGGCAAGAAGTCTTCCAAAGTGAGGGTCATGTCAGGTGTGCCACAGGGGAGTGTCGTGGGTCCGTTGCTGCTCACAATTTATATAAATGACCTTGCGGATAACATCGGTAGCATCTTTGTTCTCAGCACTGGTGAAGAACAGCATTAAATAAAAAAAAGGGGGGGTATTCATAAACTAATATTCATTAGAGGGATAAACTTTTACCGACAATAAATTATTATTCAGTTCAAACATGAGCAAATTGTGGGAACCAATTTTGTTAAACAATAAAAATGCATCCCATTTAAAATAAACTGAAGTACTCTGAACTGAACATCGTCGGAGGAGGGATTTACAATCAACAAGCATTCAGCCACTCACACGCGCGAAGCAAAGCGAAACTCACCCAACTCAGCGTGCTGATACGAAGCAGAAGCAGGCACCGCTATCGTAAGCGAAATTCAACGAACCAGAATGTACCACACAACACAAGGAAAATAAACTTCATATGTGGCTCTCATCTGTCTTTCTTTACTTGAGAAGGTACGCGATAATAGCGATATTTATTTCCATTTAAATCAAACCGTGAGCATGCAGACTAAGAGAGACACACGGCATGTGTCTGTTACATTACATATTAGCACCCCACTGAAGGCGAAGTGCTTAAAGGTCGTATTTATTTCAACAAAAATCAACGGAATCATAGATTACGAAGCAAGAATACACAATAGTAGGCACTGGTATGTGAGCAGTGGCGAGAACTCAAGTGACTAGCTATAAACCCTTGAAGTCGGAGTTCGGAGCCACGTGGTTCCGAAAACCAGTAAAAATACAAAAATTCATTTTCTGAAAAATAACGAAAAATTGCTACGGCCTGCAACCCTTAGAAATGCATAGGATATCATAAGGAAGCTAAAGAAATTCAGCCAGACGCGACTGGAAGCGTTTACACGGATGGACGAAGTCCAATCTTCAAAAGTCAGAAAAGTGGAATAAATTCATCGTCGTAGTAAATCAACTAAGAAATGCGGCATGCAGCCCCTAGAAATACGTAGTATGTCATAAGCAAGCTAATAAAGAGGGTTGTACGAGGCTAGAAGATAATGTACTGGCGGAGTCTGAATGCAAGGTAAAAGTTTGGAAACGAAGCAACAACTTAAAATAGACGTAGAGGGGATCGCGAGGTACTAATGGAAATCAGAAAGATACATGCATAATTTCTTGCCTGAAGGGCATAGAAACAGACACAGGGGTAGCTGAAGGCTTTGTTCTAAGAACACACCACGTGGAGTACATCTCACTCGCAGAAGGAGAAAACTGAAAAGAATATTTCACATGCACTATACAGAATAAAAAAATTCCCGCATATTAGCTGCATTCCACAAAGCTAGAAAGAAATTAAACCGAGTTCGTACAACGCCATGTAGTCTCACAAAGGTTACCAATTCTCAGCCATTATCAAACCGAATTGGTTACATATTCATCGTGCTTACCTATGCAAATTCACCGAAATAAAGTTAAATACATTTCCGTACATGTTCGGAGAAACTTATTCCGAAAAATGAACCTAAGTTCTGAGGTCTAACTTGTACACCAGACAAAGAATCGCTGCCATATCAAGGGAGAAAAGAAAATCAGAACGTCTTACCAGGTCGAAGTGCAGCCACCAAGTGAAGAAGTCGGCCAGCCAGTTCCCGCCACCACCGGAAATCGGTAAAAACCCAAGAAAAACGAGGTGGTGGGGAGAGTTTAGACTCGCGCGTCCTACCGAGGCTTGCTACTAGGCATTGTTAACCCAACTTAACCAAAGGGTGGAGGAACCTCTTTGATAGCATCAAAATCAGAGGTTGGTAACGACTACCTATCGACACGAAGCCAGAGAAACACCAGTAGCGACCAGCCAGCAGCCGACGATGAAAATTCTCATAAATACACTCAGACTCCCATGCCAGAAGATGCTCATACATGTGCATACAGAATAAAGCAAGTACACATTCTCGCAGGGAGAGTGGCGTCACGGAGAAACCGTTCATATTGCCACATTCATAGACACAATGATAAATTATTAGCATAATAAAATCCCAGAAATATTAACACAGTATAACAGAAACTAACATTTAAAAACATGAAATGAAATGCTATTCGTCATGCCTCCGAACGAAAGGGTTTCTCGCTTAGCAAAAAGGCCATCTAGTGAACTTACATAAATTACAAAGTTAAAAACCTAAGGAAGACGGCAGACAGCCATCTTTCATCACACCCTCGTCGATTGAAAATTTTGATGGAGGAGGAGGCAATTTTATTGACTCATTGATAACAAACTTTTCTAATCTAACATCTTAGATTAAGGAAAGGCAAACCTACATTCCTATTGAGACCTTCCTATCGGTTCTCACCAATAAGACTTGTGTAATACATAAATCAGGGTAGTAGAAGTTTATGACTCGTTGTCTCTGTTCATTGGGGTGAGTTATGTATGTCAGCATCTATGCCCAAAACAGCTACTCAAACTGTTTAAATAAATCAATAATAAATCTGTAGATTAGCCAGTCTATCAATTTGCAGATGATGACGCAAAAATATATTTATACAAACATAAATTAAAGCTCTGAATAACCATCAAAATGGATTCTAAGATAATATTCAGAAAAGATTCAGAAATGAAGTAACTTTTTATAAAAGGAGTTTATTACTCTTTTTGGACATGAAAATGCAAAGATGGTTCTTCTTTATACATCGGTAAATAACTGAATTTTAACCCAACTATTGTTCATGAGATGCACAATAAGTATCAAACACAATCGGGAGTAAAAGTTCCAAATTATCACAATTAATGAAATCCATTGAACATTGAAGTTCCAAATTAATCCGCGATTAATTATAGTATTTGTTATAAAACACAGTTTGTCATCACCCGAGTACACAATTGGTGAATTATCACAGTTCCACAGCCCTACTACCGTCCATAGTTTGCCACTTTTCGACCAGAGACTAAGTTTTGCAATCACAGTCCCGTAAATTTTTAAGTCCACTCCTGCCTATCTTTTCAAATCACAAGTTCTTAACGCGGCTTCAGATTATATTTGATTAGTACTTGTTCCATAGATCAGGCATACGACACTTCGTAATGATGTGGAATGTGTCAGGTTAATGAAAGGTGTCTTTACAAATAATTACTTTGTACTAATTATTACATGACACAATTTTTTAGTATTATTTTTTTAATTTTTTATTCTTTTTTATTTATTTTTATATTTTTTTCAAATTTACTAATTTATATCTAAAAATTCATCTATAGTGTAGAAGGAGTTGCCCTGCAGAAATTCTTTTAATTTATTTTTAAATGCTTGTTGGCAATCTGTCAGGCTTTTGATGCTGTTCGGTAAGTGACCAAAGACTTTTGTGGCAGCATAATTCACCCCTATCTGTGCAAAGCTAGATTTAACCTTCAATAGTGAAGATCATTGTTTCTCCTAGTATTGTAGTTATGTACACTGCTATTGCTTTTGAATTCGGTGGGATTGGTAATAACAAATTTCATAAGTGAATATATATACTGAGAAGCTACTGTGAAGATCCCTAGCTCTTTAAATAAGTGTCTGCAGGATGATCTTGGATGGGTTCCGGCAATTATTCTGATCACACGCTTTTGTGCAATGAATACCTTTTCACTTAGTGATAAATTACCCCAGAAAATGATGCCATACGAAGGCAGAGAATGAAAATAGGCATAGTAAGCTAATTTACTGAGATGTATATCACCAAAATTTGCAATTACCCTAATAGCATAAGTTGCTGAACTCAAACGTTTCAACAGATCTTACACCTAAAAATTTTGAATATTCGACGTTTGCTACAGATTTCTGACCAAAGTCTATATTTATTGATGGCGTCATTCTATTTACTGTATGGAACTGTATGTACTGTGTTTTATCAAAATTTAATGGTAGTTCATTTATTGAGAACCACTTAATGATTTTCTGAAAGACGTCGTTTATAATTTCATGAGTTAGTTCTTATCTGTCAGGTGTGATAACTATACTCGTATCATCAGCACAAAGAACCAGCTTTGCATCTTCATGAATATAGAATGGCAAGTCATTAATATATATTAAGAACAGCAAAGGGCCCAAGACCGAACCTTGTAGCACCCCATTTTTGATTGCTCCCCAGTTTGAGGAATCAGCTGTGTTTTGCATAATACTTTAGTTTATCTAGAGTAATTCCATGATTTACACAATCAAAAGCCTTGGGGAGATCACAAAAAATCCCAACGGGTGATGTCCGGTTATTCATAGCATTTAATATTTCATTGGTGAAAGTATATATAGCATTTTCTGTTGAAAAGCCTTTCTGAAAATCAAACTGACATTTTGTTAGAACTTTATTTTTACCTATGTGTGAAACTACTCTCGAATACATTCCTTTTTCAAGAATTTTGTATAAGGCTGTAAGAAGTGGGACTGGGTAGTAGTTGTTGACATCAGACGTATCTCATTTTTTGTGTAGTAGTTTAACTATAGCATATTTCAGTCTATCAGGAATAATACCCTGCTCCAGAGAACTATTGAATATGTGGCTAAGAATCCTACTTATTTCTTGACAACAAGCTTTTATTACCATGCTGGAAATACCATCAATTCCATGTGAGCTTTTGCTCTTGAATTAATAATTTTCTTAATTTCAGAAGGAAATGTGGGTGGAATTTCAGCGCCACAACCTTTCACCACCACGTCCAAGTTACGAGCTCCTTCCCAAGCGTTTGGAAGCGTGCTTCCTTTGCTCCCAAAATTGTATCCTTCTGCGCATCATAACTCCTCATCTTTAAAACATAATTTCCCTTCCAAAATATTATACATTTGAATATCACAGAATTAAATGCTTTGACCGCCTCCCAACAAATATTGTTTACATTTAACAAACTAATATAAATTTAACAATACCAAAAAGCTGTTGAGACTGAAGCTCTTTGCTCAGATAGACATTAAGCGTGGCATCTCATTGTTCAAATATATTGCCGCCGTCGAAATATAGTTACACAATTAATATTTCATTTATCATGGTTTTTATAGAAATATATTCAGTTCTTGTCCACAAATACTTATAATTGCTTATATATAAATTATCTGCTGCATATCTAGTATTCTTAGTCGGCCATGAAATATTCAAGTGGCAGTTTGCAACATATAACGAACATTACTAAGAATAATATTAAATATAATGAAATACATATATAAATACAATGCGCTTGATTGGGTTCATATTTTGTGTTTGTCTGATGGAATCTATATACTGACACAAGAATATTACTACCTTAACGAAAAGCAGAACAAGAGAGTAAAACAAAATTTATTGAAAGAATACGGAAATAACGTGGAATGTCTTTTAAGATAGGTAGCATGGTGCAATGCTGCCCATTTGCTTCTTAATTTGTTACTTATAAACATTACGTATCAATAATTGTAAATATAAGTCTTATTTCTTGAGAACAAGCTTTTATTACCATGCTGGAAATACCATCAATTCCATGTGAGCTTTTGCTCTTGAATTAATAATTTTCTTAATTTCAGAAGGAATTATTATAGTAATGAAATTTATCGGCTTTTATCTGTAAGGGATATTTGGAAACAGCGTTTAATTCTCCCAAGTCTCCTGAATCCATTCAAATAATTATATTTGCTGTATGATCATTCTCTAATTTTATATAGACTTTTAGAATAATGTTTGAGGCTATATTGTATTTCAGTTGGAATCTGGAATAGCCGCCCTCGCTCAGCAAGCGTTCCAGTTTCCGAGCACATTAGGGAAAACCTGGCTCTTTGAAATTCTGAAGCAAGCAGGAGTAAGATATAGGGAACGGAAGGTTATTTACAACACGCACAAAGAGCAGATGGCGGTTGTCAGAGAAGAAGGGAGTAAGACAGGGTGGTAGCCTTTCTCCAACGTCAATTAATTTGTACATTGGGCAAGTTACAAAGGAAAGCCAGGAGAAATTTGAAGAATGGGTTAAGATTCAGGGTGAAGAATTTAAAACATTGCGTAATTCTGTCAGAGACAACAAAGGACCTGGAAGAGCAGTTGAACGGAATGTACAGTGTGCTGAAAGGCGCATATAAGATGAACATTAACAAGAGCAAAACTAGGGTAATGGAGTGCAGTCTAGGAAAATCAGGCGCTGCTGAAGGAATTAGGTTAGGGAAAGAAACAATAAAGGAGGTAGATGAGTTTTGTTACTTGGGCAGTAAAATAACGTATGATTGTCTCAATAGAGAGGATATAAAATGCAGAATGGCAATGGCAAGAAAAGCGGTTTTGAAAAAGAGTAACTTGTTAACATCGCATATTAATTTAGGCGTAAGGAAGTCCTTTCTGAAGGCATTTGTGTGGAGTGTCGCCTTGTATGGGAGTGAAACACGGACGATAAACAGTGCGGATAGGAAGAGGATAGAGGCTTTTGAAATGTGGTGCTGTAGAAGAATGCTGAAGATTAGGTGGGTGGATCGCGTAACTAATGAGGAGGTAAAATAAATCGCAATTTGCGGTGTTATGGCTTCACCTGTATGAGGTTTAGAGGGAATACCAAACTGTGGCGAATGAAAATTTGTGCCCGGCCGGGATTCGAACCCGGGATCTCCTGCTTACTAGGCAGTCGCCTTGACCACTCCGCCACCGAGGACACAGTGACCAGGCCGACTGTAGAGGACTCTTCCCTGCACGTCTCCCGCCACACACAAATCTCCATTCGCCACGCTGTCTCTTTCCTATACCACAGCCTATTTATTCTATAATACTCGCAGCCACAATACTGTATTCCCGCATCGGGGAGAACAGACCAGGAGGTATCGCGACAATTAATTGTCGTCAGGAGCCCAGCCTCTGCTTGTATACAATTATATATATTTTGACGAATTACAGGATTCAAATGAATGAAATAAATCTCAATTTGCGATCTCATGGCTTCACTGTATGAGGTTTAGAAGGAATACGAAACTGTGGCGAATGAAAATTTGTACCCGGCCGGAATTCGAACCCGGGTTCTCCTGCTTACTAGGCAGTCGCGTTGACCACTCCGCCACCGAGGACACAGTGACCAGCCCGACTGCAGAGGACATTAAAGAATAAATAGGCTGTGGTACAGGAAGAGACATCGTGGCGAATGGAGATTTGTGTGTGGCGGGAGACGTGCAGGGAACTGTCCTCTGCAGTCGGACTGGTCACTGTGTCCTCGGTGGCGGAGTGGTCAAGGCGACTGCCTAGTAAGCAGGAGATCCCGGGTTCGAATCCCGGCCGGGCACAAATTTTCATTCGCCACAGTTTGGTATTCCCTCTAAACCTCATACAGGTGAAGCCATAACAACGCAAATTGCGATTTATTTCATTCATTTGAACGCTGTAATTCGTCAAAAATATATATAATGGGGAGGTACTGAACAAAATTGGGGAGAAAAGGAATTTCTGGCATACCTCGACTAAAAGGAGGGATCTATTGGTAGGACACATTCTGAGGCATCACGGAATCGTGAATTTAACACTGGAGGGAAGTGTGTGGGGGTAAAAACTGCAGAGGCAGACCGAGAGGTGAATACAGTAAGCAGATTCGGACGGACGTAGGTTGCCGTTCTTATGAGCAGATGAAGACGCTTGCTCAGGGTAGAGTAGGGTGGAGAGCTGCATGAAGCCAGTCTCCGGACTGAAGACAACAACAACAACAACATTGAGCAAGATATAAAGGAAAGCAAGAGAAATTTGGAGAAGGAACGAAAGTTGATGGTGAAGAAATAACAACATTGCGTTTTGCCGACGACATAATAATACTGTCGGAGATAGCAGAGGAGCTGAAAGGTTGAACGGAATGGACAATGTGCTGAAAGGTGCATATAAGATAACCATTAACAACTGCAAAACAAGGGTAGTGGAGTGCAGTATAAGCAATTAAACTATACAATAAAGGTGGTAAATGAGTTTTTTAGTTGGGCATTAAATTAATGCATGATCGTTGGAGTACAGAGGATATAAAATGTAGAATGGCAAAGGGAAGAAACGCTTTTTTGAAAAAGAGTAATTTATTAACATCGCATATTAAGTTAGGCGTAAGGAAGTAATTTCTGAAGGCATTTGTGTGGAGTGTCGCCTTGTATGGGAGTGAAACATGGACGATAAACAGTGCGGACAGGAAGAGGATAGAGGCTTTTGAAATGTGGTGCTACAGAAGCTACAGAAGAATGTTAAAGATTAGGTGGGTGGATCGCATAACGAATGAATATAATTGGTGTGAAAAGGAATTTCTGCCATACCTTGACTAAAATAATGGATCAAGAAATCGTGAATTTAACGCTGGAGGAAATGTGGAGGTAAAAATCGCAGAGACAGACCAAGAGATGAATACAGTAAGCAGATTCGGACGGACGTAGGTTGCCGTTCTTATGAGGAGATGAAGAGGCTTGCTCGGGATAGAGTACGGTGGAGAGCTGCATGAAGCCAGTCTCCGGACTGAAGACCACAACAACAGGAAGAAGCAGGTAGTGAGGTGCTCGTGGCTGCCCCCTGAAACAGAGGTGGAGAGGCGGTGGCGGGCCTCGTCAGGGGCTGGCTTCTGCTGCTGCTGCTAATGAGACGGCGTACTCTGGGCATTAGCGGCGGGTAACGGCCGGGCTCCATCAGCCTGGGCTGTGGCCTAGCCAGCCAGGCTGGGCGCTCTCCCGCCAGCGGCCGGCGGGTGGTGGCGCGTGCGAACGCCAGCCAGCCAGCGCGCGGCTAAAATTCCCGGTAACAAGCTTGTTACCCGGCCACTCTAGCGAACCAGGAGTTGCTGCTGCCCGCGGATGCGCGCGCGCGGGATAGTGAAAACCACCCCACCCCTCGCGTGCCCATTAAGCAGTGCTGCGGCGAGGACGGCGGAATGACGGGTCTTCTGTCGCGATAACGGGCAGTGGTGGCTCCTCGTGATACATTTCGGGAGTTCACGGATTTTTAGATACAGATGAATGAGGACATGTGAAATAGTACCAGCTTTATAGCAGTTACGATTATGAACAAACTAGCTGCTCCCCGCGGTGTTACCCACGGTTCAATGGTCAGACATTAACGTTGCGAGAGTGAAGGTTTGGGTGAGAGTTTAAAATAGGGAAAGTTTAATTTTTAAAAACTCACAACCACCAACTGCTAACCAAATTCCTAAACATGCAAAAACACTGGAACTGTGATTGCTGCTGTTTGACTCGTTTTCTAGGGGATGATATCACAAGTTCGCAGCTTTCCTTCCCTGCATATGATTACCGAAAAAATTCATAATAAAGTCAAGTTCATGAGAGAAAAGGGCCTACTAACTAATATTTTTGAAAACACGTGAAAGTTCACTTTATGTTGCTTATTTCACAATATTAGAACCCTGTGGCTGATACGTCTGTACGTCGACACATTTATAAAAAATAAAAAATAAAAAAAATAAAATTATAGCTCGTGAGCCCCCAGACAAAATGAATATTTGTCGCAAATTGTTTTCACACAATGTGCCTGTCTCAAACACCGTTTATGTTCATGCCTATGTGACGACACGTGTTACATTAACAAAACACAGTCACTTTAATTCAGTGTGATGCTCACCTTGTTCCACCGGCTAAATATTCACAACACACAGTAGCACTCGATACAACTTGGGCAGTCTACGACGAGCAACCACACTTGGCAATTGCCACACAAAAAAATCTAAAGTCTCCACCTGGAGATACACATGCCGACTGCATGCAGAGCGACGCTGCCCGGCCAGCTACCCCACTTGCTCCCGACTCGTCACATACTGCCAACGCGCGCGCGCGTGAGCCAAAAGCTCAACTGCCGGGTTTTTTCCCTACGTCATCAACTTCCCCATGTGAGCTGTTCTAACCGATTTGCCAACGTACAGCGCTCAGCCAATACATTTCTAAAACTTTACTTAGAATCAAAATAATTACACTACACATTAAATAAAGGTATTCTTAGGTTTTTATATTGGTATAAACATCCTTTGTACTATTTATCATAATCGTGCAATTTCTTATATCACAGATAAGTGATTTAACTGAATACTTCAAGATAAAATACACAAGATTAATTGAAAATAAAATGAAAAATACTTAATATATTACTTTTATAAACAAACATTGCCATGCTAGTTGTGTAACTGTCTTGTATTCATTGGTAATTTATTACTTTTCATTGTCAATTAAACATATTGCGTCAGATGTGACTATATAAGCTAATGTATTGTTTATTTGTCAACAGGCTATTTTGTAATGAGGGCCTTAATGCTTCCCAACTGCCTCGTATTACTTCAAATGCAAGTAGTATTAGAATATTTTATTTCACGCTGTGCACTGCACTGTGCCTGGCACTCGCCATTATCCCTCTCTCCCCTCACCGGAAACGAAACTGGAAATCCTAAGCTGGAACAAGCCACCAACGTCGGCCTGCTCGCTGGCCTCCCGTCAGCTACAAGCACACAGCAAATCTCAATGTGGAGAATTTCTACCTATGGCCTAACTATAAATGTTGTCACCCAACTGTGTACATACATTGCTACCATAATTAATAAGATTAAAATTGTGTAACATTTAGTGCATTGACATGGTCAATGTTTGCAGTGAACTTCATACTGTTTAATTATCAAATGCTATTAATTACCAATATTTCTATTGGGCGGTAATCTCACAAAGTGCCAAGAAAGGGGATAAATAACTACATGACTGTTTGCGACATTGTTAGCACGGAATATATAATTGTCTTGCAACGGATGGAGAGCAAAAATCTATTGCAATACGTCCCTGTAAACGACGTTTCGAGACTTCTTGTTCTCTGTGTATACGTAGAGATTTCTAGCTCTCGATACACGGGAGCAGCCTACGTAGAGCTGTTCGTGCGAGAAACATGGGGTGGCCAGATGAATACCTGCCACTTTTAATGTTTGTCCTTGACTCTTTTTTATAGTAATCAAGAAGGCCACTTTCAATGGGAACTGTAACCGTTTAAACTGGAATGGCTAGTTTGTTGGGATGATGGGAATTCGTGGTATTAAAACAGTCTCTTCCTTGGCTCCATCGGTGATGATGGTGGCCTGCACGATAAGTAACTACAATAACAACAATACAGTATTCGAAATCAAATGCCAAGTAAAGGAACAAAATAAACAGCAAACCTAACGGAGAAAAGTAACGAAATAAACAACAAACATAACGGAGAAAAGTAACGAAATAAAAAAAGAAATCTAACGGAGAAACGAACTGTTGAGATCCTACAAATGCAAAGCGAACCAACAAAAGAAACAACAAATGTAACGAATAAAGAAACTATCCTGATCCTATAAATACGAACTAAACGAATGAAAGAAACAATAAATATAACAGGGAAACAAACCAACGAAGTCTTACAAACCAACGAAATCACCAGAGAAAGATTCAATCAGTGAAATCTAACCAGCAAAATCACGTCAATGAACTATAAACGCCAACATTCAGATTTCTTGTGTATGTAATTACATATCAGTTAAGCCGTTTTGGCAGTATCCCAGAATCTTTTTGTATATTCGAAAGTAAAAAAGATAACAATAACAAAGAAAAAAATTTTCAGTATAGCAGGACACGAATCATTGCCAAAATGATGGAAATTTATGATATAACTCGTTAACCCTCGCGACTAAACATGACATACACTACATAGCACCTCTGCTGTTGTATTAGAAGCTTCTTATGTAATAACCATTTTGAAAAGTAGCCTATGTCCTAATCAAAGACATGAGAAATCTCTATATGAAATTTCATCTAAATCAGTGCTGCAGTTTTAGCGTGATCCGGTAACTAACATTCAAACTTTCGCCTTTATAATATGTATAGGATTTATACTGAAACCTCTTATAATGTTCCAGTCTGGCTATTAATTTTTGAGATTAACAAATTTATAGAAGGAAGAGGTTTGAAGTTAGATGCTATGAAAGATCCCAATCAGAAAATTACGGGGAAAAAATTTGGAAAAATTATTACATGCATTTAAATGAAAAGCTAATTAACGGTGGAGTGTTGTGCAGGCAGAAAATTACAAAAAGAATCGACGAGCGGTTACCTTTAACAAGAGATCCATCGATGGTTGAAATTTGGCTGTAAATGAAATTTTCATAATATGATAACCACTCGCCGAACAGTGGATGGCAGTTCGTCAATATCAAACTACGACTCGTGTAGCAAGCCGTAAAGTAAGATAAGTGACATGATAAAAATCGGATAGGAATATTACGTAAGTCAAACAGATCGGACTTCTAAAAATGTACAATAAAATCGACTGCAGATTCTATTGCCGGTAAATGACAATATTATGGAATAAACTTTGAAACAAGAGTGGCAGACTACACTAAATATCACCATTCAATATTAACGAAAAACAGTGCCATCCATTGTTGCGGCAATGCAACAAGGCTGAAAGAAAGCATCATGGGCGGAGGGAGGAAAAGGCAAAATTAATAATAAAAATGTATAAGTGCGAATTTAAGTGAGAGGTGGGGTTTATTAATAAAATTCGCGCACAATACATATATCTACCTGAATGTAGAAAATCCATATAAAATCGGCCACATAAAATGATAAAGTACAGCTCTCGTTTGCAAGATGCTATCGCTACGAAGTACAGGGCAAGAGTACCTTCTGTCTTAAAAAAAATGGAATTTCATGGTCTTAAATTATTTCTCTAATATTCATAATAATTATTTTTTTACATGCCGAAATAATATAAAAATACAAAATTTTCTCTGATAATACTCTGACAAAAAAAATAATAACAACATGCACATCTTGTCTGAGGAAAGTAAGATGTCTTGGTATTATCTACATATTTACGTTCAGCTAACGGCACCTTGCTGTGAAGTTCGGGGCCGTTCCCCATCGGAGGTTTGAGTCCTCCCTCGGGCATGGCTGTTTATCTTGTTCTTAGTATACGTTACTACAAAGTTCGTTGGCCTGTTGTAGCAGCAGTGAATCCATATTTGGATTGAAAAGTAGTCTCCGTTGCAAATTACAATATTCATCACTTTTTAACGCGTTTCGCTCTTTTGGCGCAACATCAAAACACTGTAACAGGCAAAATATACAAAATTTGTCTGTTTCATGCCGCGGACCTATCCACTAGAATGAATTAATAATTCATTAATAATGAATTGGGGGCGTGAACATACCACAGAAACAGACGGATGGCATTAATTGGTGTAAAAGCACACGATGCTCAGCAATTTGGACTGGATGTCCAAAATGCTGAGCATCGTGTGTTCAAATGTTTTTCAAGCTATTGGACCAAGCCTAGACTTACAAACAATTTAAATTAACTGGTGGAGTAGCCGAGCGCTGTAAGGCGCCTTGCTGTAAAGCGCGTGATTTCCCACCGTCGGAGGTCGAGTTCTCTTTGGAGCATGGATATGTGAGTGTGTTTGAGTAGTTTCTAACTCTAGCGACTGATGACTATAGCAGTTTGATACAATAGTTTTACACAGACAGACCCCCACACACACACACACACACACACACACACACACACACACACCTACATGGTTGCGGGAGGAGTCGAACCTCTTACGGGAACGGCCGTCCAATACGTAGCATTTCACCAAGCGGCCATTCCGTGCGGCTGGTTCTCTGTAAGGTACACTAGCCTACCTGTTGCGCTTGTGCAGACTTCCCCACGCGTAATAACTGGTAGTATTACCTCGGGTTTGCAGCCGGATACCATCGTCAACTAAACACATTACTTCGGCAGACCATTTGTCTGCCATATTCAGGTGAGTGCGCTGATTACACTTACTCGCCGGAAACAGGCAGAACAGAAACAGCGGCCCCTTTATACACCGCTGACGACCCACCGCGAGTGCGCGAAACCAATGTAAAGGCCCTCTAGGTACAATAGAACTAGTAGCGCGCCGGTGGAGAAAATCGGCAAAACGATGGGTCGAAACAAGACTAGTTAAAAAAAACTGCAGGTGGAAATGGAGATTTTGTTGCTTAATATCAGACAAGAATGGGTTCCAAGTTTTACTTAGACGGAAGCCCTTTTCCCTATTAATAATATTAACGGCCATACGAATTTCCATGGATTCTTTAAGAACACATTCCCAGTATCGGAAGCAGGAGCAATCAGTTTGTTTCATCATATAGCTTCTTGTGTCCCTCATTCAGACAATGTTCAGCAACAGCTGACTTTTCAGGTTGATGTAAACGAGTATGGCGGTGATGTTACACACACCGATCCTGAACTGTGCAGATCGTTTGGCCGATGTAAGTGTTACCACACTTGGGTCACACAAAGATGATTTAGAACTGAGGAAACCCGGTGTTTATAAAATTCCATGTTTAATGTTTCTGCTTTGATGAGTCAAGTTTGACTGCATAGTGATTAAACGCTAGTGAACCGAAATGGCACCAGATAGTTTCGTCATTAAGCTATTTAGGGATACAGAGGCCTGATACACTCTTTTTATATGTACAACTAATACAGGTTGCATCTTTAGGTGGTTCTCACAGATGTTCTACTACGCTTCTACTACGCTTCTCCGTTGAAATGTTTGTATAGCTTATGGGACAACTACGGGGCCATCAGTCCCTAAACTTACAAACTACTTAGCACTAACTAAGACTAAGGACAGCACAAATATCCATGCCCCAGGGGGATTCGAACCCCTGACCGTAGTGGCCGTGCAGACCGTGACTGGAGCGCCTCAGTCCCCTTCGGCCAACGCGGCCGGCTACTTCTCCGTCTTCTACAATGAGAGCTAGTTGCCATTCTTCGCACCACCTAGAAATTTTGTCTAAGTCATCTTGCATGCTATTGCAGCCAATTAAAGACGATACCCATACACCATAGGATCATCAGCAAACAGCCGCAAATTACTACTTACTCTGTCCATCAGAACATCGCATAGTGTCTCCACAGTAGTGTTGTCACTATTTAAGTTCCAAACCTCGTGATCCTCTCACTATGGTACATATTTAACCAACTTTCACACAGTTAAAAATTAGGAGTTAAAATTGTAAGAGTCTGAATGAAAGTCCTTGGTCCACTTGAGCTGTTATTTTTATTGGAGTCGTGAAGACCCGCACAACCGGTTTCGCAACCTACAGTTGCATCTTCAGGCGGTTTTTAAAAGTTTTCCATATAAGTGATTCATGATGGATAACGGGGTTAATGGTTAGGTGGTACCGCAAGCATCTTGGCCACTTTTCGTCAAAAAGATTAAAAAGAAGTCTACCGCGCGGTTCTTGTCACTTTTTGTTAAGTAGAACCGCACGGTAGACTTCTTTTTAATCTTTTTGACGAAAAGTGGCCAAGATGCTTGCGGTACCACCTAACCATTAGCCCCGTTACCCATCATAAATCACTTATATGGAAAACTTTTAAAAAGCGCCTGAAGATGCAACTGTAGGTTGCGAAACCGGTTGTGCGGGTCTTCACGACTCCAATTAAAATAACAGCTCAAGTGGACCAACGACTTTCATTCAGACTCTTACAATTTTAACACCTAATTTTTAACTGTGTGCCGGCCGCGGTGGCCGAGGAGACTGAGGCGTTCCAGTCACGGTCTGCACGGCATCTACGGTCGGGGGTTCGAATCCCCCCTCGGGCATGGATATTTGTGCCGTTCTTAGTATAAGGTAGTTGATAAGTAGTTTGTAAGTTTAGGGACTCATGACCCCGTAGTCAAGTCCCACAAGCTTAACAAACATTTGAACATTTGAATTTTTTTAACTGTGTGAAAGTTATCAATAAAATTCTTCTGGGTATGAAACCGCGTCGTCATTTTATAAATTCCACCGACGTTTCGGCCACTGTTGCAGGCGGCCTTCATCAGGGTCAGACACAGACCCTGATGAAGGCCGCCTGCAACAGTGGCCGAAATGTCGGTGGAATTTATAAAATGACGACGCAGTTTCATACCCAGAAGAATTTTATTGATTAACAGCCGCGGAAGCCTACGTTTGCATTTGTGTGAAAGTTGTTTAAATATGTATAAATATTTTAGCTGTGGTTGCCCGTCATACAAAGTTCTCAAAAATGTTCAATTGTTTGTAATTCTTATGGGACCAAACTACGTTGGTCATCAGTCCCTAGACTTACAAAATACTTAAACTAAGTTAAACTAACCTAAGGACAACACACTCATCCATGCCCGAGGGGGGATTCGAACCCCCAACGACGGACGGCCGCGCGCACCGCAACACGGCGCTCCAGTACGCGCGGCTAATTCGCCGCGGCAAAGTTCTCACTATGGATCTTATGTGCACTGTATAGGGGTGCAGTTTCTGTTACGACGAAAGATGTGGGGAGTGGCCGGACGCTGTTGCTCGTTACTGCACTGCACGTCATCTCACATCGAAAAAGTGTCGCGTTGCAGCAGTGTGGCCACGCTGTCAGCTTCCGGCCCGCTGCCCTAGTGACTCCTTTCAGCGGGAGGGCGAGAAGCGCCACGCTGCACTACCCTCCTACACACACACACCCCTAATTTCTAGCTGCAGTGGCAAGTGGGCGGCGCGATGCGTGCAGGGGCCTCTTTCACGCGGGCGGCAACCTTTCATATCGCCGCGCCGAGTTCATGCGGACGAGAGGCTGCTGCCGCATGTGGGATGAGGAAAAAATATAAAAGACTGCGAGGCGATGGACGGACGGTGGGCGCGCCGCGCATTCAAACGGCATTCACCGACTCGCGGGCCCTATTTGTCTCGCTGAGCCGCGGGTCGCTTTGTGCGTCGCCGGCGCGGCAAACAGAAGCAGAAGCAGGTAGGCGGCGGGATACGACACACACGGCGCTGTCTCCCGCGCTGCTGCTGTTTGCGGAAGCGAGGCGCCGCCTAAAGGTGAGGCAGGCAGAGAGAGAGGCTTTTACCGGCGTGTTTGTTGTGCGAGCCTCCAAATAGGATTCATCCCTCTTTTAGCGATGAATAGTGTGTCGTGACCTGACGTACACACGTACGTCATTAACGTTTTGTGGGGGGCGTGGCGCGTGGCCGACCGCGTGTCTGTGTGTGTGTGTGTGTGTGTGTGTGTGGTGTGTTGCCTCTAATTTTCTTCCTGCGTGCTGCCACTCCCTAGTCGAGTGAAGATGAATTGCGGTAGAAGGAGAGTGGTAGAGCTCAAGCTCAGAAGGGAGAAGAATTAGGAACAAAGTGTGCAGCATCATAGTGAATCTACCAAAGACTACTAGATCATTATCAATGGGACCGCAGGAACACCGACATTTGGTACCAATACTGCCTGTGGAGACTACACATGTATGAGCAGTATGTTCAAATGTTTGAAAAGTCTATGAAACTTAACTACGGGGTCATCGGTACCCAAAATTACAAACTACTTATGAACTAGCTAATACTAAGGACGGCTCAAATATCCATGCCCGAGGGGGCATTCGAACCCCCGACCGTAGTGGCCGTGCAGACCGTGACTGGTGCGCCTCAGTCACCTCGGCCACCGCGGCCGGCTATGAGCAGTATCACGTGCATGAAATATTGTAAGGTTTGTAGTGGGTACGAATTTTGTAAATGACAGGAATCGAAGCGGGGGACCTTAAATGAAAAGTTTGGTGGGTATTTAGAATAAGGATTTACGGAGAGGTGCGCCTGACCCTCAATATTTCAACTGTTCAAATGAAACTTTCTGGCATATTGTGTGCCTGAACCGGGACTCGAACCTGGGACCTTTGCCTTTCGCGGGCAAGCGCTCTACCAACTGAGCTATCCCGACACGAGTCACGATGCCGCCACACAACTTTACTTCCGCCAGTACCTCGCCTCTTTCCAAACTTCAGGCGAGGTACTGGCGGAAGTAAAGTTGTGGGGCGGCATCGTCAGTCGTGTCGGGATAGCTCAGTTGGTAGAGTGCGTGCCCGCGAAAGGCAAGGTCCCGGGTTCGAGTCCCGGTTCAGGCACACAATTGTAATCTGCCAGGAATATTCATATCAGCGCACACTCCAAGGCAGAGTGAAAGTTTCATTGTGGAACTGTTCAAATGCTTGTTAAGTTTATGGGACTTAACTGCGGGGTCATCAGTATCTAAACTTACAAACTACTTATGAAGTAACTTATACTAAAGACAACACAAACATCCATGCCTGAGGGAGGATTCGAACCCCCGACTGGAAACAGCCTCAACAACGGAGTATAGCGCCTCAATGAACTCGGCCACTCTGATGCGGGTCTCAATAATTACCTGAATCATGTTGTTTAATTAATATAGTTGTTATTGAATTATGCCGACTGAATATTTTTCAGTGATCAATTACTTGTTTGGCCATGTATAGCAACCTTCTATCATCTCCAGTCCCACAGGCATATCAACAACAAATCCCCCTCTAAAGTAAATGAATTAAAACAGGGAAACAACAATAAATGAATACATTAAGAAAACCAACTTCTCAGCTATAAGTTCATTATAAAAGACACAATATTCATATTATTTCACATCTATCACCCAAAATTTCAATTAAAATGGAAATAAAAATAAACCTCCTTTTATATTAAATTGATCACCATCAACATGAATTTAATACTGACTGGCAAGTCGAAATATACCCTACTGGAAAAAGATAACCTTCGCAACAGAATAGAAAATTACGTACACGTACGTTGTCGTAACAAAATATCCTGAGCAGAGTAGATTTATAAACAACACTTTCTCGCTAGACAGTGACATGCTGCTGGCGAGCGTAAGCCACACATTATCCAATCGACGAATCGCAGTGGCCCTATGGCGTGGGCTCCTGGCGGTTATAAATTGAAAAGTACGTGGCTACGAAATAAAATCTCGCTCCGTTATTCGGAAGCTGTACTGCCTGATAGCCACTGTGGTCTCGTTAGTACACAGAGCCTATGACCGCAAGCATTCTGCCAAGTCTGGACCACTTCAGTTAGCATAGACAAGTACGGACAAGTACTGAAGGCCTAAAAGATTCCAGAAAGCTATTCTGTGCAACTAATTATGGCTTGTTGACCTTGTTCCCACCGAACAAGAAGTATCAGAACCAATTCAAATCTCTGAGCGCACTCTGAAAGCCGTGGCGGAGAGGCCGAGCGCATTGAGGAGCTATGCTCTGATACGTGAGGCCGTTCCCCGTCGGAGGTTCTAATCCTCCCTCGGGCATGGATGTGTTATTTTTAGTATAAGTTAGATTATGAGTAGTTTGAAAGTTTAGGGCTGATGACCTCTCAGGTAAGTCGCATAAGCTTAACAAGCATTGGAACATTTTTGCACTCTGAAATTTGTAAAACTTCCTAAGTCCAAGAATCGTCTAAACAAGCAAATCTCCACATCCATACCAAGGAGAGCACAAAGTCCACATCTAACACACCGTCTCAGCGCAAGACCGACCAGAAAAACGCCGTTTTCCAGAAAGCTAATCAGATTCAAGCTTCCTAGTACCGGCCAGTGAAATTTCGTATACGTCTGCACGATTTCCAAAATCTGAAGCTCCACCCAGCAGCCAATCAGACACGGCTACCCTTTCCCTTAACTCTTATTGGCGCGATTCTCACGCTTCCCGTTCACTGGTCCCACTTCCAGAGCGGGCTGCGTAGTAGTCTTGCGCATAATAGTTCGCGATCGGGAGCGCTCACTTTAGTTCGCGGCTCTGCTGCGAACTAGTTCGTTCCTTTAGTTCGTCCGTTCCAGTGACGGCTGAGTGGCTTGGTCTGCGCATGCAGGTGGAGGGAGAAGTTCTCCCACCTAGCCGCTTCATGCGCTTGCTCCTTGAGCCGCTAACGATATCACGCAAACCAAAAGAAACAGTTTGTGGATAATTTTTCGCGTTTAAGTTTAGAGTTACCTCTATATCTTGGCTTTATGGAATTTATTAGTCAGATATTGCAGAGTGCAGAATACTTCAAAGCAGAAATTTTGTAGCACTAAACTATGTAATCTAGGTGGCAGACGCTAACCTCGAAATGGCTCTCATCAGCAGAAGGCAAACACATGATTTTTAATTCTGTTCGCGACTTATCGCGCATATTTTAGTTCGCGACCGGTAGCTCTCATTTTAGTTCGCAGCTCGGCCGCGAAGAAGGTAGCCCTTTTTAGTCCGTCCGCTCGTTTTGGCTTTTGCTACCGCTACTAAAACTACAGCTGAGCTGCATCTCAGAAATGACGGCAACTGGCAAGAGGGAATCACGTGATTCTGCGCGCTCTCGCTTCATCTCGCTGTTACCCGTCAGTCTTCGGAAAAGGAGCGGACGAACTAAGAGGCGAGGGATCTGCGAACTAGTTCGCTTAGTTCGCCTGTGGGAGCGCTCTTCCGAACTAGTTCATTCGCGAACTGGCTATACAGTGAACGAACTACTTCATTAAAAAAACTCTTTTATAAGTCACTAAAGTATCAAAGTCGAACACGAGGTACTCGCAAACTGCTTGCCAGAAGCAGAAGAGAAGCTCAATAGTAAGATTGTAAATGAGTGATTCGAAATGCAAGTACAATGAAATGAAGTAATAATGTTGTTCCCCTGCTCACAGAGAAACAAGTACGAATATTTCAAGCAGTGCGATCTGTACTTGCAATAAATTGTTAGCTAAGTCACTGGACGCTTTGCCAGCAACTCCCCACCTGCGTCCTCGCGCCACGAGTGCAGCTACCCGAATACATGACTTACTTCTCAGCAAGCCACAATCTCTCGAGACCGTTTTCTCAAGATCCAATCAAAGCTGTAGCTTCAAATCGCGCTCCCCCACCTTTACTTCCTCCCTTCCAAACAACTTTCCTGCGAAAAAGAAGCTTCTCGAGGCTTCTAGAAAGTTCTATACCGCTTCAACAATTTGGCGGTTGAAATCAACTCCCAATCGTAGCGTCGCCCGCGAGTTTGGCGCGAAGCGGCATCGGCCCGTCAGTAACCTGTGACCTCGCACTGCCTGGTCAACACTCCACGTCCTCGAGGTACCGTTATGGCCCCCCTCATCGCTTGCTGGTCTCCCTCATTGCCTTGCCTGCGTTCCCGTTTCCAACCAAGAAAAGTACTATGTACAAATATTGTTAATATTAAATGTTGCCTACCAGAAACAATCAGTTTTTTCAGTGACCTAGTCAACATTAATATTTCCACTCTTCCCACCAATTTTTGTTTCAGATTATCCGGAATCAAACTGATACCAGTAATTACATTGTAAATACATGCATGTTATTAATTATTAAAATGTAAACCATGTAAGGTGGTGATATTTCCTGCCGCCTTCCAAATTTTCACACATGTGTGAACTTTGTACGTTTAATAAACACCAGATAAACGTGTACTAACATTTATAAAAGCAGATGCATGCTATAGCACATTAACAACAGACGCAAATTCGCAGTCAGGACTGTACGTTATTATAATTACTCTTCACTGTACAAGTTTTGCAGCACGTTTATACCACGTACTTGCATTATGATCAACACAAATATTTTCAAAGTGTTACTTTCGTTGTTGTTGCAAACGAGTAACTAACTGTTATACTTAGAACTGGAACTCTATTACTGACAGGTTCTTGAGATTTCATGCCGGCCGCGGTGGCCAAGGGTACTGCGGCGCGTCAGTCACAGTCTGCTCGGCCACTACGGTCGGGGGTTCGAAACCCCCCCTCGGACATGAATATTTGTGCCGTCCTTAGTATTAGCTAGTTCATAAGTAGCTTGTAAGTTTACGGACTGATGACCCCGTAGTTAAGTCCCATAAGCTCTACTTTTTCTTTTTTTTTTTTTTTTTTTTAGATTTCATATCAGAATTTTAGGAAATACACTATCAGGCATGTCAGTTTGCAACACACTGATATCTAAGGACGCACTGATGCACAGGCAATGTTTGGTGAAAATGTGAAACTGTGTAAATACGTAAAATTCTCTAGTGGGTGTAGCATACCACTTGTCAGACTGTACCCCAAACAACTTGGAGGATGCCGGCTCAGTTTGCTACAAAAATGGCGGACTTATCCGTACGTTATGAAATTTAAACTCGCTGTGTGAAGCACAAACAACATTTTTAACAACTGATAGCAGTGCCGTGGAGCGGAACTACCGCCAGATAAGCCCGGTCCAAACTAGTTAAGGTCCAGCGCTGAGAATGGATACGTTGTTCACGTATTTACAGTCATAATTTGGCTACAAAAAGTAGGGGCAAAGATTTTCTGATTTGCTCCCGTATTTCATATCGGAACATGTTTACCAGAAGCTGAACTTCCCGCCCAGTATCAGCACACTGCAACTAGTGCTCCACGAGTCGCAGCATCCCACTTGCCAGCGAGAGTGGCTGTAAAGCCCGCGTCCTCTGCCCGCGTCCAACGACCTTGTAGCCGGGCAGAGAGATAGGGCTACTTCTCCGCTCATTTGCTAAAAGCAGGTACGCGCCCAGCACTAACAGTGGCTGCTGGTGGGAGGGGGTGTTTGTCGGCCTGTACCGAGCGCGGTGCGGCGGCACGCGTTTACAATCGTTTTATGGACTCGTTGGCCGGATTGCTATCTGTATTACGCAATTAAACGGTTTTAGAGCGGTCGGGGGGGGGGCAGATAAAAAGCGCGGCCGGTATCGGGCGTTCCGCCCGCCGCCCCCCGCCCCCACAATTTTTTGCAATTACTTGCCGGCCCGGCCGACTTGGCCGCGCGCCTATCAGCGCTGCTATCGCGGGCCGGACACCAGCTGATAAAAGCCGCCCCCGGTGGCCACTTTAATAGCGGGACCCGCCGCGCCAACAAATCACCCAGAGGGCGCTAGCCGGCGGCGTTTACATCTCTGCTCTGTACTTGTACAAAATGTGCAGCTGAGCCAACGTTCCACTAGGTCTGTGTACCACTACTAGAGGTCTACACCCGACAGGTATGCTCGTCCGAACTGGAGTAGAACGTAGTTCACTGACAAATGTTTAAATGTTTGTAGGACCTATGGGACTTAACTACGGGGTCATCAGTCCCTAAGCTTACAAACTACTTATGAACTACCTAAGACTAAGGACGGCACAAATATCCATGCCCGAGGGGGGATTCAAACCCCCGACCGTAGTGGCCGTGCAGACCGTGACTGAAGCGCCTCAGTCCCCTCGGCCACCGCGGCCGGCAGTTCACTGACAACCTAGTAGGTTTCGATAGAGTCGCTTGGCAAGCTACAAGTAACTGAATTCTATTTTCCTCTTGCTCTTTTAAACCTGGCATTACCAAGCTGGGTATACTGACTACCCCAGGTTGATTTTTTTCTGTAGAATAATTTTATCTGAATAGCTACACGCATGTGGTTTCATGACTTTCTCGTAAAACGATTAACATGGTATTCACACTCGTGATTCTCACATTGAAGGAGATGGACGGGAGGCTGGGGTTGTGCCATATGGGCCGAGTAAATGAGAATAGCGGCGATAGACCGGAATGCCATACACGATCGTAGTCCTTCTAGATGTCGAGGGATACGAATACTGCGGGGCGACGGGGTTTCATCTGGACAGAGAGAAGGTGGGTTAGGCGGAGGAGTTGGTCATCTACAGAGAAGGAAGGTCGGAAGCCACATTGGGCGAGGGGAAGGAGCTGGTGTTGATGGATATGCTGGTGTATATGGCGGGATGTAATTATATCCATTCAATGAAATACGAGGTATATCCACAAAGTAAGTTCCGTTTGCTTATATAAAACAAACTTGTACAGATAAAGAAAAAGAATTTTGTTGTACAAAAATATACAACTATTAAACTACTTTTCTACATAGTTTCCGAAAATTTGTAGGCCCTTGTCATAGCGTGGCACAAGTTCTTTTATGCCTTCTTCGGAGAAGGTTGCCGCCTGTGTATTCAGCCATGTGGTAAATTGTTCTTTCTGCTCATCATCGTTGAAGTGTTTACCACCAAGGACAGATTTTAGGTGTAAGAAGAGATGAAAGGAGGGATTTTTTTCCCTTTACGTTAACGACCAATCTCATTAGGCGAATGTGACCAAACAACTCTTACGGGAATTTCATTGGGACGTGTTTGATCATCCTCCGTACAGTCTTTCCTCTTACACATGAGACCTGTCCGTGGTGGTAAAAACTTCAACGATGATGACGAGCTGAAAGAACAATTTACCACATTGTTGAATACACAGGCGGCAACGTTCTGCGAAGAAGGCATACAAAAGCTTGTGCCTCGCTATGACAAGGGCCTACAAAATTTCGGAAACTATGTAGAAAAGTAGTATAATATTCGTATATTTTTGTACAATAAATATTTTTTTCTGTATCAGTACACGTTCTTTTATATAAGAAAACGGAACTTACTTTGTGGATATTCCTCGTATTTCATTGATGTATTTACATCCCGCCTTATACACCAGCACCTCCATCGACACCAGATCGTTCCCCTTGCCCAATGTGGATTCCGACCTTCCTTCTCTGTCGATGACCAACTCCTCGGCGTCACCCACCTTCTCTCTGTCCAGATGAAACCCCGTCGCCTCGCAATATTCGTATCCCTCGACATCGAGAAGGCCTACGATCGTGTATGGCATTCCGGTCTCAACTCCAAACCTATGGCTTTCCTTTAACTATGTCCGTTTCAGTGCTTCCTTTCTCTCCCACCCCCTCCTATGACAATGTCAACAACTCTGACTTTTTTTTCCTCTCGCCGCTCCTCTATCTCATTTACTTGGCTGATATGCCGCACCCCCAGCCTCCCGTCCATCTCCTTCAGCATACTGACGACACCGACGTCCTCGCCCTTGCCCTTGCCCGCCACATTCTCAAGTCTCACCTAATTCGCCACTTTATGTAACCAGTGGCTCCGTACTCCATCAAATCCTACGCATTCAGCATGACCCCACCATCTCAGTCTGTTTGCTCTATCTGCTTCCTCTTTGGTGTTCATTCCCAGTTTTTCTTTAATTTCTTCATTATGGACACCCTCCTGCTATTGTTCCCATCTATTAGTACCTGCAATCATTCTTGCTACTTTCATATCTGTAACCTCTACCTTATGAATAAGGTAACCTGTATCCACCCAACTTTCACTCCCATACAACAAAGTTGGTCGAAAGATAGAACGGTGCACTGCTAACTTAGTCTTGGTACTTACTTCCTTCTTGCAGAAGAGAGTAGATCTTAGCTGAGCACTCACTGCATTAGCTTTGCTACACCTCGATTCCAGTTCTTTCACTATGTTGCCATCCTGTGAGAAAATACATCCCAGGTACTTGAAACTGTCTACCTGTTCTAACTTTGTTGCTCCTATTTGGCACTCAATCTGTTTAAATCTCTTTCCCACTGACATTACTTTCGTTTTGGAGATGTTGATCTTCATATCATAATCCTTGCATCTCTGGTCTAGCTCTGAAATCTTAGTTTGCAGCTTTTCAATCGAATCTTCCATTACGACTAAGTCATCCGCATATGCGAGACTGCTTATTTTGCTTTGACCTATTTTAATCCCGCCTTGCCAGTCTATAATTTTCAACATATGATCCATGAATAGTATGAACAACAGTGGTGACAGGTTACAGCCTTGTCTTACCCCTGAAACTACCCTGAACTATGAGCTTAATTTGCCATCTACTCTAACTGCTGCCTGACAGTCTACGTAGGGCCCTTTAATTGCCTGCAGAAGTTTGCCTCCTATACCATAATCTTGAAGAACTGACAGTAGCTTCCTCCTAGGTACACGGTCATAAGACTTTTCCAGATCTATGAAACAAAGATACAATTCCCTGTTACACTCATAGCACTTTTCCATTACCTGCCGTAGGCTAAAGATCTGGTCCTGACAGCCCCTAAGAGGCATTTTTATATTTTACTTTTTTATTTTTGTACCATTCATGAATATTTATGTCATGAAACACATATTGAATCTATTATTGTAATTTAAAAGAGCTCTGGAAGACTCCCCTCAGGGGCTCGGCTTTAATGTGCTAATTACGGGGTTGGTGAACCTGCTGTCCAGAGCTGTGGACTGTGTCGTGCTAACAGTCCGCCACACCGTAAGCTCTGTGCGTGCTTCAACGACCATCTTTCGACTCAACGGTGGAACGTTGTAGGTTTCAGAGCCCGAGGACCTTGGCTTAATCGCCGGGGTCGCGAGGACGGTACAAACCACTATAACAAAAATTAAAAAAAAAAAAAAAAAAAAAAAAAAAAAAAAAAAAAAAAAAAAGATTTGCTACGTACCGAGGAGATGCATGGCTGTTGAGGTTGAACAGTCGTTAGCGAACAATCTCCGTATAACCTGCCGCACCTCCGTTGTATAAGGCTTACCCAGGCAAGCGGGGCTCTGCCTGGGTGGACCATCAATTCCCTAGCTGTTAGTGGGACGGGAATGAAACGAGCCAATAATAGCTTTCCCGGACGTACAGCCGGTGTCTCTAAGCGTGGGAAAGTTGAATTTAATGCCGAGAAATATGACCCCTAATCGTTCCCTTCCTTGGCAACTCCATGGGAGGGCGAAAATCGAGGTGCGGCGTATGCTCCCTGATATTTTGTATGGTCACAGACTGACGGTGAATCATTTACCACCACAAAACCCCTGGTTTTTGTAGAGAACGTTGAGAATAAATTTGGCGAGGTGGAGGGCACGTCAAAGATCCGATCTGGCTCAGTCCTCTTCACGACGTTATCTCCAGCACAGAGCATTGCTTGCCTGTTACAAGCTGGATGATATTCCCATAACGAAGGGGTCAGAAGGACAATAAGGTCGCTACCGGTGCATTCATTTTGGCCTTTGATGGCGATGCCATACCTGAGAAGATTTACCGTTGCGATGTCAAGCTCTATGTTCCTTCCCCTATTCACTGTTGTAAGTGCTGGAGGTTTGGGCACGTGTCCTCCAGGTGTACTGCTAACTTCACTAGTCGAGAGTATGGACGTGCATCACACCTCAACATCTCTTGTGCACCTCCTCTGTTCTTTGTCAACTGTGGACAGCACCACTGCCCTTGCTCGCCGACCTGCTCCTTTCTGCATAAAGAAGGAAAGATAATGGAATATAAAACCCTGGATAGACTGTCTTACTCGGTAGCTAAGAGGAAGTATGAAAAACTGCATCCAGTCCGCATGAAAATATTCTTTGCTGTAGCCGCATCATCGTCTACATTCATAGCACCTGTCCAGTCGGTCCTAGTGGGCTCCCAGGCCCAACTGTCAAAACCTGCCCCCATGGCCGATGGGGGCACCTAAATTCCGTTGCTCCCAAAGCCCCTCCTGCTTTGGAAGTGGTAACCCCCAACCCACGGGGAAATTGGTCTCCAACCCCGGAGCCAGAGTTACAACAGCCTACGCTGGCTCCTCTCGCTAGGATGGGGTTACTCGGATCCCTTCTCCCTAAGGTTTCTCCCGCTGAAACAGAGGATGCCAGTGAATGGCGGGAAGTACCGCTAGCTGGTCGTAGGGCTTCGCACTTCCTCTGGGGGACTGATCTGGCAGGGCGCTCCCAGCACGAGAAACCTAAGAAGAAGGGAGAACCAACAGGAAAAAGAAGCTACCCAAGCAGATGGAAACACCGGTGGCCACCCTGCCACCAGCCCTCTCCACCCCTGCCTCTGAGGACGAGGTGGAGATTTTTGCATCCCCTGAGCACCTCGCTCTCGTGGACGTTCCAGAAACGATGAATTTCGAAGCAGACGCATCGCTACCGGTGGATGCGAGTGATGCAAAGGTGTAATGAGCAACATCATTCATGTCTTCCAAGCTATCGGATATCGTCATCCTCCAATGGAACTGCGGTGGTTTTCTTTATCACCTGGCTGAACAACGAAAACCTTTGAATGTAACACTTGCTCTCTGCATTGTACTCCAGGAACTCTAGTTTTCGGTAATGCGGACCCCTGTCCTTCGTGGTTTCAGGAGATATTACTGCAACTGTAGTGCATATAACAGGTGTCCGGTGGAGTGTGTGTATATGTCCTTATCTCTGTATATAGTGAACGTGTGCCCCTTCAGACACCGTTAGAAGCAGAGGCCATCAGCGTAAGGACAACATAGGAGATCACTGTCTCTCCCTTCCCCCAGATTGCGATGTCACTTTGAATGTTTTGGCTGAACTCATATCGGAACTCCCTCCACCTTTCCTGGTACTGGGCGACTTTATTGCCCATAATACCTTGTGGGGTTGTTCCACGATCTCTGCACATGTCGAGGATTTACTTTCTCAACTCGACCTCCGGCTCTTAAATACTGGTGCCCCCACACATTTTAGTGTGGCGCATGGAACGTTCTCGGTCATTGATTTGTCGAACTGTAGCCACAGCCTTCCGCCGTCCATCCATTGGAGAACTCAAGATGACATGTGTGGCAGTGATCACGTTCCGATCTTTTTGTAATTTCCACAATGTCAGTCCCCAGCTCGCCTACCTAGGTGGGTTCTACACAGGGCCAACTGGGAAGACTACACCTCTGCTGCCATCGTTGGCCCTCCCCCACTCGACAACATCGATGTGGTGATCGAGAGTGCCACACTATCCATCATTACGGCTACCGAAGCTACCAATCCCCGCTCCTCAGGGTGTCCACGGTGGAGGACAGTACTGTAGTGGTCGCTAGAGGTCGCTGAGGCGGGCCTTACAATGCTACAAGCGGATCCCCTATATGGAGCACGTAATCGTCTTTAAGCAGGCCCAAGCCTGCCGCTTTATTAAAAGACGGAAACAGGAGTGATGGGAGAAATACGTTTCTACTATTTGGACAGGTACCTCCACTTCCCGGGTCTGGGCCAAAATCAGGTGCCTAAAGTGATACCACACGCCAGAAGGTATCCCTGGGATCTCTATAAACGGAATTGTATGTATGGACCCTACCACACTTTCTGAGGCCTTACGCTGAGGCATTACACTCGCGCCTCTTCCTCTGCGAATTACCCACCAGCATTCTGTGTGTTAAAGGAGTGGGTGGAACGCCAGCCCCTTTACCACCCGTCACTCTGACGCATGTAACGTGCCATTTAGCGAGTGGTAGTTCTGTAGTGCTCTTACACAATGTCCCGACACGGCCCCTGGGTCTGATAGCATCCATAGCCAAATGCTGACACACCTATCAGCAGAGACCCAGCGTAACCTTGCCCTCTTCAACCACATCTGGTGCGACGGGGTATTCCTGTCGCAGCGGTGTTCAAACTGGACAAGAACCCTCGTCATGTGGGTAGCTATCAGCCCATCAACCTGACCAATGTCCTTTGTAAACTGTTGGAACGTATGGTCAGTCGTCGGTTGTGCTGGATCCTTTTGAATTGGGGCTTGCTGGCTCCACGCCAGGGCGGTTTCTGCCAGGGTCGTTCTACCACCGACAACCTGGCGTATCTCGTGTCCGCAATCCGCACAACCTTTTCCAGGCGCCAACACCTAACAGCCGTCTTTTTTTGATACGCACAGTGTGTGATACGACCTGGCGACACCACATACTGCATTACATGGTTGGGGCCTCTGGGGCTAACTCCCTACTTTTATTAAAATCTTTTTAGCTGTCTGTACACGTGTTCAAGTAGGTGCCTCTCGTGGCACCTCTCATGTGCAGGAAAAAGGGGCCCCTCAGGGCTCTGTTTTGAGTGTAACCTTATTTTTAGTTTCCATTAAAGCCTTAGCGACAGCAGTGGGGTCGTATCCCCCTCTCTCTATGCTGACGACTTCTGTATCTATTTTAGTACCTCCAGCACACAATTTGCTGAACACAAATTGCAGGTAGCCATTCGGAAGCGCAATCCTGGGCTCTTGCCCATGGCTTACAGTTTTCTGCTGGAAAGACGTAATGCTCTTCTGTCGGCGTCGGACTGTTCACCCTCACTCCGCACTTTATCTTGACGACCACTTACTTGATGTAGTGGAAACCAAAAGGTTTTTAGGGCTGGTCTTTGATGCCCAACTGAAATGGCTCCCCCCCCCCAACTAGCCCCCCCCCCCTCTCTCAGCACCTCCCAAATATTTTTTAAATTTCTCATTGTTTTCATGGTGTTTTTTTTTTTTTTTTTTTTTTTTTTTTTTTTTTTTTTTTTTTTTTTTTTTTTTTAAAACAGGTCGGCACCAGAAATTTTAAGTAGTACACGTGTAATAAATCTACAATTTGTCAAGCACAAGTGAACGTGACAATGGGTCGTCGTCGTGATGCCGCCACTGAGAATGCGTGCTGCTGTTACTGTGAGCAACATTAATGCCTTAGCGACCAGCTTTGATGCTGCCGCTATTGTTACTGCTATGTTGTGTGGCGACCCCCTGCTTAGCAGGTCAGCGGCGCCACCGAGTGGAATCTTATTAACAACAATAGTCTTGTTTTAGTTCAGATTTTACACACAGATTCTCATGTTAATCAAACAGTAAAGTCTTCGGTCACTTACCAAGTAGCATCAAAAGTCTGACAGATACCCAACTAGTATTTAAAAAGAAATTAGGGGAATTTCTGAATGGCAACTCCTTCTACACTGTAGATGAATTTTTAGATAAAACTTAAAAAAAAATAAAAATAAACGAAGACGTATACAAAAAATCCTTAAGACATTGCTTGTCAAGTATAGACAACATTTAGTAAACTGACACGTTCCACATCATTACGAAACGTCGTATATATGGTCTATGGAGCATGTATTAATCTAATACTAATCTAATCTTTGGCTACTAACATAGAAGCTGCTTAATTATTTTACGAGCTGATTATATACACTCCATTACCACCACGTTGCTCCTCTTCCACTTTCAAAATAACGCGAGCCAACTCATTTTATTTCTTGTGCAATTGTTTTCGTAGTATAATTGGTTAAATGATAAGTAATTCATAGATTAATAAATTCAATAGCCTATATTTGTTTTTAAAACCCAACGACCAAATCCTGGCTGCGCCACTGGGTGGGCTGATAACGAAAGAGGAAGTTCTCCGTGGAATTGGCGATGAAAGAAACTTATGGAAAAGACCAAAAGGAGAGAAGGTGACGAGATATGTGTGGAAACAACAGTGAAAAATCTCCATGGTACTATAGGGGAAGGCTGCAAGTTATTGAAGATGTGTGTAACAAGTGCCATTCTGAAATGAAGTAATTGGCGAGCGAAAGTAATTAGTTACGTGACACAGACCGACGACAAAAAATTTTACTAGTAACAATAAAACAGAAAATAGTGCTCCGATAAAAGTACTTACAATGCAAATCAACAAAGCATTCTCTTGCGCCAGCGGGCTCGCAGAACTGCTTCAATACGTTGCAAAACCTATAGACAGAGCCGCTCGAATCTGCATTCAGTTACCACCGTCAGCTCCAAATTATTTTCGTAACTGTTGGCGAGTATTGTGCACCGCCGTCTATAGCGAAGCCGTGCATCAGGAAGCACGGTGCGTTAGCTTTTATTCAGCTCGTTACGACATGCCACATATACTAAAATCCCCGGAACTCAAACATCGCGAATCCTTTCATTTGTGCCGGAAGTGGTATGTTTGGGCAGCGAGATAGAGAGAGAGGGGGTCTCTAAATTAGAGTTGGGTCCGGTGATTTGCCGGCGCTATTTTAATTAACCTGATCCCCAGTCGGCGGATTACGCGTCCCTGATTCAAGGAGTCGGCGAGAGAACAATAGCGAGCCGTGGAACGTGCCACACACGTGGACGCGCGCCCTGCCCAACTTGCTTTATTGGCAGCTTCGCCGATTTCCGAAATTTTCACCGCACCAGCCGACAGAGGGCGAGCCTTTCATCTCTCATTAGCATACGTGTGCGCGCAGAGAAAGAGAGGGAGAGAAGGGGTCCCGGCAAAGAGTGGAGCCCCTCCACGCTCGCACTAGCATGGTGACCAACTCAAGAGTTCTACTGTCACCTCTGCATGTGTTAGTAAGTTAATGAAGGCGTCACAGGAGCGGGTACTGTGATGTGTTCCGTACGTGTGGATAAGATTACCCATTAATACGGTCCATATCGGGAGATAGTATTGGTCGAAAACTTCGAAAGAAGAGCGGTTTTAAGGGCAGAGGGAAAAAAGTGCCAAGGCAAGCGCCAAGGGAAAAAAACCTCTGCGACAGTTAGGTGCGGGTAGTAAGGGCAGTAGCGGATTCCTTGCTAGCTGCGATAGTTCATGCAAGGGTAGGTTAAGTTAGTAGCGGGTATCGTGCATCGATTACCGTGTCAGAGCTAAGGCCGTCATAAAGACATCAATCCGTTAGTGCTGCAGCAGAACCTGCTGCGTTGGGCTGCACTGCCACTCTCGACCGGCTGGTCAAGTGCGGCAGCGAGCCGCGATGTTTCTGCGCCCTCTCTCCGGCGGTGGCGTCCATTCGTCACGGTACCTCTGCGCGCAAATGACTGCACGGAGAGGTTCCTGCCGCCGGTCGTCTGGGCCGCAACCTTACTGGGTGGCGCACGATTTCTTCAGCGTCTCCTCCAGTGATTGCCCCTCCAGTGAGGCCTTCAGTTTAGCGTTGAGCTGTTCAATCGCCCGCTGTTGGGCAGGCGTCCACTTCTGGGCAGCTGTCGACTGCGGTTGCAAAACCACAGGAGCGCCGGTCGTCACAGCAGTGGGCGCCCCAGAGCTCTGCGCCACAGGGGCGGGCTCTGTAGCGTCCTCAGCGTCGTCGTCGTCAGCGTCGTCGTCGTAGAGGTCGCGCGCCAGTTCGGCGTGCAGCTGCCGAATTTGTCGGCAGACCTCGTCCCTCTCCGCAGCAAGTTGGGCCTGGAAGGCCACCCTCTCTGCTGCCATGGCGGCTTTGAATGCCGCCGTTGCCTCCTCCGCGGCAGCGCGCAGGTCATCCCCGGGCCGCGTCGTCTTCTTTGGGGCGGATGGCGCCGGCCCCCTTTCCGCTCTCGGCCGGTCCGCGCCGCCGTTGGCGGTGTTTTCCGACCGGTCGCGGTCAGGGGGCGCGGCTGCCACGCCGTTCCCTCGTCGTCGTCGTCGCCGCCGTTTCCGCCGACCATGCGGCGCCGCCGCAGCGGCCGCCGCGCCACCTCCGGGTTGGCTCCGGCTTGAAAAAGCCGGGCAGCCTCGCCAGTTGGCAACGTGAGGACCGCCACAACGGGCGCAAGTCGGCGTCTCTTCCCTGCCGCGCACGCAGTCTCGTGTGTCATGCTCGCCAGAGCATTTGACGCACCGCGCTGCGTTGCGGCAGTATTTGGCCACATGGCCTACCCCCTGGCATCTGAAGCACTGAGGGAGAGGGTCCATGTCGGCGGGGAGAGCTTCCACCGTCACTGGGAAGCCCAAGAGCTTCCGCAGGGCGAAGACGTCGCCCCCATCATCGACCGTTTGCACGGCGACAACGTAGAGCGGCGGCCTCGTCCTGTTGGTCCGGTTGTGCAACTTAGCAGTTACACCACCGAACCCTGCTCGCCGCAGCCCTTCCCGGACTGCTGCCTCGTCGCAGCACCATGGCAGGCCCTTCAGGAGCGCCCTGGTGTACTTCGCACGCTTCCCTTCAGACGTCGTCTGCAAGGGAGGAGCGTCGACGATGAAGGCGGCCACAGCGCTCTTCAGTGCCCTGTGGTCCGACTTCGTTGCTGCTTGTAGCGAAATGGTCGCGTTCGAGTTGACCAGCTCGATGCCGACCTCTTTCTTGCAGCAGCCGACTATAATATCGTACACCTCGACCCAGGCGCCACTGCACGAGATGTACAAGGGCGGGGGAGGTGTACGATCTTCTTCGGTCTTCTTACCGTGATCTGCAGCCTCGATGAGTTGCGTGACCGGCGGCCCCTTCACTGCAGGTTTCTTCTGCTGCGCCGATTTCTTCACCATGCTGTGGTGCGGGAGGACACGACAATTTTGCAGCGATGTTACAACAACGCAACGACAATTTGCTTCGTTCCCGCCACAGCACGGACTTCCTCACAGCTCTCCGGCAACTGGAACAGAGCGCGCTGCACCGACGATGCGCACGCCTCCGCTGCTCAGCTGCAACTAGGGGTAGGGGTAGGGCCGCTTATTACTGTTCTGTGACGTCCGCCAAATCACCTCTGGCGGTGCAATGTTTGTGCAGCAGCGGGCAACTCGTTAACGCCAACGAGAATTGCACTGCAGGCAATTTCTATTCTGTGACGAATGTTGTAAATTTGTGTCTACTAGCTAAAGGCAGCCATGCTTTGCCGCGGCTCAGTCTGGTATGAAATGAATGGGAAAGTAAATGAAATACTAATTCATCTTGAGGTTTGAAAAGCTCTTCAATCTCCGTGTTTGCTTACAAAATAAATTTGCTTTATAGGTAAGGTCCGCCTTGAGCAAACACAAATGTTTTTTTGGTTTCTCCCATGTTTTTTGATTTTATGTTATGAAAACATAACATAAACATTGAGTGAAAGTGACACAGTGCATGTCCACAACATGAAAGAAAAGCGCATATCCACCAAAGTAAGTGACAAAAACTTGCTATAAACACTTAGACATTTTGTTATAGAAGCAGTAGCTACAATAAAATCAAACCAAAACACAAAAACTACGTCCTGCATTTTCATAAAAATCCCGATATTAACTATTCACCACATTAAATACTCACGTTTTGGTTTGCAGATTACAAACTGTCAAAAAATATCAGTTACGTTTTGTAAGTGGAAGAACCACAAACGTAACTACATGTGGTATTAAGGTAGGCCTAGCATACCTATAAAAATAAGAAACGATGTATAGTAGTCTCACAATTATCTGTAGTTTTTACTGTTAATGTACAACAGTAACAATCATTCCATTGTTAATTTGACAGACAATACGAATTAAACATCCCACTGATGATGCTGCAACGCCAGCGAAACATGTATGGGAGAAATCAAAAAAATTTGTGTTTGCTCAAGGCGGACCTTACCTATAAAGCAAATTGATGAAATACTAATACTTGCATTTACGCACCTAGCAAATACGTCAGTCAAATAAATATCCTACTTTGCTGTGCTGTGCCTATGTGGAATGAAAGTAAAGTTAGAAAAAAAGATGTTCCAGAAAATGTATTATTTTAAAGCCAGTAGATTAACTATATTTTTGTTTGTCTGCAGTTAACACAAAGATCAAACGGTTTACCGACTTTGACGCAAGTGATGTACTGGGTGATTATAATTAAGTCTTTCTGACCGCATGAAAGGGCGGATTCTGGGGGCAGGACACAGGAGCACGTGAGAGAAAGAGAGACAGAGAGAGAGAGAGAGTCAGAGAGATGGTGAGGAACGGAGGGAGGGAAAGAATCTTAGCCTTAGAATAATTAACTTTTACTTACGGGCAGCATGTAATTGTGATTTAAAAATCCAAAATCACTGTACTTACCATAACGTAATTTGACTTTTTGTGTTGTGCTTCCATTTAATAGCTTCTTGCTCTTTTTAGTCAGTAATTTACGATAAAAGTAAACAAAATTTGTTTATTGTTTCATGATTGCTTAGGAGACAAATGAGCTATTATGTATGTTTCACTAATTCGTAAATAAAATTAAATGATTTAACTATGCAAAAAAACTCAATTTCAAGGGTTGCGTTCAGGTTGGCACATTCAGATATTTTCGGTGTACGGTTTATCTGATTCTTTTCCTATACACTAAGAAATGGTACTCTCACTCATTATAAGCAGTTTTATTTGAAGCTACTTTCCAGTTATTGGTGCTGTGGTGTCGCACAAGTATGAAGTGCGCGCCACGGACTTTCGCCGCGCGCCGCCATGCACGCACGGCGCGGCGTTCTTACGATGTCAGCCACGAGCGCCCTCTGCTACAACCCGCTCGTGGCCACGACTGCTGCATCGCTCACTTGGGACTGAGACAGGAACCAGTTAACACTTCGGAATCAGATAGGCACCAGTAAAGACTTGGCTATCGGATAGGCACTAGAAATCATCAGTAGGCAGGCCTCTATCTAATCTATGTATCAGCATTCTGCAGTAAAGAACTATGAAAAAGAAGTATTACCAAGTCTATATGATATATAAACTTCGTTATAATTTACTCTAGTGTTGCTAGTTTCTACTGTCCCACTGGCTGGGCACATCCGTACCTGCACAAGCGTGCATCCTGTGTCGGTCTCTTTCTACTCGGCCACCGACACCTACAACGGAAACGAGACACAAAAGCGGCGACGAGGCTGGAACACAACAGTGGCGACGAGGCTGGGACACAAAAGGAGCAAATTAGAAATTTCAACGGCATTTTGCCACCCATCAGATACAAAGGATTTTCGTGCTAGAAGAAATTCTTCTTGAAAGACAATCAAGTGTAATTTTCAAAATCAAATTTTCATTCTGCAGCGAAGTGTGCGCCGATATGTTACATCTTGGCAGATTAAAATTGTGTACTATACCCGGGATTCGAACCTGTGACCTTTGACACCTTCCCTATATAGGTTCTCTATGGCCGAGGCGCCTTGCTGCAGAACGCGCGGTTATCGCCATCGGACGTTCGAGTCCTCAAAAAAATGTTCAAATGTTTGTATAGCTTATGGGACTTAAATGCGGGGTCATCAGTCCCTAAACTTACAAACTACTTATGAACTAACTAATACTAAAGACGACACAAATATCCATGCCCGAGGGGGGATTCGAACCCCTGATCGTAGTGGAGCGCCACAGCGGCCGGTGTTCGAGTCCTCCCTCGGGCATGGGTGTTTGAGTGTGTGTGTGTGTGTGTGTGTGTGTGTGTGTGTGTGTGTGACGTCCTTGAGTTGCTTCAAGTAGTTTGTAATAACCACAGAAGTGAAGTCCCTTATATTTCCAAACCAAACTCTCGCGTATTGACCAATACCAGGGAGTCACTTCGCGAATGTACCTGTTAGTGAAGTAGTCAAAGCTATAGAAGCACGTGAGTTGCAAGATACGGCCAAGCACGGTTTCCGTTTGCCACTAACAGCTGCCCTTGACGCAAACAAGCCGGCAGGATGTCACAAGCAGAAGCTTGGAGCGCGAAATGCACGACCCACGCACGAGAACACTCGAGCTCGCGTAAACAACGCAGCCAACTATCTGCTTCGGCTAAAAGCAAAGCGACGTCTTGCATTGCGTCAACCACAATAGAAAGAACTGGAGTTTTCCAGAGAATCTGAATGTTACTTCTGTGAGAAAGTGGGACATACGCAGCAGGTCTGAATGAGAAACAACAGAAAGAGACCCACTGTTTCCCACAGAGCGACCTCTAGACAGGAACACATGGAAATTAACAAGATTTCAAGCTCTACTGCGCCTTCGTCTGTTCAAAATTCATATAAGCAGCGACACAGGAGACGAACACATGGGCAATCGAACAACACTGCACACATACCCAGTCATGTCAAGTGCCAACCACGACAAATTTCCTATTCTACATGAAAATTTCTCAGCAGAGCTCTAGGGCGCAAAGGAAACTGCGGAAATTCTTTCACTCACTCCCTCTGACAGAAAAATTCCGAAATCACACCGCAAGTTCTTACTCACTTTGCAACTTTCTGATAAAGGTATAAATGTTCAAATGTTTGTAGAGCTTATGGGACTTAACTACGGGGTCATCAGTCCCTAAACGTACAAACTACTTATGAACTAGCTAAGACTAAGGACGGCACAAATATCCATGCCCGAGGGGTGATTCGAACCCCCGACCGTAGTGGCCGTGCAGACCGTGACTGGAGCGCCTCAGTACCCTCGGCCACCGCGGCCGGCGATAAAGGTATACCTGTTTAACTGGACACAGGAGTTTCAGTCAAGTTTCTGAACCAGAAAACATACGCAAACATTGGCAGAGCTGAAGTGTGCATCTGATCGCCCACAACGTCGAAAGTATTTCAGTGCTAGCCACATGCCATTTCAGCAACGTACAACACAGTAAAAGACACACTGTTCATAGTGGTTCATTCAAGAAAAGCTCTAACGTATTCGGCATAAACGCTTTTGACTTATTTTGTTCAGACGTGCAGGACAGTGTGCATTAAGTTGGCAAAAAATTTCCACATATGCCTCCATCCAGAGCCTTTGTGTGATCATTTACGATGGTATGCTAGGATGCACAGAGGATTTCAAAACCCACGTAACATTGTGTGCGCATGTCAACCATAAATTTTTCCGCGCTCATCCAGTGTCGCATGCATTATGCAACGACGTTGAAAAACATCGTTATAAATAAACTGATGTTTTGAAACCAGTCAAAGCCAATCAATGGGCATCTCTTCTTGCCGTCATTCACAAACCAAATGGGAAGATTCGTCTTTGTGCAAATTTAAAACGCGCCGTCATCGATACATTCCCACTCAACGATTGAGGAAATCATGGATCGACAAGCAGGTCGGCAATTCTACACTAAGATGCAAGTTACTATCTTTGCCGATTTTGTTCCAACACCAACGCTAAAATTTAGGTATCTCTTCCACGCCGACCTCACTTGATAAATTGTTTCACAGTTCATATCACACTTTACCCGCTCCTGACATTTCATTAGCGGAATTTTACATGGGAGACCGTATTCCATTTGCTTTGTCCACACTGTTTTGCTCTTTCTTCTAACTTACTCACCAACTTTCGTCCGAATGATAGAATTTAGTACAGAGTCTACAAGAAACCACATGTATGTGAATCCGAAGATCATCTGGCAGAGGTGATTAGACACAGCTGAAATCAGCTAGGAGATCAGGAGGCAGTTAACATACAATAAACCTATAGTAACGTGTTTTATTCAGGTATTGGTTACAATTGCAATTTGTGTGTGCTACAGTACGATATTTTGCTGTCTCAACTCTTTACTCGAGGTTTACATGGCGTTTACTTAAAGCGAGGCACCTTGAGACTACCATAATAGTGAAAAAGTCAGTTTCGTTGCCCTCTAATATGGTGAACGCCCAGGAAAGTTGCACACCTGCATCGCATGGACAGTATGTGGTTATCAATCAGCTATTGAGAGATATTTGGCCACTCTTCCACGAGTGCAACCGTTTCGCAACCGTTGTGAGAGGTGCTGGTCTGGCTGCGATGCATCTATCCTGTGCATCCCAGCTATGCGCAATCGGGTTTAAATCCGGTGAACAAGTTGGATACTCCATTAGCTCAGTTCCCGCAGCAGCAAGCATGTTGTCCACCATGTGCAGCTCTGTGGGAACCAGCGTTATCGTCCTGCAAAGGAACCCATTTCTTATGACACCAGCTTAATGTACAACAAGTTGTGGGAGGATCTCTATGCGTATGAGCAGTCAAAGCGTCATTCTGAACGACATAGTGGTCCATACTCCAATACTGACATAGAGGTCCATACACCAATAATGTCTCCTGCGCATATCATTCGTCCATCCACCAGCTTGATATAGTGATATTTCCTGGCCGCAGCGGAGCGGCCGAGCGCACTGAGGCCCTATGCTCCCATGCGCGAGGCCGTTTCCCCGTCGGGGATTCGAATCCCCCTCGGGCATGAATGTTTGTGCTGTCTTAATATAAGGTAGTTCATAACTGTAAGTTAAGCGACTGATAACCCCACAGTTAAGTTCCATAAGCTATACAAACAATGTTTGTTTGTATAGTCTATGGAACTTAACTACGGGGTCATCAGTCCCTAAACTTACAAACTACTTATGAACTAACTAATACTAAGGACGGCACAAATATCCATGCCCGAGGGGGGATTCGAACCCCCGACCGTAGTGGCCGTGCAGACTTGACTGAAGCGCCTCAGTCCCCTCGGCCACCGCTGCCGGCGTTTACAAACATTTGAACATTTATATATATACAAAAAGGTACGGCCAAACTTTCAGGAAACATTTCTCACACACAAAGAAAGAAAGTATGTTATGTGGATATGTGTCTGGAAACGCTTAATTTCCATGTTAGACCTCATTTTATTACTTCTCTTCAACTCACATTAATCATGGAATGGAAACACACAGCAACAGAACGTACCAGCGTGACTTCAAACGCTTCTTTACAGAAAATGTTCACAATGTCCTCCGTTAGCGAGGATACATGCATCCACCCTCCTTCGCATGGAATCCCTGATGCGCTGATGCAGCCCTGGAGAATGGCGTATTGTATCACAGCCGTTCACAATACGAGCACAAAGAGTCTCTACATTTGGTACCGGGGTTGCATAGACAAGAGCTTTCAAATGCCCTCATAAATGAAAGTCAAGAGGGTTGACGTCAGGAGAGCGTGGAGCCATGGAATTGGTCCGCCTCTACCAATTCATCGGTCACCGAATCTGTTGTTGAGAACCGTACGAACACGTCGACTGAAACGTGCAGGAGCTCCATCGTGCATGAACCACATGTTGTGTCGTACTTGTGAAGGCTCATGTTCTAGCAGCACAGGTAGACTATCTCGTATGAAATCATGATAACGTGCTGCAGTGAGCGTAGGTGGAAGAACAGGAGGCCCAATCAAGACATCACCAACAATTCCTGCACAAACGTTCACAGAAAATCTGTGTTGATGACGTGATTGCACAATTGCGTGCGGATTCTCGTCAGCCCACACATGTTGATTGTGAAAATTTACAAATTGATCACGTTAGAATGAAGCCTCATCCGTAAATACTAAGATGAGAACATGGAAATTAAGCATTTCGGACACATGTCCACATAACATATTTTATTTCTTTGTGTGTGAGGAATGTTTCCTGTAAGTTTGGCCGTACTTTTTTGTAACACCCTGCATATATATTTCCTGCATATAAGCAGGACTTTCGAGTTCCACCTTCTCTCCAGATAAGAGAATGCCCATAATCCGGTTCAACACAAAATCTTGACTCATCTGTGAACAGCACCGGCGCCATTGTTTACGTCTCCAGTCCTGATGTTCCTTCGCCCAATTTATGTGAGCTAAACCGTCTGGAGAGAAAGCCTGTGCGCTGCTGTGCCACGTCACGCAGAGTAGGTCGCGGTCGCATAGCTCACTGGCTGGCCGATGTGAGGCAGTGAGCTGTGCCCCATCGGCCGGTCAGTGAGCTACGCAGTCACGACCTACTCTGCGTGACGTGGCACGGCAGCGCGCAGGTCTTTCTCTCCAGACTGTGTTGGCTAAACGGTGTCGTGGTTTTAATGGGACACATACCATAGGCCGCCATGTGTACAGGCAACATTCCCGAAGGCGACCGGACTGTGTTGATATTGCGCGTCCTGTTGCTGCCTGGAGGGTGCGTTGCAGCTGAGATGGATTCAGCCTCCTATCTCGACGGACTACTAACCGGGATAACGGTCATCTTTTGCCGATACCCGTGGACGACCTTGACCTTGCCTTCTTTTAACGGTTCCTGTTGTCTGAAATCATGTGCAAGTCCTGAAAGTAACACTTTGGGCATTTCAATAGTTGCAGCCTCCTCCCCTTGCGTCTGTCCCGCTTCAAACCTTCCAATGGCTCTCCCTGCCATAGCTTCGGGTAACTCTCGTTGTTGTTGCACTGGACTATCTGCTCACTACACTGCCTGAACCCAATTGCTTGTCCAGCAACGTTCTGTTATTATACAATCACAGTTGCCGTAATGCACGAGAAACGACTAATGTGAAATATAGACTTCATTTAGTTTAAATGGATTTTTATTAAGTAAGAAGTGAAAGCGTTGTAAAAAAAAAACTTTTGTAACAGTTCTGACACTCTTTCAAACTGATTGGATTTCCTTCTAGAAATCAGAAAATATATCGAAATGCTTTCTTTTCGCTGTAATTTTCAGATTTGTAAATAACCAGAAGACTCACGGAGAGACATACCGTGAATAAAATGGTGTTCAAGAAACATAAATCTTTTTTAGCGAAAAAATAGCGTAAATGTTGCTTGCAGCGTTCACCATGTACGTTGATTACGGGATTCATCCTAAATCGAACAATCCTCATCCCTACACGATTTGAAACACCTAAGTAATCATCCTTATTCACTACTTCAAAATCAAAAGTGATATTTTACGAAAATTCCTTCCAAATCATAGAAAACGGCGAAAAGTGTCTTTACACGCCTTTTCTGCATGCACCCACTCTGTATATTTGGAACATTACATTCCGATCTATGGTTCTTTGTAGGAGGCCTGTACTAAAAACATGTGTCATCGCGTGATAGATGCATGAAACGTTATGGATTCCTAGTGGCCGATCATTTCATTTCTCTCTGTAATGCCTCACACTGTAGTGTTTTTAGTCGTCAATGAGTGGGGTGCAAAGCGACAAAAGAAGTCGTTTCTGAGGAACTTGTTAGTTGACTGTCATACGCAGTTGTTTTGAGATTCCACTGAGTTTCTCAATTAATGTGATAGAGGTCAATGGCCATTTCGAAGAATATCAGCAATTTGTTTCGTCCTGTCTCAGATGCTCATTGACATCTTCAATGTTCTCTCTGACATCGCAAAATCTGCATACCATTTCACAACTCATTTCCTATCATAAGCTACCATCTGAAAATGTCTATTGCACTTTTATCCAGGTTAAAACATTCGCGTACTGATTGATCCATCAAATTTCGGGAGAACTGGCACGATATTTCGGCACACAGACTCCTGGCCATCTTCAGGTGAGTACCTCCTAAGTTCTGACCATGAAGTACTGAGCTGACCTATTTAATACTGTATCGGCACATGCGCCGTGTGTTAAGGCCACATCGCGCATGCAGCGCATGCGCTTTCATTACAACTGCGTTCGCTGCGCCGCCCGTCCTCCGTGGTGGAGCTTGCCGTATACAGGGTGAATCACTTAACAGTTGCACCGCAAATATTGCGGAAACGGAAAGTGCGATTAATGTGCGGTTTTCACAGAATGGATTGGTAGACAGGGGCTCGTATATTTAGCCAACAAACAGATTGTAATATTACTTAGAAAGCGTATTTTTTAGCAAACATACAGTTTTTAACTGGAACAATGGTTGTTTCTATCATGCACTGGAATTTCTGACACCAGCTGTGTACAAAGAATTTTGAATGATTTTTATCACGTTTAGTTTGGCATCTACAACCGTTCAAAGGGGCGGAGGCTGCGATAGCGTAGCTGACTGGCCGAGTGGCTAGCCCCTGGAGCACGGCCCACTGTCTCATGATCACCAGCCAGTCAGCTACGCTGTCGTAGACTCCGTCCCCAAAACTTTGAATGGCTATAGCTGCCAAATTAAACGTAATAAAAATGTCATTCAAAATTCTTTGTACACTGCTGGTGTCAAAAATTCCAGTGCATGATAGTATCGCCGGCCGCGGTGGCCGAGGTGACTGAGGCGCTCCAGTCACGGTCAGCACGGCCACTACGGTCGGGGGTTCGAATCCCCCCTCGGGCATGGATATTTGTGCCGTCCTAGTTCGTAAGTAGTTCATAAGTAGTTTGTAAGTTTAGGGACTGATGACCCCGTAGTTAATTCCCATAGGCTTAACAAACATTTGATTTGATGATAGTATCAACCATTGTTCCATTTGAAAAGTTGCATGTTTGCATAAAAAATACACTTTCTAAGTATTTTTACAATCTGTTTATTGGCTAACAGTACGAGTCCTTGACTACCAATCCATCTTGTGAAAACCGAACATCAATCGCACTTTCCGTTTCCGCAATATTTGCGGTGCAAGTGTTAAGTGATTCACCCTGTATATCAGATCGATTGTCATCTCCATACTGTAACAGAGAAATACGCCGACTACGAAGTTTTTCTATAACAGGATTCCAAACAGAATTTTCCTGAAAACCGAAATCTCGGTTGATAAGAGTCTAGCTATTAGACAGTCTAATTTCCTTATATTCATTGATAATCGAGTTCCAAGAGTTTGATTGAGGACCATAATTTTCCTCTCATTGAAATTCATTGAATCACCTGTGGAAATACAGTGTTCTGCGAGTGTGGACTTTGTGGATTGCAAGAGGCAAGCTATTATTGTTAGCAATCTTGGGGGCTCGAGCTAATCATACCAGATGGAATCTAACGTATTTAGTGGTTCACGCCATACATAATCATGCAATGGGCAGTAATCAATTTTAGAAAAAAAATGCAAACCTCATGCTGTAGCCAGTTGTTTAGTAGATGCCGCCCTAGTCAAACATTTCCTGACTTTGAAATTGAAAGTTGAGTTTTACAAATAAATGTATACGTGTATGGACAGCAATGAGCCAAAAGTAGCAGGAATAAGTCACCGCCTAAGACGAAGTTAGTTAAAGGGCCCATACCACGATGCTCGCTTACCCACAGCCAATACTGTCAAACAGTTCCTGGCAAAAAAAGCAGGTGGTGCAACATAAACACCTACCATACTCGCTGGATCTCAATCAGCCAGACGTCTTCCTATTCCCACGACTCAAACTCGATTTGATATTTTTGACATCCAACGAAATGTGACGATGCTTTTAGTCGCCGTCCCAAAGGAAGAATTCGTTCAAAGTTTCCAGGACACGTATCGCAGAGCTCATTGGTTGTAGAGTTATCGGAGGCGACTATTTCGAAGGACAGTAAGGTAGCTGTAGTTCACAGTTCATCTAAGTTAATTTTACAGGACTATACACAGAACTTTATTGTAAGAGGTTGTATTTTGATAGCCGGCCGCGGTGGCCGAGGGGACTGAAGCGCGCCAGTGACGGACTGCACGGCCACTACGGTCGGGGGTTCGAATCCCCCCCTCGGGCATGGATGTTTGTGCCGTCTTTAATACAAGCTAGTTCATAAGTAGTTTGTAAGTTTAGGGAGACCCCGTAGTTAATTCCCATAAGCTTTACAAACATTTGAACATTTAAAATGCGAGAAATCAGAGTTCGAAAGGAGAGCGTCAGATGTTCTTTCTTCCCGGGCGATATTCGAGAGTGGAATGGTAGATTAATAGTGTAAAGGTGGTTCGATGAACCTTCTGCCAGGCACTTAAAAGTGATTTGCAGAGTATCCCATGTAGATGTAGATTTCAGTCCTCCATCCCATGTAATACGAGATAAGGATCCCTGTATAAATGTCTAGAGAATGTACTGTTAGAAATTTGATCTATTTTCAATGCTTTGTTGTTTAGATATTTGCGTTTCACGGCACAAAAACTGCTAAAAATCGATTTTTGTGATTTTGCGCGTAGCTGTGGTAACTTTTAACGTTTGGATTCCGTTTTCAGAACATCAGCTGAAGAACATACGGTTAAAATTCCGACTGTTAATGATCAATAGAAACTACAGAAGTGGCTTCCCCATAATCTGAAATTGTCTACGCTATAATCATGATTTTCCATAGTGTTCTCAGGAATGACCAGTGAACAACCAGCGATTTTATAAGCCGTATAAATACAGCCTAGAACACACGTACTGTACAAAAACCGATCGATTTGTTCAGTTTGGCGGGGCTACAGGAAGTGCGCAATATTTAAATCCTGACACGTGATGTTTCCAAGATAAATGCGGTGCTTGCCAATTTCGAATCCATTCCCTTTTCAATATAAACCTCTACCCAGTTTTTGTTTTCGCCTTTCACCTACTACTCGAAAGAAGAACGCAAGCAGTCGTCGTCTGTGGCTTTCCATGGGTTAGGGTGCCGCCGTTTCTTCAACTTCATAAACGTAAGTGTGAGCGCGTATGGCCAGGTTTATATTATTATTTAAATAACCCTCCACCATAGTTGATTTTCAAACTAATTCATGATTCCTTCACTTATCCAAACTAATTTCAAAATTACTGTTTTTCATTGTTGCAATTATTACCACAGTATGAGATTTGGCCGCCATTACGCTTTATTTTTCGCTTGAAATAATCATTAATACCCACTGTCTAATTTTACATTTTATTTCATGCCTCTAGTAAAAGAAGCTGCAGTGTGTTATACGTTTTGCATGGCCTGCCACATATTATTACGTGAAGGCTAACATTTCAAATGTTTTGTCTACGGTAAGAGCTTACCATAAATTATATAATCTAATTAAGTTATAGCTATTTTCCAGAAAATAGCACTACCGATGAGCTATTTTAGGTAACGTCCCGCTGCTTTTTATAGTGATATTTAGTGCCCTCTGTCTCAACCTTGATTGTTACATCCGCATTTCATCCCTTTATTCCTTTATGTTGCCGTTTCAGCCTTTTTCTTTATCAGAATTGACTTTCGTTGCCATTGATCTTAATTTTTCCACTCATAGGCTAATTCATCAAATGTTTCATATACGTAATATCTCGGATTTTTTCAACTGACATATACAGACAACAGAGCCGGCGTACTATATTATAGGATAGCTACACCATGTCAGTACCTCTTAGATGTATACAAATGATCACTTGGCCAAATGGTGTCCAAACCTCTTATCTCTGTGATTGACAGAACTCGAGAGCCCTCAAAGGCATTAAAACTACGTCTACATCTACATTGATTCGGTACTCTGCAAATCACATTTAAGTGCCTGGCAGAGGGTTCATTAACCACTTTCATAATCTCTCTCTACCGTTCAATTCTCTAATAGCGCGCGGGAAGAAAGAACACCGAAATCGTTCCGTTTTCGGTCTGATTTCTCTTATTTTATTGGGATGGTCAAGTCTCCCTAAGTAGGTGGGTGCTAGCAAAATATTTTCACATTCAGAAGTAAAATCGGTGATTGAAACTTCGCAAACAGATCACGCGCAACGAATAACGTCTTTTAATGATTTCCACCTCAAATCGTGCAACATTTCCGTGACGCTTTCCCCCCTGTAACGTGTTAAAACAAAACGAGCTGCCCTTCTCTGAACCTTTTCAATGTCCACCGTCAATCCCACACGGTGAGGATCCCACAAGGGGCAACAGTACTACAGGAGAGGACGCACAAGTGTGACATACGCAGTCTCTGGTGGAGCTGTTGCATCTTCGAAGCGTTCTGCCTACGAAAAGTAACCTTTGGTTCGCCTTCCCCACAATATTTTCTATGTTTTCTCTTCAGTCTAAGTTGTTCGTAACTGTAACTCCCAGGTATTTGGTAGAATTTACGACCGTAAGGTTTGACTGATTTATCGTGTAACTGAAGTTCAGCGGCTTTCTTTTAGTGGTCATGTGTATTACTTCACACTTTTCATTATTTACTGTTAATTGCCAATTTTCGCACCATGTAGAAATTTTTTCTAAATCGCTTTGCAGTTGCTTTTGAAACTGTGTTGACTTCACTAACCGATAAACGACAGCATCATCCGCGAGAAGTCTAAGGGAACTATTCACATTGTTTCCTAAATCGCACAGTCTATCTTATGAGACTGAATAGGTGAACGGAGGTTCGCGGCGACTTTCTTAAGATGACAGAGTGAGAACAGAGGTCTGGGATGGGCAGACGAGGTGGAAAGAGGGAAAACAAAAGAAGGCCTGACTGGGAGTTTGGTGTACGGTTGGCTGCAGTCGGTAGCGAAAGTACGAAAGCGGTGGCTGGGGAGGGTGGGGGTTGATGTCGTGTGGGCAAGACCACGTCTGAGGGAGGTGAGGGGCGTTCGATTGCGCGCCGGCATTATTTCCGTTCAGGGCATTGTCTGCCCAAGATGGATGCTCCAGCCGCTGATTGCAGCGTTGCAGAAATGCTTTCTGTAATCGCACGCTGGAGAACGGACTGAGCGGGGCGGTACAGGCGGAGGAATCGCGAGGGATTAATCCCACTGGATTTTTGTCTGCGGATGAATCGCCGTATGTGAGAGCATGTCCGCAGAGCAGCGATGACAAATCTCCCAGATAAAATGGAATGTGATCGACATACATCGGACAAAGTTTTGTAGCATCTGAGTGTGCCTTAAACACATCTTTCTTGCACCTAAGTTGACGATTGCTGATAACACCAGCTCGGTAGTAAAAGGATGTTGTTCATATTGTTGAGACGATATCAAATAATTCAAGACATAAGTTCATGGCTAGCAGAAAACAGATTGAAGCTAAGTCGCATTCGCGCAGTAGTAACCGAGTGGTGCAAGGCATCATGCTGTGGACTGGGCGGCCGCTCCCGCCGGAGGATCGAGTCTTCCTTCGGGCATGGGTGCGTTCGTTGTCCTTACTGTAAGTGTAAGTAGTTTGAAAATCTTGAAACTTATATCCACAGATGTTTGGCCCAACAGGTTTACAAACATTAAATTATTATTATTTTAAATCGCAATAAGACTCAGTTTTTACAGTTTAACACAAAATGCATCAAAACCGACATTTTTATTACACAAAAGGAGCATATAAGTGAGACTGAAGATGCCACAATTTCTGTGGGGATAAGACAGATAGTACGCTATTGTGTAAAGCCCTTGTTCAGGATGGAAACAATAAATGCAATGTTATATAACCATTAAACAGTATCTGAAATAAGTGACAGGAAAAGGAGTCTGCTTCTCTTCAATCCCTAATGACATGGTTTCAGTTTTTGGAACAACTCCTTTGAACAATAAATAAATAAATAAATAAAAGTATTTTGGCGCAAAACTGGCGGTTCGAACTATATGTTGATCGCAAACCTTTTGTCGACCCCTGTTGAGTTGCCAGGTAATTCTAACATTGATCTCTCAAAATATATTTCTTTAATTTCCTGTGTCCTTAAAAGTACTTGGTTATACTCAAAAGTTAATAGCTTTCTCTGAGTTAATACTAGACAGAAATAGAATATGCATTTGGATCACACCTCCTAGACCCTTATGCAGAGACACGTGCAGTATTCTGCCTCATCCATTTTCAGAAAGGTGCCACAAGAATGCTTAAAATCATAGTAAAAATCCACCTAAGTCCACAATGAAGAGTTTTCTCATTTCTCACAAGGACCTAAATCTAAAAAAAAAAAAAAAAAAAAAAAAAAAAAAAAGACCACTCATATCCGGACCTAATGGTTTTTTTTATTCACTTGTATACACAGAATTCGTATATTATGTTTCATTTCATCTACTTCTACTCTTCTCTCTACCGACTCGTTCCATAGCTTCCTTCTCGCAGCGGGGTAATGGTCGCTATGACGAACGGGCGCTCTCTTTCTAGTGGGTTTGAAAGAGTCTTTAATTAATCAATTTTAGAGTTCTACGTCATGACCTGTTCCACAGCGCTCGGCCACTTGGAGGTTCGAGTCCTCACTCAAGTATCGGTGTATTTGTTGTCATTAAGTTAGTTTAAATAATTTGTAAGCCTAAGAACTAATGACCAGCGTAGTTAGGTCCCTTAGAATTACAAACATTTGATTATTTTAAACCACCTAACCGTGACTACAGCGCTGTACCCCTATCATGCTTTGGGCTGCGAACCCGTAATAAACCCGTAATAAACGTAACCAAAAAGTACGGGTTAACGCCGCACTGCTCCCGTCGGAGATTCAATTTCTATTCCTCCCTCGTGCATGGGTGTGTTGTTCTTGGTGTAAGTTATTTTAAGTAGTTTGTAAGTCTAGGAAACGATGATGTCAGCAGTTTGCACCCTTAGGTTTACGAACATTCGAACAGGTTTTGAAATTGCTCCTCAATTAAAACTTGATCCTTTGAACTGGCATAAAATGGAAACAAACATGCCTACCGCCTCATCTATCCAAAATGTATCCCTTTCTTTGAATGTAGCTGAAGAGGTAACATTAGCATCTTCATTTAAAATACACAGCAGAAACACTATAGGATGTTTGTAGGCGTTGTATGGACGTTCTCCGATGTCCAGGAGAAGAATGTCAATGTTTGACTTCAAAGAGATTGCTGGTTTTCTGTCAAAAAAGGATTTCCATGAAGAGACGTTGCAACGCTAATATTGTAAATCCGAGTGATGTGACAAGGACTTGGGATTTTCAGACTACAGGTAGTTTTCATGATTTCCTGCGGACTGGTCGTCCTAGGCCTAGGGAAACAGCTGCGACAGACGAACAGTATTCGTGACGTCTTGCCCGAAGAAAGGCATGGCAGACTGCTAGCATAAAAAACAACGATTATGTAGGTGTCAATCCATACATACTGCATGAAACAATCAGCAACAACAAAGCCGAAGAAAATACTGCATTATTCGAATCAAGAACAGCTCCCAGAATCCGTAACTCAGAAGTAGATATTCCTGGACGATTAAATCAACTTAAATCACTTAACAAAAGCAAGTACCCGGTCCAGACTGTATACTAATTAGGTTCATTTCAGAGTATGCTGATGAAATTGCTCCATACCTAGTTACCATAAACAACCACCCTCTCAGTGAAATATCCGTACCCAATTACTGGACAGTTGTAGAGATCACTCCAATATTCAAGAAAGGTAATAGGAGTGATCCGCAAAATCATAGGCCTAAATACCGACGTCGGGTTGCAGCAGGATTTTAGAACATATACTTTCCTCAAGCAAGAATCTATCGGCCCATTGTCAACATGGATTCAGGAAGTAGTTCTTGTGAAACACAGCTAGTTCTTTACTCACATGAAGTGACGAGTGCCAGCGATAAGGGATCTTGATTCCGTATTTCTAGATTACCGGAAGTCTTTTGGCACTGTAACTAACAAGCGGCTTCTAATCAAATTGAGTGTTTGTGGAATATACCACGGTTGAGCAAGTGGATTAGCGATTCCCTGTCAGATAGGACACAGTACGTGTTAATTGACGGGAAGTCATCGATTTGAACCTAAGTGATAAATGGCGTTCCCCAGAGAAGTGTTATAAGACCCCTAATGTTCCTTATATTTATAAATGATTTAGGAGACAATAAGAACAGCTCTCTGAGAGTATTCGAGGATAGTGCAGCCATTTATCGGTGAGTAACATGATTTAGATAAGACATCTGCAGGGTGCAAAAATTGGCGATTGACCCCAAATAATGATAAGTTTGAAGTCATTCATATGACCACTAAAAAAGTCCGTTAAACTTCATTTACTCGATAAACCAGTCAAGTCTACAGGCCGTCAATTCAACTAAATACCTAGGAATAACAATCACGTGCAACTTAAATTGGAAAGAAGACATAGAAAATATTTTAGGGAAAGAGAACCAAGGACTACGTTTAATTGCGCAGAACACTTAGAAGATGCAACGGTTTCACTAAAGAAACTGTCTACGGTACACTTATACATCCTATTTTGGAGTACTGCAGCGGATTATAGGATCGCAATAAGTGACAGCAATATAAAGTTCTAGTAAAAGCAGATCGTTTTGTATTATCACTGATTTGGGAGAGAGTGTCACGGATATGAAGCACGAGTTGGAGTAGAAATCACTACAAGAAAAACGTTATTCGTTGCGGCGAAATTTATTTGTGAAATTTCTTTCACCAACTTTTTCTTCCGAATGCTAACATATTTTGTTAGTAACCACCTACACAGGGAAACATCACAATAAAATTAGATTGAAAACGAAAAGATTTAAGGGTTCCTTTTTCCTGTGCGCTATTAGAGAATGGAACGATAGAGAAATAGCCGGCCGCGGTGGCCGAGGGGACTGAGGCGCTTCAGTCACGGTCTGCACGGTCACTACGGTCGGGGGTTCGAATCCCCCCTCGGGCATGGATATTTGTGCCGTCCTTAGTTGTAGGTAGTTCATAAGTAGTTTGTAAGTTTAGGGACTGATGACCCCGTAGTTAAGTCCCATAAGTTCTACAAACATTTGGACATTTGATAGAGAAATATCATAGAAGCGGTTCGATGAACTCTTTGCCATGCACTTAAATGTGATTTGCGGGGTGATTCTGTAGCTGTAGATGTAGAACCCTCTGTATTCTAGACGGGCAACGGCAAGGCCGCGAAAGGCAAAGGTGCCAGGTTCGAGTCCCGATTCCGGCACACAATTTTAACCTTTCAGGAAGTTTCATACAAGAATATAGTCTGTTGACTGTTTTCCAGTCATTGGTAACAAAATTATAGTACCTTAGTGAATGCGTGTGCTGTTATTTGTACTATTACAGATATTGTTGTCAAGACCACAACACAATAAATATGTCAATGATTTTTTTCGTAATGCTTTGAGTGTGACCTTAACTATGTGTGCAAACTTTAAGGTAGCCTACCTCTAATTTATGCCTCATCTACACTGTGAGAGGGATGCTAAAGGCGCAGTCTCTTCATGATCCTGTCCCCTTAAAAGCTAAACTGGTGAGCCATTACATTTCCAAATACCTGTGTGAAATGTACTCTCATGCGACACCAGCGCGATTCGAAACTCTTCATGGAACGCTTCATATAATAACATAACGTATTCGCTTCCTGTTTTTATTCACTTCATACTGCCTAAAATAAACGTCACAAAGTTCCATTGTGCAAAATAAAATAAAATAAATCGTATCTCACGTTTATTTTCGTATATTTTAAGTTTGGTGGAAAATCCACAAAGTGCTCGCAATCTCTGTTGTTCAAGTGGAACATAGCTGATAACAATTATGGGGAAGTTGTGGTGGCAATGAAAGATTAGATCTCAAATCAATTCGCCTACATTCGCCAAATCTAAATATATACACATTCAGAAAGATATAATTATTCAAGGTCGAAAACAACAAATAAATTGTTTTTGTTATACGAATGACAAAGATAATCGAAATAAAAAATAGAGTCCATTCCCAGTGCTGGAACAACGAAAATTCGAGTAGGAGAAATAGAGGATAGCAAAAACTGAGGAAATTCAGTACCAACATAATTCATGTACACCAATATCTACAAAAATTGTAAGTAAATACACTTACACTAGACCTAGAGTGTACCATAACTGTTTCTAACCTCCATACAAAAAAATGAAAACGTTTGTAAAGAAATTAATATACATTTACGGCCACTGATGACGCCTTATAAACATTACAGGAGAAACACTAATGGCAAAAAAATTATTGGTTTGTTTGAGTGCCAGTAGTCGGACAAATAAGAAACTTATCAATATAATATAACACAACTGCGGAAGACAGGACAAAATAATTAAAAAAGAGTTTATTTAGAATTGTTTTACCAAGAAGGAAAAATCATACATATAAAAATATATTTCTTGAAATGTGTACTTCGGTGGGCTAATGTTATATCTTGTTCCGCTTGAACTATGTTCAAAACGTCTATGGAAGGGGCAGCGAGAGGTTAAAACTGCTCATTGGAATTAACGCATAAAAATCAACCTCTGTCGATTAGTAAAACGCACTCATGTACACATCACAGACCAAAGTTTTCTTTGCGGGCACTATTTGACAGAGTTTGCCTCGCAAACTCTGTAGTAATTGAGAATAACATCCCGCTAACAGAGAGGTGATTTCAGGACCAATGCTTAATAGTACATTATGATAGCTTGCGGTTCTCTGCTTTGATAAAGAAGCGTTCTCATATTTGATTTCTACAATCTGAAATAGTAGCCACTTTCCCAACACAGGGCTTCGTTTTACACTAATGCCAATATCAGCTATGCGTCGTATTAAATTCTGCGTAATTAATTCGTTGCCAGCTCTTAGCGAATGCTTGTCGTTTTAACCGCTTCATTTGGTCGAATCGAACCGTATTATAGAGCTCCCTGTTCAGCTAAAGTGTGCTCTCGACTCATACGTCATAATGAATACAATCTGCTAAACGCAGGAGACCAGAACAGTTCGCAGTGAAAAGTTTTTCTTTCTGCTAGAAACGTTCCATGGAGTAAAAACAGACTTGCAATTAAATTAAGTAGATTAATCGAAATTGGATCTCCTGATATTATGTTCAACCAAATGGACCGTAATGTACAAGGCAAGGATGTCGTTTTGACAAGCAAACTTATCCAATGAAAATATGTCGATTTTGATCATTTATGAATATGTTTTATGTAGAGCAAAATATGAGACACATATTTTTAAACGTTCCCATACAGCCGTTAAAGAGGCTAAACATTCCGTTGTAAGAGTTTCACATAAATAAATGTTTCTGTTGTATTTTATATCGTTGGATTTAAAATCTCCTCGCTTCACAATTTGCTGTCCATTAAGACGTTTGACTAACAGCAATTGCACCTGTCCAACATGTTTCGTGTGAAAAATCAATTTTTTACACAAAATCTCCGCTATTTTCGCTATTGAAAAGGTATACAGTAATGTTACAACAAAATACACTAGCAATTTCAATTATAACATAATAAAATCTAAATTAAAAATGTATGCTAAAGATAAATTTAGGACAGAGATGCCTTGGAAAGACTTATTAAACAAACCAAATTAAGCAGACACATATCGAGTCCATTTCCAGCCATATGTTGTGGCGTCCCTCGAATAATATACACATAATGAAATTTATATTAGTGGATGTTCTGAGAACAGTCAATGGAGCTGAATGATTAAACAAACGATTATTGTACTTTTAAACACCGTCAAAGTGTTTCTACATATATTGAAAAATGATCTGAAAACATAACTGGTACTATTTCCAGTAAATTACTGGTTCTTGTTTCAATAATAGCTCTCAAGTTAAATTGCTTAAGTATTTGAATAAAATGACTTCAAATTACTTTAGCTAGCGCTCAGTTACCGGTAAACTATGGATGAACTGAGACAACATTTAAAGATCCATAAATTATTTCGTATCCAAGTATAAGAGAGAGCCACAATATGAATCACTTCAATAAATCCTCCCCATAACACCTCCTATATTTAAAAGATTCACTTCGATGTGATAATTCTTTAAGTCACGTTCAGTTCGTCACGTCTTTGCACCTTCTTACGTGTACTGTATTTAGTATTATTTACCTGAAAAAGAGAGCTATTAAAATCTTTTGAGTTTTCTCGCGCTTTCGTCAGCTATTGAAATTTATTTATTTGGACAGGACGCGAAATGACGCCCGAATGCTGCCTTTCGGCGTCAACAATGGCAGCGCCGAAGGATGGAGCTAAATTGCTGCAAAAAGAATTTACAGGAATTGTAGGGATGCTGTTCTACTATATGGAAACACATTTATATATTTCACTTCTCTATTCGAAATCATAAATTGGAAATACAATTACGATACCGATCTAATATTGTAAATTTGTTGAAAAACAATCTAGTATCGCTTCTAGAATTAACATCAATTCTTATAAACCTTCCTCTCCGTACGAAAGCCAACTTTCAACAAGAAGAACGCTGATTTACTATAGTTTTACACATTAGACATGTAACTCAGATAATAGTTTCCATGAGTTCTTACTAAGTATTAGTATTTAGATCTTTGGATTAGTCTGTGCCGTAGCTGATTTTGACAGCGATTCATAAGGGGAGACGGACGGCAATTTTTATCCCTATTCTGCCAATGCTATTTTACCCTTTGAACAGGTACACTTTTCAAAGGAACTATAAGTGATTTCTACTCCATATCTTCAAAACCATTAGAGTTATTATGAACATTTTACTTGTAAATTGATATATATATTTTTACTTGTAAATTGAGACGTATATATGTCTCAATTTACAAGTAAAATGTACATAATAACTCTAATGGTTTTGAAGATATGGAGTAGAAAATTCGTCATCACTTATAGTTCCTTTGAAAAGTGTACCTATTCAAAGGGTAAAATAGTATTGGCAGAATAGGGATAAAAATTGCCTTCCGTCTCCACTTAATGAATCGCTATCAATATCAGCTACATTAATTATTATAAAACAGTTGATGATTGTTTTGTGGTTCTCAATTTACTTGTACTGATTTATTACCATCTTCAGTACAAAAAGACCAATTTTAATCTTTCTAACCCCATTAGTTTATCAAATAATGCTACCTGAAACTAAAAAAAATGTAGTTTTGAGAAAAATCAATTTAAAGTTTAATACTGCAATTCTAGTGCAGTTATTGATGAGAATTACTTACCCCTAATATTTCCTGCACCATATTGAGCATCATCTGAATCATGCTGATCTTCTTTTCTTCTCTTGGTCCCTCTTCTTTTCTGCCTAACTTCTTTTGTGCATTTTAAATGAGCAATATCGGCTTTGCGGATTCTCTATTTATCTATTTGCACCAAGGATTTTGCATTATTTCCACCAGATTGTATGCCCAATAATTCCATAACATCCCATTTTCTAGTTACACCGTCATTGAAGCATAAAGTAGCATCATAAACACCAAATTTGAGGGATGTGATCTGAACAAACACAGTTTTTGGTATCCGAGTCCAAATGACACAATTTACACATTCATTTAAATTTTGGGTTTTCCCATGAAGACATTTCTTCAACAAGGCATCTTTAGAAAGGTCTCTAAATACAGGTTTAATTTCATTCATTACTGCTGTGTGCAGTTTCTCCGCATGATGCAATACGGAATGCGTGACCAGATTGCACAGAGCGTCAGAAAACCATCATAACTCACGAAAAAATTGTCGGATTTATATAAAACAAAAACTGTTTCGCGCAGGAAATACCAGACATTTCAAATACGCTAAAATCTAAAAATTGAATTTTAGAGCCCAGTTGCCTTCCGTCTCCCCTCAAGGGGTTACTACTATTCTAGCGTGTATATGGCAGGGACTGGCCTGAGCTTCCGTTCACGCGGCGTGAGAGAGGCGCTGCCGCGTATGTTGTGTTCGGATTCCGACAAAAACACAGGTGTAAAAACAGGTCGTGTATCTTTACAGAAACAATCGAGGGGCTACTGTGTTATTTTGTGATGTTTGCACAACCGCGAGAAATATGATTGTGCAGTATTTAGCCATATTTTAGACGTGAAACATGTTTTACTTAATTTATCCCAGTTACTCGAAGTTTTTCGCTGTTCCTTGCGGGAAAAAATTAATGTACGCCGCCAAAGGCACGAACACTTCTGAGATGTAACGCGAGATGGTTTGTGTACCGAAAATCACTACTAGGAGGTCTTTCATATCTCGACAGGGACGGAGCAATCAGAAATCGCTACTGAAATGAGAAATCGTAACATTCCCTTTTATTACAGAAACGAGAACAGAAATTCAGCAAACAATGTAACAAATAGAATGCTTCAGTTAAGCTCGGTATCATGAGCAGCAATTTAGCGCAGAAGATTAGCATCGTCACCCACCAGAAGACAGTAGCAGAGTGCCTTTCCTTCCACAGCACCCAGAAATAACCGCAGTTAGACGGGAAGTGAACAGAGGTCGTTTCCGCTGACTACGTAACAAACGGCAGGTTCGTTCAAGCAGCTAGTAGTGAGCTCAACATATATTAATATTATATTAAAACTACAGATAACAATAGAAGAGTTTCAATATTTTCAAAGTCTCTGTACTGAAATAAATGTTCACATTTACCTCGGCTTTGGGTGTGAATCGTTTAATTTGCAAAAATTACTTTCGTTGTTTGTCTTGCTATTGTGACTCTTGGAATAATATTCCATACTTGTTGGTGAATATATGCTTTTAAAATATTTTATGTCAAAACCATTACCGGTGTAGGTCTACTTGCCCATCTTCTGACGTTTACATTGTCTTTATGTCTGTGACTAACATGTCGTTTGCTTCTTTATTGCAATAGGAATATTCAGTGTTTTGTAGAAAAAAAATTACCTGAGTACAAATTGAAACAGTTATGAGTTCTGCTGGATGGCTAACTTTTCCTTTGGTATTTACCTGGCATTTTTTATGTTCTAAATATTACTGCATTTTAATAAGCACATATACTGCAAATACATTATGATTACACACTTCGTACACAAGATGGAGCAGCGAATATGCACTACAAATCATATAGTTCTGTTTACACAGCAGAGATCCTCATTTATAGAGGTATACAGACATTCCGTCTTTTATCAGAGCTGTTGTTATGGTCTTCAGTCCGGAGACTGGTTTGATGCAGCTCTCCATACTACTCTATCCTGAGCAAGCCTTTTCATCTCCTCATAAGAACGGCAACCCACATCCACTTGAATCTGCTTACTATACGCGTATCTTGGTCTCCCTCTGCGATTTTTACCCCACACACTTCCCTCCAATGCTAAATTTACGATTCCCCGATGTCTAAGAATGTGTCCTACCAAGCGATCCCTTCTTTTAGTCAGGGTATGCCAAAAATTCCTTTTCTCACCAATTCGGTTCAGTACCTCTTCATTAGTTACGCGATCTACCCACCTAATCTTCAGCATTCTTCTGTAGCACCACATTTCAAAAGCCTCTATTCTCTTCCTGTCCGCACTGCTTATCGTCCATGTTTCACTCCCGTACAAGGCAACACTCCACACAAATGCCTTCAGGAAAGACTTCCTTACACTTGAATTAATATTCGATGTTAGCAAATTTCTCATTTTCAAAAATGCTTTTCTTCCCATTGCCATTCTGCATTTTGTATCCTCTGTACTGCGACCATCGCATGTTATTTTACTACCCAAGTAACAAAACTCATCTACCACCTTCATTGTTTCGTTACCTAATCTAATTCCTTCAGCATCGCCTGATTCTCTAAGACCGCATTCCATTATTTTTGTTTTTCTCTTGTTAATGTTCATTTTATACGCTCTCTTCAACACACTGTCCATTCCATTCAACTGCTCTTCCAGGTCCTTTGCTGTCTCTGACAGAATTACAATGTCATCAGCAAAACGCAATGTTTTTATTTCTTCCCCCTGAACTTTAATCCCTATTCCAAATTTTTCCTTGCTTTCCTTCACCGCCTGCTCGATGTACAAATTGAATAACATTGGAGAAAGGCTACAACCCTGTCTTACTCCCTTCCCAACTGATGCTTCCCTTTCATGTCCTTCGAGTCTAATAACTGCGGTCTGGCTTTTGTACAAGTTGTAAATAACTCTCCTTTCCCTGTATTTTATCCCTGCTGACTTCAGAATTTGAAAGAGTGTATTCCAGTCAACATTGTCAAATGCTTTCTCCAAATCTACAAAAGCTAAAAATGTAGGTTTGCCTTTTCTTAATCTATCTTCTAAGATAAGACGTAAAGTGAGTATTGCCTCCCGGGTTCCTACGTTCCTCCTGAATCCAAACTGATCTTCCCCGAGGTCAGCTTCTACCAGCTTTTCCATTCTCCTGTAGATAATTCGTGTTAAAATTTTGCAACCATGACTTATCAAACTGATGGTTCTGTAATTTTCACACCTGTCTGCGCCTGATTTCTTTGGAATGGGGATTATTACATTTTTCTTAAAGTCTGAGGGCATTTCGCCTGTTTCATACATCCTACACACCAGTTCAAATAGTCTTGTCATGGCTGGCTCTCCCAAAGACTTTAATAGCTCTGCGGGTATGTCATCTACTCCTGGGGCCTTGATTTGTGGAATGTGTTAGACTAAAATTTGAGTAATAGAAATAAATCGCTCTTTGAACTCCAAGGATTTACTAAAAAGACGGTTTCAGTATATCAAAGTTATATTAATAATAACATGTTTGTTCCCATAAAAAGATAACTCTATGTACTGGTTTTATTAGTTACGTAATGGTATGTTTTAATTAGTGCTAAATTACAAGTTTGCTATTATATTACTCTGACTGTCTTGATTTTCATCTCTTTTTGTGATCGTTTACTAATAGATTTCTCACTTTTAATTACTTTAATCTGTGTGTGTTAATTTGTGTTCTTTATGTGAAAAACCCAATGACGTCTCGTAAAAAATGTTTATTGTCGAGTTCCAGTGTTTCATTTAAGATATGGTGGGGTGAAGTGCGCTGTGAATTTCCAGTTCTTATAAAATCTTCATCTTTTTACCATTTTTCTACTTTAGGAATACTTCACTTTTTAAATTACTTCATATTTGTTGTTTCTTATTTATGTGTGTGTGTGTGTGTGTGTGTGTGTGTGTGTGTGTGTGTGTGTGTGTGTGTGTACGTGTGTGTGTGTGTGTGTGTGTGTGTGTGTGTGTATGTGTGTGTGTATGTGTGTGTGTGGGGGGGGGGGGGAATATTATATAGTTTATTTATAAATATATATTAAATAACACAAATGAATTATTATATAATATAAATAATAGATAATAATATATATAATTTATTATTACTGTTGTTATTTTAATTCATAAGTATTATTTTTTTATGACTACTCACATTCCGGACAGTCTCCTCTCGCGACATAAACTGAAACATTTGGTTAATGGTATCCACTAATAAAACTGAGAACTGCGAGGACGAATTTTTTTTAAATTTTATTATTCGTCCCACAACAGACTTCCAAGCTAACAATGAGACGAAAGACCTTTGAATGACCAGCGAGACAAAAGATGCGTTTTACCCTTATAACATCAGAACTCAGACTTCAAATAACTACTATTTCCTCAGACGCAGTCCCTATGTTTTCTAAATAGATAAATGAGTATATACTTCCACTTTTACTCAAATAAGTACAAATTATTTACAGTCTTCCTTTACTCGCTATATACACAAAAATTGTGGCAGTTTGGCAACGGTGAACGGTTTGAGTGTGATGTTGAGCGCTCTGATTGGACGAAAGTAGCTCCAGCGTATGAACTCTCAAATAGCGAGCAATTTTAATCAGTCTGTAGTGGCGGTCCTTCTGAAGTGTGGCGAGTCATACAGAATCATATAGAGTTGCAGACCAGAACAACAGGGGGCTTGTTGGAGTAACACCAAGACTGAAACTACGCCGGTGGGATCCATTAAGTGTGGCACAAGATACAAAGAGCAATTAACAGTGCCCAGCATTAGTATAAGACGTACTGGAGGGAACAACTAGTTTTAGGTGACGTCTACAGTAATGGATATCTAGTTCTCCGACACACGACAGCTTTTTTATGTTCAGTCTTTATCCTCGCTGGTATTACGATGTTAAACTCAGTTATAAAGTAGTCCTTTATTATTAGATTACCTTTCTACATCAGTTTACAGAAATTTATTTAATTACTTTCAAAGTTAATCCATTTATACAGCTTCGTATTTAATTGTAATTCTGTATGTGATGTATCTGATTTTCTGTTTTTTTCTTTTTTTTCAGTAACAGATCGCTAACAAATAATACCATAACATTTCCATGTTTCCCCACTATGTATGTCATTGAAGCGTAATATAGTGTGCGCCCATTTTAAGTAATTTGTAAGACTTTATGAGGAAAATAAGAGAAACGGGTAAAAGATACGTTCATAGTCTCCAAAAAAAGTGCTCAGTGCTTTGTGAGGTGGTAGAACTCATCGAAAGAATAAAAATAAGACCAACAAACATTGCTCCACTAAGCACACGTTCCAAGATAAGAACATGTTAATAGGAACGGCTGCATGATGCTTGGTTGTATATATTGGCACACTTGCCGATAGATTAATAGGGCCGTACGTGCTACCACAATGAAACGGCACGCATTATCTGGAATTTCTCACTAAAGTATTGCCTACCTTGCTGAGAGGTGTGTCGTGTCAGCAACAACTTCAGATGTGAACCACACATGATAGAGAGCCAGCATTCTTCCGTCAGAATGTGAGCGACCATCTGACGTAGACATTTCAAGGCCGCTCGATTGGTCGGGGACCTCCACACAGCTTGGCCTGCTCGTTCCCGCGACCTCAATACCCTAGACCAGGGATGGCGAAACAGTAAAAACCGTATTTTATCGCGTAATTCCCCCTTTTCTCCTCGATATCTTTTCTTGAAAATACTGGGAAGGGCATTATGCCAGAAGCATAATGGTACTGCTGGGAATGCAAGAAGGAAGGGTAACGATGTAGAAGGCACTTTAAAGTTACAATTACTTTACTGCTAATTTGTGAAAAAGTGGTATCTATTGGTATTTGTTTTCAATTAACACCAATGAACTGGATACATACCAAGATGTCACTAAACATACAATGAAGAACAACATTGCAATGTTTTTTGTTTCTTTCTTCTCGCTATTCTGGTCCTTGCGTTCGTTACTATCATCATTATTTTTAGGCTCAGATAACACATGATCTTCTTCATTTTCACTATTCTACAACATGTCCTTCTAACCGTCAATTGGACAAGGTATTGCAGTTTTTTAAAACTCTTAACAATATCGACCTCAGTTTCTCTCATGCACGGATTATCAATTTGTACAACGTCCGTAACCTTGCCCCCTAGAGTCTGTTGATGACATCCCGCCGCCATACATTCTGAATACAGGCGTCGATGATGTTCTTTGATAGGTTCGTTCACACTGAGACCTAAAGATTGAAGAATAAACGTTAAACTTCCAGGGATGATGACAGGGTGGGAATTCATCCGATTCGTTTTCTCCTTACGACTTCCACAAGATGACCACGGAAACTGTCTAGAACAAGCAGGGAACTATATTGTAATAGTGCACTTTCTCGTCGTCCCCAGACTTTCGCGAACCAATCCACCGTTAATTCTGCTGACACCCAGCTCTTTTTCTGAAGTCCATTGTCAGGTCAGTTGAAGGGGTCTCCAGTAAGAATGAACCAGTAGAGGAAACTGTCAGCGATGTTTATAAAATAATTTTAATGGTGAGAAATCGTAGGGGAGGGAAATACGCGAAGGGGACCTTATGCGAAAAAATGCGGTAATTTGGGCACGGCACCAATTGTAACAATTTTCCTTGTAACCTCTTACCTCTAGGTATAGCTACTAATCATACACGATAAAACCGCGTCCAAAGCGAATGTAAGGGCACAACCCCTGGTGGGATTTCTTAATTTAACAATAAGAAACTCTTGATATTTATCGGATTTTGGACAGACTATTTGCTAAACGGGAACAAAATACTGTGTACGAGAATTAATAAGGTTACTGAATGTTATGTATACGGTCGCCAGCCCGATTAGGCAAAAAAAAATGTTCATTTATTCATGACCTGATTTCAATTAGGATACAAACAAGTCGAAAGCGTTAGGTTTATGATCCAATAAAAAGCACTATAATCCCTATGGAAAGCAGTATGTAAGACAAGGCAAACCAAACCACGTATTTACTACTTAAATATAGCCCTGAATATGAAAGAAGTATTTGCATTTGATCAAACAGTGAAAGATTTTTGGATGTAGGTGACCCTAGTTCATTCACTTCTGGATTTCACACAAAAATTACACATATTTAATAACCACAAACCCATATTTAACTACCTTTTAATGAAGCATTGTATAAATAAATTTACGGAAATTTCACTGATGGATTTTCTAGTGATATTATGGTAGCCATGAAACTGCTATAGTGCACTTTTCCACTGTTTTCATTAATTTTAAGCAATTATATTTCTAGTTATTTAAGCTATGTTTATCACTTTTAACAAAAACTATTGAAATTAATTTGATTTTATAAAAATGGAGAGAAAATACACACTGATTTGATGCAACCAATCAGTTTATGACTACCAGTTGATCGGTACTATCACTTAAAATTATTTACTGTTATTTTAATCATTTTGTTTTAATAGTTTTCATTAAATTTTATATATTAAGTACAATCTTTAATTAGTAAGTAAACAAAGTGCAACAGTTTCTTACTACTTATCAAATATCTACTACAAAAATGGAACTAAGCACTTCAGATAGTTAATTAGTTCATTAAGAAAATTATTTAATTTTTTATCTGTTCTCATTTAGGACACTCGGGCATTTAGACACTAGGATAGGCCTGTAAAGATAAGTGATAGGGATAGACAAAGGTTATCACAGATTTTTAGTTCAATTCACCGATTATTGACACAAATCACTACTTGCTCTCTGATCCATTCGCGATACAATTCTAACAGTACATCACCTTGTCAAATATCCCGTGCTGCGGACGAGCAGTTGCGTGATTGCACAACTACAGGCGAATCGGCGTCAATCGTGACTCTTGCTATGTGGTACTGTATTCTCTTCTTGGCGATGAATAAATTTACATTGTGCTCATAACTCCATGGCACGATATAACCGACAGTCAACCAGCATCCGAGGCTAATTTTTGGAAACTCTTGATGCAATTCGAAGCCCCCGCTTTGCTGCCTCGCATACGTCCCACCACGTATGTTCTCACTCACTGGCTGTCCGCACTCGACTCTCTCGGTAAGCCACACTGTGTGTATTCCTGCCTCTTATTTACGCGCCAAAACTTGGCGCCTTCCACGCAACGGGTAATTACCAACGGTTTTACATTACACATATTACATGCCCTGCGTTTGGACCAGACTACAATCCTTCTTGCCTTTATAACATAAATATTACCATCAAAATACTGTACAATCAAGATTCACAAAAATCATTTCTAACTCTACGAATACTCCGAAAAAGATTACATACATACCAAATTTCACAAAAATAATTAAAGACCGATACGAAAAAATTTGTTATATCGGTTACAGCAAAACAAACATTTGATATTAAATAGTTTGAAAAAATTATTAAGTAAAAAGGTAAAGCAGTCAACAATCCGAAGATCGGTTTGAACACCACAGTGCTTTACTAGGCATGGTCCTATTTGGAGGTGGTATGCCGTTCCCTTCCTCTAATCTTCGAACTGACTTACCCAGCCAGTTATAGAGGGCCCTACAGTTTAACGTGGGTTCCGAACCACGGTGCTACTCGGTATTTTTCACATGAGCAATACAGCCAGAGGTGAAAGAAGTGGAAAGTGACAGATAAAAATCCCAGGACCTGGTGGGCATCGAACACGCGACCTTTGGACTTGTAGTCTGGCACTCTACCACTGGGCAACCGAGGCGCACGATTATTAAGTATAAACATTAAAGTTACAACCTGACTAATTGAAATGCGGATCTGTTCGTCTACATTTGAAGACATAGTGTCAAAGGTCATCGTCAAATGGATACCGAAGGCGCCAATTCCATATAATGTATAGATATCGCTCGAATGTTAGACCACAAGTGAGTGGCTGGTGCGGGCTGTGCGTTGAAGGGTCACGAAACGAACTGCAGTCCGGGTGCGACGACTTGGGCCCATGCTCTTGAGAGTAGTTGCCGGTAGAAATCGGAAGTTGTCATTGTTGGAACCCACCTACGGCATCCCAAAATAATTTGCATTGTATTATTACCTGCGCGTTTGAGAACTATAGCGTTGCCAGCATATGCGGTCTAATAATGTATGGCGCTGTATTATTCCAGTACATCTTTCAAAATTAGATAGGCACCACATTAGATGAACATCAACATGTGTACAACGCCCTTCAGCGAAATCAGAGTGACTTGCCGCCACTGACAATTGCCCCACAGCAGCCACACCACTAACTGACAGTACACAGCGTGCTTGGCGACCAGTTGTCGTGTTTAGTGAGTTGCGGCAGTCATAGCACTGATGTGACAATACCCAGCGTGCTAGGCGGCCAAGTGCCGTGTTTCTGTGCTGGTGTTGTGGGTCAAAGTTACCGCCGTTGCGACAAACACTGCACGTTAAGCGTGTCAAGTGTTTACGATTCGATTTGCTAGTCAAAAATGTTCAAATGTTTGTAAATCTATCGGACCAAACTGCGTGGTCATCAGTCCGTAGCTTACAAACTACTTAAACCTAGGTAAACTAACCTAAGGACAAACGCACACATCCATGCCCCAGGGAGGACTCGAACCCCCACGGCGAGCAACCGCGTGTTCCGCAGCGAGACGCTTTAGACCGCTCGGCTACTCCACCGCGGCTTTGCTAGTCACACAAAAGACAGGGTGTACGTCCTGATGCTCACTGAGCGTGGTATTACATGGCTTAAAATATATTCTTGTGAAATTTTTTTTTCGCAAGGAAGTAGTTCCATTCGTAATTTACTTACATTGATTACTTTTCGTTTGTTACAGAAGAAAAAGGTAAGTAGTTTCCATTTAAGTGTCAAGTAGGAAACATGCTGGGTTATTTATAAAAACATGCTATTTCTACCTTTTATGTTGTGTTGACTGATAGGTTTTATTTAAGATGACCACTGTATTTTTAATATTTTTGGTTATACTGACTCCTGTATGTCTCAACTAGATGTATTTTATTTGATGCATTTTACCATTCACTTTTAACACTACTTTATTCATGAAGATGGTCTACTGACCGAAACTGGTTGATATTTAAGGTTTTTAATAAACAGCCGATGGTTTTAAAAATGCATTTTATTAAATATATTACGGCTGTTGACACTCGCCTCACCAAAGCATTCATACAGAAGATGCTTTCTTACCTTGACCGGTCTGGTTCGTCAGTGGTGTTTGTGGTCTCCAGCTCACGTTGGTATCCCAGGCAATGAACATGCCAGTGCCGGCCGCGATGGCCGCGGGGACTGAGGCGCTCCAGTCACGGTCTGCATGGCCACTACGGTCTTGGGTTCGAATCCCCCCTCGGGCTTGGATATTTGTGCCGTCTTTAGTATTAGCTAGTTCATAAGTAGTTTGTAAGTTTAGGGACTGATAACCCCGCAGTTAAGTCCCTTACGCTTAACAAACATTTGAACATTTGAATTTGAAGATGCCAGCAGGCTTGCTAAACAGCCTGTCGAGGAGTCTGTGCCATCAGATTTCTAAACTTTGGGTTACTGAGTGGCGTACCCTGACCGTCCCCAACAAACTAAGCTGTAAAGGAGACCACGGCCGTGTGGTGTTCCTCCATGTGACTCCTCGGGACTATAGTCCTGTGCCAGCTCTGCATTGGCTTTACTTGGCTGACACATGGCCATCTCCTTCGTGGCGAGGCCATGCCCGAGTGGCGCTGTGGCTCCCGCCTATGGTGGAGTTTTAACTTTCCTGCATTTTATACGATTTTTTCGTGATGACGCCAAAATGGCTGATTCAGTTTTAGGTTTTATTCATGACGGAGGTTTGTGCCACTCTCTTTAGGGCTTCGCTTCAGTACACTGTCAGTATTCCTCCTGTCTCGTGTCCTCTGAGTGGAGTTTTCCACGTGTTACCGCGTGGTTGAATTTTCCACTTTTTAATGACATGGTCGGTTAACCACAGTTCCGTTCCGTTTTTAGTCGTTGTTCGGCGTTTGTGTGATTGATTTTATGATCTCTCTTGTCGACTTTGTTGCCCTTTAACTGACTCGGGAGGATATGCCTCCACTGTTCTATTTTAAACACTGGGCTCTTTTTCTTATGACACATAGTGATGGAATGGGGACTGCTGACCTTGCAGTTTTGTCCCCCTAAACATCCAAACAACAACAACAACATCTCCTATAATGAGTGTAAATATTAATTATGCGCTGCACTGCTGCCGTCAGTAGTCACTTTCGAGAGGGGCGTTATTAACGAGGTAAGTGCCAAAAGACACATGGCCAAGTTATAAAGTATTCATCATCAATTAATGTTGGATGTTTCTCTATGACATAAAGATTCATGTGGTGCTATTTTCTAAAAGATATGATTTTCCTTTTTAACAACACAAAGCCTGATTTATTTCAGTGTCAAAATAATGTTTTTCTCAGGATTTTGTGCTAGGTCTTCCCTCAATATTGTGAAGTCATACTTTGAAATTTAGATTATCTTTATTCACACTATGCGAAGCTTGATGATGATGATTAATATTTTATACACACATACAGACACACACAAATCTTTCACAGCTGATGCCAATGAAGATTTCATGTGTCTATGCTGTCTTTGTTTTAAAAGAATGCATTTGATATTTTTTTTCGATTTGCTCACTATGATTCTATTCTATGTTCTAAATACTAGATAAAAATATTTAAGCAAATAACTATTTGTCTAAATTAATCCAATGCAATCATACATGCGTTAACTTATTTAAATCACAAATAACTTTCTGGAAAAAACGCCATAGTCAGCTCATCTAATTAATGTGCCTAATGTCTGTAATGCCTTTCTGTTTCTTCATTTACAATCCAGGCGATAATGAGTAGCTGTAGAGTGCACGCAGGATAAATTGGCCGGTAGACGCACAGATCGCTGAGGAAGCGTGGGAAGAGCGGTAGTGGTGGCGGTAGCGGCCGGAGCAGTGAGCGAGCCCTGGAGGGGCAGAGAAGTGCTCAGCTCACTGGACGGCAGGCGGAAATGGACTGACGCGACCTCCCCTTCCGAACGAAGGAATGAACTCGACCGGCGCTTCGAAAACTCGTCTCTGTGTACCATCTGTGCTGTTCTGCTGCCAGCAGGTAGCTATTACCTACTAGCAGCAGAACAGCCCAGGACAGCCCAGCCCAGCCGAGTCCAGCACTGGCCACATGGGCTACTTGTAATTCCGAAGATGACCTACATTAGGTTGAAACCGGTTATTTGAAAATGTTAATTTCTGCGATCAAGACTGTTTTTTGTATATTGATCATACCAAATAGATCGCTGTTTATCCTATGACAATGTTGTCAAAATTAATAACTATAATAATATATAATGTTTGTAAATCTATCGGACCAAACTGCGTGGTTATCAGTCCTTAACTTGCAAACTACTTAAACTAAGGTAAACTAAACTAAGGACAAACACACACACACACACACACACACACACACACACACACACACACACACACACCCTGTTTCAGGGAGGATTCGAACCTCCGACGGCGAGCAACCGCGCGCTCCGCAGCGAGGCGCCTTAGACCACTCGACTACTCCACCGCTGCCGTCAATTACTACGAACTGTGTCCTTTTTTATAGGAAATCGTGAATCCAATCGCACAGTTGGGGCGATATTCCATAAGCACGCAATTTCGTTAGAAGCCGCTTGTGAGGTACAGTGTCAAAAGCCTTCCGGAAATCCAGTAATATGGAATCGTTTCGAGATCCCTTGTCGATGGCACTTACCATACTTCATGTGAATAAAGGAGAAGCTGGCCCGTATTTATTCGTCGAGGCAACGGGACTCTTGAGCTAAATAAGGGGCGATTCCGTGAAATAAGGGCATAAATTGCAATCATTTTTCCCGTGAATCATACGCTGCTGGAGTAGGTGGATGTGACAGTGGTGCGCAAAGTATCTTCTTCCACACACCGTCAGTCAGCTGGCTTAGGTTTATTTCACACCAATCCGGCAGCCGACAAGCCGGCACCTTTGCTGGGCCGACGCCAGTCCTGCGCCCCTTCACACTAACCCGGAAGACGCCGAGTGGTGCCGTCTTTCCGTGCCTGGTGGCTCTTCACTTGCCCGCAGACTGCAAATGGAGGGAGAGCAGGTATTAGCGTGGCTGGTCTTGTACCGCCATTTGAAGAAGGAAAAGAAGGAGGCTGCACTTAATATGGGGGGAGACGAGGTAAGAGCATTCTTTGTTCGTTTTGAGGAATTGAAGCAAGATAAGTTTTTAATTATTTTCGTATGAGTTTACGAACTTTTGACGATCTACACGCACAAATCAAGAGTTTCATTCAACACCCCAACACATCCTTCCGAGAATGTATCCAGCCTATACAAATGCTGTCAATTAGAATAAGGTGAACGAAAAAAAGCAATAATTAAAATGTAAAAAACATTATTATTCTAAAAGACATACATTTTGATAATCATCTTGAAAGTTAAATGATGGGTTAAAAATTGAACAACCCATAACATGAATTTTCAGAGTTTTCTGAAGGTGTAAATTGTTCCACAGCTTGTTCATAATGCCGTGTGTCAGTAGTGGCTGGTGGACTGTTAACTGCTTCACTTACACTTCGTTGTTCCTGACACAGGGGTAAACATGAAGTAATTGCACGTGTCGTACTGGGATGAGCAATTGTATTACGGTTTTTCACAGACATTTTACGTTTCTTAATTTCTGAAACTAGCTGTCTTATCCTTTACTGTAACTGCAATACCTCGTCGTCGTTAAGTGTTTCAATGATAGGAAGTACCCTGCTGAAAAAAAGACATATGCCGATTGGATTTCCTGTGAAGCGCATTAATCAGTTCTACCTCTACATGGGCACGTTTTCTTTTCTTATTAATCCCTGATTGAGATGAAGTCGCGAACTTTCTCGGTTAGTGCCTCATTACCACAATTTTCTATATCCGGATTGTCATCATTGACCGAAAAACTGTCAGAATGTGGTCTTTCCACGGTCTCAACAGGAATGAGTCTGGAATATTCGGCCACTTCTTCAGAACAAATTGCCTAAAACAAAAATATTACCTGAAGTGATACATCAGCCAGAAAGAGCCCTTTGAAGTGGTATCGGTATGTGGATGATACTTTTGTGATCTGGAATCACGGGGAAGAGGAACTGAACTGTTTATTAAAGCATTTGAATAGTATCAACGCGAAAATACAATTTACCATGGAGACGGAGATTAATGGACAGATAAATTTTTTTGGACGTTTCAGTGATTAAACGTGCAGATGGGACTCTGGGTCATAAAGTATACAGAAAAGATACGCACACCGATCGGTATCTCCACAAAGATTCGAATCATCATCCCAGGCAGAAGAGAGGTGGTATTAAAACATTAGTGGACGGGGCTAATAAAATCTGTGAGCCAGCTTATTTACAAGATGGACTCGATCATTTACAAACCTTATTTCAGAAAAACGGATACAGTGATAAGGAGATAGATCGAGCACATCAGCCCAGAAGACGAATGTCTGCTAACGTCCAACAACAACAACCTTTGGCGGGGAAAGTGTTTCTCCCATTCATCCACTATATCACGGACCGCATTGGGAAAGTACTGGCCAAGTTTAGAGTCGAAACAATATTCAAACCCTCCAAAAAGATCAGTGAATACTTACGATCAACGAAAGATGCGCGGCACCCTTTGGCTACTCCGGGTAGATTCTATGTAGTTGTGGGAAGGTTTATATTGGAACAACAAAAAGAAGTATCAATACTCGCCTAACGGAACACAAGAGGAACTGTCGACTGGGACACACGGACAAATCTGCCGTAGCGGAACATGTTTTTGAAAACGGTGACCACAAAATAAAATTTAGTGAGACAAGCGTGCTAGCTAAGACATCGCATTATTATGCACGTATGAATAGAGAGGCTATAGAGATTTTTAAACCACGCAATAATTTTAACAGGAAGGAAGAAGGCTTGAACAAGATATGGCGGTCTACTTTGTACCAAAGATGTGACAATCGACATTACGTGACGAGTGGTGGCGCCCTCTATGCCCTCTACATAAGCAGGATCTCCACGGCCCAGCAGCCAGTCGTTCACCTGGAAACATCCTGTCAGTGATGTTGGACACAGGGCCATTGGGCGATTACGCGTAATTTACCCGCTGCTCAACCCGCAGTCGTCGCTGCCGCCGGAACATGGGATGACGATGTACTTGTCACTGGTTCGCCCAGTGTTCGAGTACGCGTCCCCAGTATTTGGAAACGCCGCAGACCTCCACATCGAGTCGCTGCAGAGGATCCAGAACCGCGCCCTGAAGACTGCCCTGCATCTTCCGAAGCGGTACTCCACCGCCCAACTTAATGACGAAGTCGGCATTTTGCCTCTCCGGTAGAGGTTCCGCGCCACCGCCAGGAAGTTCTATGAGAAGTCGCAGCAGTCCCAAAACCGGCTCGTCCGAGACCTTGGGACACAACAACAATTCACGCCAACGACTCGTTGGCCTGACCTGCTACGAGATTAATCTTATAATCTCGTAGCAACTGTGGAAGAAACCACACCGTCACTATCTGACATCCTAAGACCCTTCCTCCAGTCAGGCCACTAAATAGTGTTTCATATGTTTCAGGTACAGCAGGAACAGCAGTTCATGCTTAGCCTGCAACCCATCGGACCAAGGTCGAGGTCCGTCAAGAGAAGTGTGAGCGTGAGTCCAGCAGCCAGTTGTCGACTCACCTCAGAAGATGTTGCCCGCAGCCGGCAACGAAACGTCAGGGGAAGAAATTTCTACTGTTCGACCACGGCCTCTCAGCCCGGAAGTTTTAATTACTGAAGACGCCGGCCGTGAAAGCCTACACGTTATGACTGACAAATAATAGTTTCATGAAAACGAGCAAAAGACGACAGGCCGGCAGAAAGCAGTTGCTGAGTAGGTATGAAGCCCTGCAGTGGCCCGCACGCCCCACCACCCGCGCCCGGTGTTCCCGGCGACAGGGCAGTCGGGCCGACACAGTGGGGGTGTTGCCTCGGCCTGACTGTCGCCCGACGGCCAGGTGTGAAGCGCCTCACCCTGTCAGCCGGCTGACCGGTGTCGGCTGCCGGCTGTCGGGTAGATGTTCTAATATATTAATAGATTTTAAGCAATTACAGTTTCTTTCTACCACTTTCAAACAGAATACTCATCTTTTCAACGTTTCGATGTATGGGGGTTCTGCTCGCTCAACATTATTCTCCTGGGGTGTCCTGGTAGAAATAAATAGTCGATATGTACAATTTTCACTTCTTCTTTACATCTACATATATACTCCGCAATTCACCGTAAGGTGCGTGGCGGAGGGTACACTCTACCACTACTAGGCATTTCCTTTCCTATTCCACTCCCAAACTGAACGAGGAAAGAAAGAATGCCTGTATGCCTCCGTACGAACCCTAATTTCTCTTGTCTTGTCTTTGTGATCTTTACGCGAAATGTAAGTAGGCGGCAGCAAGATCGTACTACACTCAGCTTCAAATTCCGGCCCTCTAAATTTACTTAACAGAAAATCACGAAAAGAACGTCGTCTTTCTTCCAGCGATCCCCAATTGAGTTGCCGGAGCATTTCCGTGACACTCGCGCATTGGTCGAACCTACCTGTAACAAATCTAGCTGCTCGCCTCTGAACCGCCTCTATGTCTTCCTTCAAACCGATCTGCTGCGGGTCCCAAATACTTGAGCAATACTCAAGACGTGGTCGTACAAGCGATTTATACGCGGTCTCCTTTACAGGTGAAGTACATCTTCCCAAAATTCTCCCAATAAACCGAAGTCGGCTGTCTGCCTTACTCACAACTGTCCTTACATGCTCGTTCCATTTCATATCGCTCTGCAATGTTACGCCTAGATATTTGAACGACGCGACAGCATCAAGAAGCTCACTACTGATGCTGTATTCGAACGTTATGGGATTGTTTTTTCTACTCATGCGCATCACCTTACATTTTTCTACATTGAGAGCTAGCTGCCATTCTTCGCACCAACTAGAAATTTTGTCTAAGTCAACCTGTATGCTATTACAGTCAGTTACAGACGACACCCTCCCATACACCACAGCATCATTAGCAAACAGCAGCAAATTACAACTTACTCTGTCCATCAGATCATTTATATAGATAGAAAATAATAGCGGTCCTATCACACTCCCCTGAGGCACGCCTGACGATACACTCGTCTCTGATGAACACTCGCCGTCGAGAACAACGTACTGCGTTCTATTACTTAGGAAGTCTTCCAGCCAGTCACAAATCTGTGAGCTCGTATCTTCGTTAGCAGTCTGCAGTGTGGCACCGCGTCGAACGCCTTTTTGAAGTCGAGAAAAACACAATCCGCCTCTTGCCCTTCGTCCATGGCTCGCAAGATGTCATGTGAGAAAAGGGCAAGCTCAGTTTCACATGAACGATGTATCCTAAACCCGTGCTGATTCATGGAAAGAAGCTTTTCCGTTTCAAGGGAATTTACTATATTCGAACTGAGAATATGCTCCAAAATTCTACATGAAACCGATGTCAACGATATTGGCCTGTAATTCTGTGGGTCAGTTCTCTTTCCTTTCTTATACACGGGAGTCACCTGCGCTTTTTTCCAATCACTAGGAACTTTGCGCTGAATTAAAGATTCGCTATAAATGCAAGCTAAGTAGGGGGCCAATGCCGCAGAATAGTCTTTGTAAAACCGAACTGGTATTCCATCCGGACCAGCAGACTTTTTCGTATTTAGCTCTCTCAGCTGCTTCTCTACACCGGAAATACCTATTGCTATGTCCCCCATTTCGGAATTAGTACGTTGATCAAATGATGGTATATTTGTGCGGTCCTCCTACGTGAAAGATTTCTTAAAGGTTAAATTTAGAACTTCAGCTTTCCGTTTGCTTTCTTCTATTACTGCCCCGGAATGATCAACTAGTGACTGGACAATGGCCTTTGACCCGCTTATTGATTTTACATTAATCTGAATGAAACTTCTCCACCAAAACAAAACAAATTCAATACATCAGAATTTAGCTGGTAGTACTTACATTCTCAAAACACAGAATGACATGGATTCCAGAGCACTTGACAAACGACTCAAATTCCGAACTCCCCCACGCAAGGCGGTGAGGCAAATATATAACTTCGGCAATAATGACGTTACATTATCCATTGTTCACAACAACTGAATATAGTAATTTACAATTAACGAACACAACAGTAAAACATTTCATGTATACAAAAATTATCACAATATAAAAATGAAAACTATACATACAATAATTTTAAATGGCGTAAATATTTTTAAGTCGTAATTTACGATCTTTCTGTTGACAACAAAGTGCGATTTTAAATGTCAATTAATTTGTTAACGAGTACATCACACATGTTCCTAACATATATTGAGCTATCAATTATCTTGGAAATTCTCAAAATAGATTCAAAATCTAAAGTGAGTCAATATAAACAAAGAAATACAATATTCAAATCTCGAGTACGTTATTAATTACACAATTAGCTGGTCTACACAACTTGTTGATGAGCCTAACATATATATAATGCTATTTACTTTCATGTCTTTATGTTTTACAAAAGCTTTTACCATTCTTCTGTCTATTTATTGAAATAACATACAATGACGCAACTATTGTTTATAGAACTGTCTGGAAAGAAAATATATGAATCTCTTAATTAATGAAATCTATCACTTGTTTTAATCACAGTATCACCTAGACACTGTCCTACACTGATTCCTAGGCTGGCTATATCGTTTTTAACTAACTTCACACGCAACTTTTATTACTATTGAAGCACACGATTCCGGATCCAAAGCAAACGGTATCGTAGGATGACACTGAGATGAGAGGACTAGGCAAACGGTATCGTACGATAACATTGAGATGAGGGGAGCAGCAGTATCGTTACAATGTGAAATAAGCCTTGCGGAGCAAGAATGTAGATTTAGTCACCAACGTGAAGAGTCGTTCAGTTGGCACTTCACCCAATGGTATTCAGAATTCCGATCGAGCTACGTAGTGGGTTGTGAACGGACGGTGAGTGAAGTCAACACCGCCGCTGCCGGTCAGAGAGCGGCAGTGGGCGCAGCCAGCGCGCGGACAGAGGGCGGGCACTGTGCACTGTGCAGCGGCCAGCAGCAGCCACAGCCCGCGGCGCTCATATCGGCCGCAGTGCGCTCGGCTACTTAGCGCGCCTGCTCTGCTGTGTGCTGGCGCCGCGCCGCGCCAAATTAGCCGGCGCCCCGCCTGCGCGAGGCAAATACTCGCCTGTTTGCGCTCCCGCTGCATCGCGGCGCGCTGCAGTCCACCTATAGAGCTGAGCCCAGCAGCTGGGCCCGGGTCAGCCCAGGCGAAAGTGACACCTCTGTCACGGGCACACCCCGCTAAATTATCGCCCCATCCGACAGCCGCCGCCGTTTAATCCGGGATGGCACGAATGTACACTGACCGATACAAGACCAAGTGGAGTGGCGCAGTGGTAACACAGGGGGCTCGTATTCGGACAATGGCGGTTCAAACATGTCTCCGACCATCCCGATTTATTATACTCTAGCTGGTACCCGGCGCCTAGCTGCCGCAGAAGAAATAATTGTGCAAATAGCAAAATATTAAACGTGTCTGCAGTTCAGCAACGGGGGGACACTATCCAAAAGACAACAAAACTTCAGCAACCAATTGTAACTGGTTGGCACAAAATTTTGTTCACTTTTTGATTGTGCTAATAGCATTTGAATTTCCCTTTTTCTGTCCATTTCCTACTCCAAAAAAATGTTCAAATATTTGTAGAATTTATGGGACTTAACAACGGGGTCATCAGTCCCTAAGCTTACAAACTAACTTATACTAAAGACAGCACAAACATCCATGCCCAAGGGCGGATTCGAACCTCCGACGCGGGAGGCCTCGCGATAAATTCGCATTAAAACCATACGTTGGTAACAACAAATTCCTTCTGCTGGTGATTTTCACCCCCGTGATTCGGTACGCTTGGTATGCATCAAAGCTGACAGCCAAAAAACCGTCATTTAAAAATCTGAATAAAGGATGCTTTCCACTAAAGCATATTTTTAAAAGATTTCATACTTTAAATTTGAAAATAAATACATAAATGTAACATATAAAAATTATTTGTTTATTTCTCTTTTTGTTCGTATTTTATGCACTATCATACCGTACATACGGTTGCGGTAAAACTTTGTGAACTCCTTGCTTGCCCTCGCGTAAATGTATGGTACACGGCGGAAATTTCTTTACAGTTTATTCGTATCTTACGCCTTCACGATTATATGGCTGGACGGATATGAAGGAAGTGTGAAATGAATATCTCGAATTAATAAATGGGCTACGATCCTTAAGCCTCCGCGGGTGCATGGCGGAGGGTACGTTACAAGCAATATCCAAATTGTTTAACTGGTCACCATGAAAGTCAGCACATAAAAGAATATTTTCATGAAGGAGATGTTTATAATCTGCGAGCCTGTGAATTTAGTGGCATGGCGGAGGGTACCTTGTGACTGATACCTTTTGATCAATCACCATGAAACTTGGGGTACATATGAACGTTTTCATATACATAGAGGAAGGAGAGGAACAGATGAAGGAGGAGATGGAGAGGAACATATGGAGGGGGAGACGGAGAGATATGTGAGGGAGGAGACGGACAGACAGAAGTAGAGGAGGAAACGGACAGAGAGAGTGGAAAGGAGGAGAAAGAGAGAGGAGAGATGGTGACAGGTGAAAGGAGATGAACAGAGTGGGGCAGAGAGATAGGCCTTAACAGGGAAGAGGAAGAGATGGACACCAAGAGGAAAGAGAGAAAGGGGACATGGAATATCGAAAGAAAAAAATGTTTCAAATGTTTGTTAAGCTTATGGGACTTAACTACGGGGTCATCAGTCCCTAAACTTACAAACTACTTATCGACTATCTTATACTAAGGACGGCACAAATATCCATGCCCGAGGGGAGATTCGAACCCCCGACCGTAGTGGCCGTGCAGACCGTGACTGAAGCGCCTCAGTCCCCTCGGCCACCGCGGCCGGCGACTATCGAAAGAATGGAGTAAAGAAAGATCCGAGCAACGCCGGGTATTCAGCTGGTCTGGAATAAATTCCTGAACAGCGATGTTGGCATATATATTTGCCAACGAATAACAATTTAAATAGACCCTTTGCCTTCACTAACGTCAAGCATATACAACAACATTTAATGTTATCACTAGTGTATCACTATTTTTCTAAGGCAATGAAAGTTAATTTAAGTAGTTTGTAAGTATAGAAACTGATCACCATAGCATATTGGTCCAATAGTTCTACCTACAAACATTTAATCATTAGCTGTCTTTCCTAATAACGATATCCTCCTGAATAGTCCCCGCCCGTCGATCTGAACGGGGGACTATTTTACCACTAAAATACTTTATCCAAGAGGATCCATCAGCATATAACCATACAGTAGAGCTGCATGTCATCGGGAAAATTAACGGCTGTAGTTTCCCTCAGTTTCAGCTGTTCGCAGTAATTGTGTGGTAAAACCACGTTAGCTGAAGTTACAAGGCCAGCGCAGTTTATCATCCAAACAGTTGCCTCTGCAACTACCGAAAAGGGTGCTTTCGCTTTTCAGAAACCACACGATTGTCTGGCCTCTCCACAAATACACTTCCCATGTGGTTCCGGTTCGGTTATGTATCGTTGAGGTACGCACACCGCCACACAGCGGCAATTGTGGTGCATGGGGGTATATCTTGCGAAAAACCCATGAGGGTAAAATGAGAAACATTAGTGCCCATCCAGTGGCTTACCTTGAAGTCGATTTTTCCGCGAATGAAGAAGGTTAAGTAGAAATTCACAGTTGTTTACATACTACATTCCGCCATACACCAGCTGCTGGCAAAATGTTCAAATGTTTGTAGATCTATGGTGCTCAACTGCTTAGTTAATAGTCCCTAGGGGGAGGGAGGACTGGAACCCCCGACGGCTGACGGCCGCACGCACCACAACACGGCTCCAGTACGCGCGGCTAATCCGCCGCGGACACCTGCTGGTTTGCGGACGTAGATGTATGCTATTAACACGAGCCAAGAAGTTATAACAATACCAGCAATACCTATCTAGCTGACGGCCGCGGTGGCCGAGGGGACTGAGGCGCTCCAGTCACGGACTGCACGGCCACTACGGTCGGGGGTTCGAATCCCCCCTCGGGCATGGATATTTGTGCCGTCCTTAGTTGTAGCTAGTTTGTAAGTTTAGAGACTGATGACCCCGTAAGTTAAGTCCCATAAGCTTTACAAACATTTGAATATTTGAAACTATCTCGCTGTTGAAAAATATAAATTATGAGAATGGTGGATGTTATTCCAAACACGCCCGAATGACTTGTTATCGGTAAAGATAATTTCAGTGAGGACTCAAAATATACTATGTAACTCTTGTGGGAGTATGAGTGAAGGCTGCGAAAAATGATACTGCAGAAGACGGGAGGCTACATCAGTATTATTTAACATATGAGAACTAGTGCCAGACGGATAGCCGAAGTTGTTAAAGCGAAAGCTCCTGTAAAGTGGTATGTCCGGTTTCGAGTACTCGTTAGTGGCCTTTATCACGTTTCCGTTGGATTTATTGCAATACCCAGATTTCTGTTTCGTCAAAGATATTAACATATAGCGATATATACACGTAAAAATATATTGGACGAACACATTAGAATATTCTCATAACAAATGTGTTTGGATGATCAAAAATTATATAAATAATAAGAAACAGAATTTCAGATGTATTTTCAAAATCGCTCTTCAAAGATAGAAAGAGAGAAGAAAGAGAAAGGAAATGAATGGCTCTAGCTGCATTTGAGTATTGAAATAATCTAGTGGCTACAAGTGAAAATTTGTGGCAGACCGGGATTCGAACCAGGGTCTCCCGTTTCTCGGCCTGCGGTCGCTTTAAACTAATTTTTTCTTATTGGCTACCCTTGCACGCCTCTCGTCCGTCCCAGATTCCCACATTACGGAAGTGTCACCCCTGTCGTCCATGTTTCTTTATGCTACGGTCTCTGTTCTTTTGGGATAGGATAGGATAGGATGTTTTGGGCGCACAACAGCAAGGTTTTTAGCGCCCTGACAGGAGAATTAAACAACAGTAAATGAAGTAAGCCATGGCAACAACACGAACACATATTGCAAATCAGCGATGTAAAGTGGCAGACCGCAGTATCCAACCTTACAAGTCCTTAAAAAGAAAATGTCGGAGTATAGGGGGACTCTGATCGCTGATGGGATAGGCATCAGCGAGCCGTCCTTTAACACACTAAAATCTCCTGCCTAAGAGCTTAGGCCAGAGTCGGGAACGTTCACAAAATTGTAAAACGTTCGTCACTCTCACCTCGTCGTCAGCTAAAACAATGGGTAGGGCACGACTAAGATTAGCCGCTGCCCTCTCAGCACGATATAAAATACACTCAATTAAAATGTGGCGTATAGTGATTTACACGCCACAAGCATCACAAATCGGTGGATTCTCCCGACGGAATAAAAAGCTGTGGATCAAAGGGCTGTGTCCAATGCGAAGTCGCGTCAGTGTCACTTCGAAACGTCTACAAGGCTGGCAGGAGGTTCGCCACGGTCGGACAGTTGGTTTAACCAACCGCAGTTTATTACCTGTCGCTGCCAGCCACGTCTCCTCCCACAACTGAAGGGACCTCTGGCGCAGCACCGAGTAAAAATGTGGAACGCTTCACGATTTTGCGTGTCATCCTTGCGCAGGGGCCATGCTAATCTTCTCTGTATCGTTCCAATTTTAGTATATGTACCGCCGAAGCGAGTACTGTTCTTTTGGGTTCGCAGTCACTATGCATTTGCACTTCTCAGTGAGAGGAATGAAGAAGAATGAACGAAACGAATGACTCTAGATGCACCAGGGCAATGAAATTATCCAGTGGCGACAATGAAAACATTTATTTGACATTTCTTGAGTGTGTTTTAATATTTAGTCTAAGATAATTTTGGATTGCACGATTTACAACTGGATGCTAATAAAATCATAGATTAAAACTACACTACCTTTAAAGAATAACAGTGGCTCAGGTACAACATTCACGCTGCATGTTTCGAGCAGTATATTAAAGGAACGTCTCACTGCCAATACAAAATGAACTTCTACAACTGAAATGAGAAACTTTCTTTTTTTTTACCTGTTATTCTTTCTTTTGTACGCTGAAAATATTTAGCAGGCATATGAAATAGAATTTGGGAAACAAAGTTGTAATTCAACAAACGCGTACCGCAAGACTACTATGTGATAATATTACTGCCTTGTAGACATATGTTTAAGGAAGTAAGTGTTTTAATTATTGCCTCATAATACATTTTTTCATGTTAAATTCGCTATTCGTTATCCGTCCGAGACACTGACGATGTCCATAATTACAGTAATGGAAGAAAAAAAGCCTTCATTACTTTTCATTATAATTGACATTAGCTCCCAAATGGATGAACAATGTAGTTACCAAACTCTTTGATCACTTACACTACGCTATTACATGTCTAGTAGACGCCACAATTAAATTGGAGAGTAAGTTAAGTTCCTTGTGAACAACTAATTCTCTCCACCGATGAATTTCTCACCTACAAAGTTGTAGGTCAATTTGCCGACGAGTATAATATACTAAATTCTATCAAGAAGCTTCATAGTGCTTATTATTTCCTGTTGTGTGAATTAATCTGCAAATGACCAACATTCAGCTATACCTAAACACAAATTATTTGAGTAAAAAGGTAATTTTCTTATTTAGTGTTATAGCGTAAGTGATGCTGACAAACTAATGGCTCTAAAGATTAGTAAACGTTACCTACCATCAACCTTCCTATCGGTCGTTAAGTTAATTAAGGTCATACGAATGATCACGGGAAACATCCATAACTAGCGTCTACAACTTTCGCCCCAAGATGGACATTTTAAAGCAATATTTTACGTTAGCTACTTCTAAATAATACTTGTGGTACAGCATGAAAATTAAAACGACCTGAGTTCTCCAGAAGCAACTGTGACTGAAGAAACATGAACCGTTAATGTTTGTCAAGTCTTGCTAACGGCTTTTGCAGACCACTTTTCAGGAACTCTATCACCTGACCGACACATTTTTTGTAAAGAAGTTAGTAACAGTGTGAGAAACTATTGATCTTGAAATTTGTGGAAGTTTCCGAAGCATCTCGTCAATTGTGAATCGCCTATGTTGATCTGGAAGGCCTACGTCATTAATGAAGGCTTAACACAAGAAGTTGACGAGGCATTTCGACGAAACAGGCGCTTCACTGTTGACGAATTGCATCAGAAATCTCCACAAGTCTCAAGATTTGAAGTTCATCACATTGTTACAGACAAACCTCTCCACAAAAAAATGTGCCAGCAGGTGGCAGAGCTCTTTGATCCTGGGATCAAAAAGCTGATGCGTCCTATCCACCATAGAGAAGTACAGGAAAAGAACGCGGTTTGTCCACTTTTTTTTTCAAAAGTGAGTTATATCTGCAATGAGATGTACGTATAATTCAATGTACTTTAATATTGTAAAACGGCCGATGTGAAAACATGAATAGTCTTGATTCTATATCCCATTTTAGATTAGACATGTAGGAAAAGAACGTGCTTATGTCTCTCTCTGCAGCGAGCAAATGCGGTTTGTCCAATGTGAGTGTATTACGTTTTAGTTTCTTTGTGGGCAAACATTGTTAAAGCTAGAAACATTTGTATTGTTGGCACATAATTGTTGCTTTAGTTTCAGACATTCTGTTTAGTAAGTCAGGTGCATCTGAGAACAAAAAATGGAGACCCTCAGAGCAGTGGCGGCTCGTACAAAATTTGACCAGTGTGCTACAATATTAGAAAAATAAACAGGAAAAAATATACTAAAATAAAAAGCGTGACTGACAATGGAAATAACGGAGCTTAGCAATGTCCCCACCACGTCATCACAAGGGGCCACTGAAAAAGCTTGGCTGAAAAGCGCAGTTTCACTCGCATGTTGGCTATACATTACTAATGTTGTTTTTAATTGAAGTTTTATTTACAGAAATTAAAAATTTGGACTCAGAGGTATTTGAATACGATCCTCACACAAGTAGGTTTGAGAGACAACGCGCAAGACGCCTGAGCCAGCGCGCTATTTGACTCTGTATGCCGCAATAATCGTCATATACTATTCTTCCGCAACCGTTACACGCAGTGCGAAGAGAAATATTGATCTGGTGCTGCAGTCGGTCTCAGCACACGAGGCGCCAGGCCTGACGTCACGTCTGCGCATGCGCACTAGCGAACAGACGACTGCGCCGCCTCCCTGCGCACGTACCAACGTGGCTTAATCCCACTTCAGCACACGAAGCTGGTTTCCAGCTATCGCGGCGAGATCGCTCCAAAATGCGTTTTCATCCTTATTACTAGCATTTTATAAGTATTGGAAGGGAATTGGCATAATTTTATTGTGATACCTGGATCTCATTCCAAGAGAAAGGATGTAATTTTACAGCGATTTCTCGCTTGCTTTCGAAGAGAAATGGCATAATTTTAGTAATATATTTACAGTGTGCTGCAGCGCATTAGCACATTATCACCAGCCGCCACTGCCTCAGAGTCTAACAGAATTAGCAAAAGGCAAATACGAGGGAAATAAGTACAATCATGAAGAAATTAAGAATTCAATCGCATTATCTAGGAGGAGACTGCAAGTTAGTGTTTGCAGAGGAAAGATCAAATATTATAAGAAAATTTAATGATATGGAGACTGGAATGAACAATCATTACATTCACAGCCCTCATTACAATTATTCTAGTTGACGGGAGGCGATCAAGGAAAAATGAACGTGCAGCACAGGGCCGAGAGGGTAAATGTTCAAATGTTTGTTAAGCTACTTATGAACTACCTTATGCTAAAGACCACACAAACATCCATGCCCAAGGGAGGATTCGAACCCCCGACCGTAGCGGCCGTACAGACTGTGACTGGCGCACCGCAGACCGCTCGGCCACTGCGGCCGGCTCATGTCGGTACATGGCGTATTAAGACGACGGTTAATGATAGTTCAGAAATGTATGAAATTTTGTAATTTTCCTCACGATTTAATGGGTAAGAATGGAAATGCACCAAGGAAAGTTAAGGAAGAAGAAGAAAAGGCAGTTTATTGATTTATTTAAAGGTATATCAAATCATTATAGCCATGACAAGACTAAAAAGTTGTATTTTCCGCCTTCCAGAGGATCTTTCTATGAAAAACATGCATGAAATATTCCATGGGAAATACCCGAATTTTAGTAGTTAATACGCAATTTGATACAGCTTTTCGGTATCCAGTGAGTGATTTATATTCAACTTGCGATAAGTACACCACTGAGATGAAATCTTTCAATTTAAGATAATCTGAAAATTTAGATGACAACATGAAGAAACAAGCCATGTTTTAAAAGAAGCTCTGCAATCCTGGACCTGAACAGGAGAGAGATTAGACTCATGGTTCGATTGCTGACAGGCAATGGGAATTTCAAAAAACACCTACATACAATGGGAATAACAGAAGAGGACCCTAAATGTAGGATCTGTGATGACGGTGATGAAACTGCATCACATCTAATCTTCGAATGCATTGCATTGGAGAGTAAAAGGCACAGAACATTTGGGACAACCAGACCCGAAGAAATTGTGTCTAATAAAGAACTGGTAAAGGGACTCATTACACTGTTCAAGGGCATTGGTTGGCTTTACTAGATATACAAGGAGCAATACCGCACAATAAACTTAGTTTCGGTGCGGGCAGTGGCGGGTTGAACCAAGACTGTTTTGGCTTCCCTGGAAAAATCAAAATCAACAAGTCTTGAAAGAAAAGATCACCATTGACAATAAGGTACACAAAGTCAAAGCATTTTATTACAGAAAGAGAAATTTCCGTTTAAGAAGCCGGAAGTCCAGTGAAACAGAATCAATCGGCATTGACTACCAAAAAATATTATGCTTACCAAACATAAGTACTAATGATGTCTATTACAAAAGGCAGTTCCCTGTTTTCTCTTTCAATATTCATCAGCTTTCAAATGTAACTTCAGTGTTCTACATTTACACTGAAGATAACGGAAGAAAAGGGACCAATGAAGTTGTTTCCTTTAAAGAATCATTATTTGTTAGATTTATTGGACAAGAAAGTCAAAAATCTTGAAGTTCTTTTGTGATTCGTGTTCAGAGAAATCGTTTAACAAGTATCTTTATTGTATTAAACATTGTTTTTCATTACAAAATATTCTCACATATAATGTTTACCAAAAAGTTTTTTTACTTGCAATATATCCTATGCTGCTATATCGAAGTAACACGTATCATGCCAATAAAACTACAATTAAAATATTCAAAGTATCAATTTCTATTAAATGTAATAATGTTTATAACATGTCCTTCAAATGGCATCAGTATTTATTAATCATATCCATTTGCACCTATTAACTTCAAACTATAAAATTCCTCTCCTTAAAAGTTTCATTACGTGGACAAAGCACGTCCTTCTCCTGTGCTCTTCAGTTGTTTAACAGATCACGGTGGCCATGTTGAAAGTCGGGCCTGGTGGTCGCGGGGTCCAGCGCTTGACTGGAACCGGCGGGTCACGGCTTCGAGTCTCAGAATTTTCAATCTCCATTTTAAGAGCACCTGGACGTGGTAATGACTGACAAATCGAAAAAAAAAATTGCCCCCAGCTAAAATACAAATTGCTCCCGTTTCCAAAAAGTTATGGTTTATTTACTTTGAAATACTTATTGTAGTCTTACATGCTCTTTGAACATGTCTGGTGTCTGCACAGTGCCCACACTGATGCTTCAGGCAAAGATTATCACCGTAAACAATCCATGCCTGCCACAGTCATGGAAACGATAAAGCCAATATACAGAGACCTAGCAGATAAAAAAAATTACAATAATTGTAGAAACAGCCCAACAAGTTGCACTCTTTAGATACTTGATATAGATTTCGGCACCAACTAAGGGTGCCTTCATCAGAAGATTAAAATTATTACATGAGCCGTAAACTTGTGAGCGATATGCTCAAGTCCAAAAATAAACAACATTGGAAAACATACCAGCCAAAGGCTAGTAAGTCAAATTTTACAAAAAAAAAAAAAAAAAAAAAAAAAAAAAAAAGGTGCGGCTGCCGTTGTCGGGCTGCCGTACTAAGCCCCGTGCCGAAATCTAGATCAAGTATCCAAAAAGTGCATCTTGTTGGGCTTTTTCTACAATTATTGTAAATTTAGTACGGTTGTAGCAATTTTTGGCAAGACATGTTTAAAATCATAAAAAAAATTACGTAGCAAATGTCTACATGGCGTACACAAATTCCTAATGAGAGTTTCAACAGCTGCATGTGACATAGAGTACCGAGAACAGTGTTTGTTGGATAGACAGTACTCAGAATAGGTGTGATGGATGCTGTTATCTGTGGTAATTGGTGTAATTGGTATAATTACCAGGACAAATCTAATGAACCAATTACGCATCCAACCAGGAAATAATATGGTAGCTGCTCTGACTGCCATAGATCGTCAGCGACTAGTTGAAGCTGAAAGAACTGACGAAACCACCAGTAAGGAGTCCAGAGTATGGAAAACACTCCTAAAAAAAGGCTGCAGAGGATAAAGAAGCAGCTGGCCAGCAAGATTATGCCACTGGAATGTTCTGAAAGAGGCATAAGGTGAGTCAGAAACACTGTGAACAGTCTTTGCTCATTTTCTCGAAACTACATTTTCAGAACAATAGGTACATACACTCCTGGCCATTAAAATTGCTACACCGCGAAGATGACATGTTACAGACGTGAAATTTAACCGACAGGAAGAAGATGCTATGATATGCAAATGATTAGCTTTTCAGAGCATTCACACAAGGTTGCTACGGTGGCCACACCTACACCGTGCTGACACGAGGAAAGTTTCCAACCGATTTCTCATACACAAACAGCAGTTGACCGGCATTACCTGGTAAAACGTTGTTATAATGCCTCGTGTAAGGAGGAGAAATGCGTACCACCATGTTTCCGACTTTGATAAAGGTCGGATTGTAGCCTATCGCGATTGCGGTTTATCGTATCGCGACACTGCAGCTCGCGTTGGTCGCGATCCAATGACTGTTACTGATTTCTCAGTATCTATGCATCCAAATTGCGTGAAAATGAAATCACATGTTAGTTCTAGTATAATATATTTGTCCAATGAATACCCGTTTATTATCTACATTTCTTCTTGGTGTAGCAATTTTAATGACCAGTAGTGTATATCTTCATAACTGTTCAGTAATATTCACCAAATTTCTCCCAACTGAAGAATGGGACAGTATTTTTGTATTATACCTAATACATTGCAGAAATGATGTTTGACATTTTTACAATTTTAACGGTAATATTAAGTGTAATAAAGGTTTTTCTATTTCCTCACATATACTCCAAACAACTAACCAAAAGGCATAATGTGTAGCTAAAGAATGTTGACAGCAGCCTGCCACGGTCTAAATGCTGTTAGACGGACATTGCACCATAAAATGGTTCCATAATTCGAACTCGCATTATAGAAACATCTATTAAGCATAATATTGTAATTCTTAAACTAGGCAGATATGTCAATAAATTTCCTATTACAGCTTCAGATAATGTCACTCAGTGTTGGTACAAAATAAATCGCATGTTCCTCCGCATTGCAGATCAAGAGTAATGTGCACCGAAAGCAAGTGTATGAAAAGGCAGCCCATTCATGTCCATGTCCCCTTAACCCACCACCTCTCAGCGATGCGAACAGTAGCCGTGCTTCGGATTCAAGGTTAAACTGTGCGTCTCTTTTCCCCCATTGGATAACTAGGAAGGGTCAGGATCTCGCTTGTCGCCGAAGTGGCATCCAGTTGAAAGAATTGCACCAGACCACTGGGCCAAACTAAACCAATATATTACAGTGAAAAAAATTGCCTAATGTAAATTACGATACAATTTAAGATAATAAATAAAATTTTTTCTTACTCCTTAATAAGTCTGTTTATACTCTAATAATAGCTCTCGGACGTCCATGGAAAAATGAGCGTCTGTTTTCCTCCACACGAGCCTTAATTTGTCTTAAATTGCCTACATCGTTCTTACGGGAAATGTGCAGGGAGACCCGGAAGAAGTCAACATCTACATTTTAAGAGCAAGGAAACTGGTACACCTGCCTAATATCTTGTAGGAACCGTGCGAGCCCGGATAACTGCGCAAGAACATATGGCGTAGACTCGACTAATGTGCGAAGTAGTAGTAGTAGTTTTTGTTGTTTGGATGTTTTAGGGGGACAAAACTACGGAGGTCATCAGTCCCTCATGTGAAGCAGTGCTGGAGGGAACTGACACTATGCATACAGCACGGCTGTCCATAAACCCGTAAGAGTATGACGGGGTGGAGAACTCTTCTGAACAACACGTTGCAAGGCATCCTATATATGGCAAATAATGTTCATGTCTGGGGAGTCTGGTGCCCAACATAGGTTAAACTCGCAGTCCTTTACTGCAATCGCTAAAGTCTCTCGGACGTGAATGGGTATAGGTGGTCATCCAGGTTGTGTACGTAAGTGTCGCCTGCAAGAGTAGGTTCCAGACGTATCAGGGGTCCCTTATCACTACAACTGCACTCGCCGCACACCATTACAGGGCCTCCACCAGCTCGAAACGTCCCTTCCTGACATGCAGGGTCCTCCCTAAGAAATTTTGATCGTATGTTAAATATACTAGGAGCAAAACACGTTATAGTAACGGCGATTCTGCCGATGATAGCACTACTAAAGCAGAGTTAGGAAACATAACTTTCAGAAACTCATTCACCAAAGAAGACGAAACCAATATTCCAGATTTCGAATTACAAACAGAGGCCAGAATGAGTAACGTTGAAGTAGATATCCTAGGAGTAGTGAAGCAACTTAAATCACTTAACAAGAACAAGTCTTCTGGTTCGGACTGTATACCCATTACATTTCTATCTGATTACCCTGAAGCGATGGATCCTTACTTAACACTCATAAACAACCGCTCTCTCAAAGAAGGATCTGTACCAAAAGATTGGAAAGTTGCACAGGTCACACCTATATTCAAGGAAAGCAGTAAGAGCAACGCACTAAACTACAGGCCGATTTCATTGACGTCTATTTGCAGTAGCGTTTTGGAACATATCCTAGAGCAAAGAAACAGGTTTGCGCTGAACCACTATTACCTTTTGTTCAAAATGAACACTTTTTTCTTCTCTTGACTGGACATTTGTTTCTTCTCATAACTGAACAGTTAAATTAAGTCTTGCAAAATGGTACCACCAATTTTGTGTTATTACAGAAAAACATTTTGTTACTTTTGTAAAAGTTTCTCTGTTTATTTATTTATTTTTCGTATGGCAACAACAGTAGCATTGAGCATTACATATGAGACAGTTATTTGTGATTCTTGAATTTCTCCCGGCGTATTTGATAATCAAAATATCCACGGGTGTACTGCCGGTCTAAGGTCCAACGGGCCGTTGGACACTATAGACCGGCAGTACACCCGTGGATATTTTGAGTTATTTATTTGTTTGGTTCTGAGAAGAGCCTTTGTTGAACTTCGAGTTTCTCTGTTTAAAGTTGCCCATGTTCCCCATGGAGAACAAACAAATGTTCATTTTGAACAGAAGCTAAAAGTGGTTCAGTCCAACACTGTTTCTTTGCTCTAGGAATGATGTAACAACCTTAGCATATCAATATGAATTTTTATAGTTATTTTGGCAGTACAGAGTCAGTATTTAAGTTTATTTTTGAGAAGAAGTAAAAATTCATTGTTTTTTTTTCTTTTTTTAGAAGAAATATATTTAGTTGATACATAAGTACTTGAAAATGGTGACAGAGTTTCACCGAAACTAGTTGTACGTAATAAATGATAAAAAAAGTAAAATAACGATTTTAGCATGCAAACGCATTGTTTAAATGTCTCCATTGTAAAAAAAAAAATAAAAAAATAAAAAAAATAAAAAACATTCTAGCAGTTGCACGCCTTGTAGGCAATACGTCTAATTTTACAAATAATAATAATAATAACTAGATGACCCGTACGAATAATACGCATTCTGTCCTGATCAGTCTCAGATAGGTAAGATGGTAATGGAAAAAATGCAAATGCAAGTACATATGTATAAGAGATAATAAACTTGGAATAGTAGTTACAAATATTAGATTCATTGTAAGAAAATTCATATAATTAAATAGAATGAAGATGAACGTTGGGGCAATTCAGTTGATCCGCATAGTACACAACGCTTGCTTGAACAAAGGGAACAATTCCAACAGCCGTTGTGTATCGACGTGTGAAACAGAAATCTCGTGATAAATTACGCTTGCGTAGAGAATTAAAAAAACTGCAAAAGCTGTAGTGCCTGTTAGTTAAATTAAATTATTTGTATATTTTTTGGTCGTTACGTCGAAGTGTATAGCCGAAATCGTGTGATAGCTCTACGTCGATGTGTATAAGCAAAATCGTGTGATCAACTATGCTTGCATAAAGTATGCTTGCATACAGAATCTAAAGAAATGCAAGAGCTGTCGTTGATATTAGTTAAACAGATTATCAATAGATGGCACCTTCGAGATTGCTTTTATATCGGTGCGGTGGCTGATAGGAGCAACCATAGCCGGCCGCGGTGGCCGAGGGGACTGAGGCGCGTCAGTCACTGTCTGCACGGCCACTACGGTCGGGGGTTCGAATCCCCCCTCGGGCATGGATATTTGTGCCGTCCTTAGTTGTAGCTAGTTTGTAAGTTTAGGGACTGATGACCCCGTAGTTAAGTCCCATAGACTCTACAAACATTTGAACATTTGAGCAACCATAAATTCTATTCTATCTCTTTGGTCCTTCTCCCACACTTGCAGAGTCGGCACTGTGTTAAACGCGGATTTGGCATGGGTTAATGTTTACAGGGTGGTCGGATGTCCTTCCTGCCGCCATCCCATGCCCCCTCCCCCCCCCCCCCACCCCCCGGAGGAAATGTGCACCCCAAATGTCTGGGTATAGTGTGATATGTGTGTGGCAGTGTAAAGTCGTACGAAATGTTTGCGAAACGTGTAACCGAGGCGGGACTTGGGGACCAGTCCGGTATTCACCTAGGAGGATGTGGAAAACCGCCTCAAAACCACATCCAGGCTGGCCGGCACTCCGACCCCTTTCGTTGATCCGCCGGGCGGATTCGAACTGGGGCCGGTACGCCTCCCCCTCCCGGAAAGCGGCTAACCGAGCGGAGGAGCAACCGTAAATATCTGCCCCATTTGCGATTGTTCACCGGGTATCAACTTAGATTGTACGAACAGTCCTTTTTTTTTTCAAACTAAAGTTGTTTTTGTAGAAACAATAACTTTAAACTATCTGTTTATTTTTCGTCATTAGTGGAGAACGAAATCTTGAACATGCTACCTCAACCATTAATTTTCTAGAAGTAATACGGGAGATATGGCATACCCACAAAAAACACCGCCGAGGGGACTGAGGCGCTTCAGTCACGGTCTGCACGGCCACTACGGTCGGGGGCTCGAATCTCCCCTCGGGCATGGATATTTGTGACGTCCTAGTTCGTAAGTAGTTCATAAGTAGTTTGTAAGTTTAGGGACTGATGACCTCGTAATTAAGTCCCATAGACTTTACAAACATTTGAACATTTGAAAAAACACCGGTGAGAGATAATATATATAATCCCAGAATGAAACTTTCACTCTGCAGCGGAGAGTGCGCTCTTATGAAACTTCCTGGCAGATTAAAATTGTGTGCCGAAACCGGGACTCGAACCTAGGACCTTTGCCTTTCGCGGGCAAGCGCACTACCGACTGTGCTATCCCAACACGACTCACGATGCCGCCTCACAACTTTACTTCCGCCAGTACCTCGCCTCCTACTTTCCAAACTTCACAGAAGCTCACCAGCACACAATTTTAATCTGCCAGGAAGTTTCAATATACATGATGAAACTTCCTGGCAGATTAAAATTGTGTGCCGAAACCGGGACTCGAACCTGGGACCTTTGCCTTTCGCGGGCAAGCGCACTACCGACTGTGCTATCCCGACACGACTCACGATGCCGCCTCACAACTTTACTTCCGCCAGTACCTCGCCTCCTACTTTCCAAACTTCACAGAAGCTCACCGGCACACAATTTTAATGTGCCAGGAAGTTTCAATATATATGAGGATTGGATTTGTATTTTTCCTGTTATTCTGAAAGGCAGTCTCAAGTGCTTCAACGTGTACAGTAGGTGTACCACTACAACAATTCCAAATACTAAAAATCCCTCGAAGGGAGAGTTGTTTGGACCTGTGGTCGGCACTTTCTGGAATTGTGGCATTCGTCGTCGCTGGTCGCACTGGCCGCCAGAGTCGGCACCGCGGCCTGATTGAGAGGGGGAGGGGGAGGGGAGGCCCTCCCCTCCGGAAAATGAGGGAGGGCGGCCTGGGCCTGGCCTGCCCCCATGTAATTAGCGACGGCCGATGAATAGCAAATGGAGCAAGCGGCGCGCAGTAGAGCCGCGCCAGCAGCCGCCGTGTCTTGACACACCCGCCAGCCGCCGCCGTTTCCGGTTAGTGTGTCCACACTGCCCAGTAGGGATGGCGGTTATCACTGAAACAACCGGTTCTCGATTATACCCGCTCTTTTCATCTCCAGTTTAATCGCACTGTAAAATTGCACAAGATAACCTTTTTTTTTTTTAAATAACCGGTTTTTATTGCTATTATTTCGCTGTCATCCGGCAGTTGCGAATATTGAGCCAACCACTCCGTAAGTTGGACTTGTGAGCCAGCGCATACGAATATCTCGTTATATATGTTACAGTCACTAAATGAACTTCAATCAGTGCTGTTGCAGAAGTATTTCGAAAAATAAAGTCACAATTCCGACTAACAGTAAGATTGTTGTCAGTGTAAATTTACGCAAATTGAACTAGGAAAGCTGTGTTCCACATAGTCAAAGAATTTTCAAATGGGTGTGAGTTCTTATGAGACCTAACTGATCAGGTCATCGGTCTCTAGACTTAAAAAGTACTTAATGCAACGCTAAGGACAACATACACACACACACATGACCGAGGGAGGACTCGAACCTCCGACTGGAGCAGCCATGTAGTACATGAACCTCAGATCGCACGGCTAGCTCACGAGACACCACATGATCAATGTTACCTAAACCCATCTTGGTTATTTAAAAAAAAAACTTCGCTTTCAAGGAATCACATTAATAAAACTTGTTAGCATAACAATATGTTGATACATTAAAACTTATTATTCCAAGCTTACATAATAGGTATATGAATCGAATTTACCTTTCTTCTTTTTATGCCACGGGTTTGTTGCGCGTTTCTGACTGCCGGGATTGTTCTTATATTATCACTGATCACTTTTCTTAGTTTCTGTGATGACCTAATATTTCACAGCAGTGGAAATTTTAGAAATAGCCCTAAATATTAGCATCTACTGTTTTTAATTATTTACAAAAAAACACATTTTCAATCACTACTACAGGAAGTAGCCGTACCGATTTTTTTACCCGGTTCTTGGCAATAACTAAAAAACCGGTTACAACCGACACCAAATAAATACCGAAAAAAACCGGTTATTCAAAACTAAAATACCGGTATCGGTTATTCCCATCCCTATGACACACCCGCCAGCGGCTGCCGTTTCCGGTTAGTGTGTCCACACTGCCCAGTAGGTATGGCGGTTATCACTGAAACAACCGGTTCTCGGTTATACCGGTTCTTTTCATCTCCAGTTTAACCGCGCTGTAAAAATTGCACGAGATAACCGGTTTTTTAAATAACCGTTTTTCGGTTTTTATTGCTATTATTTCCAGTTTAGTTCGAACGAAACATATTTTGCGGCCGAAACAGAAACCGTAATCGAAGGTTTTTCTAGTTCCGGCCGAAACTTACTACATTTAGGTAAATTTACGTTATACGACAAAGCTCTAGTCTTTCCATATTTTGCAAGATGCCCTCCCAATACTACGCCTTCTTGAGTGTGTGTAAGCCTAGCCAGGAGTCCGTAGAAGACGATATACGAAGCATACAGATTTACTGGCATAGTGTTTTCATCCGGCAGTTGCGAATATTGAGCCAACCACTCCGTAAGTTGGACTTGTGAGCCAGCGCATACGAATATCTCGTTATACACACAACATATACAAGTTACAGTCAGTAAATAAACTTCAGTCAGTACTGCAGAAGTATTTCAAAAAATAAAGTCACAGTTCCGACTAACAGTATGATTGTTGTCAGTGTAAATTTTTGTTTTTTGTTTTATCATTTATTTGGCCTTCTGAGTGTTAACTCATCTACAAAACACAGAGGAAATGTACATATATTTAAATAGACAAAACAGAAGTACATTTTGTCAAAATGGGACAGTGTAAATTTACGCAAATTGAAGCAGGAAAGCCGGCCGCGGTGACCGAGGTGACTGAGGCGCTCCAGTCACGGTCAGCACGGCCACTACGGTCGGGGGTTCGAATCCCCCCTCGGGCATGGATATTTGTGCCGTCCTAGTTAGTAAGTAGTTCATAAGTAGTTTGTAAGTTTAGGGACTGATGACCCCGTAGTTAAGTCCAATAAGCTTAACAAACATTTGGAATTTTTTTTTTTTTTTTTTGAAGCAGGGAAGCTCTGTATCACATGAGCCAAGAATGTTCAAATGGGTGTGAGTTCTTATGAGACATAAATGCTTAGCTCATCGGTCTTTACACTTACAAACTATTTAATATAACTTTAGCTTACGCTAAGGACAACATATACATTCATGACCGAGGGAGGAGGGACGACTCTAACCTCCGACTGGAGCAGCCGCGCAGTCCGTGACATGGAGCCTCAGACCGCACGGCTATCTCGTGACGCACCACATGATCAATGGTACCTAAACCCATATTGGTTATTAAAAAAGCCTCTCGTTTTCAAGGAATCACATTAGTAAAACTTGTTAGCATAACAATATGATAATACATTAAAAGTTAGTATTCCAAGCTTAGATTACATCACTTACATAATAGGTATATGAATCGAATTTACCTTCTCTTTCTAGGAACATTTTGCATGCTTTCTCCTTAAATGACATAGCATGTTTGTAGTACCTCCACCCGTTTTCAGCTTTTTAAAGCAAATGGAGCATTGTATCTCACTGCTACCGTGCTTCGTGAACTACTTCCACACTCGGGATGGTGCCATTTAAGACACAACCGATGTCTGGCGACGACAGCAAGGAACTGCCGCAAGACCAGACGGAGGTAAGTCTTCTACACTGCCGTGCACGCACGTCGTCTAATAGGCCACGCCACACGGCAACAGGTGCATCGATGCCTCAATAGCTGCACCAGTTCATAAGTTCTTACACCACGCGTTTGTTGCGCGTTTCTGACTGCCGATATTGTTCTTAAATTAACACTAATCGCTTTACTTATTTTATGCAATGACCTAATATTTCACAGCCGTGGAAATTTTAGGAATAGCCCTAAATATTAGGGGCTACTAGTTTTAATTTTTTTTAATTATTTACAAAAAACACATTTTGAACCACTAGTACAGGAAGTAGTCGTACCGGTTTTTTTACCCGGTTCTTGGCAATAACAAAAAGAAACTGGTTACAACCGACAGTAAATAAATACCGAAAAAACCGGTTATTCAAAACTAAAATACCGGTATCGGTTTTAACCGGTCAGTTTTTCCCATCCCTACTGCCCAGCTGTGTACCGTAATCTGCTTGCGAAGGTTGGGGCTGGAATCTCGCCTATTTGGCTCAAACTATTCTAAGGAACAATTATATCTTGACTGAATGCTGATTGGTTGCAAATTGGTTTAATTGATAATATTATTGCCGGTTCCGGGCGTTGCCCATCGTCAGATGTACTGTGACTGAAACACACTATCATGAGCACAAAAGGATAGCTGCATAATGTAGATGATATAAAAGGTTAACAAACAGCACAGTACACAAGAATAATAACATGAACAGAACAAACCTTCGGCATACGAAGAAGAAAAGTGAAGACAGTGAAAACAATTACGTGAATGAGCACGTCATTGTGCTCATGACAAAGTAACCATTGGCGGCACCAGATGGCGTGCTATACATGGTGATTAATACAATTTTATTAAAAAGGACTAAATTAAAAAAGCCCAAATGACGAAGAGATCTTTTTAAAAACAGGTTAACATATACAATATAGTAGAGGGCTTACCCTTCTCGTAAAATAAAATAAAATTACACAAGTGACAATCAAAGTTACAAGTAGCCACCAGATGGCGTGCTGTACATAGCGTTTAATACAACATTATTAAAGAATATTAAATTCAAAAAATGCTCATCTGACAAAGAAATTTTAACAGAGTAATATATACAGCATAAAATAGAGCTTCACCCATGTCATACCATAAAAAAATAGAAACTAAAATACAATGGACAATCAAAATATAAGTACCTTATATGTTACGCAACCAGCATTATTTCAAAGGTTCATAACATAGGAACAAACAGTAAATAAAATGGATCTGACTAGAAATTATGACATAAAATCGTATAATGGTTTGCAAAATAAACTCAGATTGTCATGTCGAACGTTTGTAATAAGAACAGAAACAAGGAACAATATAAACAAAATATCTAAGGCAATACAAAGTACATCCACAATAGTTGTTTACAAATACATATGATGATTGTTTAAATACAAATTGAAATTACAATCATATATTGTGGGGAAAATCAAGGGCGGAGAGTATAAAAGAAATGCAACGGGACGTGGTGCAGGAAAAAGGAGTACATCAGACAGCATAAAATAGATCATTAATCCGACAAATCATGAAACGTTAAGAGACCTAGGTAGGCTAGATGAATCTTCCTGGTACTAGGAAATACAAGAACGTAAGGGAAGGGTATAAATCATGGTAAAAACCCAAAATTTAACACGTATGACATGCGGAACAGAGTCCAGGTTCAAAATTAAAAATGCGCGCTGCGCTCAGACAAACAGAACCAGGACGCACACTTTAGATAATAATGTAAAGCGGTAAAAAAAGGCGTGGCGTCACAAATAAAAACAGAAAGAAGAACACAGGATTGATATGGAATAAAGGAACCTGCGGTCAGAAACTAAAATTGTAAGGGGTCAAGAAGTGTCACACATGTTCATGTACTTTAGAGGAAACGGAAGGCAAGCGGGCTAAAAAAAATATATTTTAGCCTATTTGTAATGCGTGATACTTGCTGCGTAAAACAGTTTTGGTTTCATGTAAGTACGATAATTTTTTCGTGAGCTATGATGGTTTTCCTGACGCTCTGTATAAGGACGGTGACAGCAAAGCTTTCGACCGGGCATGCGCAGAACAATCCTATGGTCTGCAAGCGTGAAGGTCGGGGTGAGAGTTTAAAATAGGGAAAGATTAATTTTTGAAACTCACAACCACCAGCTGCGAACCAAATTCCTAAACATGCAAAAACACTGGAACTGTTATTGCGACTGTTTGACTCGTTTTCTAGGGGATGATATCACACGTTCGCAGCTTTCCTTCCCTGCATATGATTAACAAAACAAATTCATAATAAATTCAAGTTCATGAGAGAAAAGGGTGTACTAACTACTATTTTTGAAAACACGTGAAAGTTCGCTTTATGTTGTTTATTTCACAATACTTGAACCCTGTGGCTGATACGTCTGTACGTCGGCACATTTATCAAATAAAGTTATAGCTCGAGAGCCCCCAGACAAAATGAATATTTGTCGCGAATTGTTTTCACACCACGTGGCTGTCTCAAACACCGTTTATGTTCATGCCTATGCGACGACACGTGTTACATTAACAAATCACAGTCACTTTAATTCAATGCGATGCACACCTTGTTCCACCAGCTAAATATTCACAAACACACAGTAGCACTCGATTTAACTTGGTGCAGTCTACGACGAGCAACCACACGTGGCGATTGCCACAGACAAATCTCAAGTCACCACCTCGAGATCCACATGCCGACTGATGCAGAGCGACGCCGCCCGGCCAGCCACACCACGTGGTCCCGAGTCCTCACTTCCTGCCCAGGCGCGCGCGCGCCAAAAGCTCAACTGCCGGGGATTTTTTCCCTACGTCATCAACTTCCCCATGTGAACTGTTCTAACCGATTTGCCAACGTACAGCGCTCAGCCAATACATTTCTAAAACTTTACTTAAAATCAAAATAATTACACTACACATTAAACAAATATTTTCTTACGTTTTTATATTAGTATAAACATCCTTTGTACTGTTTATCATAATCGTGCAATTTCTTATATCACAGATAACTGATTTAACTGAATATTTCAAGGTAAAATACAAAAGATTGATTGAAAATAAAATGAGAAATAGTTAATATATTATTTTTATAAACAAACATTGCCATGCTAGTTGTGTAACTGTCTTGTCTTCGTTGGTAATTTATTACTTTTCATTGTGAATTAAACATATTACGTTAGATGTGACTATATCAGCTAATGTATTGTTTATTTATCAACAGGCTATTTTGTAATGAGTGCCTTCAAGGTTCCTAACTGCATCGAATTACTTCAAATGCCAGTAGTATTACAATATTTGTGCACTGCACTGTGCCTGGCACTCGCCATTGTCCCTCTCTCCCCTCACCGGAAACGAACTGTAAAATCCTAAGTTGGAACAAGCCACCAACATCGGCCTGCTCGCTGGCCTCCCGTCAGCTACAAGCACACAGCAAATCTCAACGTGGAGAATTTCTACCTATGGCCTAACTATAAATGTTGTCACCCAACTGTGTACATACATTGCTACCATAATTAATAAGATTAAAATCGTGTAACATTTAGTGCATTGGCATGGTCAATGTTTGCAGTGAACTTCATACTGTTTAATTATCAAATGCTATTAATTACTAGTATTTCTATTGGGCGGTAATCTCACAGGTCCCAATGTCACAGTTTCTAAATTAGAATATATTTGGCATGTCCAGAAGAGAATGGGGTCCAGGTTGAGAAAATTATTAAATAAAAGTCAAAAATAGCATTGGAGTTACAATTACGAACAACTTAGACTGGAGAAAACACATAGAAGATATTGTGAGGAAGGCGAAGCAAAGGTTATGTTTCGTTGGCAGAACGCTTCGAAGATGCAACAGCTCCACCAAAGAAACTGCCTACATTACACTTGTGTGTCCTTTCCTGGAGTACTATTGCCCAGTGTGCGACCCTCACCAGGTGGGGCTGACGGAAGACATTGAGAAGGTTCAGAGAAGGGCAGCTCGTTTTGTTTTATCACGTTACAGGGGGGAAAGCGCCACGGAAATGTTGCACGATTTGAGGTAGAAAGATGTTATTTGTTGCTGCGACATCTATTTGCGAAATGTCATTCACCGACTTTTACTTCCGAATGTGAAAATATTTTGCTAGCACCCACCTATATAGGGAGACATGACCATCCCAATAAAATAAGATAAATCAGATCTAAAACGGAACAATTTAGGTGTTCTTTCTTCCCGCGCCCTATTAGAGAAGGGAACGGTAGAGAAAGGTTATGAAAGTGGTTAATGAACCCTCTGCCATGCACTTAAATGTGATTTGCAGACTATCTATGTAGATGTAAGAACATAAGATATTAAGGGTCACCTGACACATGTTGAAATCGATAGATTACAGAATTATTATGGATTAGCCATAAGGAGAAATGTAGGGAATTTAGAAACACGAAAAAGTTGTATGCGTTACCCTTTTCCACAAGCTTTCCACAAATGAAAATCCAATGCACGCTCTTTGCCCGAATGATGCTGAAACTTGGTGGAAGTACTGGAGAAATGGCAGATATGAGCACAAACATTCATTACCTGCTTCAGTAATGAATGAAGTTAAACCCATATTTACAGATCTTTGAAGAAACGTCTTCATGATAAAATACAAAATTTAAATGAATATTTGAATTCTGTCATTTGAACCCGATTACTGAAAACTGTATTTGTTCAGCTTACAGCCCTCAAATGTGGTGTATATGATGCTATTTTATGCTTCAATACTGGAAGTTTTGGAATTATTTGGCATAGAATCTAGTGGAAATAATGAAAAATCCTTGGGGCAAATAGATAAAGAGAGAATCCGCAAAGCAGATGTTGCTGATTTAAAATGCACAAAAGAAGGAAGACAGAAAAGAAATGGGACAAAGAGAAGAAAATAATCCGTATGAATCAGATGATGCTCAGTATGGTGCAAGAAAATATAGTGGTAAGTAATTCTCATGAATAACTATACTAGAATTAAAATATTACACGTTAAATGGATTTTTTTAACTACATTTTCTTTTAAATTTGAGGTACCATAATTTCATAAACTATTGAGGTTAGAAACATTAAATTTAGTCAATTTGTTCTGTAGATGGTAATACGTTATTAAAAGTAAACTGAGAATCGCCAAACAAACTGTTTTATAATAATTAATGTGCTGAAAAAAGTTTGCAATTGGACTCAAGAACTATCGAACTATCGGCGAATGATACATTGAAAAGGGTAAAGAAGGATTCGATAGAGTGCAGTGAGATAAGCTGTTAGACATCTTGAAAAGAAAGGGAATAAAGTGGAAGGAGAGAAGATTAATTGCAAATCTGTACCGGAATTAGAAGGCACGAGTACAAATAGGTAACGGGATCTCTGAAGACAGCAAGATTGGGAGAGGTGTCAGACATGGCTGTTGTCTCTCGCCAATTTTATTAAACATTTATCTGGAGGAAGTACTGGAAAGCTGTTTGGATGGGACAAGAGACGTAAGGATAGGTGGAAAGAAAATTGAGTGTATAAGATTTGCTGACGACATGGCCATCCTTGTAGAAGATACACTGACTCAAATGCTAAATGACCCGAGGGAAGCCTGTACAGCAAATGGCATGAAAATTAATAAAAAGAAACCAAAAGCGTGGTCATAGGTTTAAAGAAAAGAAAAGTGAAAATTAAGTTGGAGTCAGAAGTCATACAACAAGTGACAGTATTCAAGTATTTGGGAAGTTGGATTAAGGAAGATATGAACTACCAACAAGACATCAAAGTGAGGATGGATCTGGTGAACGAAGCGTTTCGGAAGCAAAGTAGACTCCTAACCAGTGGTTTAAAGAAAGAATTAAGGAAGAGACTGATTAAGTGTCTAATATGGAGTGTGGCCTTGTATGGACAATGAGAAAGCAAGATGAGAAGAAAATTAAGGCTTGTGAAATGTGAATATAGCCCAGGATGGAGAACATCAGCTGGATCGATAAAGTCAGAAATGAAGAACTTCTGAGTAGAGTTGGAGAGGAACGGAGGATGTTGCTGACGGTAAACTAAACCGGCGAGGACACAGTTTAAGACGATATTGCCTTCTGGTAGAAACAATTGAAGGTTGCATTCCGGGAAAGAGAGGGAGGGGCAGAAGAAGTTACCGGATGACGTCAGAAAGCCACTAGGCGAAACACAGCTTGCCCTTTATTCACATGAAGTGTTAAGTGCCATCGACAAGGGATCTCAAATCGATTCCATATTTCTGGATTTCAGGAAGGCTTTTGACACTGTACCCCACAAGCGGCTTCTAATGAAATTGCGTGCTTATGGAATATCTCCCCAATTATGGGATTTGGATTCACGATTTCCTATCAGAAATAACACAGTTCGTTAATAATTGACGGTAAGTCATCGAGTAAAACAGAAGTGATATCTGGTGTTCCACAGGGAAGCGTTATAGGTCCCCTACTCTTCCTTGTGGTTATAAACGATTTAGGAGACAATCTGAATAGCTCCCTTAGACTGTTCGTGGATGATGCTGTCGTTTATCGGTTAGTGAAGTCAACAGAGGATCAAAAGCAACTGGAAAGCGATTTAGACAAAATTTCTGCATGGTGCGAAAATTGGCAATTGACACTAAATAAAGAAAAGTGTGAAGTAACACAAAAGACCACTAAAAGAAATCCGCTGAACTTCAATTACGCGATAAATCAGTCAAACCTTAAGGTCGTAGATTCTACCAAATACCTAGGAGTCACAATTACGAACAACTTTGACTGGAGAGAACACATAGAAAATATTGTGGGGAAGGCGAATCAAAGGTTACGTTTCGAAGATGCACCAGCCCCACCAAAGAGACTGCCTACATCACACTTGTGCGTCCTCTCCTGGAGTACTGTTGCCCCTTGTGGGACCCTCACCAGGTGGGACTGACGGAAGACATTGAGAAGGGCAGCTCGTTTTATTTTATCACGTTACGGGTGGGGAGGGGGGGGGCGTCACGGAAAAGTTGCACGAATTGGGGTGTTAAAAGAAAGACGTTATTCATTGCGGCGTGATCTGTTTGCGAAGTTTCAATCACCGACTTTTAGTTCTGAATGTGAAAATATTTTGCTAGCACCCACCTACTTAGACCATCATGACCACCCCAATAAAATAACAGAAATCAGATCGAAAACGGAACGATGTAGGTGTTCTTTCTTCCCGCGCGCTATTAGAGAATGGAACGGTAGAGAAAAGTTATGAAAGTGGTTAATGAACCCTCTGTCAGGCACTTGAATGTGATTTGCAGAGTATCTATGTAGATGTAGGAGGGTACCAAGAATGAAGATAATTGCAAAAGACAGAGAAGCATGGAGGGCTATGCAGTCTAAACCTGACGTAAGGCAGCCACCCAAAAAGAAGTTATATTTTACTAGTGAAAGGATACTTTTTCCTTCAAAACCATAAGGAAGTATTATGTTCATTTTACTTGCAAATTGAGGGATATATATGCACTACAAATTTCATTGATTTATCACTTATAGTTCTTTTGAAAGGTGTACCTATTCAAAGCATAAATAGCATTAGCAGAATAGGGATAAAAATTGCCTTCCGTCTCCCCTTAAACATCATCTATGTATTTCTCTGAGCAATTTGATACTTCACACGATATTTGCCTTGATAATTTAAAATGACTGCACTTGCAGAAGTAATAAAAAGTAAAGTCGTATAGCATGAATGGCTGGGAAACCCCAAAGTGCAGGTTCAGCCGCTTAATTGGAAAGGTTGTCCATATCCTCCGCGAAGTTTGATAACTGTGCTGAAGTGTCTGTGTTAAGTGTAGGTGACTGTAATGGGTGCGCCGACCGCGGGGACTGAGGCGCTCCTGTCACTGTCTGCACGGCCACTATGGTCGGGGGGTTCGAATCCCCCCTCGGGCATTGATATTTGTGCCGTCCTTAGTCTTAGTTAGTTAATAAGTAGTTTGTAAGTTTAGGGACTGATGACCCCGTACTTACGTCCCATAGACTATACAAACATTTGATTTTTTTTTAATTGGTGCGTGTCGTGATTGTGTTGGCGATGATGGGAGAAGGGAAATGGTGAAACCCGGTGCTGGCACGTAGCCTACTCCTCTCGAAAAGCACCAAGGCGGCCGCCGAGCTTAACGTCCCCATCCGATAGACGGATCACCATCAACAGTGTCCCATGGCCTCACTCCATTTAATCCAGGACATTGGTGCAAAGACTGGTGATCAGGGACTTTGCACAACCACCCCTCCTGTTCCCTCTGCCAAAGGGGAAAATTGTCAACAGCGGATGGCGGACCCGGACAGTTACCCATCCAAGTATCGGCTACACCTGACGTTGTAACTTCGGTAAGCTGGCGGGAACCGGCGTATCCACCACGCCACGGCCGTTGACACTTGCAGAAGTCATTGCCTTTAATATGTTGCATATATTGCCGCGGGAGCCACATTAACCAAGTGTCGGCGTGGCGCACGGAATGGCGTCATCGGGTTCTGGAATCGGTGACGCTATTCCTTGCGCCACGCCGGCACTTGGTTAACGTGGGCTCTCGAGGCATTACTCCCTGTCCTGGAAAAACAACGACCGCTGTTGTGTTCCCTGTGGAGCCAGCTGCAGTGTCCTGGATCTTGACCTTGTTATGGGTCCTCTGTATGGCAGTTCAAGAGAATCCTTTCCTTCTGCACGATTATCGGCGACAGACGTTCCTGTCGTGGCTTCGTCAGTAACATTACCGTCCTTAGAGTCCTTGAACAAGAAGCTTCATGCGGAGGACGTGAACAATGTCTCTTCGTTTTTGACGTTTTTGACGTTTCGACGACGGCTCATAATCCTCGACTTCGTATGTGACGTCTGACAGGCGGCGTAAGACACGATACGGACCAAAGTATCGCTTCAATAACTTTTCTGATAGGCAGATGGTCCACATACGAAGTCGAGGATTATGAGCCGTCGTCGAAACGACAAAAAAGAAGAGACATTGTTCACTTCCTCCGAATGAAGCCTTACTACGATCCCGAAGAGCAGATAGGCGAAAATGGCGTCTTGTTCAAGGACGGTAATGATACTGATGAAGCCACGACAGGAACGTCTGTCGTCTATAATCGTTCAGAAGGGAAGGATTCTCTACAACTGCTATACAGAGGAACCATGACAAGATCAAGATCCAGGACATTGCAGCTAGCTCCAAAGGGATCCTAACAGCGGGTTGCTGTTTTTTCAGGAGAGGGAGCAATGCCGCGAGATCGCAAGTTAACCGACTGCCGTCGTCGCGCAGGGGATAGCGTCACCGATTGCGGAGCTGAAGGTCGCCGGTTCAATCCCATCCACCGGCAAAAATTTTTTTCTTTGTAAATAACATTTTCAGTCTGTTCTACATGTTTCATATGTTCACTTGTAATTTCTACTTGTTTTTATGGTAATTATTTTCTAATTTCTGGTACATTCTGTCTGTGTATAAATAGCAGAGCACTCTGCCCGAAAGGCAGTCAGTGCTGCGTGTACGTTTCAGTTCGCAATAAATCAGCTTTAAGTATAACTTCTGTGTTCACTCGACAACTTTCCCTTCGAAGTCAAACCTGCTTCCACTTCAACGCGACAATATTAAGAGGCTTGCACTGGACAGGCGTTTCAATTGCGTGGCATGACACAGAAGCCGTGTTTCTTTCCAGGGAAGACCTAGTGGGGAAGGCCCCCAGATCTGCATAGCAGTCGTCTGAGCGAAGCTTTTAGCAGGGGTTTTACAACTGTTTGTACACTTTGCGTGGCACGTTAACTCACCTTCAGGTGGTAGCAGCAGGAGACACCTGGTGGACACCGTGGCACTGGAAAGTTGTGTCACAATCTTAACTCGTACCACAACGGTTTAAAATCTGACATCTCGTTGGAGGGACTCGATGTAGCGAAGCCGCTCAGGCGTAGGTTAGGCGCTTCTAGTTGGCTGTCTGGAACAGGTGTGTCTCAGCTGCAAACTTTTGTTTCGAAAGATATCTACAGCTGACACAGGTACGAAAAGACACTCTCTCTCTCTCTCTCTCTCTCTCTCTCTCTCTCTCTCTCTCTCTATGCGTGTGTGTGTGTGTGTCTTGGCTTTCGTGGTGACCAAACTGTCTGCCTCCTTGAGAGATCAGATGGTGTGCTACTATGAGAGTAATTACTGACTCGCTGTGGTTTCACCTGGAGCCATAAAAAGTAGTGTGCAGTGCTCATTGTTGAGTTGCAGGCTTCAACTATAGTTAAGGCACTTTCACAGAACAAGCAGTGAACATGTTTGCCCATCCACAATAATTATTTCATCAGGAGTGGTAGGATGTTTGGCTGACTACAGCCTAAACTACATAACTATATATATATACAATGACTTTACAGCGTTCATCTAATGAAATAAATCGCAATTTGCGACCAGTTATGGCTTCACTGTATTAGGTTTTGATGGAATACCTAAGTGCCGCGAATGAAAATTTGTGCACCACCGGGATTCGAACCCGGAATCTCCTGCTTACTAGGCAGACGCGTTGATCAGTCTGCCACCGAGGACACAGCGACCAACCCGACTGCAGAGGACTCTTCCCTGCACGTCTTCCGCCACACCCATAGGCTGTGATAATAGGAAGAGAGTGAGTAACGAATTCAGATTTGGGTGTGGCGGAAGACGTGCAGAAAAGAATCCTCTGCAGTCGGGTTGGTCACTGTGTCCTCGGTGGCGGAGTGGTCAACGCGTTTCCCTAGTAAACAGGAGATCACGGGTTCGAATCCCGGCCGGGCACAAATTTTCATTCGCCGCACTTGGGTATTCCATCTAAACCTAATACAGTGAAGCCATAACTCATCGCAAATTGCGATTTATTTCATTTCAACAGACTAAACTAGTTAGTTTTTGATAGTATTTCAGAGTTGCAGCCACAGCCGACACAGCAAACGGTAATCGTGTGTTGATGCAAAGCTGATTTTTGTTTCTGCAAGATCGCTTCTATGAAACAGCACCGATACCAGTACAAAATTATTCACTGCATTTACCCCAACAGCCTCTTCTGTCTGAACTGAGTTGTAGAATAAAGTGTAGGCACGACGTCTCAGCCTCCCCCTGATAGATATTTTTCGTCTCATAATTATTTTATTTTTATTGGCGGTTTGAATTCTTAAAACGATACTATTAACGGTAGTATCCTGTCTTTCATTATTCACCTTTATGTCTAATTTATTATAATCTTATTTGAATTTATAAATATACAAACACTGAGACCGTTTTGCGTCTCGAAAACGTCGAAGACATTAAAGATAAAGGTGAAGCATTGAATTAAAATTTATGATGCGGCCGGGTAGTTTTGGCAATATTTCATGGAGCACAGAAGCTAAATTAGGGTTTGTGACCTGAAAGGAAGTTGTAGTTAGACTATTCCGAGGTGGCTTAATCGCTAGTGGTGCGGTGGTCTAGTCGTAAGACGTGTGTCTAGTAAGCATGGAAGTCTGGGTTCGATTCTTAGCCGCATCATAAATTTCAATTCAATGATTCACCTTTATCTTTATTTCAATTTGTTTTGCCAATTTTTAAAGACAATAGCTAAAAATTTACGTCTTAGGAGAACAGTATTTTCGAGACACTGCTTAATACCACATTTCTGTAGTCGGTGAGGTCATTCAGCAGTAACTATTTCACTTCCAACTTACAGCAGTGGTGGCTTGTTTGATTCTGAGCACAGGTAAGAACCGCTTCCTGTCTTGGCTTGGAGCATGCACTGCATTTTGGTGCTGGCCTGTGTGTCACGGTAGATTTGTTCCATATGCAAAGGTAACCATTTTAGGATACATAAACTTGTAGGCGCAAGACTGTATTTGAAGAAGCAGTTACACGAATCTCACAAAACCGTAGGTAAAGAGAAAACGCTCACAAAAGTTTCTTGATTAGAATACAAACAGACAAAAAATGTTGGGAGTACGAAACAGACATGTACATTCTCTTTATTGACTTCAAAAAAGCCTATGACACTATACACAAGGGTACCATAATCAGAGTAGTAAAAGTATTTGATTTAACATCTAAAATACCTCGCTTGGTGGCAATGTGTCTAGAACAAACATTCCGCAAAGTGCAGACAAGTACCAGTCTAACTGAACAGTTTGAAATCAGAACCGGCCGCAGTCACGGAGACGCCCTCTCCTCTATATTACTCAACCTTGTTTTAGAAAAATAAACCAGGAGTTTATGAAAATTGACCCCATTGGACTACCTCTGGATACTACTTCAATTATGCGACTGGCCTAAGAGGGTAGTATAATCATAATCAGTGCTAGTCAAGAATACTGGAAAAATCGCCTGGAGGGCAGACCTGCAACTTACATACATGGTTCTGAACAAGTCATCAAGTGACAGAAATCTACTCACGGTGGACAGTCTCTCATTCAAAAGAGCAAGTATCTTTAAATACCTTGAAAGTTTCTTCAATGATCAGAGCAAGAATTGTTGGAACAATAGAGCATACATTAGCTTTCAGGGAGTGCTGAAGAGAAGATACCTGTGGAGAAGGTTTAAGATCAGGTTTTAATGGAGTATGATTATGTCAGTGGTAATGTACAGCCGTCAAAACCTCACCATTAGGAGAACGGACGAAAAGGAAGTACATGATTTTGAATGGAAAATCCCACGAAAAATCTATGGCCCTGTGAATTCAAGAAAATCCGGAATTAACAGAGCTTCTGACATTATAAAAAGGATAAAAAGAAGAAGACTGATTTGGGAAGGACATGTTCAAATGTTTGTAGAACTTATGGGACTTAACTACGGGCTCATCAGTCCCTAAGCTTACAAACTACTTATGACCTAGCTAAGACTAAGGACGGCACAAATATCCATGCCCGAGGGGAGGGGATTCGAACCCCCGACCGTAGTGGCCGTGGAGACCGTGACTGGAGCGCCTCAGTCTCCTCGGCCACCGCGGCCGGCGGAAGGACATGTAGCGAGGGTTGGTAGAGAATGCCCCATGATGTGTTTCTGGGAGTTGTATCTGACAGGAGGGCCTGTGGACGACCGCAGACACAGTGGAAGAACACCATCGACAGCGACACCGAGTGCATGGGACCAGCAGTAGGAGAGTGGTGGCAGGAGGCTCGCAACTGGGAGCAACGCACGAAGCGTCTAGAGCAGGCATATGCTCACCAAGGCCCAAGCCACGGGAGGTAAGTAAGTATACAAGAAAGTTATCATACTGTCCACGACTAAGCAACGGATTAATTCATTGCCGGAAATAAGAATTAGTACACCCTCTTACAATTTTCCAGTTCGCCCAAGATTTATCGTTGAAACCAGACCTGTCAAACTCGGGTGCTTTGCGAACACCGGCGGGCACCGGGAAAAGTACCGGTGCTCTGCTGCAGCAGTCGGCGGTGTGGGGCACGAGAGCGGTCAGTAGTTAGCGCAGAGGTAGCTGGGGAACGTGTTTACGACACGGGAGCGAGGCGAGAATCGTGTTGTTTGTGAATTATTAAAACCAATAATAACGATGTCAATTTTTGTTTATAGACATAAAGTCTTATTGCGCTCCTTATTTTATACAAATTTTGAACATTCTTTGTTGATCTTTGGCACCGCATTGAAGAAACTAATTTTCTCATATTAGGTATATAGTTATGGCAGTTACAATTCGAAATACAGCTTGCAACACTTCATTAAACTTGACCTTGTTTTCATTTCGTCAATATTCATAATTGGAAACATTTGTTCACAAATGAACGTTGCTCAGAACATTGCAACACATTTTAGGACAAGGACATGAATTCTCAGAAATTCTTGTTCAGATGTTTGTTAAGCTTAAGGGACTTAACTGCGGGACATCAGTCCCTAAACTTACAAATTACTTATGAACTACCTTATACTAAAGACGACACAAACATCCATGCCCGAGTGGGGATTCAAACTCCCGACGGGGAACGGCCTCGCGCATCATAGCATAGCGCCTCAATGCACCCGGTCGCTCCGCCGTAGCAAATTCTTGTCCATCAAAGGCGATATATAAAGGAGTTTAAATCACTACTGTAGACTAATGGTAATAATGGTCTGTCGAAATTGAATTGAACTGTAGTTCTGTCATTCAATTTGGATAATTGATGAGGCATTCTCTGCGTGCACAGAAAGAGGCATCATAAAAACTTTTGAGTGCAGTTTCATTTTATTTGTTCAAACGTATCTTAGAAAGTATTATGTACTAACTGTGTACTCCCGGATGTGGCCATGAGTACAATTGAAAAAAGGGTATATTTTTCGTTTTCTTCAAATCGTGGCAATAGCGCTTTTCATATAGTAATCAAATTCCCTTCTGTCTGTTCCTTCAATCCCCTCGCGTGTTACGGAATAATTTTTTTTCAAGATTTTTGGGTCAAGATGGAGGCAGCGGCTGGTGCATACAGACTCAAAACTGGCAAAAACTGGAACTCTTTGGGATATCCAGAATCACAAACTAAAATACTGAGTGAGGTAAATATAGGAAAGGTTGGGGAAGTGCCAGTCGACTGTATTATAAGCCCATACTGCTTCAACAAGCCTTTCAATATAACAATTGGAAGGAGGGAGCAGTGGGAGAAAATAGTTCGACACCGTACGGGGGATATTGTCTGGTTTACTGACGGGTCAAAATCAGACCAAGGCGTTGGGGCAGGGGTATACGGGGTGCAGCCAAGACTGGAGGGCGTAATCTCTCTAGGGACACTGGCCTCAATATTCCAGGCCAAAATCACTGCCATCAGGGTGTTTGTGAAGGAGAATTTGCGTAGGTCCTACAAAGATCGTAGCATCTATACCTATTCAGACAGCCAGGCAGCCCTGAGATCACTGGCAGCTCCTGCAACAAGGTCTAAAATTGTTGCAGAATGTCACAGGGTTCTGGAGGAGCTAGGGTCCCTGGCCACTTGGGGATCAGTGGCAACGAACATGCCGACAGATTAGCCAGGATGGGGGCAGAGACTCCATTTATTGGACCGGAACCTGTCCTGACAATCACCAAGGCAATGATCCAGTTGGATCTATATAACTGGCTCAGAAGACAGCACGTAGAATATCGGACCAAAGTCTATCAACAAAAACATGGCAAGGTAATGATGCCAAAGCCATGTTTTAAAAGAAGCTCTGCAATCCTGGGCCTGAACAGGATTGCTGACAGGCCATGGGAATTTCAAAAAACACCTACATACAATGGGAATAACAGAAGAGGACCCTAAATGTAGGATCTGTGATTACGGTGATGAAACTGCATCACATCTAATCTTCGAATGCATTGCATTGGAGAGTAAAAGGCACAGAATATTTGGGACAACCAGACCCGAAGAAATTGTGACAAATAAAGAACTGGTAAAGGGACTCCTTGCACTGTTCAAGGGCATTGGTTGGCTTTACTAGATATACAGGGAGCGATACCACACAATAAACTTAGTTTCGGTGCGGGAAGTGGCGGATTGGACCAAGACTGTTTTGGCTTCCCTGAGAAAATCAAATCAAATCAAATCGACGGCGCTTTTATATTTACGGTAGAGTGTTATATTAAGCATTGTGGTTTCCCATCAGGCTTAAAAAAAGTCATCATATTAAGCATTACAAAATGTTACACATAAATCCGAACCTTTTGTGCTTATGCTAAACGTTCCCAAGATAGATTAACAATAGTGTCCTATTGATATGGTTCTGAACGGATTTTCAGCGCATCCAAGAAGACGCGAGAGCGAGCGCTGTCTTTGTCCCACACACGTGCTGCAACACGGCGAGGCAAGAGTGGTGGGGGAAAGCACTGGGACCGCACGGCGCGGCACCGGGGCGCGCAAGCACTATAAGTGCTCCAGTTGGAGAGACCTGGTTGAAACTGTCCTGTCCGCCTACTGCAGCGGCAACAATCACGACACGATGGTGTCGCGGCTTGCCGGGCAGCTAGGCGAACGCTCCGCGCGAACACACGAGTTCGCAGGCGGCGCTAGCAGCACGCACCGAGGGCGCAGAAAATAGGGACCTACTCCCGTCCGCCGCACACGTGATCGGGGAGTAGGGCAGGCAGATGTCCTTCCGCGTGCCTACTTAAGGTTTCGCGCAGCCTAGCCACAGCAGTCGACAAGCTCCACCAGTATGACTGCCCAAGGCACCTTCTAAAAATCCTGGCTTCCTTCCTAAGGAACAGGAAATTTTATGTTAACTTAGATAAACATAAGAGTAGTGTTAGGTCAATCGAGGCTGGTGTACCTCAGGGATCAGTCTTGGGACCCATCTTATATAATGTTTACACCAACGACATGCCAAAATCTCCCAGCACTCATCTTGCACTCTTTGCAGATGACACTGCTGTATACGCAAGCCACCCGAATCCCAATTACATTGTCCACAACGTTCAAAGGCACCTCGATAAAATTACACAGTGGTGCAACTTACGGAAAATTAAGATCAACCCAACTAAATGCTATGCAATTATGTTCGCCACCAGAAGGAGACCTCCAGACCGTCAACTAACCATTGAGGGTATGGACCTCCCCTGGTGTGACACAGTGAAATACCTAGGCCTAAAAATCGACAAAAAAACTCACCTGGAATGCTCAAATTACTGATGCAAGTAATCGGGGTTCGGGCAGCATCTTTCAATTGTACCCGTTGCTCAAAGGCAATGGACTAACCACCAAATTAAAATTACGAATCTGGAAGATGGTGGTACTTCCAAAAATACTCTATGGCTGCGAGATCTTCGGCACAGCCGCAGATACTCATATAAATAAGCTGCAGGTAGTGCAAAACAAGGCACTGAGAATAATAACAGGCGCCCCCTGGTTCGTCCGGAACTCCGACATACACAGGGACACAAACACACCACACATTTCAACAATCATCAAAACACGCGCACAAGCACTCTACACTAACACTGAAAACTCTCCACACAACCTAATTGCAACACTTGGCACCGACCCATTCCATGTTAACTAAAAAAGCACCCAAGGAACATAATAACCCGACAGTACCGGGTATAAAACACACAATACACAACCACACATGCACAACCAAACCCCAACATGCTAACTAGGCTGACTCAGACAGAAGACATTGAGGCAACGACCTCCGGACCTTCAGTATACATGGACTTGAGTCCAGACATGACATCCGACGAGCCACAGCAGCCGGACGCCAGCCAAGGGACCTGGCACGCCTCCGCCCTCCGACGTCACCGCCGCCGCTGCTCCGCCGCCAAGAACGCCATCGGGTCTACGCAGCACCACCGCCGACAGTAGGAACATACGAACTGTAAGACCTCCTCACTGACGTCCGAGGTTGGTGAACTTGAATTGTTAAAGTACTGGAACTGCAAACCAGTGGGCCTTTAATTTTGTGTATATTTCTTGTTCTTGTGTAACATTATCATACACTCAGAGGAGTACTGACTCCCAGTTGAGATTTTTTCTGATCTCTCAAAGGCTTTTGATTGTGTAAATCACGGGATTCTTCTAGATAAGCTTAAGTATTGTGATATGAATGGGACATTGCACAAATGGTTTAAATGGTACTTAACCGCATGAGTACAGAAAGTTGAAATAAGCAGTTCACATGATATGAATGAAACAATTGATTCCTCTAACTGGTGAGTTATCAAAAATGGGGTCCCACAAGGTTCGCTCTTGGGTCTCTGCTGTTCTTAATAAATATTAATGACTTGCCATTCTACATTCACGAAGATGCTAAGCTAGTACTTTTTGCTGATGATAAAAGTGTAGCTATCACACCTGACAAAAATGAATTAACCGATGAAATTGTAAATGATATCTTTCAGAAAGTTATTAAGGGTTCTCTACAAATGTACTCTCATTAAACTTAGATAATAGATAAAACCCAGTACATACAGTTTCTTACAGTAAATGGCATGACACCATTAATAAATTTAGACTTTGAACATAAATCTGTTGCTAAAGTAGAATATTCAAAATTTTTAGGTGTTTGCATTGACGAGGGACTAAATTGGAAGAAACATATTGAAGATCTCCTGAAACGTTTGAGTTCAGCTACTTCTGCTATCAGAGTCATTGCAAAATTTGGTGATATGCATCTCAGTAAATTAGCTTACTACGCCTATTTTCATTCATTGCTTTCATACAGGATTATATTCTGGGGTAATTCAACATTGAGTAAAAAAGTATTCATTGCACAAAAGGGTGTAATCAGAATAATTTCTGGAGCCCACCCAAGAGCATCCTGCAGACATTTATTTAGGGATCTAGGGATACTCACTGTAGCTTCACAATATATATATATATATATTCACTCATGAAATTTGTTATTAACAATCCTACTCAATTCAAAAGTAATAGCAGTGTGCATAGCTACAACACTGGGAGAAAGGATGATATTCACTATTCAAGGTTAAATCTAACTTTGACTCAGAAAGGGGTGAATTATGCTCACACAAAGCCTTGTCCTTTGTTCCCTTCCTCTTTAGTGTTATCATGCATTTTTAGCTCGCACTGTTGAGTAACCTCATTACTTCGACGTCCGATTCACATAACATACTAAAATGGATTGAAGTAATATCGTTAAAACTTGTATATCAACTGGTGCTTTACTTCACTGTAGGAATTATCGTAAATGTTATCGTATCAGATCATTCACATCCGAAAGATTATGAAAGTGTGAGGATTGAACTGTTTTCAACGTACACAGTAGGCCTACACATTAAAACTGTATTACTCTCTCAATTACGAAACATTTTAAAAATTTACGTAATGCTGAATTAAATATGTTTTGTTCTTTGGAATAGACATTCACTGGATTCCCAAAGGACTATAAATGCGCTAAATTATTAATAATTTTTTTAATTCTGCCGCTACGCCACGAGAGTCAAAAAAAATCCGCTGCATGTAGCGGACTTCCACTACCTTTGGCAACACTGTTACAACTGTCCTCTGTAATGATACGAACCGTGTCACCCTTGGACTCAGCGAATCTTCTATCATTAAGATCTCGACGCTTGCAATATATATATATATATATATATATATATATATATATATATATATATATATATATATATTCGAAACGTTATGTAAAGTTCTAGATGAGTTAATGACGTCACATAGGCACTGAATTTCATTACAACTCTGCTCAACATCACTGTGGACATATGACGCGATGGTAAGATCTTCACACCCCTTCTTAACCACACTTCACTCCTGCGATCCTTTTCAGGCCTCCTGTTATTTCGACCTTCTCCGCAAAGATCTGGAAATGCTTCGTTGAACCACTAGCATCCCTATATCCATTTTTTACCGTGAAACGAGTTACAGAAGAAACCTTAGTCACTTGGTGTGCAATGATGAAGGAATTCGTTGACGAAAATCACATATCAACAGTCTCCACCCTCCCTATTCGCTACGCCTACTGGCGTGGATTTACACATGTTCCCAAAGACGCAAACCACGCTGAAAGGTCGAAATTTTGACTCCACTGAAGTCATCCAGTGTGAATCGCAATGGGTGCTGGACATCGTTCACTTTGCAGGCTTCCGAAACAGTTTGTAAAAATGGGATCACCGTTGGAATCGTTGCATACATTTCCGAGGTGACAACTTACGTATGTATATTTATCTGATTTTTACAATGAAATTCTCAGATATTTTAGGTAGCACGTCGTATTGCGCGATAGATACAGGGTTGTAGGAACAGTGCGTAGTCATTGTATCAACGACACTTTATGTATGGGCTCACGGTGTAGAAGAATGATATGCCTTCCTGCTACATCTCAATAGCTGTGTTTCAGTACATATAGGAACTACAAAAAGAAGTGTCAATACTCGTCTGGACGAATATAAGAGGAATTGCCGTCTAGGACATTCGGAGAAATCGGCCGTAGCACAACATGTTAATCAAGAGATCAACCACGAAATCAAAGTTAATGAAACTGGAGTCATTTCAAAAATTTTACACTCTAATGCGTGCACGTGTTGTTTTTGTGGTCTTCAGTCAGCAGACTGGTTTGATGCAGCTCTCCACGTTACCCTGTTCTGTGCAAGTCTCTTCATCTGAGAATACGTTCGGCAACCTACATCCTTTTAAATCTGCTTACTATATTCGTCCCTCGGTCTCCCTCTACGATTTTTACCCCATACACTTCCTTCTAATGCTAAGTTGACAATTCCTTGATGTCTCAGAATGTGTCCAACCAATCTATCCCTTCCAGAAACTCCTTTACTCCCTGATTTGGTTCATATTAACTTACCCGCATTCCTATTTTCTTATTCATTATCAGACCTACTCCTGCGTTATCACCAACTGATTTTGTATTGATAAACCTGTACTCACCTGGCCACAAATCCTGTTCATCCTGCCACCGAACTTCACTAATCCCTACCAAATCGAACTTTAACCTATCCATTTCTTTTTTCAAATTTTCTAGCTTACCCTTATTAAGGGTTAGAACATTCCACGCTCTGACCCGTAGATGGATCCTTTTGGGACACCACATTCAACTTCTTCCAAATACGATGATGACTGATGGCTTAATTCACTAGTCCCTTGCACTGACATTCTTTGTTTATTGTTAGCGAGGTACTTGAACTATTTTGCAGCAATGCCTGTGACAGCATAGAATTGTAAATTACTTGAAAGGATGTTGAGCTTCACAAAATCAAATACCTTCGACAAATCACAGAAAATACCTGCTGTTTTAATATATTACCTAGTGAATTATGTACGTTCTCACTTTAAGTGTAAATAGCTTTCTCAATATAGGAACTTTCAGAAATCGAAACTGTGTTCTGGACAATACGTCACTTGTGGCCGTGTTGTTGAGAAGCTGCTTGCACATAAACTTTTCTAAAATTTTCGAAAATGATGGAAAAGTGAAATTGGTCTGTAGTTCGATGGTATCTCTTTATATCCTTTCGTGAATAGAGGTTCAATATAAGCATATTTTGACCAATCAGGAAATATTCCAGTTATAATAGACTGGTTACACAAGTAATTTAAAATTTTGCTAAATTCACAAGTTAAAAAAAAGGTAAAGCAGTCAACAATCCCAAGATAGGTTTGAACACAACAGTGGTGTACTAGGCATCGTCCTGTTTGGAGGTGGTATGCCGTTGCCTTCCTCCGACCTTCGAACTGACTCACCCAGCCAGTTATAGGAGAACGTACAACTTTAACCCGCGAGAACTCGCGCGTTTAAAAGTTACAGCCTTTTTCTGACAGTCAAAGAACAGTTTGTGATGTACTTCATATGCCTAAATAAGTATTTATAGTTGCGGCTATAAGAAACACAATGGTTAAATGCCGATTGTTTTAAAATTACTGCGAGAAAAATGCTCACGCGCGAGTCCTCGTGGGTTAACGTGGATTCCGAACCACGGTGCTACTCGACATTTTTCACATCAGCAACACTGCCAGAAGTGAAAGAAGTGGGAAGTGACAGATAAAAATCCTAGGATCTGGCGGGGGTCGAACCCACGTCATTCGGATTCACTTATTGATATTTCATCGTAACCAAGCTCTGTTCTTAAAGATTTTATTATGGAAGTTATTTCTTGTGGTGAAGTGAGTGACATATTCATGAACCTGAAATAATTTGTAAATGCCAGTTTCAGATATTCAAGGGCTATTTACTGATCCTGACAATCCCATACCATCAGTAAAAGATATAAAGTACTTGTTAAATACATTTGCCACACTATGTCCATCAGTTCCTAATGTATCATATGCTCTTAATTCTGTCTGCTTATGTTCCTTTCGGGTTCTACTAGTCTCCTCTTTCATTATATCCCATTGTTTTTATTTTGTTGCCTGATATTGCTATCTTCTTCTCATGATGCATTTGCTTAGATGTCTTAATCACTTTTTTAAAATATTTTACAGTATTCCTTATATTTAGCTAAATCATCATCAGTGGAGATACTATTTGCTGATAGATACATTTTCCTTTTTGTCTTACATGAAATCTTATTTCTTGTGTAATCCATAGTTTTATTATATAGACTTCTGTTTGAGGTACTTTTAGAGGAAAACAGTTTACAAACATGATACTGACAGTATCAATGTATATGTTATATTTTTGCATTCATGTAATGAGCACGATAAACATCTTTCCAGCTCATATTTTTGAGTTGATTGACTACTCTGCTGTATGCAGATTTAGCAGTCTTCGTAATCTGCGTAGAATCCATACCTAAATCAAGGAGCTGCATATCATCATCATCATCAGATACGCCACTGATTATTGGTTGTATGATATAATTTTGTCCCTTTGATTTGTCTATAAATATTATCAAAGGCTGTCCCAGAGGATTTAGTATACCTGATGGAAAACTTACAGTATGAGTTAGATTGAAATACGATGTTACTGACTGAAATAAATGTCTACTGGAAGCCTGCATAAAAAATCTGTATTAAAGTCACTAGCAACAAAGATTTATTTATTTCTTCCTGTTAAATAACCCAATAGAACTTCTAGTTGATTTAGAAATAGATTATAATTTCCTGCAGGTGCTCGGTAAATAGTTACTATCATATATCATCTGTTATGCAAATCTACTTCTGTTGTACACCCTTCTAAATGCTGCTCAAGACAGAATTTATTCATATTAATATTCTTGAATTTGTAGTAGTTTTTAATAAATGTGTCAACTCCTCCTCCCTCTATATCTACTCAACAGAAGTATGAAGATAAATTAAATCCTGGATTATTTAACGTATCTATACCAATGGCCACATGATGTTTAGAGAGGCAAATTGAGGCGCTAGTCTGCGATGTACGAGGCCATCCCCCGTCGGGGGTTCGAATTCCTCCTAGGGCATGGATGTTTGTGCTGTCTTTAGTGTAACTTAGTTCATAAGTAGTTTGTAAGTTTAGGGACTGATGACCCACAGTTAAGTCCTATAAGCTTAACAAACATTTGAGAGACAAATTATGTCAATTAGTTTAGAGGAATCTATTCCATTAAAACAAATGAGTAGTTCATCAAGTTTATTTCTGAGTCCTGGAATGTGCTGATGTTATTGTATACTAATGGTTGGATAATGCTTTACTGGCAGTTTTGAGTAATTTCTGATACACATTTTTTGTTAAAATAAATTTCCTGTTTATCTGTTTTCTCAAATGGGGGTGTCTTCCAAGCTCTTTTAAAATTGGTTTTCCCCCTCCACATCCTAAAAAAGGCATCTCTCTGACAGCTTTCACCACTAGTATTTTACCATTTGTGACAAAGCCACCCCCCACCCACCCATAATTTACTTACAATCAACCCAGACGGTTTTCCCTTTCCTTTCCTGTTGAAGTGTAGGTCAAGCTTAGTGTAGTCCCAGCTACAGATAGCATCCACAGAAATCAAACAATGTTGGACACTATATCTGATGTAAGCAGCCATTCCAAGTTTACTCTCGTGACAGAAGAGTTCAAATGAGGCCTATCATGGCGTCTCAAAACAGACGTAGATGCCACACTTCTATGCTTCGTTGCTGATGCTATCTTGAGCAGGTCTCTCTCAATGGAATATTCAGTGTATGTCAGTGCTATTTTCCGAGCCACCCACCACAGCTGAGAGATTCTCCTTTGTGAAATTTTTGCATGAATAACCTATATCCTCTGTTACCTGACCCAGACCCACATACAGTTCGAAAAATTTTGTGATCGGGAACTCTAGCTCTTCCTGCAGTAGTTGGACAACATCTCTACCATGGGAACAACTTAACAACGAAAATTTCTTCCTCTTCAGAGATTTCACTATCTTTTTCAAATCCTTCTTGAATGTTTGTTGTGCCGTTTCTACAGCTTCAGCTACATGAGGTTGGTTCATCCGATTCTGACAGAGGCAACAGGACAAATCTATTTTTCAGATTAATGACAAAACTGTTTGAAACTGTCCTAAGCCTGTTCCCTCTGTTATATGTTGCCACTTCCCACTTCTGTTCACCCTACTCACTTTTAACATGATCAGATTCTCCCTTGCCTTACCTAATTCAGCTTCAAGAGCTGATCTATTATTTTCTTATCTCTATTGCAGATCTCACAAAACCACTGGTGAGCCTCATTTGTCCACATTTTCCAAGCCGCTACATTCGGCTCAACGAAAGAATCCACTGCAACTATCACACAACACCCCGGAACTAATGCCGGGTTCACACTAGCAACTAAATTGAGGTACCAACGCGTGTCTTTCTGCAGTGAGCTATGTATCACACAGAACTTCACAACTTTGTGCAGTTTTCAAGACGGCATCCGCAGTCTGAACTGATCGCGATTTGCACGGTTCATTTGCACGGTTCATTTGCGGCCAAACGATCGTTACACTTTGATCCACAAGCACACGAAGTGTTTTGTTCATTGAATCGACATTTTAGCCGTAAATCTCGAACGCGAACACACTGATTCAGAGTAAAATGGTTCGAAATACTTCGTGAGGGGTCAGTCGAATGTTGATATTAGGTGGTGGAGAAAACGTGGCAAAACAAGGTACAACCACGATGAACGTTTTGTTGCGTGGAAATAGTAGCGCCATTTAAGTAGCTCTACTACAACCAGGAAGTTCACACTTGCTACTGAGCTACAACTTCACTATGCAACTAGCTGTTGCACACCATTAGTTGTTTGTCTAAACCCGACTTAACGATCCCATGGCATGTCGACACACTTTTTACCCATGGTAAAAACAGAAATCTTAAAACTTAAATGCTGACTAGAACTTGTTACATCAAGAGGCACTACAACTGTTCACACAAATATAAACAGAATAAACTGAAAAGGTACTGAATTAAAGAAACTCGTTCACGAAAACAAAATTAGGCCTATAAAATGGATTACTGCACGCTTTTGCCATATCATGAAATTTTAATCTATGGTGTTTTCTGTTTATTTGAGGTTGATAGACTTTAAAAACCGTAACTACTATATGCTGTGACAAGAAAAAGGCTGGGTAATTGGATATAAGTTTTAGTCACTGTTTACAACGATTCGCGAGCGTTAAATTAGGGCTACAAATACGTGCTATAGGCACGATGAAAAATACAATTTTTGCATCGTTTTATCTTATTTAACGGTACCCTAACACTTCCACTAATGTAACAACACATTTGAAACAACTGTAAACATTTAAATATAGATTAGAAACATTGGCGCCTTAGGCGTTTCTGAACATCATTGTCGATCATTGCAGTCTGAGGCAAACTGTGAGCACTCTTTCACAATACATGCATGTGATACTGCATTTGCTCAGTACACTTAGTGATGCTTAGTTGGCTCAGGTGTGTTGTTTGCAACACCCCCCCTCCTACCACGTACCAGCTGTATTTGTATCGGATGCGTCATGAAATGTGGTGGTGCAAGTGATTTTTGTAATTTGACTGACGCCCTTCAAACGGGAAACGGTGCCGAGTGTCCAATTCATGTAAATTTCGATTTAGGCTGTGGTGCAAGAATTCGGTTTCATACATCCAACCATGTCCAGGGTGTATCGTGAATAAATATGTCACAGTCCACAACAGAAAACTACTGGCCGAGCAAGCACTTGTGACCAGATGCATCTCCCAGAGAGCAATCCATGGGCACATTGGTTCCATGGTGCATATGTGCCAGCGCCACACAACGAGCCCCTGTTAACAGAATGCCATTGGACACAGCGGCTTGTCTTTCTCGCCATTCTGCTGCAATGAAGAATGGAACAACGTTGAAATGTGTTATTGTTGCATGATTCATCATTTCAGGCGCATAATGCCAGTGGAAGATACTGTGTCAGCAAAGACCACATGAATCAAGGGATCCTGCCTGCCAAGAATGTGTTGTCCAAGACAGGATTATCTGTAATCTCTGGTGCATTTTCATAGCATGGAATGGGCCCCACAATAGTACTTGAAGTGACTATCAATGGGAACCATCTCCACCTATTTCTGTCCCAACAACCTCACGGTTCTGCAGTGTTTCAAGATAACACGTTTTCACAACATTCCCACTGGCCCAGAAATGGTTTCTGAAACATGCCCGGGAGGTACAAAGGCTCAAGTCTATACTTCAATAAACTTCATAAAACGTACCTATGGCTTCCATTATGCCACTGAGCATCAGTCCTGCCTTGCTGACGTGTGTATTGTGGATGCTACTGCACGTCTGTCTATAGAGATATAATAAGTGTTGATATGAAGATTGAGGATAATGCTACTGCAGAACAAGTGGTTTTGAATGAACCATTGTACTCTCGTGGATGCAAACTGAATATTTTCTGGATTTACCCTCTCTCACTAATGGTTCAGGCTGGTTTACTCTAGCTATAGTTAGGTATGAAAATGAAGCACTAGGTGGACTAGAGTCTTTTGCCGACAGAAACACTGTAGCCCCTAAAAAAATATCACTGCGGTGTTGATGTCTGCAGTGGCTCAAGTCCTAATTATAAGTACCATTTTTTATATATGTTTATGTCATAAAGTAAGTAATGACAAGAAAATTTGCTACTCTGCAAATTATTTGTTTTCAGCAGCATACAGATGAGTACCAGAGACTTGTAGACTCCAAGGTGTCCTACTGGAACCCACAGGGCCAGAGGAGGTGCTACACAATTTAATGTGCCTATACCAAGACGTGTACAGGTTGAATCTGTGTATAGTTAAGATATTTTCTTCTTCACAAGAATCATGTAGATACATCAACTGAGTAGGATGTTTCCAGTTCCCACAGGGCTTCAATCTCACACTGTAATGCAGCTGTTATCCACCCTACAACGGAAATGTCTCCACAGAAAACCCAAACAATGCACTCTCTACAGACAGTGCAACATTCTTGTTTCGCAATAGTCTTATGGTATTGCGAACGTATAGCTTATATTTAGAAACTGACCGCTTTCATATCACTTACCTTTCTTGGTAATCTGTTTACTGACATCTAAACTGTAATATTGTAATACCATTTTGTTCACTTTTCTGCAGCTCAACTTATTTCTCTTCTTCATCATCAACAGAATTTTGGAAACTGAATGACATGAGTTTACATACAGAGTCTCTCTCCAAAATAGATTTATCATTATGAGCCAATCTTTCCTGTTCAGTGTGACAGAACAAAAAGCCATTTAAGAGCTGAATAAATGTGTAAGTCTCAGTGTGATCAACACTAAATTCACAGTACTCATACTGACATCTGCTTTGTAACCATGTAGATCTGAGAACCTATTGTTTTATTTTGTATTAAAGCCACAAACACAAAATAATTATAATTCTATAATCAAAGCTGTCAGTACCTGCAGTAAGTGCAGCTGCTTAGAAAATTGTTTTAGCTTTGGAAAAATCCTTATGAACGATCGTCTACATTTGTAGTCCATATCCAATTTGTAGACACACCAAGCAGTATCCACCACAACAATGAATCTGCTGACTTCCCCTGCATGACCAAAAGTGGTCCACAAGGGCTAAAATATGATCTGAGTCTCAAACTTTTATTCATTTTAAATGATTAATGTGGTCAGTCAATCACACTTTCTATTATAGAAGTACTAACAAAATACATTACTTTTCAGTTTCACAAATATGTTCAAAGTTTCAATTAAAGTGTACTTTTAAAATATTAACAGATTTTCTTCAAAATTGTGGTTCCTTCCGACAACAACGAAATTAGAGTGGTTCCTGGTATAAACAAGGTTGGATGCCACTGTCCTAAATGGACATTCACAATAGCAAGTAGAGGGCAAATTATCATTTGGGTGTAATCTAGCAGGAATGGCAAATTGAGTTTGATGGTGGAAAGTGGAATCAATTGTATTCTGGTCTTACCTATGGGGCCACTGTGAAACATACTGCAAAGTTACAAATTCACTGTATTTGTGAAATTTTTTTAAAAATTTGGAAATGAAGTAAATGTTTAAACAGGATGTTTTGGAAAAAGCCACACTCAAGGAACCAAAGAGCCATACTCAAGGAAGCAAAGAGCCACATGTGGCTCAAGAACCACAGTGTACTGAACTCTGTTCTAAGGAACTGATTGAGTTTAAGTTAAAGGGTATGTAAATGTTACCCCACATGAAACACTTCTGCTATAGTACTTAATTATGTTAGAATTCCACTTAAATGTGACAAATGTAGACATGAAGTCTCACATATGCAATTTCCATTTTAATTAAATGAGCCAGTCTCTGTTCATGGTGCTACAAATACCTCTGTATATGTCCTTGGGTGATGGTCTTACTGAGATTGTTACAGAGAAAAACTTCATTTTCATTCATCATTCTGTACATTTTCTGCAACTACACAGATGACCTAGTCTATGTGCACCTTGAAAACATTACCTCCATCACCATGCTGGTATACAAATACCTCCAGTGCATTGTTTCATATATTGGCAAATTCATATTTGATTTTTGGCTAAAATGAGAACCTCTACACTGTTTAGTATCTTGAGGGGTAAGATGAAGATTTGATCTTGTACTGCTTCTTATTAATGAAATAACTTATGGAAATAACAGGAACTGTGTTTGAATGAAAGATTACAAAATGCTTCACACACAGGAAACAGGCTGGTAGTAGTATTTGCAAGAACCATAATAATTTTTCTCTTACCTGAAATTTTACAAAATTTGTTGCTATTATCTTCAGATTGTACTTAGGTGGAAATACCAGAAGGTTTTGGATTAGGATCAATTCAAATTTAACAACTTTCTGAGTTAAATCGATATTTATTACTCATTAAAGTAACATACAAAAAGCTGTCAAAAGTTTGTATCCTTTCTCAACACAGAGGACCTCAACGGCGGTCACAATGACCTTCCATCCAAAAAGAACCATTTCCATTTATACATTTGTATTTACAAATGTTGCAACACACTAGACATTTTAAAAATACATATACATGTACATTGCTGATAGGTTTCCAATACATTTTCTCACATTAAACACGCAATAATTCTTTACAATTGACACCAAAAACCATCATATAAAAACTTGACATCACAAGGTATCTGTACTTTTATACATCAATAATAAAAATGTTGTTTATATGTAATATTAGATTTTAAAAATGTCACACACACACACACACACTGGCTCAACAAGAAGAGATCTCATTTACACAGAAAATAGTGAAAGGTCAACTGAGTACAATCTGACATTCTTTGAAAGTTGTTATATCTTCTTTCTTGCTCAAAAACTGCTGTTCAATGGAGACTATGTTTACAACATTTATTTATCTTCAAATTATGCTCGAGTGTTGTCACTGCAAATGACCAGTTTCACATATAAGATGCATGTCACATGCCATTGCAGATTGTTACAATACAAACTACACCATACATCATTTGATGGCACCAAAAAGAAGCAGTTACTCTTGACACACATATTTTGAGAATCATTCTGGACGAATACTACTGATAATGTAATTTGCATATTTAGTTCAAAGCAAACTGGGATAGGAAAATATGGAAGTACTTAAGCCAGACAACAAAAAACCCAGGCAGATATTGTACAGTGCAAATGGAGTTTGACTGAATATTACAGGAGCACCTTCAATTTTGCAATGTACTAAGAGTAACAAAACACATTATCCTGGTCAACTCAATAATTAAGTGATTGGGAATCACACATTTGAAGATTAATTCTTTTAATGGGCTTTTTTCTCTCAAGAACAATAAGCAAAGATCCCCAAGAAGTGAACAGTTTCTATGACAGTAACACAGAGACTACATCTTTAGCAAAAGAATTTTCACATGGGCACCAACAGTAATTGCTACTTTCAAACAAAATAGTGGAGATCATAATATTTGCAGCTTCCAATAATTGTAACAACATTCATCCAAAACTTACACACAGTTATGATAAACAGAAGCACAATCAACAAGCTAACATCATTTATGAAGCCAACACCATGAGTTTCACTTCACATATTACAAATATTTGTACTCTGGTAGGGATGTAGGCAGGACATGGCTCTGTGCAGTCAGATCACAGTGAGTGCACAACTAGAAATGATTCATCTATCACCTTAGGCAAACCAAAATCTGGAAATTTGTAACAATGCAAATTCTTATTATATAATGAATGATATGTCAACATAAATTTTGTTACAAAGCCACCAAGAATATTATTATCATATACATATGGATAAGAGCAATGATGAATGAAATCAATAGTAATGACATACATTTCATTGTAGATTTTATCTATAACTGCTCCACTAGACTCTGATGTACACAAAAAGGAAAGGCAATGTGAGAAAATACTTCCAATCAAGATTAATGTTTTCATTAACAAACAACTAAGAAAACAGCAAAGTACAGTTACTTTCCTCAAACTGCACTGAGTGATTAATTTCCATAGCCAGAAGCAATCATCAACCACTTTATGAAATTAAAATCTGCTATACAAAATAGCTTCTACACAGAGAAAATTTGGATGAAAAGAATAACTTTCATATATCCTGCATTTTGGTAATACAACAGACCTACAGAAACATAAATGGATAACATGTCACTAACATAAATTTTGTACTGACCCATTCCATGAGCGAGTCAGAATAAGCAACAAATTTTGTAGCCAATAGCAAAAATGTTGCTGTAAGAATTTTTACCATCAACATATTAAATTGTGGAGTACAGCAACAAAAGGAAAATGGTACATCCAAATATAAAAGTACAATATTAGAAAACAATACTCTACAGACTTCCTAGTTTATAAATTACTTGTTCACAGTTGTCGGCTACTCCAAAATGGATGTTCGTTTTGAAACGAAATAATGAGTATTAGAAAATATCATATTCCTGTATCCAATTATAACAAAAGAAATAACAGGAATACTTTGTGTAGCAGCCATGTAAGTATCAAAAGTACAGAAATTCCAATTCCATACTACACATCACTTTCAACAATTTGATCAAAAAGTTTTGAAAATACCAACAAGTCTGATAATAACTGTGACAAGGAAAAAACTGCAGACACAGCATGCAATGCTGGTTCAAGTGATCTGCAAATACGTGATGGCCAATGAAATTGAGCTTATATGCAAATAGAAATACCATATTCATTCAACTACCAAGCTGGGCACTCAACTGTAATAATAAAGGAACACAATGTTAGAGCCAGTGTCCTTTGCCCACGAGAACTGGGGAAAGCTAGAAGGAAGGTGCTCTGCTGCCCCCGGGGCCACACAGCAGATTCATAAGCAGTCGTGTATATTCCCCTTGCTTCATTACCAACAGTCACCTGCATTAGCTTCCTGTGAGGACACAGGTACACGTTATGTTTTTAATAGTGTATTCCTTCCTTGTAATCCATTAGAACCAAACATATGACCTATACTATTAACAATATCATTTACTGTTACACCATATATGCAACTTAGCAAAGGGACTAACAATGTGAAAAACTATAATAACTTTATAATGAGCTGATAATTTTATGCCAGCCATGAAAACTGGACAATGAATGGTGAGAAGTAAATTGGGGATAATACAAAACTCTTCGGAAGTCTTTGTTTAATGACATTTGAGATTTGAATGAACCCTAAAAGCTCCAAAACCATAGATGTCTGGTACAAATTTAGTTTTCACTGAAAAGAGTCTCCATATGTCAAATTCTACAATATAATATGACGAGTCTCTAAAGATGGTCTTTGAGTGAAGTAAAATATTTTTTTTAGTGAAGTAGCCAACCTAAATAGAATTTCTTTCCACAAATTATAAAATCCAATGTACAGAGAAAGAGTTTACTGGGTAATTGTAAGAAGTTCCTGAAATACTGTACTTCCAATTACTTAACATAAAATATCCCTGTAACTAGTTTATTAGAAAATTGGAACTAGAAGAGACGTCAGACATTTTACATGTCTCTGTGCTTTTAAATCTCAAACAGACCACTTGCTTGCTATAAGAATCACACAGTACAACTCCATCAATCTGACATCAACAAATATAACTGCTAGTACACTATAAAATTTCTCTGTTTGTCAGGTAACGGTGCATCTTTATTTCTGAAGTTTGAAAACTTTTGTGGACGTAACCTATAACACAATATAGTAAATAACTGTTTGTGCGGGACAAATTGCAGGTCCAAAGTTTTAACAGTCATTTCATTATGGAGTCTGGCAGTGAATTCAATAAATGTTTTCAGTCAAGGATATGAAATAAATCACTTATTTGCACAAAACTGTAATAAATGTATATAACAATATGAGCAAATTGAAAACACGTTGTCAGTGCAGCCCACAAATTTTAATATCCAAAAATATATCTGTATCATTAATCTCACAAAAATGCAGCTGAATCAGCAGAGAAGGCAATGTAGTTTAAGTTTTAAAAGAACATGACAGCTCTTTATATATATGAGCACAATTTAAATATTCAGTCTCTCTCTTTGCTGTGTGGCTGGCGAGTTGTGAACACTTCTGTCAAGCTTCCCATACAATACAAAAATAATAATAACAATAATAATGAGAATGATAATAATAAAGCACTTGAGTAATTACCACACAATAGTCTTATGCAATGTTATTTCATACAGTATTAATCCACTATACAATCTACAGATTATTAACACATTACACTTGTGGTGCATATATATATATATATTACTTTTAATATTAGTACTCTTATTATAGTACAATAAAAATTATGACAATCTCAACACATGATACGACATGCTGAAAGCCCTCAAAGGTTGTGTGTGAAGCCCCTTGAGAGGCACTTTAAAAATAGGCTTCTGAAATATTTCTACCTTCATTCTTTATGTTACTGTAGAGATATATTCATGGATGCAATGCTAGGGTTGTAAGAAAACATTTCCATTAGCGACATTTCTAAATTAAGATTATGAATCAACAGAATTCTCAAAAAAAAAATTCTTTAGCTCTACAGTCAGCCAATAACAGCTATCACAAATACAATTACACAAACAACCTTTTGACCTATAATTTTTTATAGAATAAAATTCAAGTGACAAAAGAGAATGAAACTTATATGAAGCAAAAATATTTATTACTTTGTTAGGTTGAGACAGGTATCATAAATTTTATTATCTTGATAAGGAGATGCTGAGACCACCTAACTCATTATAAGTAAGAAGTATACAGAGTTTTTGTCACACAGAAATTAATGAAGGGAAATAAATCACAGAATATATTCATATGTATATATATCAGGTATTATTTTCATATCAATGAAAACTGACAAGAAAGTTATTCAGTAACCTATTCCAACAATCATGATCAGAACAGACTGCAGAAAACAATAAAAACAGTACGGTAATTCATCATGAAACCTTTGTCTACATAAAACTACTTTGGTACTCACAAAGAGAAATTTTTTATCTTTGTTATGGAAAAACCATTATAAAGGATTTATTAGTGACATTTTACTAATGCAATACAAAAAGATCAAACTTCTATGTAGGCTCGTTACAATATGAGAATGCTCCAGATTATTTCCTGCATTGCTATTAGTTGTATGAAAATTTCTGATGAAAAAGCCATATTATTTTAACGCAGTCATTCACACAATTTTCACTTTCTGTCCAACAGACCTTCTGATATCAAAACCACTTTCCACAAAAGAGAAATGTGCACATAATTTATATATCCTTAATGTAAACAAATTTCAGTGCTTTTAACTCTTACATAATGCTTTCTGAGAGTATAAAATTCACTGTCCCACTACATTTATTGTATAAGCCAGTACATGCTATTGACACAAAATAAATGCAAATCAAGAAATGTAATCTAATGAACATAAATAATTTCAAGATGCAAAAGACATACAAAGTAAAATAGCAAAGGGAGAAAACTGTTCCCATTGTTACACACAATACACAATCATTGCTCTGTGTTAGTGTATTACCAATCTACTGTTTCTGAATAACCAGCTTGTCACACTCCTAACAACCTTTCAAACCGTTTATTGGTCCACTCCACCAGCTTCCTAATGTAGTTGGATGCTTCACGAAATGGCCAAAATTTCAAACATCTTTACACAACATTACACTCAACCTATACCTAATGAGAGAGGGTAGTGTTTGCAGGCAAAATGTAGCAAACCTAAAAATATCTGTAAATTGTCAAACAATATAACAGCTATGTAATTTAGATGATTATAACAACTCCCAACATTGCTTCCATCAACAACATAGAGAAAAGATCATTATGTAAGAAATATTACCTTTCTAATAAGCAGTTTAGCAATAAAGTAAGTAGATCACCAGCCATTGATACAGAGATATAAATTATTCTACTAAATTAGGCCTTGTCTATGGTATTTCACATGGCTATATAATAAACTGGGGCTAACACAGCTTCATATTTCTATCATATTATTCTCTTCACAATGCTGATTCCTTGTTTTGCAAATATTTATGATAAAGTGACTCAAACACACACTCACATAACATTCCTTGCACAAAAATAATTACTATTTCAGAATGAAATAAATTTATATTTGAAAGTTAATATATTGACTATCTAAATCATATGTAACTCATAGCTCTTTAAAGTAAGGCAGTTCATTGTAAGAATGCATAAGCATAAAAGACTTACAACATAATATTTTTGTATATACAGTGTATTTAAATATACCATTCCCACCAATTATCACCTGATCTGTTATTGACATAATATTACAGTATCCCATCACTGACAAAGTAAATGTGCTACTTGCATTTCCGAACATACACATTTCCTTGTCAAAATGATGGAAAAATGTACGTTTTTTGGCAGGAGAAGGAATAAATATAAGTTATAATCTACTTAACAGAATGCACAGAGACAACACAAAAAACACACATTCCATTACGCACCCACTCCAATTTGAGGTGAAATTTATTTGTACATATGTTTTCAATTGAAGGCTTCTTAATTTTTTGTACCTGTTTCATATTTGTAACTATATTTTAAAGGGTTATTTAATGTAGTGAACTACTTTGTAAGGTACCAAAACAGCATCCTAATAGATAAATACATACTATAGCTGGGAATTTGTGTTTTTGTGTACATCCCCAACAATGAAATAGGGTATATTCAACATCACACCAAAGCAAAACTTCAGAATATCATTAATTCCATACCAAACTGTTCACTGCCCACTTGCTAGGCAAAGCAATTTTGTTCTCCTTTAGAACATCAAATTCATATCATTATATAGTTATCTATTATTAGAGAATAAAACTATAAAATGATAATCTGTTACCTATCAAGCAATTTTAATTTTGTTACAAGGTATCACAAATATATGTTCTGGCACTACTTTAACCATGTAACTGATTTCATAGATAACAGAGTGATTTCACAAATCGTGACCATATGCCTGAAACAATTTTATCTTTAATTTAGTGCACATTTTTACTATACAAGTTTGTACAATCCCCATTATTTATTTATTCTTTTTTATTATTGGCAGCACATATAGACATAAGTTACCAAAAACAGCGTTTTTCCTGTGAAGAAATAAATAACAACAATATATGTGAAATTGGCGACCTAGAACTCAAACTATATATGTAATTGTTACAGATGAAACAACGAATTCAAATGACATGTCAGAAAATATCATAACTTCCCAGTTATAAAATTCAGACAATACACAAAAAAATTCATTCTGAAACTCTTATTTATAAAGTATTTTGAGTGAGGATTGTTACACGTGTGGATCAGTCACACTTTTAATCAAACATGTGATAGCATTCAGTTACATATTAAATAAAGGCTCCATTTCTGTACCAAATTCTTTGTAAAATGTACACAAATTTCTAGAAAACTGCCACAACTTCACACAGAGACATTTCATAATTTTAATGTAAGACCAAAATATTCCGATTCATGGAACTCTGCATGAGCAATTTGGGGGGCGGTGTATTTTACACAGTCTAATATGAATCCACTTACAAATGGCAGCTTTGCTGGATTACAGGATTTCTGAGCAAGATGAGGATTGGATAGCAAAGTTTTCTGGTTTAGCAGGAAATTTCTGTGGTATTTTCTCTTAAACTTAGCATTAGTAATTAACAATTAGGAAGTTGTTCTAACTGATGAAATCTTACCACATAGAAAATTTATTACAGTCTACGTCTTACGCTCTCCTCTTTTATTTTATATATCTATACATAGATACAGACATATAAACTTTTGTCTGCTGACATTTACGGTTGAAATATAAACAAGTCACAAAATTCATCTGTGTAGATAGTAAAATGTCCTCTTCATTCAAAGCACTTCCATCAAATGTAGATGGGAGCTAAATTTTAACACAAAAATGATGTTCATACCAGTGTGTATGATATCTTTCATTTACAAGGAAACAAAACATTAATATGGAACATATAAAATTAAGCAGTCTTATCTCTACATGAACTTACAATTTACCAGACTTACTAAAGCAGTGGGATAAAATAATATCAGCACTGGTTCTAGAGATAAAGCATTTGGCAAATACTTGGCAGAACAGCTCTACATGTACCAAATTAACATTTCTGAACTAATAAGACGTCTGTAGGAATACCATATTACTAGGTAAGCAAGGCATATCTACAAATTAGCAGTGGTATATTTTACACAGCATACACTGGTCAGGGAAAACCATTATTTAAAATTTGTGCTTTGCTCACCAATGCTAATATCTGCTAATAAATCCCAAAGTCCAATATTTGTACTTAATGTTAATCAAACCCACTTTCAATTAAAAAATCACTATGAGGAAAAACTGTTTAGCATATACCTCTCCAAAAGCGGTAACTTTACAACACACTGCAAACATACCAAGGTGTTTCAGTTCATAATTTTTTCATATATAAAGATCTTTTGAAAATAAGAACATTTTGCAAGTTACCTCACTTTGACACGTCATTTTCGACATTAAAATATACATCTACCATGTGATAAATATACAGTTACATAGAGAAAACGACAAACATCTGGCCCTAAACTACACAACACGGCAGTAGTATGCAAGTTTATTACCTATTATAAAATTTCAATCAAGGAGAAGCATCTCACATACACTACATGTTGGAAAAGATTAAGAGACTGATCATCGGTACAACCAAAAGTTGTAGGTGTTATTTATGCCACAAAATGACAGAAGAAGTGAGGACTGCCTAAATATGAATTTTTGAAAGTCTTCTACTGGGGCAATTCCGAGAGCACAAGAACACTGATACTGATATTTACGAAACACTAAACTTAATCCTTCACTTGATACAGTTTTGTCACAGAAAATTCGAAAAAAGTCTCACTGTGGAACAGTTTTTCAAAAAATCTTCCTCACTATTAAATAAAACATAGACTCCTTTACAGTTCAATAACGTCTATTAAAATGCTCTCTCTTTCTTCAACATCATTAGTTTCCAAGTTGAATAACAGCCCCAGTAGTAGCCCAGCCCTACCTTCGGCAGGAGGGCAGACGGTAATCGTGAGTTCCTATGTTGCGGACACTGTTAAGACCATGGCTGCTGTGGTACACTCCGGGCATAGCAGTAGGCCAGTGGTTTCACGAAGTGTGTGTCCACTGTCCTGCAGTGTGGACAGGGTACTGAGTGGCTGTAGTCAGAGTAGAAGTTGAGCCGCTGGTGTGGGTGCAGCATCGGCTTCTGGCAGTTGTTGCACTGTTGACACAGGCAAGCAAGAAGCATTATTAAAATAATCTTTGTAACCAAAATAACTGCAAGTTAACTCCACTTTAATATATGACAAATTCTCGGGAAGACAAAGCACCAATCTGAAAATGGATCAATGGCTTACATTTTGATATATCTGTCTCTACAAATTATAGAATTATTATTATTATTATTATTATTATTATTATTATTATAACAAGAACACACTGTATGCTGATTATGATGACAAGTCTGTAGAACAAATACCTACAAAATGATGGTCACGTGAGTCCATTTGAAAGTCCCCCATCAACCTATACAAGCAGCAAATATACCATTTCTTATTCAAATTAATTTAGTTATTAAACAAGAACTCTACTGGAGTAAAAAAACTGGAACGTTGCTGACACTATTTCACTATTATGTCCTTAGTTTTTCTAGATCTGTTGAGAAAACTATTGTATATTGATACCACTAAAATGAGGTTGACAGTACTGTTCTAATTAATTTGGAATTTCATACTGTTTACTATAACAATTAGCAACAATGTTTACTGGAAATCACAATGGAAACGAAATGTAAATATGAGCACATGACAAAAAATTAATGATAAAAATTAAAAGCAGTAAGACTTTAAAAAATAACAGTGATCAAGAAAAGAGGAAAATGATATGCAAATAGTCAGTGTAAAACACTTAGATATAAAATTCAAAGACATTACAAACAGTGATTTAACACCACAATGCCTTTCGCCATGAGAAACACGAGACTTCCAAAGTATGATTTCCTAACAAAAGCCCTTTTAGTGCTGTGCTCTCGTATTCCTTGTTACTGGGAAGGACTATTCGTTTGTGACTGTCTAATGAATCTCATTTCGCTTTAGCTGTAATATTTCACTTTTACTGGGATTTAAAATATCTAAAATGTTCAAATGTTTGTAAATCTGTGGGACTTAACTACTTTGCTCATCAGTCCCTACGCTTACAAATTAATTAAACGCACTTATGCTAAGGACAACAAATACACCCATGCCTGACAGAGGTCTCGAACGTCCGACGGCGAGCAGCGGCTCATTGAATGGGGAACAGCAATGATAATACCAGAGTATTTCACTACGAAGATAAAGGATGGTTGCTGTCTAATGAGATATATTCTGCACACTAAAGAAAGAGTCGAACAACGTATTAAATGAAAAGACAGAACTGCCCAAACGGCTTATCTGTCCTCCTGGTGAAATAGCAAAATTTATATAGCAATTATAATCTTCAACTATGAAGTCATACTCAGATCTTTTTAGCGCGTTCTTAAATAATTTTATTGGAACACACTTGGCCCCTTCCGTGGGGGTTACGCCCTCAGCCATCTTTGACTTGTAGCTTCTCATAGATTATCGCTGAAACAACAGTATAGCTACCTGGCAGTTCATAGTGGTTCTTCAAACCGACAACATGTCGGATTATTGCATGAAAATGCACCGATGTTGCATATATTTTAAGGTGGACGTTGCCTAACGACTGATTCTTTTTAATTTTTAGGGAAGTTGTCCTAGAAAGGATAATTATGTTGGTCCCGAAACATGTCGTTCTGACAATTTTATATGAATGACAACTAGTGCGAGAATTGGCTAGATACATAGTTCATATGTGTGATGGCATCAAAACAGAGTATGAAGTCTAATAATGTGTGGAGCTCTACTATTCCAATACGTACCGCAAAAGGAAATAGACAGCACATTTGAACATTAAAATGTGTAAAACGCTCCTTAACGAAACCATGCTGATATTTACTGCGCACTGAGCTCACACAGCACTCGTTTAGCGAGTGAGTTGCCGGCACAGACAACTGAACCCAGCGTGCTTAGCGACCAAATGCTCAAAAATGTTCAAATGTTTGTTAAGCTCGTGGGACTTAACTACGGGGTCATCAGTCCCTAAACTTACAAACTACTTACGAACTACCTTATACTAAGGACGGCACAAATATCCATGCCCGAGGGGGGATTCGAAACCCCGACGGTAGTGGCCGTGCAGACCGTGACTGGAGCGCCTCAGTCCCCGCGGCCACCGCGGCCGGCGGCGACCAAGTGCCATATTGCTATAGCTGTGTAGTAAGAGCTACTTTCGTCATACAAAACACTGCACGTTAAGCGAGTCAACTGTTTACATTTTGTTTTGCTACTCGCAGGAAAGAGAGGGGATACAGTGAGGTGCTCCTTGAGAGCGGCAGTACACGGCTCAAAATAAATTTTGGTGGGAAACGTTTTTCGTAAGGAAGTGATTCCTGTCATGTTTTACTTACATCCGTAATTACTTTTCATTTGTTCCACAAGAAAAAAGGTATGTAGTATCCACGGAAGTGCCAAGTAGAGAACATACTGACTTATTTCTAATCGTAAAGTCACGCAGCTGTAAAGCAGAAACTTCAAAATTTTACTCTGTCTACTGTCTTCTTCCCAAATATAGATCTACAATACATGCCACTGCATTTAATGTTCTCAAACTGAATCTGTAATAAATATTAGGGGAAATGGTGGTAATATGGAATACATTTTTGTTTGAGGCAAAACACTGAATTTAAAATGTGACTGTTCCATAAAAAATGTCATCTTTGTTAGATTATATATATGTGACAAAAGATCAAAAATAATTTTGATGAAAAATTAATGTGTTAAATAATTACGTTAGATTTTTTAACATGCTGTGAATTAGGAGCATTTTGAAATAGGGTGGTAATATGAAACAGATTTAAAATAAATAAATAAATATTCAACAAGGTCTTTTTCAATTTGTGGAGAATAGGCTTCCTTTTCATGTGTTAAAGTATTTTAATCTATATCCTTTCTAGCCATCTTCCTAAAGAATGTAGGTTTTGTTATGCTGAAACAACTTCCTGCTTCGTTTAGAATTTTAGTTTTACTCCCTGAAAGTCATTGCTTGAGCCATATCTTCAGGGCACCATGTATGTCGCATTGCCCGTTTTCTTTCAGGCATTAACCTGCTTCTTGGCATGGCGACAACTACAGAACAAGAAAGGGGTCAAATATGGAACAGCGCATTTCATATTACCACCAAGTGCCATTTTCAAAACTAACCAAAGGTACTAAACTTTCGTTAAACAATTTCAAGTATCAAAAACTATCATTTATACGTTTAATTCCATTGCACAATCGTAAAGTACAAACAGTATCCTAAGTTTTAAATCAAGACAGCGGAACAAATTTTTGAATCTTACGTTGAAAAAACTTGGGAAGTTGGAAAACAATGTGCGTCTACTCACGGCCAACAATGAGATCTGATCTCTGTTGCCTCTAGGGGCAGAAACAGAACATTACGATCGTGATAACTGAAATTGTCGCCAGATGCCATCACTAGTCTCCAAATGCTACAGTGTTTCATATTACAACACTGTTTCAAAAATGATGTTCAAATGTTTGTAAAACTTATGGGACTTAACTACGAGGTCATCAGTCCCTAAACTTACAAACTACTTATGAACTACTTACGAACTAGAACGGCACAAATATCCATGCCCAAGGGGGGGGGGGGATTCGAACCCCCGACCGTAGTGGCCGTGAAGACCATGACTGAAGCGCTTCAGTCCCTTCGGCCACCGCGGCCTCGCAACACTGTTTCATAATCACCAGCACTACCCCTATTAACATTGTATACACAGAAGCCTTAGGCCGGGGCATGTCTAGCACACATGAAATGCATTTTTGGGGAAAAAATGACAGGTATATGTACGAGGGTAAGTCCATTATTATCCGCAAAGTAGTTATAAAATTTTATTGTAATAAAATACGAAACTTACAAGAACATCATTTTTCGACATAGTCTCCTTGCTTTTCAATGCACTTCGTCCATCGCTCTACAAGCTTCCTTATGCCCTGATAAAAGAAGGTTTTCGGTTGAGCTGCGAGCCAGCAATGCATCGCTTCCTTCTCTGCTTTGTCCGAGTCAAATCTACGGCCCCTTGATGCATGTTTGAGTGAACCAAACAAGTGATGGTCAGAAGGGGCAAGATCGGGACTACATGGAGGATGATCCAGTACTTCGAATTTGAATTTCTGGAGCGTTTCAGCAGTGTGGACAGCAGTATGCGGACGGGCATTGTCGTGCAACTACACAACACCTTCTGACAGCAATCCTCGGTGTTTGCTTCAAATTGCAGGCTTTAGCCTGTCAGTAAGCATCTCACTGTAACGTACACTGTTTTTGTTGTGCCCCTTTCACGATAATGTTCCAGTACAGGACCTCGTGCATCCCAAAAAACCGTAAGCATCATTTTTCCTGCGGACGGTTGGGTCTTGAACGTTTTCTTGCACGGCGAATTTGGATGTTTCCATTCCATACTCTGCCGTTTACTCTCCGGCTCGTAATGATGGGTCCATGCTTCGTCACCAGTAATGATTCTGACTAAGAAGTTGTCCCCTTCGTTACCATAGCGATCCAAATGTTTTTTGCAGATGTCGAGGCGCGTTTGCTTATGTAACTGTGTGAGTTGTTTTGGGACCCATCTTGCACAAACTTTACGGAACCCAAGTCTGTTGTGAATAATTTCGTAATCAGAACTATGGCTAATTTGAAGACGATGAGCCACTTCATCAATAGTTAATCGTCTGTCTAAGAGAATCATTTCCAGTGATCGCTCAATGGTTTCTTCATTTTTGGCGGTAAATGGTCGTCCGGCTCCTTCATCGTGCTTAAAACTCGTGCGACCATTTCGGAATTTTTCAATCCACTCGTACACACTTCGTTGTGGCAAAACACTGCTCCCGTACTGTACTGAAAGTCTTCTATGAATTTCGGCCCCTGATACACCTTCCGCTCACAAAAAACGTTATCACTGAACGTTGCTCTTCTTTGGTGCAAATAGATAGCGGAGCAGCCACATTAACAGCACGACAGCGACAACGAAACTAACGTAGCAGCTTGAAAATTGCGAAGATATAACAACGAATAAACTAAGCATGCGTCACCAACGTAAAACGACAGTACTACCAACATAAACAAAAATATAACTCAATTGCGGGTAATAATTGACTTACCCTCGTACAAACGTTCGCCATCCCTGACTCACACCACCGTCATATAAACTTGAGTCGAAAGGGGTAAGATTAGCTCGAAACCATATTCAACCTTCGGGAGAGGGACAGAAGATGATGTTGAACGACAACAGTTTCCCACGCCGTTCCAGACATGGTTATGTGCCGTGTTTCCATATTTTTGTGCACCCCTGGCACCATAACTGGCACAATTAGGCCCACACCGACTTTCTGGCTACCCATACTTAGCCACATACAACCTCGATCTTTACGGCGGAAAAATGCACTAGTATCCAAGTACAAAAAGCTGCAAAAAAAATCCCCACCTTCCAGAGCATGAAGACATGCCAAGCATAAGAGAAACAAGACTTCGCTTTCGTCATCCACCCCTTGAGACTGCAAGAACTTTAGTTACAAACAGCTTCAATACCGATGACTGCAGGAGACAAACATGACAGATTAATGCAACACCAGAACAACTGAAGAAGCCGTGCATATCAGCCAAGCCACCTGGCTTTGATTTATCGCGCACAGATTGGTAAGCACTTAACAGAACAGAATAACAACAAACACTGGAAGGTGCAAAGAACTCTGTATGATGGGCAACCACAGCTAAAATATTTATACATATTCGAGCAACTTTCACTCAGTTAAAAGTTAGGTGTTAAAATTGTAAGAGTCCGAATGAAAGTCCTTGTTCCACTTGAGCTGTTATTTTTATTGGGGTCGTGAAGACCCGCACAACCGGTTTCGCAACCTACAGTTGCATCTCCAGGCGCTTTTTAAAAGTTTTCCATATAAGTGACTTGTGATGGATAACGGGGTTAGTGGTTAGGTGGTACCGCAAGCACCTTGGCCCTTTTCGTCAAAAAGATTAAAAAGAAGTCTACCGTGCGGTTCTAGTCATTTTTTGTTAAAAGAATAGAAAAGTCGGCAATTGGTAAAATTTATTTGGCCTGTGACAAAAAGCGACATGATGGGTAGCCAGATCGTTGTCGGTGTAGTGAGGATCATCAGATCCATCCAGGTGATCAAGAAGTTGCATATTCGTGCTGGGCGGAAGTGCAAATACAACTGAAGAGACGGATCACCCTGTGTATGGGCCGCTAGACTGAGGCCAACTGGCTGTGATTCGAGGGGGCGCTAGGTGTGACGTCGATGCTTGTTGCGGTAGTAACCGACCACACACAGGGTGATCCGTCTCTTCAGTTGTATTTGCACTTCCTCCCAGCAGGAATATGCAACTTCTTGATCACCTGGATGGCTCTGATGATCCTCACTAGACCGACAACGATCTGGCTACCCATCACGTCACTTTTTGTCACAGGCCAAATAAATTTTACCAATTGCCGACTTTTTTTTAACAAAAAATGACTAGAACCGCACGGTAGACTTCTTTTTAATCTTTTTGACGAAAAGAGCCAAGGTGCTTGCGGTACCACCTAACCACTAACCCCGTTATCCATCATAAGTCACTTATATGGAAAACTTTTAAAAACCGCCTGAAGATGCAACTGTAGGTTGCGAAACCGGTTGTGCGGGTCTTCACGACTCCAATAAAAATAACAGCTCAAGTGGGCCAAGGACTTTCATTCAGACTCTTACAATTTTAACACCTAATTTTTAACTGAGTGAAAGTTGCTTAAATATGTACTGGAAGGTGTGTAGACCTTCTGTACAAGTGGGAGAACATAGCTTCTCCAAGCTGTGACTGTGGCGCTGAAAATCAGACTGTCTACCACGTGGTTCAAGAATGTCCCCTGAGAGCTTTCGCTGGCGACCAGACTTCCTGATGGTTACAGAGGGATCGCTGGACTATATTCATGGACTTGATATTAGTTTGTGGTTTGTTAGACTGTAATAATATATGTATCTTTGTTATTAAAACATCAAATAACTGTAAATTTTGTGATGTGGCCATACGCTAAATATAATGTGCACCCCTGACGATTAGTGTGTTACGAACAAGCATACTGGTAGCCAGCCGCTTAAGGGTTCTCATTTTCATCCAGATAATATCACAGGGCAGGGGGCACATCAGGTGAAAGTATTAGACGCGGGAGGTGCAATAAGCGCGGGTGCGGTGCGCCGACGGCAGAGGGCGCAGGCGCGCGCCAATTTCAGGGAACATAACGCGCCGGCCGCAATTAGCCAAAGCGATTAGCGCGCTAACAGCGTCCCGGCTGCACGCCGCTGCCCGCCACCCAGCCCAAAGCCGTCGGCACACGGAGCGTGTATCTGAACGAGTGTGGCCAACGTGGCCAGTTTCTGACGTTGGCGAGGCCTTCCCAACCTGTCGGTCAGTATCAAGCATGCCAGATATTCTCAACGTGCGTCTGAACGATCAGCAGTAAGGTGGGAAAACGCCACCGACGTTACATCACGTGGAAGAGGAGCAGTTCTTTTCGATAGAGAGATGAAGAAGCCATATTGGCCGTCGTATTTCATAGGTTTTATGTATATACAAGCTTAACCGCGCGGCTCCGCTCGCGTGTTGGTTGATTATGATAGATAAGCTATCTTTCAGTAATGTGCTATGAGACTGGTTTTGAAGGATGAAATGAAATACAATATCTTCTTTAGAAACAAACTGAAAACTATTCCTATCAGATTGCAGAGGTCTATGCACTTACCATTTATCAGGAAAGTAAGTAGTGTAGATATAACCACACGTAAAAATGCACTCGTTTCGAAGAATCCAATCACCAAATTCAACAATAATAATTGTAATAATATCACAAATCGATCACTTTATGTAATGCGCGAAACGTCAAATCGATTTTTTTAAAGAAATGTATTAAAACAAATTTCTTTTTTACTGATTTATTCTTATATTTCCTTATTCGTATGCTTATCCTTACAGAGAAAGAGCTGAAGGCATTGTAGCACGCTTATACCAAAGATATGGTCTGTATCATCACGTTTCGCTGTATGTAACCTCCTTGCTATAGAGACGCAAACGTCATCACTGACCTTCAGTACGATTTTTTTTATAATTTGACGACTTTCAACCACCATATCTTTTACCCCGTCATAGCTATCGGCATTGAACTGCTATGGTGTACAACGGCAGACTTCGGACAACAACTACACACAGACCATTCGTTTGCGTTCTATAGTTTTCACTGCAGAGCGAAATATTAACACACACACACACACTTAGAATTTAATATACGCCGATAACTTTCCAACACAATATACTCCACCCTTTTATCATTATCAGCCCTCAAGCAACAAGGCAACCAATAAAACCATTGTGAAAGAGTAGATATAATTTTCAAAGAGTAATTATACCTGTGGACTTTTCAAAAGAAATCTGCAGGATCTGGGCAGACGAACAACCAAGTGTGCCGCAGGAGTGGCAACGGAACACAGCAAAAGTAAATGTGTGGTTAGGGATAACGAGGCCAACAGTGTATGGGCCCTCCTTCTTCGGAGAACAAACTGTTTCTGGAACCACATACATAGATATGTTGAAAAAGTTTTTGGAGCCCCATTTGATATCTGATGGGATTATGGATTATGTTATCTTTCAATAGGATGACGCAGCACCCTATTTTGTTCTCCTTGTTCGAGGTGGCAGCACAATGCAAGACGGATACTTCTGATCACACAGTGTACCTATCCGTATGCCGCTCCAGCCACTGCCGGATCTGGGTGCAAACGACTCCTTCTTTCCTTCTGGCTCTGTCCTCACCCCCACACTTTCCTTCTTCCACTTGTTGCCAGCTCACAGCTCTTGCTCGTCGAAACCCTGCACCACAGCACAACTGACTGGCTACGCCAGAGAGCTCTTACCGCCGACAAACGGGCTATAGCAGGGAACACGAACAAGCGCAAAACACAAACAAATCCCACACGCATCCCACACACTCAGAGGCCGATACCAAAATCGACCACTCATTCGTCAATCCTGATCGTTGCAGCCAGCAGTCGCTAATAGTGGCCCAGGAGACCTACCAGTGCCAGCTGCAGGATTGACACCCTCATGAGAAACACGCAATGAAAATCTACATCCATACTACGCAAGCCACCCGAAGGTGTGTGGCGGAGGGTACCTTGAGTACCACTATCGGTTCTCCCTCCTATTCCAGTCACGTATTGTTCGCTGAAAGAAAGATTGTCGATATGCCTTTGTGTGGGCTCTAATCTCTCCGATTTTATCTTCATGATCTCTTCGCGAGATATACGTAAGAGGGAGCAATATACTTCTAGACTCCTCGGTAAAGGTATGTTCTCGGAACTTCGACAAAAACTCGTACCGAGCGAATGAGCGTCTCTCCTGCAGAGTCTTCCACTGAAGTTTATCGATCATCTCCGTAACGCTTTCACGATTACCAAATGATCCTGTAACGAAGCGGGCTGCTCTCCGAAGGATCTTTCCTACTTCCTCTATCAACCCCACCTGGTACAGATCCCACACCGGTGAGCAGTATTCAAGCTGTGGGCGAACAAGTGTAGTGTAAGCTACTTCCTTTGTTTTCGGACTACATTTCCTTAGGCTTCTTCCAATAAATCTGGCATGTGCTTTACCGACGACTGATTGTGTACGGACGATCCATTTTAAATCCCTCCTAATGCCTAAACCAGATAATTTGTGGAATTGACTGCTTCCAGCTGCTAACCTGCTATAGTGTAGCTAAATGATGTAGGATCTTTCTTTCTATGTATTCGCATCACATAGCACATTACACTTGTCTACATTAAGATTCGATTGCCATTCCCTGCACCATGCGTCAATTCCATGAAGATCCTCCTGTATTTCTATACAATTTTCCAGTGTTACAACGTCTCTATATACTACAGCTTTATCAGCAAAAAGCCTGAATGAACTTCCGATGTTATCCGCAAGGTCATTTATATATACTGTGAACAACAACGAACCCACGACACTGCCCTGTGGCACACCTGACATCACTCTTACTTCGGAAGACTTCTCTCCATTGAGAATAGCACCGAGCTTGCACCATACCCACAAACTAACAAGCAAAAACCCTTGCACGATCTGTCGCAGAGCTTTTTCCCTTGGCACTTTTTTTCCTCTGCCCTTAAAAGCGCTTTTATTTCAAAAACCTTTCGACCACTTTCTATAACCAAATGGGACGTATTAAACGGTAACCCTATTCACACGTACGGAAAACATCAAAGTTGCCGCTCCTGTGACAAAACAGAAGAGAGGGTAGTAATATGTAGGACAGACGGCAGCTAGTACTGACCTTGGAGCGCTCGATGCAGCAGTGCATGGCGGCGAAGATGTCGTAGGAGTACATGGTGCCAAGCACGAGCGAGGACAAAACAGAAGAGTGTGTAATTTGTAGGAGAGATGGCAGCTAGTACTGACCTTGGAGCGCTCGATGCAGCAGTGCATGGCGGCGAAGATGTCGTAGGAGGACATGGTGCCGAGCACGAGCGAGGACAAAACAGAAGAGTGTGTAATTTGTAGGAGAGATGGCAGCTAGTACTGACCTTGGAGCGCTTGATGCAGCAGTGCATGGCGGCGAAGATGTCGTAGGAGTACATGATGCCGAGCACGAGCGAGGACAAAACAGAAGAGTGTGTAATTTGTAGGAGAGATGGCAGCTAGTACTGACCTTGGAGCGCTCGATGCAGCAGTGCATGGCGGCGAAGATGTCGTAGGAGTACATGGTGCCGAGCACGAGCGAGGAGCCGTCCCAGGCGGTGCCGCAGAAGCGGCAGCGGATGCCGCGGCCGGGCCCCCAGCCCTCCAGGCAGGCCATGCACACCGCCGACAGATACTGCGTGCGCCCCTCCACCTTCACCTGCCGCAGTAATGAAGCACATTCACTGCACTCGTAATACACGTCAAACTACAAGGTAACGAGAAGGAAGGAAGGAAGCGCTGGGTTGACAGCGTGGTCATTAGAGGTGGACATCGATAACAAGTCTCCTAAAGATCAGATAGTTGCGTTAAGCACTGCGCCACTGGTGCACTGGCTAATGATCACACGTCAGATACTTGAAGGATTATCCCCATTTCGTAGCATGCCAAAGTGGAATGTCAATGAAGGTAGGGCTACGACACTCAAAAATATACCTACTGATGTGAGACTCCGATTTTTCTGAAATTTATATACAGGGTGTTTCACTAAGTATGTTTGCCTCTGTAACGTATAAGATAATTGGTGACGGGAAATTTTAATGCGGTAGGTCAACACAAGAAATGTTACACTTTCTGCGGAGCTATGAACATAGTTTATTGTATCATTTTCCAAAGAGTTACAGCACAAAGATATAATTTTTTTAAATGGAACAATAGTTTTTTTTTATCGTGTATTGGATTCGTTTAAACCAGCTGCGTCCAAATCAAACTACATTCCTATCACTGTTAGTTTGGGAGCTACAACCCTTAAAAATTTCAGGGGCAGATATCACAAGCGCTGCGAATAATGCAATGGTCGGCCGCAGTGGCCGAGGGGACTAAGGCGCTCCAGTCACGGTCTGCCTGGCCACTACGGTCGGGGGTTCGAATCCCCCCTCGGGCATGGATATTTGTGCCGTCCTAGTTCGTAAGTAGTTCATAAGTAGTTTGTAAGTTTAACTAAGGTTTAGTTAACCTTAGTTAAGTCCCATAGACTATACAAACATTTGAACTTTTTTTGATAATGCAATGCGCCTTCTAAATGTGGTACGGCCGAGTTGTAACGTCACCGGTGTCACGGAGCGAGAAGCTTCCTCGATACCCTGTTTGACTGCCGACTGTCGCCACACACGGCCGTATACCCGACAGTTGGAGCCACACAAACAATCGGGGCTCAATATACCACAGTTACTGACATCGGATGATGGCATATACGTTGCCCAATGGCCTCAACCTCCACTAAATTCAAATTTCCGCCCACCATCTTTAACAACTTTGCCTCGGTTCTCTGGACAGAGCCTCTGCCTCAAGTGGTATCTCTGTCCAACTTCTTTGCTTTCTACAGTATGTCTGCCTAGGTTCAAATGTTTGTTAAGCTTATGGGACTTAACTACGGGGTCATCAGTCCCTAAGCTTACAAACTACTTATGAACTAGCTAATCCTAAGGACGGCAGAAATATCCATGCCCGAGGGGGGGATTCGAATCCCCGACCGTAGTGGCCGTGCAGACCGTGACTGGAGCGCCTCAGTCCCCTCGGCCACCGCGGCCGGCTTCTGCCTAGGTATATATATACATATTTACTGGGTGAAACGGTCCCTCCAAAATGGGGGCTAAAATGAAAAAAATGCGGTGACTTAGAAATTAGTAAAGCGATTTTAATGATGTTTGTTATGAAATTAGGAGGCGCGTTTATTAAGTAAGTGCCGTTTTCCCACACCGCGGCCGCAGGGCTGCGGTCGGCGTTCAAAATGTTCAAATGTTTGTAAACCGGGGTCATCAGTCCCTAAACTTACAAACTACTTATGAACTACCTTATACTAAATACAGCACAAACATTCATGCTCGAGGTATTCATTCGCAGATTTGTCATCAAGTATCATATTTAACTTACGTTTCTCCTTCCTTTATTTGTATTCAAACACGGTATCCTTCTGTCCATGCACTGAATATTTTAATCGGTTTGTTTTACGATATCTTTGGTTCTAATTATGGTTCGCAGTTCTTTTTGACCTAACAATACTCAGCGGATCAAGCTCTTTCATTTTCGCTTTTAAACACTTGCACTGATTGATTCTGATGAAAGCTATGCGTGAACATTCAGCTCTACTTCCATTTTTCCCCACCTTTATTGCCATTCCACTAATGGTGCGAAGTATTCGCACGGGTCCTCTAGTTTATTCTTATATTTAATCAAGTTAAACAACTGATGGAATAATAATTAGAAATATTTTTAGTAACTGCTGCAGCAACATTATTGAGGGAGGCAAAGTCAGCCAGGCCACAGAGGGATGAGTTCGGTAGCACTAAAACGTCACGGATATGCGCTATATAGTGCCGTAGCAAACAGTCAATTTTTGTTACATGTTTCACTTGCCAACACATTTATACGGTACGAGACGAGGTGCTGGCGTAAGTAAGTGGACGGATGGTGATTCGTGCTAAGATACAATATATTCCAATAAAGGATACTGTACATCATGATCACATGAGTACTGGTTCAGTATGAAATACAAAGAAGAATATAGGAATGGTGACACCGACAAGTCAGCACGTCGCGATATTCGACTTTCACTACTTTTCTAATTTTTGGTGTGTGCAAAAATTTTATCATCGAGTCTAAGATTTAATGATGAGTAACAGTCAGTTCCTGTCCAACAGGAACTGACAATCTCGTAAGGCAAACGTCAAACCCCTGACTAATGACATGCGTGGGAAAAATTATAGCGTAAAGCCCAGTAAGAAAGTAATGAGCCGCTGTAAATCGTCCCTTTAATTCACTTTCGTGCGTATTTACAAAATATAGTACCAATAATTGCTTTAGGATACCCGGCCGGTTAGCCGTGTGGTCTAACGACGGGGAGGCGTACCGGCCCCAGTTCGAATCCGCCCAGCGGATTAACGAACTGGGTCGGAGTGTCGGCCAGCCTGGATGTGGTTTTTAGGCGTTTTCCAAATCCCTTAGGTGAATACCGGGCTGGTCCCCAAGTCCCGCCTCAATTACACGATTCGCAAACACTTCGTAACACTTTCACACACATCTCACACTTTACGCAGACATTTGGGGTACACATTTACTCCTGGGGGGGGGGGCGGCAGGAAGGGCATCCGGCCACCCTGTAAATATTAACACAAGCCAAATCTGCGTTTTACACAGAGCCGACCCTGCTTGTGTGGCGGAAGGACCAAAGAGATAGTTAGATAGAATTGCTTTAGGATATCTAGCAACAGAAAAAAACATCAAGACCACAAACATAATTTACGGGAATACATTAACTGTACTTTATCACTGCGTGGCCTGGTTTACGTTCATCAAAATGTTCAACAGTACAGCTGGACGCGGTGACCAGCAAGTCCCCGACCTGAAAAGTATTTACTGTGTAGCCAATAGGAGCTAATTTTCGGTCCCTGATTACGTAAAATAATGAAGTTGTAGCACACTGCACAGAATAATAAAGCCACACAATGTTACCTGCTGACAAGCGATGAGATGGGAGTGTGGCGCAGCTTCTCGGCAGGCAGGGTTTCGCGGGACACGGAACAGCACTACCCGTCTGCGCGGATTCACGGTTGTCGCCGGACGGTCACGAGCGCCATGTAATTGGTAGTTGAGCACGCCGTTCCCAGCTAAGCACATACCTGACGGTGCCGAGTACACGCGGCTCTGCTCTCGACATTACTGAGCCAGAATCAGAGCTTCCGTAACGGTAAACTTGTGCCGCAAACTTCCCAACACCTGTTCCTCTAGGACACGTGAAACGAAGGGCGTCGTAACATCCTAGTAAGCTGCAAGATATTATGTATTGTAGGCATCCGCAGCTTTAGATGCGAGTTATATTGAAAGGAAACCGCTTCAGCCGTACGGTACTCTTTTATTGGACCAACTAGTTTCGTGACATTAAGAGTCACTTCATCAGTGGTATTTGTATACAAAGAAGAGAAAATACCACTAACAATCAGGTTAAGGTATGAAACATCCTGGCAGATTAAAATTGAAAGCTGGAACCGGGACTCGAACCTGGGACCTTTGCCTTTCGCGGGCAAGCGATCTACCACTGAGCTATACCGACACGACAGACGGTGCCGCCCCACAACTTCAATTATGCCAGTACCTCGCCTCACAAACGTTCTCCTGCGAAACTTGAAAGACTAGCACTCCTGGAGCAAAGGATGTGGTGGAGACATGGCTCAGCCACAGCCCAAGGGATGTTTCCAGACTGAAACTTTCACTCTGCAGCGGAGTGTGCACTGATCTGAAACTTCCTGGCAGATTAGAATAGTGTGCCCGCGGAAGGTAAAGGTCCCAGGTTCGAGTCCCGGTTCCGGCACACAATTTTAATCTGCCAGGAAGTCTCAGATCAGCGCACACTCCGCTGCAGAGTGAAAGTTTCATTCAGGTTATGGTAATTTACATTTGGGCTATAGGTAAGAAAACTGTAGGTGAAAAGTACTCACAAATTATTTCATATTTTTCTCGGTGACTCTAGACGACCCAACATTCTCTGGTCCTGTTCCATGTATTGCCCGAATTGAAACACTGTGGAAATGGTAAATAGGAGAACATGAAGTATACATACCGGTGGTGTTGCGCTGGGGTCGCCCGTCTTTAACGATGTGGTGCTCGTGACATAGTTGTGAGCACTTTTCACCTACTTTTCTTACCTATAGTCAAAATGTAAATTACCATAACGTGATTGTTCTTCTTTGTATACAGATAACCCTGATGATGTGGCTCTAATGTCACGAAACTAGCTGGTTGAATAAACAAGTACCATACAGCTGAAGCTGTTTCTTTCAATATGATTCTAGTTAGTGATATTCATCGTATAAGGGCAACGAAAAAATTCGTCTGAGGGCAATGCTGTAGCGTATATGCAACGTGCAGCGACTCGGATACGGCTATAAAAGCAGCGACACCTAGCCAAGGAATTAGTATGGCACTCTTGTCTTTCCGCAGTGCTTGTAAAAACGTGAACTAGGTCGAAGTTATTACTGAAAGCGTGCAAAGACGCGCAACGTGGTGTTTATTCTTTCCTTCGCTGCGAAAGGACAAACATGGATACACACGAAAGTTGAATGGACGTCGGAGGAAATGGACCTAGATAGCCGTTACAGCACACAGTATCTCCGCAACGTTGCGCTACCAGTCCAGCCAAGTGAATACTATGGCCGACGATTTTCCTCGCAGGCGTGTCCGAAAGAACGAAGACCACTTTTGATTACGATTTAAGTACAACTGACTGCTGCTCTTTTATCACCTCCTCCCTCTGTTTTTATACGTGTCCTCCTGTCCTCTCTCTCTCTGCCCATTACCGCCTCCCACGCCCTCGCTCCATCTCCTCGCCCCTTCTCAGTACAAATATTCAAATGTTTGTAGAACTTATGGGACTTAACTACGGGGTTATCAGTCCCTAAGCTTACAAACTACTTATGAACTAACTAAGACTAAGGACGGCACAAATATCCATGCCCGAGGGGGGATTCGAACCCCCGACTGTAGTGGCCATGCAGACCGTGACCCCTCGGCCACCGCGGCCGGCTTCTCACTACATCTCCTCCGCTTCCACCATCTCTCACTTCACCCCCTTCTTGCCCTTTCTCAGCTCGTCTGTTCCTCACCCAATCTCTACTAAAATTACATAAGTTTGACAACTTCTACATCTGCATTCGTACTGCACAAGCCTCCCCAAGGTGTGTGGCGGAGGGTACTTTGCGTACCATCGTTGCTTCCTCCTATTCCAGAAGCGTATGGTTCGCGGGAAAAATTAATACCTGTATGGAACCGCGTGGGTCCTCATCTCTCTGATCTTAAGCTTATGGTTGATTCGCGAGATATAAACTGGAGGAAGTAATATTTTGATTGACTCTTCATGAAATGTACATTTACGGAACTTTGACTTAAGCCCGTACCGCGATACAGAACGTCTCACTTCCTTTCTTCTCGGAATACAATGAGGATCCTTTCAATGAATCTCAGTCTAGCATCTGTTTTACCCAAGATTAATTTTATATGATCGTTTCATTTCAAATCGCCCCTTATGTTTACTCGCAGATATTTTATGGAAGTTACTGCTTCCATTGTTCTCCCTGCTATTGGGCAGCTATGTAATAAATGATCTTTGTTTATATGTAAACGCACAACTTTATACTTGTTTATGTTGAGGCTACTTGCCATTCTCTGCACCATGCATCAATACGCTGCAGATGCTCCTGGATTTCGCTAACCTTTGCCAGTGTTGCCACTTCTCGATAAATTATAGCATGATCCGCAAAAAAATCTCATCCAACTTCCGATGTTATCTACGAGGTCATTTATATATACTGTGGAAAGCAACGGCCCTATAAAACTTCACTGGGACACGCCTGATATCACTTTTCCGTCTGAAGACTTCTCTCCGTTGATAATGATAGCTTCGTTCTTTTAACTAGAAACGCCTCTATCCCGTCACACAACTGGTCTCATATATCATATGGTCCGACTTTGTTCATCAGGTGAGGGTGCGCAACGTCATCGAACGCCTTACGGAAGTCAAGAAACACGGCATCTACCTGCGATCCCGTATCTACTGCCCCTGGTTCTCGTGAATAAATAGCGCTAATTGTGTTTCACATGATCGCTGTTTTCGGCAACCACATCAATGTAATGGTATCTACTTTCTTTCTTTCTCTTCAGCCCTTTTCCCGTACATGCAGGGTCGATTTTGTTAATTGGAATTAGCGTGTTAATATTGACGGGGTGGCCGGATGCCCTTCCCGCCGCCACCCCCTGCCCCCCAGGAGGAAATGTGTATCCGAACTGTCTGCGTATAGTGTTAAACATGTGAAAGTGTTGTGTGTTCTGCAATGTTTGCGAATCGTGTAACTGAGGCGGGACTTGGTATTCATCTAGGGGGATGTGGAAAACTGTCTAAAAACCAGCTTTGCGAAAGAACCAGAAACACTCCCTGTTCAACCTTCCCATCATTTTGGACGACAATGCGCGGGCGCATACAGCGCAAGCTGTGGCTGCTCTATTCGGTCGATGGGACTGGGAAGTACTGTGCCATCCACCATATTCGCCGGACCATATTCCTTATGACTTTGATTTGATTCCGAAGATGAAGGAACCATTTCGTGGCATTCGCGTCATAACTATTCCAGAGATTCGACAGGCAATGGACGGCGTTCCATTCTCACCATGAACAGAACAGGCTCTCCTAACGGTTTGCGACTCCTTCGACATCACTAACAACGAGTTCTACTACTTTGAAGGACAGTAACAGGAGGAAACATGTAATGCCAGTATTAAAGTTCCAACCCCCGTAGTTCCCAAACTATGATTTCATCACCCACCTGTATGCAGAACCTGGCGTGCTGGCGCGGGCTGAGGAAGAAGGTGCCGTCGATGAGCGGGTAGCGGTCGAAGACGGGCAGCGACGCCTGGCACAGGATGCAGCAGACACGCGACGTGTGCAGCGCCGCCAGCGTCGACAGGATGAAGCAGCGCGTCTCGTCGTTGCCGTGGTTGCCCTCGTCCTCCATCTGCAACACACCGCCGGTCCAACGCACACTTCAGACCACGCGTCTTCGGTACACTCTACAAATACTGAAAAACCACATTCAAAACACCTTCCACTCTTCTCCGGATGAAGGAAAATGAATCCTGTATGGTTTTAAAGGGATTTGATACCACTCTTCTTACAAACAATTCAAGATTATTTCAAGTTTACCAAATTCAGCTTGTCCTTTTCTCACATGACATTTTGCGCGCCATGGATGAAGGGCAACAGGCGGATTGTGTGTTTCTCGACTACAAAAAGGCGTTTGACCACCACCACAACCTAGAGAGAAGGCAGCGGCACTCTCGTGTGACGTCAGGAAGAGTAGGTTGCGCGCGCACAGCTGACTGGCTCGCTGCTTCGGCATAGTGGGCCGTGGCTCAGCGGCAACCCAGTCAGCTATGCGCGCGCAACCTACTCTGCCTGACGTCACACGAGAGCGCTGCGGCCTTCTCTCTAGGTGGTGTTGGTTTGACGCAGTGCCACACTGCAGACTGCTAACTAGGAAAGGAGCTTATGGAATAGGTTCAAAGATTTGTGACTGGCAGAAAAACTACCTACATAACAGGACGTGCGTTGTTCTCGACGGCGAGTGTTCATCAGAGACGAGTGTATCGTCAGGCGTGCCCCAGGGATGTGTGATAGGACCGCGATTATTTTATATCTATATAAATGATCTGATGGATAGTGTAACTTGTAATTTGCGGCTGTTTGCTGATGATGCTGTGGTATATGGCAGGATGTCGTCTTTAACTAACTGTAATAACATATTGATTGACTTACTCAAAATTTCTAGTTGGTGCGAAGAACGGCAGTTAGCTCTCAATGTAGAAAAAAGTAAGGTGATGCGCATGAGTAGGAAAAAAGAGTCCTATAATGTTCGAATACGGCAATAGTAGTGAGCTTCTTGATGCAGTCGCGTCATTAGACTATGTGGGCGTAACATTGCAGAGCGATGCGATATGAAATGGAACGAACATGTAAGGACAGTTGTAAGGCGCACATCCGACTTCGGTTTATTGGAAGAATTTTGTAAAGATGTACTTCATCTGTAAAGGAGACCGCGTATAAAACGCTTGTAGGAAACTTGCCGTTCCTGAATAGAAATGCCACTTCATTCTGCGAAAGGACAGGTCATCTGGTGTTTCCTAGCCATTTTTTTTATTTTTTTATGAAAAATTAAATTATTCAATAGAAGCCTGTACGTTACAAGATAAATGTAAATAAACTGTCCTGTAATCTACCGTTTCGTACGTTACCAGCTATCTTAGGGAACGTAAGGAAAACAAATGTGGTGCTATTTTTAAGGTATTACATATTATTATTGCACTATATACGCTCCCCAATGTTAAAAAATGTTGAAATTAAAATAAACGATACTATTCGTGAGCCGTGTCGGGCTCAGATTTCGGGTGGTCACCTCCTTGCTTCCTGGCGCGTAACTTCTGCTTTGCCCCCTTATCGACCTTGTTGTCTCTTTCATCCGTTGATGGCGCTATGAGTGACTGCGAATGAATGCCTTATCTTCGCTTCCCCATGGGGTATGACGTGTGAGAGGGAGACAGTTGGTCTGAGAGCAGGGACGGATGCGCACCGGTCTCGGGTAGGAGTTTTCGATAGGCTCAGCTGTATGTGTGGTGCTCGCCGCGAGGACGCTGGGGCACGCCAGCGTTGCTTGCAGTGTCTCGGGTTAGCGCAGAGATAGCTCCAGGGTGGGACCCGTTGTGTTTCGTTGTGCGGATGAGAAGGCAGTCAAGAGAGCCGTGTTAATTGAGATCGAGTGCTTCTGGAGCTGCATGTTGGCAGTTCTCCTGGTTCTTACTACGCCTTCAGTATGGTCCTTCAGGCGTAACCTTAAAAGGTTTCCTGGAGAGTAGCGTGTGCTTTTCCCGTCTCGTGGCATCCTGCTTTCTATAGCCGCCCAGCGTACGGTTTAATGCATTCGTACGGCCCTGTTCCTTTCGTGTGTCTCTTTCCTCTACTCCCACTGCCCAAGGTCGTATCTTCAAGGGGTCTCTGTTATTACATCGGCCAGGGCTTAGACAGGGCGCACGCAGTTCCTTCAAGTCTCCTAAGTGGTTGCGTCTGTGCATGCATGGAGGTGAACTATGTTTCCAAGTTCAGTTTGATTGTTGCAAAGGTTACCTTTCTAAGACTTAAAATTGATGGTCACAGAGGCTTGCGTATTTGATTGTGTCTGATATATGTTCTCTGGCCTTGTTAAATTTTAAAGCTAGTGTATTTTATAGTGTCCTGAGTAGTTACTTTTCTAACATTGTTAAAATTGATAGGCACGCAGGCTAGCATATTGGACAGTTTGATAAATGTTTTCAGGCCTTGTTAAATTTTAAAATTTTAAAGCTAGCGTAATTATAATTCCCTTAATGCCTCCAGTTGTTGTGAAAGTTGGTAAATTAAGTAAAGAACGTTTTTGGTGTTAACTGTTTTAAAGTTCAGTTTGATTGTTCGAAAGGTTACCTTTCTAAAATTGTTAAAATTGGTGGGCACACAGGCTAGTGTATTTGATCGTGTCTGATAAATGTTCCCAGGCCTTCTTAAATTTCATATGTTAAGGCTAGTATATTTTCTAGTGTCCTTAGTAAAGCTCACCGCCATTGTTAAATTTACTGATATTTAGAGTGCTCAAGATTTCTGGTAAATTCATAGTACATTTATCGTATTGAAGTGGTGCATGGTATTTTAAATTCCCCGCCTGTTCCCCAGCAGTTCCCACTTCCCTTTCTTTACGTATATTGCAACTACGGTAATTTTCAAGCGTTTGTGCAAGGCGGTGGTCCCATCGATATATATCGAACGTTGTCGTATCGAAATAGTGTTTCTGAACCGGAGATTCGGGCTACGCGCCCTCACGTACTTAAAAAAACCACCTTCTTGTTTAACCTATATCTAACCTAACTTTAATGGAATTCTCTACCCAATCTCCACAAAAAATAAAAATTGAACATTAAAATTGACTTCTATGATGTCTTAGGTGGAGGTGTGTAAAGAATAAAATCGCAACAGCTGTCAAGATGTGTTTATTCCGACACTACCGGTTTCTCATCAGTAAAGAAGCATCTTCAGGTGGATCACATAAGAAATGATTACATATTAATTGGAACAGCATCCAGCTTTCAGGGTACCTTGTTACAACATTCCCAAAACAGGGTGTGGTCTTACACACCTCCACCTAAGACATCATAGAAGTCAATTTTAATGTTCAATCTTTATTTTTTGTGGAGATTGTGTAGAGAATTCCATTAATATGTATTTAAGCTGTGGTTGCCCTTTTAAGAAAATTGTTTGTAACCTAATTTTGACTTAAAGTGATTTGTAGCGTAGCCTTAACAAGGTTGGGTATAGGTTAAACAAGGTTTCTTATGTGAGGGCATGTAGCGCCCGAATCTCCGGTTCTGATTTCTTAAACACTATGTGGAACATTCGAGATGCATTATGAAATGTGCGCTATATTAAACAGTGTGTAACATATTAAAATTATTTAGTGCTTATACTCTCGTAAATACTACGTCAAATGTACTTCACGTGAAACACGCAATCTTAATGGTCGCCATAAAGTGACACCTGATTGTCTGCTATGCTGCGATACTACGATATACATCGACGGGAACACCTCCGTGCACAAAGGCTTGCAAATTACCGCAACTACCACCAACAAGCATTGTAAATCGCACTCGTCCGATACCGTATTCAGAAGTGTAGCTTCCCCGCCGCTTGGAGCGCTGCTGTCGGAGTGTGCGGGAGTGTGGTGACTGTGTATGTTAGACTGAGTCCCCTTTACAGGATTGATGTCATGAAGGGTAAGCAGGTGAGCCGAGTAGAAAGACAGGGAGTCAGGCGTGCGCCGGGTTCTGACCTGCGCCACCGTCAGGAAGTTGAGCGGCGCTGTTTGGCGCCGGCCGCCTGTTTAATCTGCCTGCAAATTAATTTGTGCCGCCTCTGCACGCCTCTCCTGTCCTGTGTTTGCCCACGCGCAAAGCGTTCCTCTCCAACCAGCCACAATGCGATACTGCCAGATTCAACGAAGGATTCCCGTGCTGATGACAGAAGCCATACCTGTCGCGTTATTCTACCGCAATAAAAGAATTTACACGCGCTGGAAGTAAGAAATCTCAAAGCTGCTACAAATACCATAGCAGCGTTAGTGCTAGCTGTGTCCAAAAGTATCCCAGTGTCCCAAAAGTCAAGCTGTCATGCTTAACTCTCATTAGTTTCTACCTTACTAGTCTTCTTAAGAGATGTACGTGGGAGGAGGCAATGAATTGACCGATTCACAGAATAAAACTGAAATCAACCTGAAAGTTACCACATGTCTACTGTAACCTAATTTATAATAAGATTACCTGACATTGTCGGGTTTGGAGGCGGTCTGATCGTTTTATAGTTTTCAAAATGAAAAGCCAAGATCGCACATTAATAATTTATTCAATGACGACCGGTTTCGGTGAACTGTCACCGTCATCTGGTCACATACACATTACAAGCTGGTCAACTTGTTAAAAAAATGGGTATAAAATAAGTGCAACCTTGCACTTAGCCACTATATAAAAAATACACAGGTTAAAAACATGACTGCTTACAAAATACTAATTTGTAAGCTTATTTTTAGCCAACAAACGGATTGTAATATTACTTATAAAGTGTATTTTTATGCAAAAATACCGGTTTTTAAATGGAAGAATGGTTGTTTTTATCATGCACTGGAATTTTTGACACCAGCTGTGTGCAAAGAATTTTGAATGGCATTTTTATCACGTTTAGTTTGGCAGCTAAAACCATTCAAAGTTTCGGCGGCAGAGTGGCTATCCCCTGGGGCACGGCCCACTGTCTCATGACCACCAGCCAGTCAAGTACACTGTCGTACCCTCCACCCCCTAAACTTTGAATGGTTTTAGCTGCCAAACTGAACGTGTACACAGCTGGTGTAAAAAATTCCAGTGCATTACAGAAACCATTGTTCCATTTGAAAAACTGAATATTTGCAAAAAAAAATACACTTTCCAGATATTTTTACAATCTTTTTTTTTTTTTTTTTTTTTTTTTTTTTTTTTACTGCCAATCCATTCTGTGAAAACCGCGCATCAATCGCACTTTCCGTTTCCACAATATTTGCGGTGCAAGTGTTAGGTGATCCACCCTGCATACGTTTCAAGGATCTCTCAATGCCGCGGTCTAAGGGGCCTCGCTGCGGAACGTGCGGGTGCTCGCCGTCGGAGGTTCGAGTTCTCCCTGGGGCGTGTGTGTGTGTGTGCGTGTCTTGTCCTTAGGTTAGCTTACCTTAGTTTAAGTAGTTCGTAAGCTACGGACTAACGACCGCGCAGTTTGGTCCGATGGATTTACAAACATTCGAAAATTATATTTGGATCTCTCAATGTTCATATGTTGCAATAAAAAAATCGCTCATTTACCATTCCTTACTGGCTACTTGGAGGACAAGGGCAATGTACCATAGATGTGTAACCTGTGTCAAAGTGGGAAAAGAAAGATCAGCTTGGACTGAACAGCAGAATGGTTTGAGGCTGGGAAGTGCACTTTTACCATCACTCTTTATTGTAGTGATGGATGATATAATGAGTATAGTATCTCAAGTAATTGGTAAAGGAAAGATGAAAGCTATGGTCTTTTCAGATGATCTAATGATTTGGGGGAAGGAGGAGGAGGAAGTAAAAGAGCAGTTGGACGTATGGGATCAAAGGAACAAACAGTAAAAGAATATGGGATGAAATTTAGTATAAGTAAGAGAGAGATGGTTATCACAACAAGAACATAGGAGAGAGGAACAACTGGAATAACAATTCATGGGGAACGACTGAGGAGAGTGGTAATTTTCAAGTACCTAGGAAACCTAATACAGGAAAATGGAAAGAAATGAGAGAAATAAATTTCGGAAGAGTGTTGAAGCCTAATATGGAGCAGGAAAGTAACCCAAAGCAGTAATAAAGCTATATAGCGGTCATACTATGTCCCGATCCTGAAATATGCATCCGAAACCTGGGTTCTGAAAGTAAAAGAGAAAAGTAAATTACAATCCAGTGAGATGAAATTCTTGAGGTACAGTATTGGAGTAACGAAGATAGACAGGTTAAGAAATGAGAGATCAGAGAGTTATTGAGGGTGGAATCATTACAAGACAGAGAAATCAAGGCTGAAATGGTATGGGCATGTTAAGGTAATGGAGGAGAAGAGGATACCAAGGAGGATACACGACATGAAACTCTAGGGAAAGAGACGAAGAGGAAGACCGAGGGACAGATGGCTGTAGGAGTGGAGGAATGTGTCAGGAAGAAAGGAGAAGATTGAACTAAGGTGAAGCCGGAGAGATGGAACAAAGGAAGGAAGCTTAAGGTTTAACGTCCCGTCGACAGCTTGGTTATTAGAGACGGAGCTAAAGCTCGGATGGGTATGGATGGGGAAGGAAATCGGGCGTGTCCTTTGAAAGGAACCATCCCGGCATTTGCCTGTAGTGCCGGAGAGATGGTGGCACGACAGAAGACGATGGAGAGGCTTATGTTCTAAGCAGACCCGACCAGAAACTGGAAACTGTACAAGATGATCATGATGACTGCCTGCCGCGGCGGAGTGGCCAAGCGCATTAATATTATAACCTGGTCAAAACCAAAGACGCCAGACAGACAATCGACATCGCCCTAGAGTACAGAAGCTGGGCACACCCGGCTGACTTTACAAGAATAACTGAGAAGGACGCCAGCAAAAGCTACGCTGTTGAAATATACACAAATGGAAGCAAGTCAGACGACGGAGTGGGTTCGGGAATAGCAATATTTGTTAATAAAAGGCTTACTTACCAGATACAGCTAAAACTGTCTAATGAATGCTCAAACAATCAAGCGAAACAATTTGCCATTCTCAATGCTCTTGAGTTCATAAATAATCTCTCGAGTACTGATACAACTGCAGTAATTCACACCGACAGCAGGATTGCATTGGACTCTTTGCGAAATCCGAAGAACCACAACTTGTTGATTGAAGAAATAAGAAATCAGAAGGCTGGAGACACGTAAGTGGCTGGTGCATTTCGAATGGGTTAAGGCACATCAAGGGATATGGGGAAATGAACTAGCTGACAACCTTGCTAAAAGAGCAGCTCGATTACGACAATCAATACGCTACAACAAAATACCTACAAGTGCCGTAAAGAAGAAACTTCGAGAAGTGTTTAGGAACAAATGGGACATTGAGTGGCACAGAACAAAAAACGGGGGAAGCACTAAACCGTATTTTCCTACGATCCGACAACGTTTACTGATTAAACTTCCAATATCTCCGAATGTTACAGCTATGTGTTAACAGGTTATGGGAAACTGAAAGCCTACTATCAGCGGTTCAAAATAATTGAAGACAGAACGTGCACATGTAACAGTGCTGTCCAAACTATTGACCACGTGCTTTTTGACTGCTGCAATTTACTGAAAGAGAGGGACCATCTCAGGAAAAAAAAATTAGCTGCCAAAGGAGGAGGATGGTCCGTCAGTAAATATGACTTAGTACATAAATACACTACTGACTTTTATATTTTTTGTAATTCAATAAGATTTCCTGATGTATAAAATTGTTTGTTCCTTTGTAAACCCTGTCAACTTATATACTGTACTTGTGTTTGCAAAAATATTTGATGTAACCGCCTGAATCTAACCTTCAAACATGTAATATTACTATGTAATGGGGCATGTTAAATAACAAATAAATAAGTAAATAATGAATAAAAGGCGCTATCCTACGATGCGCGAGGCCGCTCCCCGTTGGGGGTTCGAATCCCCCCTCGGGCATGGACGTTTGTGCCGTCTTCATATAAGGTATTTCTTAAGTAGTTTGTAAGTTTAGTTATAGTAGATAGAGGTCCTGGTTTAACATTAAGTTTACTTATACAGGTTCTAAGCATGTCTCAATGTTCACCTGTTACCAGGATATTGCTTATTTTGATTCACTTTTGATGCACTGGAGATTGCACTTTATTTTCGTTGTTTGACACTCCAGTCATTAAGTTAACAGTGATTTTCTTTACCTTTCTAATGAGTGTTGAAGGGGAGGAAAGAGACCCAGAAAAACCGCGGACGTGCAAAGAGCTTTAATACTTTCAATTTTAACGGTTAGTGACAGTGACAGTGACTCCGTCCTAAATCTGTAACTGGCGCTGACAACGAGAGGTAAAGTTTGGGTGCGGTGGTGTGGAGGAGCGATGGCGACAGTGAGTGGGAGCGAGCGGCCGGTGCCAGGGGAGCGGAATAAGAGGTGACGCGTGGCTGCGGCTGACAGAGGCGACGCCCTGGATCGGCGCGCCGGCCGAGCTAATTAGGGTGTCGTCGCGCGTGACGCCTGCCACCGGCCACCGGCCAGGGGCGCTGTCCAGAGGGCGCGGCTGGCGAGCCACCACATCTGCGACCGCGTCCCCTTCACTTGCAAAAAAGTGGCCCGCCATGTTACACTGACGTCACAAAAGTCGAGCGCTAGCGACGTGCACACGTGCAGACGGGGACACAGTCTAAAGGCTAGTCTACACGACGACACTAGGTTGCGAAACTCGTTTTTATATCCATTCAAAAGAAAGCAGGTTCAGACAGGTGTGAAAACTTCAGAATCATCAGTTTAATAAGTCATGGTTGCAAAATATTAACACGAATTATATACAGGAGGATGGAAAAGCTGGTAGAAGCCGACCTCGGGGAAGATCAGTTTTGGGTTCAGGAGAAATGTAGGAACTCGGGAGGCAATACTCACTTTACGGCTCATCCTAGAAGATAGATTAAGAAAAGGCAAACCTACATTTCTAGCTTTTGTAGATTTGGAGGAGGCTTTTGACAATGTTGATTGGAATAAACTCTTTCAAGTTCTGAAGCGAGCAGGAGTAAAATACAGAGAGCGTTAGGTTATTTACAACTTGTACAAAAACCAGACAGCGGTTGTCAGAATTGAAGGGCATGAAAGGGATGCAGTGGTTGGGAAAGGAAGTGAGACAAGGTTGTAGCCTTTCTCCAAAGTTATTCAATTTGTACACTGAGCAAGCTATAAAGGAAAGCAAGGAGAAATTTGGAGAACGAATTAAAGTTCAGGGGGAAGAATTAAAAACATTGCGTTTTGCCGACGACATAGTAATTCTGTCAGATACAGCAAAGGACCTGGAAGAGCAATTGAACAGAATGGACAGTGTGCTGAAAGGTCCATATAAGATGAAAATTAACAAGAGCAAAACTAGGGTAATAGAGTGCAGTGTAAGAAAATCAGGTGATGCTGAAGGAATTAGATTAGGTAACTAAACATTAAAGGAGGTAGATGAGTTTTGTTACTTGGACAGTAAAATAACATCCGATGGTCGCAATACAGAGGATATAAAATGCAGAATCGCAATGGGTAGAAAGGCGTTCTTGAAAAAGAGAAATTTGTTAACAGCGGCAGGCCGCGGTGGCCGAGGAGACTGAGGCGCTGCACTCACGGTCTGCACGGCTACTACGGTCGGGGGTTCGAATCCCCCCTCGGGCATGGATATTTGTGACGTCCTAGTTCGTAAGTAGTTCATAAGTAATTTGTAAGTTTAGGGACTGATGACCCCGTAGTTAAGTCCCATAGACTTTACAAACATTTGAACATTTTGTTAACAGCGAATATTGATTTAAGCGTAAGGAAGTCCTTTCTGAAGGCATTTGTATGGAGTGTTCCCTTGTATGGGTGAAACATGGACGATAAACAGTGTTGACAGAAAGAGGATAGAGGCTTTTGAAATGTGGTGCTACTGAAGAATGCTGAAGATTAGGTGGGTGGATCACGTAACTAATGAGGAGGTACTGAACAGAATTGGGGAGAAAAGAAATTTCTGGCATACCTTGACTAAAAGAAGGGATAGATTGGTAGGACACATTCTTAGACATCAAGGAATTGTGAATTTAGCGTTGGAGGGAAGTGTGTGGGGTAAAAATCGCAGAGGAAGACCAAGAGATGGATACAGTAAGCAGATTCAGACAGATGTAGGTTGCCGTTCTTATGTGGAGATGAAGAGAATTGCTCAGGGTAGGGTATTGTGGAGTGCTGCATCAAACCAGTCTCCGGACTGAAGACCACAACAACAATATATATATATATATTATGGGAATTAACTACGGGGTCATCAGTCCCTAAATTTACAAACTACTTATCAACTAGCTTATCCTAAGGACAGCACAAATATCCATGCCCGACGGGGGATTCGAACCCCCGACCGTAGTGGCCATGCAGACCGTGACTGGAACGCCTCAGTCCCCTCGGCCACCGCGAAACTCGTTGCATGAAATGAATTGCGCGCAACTATACCCAGGCCGCTGAAACATTGCACTTGACGTTTCGCGTTACGGCGAGTTAAGTTGGCTACACTGCTCCAGTGACGTTTCAACACTAGCATCTATACACACAGCAGACGAAACGGTTTTCAGTTGCATCTCGTAAATGTAAGCTATTGAGCAACAAAACTTGATATAATAATTCGTTCTTGAGTAGCAATTAATTAAGGGCATATTAATGAAGACCAGAGCACAGCAATTCACACGCTTTCAATAACGGAACAAAGCAACATAGAAAATAAGCATTGGATCTTGATAGATACGAAATAAACAGTAATAAAGATAGTAACTGCTCTCTCTACGTCTTATAATCAGAATGCTTGTCACTCACCAATTTACGGCGATAATGATACAATTACATCCAACTCCCCATCTTCATCGTTGTCGTCACTGCCAATATCGTCATCACCAAGGCAAATCATTAACTGTTCATGATCCCTTCCATTGTTTGCGCTGCCCGAATCAGTTTTTCAACGTGCTAGTCCTTTTTTTTTTTCCCAAGACGCAGCATCCACATTGGCAACAGCTTCATGCAACAGCTTTTCCACCTCTGTTATTGTGAAAGACTTATTGTTCCTTAAGTAATTCTTCACGTCACTCCATGACAATTTTATAAGGTTAAAACGACAGTGAAATGGTGGCAGATTTATTACATTTTGACGCTGCTCCTTTGCGATTTCGTCTACTGCATATGTGGGTGTAATACGCTTATTTTGTTTCACGAGCGAATATAAAAGAAGTTTTGACATTGACATATCTGCAGCAATATTTCTTTCTTGTAACCACTGCACCACAACTTCTTTCCAATGGGTTGAAGTGAAAATGAACGTCCTGCTCAGAGCATAACCTTCGAAGTTTTTATTCATACGAAATTGGGAACTTACTCACGAAACGTCACTAGACAAACGTCTCTTCGGTGACATTATCCAATTACTTTAATTCGGAAAGTCAAGTTAAACCATTCACAGTAAAACAAATCGCAGCGGAAAAACAACACACAACATAAACGCGCGGTAGACACGATACACAATTTTGTTTACGGTAGAACTGAACAAAGCCTGCAACGCGGGAACGTTGACGTCACGGCACGTGATCACTGGAAGTGTTTATCGCGCTATGATTGGATCGTTCCTAGCGACTAGCGCCTCGCGCTTCTTGCTCTTCACTGTTATTTGTAAACGTCAAGTGCAAAGTTTCAGCGACCTGGGTATAGTTTCGTGTATGTCTGTAGACACGGCGCCAATACCATATACTTCAGTTTCGTTGTTTTGTGAGTGCCGTAGTCGCCGTAAAATGAAAGTTTTGGTAGCTGTACGAGTCGTGGCGAATCTATTGCTTGTCTGTGTGAAGTCGCTGCATAAGACTAAACATAAAAAAAATAATAAACATGTTTGGGTTCGCGACTGGATTAAATAAAGACGTCAGATCGGTTGCTCAGCTACCTTGTGAAAGAAATTGTGATTGAAGACCCTAGAAGTTATTTTAATCAACTTAGAATGTCACTAGAGCAGTTAACGTTCCTTTTAAACAGAGTTAGTAACGCAATAAAGAAACAAGATACTGTTATGCGTGAAGCACTGTTACCAGAACTGAAATAACAAATTGCATTACGTTTCTTGTCAAGTAGATATTCGTCTCTGCAGTACTTGTACCGTGTTCCGAAATCCACAATTGCCATAGTCCGTTTGTATAGGTATTTCGAATTGGATGTATTTTAGTCTGCAATTCACTAATCGTCAACCCATCAATATTTAATTTCACCCACTAATTGCCAGAAGAGGACTAACACGGCGTCAAAATCGCACAAACACCTACGCAACGCTTATATGTTCAAAAACCGAATTATTTCTCCCGTTCCCCCCATTATGTTGTATTTTGTTCTGTATTGGTCATAACCTAACCTAAAAACACGCCCAATCAGTTTCGCCAAAGTTGGAACGTGCCGAAACTATTTAGTTTCGTCAACGAGTTGCGCGAACGCCTGCCGCGCATGCGCATTGGCCAGTAGCGCAGTTTCATGAAACGTAGTGTCGTCGTGTAAACTAGCCTTAACATATACAGTCGAGACACTCACTGCTGTGAAAGTTGTTACCAACTGACAGTTGCAACGACACTAGCGCTCCTAGCGGTGGGCAAGCCGCCGTAGGAGTGATGTTTGTTTATAATTATTTGTGTGCGTAATTAACGAAATAGTTGGTATAGTTTTTGCGTTACAAGCATTAGTAAAATAAGAGATATACATAACACAGACATTAATGTAAAATGTAAACTTTCACGGCCGGAACAGTCAAAATTACTAAACATTTCCGGGCTGTTATGCCGTGGTCTAGTGGATGTATTATTAAAACCCAACGTTTCGTCCCCGACTGCGGAGGACATTTTCAAGGGGGATCGTGGCACTTTTGGATGTCCGATTCACACCCTGGCTCGCTACTGACTGAAGCCAAACTCCGTTTACGAGGGCTCGCGCGCAGTGGTGTGACGTCAGATGTTTTTGACATGCGCGGGCAATTCGTCGTTGCAGATTGCCATCGTCCGTTAATATCGCCCCATGGTGGAAGACTGTTACATTTCTTCTTCAACACCGGAATCCAGATTTGGAATTAAAGAATTGAAAAAGGATCAATGACCTACAATTTTTCTCTTTGTCATTTATAGGTATTAAGTTCGCACGCACGCACGAACAAAAATATTCGATTTCATGTTCTGCTATTCATTAGCGAGCGTAACCTTTCACAAAGCTGACATATCGGTCGAATAAAGTCAAAGGAAAATAAATCCGAAATGTGTGTCTCGCAAACTTGATGGGCCAATGTAACATCAGTGAAAGACTCTCAGGACACAAACATCAATACACCAATACGCATGAGTGAAAAACTAACGTACTGTCATATTCAAATCAGTAGAAGCACTAAAATAACTATGTCTTCGCCCTTGGACACTCGGCGTGAATCTATCGTCCGCAGAAGACCGCGAGGGAATGGCCGCGTGTTCTAACGCGCCTTGCTACGAATTGTACGGCCGCTTCCTGTCGGAGTTTCGGGTCCTCCCTCGGGAATAAGAGTGTATGTTATAAGTGGTTTGTAAGTGTATGGACCGATGACCTGAGCAGTTTGGTCCGTTAGGTTTACAAACATTTGAACGGCAGTGAGACCGGTTTCAATCCATGGCCCGCGCCTGCCACACCGCAACGCCGCTACGTCGAACGTGTTGCCTATGGGTTAGGCGACCACACGATGGAAGAACAGCAGAACATGAAAGTATCACAGAACGGCCTCATCAGTAGCACTAATTACACCACGGCAACCATTACTTTCATACAATCACTGTTCGAAATCAAGCTCAGTACCAAGCACGGACAGTATTTCTAACACCAAAAAAATGAGAATTAATAAACCTACGAGAAGCAAGAACTCCACTATACTTTCCACACCTAGAATTAATCTTTCGCTCCACTGACGAGTCAGCAGTGATACGAAATTTCTTGTCCGCTTCTTGCGAGAACATTTTTTATGAAATGGGATATCTTACGAGGCATCGTGATTCGACACATACGAACAACACATGAAATGTGCACAATTCTAGACCGGTACATTAATTTGACAGATCCACCACTGTAAAGTTACTGTACCGGACGCGTCACATAATCGACGCGTTTTATGCGTTGCACATAGGCCGTGACAGCGGTCTACCGCCAACATCTCTAGCAAGGAATGCGAGAAGTTCATATAATCAGATGAATGGACAATTGCTTAAGTTGCAAGTATTCTACAAGGTATTAACGCTACTTGTCCTCGAATGTTTGTTAGTAGTAGACTGATTCAAGATTTCGATACGTCTACAATTGATATGATGTTGTATAAAACCTATTGCATTTTGGCTAAAGATTTTAAATTTAACATGACAGCAAATGAAAGAAAAAGAATTTGAACAAGACAGTGTAGTGAGACGAAATTATATCCCTGCTACTGCCTTACATCAGCTCAGTTTTGCAGGTAACGTGATTCTCAAAAAGTGTGCGTTTATTTTATTGTTCCACGTGTGGAGACAATGGTGAAACCCACGAGAACAGAATCTTCTCAAGGGAGGCGAGAGATGATACAGCTCGCCATCAAACGTCGCGGGTCGACAGCTACGGGGACAAAAGAAAATCTTGTTAAGGGATGCCATTGTCAACCGTCATAAGTGCATCAATAAAAAAAATAGTATTGTAAACGAAGTTTGCTGAATATGTATGTGAAGAACACGTTCAGTTTTTATGATGATACTCATGGGTAGGCATCTGGTTTATTAATGTATGTTACGTGAAATACAATTTGAAAATTTTGTTAAAGTATCCGATTGCTGAAGGAAATTATTTCAGCTGTTAACAGATCCAAATACTTAATTACTGTGCTGCAATTATATTCTGAAGATCACAACAAAGTTTATTCAAGTTTTAAAGCAGTTATTAGGGACTTACGAATATTTTTTTAGTGTGGAGAAAGTGTATTCGAGATTATGAATCGATATTTTTAAAACAGGTTCATGAAATATATCTCTGATTTAGAACAACAACAGGACTTTCAACGAACTTTGAGAAAATCTTACGCAATTACGTATCGAATTTTGAACTTTAAGGAGCCAACTATTAGATTTCGAACATTTTTACATTGCACGAAGACTGTTTAAAGACTTTTTTTATGGGAATTGATAATTCCATTATTTTTCGATTGTATACGAACGGCGAGGAACGAAGTCTGATACGGACTACCTAAATACTTTTGATTTACAAAGTTTAAAATTTCAAGAAGTTTTCATGAAAGACAGTAAAACTATAATGGAGAGAAATTTAAATCGACCTTTCTAGTACAACGGGCAAAAATAAATCGCTTCGTCTGTTTCAATTTCGACATCCCCTACACCCAATGTGTGTTTAATAATAAACAATGAACTTGTCAAGCCACATTGGAGAAAAAGCAGGGACTATTTAGTTTAGTTTTCATATCTTATTTTTTGTTAACGGTCAAAGTAACATCGAAAAATCATTTTCTCATTTAATAATTCTGACTCTTCTGTTAACTTAGTTTTCGGTAAAGCACGTTTATATAATAATATATTCACGCTCGTATGTATACATAGTGTAGGTTTTTCCCCGTAAAACGAATTTTTTTTTCTGCTTGCAGATATTTTGTCTCTTGTACGAGAAAACTAGTAGAAAGAAACAATTTAAGCTCCGGTGCAACTTTTTATGTGTGATGAAAACACAAAGCAAACAATAGAATAAAGTTCAAAAATATTTAAAATCATTTCTGTAATATGAATGCTCATTGACGTCATAGACGCAATCACGACGGGATTGGAGGCGCGAAAGGCGAACGCACTCCGAGTAGTCAATTTTCACCACAAAGTCGATCGTGTAAAACGGGCTTTCGATTTGCAAACATCTGAACATTTGATTTAACTTGTCGAATTATTGGTGGTACGGGTACAATACTATCGTTTGCAGACAGTAGTGGCAGATTACAAGGTGTGTGCGAAAGGCGTTGTCCCCTCCATACATCGGCTTATGGGCACACAGGGGGAAATGTGCGGACTAAAGCTCTCACAATGTGAAACAAAGCGAAATAAAAGAACTACGACTAATGGTAAGAGATTGTTGAACACCAGTGATGCTAATACGACATACGAGCAACGAGAATGAGACGACAAAAGAAAAAAAAAACTGAAGTTTCTGCAGTAGGATTATAAAAGAAATAATAAACCTTTAGCGGTATGACGATAGGAACTGGCGTCAACGGACTAGTTTCATTAAATTAAACTACGCCGAGCTTCAGTGAATTTGCAATTCTCCCGCCCTCCGCCGATACTCTCCTGACGGTACGAACTAGCGGATAATGAAATAACGGAAAGCTGACGTCCGCGGCGCCGTCGGGAGGACGCGGACGGAGTCAGCGCTCAACTATCGGGGGACCGTCGGAACTATAAAAATGCAAATGGCATCGGGCGGATTTACATGTTCGACCCGCGGTGGGCGGCACGGGAATTAGCGAACGCGCGCGGCGACACCGAACGGAGGCCGGTCGTTGTCCGCGGCGGCAGCTGCGGGGTCTGTCTGCACTGCGGGAGGCACAATTGGTTCTGCAGCCGGCCGCGGAGCTGCCGTCCTAAATGCAGGCGGTTGACACAGCGGACCCACCTAGTGAAAGGTCTCGCGGAACAGGAAAACTGTTCTACTAACTCATCTGCCACTATTGTTGCACGAGAGGGTGACAACTAGACAAAGACTATAAAAGTTATCTTTCAATCGAGTTCAACGACTGATGGTACACGGTTTCCACTTTCTACCGTTACAGTCACGACACTGCGCATTGTAGGATGGCTGGCTCATGGCCATGGGGATCACTAACAAATTTAATAGCTAGCAGATCACCTTGTGATATTCCTGGCCAGTACCGGCGGAAGGGCCGGGCGAGCCAGGCGACCGCCCGGACCACAAAATTTTAGGAGTGTTTGGGGGATGCCAAAATCCTTGCTAAATTTATATTACTGCAAACAGTGAACTAAAAATTAACTTTTTCATAAATTGTTTAGCAACATTGGTTACTACCTCATGCCATAGGCCTCACTCTTTATAACAATCCCGGTTTCTTCTTGAATCACCTTTAAAGGAAATCCCTTCATCACTTCACCTTATTTGTGTATAAAAAGTCTCCACTGACAAAGCTAAAGACTATTTGAGCAACAATGACATATTCTGACAATTACAACCCCCGCGGTGCCGACAATTGCACTACTCGCGACAAAGCTATGTCAGCCTCTCTAACAGTACCCACAAACAATATTGAGTTATTGGCAACCAAAAAGAAATTATCAGGCTTGATTCCATATTGGAATGGGTGCTCCACGACTGTATTTGATTTGTGGTAATTATTCAGCAATCAGTCGTCATAAATACAAATTCTTTATTTGTTGGCAAATCCGGATTTCGACCACTGTGTGGTCATTATCAATGCTTAAAATAAATTAAAATACTTAAAATATATCTACCTCCATGTAGGAGGTTGCGTTTGTACTGACCTAAAACGCAACCTCCTACATGGAGGTAGAGATATTTTAAATATTTTAATTTATTTTAAGCATTGATAATGACCACACAGTGGTCGAAATCCGGATTTGCCAACAAATAAAGAATTTGTATTTATGACGACTGATTGCTGAATAATTACCACAAAAAGAAATTAGTCCTGTTTGTACTGTCAAATGTCTCGTGAAAGAAAATTATAAATCAGAAGTCATGTACATGTAGTGCAGGCGTCATGGTATGCGTGTTTTTCTTTTGTTTCCTGAATTTCGAGTATTAGTAGAAGAATCGTTGCGTTAATGTGTTCTTTATCAACATGTCGGAAAAAAGAAACCTTCTGGAAGTGTATACAGAAAGAGAAGAGCACAATTAGCGGCTGAAAATGAGAAACAGGCAGCAGCATTAAAGAAATTCTTTCGTACTCCTGAAACTCTCGAACCCACTACCTTCGACAGCGCATAGCGATGCCGCTAACTACACGGCGATTCTTGCTAGGTGGAGAGTAGTGACTTTATTATTATTATTATTATTATTATTTATCATCGGATATTCTGAAGGCTTTTACAGTTGATGCGTCTTTATTTATAGTTATAAGATATTTTACCAAATATGATGCCGGCCGCGATGGCCGAGGGGACTGAGGCGCTCCAATCACGGTCTGCACGGCCACTACGGTCGGGGGTTCGAATCCCTCCTCGGGCATGGATATTTGTGCCGTCCTTAGTCTTAGCTAGTTCATAAGTAGTTTGTAAGCTTAGGGACTGATGACCCCGTAGTTAAGTCCCATAAGTTCTACAAACATGTGAACCAAATATGACGTGTTTTTGATGAATCTCCAATGCGCCAAAAGCAAATATGTAGGGCGGATTGGAAAAAATACATACCCGGGCGGCGCCGGGTGTCGCAGCTAGTGTACAACTAAAATGAAAACACGATGTAATCAGTTCGTATAGATCACATCCAGCTCCATCTTTTTACAGCCGATAGTTTGGGAATTTAAATGGACTAGATGCGGTGTCGGCCTACGGCCCGCGCCTCCGCTGTGTCCCAAGTGCCACTCGCGACGCAGCCTGTCGCAGAGTACATACAGGTAGAGCTGTGGCTGGGCGAGCCGCTGCGAGCGACGCCAGCTGCGGCCACGTGGCAGCCAGCGCTGGGGAGGCGTCCCCTCAAAGGACGCGCGCGCGGGGGGCGCAAGACCGCACAAAGACGCCCGCGCGGGGGACGCCCGGCTTCGAACCCGGGCCGCTAACGAGCCGGGCCCTTGATTACGGCACGCCTACATATATATGTGTGTGCGCCACAATGGCGGCGGCGAACAATGCGAGTATGGCCGCCCCCGGCGCCACCACCAGTCGTCATCATGACGACGACGCGCCGGCCATAGCTCCCCCCCCCACCCCTCCCTCCTAGAACAATCTTTCGCACTCAACTGGGCCCGCGTTCTGTTCTCCCCCGCGTGCAGCATTTATTTTCCTAGAAGTCCCGCAGTAATGCTCGATGTGCTTTTTCTGGATCTTCACCGTTTAATCATAAAAGTGGTTTAAGGAGGAAGGAACATTAGGGTCTAACGTCCCGCCGACGTCTTGGTGCCGCGAGGGAGTGGCCGCGTTGTCTAAGGCATCGCGTTATGGCTGGCCGCTCCCGCCGGAGGTTCGACTCCTCCTTCGGGCATGAATGTGTGTGTTGTCCTCTGCTAACGAAGAAACGAGCATATGGAATAGGTTCCCAGATTTGTGACTGGCTGGAAGTCTTTCTAAGTATAGAACGCAGTACGTTGTTCTAGACGGCGGGTGTTCATCAGACACAAGCGTATCGTCAGGCATGCCCCAGGGGAGTGTGATAGGACCAATATTATTTTATTTCTATACAAAAGATCTGATAACCAGAGTAACTTGTACGTTGCGGCTGTTTTTTGATGATTCTGTGGTATATAGCAGGGTGTCGTCTTTAATTCTCTGTAAAAGCATCCAGAATGACTTAGACAAAATTTCTAGTTGATGTAAAGAATGGCAGCTAGCTCTAAATGTATAAAAATGTAAGGTGTTCCACATGAGTACGAAAAACAATTTCCGTAATGTTCGAGTACAGCATTAGTGGTGAGCTTCTTGATGCAATCGCGTCATTAACATATCTAGGTGTAAGATTGCCGAGCGATATGGAATGGAACGAACATGTAAGGACAGTTGTGAGTAAAGCGGACGGCAGACTTCGATTTGTTGGGAGAATTACGAAAAGATGTACTTCACCTGTAAAAGAGACCGCTTGTACGACCACGTCTTGAGTATTGCTCAAGTGTTTGGGACCCGAAGCTGTTCAGTTTAAAGAAAGTCATGGAACAGATCAGAAGCGAGTAGCTAGCTGGGTAGGTTACTAGTAGGGTCGACCCATGCGCGAGTGTCAGAGAAATGCTCCGTGAACTGAAATGGAAATCGCTGGAAGAAAGACGACGTTCTTTTAGAGAAAATCTCTTGAGGAAATTTAGTCGGCCGGAATTTGAAGCTGAATGTTAGAACGATCTTCCTGCCGCCTACTAACATTTCGCGTGAAGATCACAAAAGACAAGAGAAATTCGGATTCGTACAGAGGCATATAGCCAGTCTTTTCTCCCTCGGTTCTATTTGGAGTGAAAATTTGTAAATGTTAGGAAATGTACTGTCCCAAATAACAAATGATAAATTGAAACTTCCAGATATTCCACATCCTTTAATTTCCTGTATAGCATGAATTGCCAGATCAAATCAAATGTTTGTTAAGCTTATGTGACTTAACTATGGGATCATCAGTCTCTAAAACTTACAAACTACTTATGAACTAGCTTATACTAAAGACGGCAGAAACATCCATGCCCGAGGGGGGATTGGAACCTCCGACCGCAGCGGCCGTGCTGACCGTGATTGGTATGCCGCAGACCGCTCGGCCACTGCGGACGGCCCAATAGCCAGATCGCAGTGCCCTTTGAAAGGAACCAACCCGATATTTGCCACGAGTTATTTAGGGAAATCACGGAAAACCTATATCTGACCACGGTAGAGTGGCCGAGCGTTCTAAGGCGTTTTACTGCAGAGCGCGAGGTTGCTCGCTGTCGGAGGTTCCATTCCTCCCTTGGGCGTGTGTGTGTGTGTGTTTTGTCCTTAGGTTAGTTTGACTAGTTTGTAAGTCTAGGCACTGATGACCTTAGTAGTTTGGTGCAACAGGTTTTTGAACATTTGAACCTAAATCTGAATGGCCGGACGCGGATTCGAACAGCTGTCGTCCCGACTGGGAGTCCAGTCAGTCACCAATGCGCCACCTCCCTCGGTGTTTTAAAATAGAACTAAATCTACCATATCTCTCTAAAGATATCGATGAAATATTGTATTTATAATGGTTCGTGTCTTTTAAAGATGTTCAAATGTTTGTTAGGCTTAAGGGCCTTAACTGCGGGGTCATCAGTCCCTAAACTTACAAACTACTTATGAACTATCTACTACTAAGGACGGCACAAATATGCATGCCCGAGGGGGGATTCAGACCCCCGACCATAGCGGCCGTGCAGACTGTGACTGGCGCGCCGCAGACCGCTGGGCCACTGCTGGGCGGCTTCTTTTAAAGGTCACCTCCATAGTTGAATTTTTCGTAAAAACGCGATTTTCCCAAATATTCTATCAGTTGGTTAACTAGATGTAAGAAGAAATTCACGTGTGTATAAAAAAAAATAACAATGAAAAGTACGACTTGGCTTAACTTGCAGGTCACAGGTCACTGTAAACGACAGCAAGTAAATGATAAAATACTTATTAGGAAAAAAAAAAAAAGAATTAAATGTTTGTTAAGCTTATGGGACTTAACTACGGGGTCATCAGTCCCTAAACTTACAAACTACTTATCAACTACCTGATACTAAGGACGGCAAAAATATCCATGCCCGAGGGGGGATTCGAACCCCCGACCGTAGTGGCCGTGCAGACCGTGACTGGAGCGCCTCAGTCCCCTCGGCCACCGCGGCCGGCAAAGAATTAAAGGAACTGATGTAAATGCACTATAATAGAAATGGAATATGGAAATATGATTTAAAACTTGTGAATTTTAGATCTAGAGACGAGCTATTCCAGCAATCGAAAACGAGATGTCTAAGGCTTACAGGCCAAGCTTTTTAAACAGCGCTTAAAATTTTCATGGCATAACCTTATTTGTTCAGCTGCGCCGCTTACGTTGTCATAAACGAGCGACGAAAATCCCAATCCCAGCAATGGAAGATAAACGCATTACTATCGCGCAACGAGACCGAAAACGGCGCAAGACAAATGGCGAACGGTGACGTAGCGCGGACGTCGTAATGCAATTGCGGCAGCGCGGCGCTGTTCAGACCACGACCGCAGTCTGCAGCGATGGAATAACAAGAGGACCGACGCGACGCGCAACAGCCTGCATCACTGCTGGGGCGTTGGCGGCGGCGCTGCGTATGACAGCGTAATCCTTCTCAATATGCTCAAAGCAGTATTTTCCAAAGCGCGCGCATTTTCGGCGATTAACAATTATACGGACGCTCGAATTTTACGTTCACTGGCAACAAAAAAAAAAAAAAAAAACAACGAGTGGGGCGAGCCAGCAGCGGGCAGTAGGAGCGGTTAATACGGCAACAAAATACAATTAAGCAAGAATGGCTGCAGCGGAATTTGCGGTAGATTACAGATTACGGCCGGAATAGGCGCGTTGCTGTAAAGCATGGGCGTCGGCTCGCCATTGCAATTTGTTTGCCGTCGTTAGCAGAGGAGCGCCGCAAATGAGTTAACATGCAGCGGCCGGCCCGCGCACGCAGTTCACTCTCGGCTAGCACGTCCGCACGCTAGCACACCGCGCGCTGTTGGGTCCTACGAAGAACAGAATGGAGTTGAGAAAACCAAAAGCACAAATACAAACCAGACCAATCATCAGCGCGAACGTATCGTCCATAGAAAATGACCATCGACTACGTAGCCACCTGGGACACATTTCACCTCGAAAGGTCGAAACCGCACGAAACCTTTAGATCACCATTTGTTTAAACAAAACAAAAAACAAAAAAACTGCAATCTGTGTAATCCCCACAAGTGAGGAGACTACTGAGAGAGAGGGACTATGCCACATTACATGACATATTGAGCTTTGAAACTCCCAGGCAGATTAAAATTGTGTGCCGGAACCGGGACTCGAACCTGGGACCTTTGCCTTTCGCGGGCAAGCGCAGAGTGCAGAGTGAAAGTTTCATTCTGGAAACATCCCTTGGGCTGTGGCTAATCCATGTCTCCACCATATCCGTTCTTCCAGGAGTGCTAGTCTAGCATGTTTCGCAGGAGAGCTTCTGTGAAGTTTGGAAAGTAGGAGGCGAGGTACTGGCTGAAGTAAAGTTGTGAGGCGGCATCGTGAGTCGTGTCGGGATAGCTCAGTCGGTAGAGCGCTTGCCCGCGAAAGGCAAAGGTCCCAGGTTCGAGTCCCGGTCCGGCACACAATTTCAATCTGCCAGGAAGTTTCATATCAGCGCACACTCCGCTGCAGAGTGAATGTTTCATATTGAGCTTTGCCCATTTTCAGTATTCTCGTACCACCTTACGTCTATCCTGTCATCTAGAATTACGTGGCGTGGCTCCCGCTCTTTCTGGTACAGTTGTTGAAAGTTCTTGAATGCATTTTGAGTGAGAGGAGGAGATATGCCACTTGCCGCTGATGTCCGCCTTTTCAGTTGCAGACGTACCAACATAGAAGTGTTGCGAGTTGTTTTAGCAGTTATAAGGCAAGGACACATTGTTCAAAAAACGAACTTGTTGTTCCTACATCCATCTTCTTTTATGACTATTAAACATCATTTGCATTATGTCTATCTTGTAATAAACGTGTTATGTCATTCTTTTGTGTATGTAAGATACTCTACTATTGGTTGGTTGGTGGCCCTGTTCCATAATACTACGTGAAACATGGATCCTTTTGTATCAGAGAATGTTGAAAGAGGTGGTAAAAAACGCAATCGTAATCCAGACAAATGCAATAGAGACTTGACGCCTGGAGGATAGCAACCACGGCCCTACAAGTTAGTCTGCATGAGTAGCTAACCAGCGGGGTTGTGGAGCAGCGATGGTTGCCTATCCCCCAGGTGTCAAATCTCTATTTATAATTCGGGCATGAAAGGATTAAATTATGGCGCTTACAGTGTCATCTATTACTACTATTTATTTTTATTCTACCATACGCTTTCCACCTTGGCCAATAATATTCTGTTACAATTTGACAGCATTCTGACAGGTGGTGTTATTTTCACAACGTTTTGAAATAAGCGGGAACTGTGGTTAATAAAAGCCTACAAGGTCATAATCAGCGCTATTTACATTAAAATGGATATGTTTCCTTTTGCATAATTTGCGTAACAGTAAGTTAAGACGAAAAAGAAGACCACTTTATTGTATAAATAATGCCTTAATACAGCGCTTTAGAAAACTCAATTTATTTCCATTTCTCCTCAGATTGGCATAGCTCCCTCTTCTCAATAAACCTTCAACTGATACTTTAATACAGATTAATAAAATAACAACATATAATAATAACATGGTTTTCTGTTACGCAGAACCTAATAGAGGAGGAAGACACCATTATCACTGAACAAGTCAGTAGATGAAATTTTAACACAGGAGTGGAATAGAGCGTCTTAAAGTAGTCCTTTCCACATTACAAGCCTAAGTAAAAAGAATCAATAACGAAACAAAGGAATTAGCTGACTTTTTAAAAAAAATTCAAGAGTTCCTCGACAGAATAAAAGGTTAGTACTATGATTCTTGAGTTCTTGTGGCAGCTTGTTGGAAATGAATGTTGCAGGATACCGTACGCCTTTCTGCACAAGAGATAAGGAGGTGTGATCGAAATGTATATTCGATTTCTGTCTCATATTCACCGAGTGAAAGCTGCTAACTCGTGGGAATAAGCTGATAGTGTCAACAACAAACGACATCAAAGAAAATATACGTTGTCACACCAATGTCAGAATTCCCAGACTACTGAAATGGGGTCGACACGACGTATGCGAACTTACACACACTCGAACTGCCTGTTTCTGAACCAAAAATATCCTTTTTGATAATAGCACCATACGTGATAAGTGAATGAAAGTAAGCATTGTAGACAACTTTTCGTGTTGAAATAGTACTTATTTTAGATGCTGTTCTGATGGTAAATGAAGCAGAATTTAGTTTTTTAACTAGCTTACTAGCAATCTGAACATCTATAAATTTGAACTGTTCAGTCTCACTTATCATATGCCCATTACGTGTAATAAAAATGTAAGCTTTTTTTTAAAAAATTGTGTTTAATAAATTGTAAAATCTGAATTTTACAGTGATTTAGCATAAATTTATTTTCTACAAGTTATTTTCTACACGTTTCTCTTGAACTGCATTATTTGATACTGTTTCAATATTACAAACAACATCCTTCCCAACCCAGCTGGTATCAGCAAACAAAAAACTTCACAATCACCTCTTATACTCGAAGGCTTATAATTTATGTAAATAAGATACAGCAGCGGTGCCAGAACAGACACCTGGGGCAGCCCACATTTAACTGTGTGTCATAGCCATTTTCAGCAGTGCGGAGAATTAACTTCTGTTATCTGTTACTAACGTAAGAGATGCCGGAAGGGGGATTCGAACCCCCGACCGTAGCGGCCGTGCACATAGTGACTGGCGCGCCGCAAACCGCTCGGCCACTGCGACCGGCTAAAAATCTCAGAGCTGACGTAAATAGAACACAGTACTATAGAAAAATTGGAAGAACCAGCTTTGGCAGCATTGGTATCTTTATTTTTTATATACAATACAGATCGATTTCGGTCAGTGTCTGACCATCCTCAGTGCTAGAATCCAAGCCCTGTGGGCCCACAAAATCTTGCACTTTGAATATTAACATCAAGCAGGCAGTACATAAGTAGCTACTTATGTCTGCAAAATATGTTGCGAATATAATTAGTAGTAAAGAAATACTAGATTAAAACTTGGTGCGTGATGGGGCGGTTTCCCATGAACGTTACTATTTACGTGCTCATTTCTTATGAACTACGTGTCGTACAGTGATACAATTTCAAAGGTACATTCAGCTATATGTGTGTATACTGTCTGTAAAATTTTCTGCGGCTACAATTTAAAGTGTAGAAAGTATAAATTGTAACGTCATTCCAAAGGCATAGTTTTTAGTCCATGAACAGCGGAAAAGTAGTAAGTGAGTAACTTTTTTTCTCCTTTCATAAATTTGTTATGGTTGTCAGCGAGAAAAAGTTTAATAAATGTTGTAAATTATGTTTAAAGTTTGTTGCAAGTCGCTAAAAAATCTCGTTCTCATATACTGCATTCATAAAGTCTTGTCGCATTATGTGGTAGTTTCTTGCAACTACTATTGTTTATGACCTCATATCCCCTGAACCATGTATCGTATGTGGTTCTTACCCCGAAAGCATTGTTACCTCGCGCTAAGGAATATGTGTACCAAATACGGTTGAAATCGGTCCGGTGGTTTAGGAGGAAATGTGCAACATCGTCGTTTGATGCAACAGCTTTTCGCGCATCTCATTGTTTGTACGTAATCCTTACACTTACGGCTACCGTCCTCATGGAATGAAGCTCACGTGTGCAAAATTTCAGAAAGATTGAGACAAAACTGTAGAATTGTATGCAATGCGTACACACAAACACACGGACACTCTGATTTCCTAAAGAAGTTAGACGCCTTGGTATTTGGTGTATAAATCAAAGGACTTAAGTCATTTTAAAACAATCACGTCTCTGAGTCAAGATACAGTTACAAATTTAAAAAATCCAGTTGACCTGTGCGGATATAATTCACACTCTATTCTCATCAGTTACAGATAGGTATGATGATAATGGAGAAAAGGCATATGCAAGTACATACGTATAAGAGACAATAAACTTTGAATAGTAGTATCAAATACTACTCTCATAGTAAGAAAAATGATATAATTAAATAAAATATGTAGATTACTTGTGAAATCGACGTGAGACACAGAAATCCCGTAATAAACTACGCTTGCGTAAAAAATCTAAACAACTGCAAGAGCTGTCGCGCCTGTTGGTTAAATTATTTGGGTATTTTTCGTCGTTACATCGACGTGTGTAACCGAAATCGTGTGATAAACTATCTTGCATCAAATGAGGTCTTTGGCTTGCATAAAGAATCTAAACAATTGTAAGAGTTGTCGTTCATGTTAGTGTGAACAGATTGTCAATAGATGGCACCTTCTAGACTGCTTTTATATCGGCCGAGCAAACTAGGTTTATATTCGGTGCGGTGGCTGATAGGAGCAAACATGAATACATGTCCCATTTACGATCAACTTAGATTGTACGAACAGTACAATTTTTTCAAAACAATTTTTTAAACATTAACTTTAAACTGGATACGTAATACGGGAGATATGGCGCACCCACAAAAAAAAACCGATTAGAAATCTAATATACAAAGCAGAGTGACCGTATGTTTGTACGTGTTGCATACAGATCTACAGTTTTGTTCCAATCTTTATGAAATTTTGTACACGTAAGCTTCGATCCATGAGGACGGTCGCCGTAAGTGTAAGAATCACGTACGATACATAGTTGACGAGATATGACGTCATAAACAATGAGATGCGCGAAAAACTGCTGCATTTAGCGACAATGCTGCTCATTTTCTCGTAAACTACTAGACCGATTTCAACCAAATTTGGTACATACATTCCTTACCGTGAGGTAACAATTTCTGCAGGGTTAAGAATCACATACGGCACATGGTTCAAAAGATGTTACGTAATACCCAATAGAATACGCAAAAAAATGCCATATAATGCGGCGGAATGAGAATGGCAGTACTTCGCGACTTGCAACAAACTTTAAACATAATTTCAAACCTTTATTAAACTTTTCTCGCTGGCAACCATAGTAAAATGATGAAAGGAAAAAAGTTTCTCGCTTACTACTTTTCCGCTGTTTATGGAGTAAAACTACGGCTCTCGGTATGACGTTACAATTTATAATTTGTACATTACAAATTGTAGCGACAGGCAATTTTACAGACAGTATACACATAGATAGTTGAATGTACCTTCTAAATTCTATCACATTCCGATACGTACTTCCGCTGTTCATGGAATAAAACTATGGCTTTCAGTATGACGTTACAATTTATAACCACTACGGTCGGAGGTTGGAATCCCCCTCGGGCATGGATATTTGGGCCGTCTGTAGTCTTAGCTAGTTCATAAGTAGTTTGTAAGTTTAGGGACTGATGGCCCCGTAGTCGAGTCCCATAAGCTCTACAAACATTTGAACAATTTATAATTTCTGTACTACAAATTGTAGCCGCAGGAAATTTTACAGACAGTATACACGAATTTAGTTAAGTGTGCCTTCTAAATTGTATCACGGTACGACACGTAATTCATGAGATGTGAACACATAAGCAGTAACGTTCATGGATAACCGCCCCATCACGAATGAGGTTTTAATCTCTTACTTCTTTACAATGGATTCTGTTTGCAACGGATTTTACCGACGTACTGCACTTATACAAATGAATATATAACTGCAAAATTATACAATTGTACAAAATATAATCAAATAAGTATGTAATCGTATAAACTGCGATGGGTAAAAACCTGTTGCGTCATGCAACACGCATTCTTAAGGAAAACCCTGGGAAGCTGACAGCAGCAGAGATGCCCACTGGGGACAAGAAATATTGTCTACAGCAAAGTTGTGAATTGAATGAAAATATGAATCTAACATATCATTTATATTTTGATTACTATCTTTCTTTGTTTGGATGCTGTATTTAAAATTTAGTGTATTATGCAAGACAGCCTTATTTCTTAATTTTCTCCGATAAATATAACAAGCTTATATATATGGTCAGAAAGAGAAGGGATAGGAGTACTGACTCAAAGCTTGAAGCAGGCCGCAGTGGCTGAGGGGACCGAAGCGCTTCAGTCACGATCTGCACGGCCACTACGGTCGGGGGTTCGAATCCCCCCTCGGGCATGGATATTTGTGCCGTCCTAGTTCGTACGTAGTTCATAAGTAGTTTGTAAGTTTAGGGACTGATGACCCCGTAGTTAAGTCCCATAAGCTTAACAAACATTTGAACATTTTGAACAAAGCTTGAATAAGTAAATAAATACCAGGACAACGCCGGGTTTTCAGCTATATATATATATATATATATATATATATTTTTAAAATAAGAAAGCATATGAAATGCTATTAAACCCTGCGGAAAGGAGTTCATGGAGACTGTATAGCTGAGAGACAACATTTCTGCATGTCCCTGACAAGAGCATAACGTACACCGTAGGCGTTCAAGGTGAGAAATTGCCGAGGTGGTGGGTAGATACGGCTAGTGGCAGAAGGGCGGCTGGAGACGTGTAAATGAGGCGGCCGCGCGGAGCGTCAGGTGTCAGCGATACAATCTGCCGGCGCCAGCGGTGGCGAGCAACAAGTGCGCCACAAATCTCGGCGCCACGCCGCTGGCGCCAGCAGCCACCGCCCGCAGCGCCGAATCACTTGGCGCCTCAGCGCGCCGGGGGAGGCCGCTAGAGGAGCGCCACCTGTCAAGCCGCCCCACTCCGCCGCCGTGGCCCTACCTGCTGAACGCGTGCCCCGGTGTGTCAGCACACCAACTACCCAATACGCAATATGCTTGTGACTTTCTTTTGGGCACTCCCCGCATCACAGCTGTAAGTCATTCATGGTGGTTATACATAAATTTCCGCTACTTGAGAAGGACACCATGAAAAAAAAATCGCATTGACGTGTTTTACGGCCCACTTTATATTTGTAGTTTTATAAGTTTTTGCAAACATTTTGGAGCAAACTAATAAAAAATTAATTAATAACTGTCTGAAACCCTTTTAGGAAAAAAAAATACGCAGTGGCGAGTTCCGAACCTTCGACTTTTAGCGTCATAACGCAACGCCTTGCTCACTACGCTACGGTATCAATCAAACCATGAGTCCTTTAATCTCATACTATTAATGGCTGTTGTCAACTGGTGCTAATATGGCATTTGTAGACATTAGATAATCATTTATCGTACGAAGAACGATGTGTTTTTGTTAATTCTTCAGTGCGTCGTTGCCTGGAAATGACAACATGGAAGTTACAATAAGAAAATCATCAAATATGCAACGCAAGATGGACGAGGAACGTCACGTGACATCTCCGAACAGCTGGTTTTCGTTAATTCAATGTAGGGTGTCAAATCTCCGTTATTTTTTCAAATATGTCTCAAACGATACGATATATGAAAAAACATAAGGGAGCTAAGTTGTAGAGAATTTTCTCCTCTACCAATTACGTTATTCAATTTTCGTGTCAGATGAACGGTTCGTTTGCAATTACAGTTATATTAAAAACGGCTTTTTTTATATTACTACCGTATTTTTTGACCGAAAAATTTGATAAAGGGAGGTTCTGGTCTCTGGCGGCCTACAATCATGTCTGTAAAATTTGGTGCTGATCGGTTGAACGGTTCGTCTTAAAAAACAGGGAACACGTTACAGACAGACAGACATACATCCCAAAATCGCCGCTATTTTTGCAAATATCTTTGAAACTCTACGAGATATGAAGAAAACATTAGAGAGCAAAATTGTAGAGAATTTTATCCTCTACAAATTCGGTTATTCAATTTTCGTGTCAAATGAACAGTTAAGCCGTTATTTTCATTTAAATTTCGAGCTGTCAAAATACTAACCTAAAGAGGGCCAACATGTGATCATAAGCAATCTGGAAGAAGACAAAATATAAATTTTCACCACTGACAGGAACACCATTTTAATTTCCACACGAGAGGGTGTAGAGCTAAGACTTTTCCCACACTAGCATAAAGCTGTCATGAACCATATGGCCGGCCTTTAGGACAAAGAGAGTGGGCATAAATAAAACTAAAATTTCTGACAAAGAATTCCAATCTAATGAAAACTTACGATTAGTTTGAAGTATTGCAAAGTTACGTCAGACTAATATTCAGGAAATTGATCAAATTAATCGCCAATAAAATCATATAAAACTTATTTTCCCCGACAATCTGAAATTACCGTTTGCTTGTCTGACCAGAGGACCATCGTATCGTGGGGGCGAAATAATTTTCCGTGTACTGTATTAATTAATATATTAAATTGGCAAGATGGCGATCAGCCACAAAGGCTACCGGAGCCGTTAAGCTCAAAACCGGAGAGCCAACGTCTTCGCGGAAGGACACTTCTGTTCACGCCGTCTTTGACGAGTTGCCGCCAAGACAGGCCGCCACCCTAGGGGGCGTGAAACCGGCCCTTACGGGCCAGAACGAAGTCTTAACTGTACTCTGGGTCAGGTTGGTAACACGTCACTAGTTTTGCCGCCGGCGGAAGAATCAGCGGTGCGAAACTCACGTTAACAAAACGGGCGTGAGCGACGTGGCCGCTCTCAGTTCGGCTGTTGCTTCAGATGCTTGCAGTTCTTAGGACCAGTCCGCGATCGCCTATTGTGCAGAAGCCGCCATGCTCAGTCTTCGTGATATTTCGTTCACCGAAAGGAACTTCACATTCCATGGAGCAGGTATTCGCGATTAAAGTAATTACATTCGGTCGTGAGTTTAATAAATATGTAACGGTCTGCATATCGGGCGATAGGTGCGATGATTACTAAGATACTACTGTGCCATAACAGACACGAGAAAGCATGCAAATGATTCATCCTCTACACTAATACCATCTTCACGAAGAAGGGTTCTTCGTAACTTCATCTCAACTAATCACAATACATTAGCAGGATTGATTAGCAATCGCCGCCTGTAAGATTACCGCCCAATAGAAATACTGGTAATTAATAGCATTTGATAATTAAACAGTATGAAGTTCACTGCAAGCATTGACCATGCCAATGCACTAAATGTTACACAATTTTAACCTTATTAATTATGGTAGCAATGTATGTACACAGTTGGGTGACAACATTTATAGTTAGGCCATAGGTAGAAATTCTCCACGTTGAGATTTGCTGTGTGCTTGTAGCTGACGGGAGGCCAGCGAGCAGGCCGACGTTGGTGGCTTGTTCCAGCTTAGGATTTTCCAGTTCGTTTCCGGTGAGGGGAGAGAGGGACAATGGCGAATGCCAGGCACAGTGCAGTGCACAGTGTGAAATAAAATATTCTAATACTACTGGCATTTGAAGTAATACGATGCAGTTAGGAACCTTTAAGGCCCTCATTACAAAATATCCTTTTGATAAATGAACAATACATTAGCTGATATAGTCACATCAGGCGTAATATGTTTAATTGACATTGAAACGTAATAAATTACCAATGAATACAAAACAGCTACACAACTAGCATGGCAATGTTTGTTTATACAAATAATGTGTTAACTATTTCTCATTTTATTTTCAATTAATCGTGTGTATTTTTATCGTGAAGTATTCAGTTAAATCACTTATCTGTGACATAAGAAATTGCACGATTATGATAAATAGTACAAAGGATGTTTATACCAATATAAAAACCTAGGAAGACAATTTACTTAATGTGTAGTGTAATTATTTTGATTTTAAGTGAAGTTTTAGAAATGTATTGGCTGAGTGCTGTACGTTGGCAAATCGTTTAGAACAGCTCACATGGGGAAGTTGATGACGTAGGGGAAAACATCCCGACAGTTGAGCTTTTGGCGCGCGCGCGCTCGAGGACTGGAAGTGACGAGGCGGCAGCACGTGGGGTGGCTGGCCGGGCGGCGTCAGTCGGCATGTGGACCTCGAGGTGGAGGTTATAGATTTGTGTGTGGCAATCGCCACGTGTGGTTGCTCATCGTAGACTGCACCAAGTTGTATCGAGTGCTACGGTGTGTTGTGAATATTTAGCCGGTGGAACAAGGTGTGCATCGCATTGAATTAAAGTGACTGCGATTTGTTAATGTAACACGTGTCGTCGCATAGGCATTAACATAAACGGTGTTTGAGACAGCCACGTGGTATGATAACAATTCGCGGCAAATATTCATTTTGTCTGGGGGCTCAAGAGCTATAAGTTTATTTGATAAATGTGCCGACGTACAGACGTATCAGCCACAGGGTTCTAATATTGTGAAATAAACAACATAAAGTGAACTTTTACGTGTTTTCAAAAATAGTAGTTAGTACACCCTTTTCTCTCATGAACTTGATTTTATTATGAACTTCTTTTGTTGATCATATGCAGGGAAGGAAAGCTGCGAACGTTTGATATCATCCCCTATAAAACGAGTCAAACAGTCGCAATCACGGTTCCAGTGTTTTTGCATGTTTAGGAATTTGGTTCGCAGCTGGTGGTTGTGAATTTTAAAAAATTAATCTTTCCCTATTTTAAACTCTCACCCCGACCTTCACGCTCGCACGCCCTATCTGACGCTTCACCACACAAATAACATCACAAAACGCAACTTGGAAGGACACTGCACCGTCACTACTGGCGAACCGACGGGTCAAAGTGCAATGCGGCATGACACACGCGAGGCCTCTAACAGACGAGTGCAGAGTTTTGCAGATGTGGGAGTATCACTAGTGTAATAAGGGATCTTTACATTATCTCTCATGCGATTTTGGTGTATATGTGTTTGTTCGAGCCCAAGTACTTTCGTTGTGAGACGACGCAAAATTTGCCTTAGGAGCCGCGTGGCTGTGAGTGTTGAGAGGCTGCCCTGGCTGGAGCGGTCAGCGCAGTGGGGGCGACGCGTGCGCCGGCGATCGGTGACAGCTCCGGCGCTGCCGGAATTAAGCCTCGCAGCAGAGGATAATTAAATCCAGCCGGCCGCCTCCAGTAATGGAGTTAGCGCGAGGCGGCGGCGGCGGCGTGCGGACCTCGTTACGGCGGCGCCGATAAAACAGCCGCTAATTACAAATGCGGCGCCGCCGACAACTTCTTCCGTTTACCAAACGACATTACGTGCCAGGCACGAGACCTAGTGTGGCGTCGGACATTAGCTGAAACAATTCAACGTGTAAGCAGCCGAACATCTGAAAGCGTGCCGCGCACTGTAACCAGTGGCTTAGGCTGTGTCCACAGTGGCACCGACAGACCGTCGTCAGGCGCCGTCGACCGGGTTCGACTGAAAATATCGACTGGAGGCGTGGTCACACTGCATCCGATATAGTTTGTCACTTGGTCCGATTAACCCTTTCGCTACGGTGAACTTGTGCAGAAGTCGGGAGCGAATGTGCTCCACAGCCGGTGGACTGCTGCAGCAGTCGAGTGCTGCCTGTGCCGCCCAGCCGGTGGACTGCTGAAGCAGTTCCGCCTCGCGCCATACATCGTAATGTAATGCAACTGAAATGTAACGTAAAGCAATGGTAAATAAATATTACTTAACAAGCGAAATATGCCTTTATAATAATAACGTCCACATCCCACCGGAGCTGAATCAAAAACTTGGATCTTTTAGAATTTACGAAAAAATTACGCGAATTATCTGAATGAAGGAAGAAAACTTTTTCTATTCCAAGTGAATTTTCCCTAATAAATATATAGTATAAAGTCCAATAATTGCGATAACACTGAGAGTGTGAAAGCAGGACAGAGTAGCGCCGTGGGGAGTGCGGAAAATGCGCCGTACAGCGGGCACGGCCGGGCGCGACTGGCGCTCGTCCACAGCGCACGGCGCAACAAGCACGGCGCCGGAGTGAAAGGGTTAAAGGAGAAAGTTAGGTTAGGTCTGAATGTATTCTGTGTCTGAAGTATATTAGATTTCAATTCACTGCGGTGAAATGGATTCTATCGACATTTTTATGCTTCAAAATTAGTGCTACAATGCGGCTTTTGTGATTAATAAAGATTTCGAATGCATACGAATGATCTTCACCTGTCGAAAGAATAAGTGGCGAAGATTGTGTACTGTCCTCAGTTGTTGCTACTCCCAGACAATTTTTACGAATATGTGTGGTACCGGTAAAAGGAGAAATTTTTGTTACGTACTTGTGATATTTCGTAGTGTCATTGACAAGCAATATTACAGTTTTGCTGAATTTCTTTGAAATTGTGCAGACATACACCAGTCAATCTTCATGCGTTAAATAATAAAAAAAACTATACCAGTTACGGAAGTTTATTGCTTATCACAACGACTTTCGAGAATTTATTCGCATCTTGTAGTGCATTTGTTCACATAAGTACGGTACATTTTCAACTTTTCAATGTGTTATTTCCTGACACACTTGCACTGCAGTTGTCTAGTTGTCTCTTTTAGGTTAGCTATTCAAGTTCGGAAAATCGGAAAGAATAAATATTCAGGTGTGTGTTTTATCCTAATGTTAGAAACCATAACTTTTTCTGTCTTATTAAAGGTATCGTGCCTCTTCCATTACTCAGAATATGCAACATAATAATCGTGACTCGTACCTGTGTACAAAAACCAGTGTGACGATTTTTATGTCGTGATATCCAGTTTAATGGAGCAGACACAATACCTGCAAGTATAGACAGACGTACTATTTAGTATGTAAAAAAGTTACGGAGATTTTATCATGTATGCTACGATTTCCCTCATTACAGTAACCTCAATACATATGTGCAAGAGCTGCATAAAATCACACATGGAAATGTCACGATGTATTTATGTAAACAAATGCAATAACTGGTTTGGATTTTCTGCCGTATGCAATAACAGCGAGAGAAATTCTCGAAATGCGTTTTGCAAACCAGAAAATTACACAATCGGTGAAGTTTTTCAGTATTTAAATCCATGAACAACACAGTTATAGGCCACCCAGAAACATCCGATTATGATGAACGAAATGAAGTCACAGTACATTGAACTTCAATGACCGTCATTCAATATATTTGTGAAAGACAAGTGAGAAATTAAGAATAATTTTGAACACAGAAATCACTGAAAAGTGGAAGCACAGTAGGCCTGCACCACATTTGCAAGTCACTTCATGGAACAGACTCATCACTTTGTTAAAGAACGCCACAACCAGTAAGAATAATTTGTGGACAGCTAATACCCGATTATCACAAACAACGCAAGAGAGCCACTACAATAACATTAAGATACGCCACAATCCCGGATTGAACACATTCTTTGAGGTTATAATTTACGCCTGCTAAAGGATTTAACAAACTTGGGGTTTCCAATAAACTGTATTATCAGACCATAGATTATATCCCGATTGTGATATTTATCGTCTTCTGGGTCCCACAATCTCTCTTTCTTTCACTAAACATATCAGTTTCTCACTGTCCATATCTAGCATGTGAGAACGTCGGTCGATTTGACCGAAGAAATCAAACTTATTTGAATTTCACCGACTGTCATCCGTAGTCTCTGCGTTCGGGCGATGAGATCGGCTATACTATTGCCGTGCCCATAGTGGAGTATTGATTTGAAACGATCGGCCGTTTTACGCCGATGTCTGTCGTCGGTAACGGAGCCAGTGTGAGCACAGCCTTAGGAGATGTCATGTGACAGTGGGAACTTGGGCTGCAGGCGTGTTGTCTGCGCAGCACACTCCTCCCCGTATGGCAGTGGTAAACGAGACTTTCTGAGACGTGACAGTGCGACTGATTCGTGTAACATGCGACGTTGTGACGGATGGAAATTTCGATGCCGGCAATGGTACACAATTCGGTCTCACATTTCAACCGTTTCCACGGTGTGACGTGAATAGTTACATGAAAATGTTCAAATGTTTGTAGAGCTTATGGGAGTTAACTACGGGGTAATGTCACTAAACTTACAAACTACTTATGACGTAGCTTATACTATAGACGCCACAAACTTCCATGTCCGAGGAGGGATTCGAACCCCGACCGCAGCGGCCCTGCAGACCGTGACTGGGCACGCCGCATACAACTCGGCCCCCGCGGCCGGCTAATAGCTGTATGACGGAGCCACAGTCTACAAATGTTCAAATGTTTGTAAATCTATCGAACCAAACTGCGTGGTCATCAGTCCTTAGCTTACTTAATCTAAGGTAAACTAACCTAAGGACAACACACACATCCATACCCTAGGGAGGACTCGAACCTCCGACGGCGAGCAACCGCGCGCTCCGCAGCTAGGCGCCTTAGACCGCTCGGCTACTCCACCGCGGCCCACAGTCCACAATAGACGAACCACCGTTTGGCCATCCGCCCTCCATGACTGTGACTGGCGACATCTGAGACGAATCATCAGTGGTGACAGAATAACATTGCAACAAACGACGACTCTTTTCAACACAGGTCTCCCTGTGGACAACCGATAGGAAAATGGATTCAATGGAGTATGGGGGCCGGTGCCGCATAAGGCTAGCACTGCCGACACGACGTCGCGACGTCAAGCTAGCACTGTCGACACGACGTCAAGGTATTAATCGCTAATCATCAGAGATGTAAACTGGTAAAATGTCACACTTATGGTCAGTTGTACAATGTCATATTTATGGTGTGGTAAGTGGCGCAGTGTACCACTTATGGTATAGTCCGGCTTATGGTATGGTCAGTGGCATATTGTCTCGCTTATGGCATGGTCATTGGCGCATTGTCCCACTTATCGTAAGAGAAATCCGAAACTTACGATCCTGTTGCAGGCAACATCAGAGTGAATACGTGTAGAATGGTAGTACAACTACGTTATATATATGTAGTACTATCCTTAAACAGGTGAATATCATTCAAGAAGTAGAATTTTTAGCATCCTTTATTTACGAAATTTTCGTTTCGTTACAATAATTTTCTCGTGCTGTCAACCGGTTTTAAGAAAAAGTTGGCAGTTTGGAAATCTATCACTTATCTTGGCAAGGTAATGCCAAAGGAAAATTCTTAAGAGTATTTCAGTCACATTAAAGTTCCTCATCAATTCTTTAACATCCTCATATTCGAATTTTTTTTTTTAACTGAGAATCATCGTTCAAAAAATGCTCAAATGTTTGTAAAGCTTATGGGACTTAACTACGGGGTCATCAGTCCGTAAACTTACAAACTACTTATCAACTAGCTTATCCTAAGAACGGCAAAAATATCCATGCCCGAGGGGGGATTCGAACCCTCGACCGTAGTGGCAGTGCAGACCGTGACTGGAGCGCCTCAGTCCACTCGGCCACCGCGACCGGCTCATCGTTCAAAATTACAGATGATGAGCTTCACTGCGCAAATGGATTTTCACTAGAGAAAATTCTAATTGTGGGAGAGTAATGGCAACAACATATACGCGAGGTGATCGGCATCAAGTTACACCTCTAGTCTATGGTCATGTTCCGAGAAACGGAGTTCATTATGTAACATTTTATTCACTTGCTCGTCATCTGTAGCCGTCCTTCAAACAAACAACAAGTACAGTTGTAGACTTCCTAGTTGCGAAAAAATATGATTTTCCTATCAGCATGGAAAGCACATCTGTGGTGAGTGTTGATAACTTTCACATTTCGTTTCGCTCTTATATGAGCACTTCAACGCCGCATAATAGGCCGACACTAGAGGGGGAGCTGTAGAGTCGATGACAGATAATGGCCTCGTGCTTTAGTCATTAAAATAATTGATGTGCCTATTACGCCCTTTACCGAGGCTTTTCGCACACCCATATAACGAACACGTTCACAGAGACCATTAGACCAGCTGTGGGAACAATGCAAAGCGACCACACAAAAGATCTCTCTCTGTGACCGAGAGCACCATGGTATGAAGCCTAAAGTTCTAATACTTAGTATGTCATATTTATACAACGTCTGCGAATTTGTGAATATACATTACTGTGCAATTGCTATATTTTGCTTGACTGGACAAAATTAAACAAAAATGTCAATATTTCTCTGAAATTTGCGCGATAATATTCCGTCCAGTTCGTTTCCGTTCCCCAAGACATTGTCAATAGTAATTTTACGAACCATCATAACTAAATGATTACACAAGGCAGCATCTACAAGAAAGTTACGCTCCTAACAAAACAAAGATATGTCAGTTATCTTTTATTATAATTTCAACAGAGGCGGTCGTAGGTTATCAACATATGGGAACAGGGTTGTTATAGTTCTGCGGCTACTGGAGGTATCAGAACTACGTAGGAACTGTTCAACACAAAGTATCGGGACGTCTATAACACTAAGTGAATAGATGTAGCTGTGTACTGATGAACGACTATTTTAGGTGATATTAACAGAAGAATTGTTGAAAATACACGGACTAGGAAGATACGAAATGAAGAGGTTGATGGGATAGGTAGATCAGAAAAAGGAAAACTCTACCAAGATGAGTAGGGACGGCAGAGATTGTAATATATCCAACAAACCATGGAGGAAGTATGCTACTCTAAGATGAAGAGACTGCCGCAAAGGAATCAGTCGTGGCGAGTCGTATAGAACCAGTCAAAGAAACCTCCACCCTATGATACGTTCATGAACACCAAAAGCTTAATGAAAAATGGTCAGAAGTTTATAATATTTATAGTCCTAAGCTCTCCTGAAAATTCGTAAACTACCCCTGTAACAAAATTAATCAAGTTGTCGATTACAGGAATTGTTTGTGCATCTCAATTTTTTATTAATTTATTTATAACGAAGTGTAATGTCATCCTGTTTGAATACAAGGTTTCCTAAGAGGAGGTAAAATACATAGACAATTAATCCTGCGACTCAGAAATGTCTGTCTGACGCCAACTCAGGTGACCTAAACTAAGGGAATGATCGTTTATAAATTGAAACTGATACAAAAATGAATTGTTTAACATTGGGGCTCCTCAGGGTTTACACAACATTATTTGCTTTACGTGTTATTTATTTATCATCGGGGAGAAAAATGTGGCAGTATGTGATTAGTGACTAGGATACAAAATACCCAGTAACATTTGAATAATTACAACGAAGGATAGCTATTGAAAAATATATATTTTTTGGAGCTAGAAGTACTTACTGTGATCCATGAAATAAACCGTTAGGGAAAGCTCAGTGAAGAGTTTTGTATGGAGTGTTGACCTACTCGGTACCGAAACGTTGATATAGAGGAAGAGAGAAGAAATGATAAGGTTTCTGAATGTGGAAATCGGGGAAATCGTAAGGTGTGATATGGGTATATAAAATAAGAAAAGAAGTTTTGGTGCTCACTCTTAATGATACAATACAAGTAATGTAAATAATTCAGAGGAGGAAACTAAATTCGCTATGATAATGATTCCAAAGAGACAGCTTAATAGTGCACAAGGAGCACTGATCTCTATGTTCACGAAAAAATGGTATAAAACCAGAATTGTCGAATGCTGAACTTGCAGTGATGGACCTGACTAACGGGCAAGTAATTTTGTTCCCAAGTAGTGTAATAAAACGATCGTGTGACATTATTGACTGGGCTGTATGTATACCCCATTCCAAATAAGAGTATGTCTAAATTGAGTAAACCTCAATTTAGCTGTCCCTCAGAAGGAACGTTCTCTGAATTACATTTACAATAATAGTGACTCGGTAACACAGTCAATTCTGAAGCCATTAATTGATGGTAGTTGTACCACAAAAATTAAAAGGATTCTAAACTGGAAGGACATCTGGCATTCAACAGCACAGCACGAAATAAAGCATCTGAATAGCTCTATTAGAATAACGATTTCGAAGCCAGAATGACAACTCGATAAGCTGAATAAGAAGTCTTCTTGCACTAACATAGCCACCGTGAGAAGACTGACTAGAACGGAACTTATACAGAATTCGTGATTCTAGATTGGAACTTAACCGACAGGCGGACAATAAATATTAAAAGTCTCCACGAAACTGTTTGAAACTTCTACGTCATTGAATAGTATTTAGCAAGCTGTAGTAGGTTGAGATAAAAACTCTAACTTCCGCTCAGAGAGAATTTTCTGATTTTGTATTCAGAATAAGTTGGCAGAAAGTCTTTTTCCTGAGAGAGAGAGAGAGAGAGAGAGAGATCCTGTTAGCGTTTGACCTAGAACAGCAGTTCTGACTGAGATTTCGAGGCCGTCACTATGTCGTCAGCTTATTGTATTTGCATTGTTAAAGTGTTGGTCATAATCGTGAACAGTTATCGAAATTAAACAACGATTTCAACTTTACCTGGTGTTGCTCTGAATTACTGGTTATCCACTGAGGTACACCTGAATTGGAGAAACTTGCTCCAGCTGCACGTATTGTGAAGAATGCGACATGTTTCTGCATTATTGAAATTTTAGAAGCAGATCTCCGAGCAGTTACACCGATCCCCGAGATATCAAGGTGACACTGATTGTACAAACTTTTAGTGCTGCGACTATTTCGCAGATGGTGGAGGGAACCTACATCATAAGAACTGTTATTACTGCGACTACTGTGACGCGACGACATGTAATATTTGTTACGTCGCAATTGTTTGATGAAGATGGTATAAATGGATTGTTACACCGCAACTACTATCAAATATGGTGTCAACAGCTGTTTGTTACGAGACTTGTTTCTTTTCTGTGTGTGCCAACTATCGATCGTGAGAGCTACTGACATGTTACGGCAACTACATCCGCCGGCCGCGGTGGCCGCGGGGACTGAGGCGCTCCAGTCACGGTCTGCACGGCCACTACGGTCGGGGGTTCGAATCCCCCCTTGGGCATGGATATTTGTGCCGACCTTAGTATAAGGTAGTAGATAAGTAGTTTGTAAGTTTAGGGACTGGTGACCCCATAGTTAAGTCCCATAATCTTAACAAACATTTACTATTTACTTTTATCCATTGTGTTGGAACCTGTGACTGTTTACTGAAATAGGTTTCAGAAATTACTGCAACCAGTCGCCTTTTGTTTCTTCTTAATGAAGATTTACTTAAACCATTACCGGTTTCAAGCTGCCTAGCAGCTCATCTTCAGATGGTACACATAATTATTTCAAGTTACATTTGAATAGTTATGCACTTCACATTTAGTTTGCCCATATTTTCTCCGCTTATGGATAGGATTTCACTACACTTCCTTTCTTGTGGCTTGTTGATGGAAAGGAAGTGTAGTGAAATCCTATCCATAAGCGGACCAAATATGGGCAAACTAAATGTGAAGTGCATAACTATTCAAATTTAACTTGAAATAATTGTACACCATCTGAAGATAAGCTGCTAGGCAGCTTGAAACCGGTAATGGTTTAAATAAATCTTCATTAAGAAGAAACAAAAAGGCGACTGGCTGTAGTAATTTCTGAAACCTATTTACTATTTACAACTACATCCCCCTGCACTAGCATCTGTCAATCGCACAGTAATTTTAATCACTGGATTTGTCTACACAGTAGAAATGCTGCCGTCAGCAGCCAATGCGTGGCACAGAGCGCTTAGCTAAAAAAACACCTCGCAGTCGGTGTGGGACTGGCGGACTCCTTGCCGGGATGAAGCGTAACGCAATGCAAATGCACGCGGCGGGCAGCTCATACTGCACAGAGGGTTAGCGGGGCCATCAGTCGCTGGGGCCGGTAATCCAGCATTTTGCACGCGCGCGCCGCAGGCCCAAATCCCTGGCCAGCCGCCGCCTTAGCGGAGAGGCCGTAAAATTAACATACCGCCGGCGGCCGGCCGAATTAGCCGGAGTGCCGCCGACGTAACAGTACGCCACCCTGCGAGAACGGCCTGCCGGGTCCCGCCTGTGCCGTCCGGCCGCCGCCCGCTGCGCCCTCCAAATTGGACCCTCGCTACGAAGAAGACTTAATCAAGATACGAGTCCGCCGGACGAACCCGACAAAGCCACACCGCTGAGTCAGCGAGACGGGATAGGTGATGGCGCGGATCAGCTGCGCCCGGTACTATTTGCATGCGAATTTACTGTGCGGGTACAATGAGGCGAGAACGGACACCGTGTTCACCGGTGTAGGAGCTGTCCCGAAACACAGCTGCGTCCTTCCTCGCCGATCACAGTATCTCGAATAGATCAAGCTCTTCTAGACTGCTGTGCAATGAGCCGCCTCAGTTGACACGCTCCAATCAAAAGAAATGGTATCCGCCCGACCCCACAAAACCACGACTAGTCTATGCTGATGCCATACGTACTTCGCCTTTCGAAAAAATATTTGCAAATCGTCACAGCGCGTTCATAACTTTCAAAAGACCGCAATTAACCAGATCTTCTCTATTAAGTAAACACACGATGATGCCTCAATTTACGAGTCACGAAGTTTCTGGAGAATATTCCTTAGGTTACTTGGAATAAAAAAATATAAATAAAGTAATGCATCAGATTCATAATTAAGGAGCCACAGTACGAGAAAAACTCAGGAAAATGACTGAAAAATTTATTGTTGGATTTCACTATAAAATTCACATAGTAATTAATTTAAACAAATTTGTAGCAGTCTGTTGCATTCGGAGTGGATTTAAAGCAAGTGTTCAATATTTCCTACACAGATTTGAAAGCAAAGATTCGCTCGGGAGTGAACAGTGCGAATATAATTTCGTAATTTCACATGTTCGTTCCGTACTGAGTCGCGGCATCGAAAATGCGTTGTATCATTTCCTCTCGTGTTTCCACCTTAACTGCGTACACGATGTCTTTCATTGACCCCTAGACGCAGTAATCCAGTTGATAGGGCCCCCGCGACCTATCCATCGATGAGGGAATCACTGATTGAGATAAGTTATTGCCACATGGTGGAAGAGTGCAGGTGCTTCGTCATATTGGAAATTCATATGATGTCTTGTTGGCAGAGGAACATCTTCAAGAAGCCGTACATCTGACCATTTAAATCTCCCGGTAGAATAAACGGTCCCAGTAATTGGTCACACACAACACCACTGACACTGAATCTGCGTTGATTCTACACAGATGTGAGCGAGATGGTGTTATTGATAGGACTGACGAGTTCAGTTAGGGCACAGACAAAAATATGTTACTCTGTGGATAGGGCCAGGAACGCCTTGGGTCGCACCGTCCTGCTACCTGCGAGCGGACCCTTCTAACGGCCACTAAAAGTTGCCCAGTTCGGGTCTGCCCGTTTGATCAGTGCTCATTTTTAATTGGGTAACCACTGAGTCATTTTACCAGTAAGCCTGAGGGGAGTACGATGAGAGATTTCTAATTTATTTATTCTCGAGTCAGAAACATACAAATTTTTCCGTAGCCATACATCTCATAAATTGATAAAGAGGTACAATTGTAATTATATTACATGTGCCCAATACTTCGCAACCTCCAAGGCGTTTGGAGTGGCTTGCAGGAGATCAGTCTTTGTGCAGGATGTAGGGACCAAAGGGCACTGGAGCATATGGCTTGCGGTTTGTTGTTCTCCACAGTCACAGGAAGTGTCTTCTGTCTTGAAACCCCATCTCTTCAAGTTGTCTCGCGATCGTCGAACTCCTGATCGTAATCTGTTCAAAGATTTCCACACGAGCCAGTTTTCATTGTGTCCAGGTGGTAGTTCGGCTTCAGGCATCCATCCATGAAGGTAAGCCTTGCCTTCTCTGGTGAAACGGTGAGTTTCTCAGATGTCCTTAGGAAGTTCTTTCGCGAGCTCAGCCGTTGCTGTGGTGGATTATATCCGTGCAGTGGGTGGGCACTGTTCACTTCCACTTTCAGTCTCTCCTTGTTGGCAGCCACTTCTCTGCGTACACTTGGTAGTGCTATTCCAGCCAGATAGTAAAGCTTCTCGGTTGGAGTAGGTTTTAAACAACCAGTGATCAACCTGCAGGTTTCATTGAGAGCAGTGTGTACTTGTCTGGCATGACATGACCTGTACCATACTGGTGAAGCATATTCGGCAGTAGAAAAGCACAGTGCCATTGTAGAAGAGCGGATAGTCTGTGGATGTGAGCCCCACTGTGTCCCCGCTAGTTTGCGAATTAGGTTATTTCGCGTGGAGATTTTCATTTTGGTATTCTTGCAGTGAGTTTTGAATGTCAGAGACCTATCGAGAGTATTTATGGGTGTGATAATGCTGCAATTGGATACCTGACCATTCTATATGTAGCTCACGATTAGCTTCCCTGTTCCTTAAGTGAAAGGCACACACTTGTGTCTTCAAGGGTTTGGTCTGAGTTACTTCTGACTGTAGTAACTTGAAAGTGTTCGAAGTTCACTTGTCAGATTTCTTTCCACAGTTTCAAAGCAAATATTCTGCGTAGCAAGGGCTAAGTCATCAGCGTATAGAAAAGAGATTTCTAATGTTAGAATATTGTTCTCTCTCTCTCTCTCTCTCTCTCTCTCTCTCTCTCTCTCTCGAGTGTAAATGTCTGCTTACGAAACGTGAGTAGGTAGTATTCTTTCACCTACTTCCTGAGATAGCGCAGTCCTTTGTGTACCTGCCCCGGCAATGAGGACAGGAAGCTGGACAAGTAGACGAGCCGTCCAGCGCACGCAGCAGGCAGTAAAGGCGTGCGTGGCTGACATTAACGGCTGTTTCGCCACTCGACACAAAGGTTGGCGGCAGCGACGCGAGCGCGGCGAAAAGGCCGGGCGCTGCCGTCGGCGGGTCAGCCAGCCAATGAACTGGCGGCCCTGGCCTCGATCTCAGCGCCGACGCGCTCTCCCGTCTCTGCCAACCTCTGTACACTAAAGTGAATCGCACAAAAAAGTACGCCTTCCGCTCCACACTGTATATCGACTACGTTCTGGTGCGATTGCTCCATGCCTAACACTCGTACTGTGATGATACTGCTGCCCTCTCATCTCAATGTTACCGTACGATACCGTCTGCGTCGGACCTGGAATCGTGTGGTGTAATAGTGATATATTTTGCGTGTGAAGTTACAAACGAAATAGCCAGCCTAGGAATCAGTGTAGGACAGTGTCTTGGTGATACTGTGATTAAAACAAGTGATAGATTTCATTAATTAAGAGATTTGTATAAGATGTTTCCAGACAGTTCTATTAACAATAGTTTTGTCATTGTATGTTATTTCAATAAATACACAGACGAATGGTAAAAACTTTTGTATCTACATAAAGACATTAAAATAAATAGCATTGTATATATGTTAGGCTCATAAACAAGTTGTGTTGACCAGCTAATTGTGTTAATTAATGTAATAGTCGAGATTTACAATATTGAATTCTTTGTATATATTGACTGACGTGAGATTTTGAGTATATTTTGTGAATGGCCATTATTTTTGACAGTTCAATATATGTTAGGAACAGGTATGATGTACTCATTAACTAATTAATTGACATTTAACATCGCACTTTGTTGTCATACACAAACGACCGCGATTATAACTTAAGAACATTTATGCTATCTAAAATTATTGTATGTATAGTTTTCATTCTATATTGTGATTATTTTTGTGTACATGAAATGTTTTACTGCTGTGTTTGGTAATTGTAAATTACTATATCCAATTGTTATGAACAATGCATAATGCAATGTCATTATTGCCGATGTTATATATTTGCCTCACGGCCTTGCGTGGGGGAGTTCGAGTTTTGGCTTTTCTAAAGGGCACTGGAAGCTATGTCAGTCTGTTGTTCTGAAATGGAAGTACTACCGTTCTAATGCTTTGTATATGTTCTGAATTTGTAATGTTTTGGTGGAGACGTAGTTTAATTTCAAATTAAAGAAGGAGTGAAAAATTGTACCTAAGAGTATTTATTTCTACCACGACGCCCCAGGAGAATAATGTTGCAGCGAGCAAAAAAAATGTTCAAATGTTTGTAAAGCTTATGGGACCTAACTACAGGGTCATCAGTCCCTAAACTTACAAACTACTTATGAACTACTTACGAACTAGGACGGCACAAATATCCATGCCCAAGGGGGGATTCGAACCCCCGACCGTAGAGGCCGTGCAGACCGTGACTGAAGCGCCTTAGTCCCCTCGGCCACCGCGGCCGGCTGCAGCGAGCAGAACCTCCGTACATCGGAATGTTGAAAAGCTGAGTATCTTGTCCGAAATTGGAAGTGGTAGAATGAGATGTCATTACTTAAAAATCTACTAAAACATTATAGTACGTAACCGCTCGCTTAACGAAGTTTTCATACGTAAAGACAGCTAAGTTTGTACAGATTACTCCGAAGTTTTTTTCATTATTGTTATTTCTTTCCTGTCCCGTTTTCCACAGTTGCTTCTTATTTAATGTTTAGATATTTATTTATATAAACAGGTGTTACACGTAATTTTGTAGATACCCGGATTATTGTATTTTAGTGTGTGTCTGCCTGCTTTAAAATTTTTGTAATTCAAACAGTGTTTGTTTTGATAGGCAAATTTGACGTGTAACACCTCTCAAAAATCATATATAGGCCAAACTGGCAGAAATTTCCAAGCTAGATATAATGAACGCACAAGAGACAGTGAAAATAATCCATCTAAATTCTATCAACATTTAATCACGGAAACACACGATGTAAAACCTATTAAGAAGCCTTAAAAATTTTACACATTACCAGAAAGGGCCATAAATGGATATTCTCGAGGAAATCGAACTATATTCCCATATACACAACAACCAAAACGATGTACTACATGAACAAACCGAACTCAAATATAAAAAATACATCGAACATTTTATTTAAATTATAAACAAACAAGAGAATGGATAAACACCAGATTTCAAATACATAGTAAAAACTCCAATACAAAACCAATAAACAAACCAAAGATATTAATGTATAAATTATTGGTAACCATGTAAACTTATAATATCGTTGGATTCTGCCACTACAGACTATGCTAGGCTGCTACTATAAAAAAACTGATAAAAAATCTAATAATATAACCAGTGCTGCTGCACATATACAGATAAGCAGCAATAGATAAGCATTACATCAGCTTTTATAATCAATTGGGCAGCAAATAAACGACAATAATATTATAAGTAAAGTAAGTAAAACTTTGTAAAAATTTTATGTAATTATGTTATAAGAATATATGTTACAACTCTTCTATATTACTCGTATTTACAGAACACCTGACGATGGCCTCAGGCCGAAATAAGCTTATAGTGAGAAAATAAAGTTCTAAAGCAATGTAAACATAATTTATAATTATTGTGGTATTGATTTATTATAAACTCACGACCTATTAACTTCTCTTTATTATCGGTTTTTCGTAAGTGCTTTTTTTTCGCTAATTCTTCTAAGACCTTTTTCGTTTGTCATTTTTTCCGTCCAAGGGATTTTCTGCATCCTCCTCCAACACCACAATTGTAATGCTTCTAGCCTTCTCTTATCGCAAACGCCGAGTGTCCAAGTCTCAGAGCCACACAGTGCCACACTCTACAGTCCAGTGATTTCCAAAGTGGTCTATATAGACCCCCAGGGGTTTATTCCAACCTGCAAGGGGTCCACTTCAGCGGAAAAATATTTTGGGGCTCTATTTGTTGTAAATGGGAGTCCACGATAGTAGTTTACATTTAGTAGTTATTCTCAAAATGCTGAAGCTTGATCCTTTGTATCTCACTGTTCGCTTCGTCGGCTAAGCGAGAGAGTGGAGGAATTCTGTATTTTCGGTCTCCTGTTCCAGGCCCGTAATGAGACTTTTTCTTTGTGTGTGTGTGTGTGTGTGTGTGTGTGCGCGCGCGGGGAGGGAAGCGGGGGGGGGGGGCATCCAAAGGTACACATGTATTTCAATGGATATATACCGCAGTGGCCGTGCAGAACGTGACTGGCGCGCAGCAGACCGCTCGGCCACCGCGGCCGGCCTGTAGCTTTTACCTCGCTGTGTTCAGACATGAATTACGTGGAACAGAATAATGTATTATCACACGATTCACGCGGATTTAGTAAATGCCATTGCTGTATAAAACAACTAGCGCTTTATTCAGACGAAGTGAGAAGTGGTGTCGACAAGGCATATTACATTAATTCCGTTTCTTGATTTCTACATCGTCTGTTCCTTATCCATATAAACAATTTAGGAGAAAATCTGAGCAGCCTTATTACGTTGTTTGCAGGAGTTCCTGACCTTTAGCGTTCACTGAAGTTACCATAAGATTACAACTAGGTACACAGTAATTTACATTCGATATCTGTATGTTGTGAAACTTGGCAAGTGATCCTAAATAATGAAAAGTGTGAGGTCATTCAAATGATTACTAAAGGAGATTCGTTGAACTTCGTTTCCAAGATAAATCGGTCAAATCTGAAGGCTCCCACGCAAACAAATACGTACGAAGTACGACCGTCTTGGATTGGAGAGAACACACAGAATATGATGCATGATAAGACAGACTGCGTTTTACTACCGAAACAACAACGAGATTATGCAAACCTACAGTACACTAATCCGTCCTGTTTAGAAACACTGCTGCGCAATGTTTCATACTTATCAGGTATGAGTGAACGGGGCCATCAAAAAGGTACGACGGGTGTTCATATGTAAAAGTACGAAACGACACTGTGGGTATAATTGAAGTATTTATTCAAAGGTAATCACCAGAGGCCTGAGAACAGCTGGCGCACTGTTTAACGAGTCGAACGATTCCCATGACTGTGACAAGCAACAGTTCTCCACTGTGTTATTCAGTTCGTCGTCCGAATTGAAGCGCTGCCCTTCGAGATGTTCTCTCTAGCGGGCCAAAGCAGGTAAGTCACAGGGCGACATGCCCGGGCAAGTTGCAGAAGCTTGAACTTGGCCAGTACACTTTGTGTAACACTGGAGACGTGTGGACGCTCCTTACCATGAAGCAGAATCACTCCCTCCTTGAGCAAGCTAGGTCATTTCAGCAGCCCAGGCCGTTCGCTCCTGCTGGACTTGCGTAGGCTGCAGAGTATCTCACAGTACACGTCACTGTTATTGGTTTTTCCGTGCTCGAGGAATTCGATGAGTATCGGATCTCGAACGTCGGAAAAAACGGTGAGGATCACCTTGCCTGCTGAGGGCATAGTCTCGAATTTTTTAGGGGAGGTGACGATGCATGCATGCTTCACGTCCCTAGAGGTCACACTACGTTATCCAAAGCGGCATATTCAAATTTCAGGCGTTTGGTTGTCAAGACGTTTCGTATCGTTTCATTTGAACACCCCTGGTACAAAGATGGATAGCCTATCACGAAACAATGAAGGAAGATCAGCCTGCAGTGAGTTAAAAACTAGTTTTGGAAAATGTAAATTGTCCCAAAAAGAGAGAGAGAGAGAGAGAGAGAGAGAGAAACTGGTTGGATATTTACATCAAAATAAATCGCCAATGCTGATTTTGTAAAGTCAGTAGTACTAATATCAGCTCATATGGTCTAACGAAATGACGCTGAGTTATAACAACTGTAGCGCTAGGACAGTTGTACGCAACTGTTAAAAAACATGCTGTTTGACGTACAGAATACTGGCTGAACTCTTTATCAGTCAAAGCTACAAATTGTTTCTCTGATCCCACATTTGTCAGCAGATTAACGAAACCGACAAATTTTCTTGGCTCACAGTTGTGGTATTTGCTGGTGCCTTCCAGAGCCAACTGAAATGTCAGGCTATGAGCAACAGAACGCGGCTAAGCGGAGAGCCCTAATCCCGATTGCCTTTTTTCACTTTGCCGCACGTCAGACTAAGAACAAATACAAAAGGTCGGCGTCCCCTTTTCTTTTTAAACAAAACCAAAAAAATAGCGTCTTCTTCCACAATCTGTCAGCTCAAGACGGCGGAGAAACAACGCTTTTATACGGAAGCTTATTTTCCAGAGACGGAGGGCGGCCGGGGGGAGAGGACATTCTATATTCAGTAGCTCCGCCGTCATAAAGCGCCTGTATATGGGAGGAGAACTTTAATCCGGCGGGGCGAGTGATCATGAAAATATTTCCAATACAGGGGGCCGCCGCGCAGGAATGAATCGCCAGTAAAAGCGCGCAAGGTGGCCCCGCCCCGTCGTTTTATTTTCCCCGAGATCCGACTCATTTTTACGGCGCTCGTAAAACGACAACGCCCTGCTGAACGCTACCTGCGCCCTGCCACCCGCTCACGCACCCGACTCCCCTCCCATCAACTTTCGCAATGCCCCAAAACACGTAGTTGAAAGAATAAGGACGCCCCAAACTCCCGCTAGTTATAAGCAACCGTTAAAAATATGCTGTTGGCAGTACAGAAGACAACCAAGAGCTCATCTCGCGCACACCTAAGCAGGCGTTGCCACTTCTGGAAAGTAAAAAAAAAAAAAAAGATAAAGCAGTCAACAATCCGAAGATTGGTTTGAACACCACAGTGCTTTACTAGGCATGGTCCTGTTTGGAGGAGGTATGCCGTTGCCTTCCTCTGACCTTCGAACTGACTTACCCAGCCACCAGTTATAGGGGGACCTACAGTTTAACGTGTGTTCCGAACCACGGTGCTACTCGGTATTTTTCACATCAGCAACACTGCCAGAGGTGAAAGAAGTGGAAAGTGACAGATGAAAATCCTAGGACCTGACGGGGATCGAACTCGAAACCTTTGGATTTGTAGTCTGGCACTTTAGCACTGTGCTACGGAGCCGCACTTCTGGAAAGCAACCAGACCAATATCTCAAATGGTGATCAATTACAGATTTATTTTATTACAGATGTGCCAGCTCCTGCTTTTTAGGAATTTTATTTCCGGTAACTAGTTTCGAAGCCACTGAAACCTCATCTTCATTTGATAATGACACGGGACAAAGCATCATCATCTCAGCCTTTTCCCGCGTCATGTGGGGTCGGCGATGCTTTGCTTGAGCCTTCTCTTCCACAAAAGTCTATCCAGTGCTTCTTGTCTCAGCCATCATTTCTCCCGTAGGTCTCCTGCCACCTTGCCTTTCCACCTCAGTTTCGGTCTTCCTCTTCTCCTTGATCCTTCGATTTCCCGATCCTAAAGTCTCCCTACATAGTACTCTTCTCTGCACATGTCCATACCACGTTAGCCTACTTTCATCGATCTCTTCCCTATGACCATCACTTTCACTGCTCCCCTGATGTTCTCATTCCTTAGGCTATCCTTTCGTGTCACCCCACTCATCCACGTTAATATCCTCATTTCTGCCACTTCCATCTCTTTCTCTGGGGCTTTTCCAATTGGCCAAGTTTCTGCATTATACATCATCACGCGACTCACCACAGACTTGTAAAGCTTTCATTCTACAGTTAACCTGCTTATCACACAGTAATCCGCTCAGTTTCATCCACTATTTATCCTGTGCTATTTCGACCTCCGGTCCTCCATCAATTCCTCCTCGTTCAATTTGGGAGTGGAATAGGAAAGGAAATGCCTAGTAGTGGTACAGTGTACCCTCCGCCACGCACCTTACGGTGAATTGCGGAGTATGTATGTAGATGTATATGTAGACTTTGCATAAAAGCCCATGTATGTAAATTTCTTGACATGCGTAAGTTGCTGTTCTGTTCTAGATCTTTGCCATAATGGAAATAATGAAATGGATGATCAATGGACACACGGTTCACCAGTTGTCTTAGAACACATAAGGATTAAGTGTTTCCAGCAATTAAATAATAAAACAAACAAAGTACTATTTTTTATCAAAAATACACCACGAACTTCACTGGAAATATCACTTCCTACACTCAATGACGTACCTAATAAGGGGGGGCAGGGAAAAATGATCCCTTGAAGGAGTTCAGCCCCATAGTCTCCGTAATATTCAGAATACGTTGTAAAGACAATTGAGATTAGTTTTTGCACATATTTCACATGTTATTTAACTTACTTATATGATTTTGAAAAGTAAATGTTTACAAAAATGCGTAAATATTGTAATAAAGGTTCATTTGCCCCTGTCTTTGGGGTAAAATGATCTCCTGGCTTATAATTTGCAGTTTATTGCCATTTTTAGTAATTTTGGGTTTTCTGTTAAGTTATTCACATAAATGCACTTCTTACTGTCTCCATTTAATACTATACAGAGTACTTTATGACCTACCTCATTTTACAAAGAGTAATGAAATTTATATATATGTGACACTGCTTTAACATATGGCATTGTTGGTTGTAGGCCAACATTGTAATTTAAACGAGAGGCAAATGCAAACTTGTAGGGTATAGAAACCACCGTGTGGTTTTTGTGAGCAGATGGTGTTTGGTGGCTGCTCTTCCTTCCCAGCACTTTAGGTGTGAATGCTCTGAAAAGCTAATCATTTGCATATCACAGCGTCTTCTTCCTGACGGTTAAATTTTGCGTCTGTATCACGTCATCTTCGTGGTGTAGCAATTTTAATGGTCAGGAGTGTACATCAACATGTCTTTTCCATGTACTTTTTTTCTGCGTAGTCTCCGTCACGTTCTATGGCCGTACGCAAACGTTGTGTATTTGCTGTAAGCATAGCCAAGCTTCACTGAAAAGTGGTGTACCCTCTTCCCGTAACGAACCATGACACAAGGGCCTCTCTGTCGGTCTCAAAACTCTCCAACAATTCAGATGAAATGCCTTTCATTGAATCTTGTAGTCTGCTGTGAACATTCGTAGAACCCATCTGGAGCAGAACATTCGTAGAACCCATAGTGAGCACTTCTTCGAATACCCGAGAGTCTCGATCATTTACAGACGCACTTCCAATGCTAACCGACTACTGTCGAGCTGTGAAGCATCGTTCGGCAGGAATAATGGAATAGCACGATTTAACAGGACGTCCCGAGCGTGGCTGATCATGGAGCACTTTCTCTGCATTTCCTGAAGCTGGAACTTTATTTACCCATCGTCCAACTGCCCACCTGTCATCCTCAGCATCGCCATACACTGCGCACAAGTGTTTGTGGATGCTCGCCACGGTTTCAATAACAGCACTCTGCTTGTAACGCGAGTCGTATGTGGACGCCATTTTGAGGCTCTATTACGGCTCTGCCATCAGCCGGAATGCTTCGAAACTTCACCGGCGCACAGAATAAACATCAAATGTGAAGCACCGGTAAGGACGTTTGCCAAAGTATATTAATAGATTTTTTTAATGTGGGTTATTAGCCTACTTACTGAACGGCCCACGTAGTTTAGACGTCGGTCGGCCTTAAGCTAGATGGCAAATGAATTGTCTTCACAACAGCAGGGGACTGCATAGTAGATCATCCAATTAGCAAAAACAAACCTTATTCGTGGGAATTACCGTAGTTCCTGGGACCTTTGGTTGATTACGAATGGAATGTAAGTATCTAACGATATAAATATAAATATAAGTAATAACAAATTTAGATTTTTTTCTTTTCTTCTACCTTTACTTATTTACCTTGCTTCCTGACGAATTTTATTAATTTACGTCAGTTGCAAGTGCCCTACAGGTTTTGTCCAGTGAGTTTGCGATTATCAAGAAACGTCAGCATCTTTGTATTGCACTGACTCAGAAACTTCAATTCTTGACGTCGTTAATGCGTCGTGTATCTTAGTAAGATATATAAATTTCCACTGGATGCCTTAAACCGTTCCCGGCAGATATACAGATAGGCGGAAAACGAAGTTATTCTGTAACGATTTCTTTTTTTTTTCGATTATAATAGCAAACTTTAAAAAGGCAAAATGACAGAAAGGAGTCAAGCAGAAGGTACACATTTGCTCGACGAAATGAGACAGAATATTAAATGGCATGTAATGGGCAAGCTGAAGTAAAATAATAATAATAATAATAATAACTCGTTTCGTTGAACAAATGCTTTTACCCCATAGGAGAACTTCCACAGACAGAAAAATAGGTTTTAAGCTATTTTATAAGTAGATGTAGCACAATAGCATTTCATAATATAAAGCCTTTTCATTGTAAAACACTTGTGTTAAATGAAACAGCTTTTACCGGTAACAGACCAGATTCTACAGCAGTTACGGAATGCTGATGTAATGTAACTTCATCTTTGGCACAACTTTATCAGCTCATACCTTAGGCTCCAGATAATTAGATCTATCGGTAAAAGCAAAGGTGAAAACCTACACATACAATAGGAACATTAAACATTTACTATACAAAAGTTCATTATCCTGTATTAAAACTTTTGCAATTCGTACTCACTACATTTAATGCTGACATAATTCATCTTTTACAGACCTCATCAAACGAGTAATGAAATAACGTGCATATTCCGGAATTTGTTACAGAATAAAAAAGTCTCTGCAATTTTTAGTGCCGCACCGGTATATGCGGAGCTTTATTCGAGTAGCTGAATCTGTTTCATAATTTTCTGACTTTAGGCATGCATGCAGCTTAACAATGAGTATATAGTTTGTGACTCTGTAGCTTAGCTTTTGCTTTGCAGCTCATACCTCCGGCTACTTCATACGTCATAGCTGCGGAAATTCCCGTCTGTCGGAACACGGAATATTAATCCGGTTGCTTTTATTCATCTCAGAAGTTTTTTGTTACCTGTTGAAAACTTCTACATTCTCTGCCTCGCTAGTTAATCCTCTACGCCATGCTGTAGCAGAATTTCTCAAACGAAATGAAGACGGCTATTTTAGTCGCTTTATACGGATCAGTGCATTTTCTGCTTAGGGCCACGTGTTGCTTACATTTCTTATACGAATAAATTGCTTCGTTTGCTAAACTAATCCTGATACGGTAGGTACTTAATGTTCGAATATTTTTCGTTCTTACTTTTTTCTTAATTTTTATTAATTTTTTAAGTAACACAAATAATGCCTCTGCAGTTACCACGTAAGGTTAATAAAAGCCGGCCGCGGTGCCCGAGGAGACTGAGGCGCTCCAGTCACGGTCTGCACGGCCACTACGGTCGGGGGTTCGAATCCCCCCTCAGGCATGGCTATTTGTGCCGTCCTTAGTCTTAGGTAGTTCATAAGTAGTTTGTAAGCTTAGGGACTGATGACCCCGTAGTTAAGTCCTATAAGTCCTACAAACATTTGAACATTCTGAATTTGGTTAATAAAATAACCGCTGTGTAAATGTTCCTTGATACCACAGACCAAAGATAACATACTCTGCGGGTGTCCCTATCTCTGCCGTGTTGTGATTTGAATCTAACGTTCTGCCCCGAGTCACATGACTGCGTTTCCTTAACCAGTTTTTTCTCATTTATAGCTGAAATCAAGCATTCATTTCAACATTAAAACGATGGTAATTTCGTAGATGTGTTACCTAGAATGGCTGTGATATGTATCGACACGACAGCTATCGAACAAGCGAATATTGCAGTTACATAGATGTAAACGTTACAACAAAACGTTTCCTTCACGAGGATTGTTAATTTACTTACCAGACAAGGAAATATCGATAACCTGTCCACCACAGAGCACGAACAGCATTAATAATTCATTTCTTGGCGATCGCGAATTATTATTGTCCTTATTTTATGTTTCTTTAAGGCGTTAGTGTTAGGCACCTCTTAACTACATTTGCTTGTTTGATATCTATCGTTTCGATTTATAACGAGGCCTATTACGTTTGGAGGGGGCCGTTGTGCTATGTAACACATCTACTAAATTACCGAACCGGCTTCTCGTATTCTTACTACACATGTAGCTGTAAAGGTAATGTAATTTCTAAAAAAAATTAATGTTACTAATGCGATGATTATAGTTTTTATATTGTCAGATCAAATGTAGTAATAGTTTATTTTACAAGAAGGAAATTATATATTCTCTCTGTTTGTGTTGCACTAGGTAATAATGTAATAATCGATAGGAAGGCAGCTGCTCCTGACAAGTAAGTCATTTCTGGTGAATTTTTGCTTTTAATTGCGTTGTAGATTAAGATGAATACAACAGACTAATCATTATACCTGTAAACCGAAATCTAATTGTCACGTGCATCGGTAATGTTTCACATCACATTACTTTATTGTAAACAGCCAATTGTTAAGGTACTGGCTTCACCGTATTTACAGCATCACAGTTTGTACAGAAGTATTAAAATTTGAACTCTCTTAACTGTGCAAAAATCTGACACGTAAGAAAACAGATGCTGCTTATCAAACCCGATTTTCTCTCTTATACTTATGCGGAAGCTGTAAACTAAATGACACCAATGCAAATAAAAAAAAGTATTCAGTTAATTCTGTTGCTTATATAAAAAAAAAACGGCCAAACGTTACACCTAGGAATATGTAAGAACTATTACCATCGCATTAATATTAGAACTGCGAAGAAATAACGTATAACTGTACTACTAAATGTGTAAATGCGATAACGCCTTTGTTGTTAAAATCAGTGCTAGATTTCAGTTACAAATGAAAAAAACTACAACTAAAGATGTTCAAATGTTTGTAAATCCACAGGACTTAACTGCTGCGGTTATCAGTCCTTAGGCTTACAAACTACTTAAACTTACTTATTTTAACTTATGCTAAGGATAACACACACACACACACACACACACACACACACACACACACACACACGAGGGAGGACTCGAACATCCGACGGCGAGCTACCGAGCGGTCCGCGGCAAGGCGCCTTACAGCGCTCAGCCCCAACTGTCAACTCGACTTCACATTGCTCGTAAAGACGAAAACCGCTTCTTGCTCCGACTCACGTGACTTAAATGTTGATTTCAGTGTAATTACGTCATGCGTAGTCCAAGGAGGAGGAAAGAAGCTTAGGGTTTAACGTGCCGTCGACAGCTTGGTCGATAGAGACAATGCTAATTATCGGAGTTTTAAATAAGGATGGGGAAAGAAATCGGTCGTCCCTTTAAAAGGAACAATCTCGGCATTTGCTTAAAGTGATTCAGGGAAATCACGGAGAACCTAAATATGTGTGTTACACTGGCAGTCCAAGATATATTTGGTCTATGCTTGATAGTACGCACCGGCATAAATTTCTTCTCTACTTCTGAAAAGACAATAAGAATTAGGCCCAAAGAAAACAGTGAATATCTCGGCAAGAGACTTGTCGCTGGAAGTGGTACTGGACAAAAGGATTGAGCAGTGAAAGCATGTCCCACTACTAAAGACCCCTCATCCATCGTCGGATTAACAGTTGATGTATATTTGGAAACATCAATGTTGGCCTCGCTTAAATCGTTTACACTTTATTGCAATGAAGAACACACCCAACGTACGAAAGAAATTCAAGCGCAATGCTGTTGCCAGCCTTGAGTGTCTAAAAACACTGCGAATGGCATTCACGTCAGTGACTTGAAGAAGTTTAGTTCTTGCTACTTTCACAATTGTCGACGTTTTAGGACGTTTCTGGACGACCAGAAAAACTCTAACGGGAGTCTTACATATTTTTGTGGCACAAGTCATCCCAGTGGAGCTGTATAAAACAACGATGACTACAAATATAGTTCCAATGTGTTGAGTTTAAAGCAGTGACCTAGATTTAATCTCGTAAATCGGTTACAAAATCAAGCGTAACTCTCAAACCACTTGATGTGATAAACATTATGAATCTAAGTATGAACTGAAGTTTCCACTGAACGACTAGCTGTTTTGACGGTTCAAGATGAACTATGTGATTCAGCAGGCACTTCCTCCGATAGACAAATCATTATTTGCTCGTCGAATTCACATACGTACCGCCTAAAAAAATGACGAATTGCATAGCCACGTTCGGAATTCGCACGCATTGCTGTTCCGCTCATCTCAGCAACTTCCTTTTCCAAAGACGTTCAATGAGAAATATAGTTTTCGTTAGTTCTCAGTGGTCAAGGACTTTTATGGCAGAAAACATCTCATAAAACTTCATAACGAGATACTAAGATCCCATTCGATAAAGACGAACAATTAAGTACCAAAAAAAAAAAAAAAAAAAAATATTACGGCCAACAGCTGAAAAGCGATGCTAACTGTGTTCATGTAAAAGAGTCATCCCAGTCGCGGGTGCCTATTTCCCACAGCTGTCATGAAAATGTAGGGGCAGGTATACAGTATAAACTTCGCGTGATCAGCATGACAACTTGTGTAACCGTCGTAATAAGCCGACGTTAATACCATAGGCTCTTTTATTACATGTGTGATTCATCGTTGCTGTCGCCTGAAGGGATGATACGGTGGCAAAAGAGAGGACGCTTTTGCACATACGAGCGGAGACGGCCGTGCAACAACAAACTGCAGGTAGCGGCGCAAAGTAATAAACCAGGCCCACAAGGAACTTCGCTTAGTTGCTACATCGTTACTCGTGACGAGAACATGTGTACCTGAGTTTTAATAAATTGAGAAGTTCTCGGTTCCTCGCCGTGTGAGAAGTCCTATGTGGCTTTTCAGAGGTAGCTTCTTCCAGGAATTAATTTCACGTCTCCCTCACTAGAATACGTTGACGGCAAGATCATAGGAGTTCTTGGAGTAAAACTGGTATAATTACATAAGACAGGGTTTTTATACTTGTAATACTCTCATATCCAAGAGTCATTAAAGCAAAATAAAAAAATTATCAACTTTTTTAATATTCTCATTTCCAACAGTCTTTAAGGCTCAATGTAAAAAGAAGCTTGTAACTTCGGCTGTTATTAAATAATGAAAGAGCACACTGAACGAAACTTTCACTCTGCAGTGGACTGTGCGCTGATATGAAACTTAAAACTGTGTACCGCAACCGGGATTCAAACCTGGGACCTTTGCCTGAAGCTTGGAAAGTAGGAGGCGAGGTTCTGACATTTATTTTATTTACTTATAAGTAAAGTTGTGAGGACGAACCGTATAGCTCTGTCAGTAGAGCGCTTGTCCGCAAAAGACAAAAGGTCCCAGGTTCGGGTTTCGGTTCCGGCACACAATTTTAATCTGCCCGGAAGTTTCACGGCTGGGCGTGACCGTAAGCATTAATAATTAAAAGCTGTTGCAGCATACACGCCCTGAACTAGCGTTAAAAGTAAATAATTTATCAAACAGAGCGTATGTACCGGATGAGTGTTAGTTGAGGAAACAAAGCATCTGTGCTACATTACAAACTTGTCGCTGGTATTTTCTCATGTGAGAACTCAAGACATGTGTACCTGATAAGGGTACCTGAAGCTCGTCCTTCCTTTAGTTGTTCAACAGACGGTTATGAGAAATGCTGGATTCACCTCTCCACCTCTCCCTTTACCCTTCCTGAACAATGACGAGCACATTTTCGGTCTTCTGGGGAGCGTGCGCCGACGCGAAATTTCTTGGCAGATTAAAACTGGGTGACGAACTAGAATCTCGAAACCGGGACCTTTCATGTTCGTGTGCGGTAGCCACTGAACTTCTCTTACGCGCCTCAAAGTCCGTCCTCACAGCTTTACTTCGTCTATTACCTCGTTACCTACCTTCTAAATTTTACGGAAGTTCTCCTAGTAATCTCGAAAGACATGTTCCAATTCAAATGTTTGTAGAGCTTATGGGACTTAACTACGGGGTCATCAGTCCCTAAACTTACAAACTACTTATGAACTAGCTAACACTCAGGACGGCACAAATATCCATGCCCGAGGAGGGATTCGAACCCCCGACCGTAGTGGCCGTGCAGACTGTGACTGACGCGCCGCAGAACGCTCGGCCACCGCGGCCGGCAAAAGACATGTCTTCGAATTATTATCTTCCAGAGACAAGTTGCACGCTAAAGACCAAGGTCCCGAATTAGAGCCTCCGTGCGTCACAAATTTTTAATCTGCCAGGAAATTTCATATAAAAAACACATTCCTATTAGACGGGGGAAAATGTATGTGTGTACAAATGAGGTACACTCGAGTGTTAGGATGCGTAATTCTTCGCATCCAACAGTCCACACGTAGCATCCACCGTGTCGTAGCGTCGCAGTATCGGATAATTCCCGACTCGAGTTAAGTTGCCCTCTTCTGCAGGCCTGTAGTGTTGTAACGGGCACATACAAAAAGAACTACATTTTCTTACACGCGACCTGAAAATAGCTGCACATTATTCGACTAATTTCGTCACCTGATTAGAGACAGCCACGATTAAGTTACAAATTTGTGTGCAGTGAAACGAAATAATCGTAAGACATTACTGGCAGGCAGACTGTATCCAGGGTTGTTCGAGCGCCGAGTGCAATTATTTTTATCTGACACTACTTCGGCGAATTGCGAGCAGATGAGGACAACACATAACATAGAATCTGAACTCTCTGGAAGGTATCGAAAGCGCAGAAAGTTATCATTGGCGCCAAGAAAGAGTAAGGAGTGACTGTGCTAACGAAACGATAGCGCGGCACTCAGAAGAAATGTTAAGTTGATGGGCAACAAAGAGGGCACTCAAAGTGGAGCTCGGGGGGATTAAAGTAAATGCAACGAAAGAAGAAAGGGCTGTTCCTGTTAGGCAGCAACATTCAACGGTATTATGAACAATACAAAGAATTACTAACTATGCGAAAAGTTCACATTTTTTATTACAAAGAACTGGATTTCAAGATTAACAAGGAAGCTCTTGAGAAAATTTTCCTGCCTACGGGCTTTTGTTCTGAATTGTTCCACAATTAAAGAGCCAACGTGTGCGCGAAATAACTGTTTTAAGAAAGGCATTCTACTTCATATTAATTCTTAAAAAAAAAAAAGAAACCAAGTGGTTTATTCAGACCAAACGTACACGTTAATCTGTAAATAGGCTTTAGCACAGTGAAGATCTATGGGTAGTATTGATAAACAAAAGCGCCGGCGAAGCCGGCCGCGGTGGCCGGGCGGTCTGCGGCTCGTCAGTCACGTTCTGCACGGCCACTACGGTCGGGGGTTCGAATCCTCCCTCGGGCATGGATATTTGTGCCGTCCTTAGTGTTAGCTAGTTCATGAGTAGTTTGTAAGTTTAGGGACTGATGACCCCGCAGTCCAATAAGCTTAACAAACATTTTTTTGCGCCGGCCAATGTTTAGGTATTGTTCAACGCATGGCATTGGTGTGTAGACCTGTGGACACTTCTAAGGAAAAAAGTGCATACTTTTTGTATCGCGAGTGCAGCTAGTGGTGCAGAAGTACGAGAGCTGTTCAAATGAGAAGGTACGAAACGTCTTAAAAACCAAACCGTTTGAAATTTGAATATGCCTGTTTGGGATAACTGGTGCAACATCTAGGCACGCGAAGCATGCTTCGCACGTTCCCGTAAAATATTCATAGCAACGCCCTCAGCAGGCAAGTTCATGTTCACCGTCTTTTACGACATCCTAAGTCCGATACTCGTCGAATTCCTCGAACACGGAAAAATCGTTAACGTTGACGTGTACTGTGAGACACTTCTCGGAGTGAAGCTCTTCAACTCGGACGACGAACAGGACACAGTAGAGGACTGGCTCTTGTCAAAGTCACAGGAATTCATCTCGTTAAACAATGCTCTGGCCTCTGGATAAAGACTAATTATACACACAGTGTCTTTTCATATCCCTCGTACAAATTAAATCTTCATACCGAATGTCGTATTTGTACTGCATGAACAGGCGATAAACTTCTTTCCTTTCATCATTTTACTGGGTCTGTGAAGCGAGTAAAGGTTTAAAATCAGGTTAAGATTTGTTGCAAATCGACAAGTGCTATCATTCTCAAATAGTGAATGACAGATGTCACAGTTCACGCGTATGATAATGCGCGTATCACTCTTCATCACATCTTCGGCGCGGTGTAAAGGCGGAGCGCTCTAACATGCCTTGTCGCGGAGCACGCAGTTGCTCCCCGTCGGCGGTTCGAGTCCTCCCTCGGCAATGGAGATGTGTGTTGTTCTTAGGTCAGTTTAGGTTAGCATCCGCCTTTCTTATCTGTTTTTGGCGCATTGAAGATTCATCAAAAATAAGTCATATGTGGTAAAATACCTTATAACTATCAATTAAGAGACGCATCAACTGCAATAGCCTTCAGAAGATCCGATCACGGATAATTTTGAAGATACTGCTCCCAACTTAGCAAGAATAGCCGTGTGGTTAGCGGCATCGCGCTGCGTTGTGGAAGGTATTGGGTTCGAGATCAGCTACAAACAATTTTTTTAACCCAATCTTCAAATGTCTGTAAATCTATCGGACCAAACTGCGTGATCATCAGTCCTTAGTTTACAAACTACTTAAACCTAGGTAAACTAACCTTCGGACAAACACACACCCATGCCCCAGTGAGGACTCGAACCTCCACGGCGAGCAACCCCGCGCTTGGCAGCGAGATGCTTTAGACCGCTAGGCTACTCCACCGCGGCCCCAATATTTTTTATAGCAGATACGGGAACAACAATGAGTTTTGTATTATTACTTGCCACATATCGTTGGACGTTTTAGCAAATGTGTCGCGATTTTGAGAGTAACGAACAAATATTTAACTGTTTCAAAAGATGTGGGGGAGAGCTGCTTTAAGCATATGCGTAAGGTTAGGAGGGGATTAATTTAGACAACTTTGTCGATGGAGAAAAACAGCGATGTATTTGGTATGATTAATATTACAAAAACAGTCCTGATCGCAAAAATTAACAGTTTTCATTGACCAGTTTCGACCTGATGTAGGTCATCTTCGGAACAAAATGTAGCCCATGTGGCCAGTGCAGGACTCGACAGGGCTAGGCTGTCCTGGCTGTTCTGCTGCCAGCTGGTAACAGTTACCCACCACAGCCGAGTCCAGGACTGGCCACATGGGCTACAAAATGTTCAAATGTTTGTAGAGTCTATGGGACTTAACTACGGGGTCATCAGTCCCTAAACTTACAAACTAATTATGAACTACTTACAACTAAGGACGGAACAAATATCCATGCCCGAGGGGGGATTCGAACCCCCGACCGTGGTGGCCGTGCGGACCGTGACTGGAGCGCCTCAATCCCCTCGGCCACCGCGGCCAGCCATGGGCTACATTTTGTTCCGAAGATGACCTACATCAGGGCGAAACTGGCCAATAAAAACTGTTAAATGTTTTGCGATGAAGACTGTTTCTGTAATATTAATTAGGAGGGGATACTGATAACTGTCACGTGACGTTGGTACAGTTGCGTAAGAGTGTTTTAGTGTTCATGTGCATATTTTATGTTCTTGGTGTTTGTTATCAAAGAAAAATCTGACGCCGCGCGGAGGAAGGAGGCGCCGGGGGCCGGAACATCGACGTGCCGAGCAGAGGAGGCGGCGCCACTGTCTAGACCCGGCACTCAAAGAAGTGAACCCCCAGTCACTTTAAGCACGACCACAGAGTAACATACACAGAGGAGCAGCCCCCTCTAAACCACTGTCCTACGCTCCCCTCGTAGTTCCGTAAGATGCTAGCAGGTGTCAGGCGAATCGCTGGCTTAGGGTGCCTCTCGCACGTCAGAGGGTAGCGTGGAGGGGAGGCTGAGGGGAGAGCTTCTGACGCCTGTCACGAGGCCACGGCTGTGTCCGGCTTTCTGGCGTTTGAGGGGAGGTGGTGGTGGGGACAGATGCTACCTGCCGCCTGCTTTGGCCAGTTTAAAGGGCTGCTTCTGACCACAGCGCCATCCCGGGACATCTTACGGAACTGCTGGAAACCCTCCCTCCAAGCACCCCTGAGCGTAGGACCGGGCCCTTACGGAGGTTTCCCGTCTCTATATATATCTGTCTGTGGCACGATCCGCCACTGTGTGCTATTCGGGAAGAGGTGATGTAAGTGACAGCGGTGAACACCTTGACGGAAGTCGAGTGATCTACGTGGGTAGGCTATGATTACGTTCCTACTGGAATCCGAGAGTAAGCGACGCTGCAGCAGGACGGAGACAATCACTCCTGCTAGATTAAACTGCTCGCGCGCCGTATTAAGCCGGCAGACGCGAGGTGCAGTATTCGCGGGTATCAATTACTGTGGCGACCCAGCAGAGGCAGCCGCCGCGTCCGCTCCCCGCAGCACGGCCACGCATGTGCATTTCATTATCTTTAATAACCCAGTTTTACGGCCGGGCGTAAATCATAGCCCCGAAAATGCACGCGAGCCATTAAATTTGGGCCGTAGTTAATTGGCGCGCGGCTGCGATTGTGCGGCTCTTTTATAGTCGGTGAGGGGCGACCAGAAGAAGGCCCCCGCATCGTAAAAGCCGCCCCCGCTACGGTAGCTTCTCTTCTCAGAAAGGCCGCCTCTCATTTCAGCGCGCCAGCACTAGCGCCTCGCTGGCTTTCTCCGAACGCCGGAGAGCGCCGACGCCCGACTGCTGCGCGAACCAATCCCCCTGGCCCTCCCCCGTTCACCCGGCGCTTGCGACCTAATTACCAAGGGGGAGCACTGCGCGAGGCGGGCATCTCGTCAACATCCGGCACCCAACTTCACGTTTTTCATACGTGTTACCCTCCTTCATCTTGTATCTCGTAACAATTCCATTCTTCACCACCTCATTTTTACTAATGATATGCGCCGTACCGGTATTTCAACTTTGAGCAGGACACTTTGTCCGATGCGGTGTGCCTCCTATGCTTTTCTTTTTCTGATAGGTAATGTCGACACAGCTGACTAAGATCTTGGTAGCTACGGTGTAACGCCACAGTCTACACAATCGCGAACGCGGCGTAGTAGCCAAGAGCATTGAGGCGCTCTCTTCCGATGCGCGAGGCAGTTCCCCCTCGGTGTTTCGAAACCACCCTTGGGCACGGATGTTTGTGATATCTTTAGTGTAATACAAGCAACTCATTGTTCAATGGAGCGATCTATAATTGTTTAATAATGACTTTGCAGCCAAGATCGCAATTTTCATTTATTATGTTATCTTCAGACCTTTCGCGTTTTACATAACTTCACAAAATTTTCTACATACTAGAAGAGTACATCCAGGTTGAGGCGACACCGAACATAAAATTTCTAGTCACAAATAAAATATATACATCCATCTTCCAATGGTTCTGAAACGAGGTTCTTCAAAGTCTAAGTTAAATATTAATTGAAGTACCTCGCTTCAGAATCATTGGAAGATGGATGTATATATTTTATTTGTGACTGGAAATTTTATGTTTGGTGACGCCTCAACCTGGATGTACTATTTTAGTATGAAAAAATGTTGTGAAGTTATGTAAAACACGACAGGTTTGAAGATGGCGTCGAGCACGCCGAAACCGGTAACATAATAAATGAAAAATGCTATCTTGGCTGCAAAATCATTATTAAATCTTTAGTATAAGTTAGTTAATAAGTAATTTGTAAGTTTAGGGACTGATGGCCACGCAGTTAAGCCCCATAAGCTTAACAAACACTTGAACATACAGTCACGACACTCACTGCTGTGAAAGCTGTAACCAACTGACAGTTGCAACGACACTAGCGCTCCTAGTGGTGGGAAAGCCGCCGAAGGAGTGACGTTTCTTTATAATTATTTTTGTACGTAATTAATAATTGTGTGTTACAAACATTAATAAAATACTGACAAACATAATATGGAAATTAATGTAAAAAACAGTCGAATTTAACTGATTCAGTGGTATAAACAACGACTTCGCCATGAAAAAATACATACCAATAATTTTATATTTGACAGCTTATTCTGCTGAAGGTATGGAGAATGTAAACATACAACAAATATAAATTTGTATTATGGTCTCTTCTAACTACGACAGGCAGTTTTATGACGTCTATAAATTCGGTATGGGGCTAATTATTCGCACCTTGACATCCTACTCATCTTTCTTACACGCACATATTTTTAAGTGTAATTACTTCAACTTAAAAATTCAATCTTTTGAAGATTCTTGCCATTTGTGGTTCAGCTGTAGCAACAATTATGGAATTGGGCACTTGTTTGTCGGAAAACAGTTTGATTCCTTTCGCCGTTTTACCACTACGTAGTCCTCCAAAAAAGTCCAGCAACAAAAGTCCTTGGGCGTCCCAGAAAACGGTGAGTAGCACTTTACCTGCAGACGGAGTGCTTCTTTCTGACAGGTGATGACGGATGTTTCCACTCCACGGATGCGGCCTTCGATTCGGACGTGTAATGGTGGACCCACGTTTTATCCCCCGTCACGATTCGAAACAGAAAGTCATCTCCCTGATCGCGGGCGTCCTCTACCCAATGGTGTATCGTTGTCCTGTACGTGCGTGTTCGCCTTGTGTGTCGTCATTCGCCCATAGCCGTTCAGGCTACTTCCGTATGCAGCGCCCTTTTTGAAGCTTATAAAGCGGTTTACCAAATATCTCAATGTACTTGGAAGTTATGTGTTATCTTTAATGTTTCATGTTCATCCTTTCATGCAGAGTCGAAAGGGGACACTTATTTTGCAACTCTCCGTCATTCAAATGTTTGTAAAGCTTATGGGACTTAACTGCGGGGTCATCAGTCCCTTTACTTACAAACTACCTTATACTAAAGACAGCACAGACAACCATGCCCGACGGGAGATTTGAACCCCCGACGGGGAACGGCATCGCGCATCGTAGCATAACGCCTCAATGCGCTCGGCCGCTCCGCCGCGGCAAACAATAAGGCCCCTCAAGTACAGCGCTTTTCTCTACAACAACTAGGAACATGGCTCACTCCTTTTATTCTGTCGAAGAACTCCTTAAAAGTTAAACATTTAAGCTAATTCATTTTTTTTTCTTTATTGACCCTTTTCACTTTGTCTTAAGATTGTCGTGTGCATAGGAGTACTTAAAAATTTTCTATTACCATTCTTGTGTAAAAATTCATGTATGGACTTGTTCCAGGCCGGCCGCGGTGGCCGAGGCGATTGAGGCGCACCAGTCACGGTCTGCACGGCCACTACGGTCGGGGGTTCGAATCCCCCCTCGGGCATGGATATTTGTGCCGTCCTTAGGATTAGCTAGTTCATAAGTAGTTTGTAAGTTTAGGGACTGATGACCTCGTAGTTAAGTAACATAAGCTATACAAACATTTGAACATTTGATTTGAACTTTTTCCATGACCACGGAGTCTCACTCGTCAATTGGGTCCTATGGAACAGAAAATAAAAATAAATGTCAAATAAATGTCTTGGAAACAGGACCGAGGGCAGAGACAAGAGAAATAGAAAAATTTAACTTTGTCGAAGGTGGTTACCCACTTCCTTTTCTCACTTTTAGGTTACTCGCTGTGTGTAGCTCTGTGCTGAGATGAAGCCCACCCTCGTTCAAGTGGAGCAAGTCATTTCAGTGGCACTGCGCGCCCTTCTTCCGCCCGTTAGAGAGCTGCCGCCCCCTCCGCCGTGTACCCCGCAAGCGGCGAGCGGCTGTGGTAGACAAACCGGCGGCGACAAGAAACGCCCTCCTGGGGGCACAGCGACAGCGCTAAGTTGCCGGGGAGGAGGCGCGCCCCGGCCGGAGTGTCCGCTGATCCCCGGGGGCGGCGGCGTCTAACGCGGGCCATGCAGATGCGGCAAGGCGCTGACATTTGCAAGTCGCCGCCCGCCGCCTAAATTAACGCGCCTCGTCTCGCAGAGATACCGCCGCACTCTCTCCGCGGCCCCGTTTGCATCTGTTTGCGCGGCGCGTGGCGCGGCCGCATTGTCGCCGCCAGATGAAGTGCCAGTGGCAACGGCGCCGGCCATCTCGTTACGAGCGGGGCCCAGCGGCGCGCCAAGAATTACGCCAAGTGCCGTCATCCACAGCGGCAGCGGCACGACGACGGAGACAAAGTTCCACGAGCCGAGCAGTGCGGTGCACACGACGCACTTATCTAGCTCACCATCTCATTACCAAGCACTCTTCATTAATTTCCACTCTGTTATCACTTTGCCGAAAAGCCACTGATCCATTTGTTGTCGAGTTCTCTCACTAGGAGACCACGTGGGTATCGGATTTTAGAATTTCTTTATATTTATGGTACGTGACGTTCAGAACTTCAATAACAATCATCCAAAGCCATTCCACGCAAATCTCAAATATTCTCGACAAAATCTATTTTTACGTTTTGCAAGTACACCTAACTACCAACAATTAGAACATGTGCAGCAGGCCTCGGCGGAGTGGCCGAGCGCTCCGATGCGCGAGGCTATTCCCCGTCGGGGGAACGAATCCATGGATGTTTGTGTTGTCTTTATTATAAGTTAGTTTATAAGTAGTTTGTAAGTTTAGAAACTGATGACCCCGCAGTTGAGTCCATTAAGCTAAAGAAACATTTAACATTTGAACTTGCAGCAGGTGTCTTTGTAGCTCAGGTAGTAGCATTCTGGCCTCACAACCACAAAGTCGGTGGTTCTAATCTCGCAGTGTCAGGTGTTGTTTTAGAATTCAGTTACCTCAAACATTTTGGGATCTGTAACTCCACGTGTTGGGTCAGTTCTTTATCTATGTAGACGAGCTCAGCATCTTGTCATCACCAGAAACGATGATTGAGTGTTTTAGCTGCTTGGAAAGCCATTAGTAGCTACTGAGATGACTTTCCAGAAACAGCGTAGAAGCTCTTCACAAACTGAACACTTTTTATGCAGGACTACTGATGTTGTAAAACATTAAAAAATCTATATGTTCATATATAAATTAATAATCCACACAACTCTCATATAATTTAGGGTTGGCGGTTTTTAATTTGTAATCTACAACACATGTGACATTATTACGTTCTGTAGTGATTTACGCTAAATAAATAAATAGTTTAAAAAGAACGAACTACGAATCAGGTTATCGAACAAGGAAGCCTAAAGAAGCAGCCTCATATTTGCGTGATTTACATCCGTTCTTAAGACGATTTTTAAGACCCAGTTGCGTACAGGAAAGTATCTTCGTCCTTGCACCATCGTAAGGAACTGGAGAAAACTTCTATTTGGTGGAAAGAGTGACAGACCTGTTTGAACGTCGTTAAATTTTCTCTATAAGATAAGGATCTGATCTGTAAGGGAAAAAAAAGTACAAAACCTTCAGTCAGCTCTATTTCGACTCGCTGTAAGTTACAAGTTTTGACACCTTGAACAACGTAAAAATGGGGTAAGTCGGGGCCCAGCAAAAGACCTCTGATTGAACGACGTTACCCATTCGTTTCCCGTTTTCGGAAAGATGACAATTCAAATTTACGTCCGATTATCTCGATTAACATTTTCCTCGATTTTCTTAAATCACTCCAGGCAAATGCCATGGAACGGCACGGCCGAGTTCCTTGACCATTCTTGAAATATTCAGAATCATGTTCCGCGCGAAATGACCAATGATGCCGACGGGACGTACAAAATGTTCAAACGTTTGTTAAGCTTATGGGACTTAACTGCGGGGTCATCAGTCCCCAAACTTACAAACTACTTATGAACTACTTACAAACTAGGACGGCACAAATATCCATGCCCGATGGGGGATTCGAACCCCCGACCGCAGTGGCCGTGCAGACCGTGACTGGAGCGCCTCAGTCCCCTCGGCCACCGCGGCCGGCGGGACGTACAACCCTAACGTTTCATTCTTTCTTTCTTTCCTTCCTTCCTCGGACACAATCTTCATGAGATTGCAGGAAACGATGTTAATGTGTGTATTGCCAGAAAAAACAATTTCGTATTTTTTAAAATAATTGTTGGTAACATTCCACAGTTTCTTTATGATTTGTTCTATTCTAGAATTCTTTACCACCTTATTTAGACAACTTGCCGTTCTTTCTCTCTAGGTTATAGTCTTTTCAAAAACGAATCTTATTCATGTCAGTATTATTATTACCAAATCGAATTAATAATTATGTGGCCTATTTTCTCGATATCCACGGCATTGTAAATTACGTAGTTTGATTTACGGAAGGGTGTGAGATAGGTGACACATTAATATGAGATATGAAACATGTACTCGGCACAATACATGTTCGGCATCAGGGACAGAAAAGTGTACGCCAGTTTCTCCACAAAGGGGCACTACACGGTACATGAGAATGACAATGGGGCTGTGGCAGAACGAATCTACTGCGTAAAATAGGGTGCTGGTAATTTCAGAGGTACGGTACGAATTAATGCGGTCGCCTTTTACGCCTTGAATTGGCCATTATCGGTGGCTCCTCCTGTAGTGGGCGGGCGAGAGCAGTCTGTGAGCAGAGACAAATGGAAGACGGGTAGAGGGCGGGCAGTTAGCCGGCAGCAGGGCCGGGCTGCGCTGGCCGACTGCCGGACAGGGAACGGGGCGGAAGGGCCGTGCTCGCTTCCCGCCCTCTTTACGAGCTGATGCTCCCACACGCGGAGTCGACTCCAGTCTGTACCCTCTTGCCGCTCGTCTCAAGCAAACAGCACAGCACGTGGCTATACCTTGATGCTAAAGCCGTCCTCACGCGTGACTTGTTGTCCCAACGTGGCGCAGGCCAGACGTGCTGTCTACCTAGCTACAGCACGCTCTGAAACGAGCCGCTACATCCCACGGAACGTGCTGCTGAATATGATTTGATTCGCGACCGCAGCGCTCTCCAGCGCCCGGTTGCGGGCTGGCGCATTGATCATTGTGTTTACAAAGATGGATGTGCGTAAAATTACACGGTATCTCTCTTAGCAATCGTAGGGAAAAAATGAAATGCTTTCTTATGCTTGCATGTGACATGCAATACTCTTACAGCCGGACGCGGTGGCCGAGGGGACTGAAGCGCTCCAGTCACGGTCTGCACGGCCACTACGATCGGGGGTTCGAATCCACCCTCGGGCATGGATATTTGTGCCGTCCTTAGTATAAGGTAGTTGATAAGTAGTTTGTAAGTTTAGGGACTGGTAACCCCGCAGTTAAGTCCCATAAGCTATACAAACATTTGAGCATTTTTTGAATACTCTTACAGAAATTGTATTTTTTTTCCTTCAAGAAGCACAAAGACGGTATATGTATCTGAAAGTGATTGAGATAATAACGAAATTTACGACAAAATCAATTTTGCCAAAAATTATTTAAAAAATTGGTTCACATGACTACGATTTTACACTTTTACGTCAATAATATATGAACACAGATGTATAAATGAAAACTGAATAGCTTTTTTTAACATTGTAATTTTGGGGGGGGGGGGGGGAAAGAAAAAAATACGTTGTTGGTTTACATGTGACATCGTAATAGGCACAAGTGCAGTGTTGCAACAAGAAATTAAAAGGCAATAAGATATTATGGTGAGAAAACAGGCAAATTAATCTATCGATAGCGCCTCAACTGAAGAGGGCGATACCCGACGCAACGCAGTCCTGTACCGCCAAGTACTATCCACTGCTCTGAACAATAGCCCTCGCCGTGCGAGGCAGCGCCAGAGACGACCCTCGGCCAGTATTTCGCAACCCTCCAGCAGGCAAGCGGATTGGAGCGGCCGGTACGGAAATCTCCCTCAGCTGCCTCGCCACAATGGCGTAACGTGCTTGCAGAGCGCCTGGTCAGTGGCCAGCCCGAGGATCAGCAACTCTCGCCAGCGTTCTGCCCCGGAGTGGCTTTCGAGGGGCCTAGGCTGCCAACGCCAAACAGTCTCTGACAAGAGTTCCGACGGCTAGCCAGCAGTACTTCACATCCTGAGCCACAGACCGTAACAAATAAAATACAAAAATAAAACTGCCTTCAATACATGTTCTATTAATTGCCTTTTGAATCTGGCAGTGTTATTATGTTCCAGAGTTTGGTTCCTGCTACTGAAAAGGACTTCGAGGAAGAGATTTTGCTCTAACAGAAACGAGTAATTTTTTATGCTGTGATTCTTGAAGTTTTCCAGACATGGCGTGCTCGATGAAGTATCGGGAATGAAGCCGGATAACGACGACCTCCTGGCACGATATTTCCGACTGCCAATCGTTCAGCCAACTTCATGTGAGTGTCAGACACTGGAGATTGCTAGTTCACGTGTATGCCTTCACAGCGAAAATTGGCGAAGTTACACATGTGCAAGTGCCGTCTATCGAGTTTCGCGCCCTCTACGTATGCAGATCTAAATCTGGCGCACACGCGCATGCGCAAAGGCGAAACTAAATGTCTGACCTGTATCGAATAGCGCACAAAAACCCAAATGTCAAATCGCCAAACTTGTCTTTATGAATAATTTTCTCTCTCTCTAAAGATAGTACAGATGAGGAGATGGTTGCAGAAGGCCGAAATCGTCTGAGTACAGACGACGCACAGTGCATGAAAAGTGCGTGGAACATGATCGTCACACCCGTATTTCGCAACCCATTAAGTCGGCCATAGCCCAACAGGACAGTCTATAGATTATTCTACCACAGAAATCACGGCTACGACGAGATCCTTTTGGGATTCATTGATTAAAGAATCTGTGGAAATACGCTGGTCACAAGATCTTATTAATAGTGACGGTGGTTTTCAACTGGGCCCGGCTTGGAACACTGTGATCTCTTTAATGTCTTCAGAGATAATAAAACATTCTATTGATAAAGACACGTCTGGCGATAGTTGGAAAAATGTTTTGATTTGACATGTGAGTTTTAGTGAGCGTTCCGACATAAGGCGGACATGTAGTTTTATCTTTGCGATTGCGCCTGCGCGCCATACATCTGGATACACAGAGGTTACGAAATTAGACAGATGGCGCTCATGTAATGGTCGCTTTTGCGAATGTGTCTCCGCGGAATTTTCGCAATATAGACGTCGACGTGAACTAGCAACCTCCAGTGGCTGACACTCACCTCAAGATGCTTTGGCGGACGAAATATCGTGCCCGGAAGTCGATGTTATCCAGTTGCAGTTCCGAAACTTCGACTATTTTTTAGGTTGTTAGAAGATAGGCTAAGGAAAGGCAAATCTACGTATTAGCATTTGCGGATGAGGAGAAAGCTTTTGTCGGAGTTGATTGGAATACACTCTTTCAAATTCTGAAGGTAGCAGGAATAAAATATAGGGAGGGAAGAGTTACATTCAACTTGTAGAAAAATCAGACAGCAATTATTAGAGTCGAAGGTTATGAAAGGGTCGCAATTGTTGGGAAGGGAGTAAGACAGGGTTGTGGCATTGTTCAATCTGTACATTGAGCAAGCTGTGAAGGAATGTAAGGAGAAATTAAGAGAGGGAATTAAAGTTCAGGGAGAGGGAATAAAAAATATTGTGGTTTGTTGACGACACAGTAATTCTGTCAGAGACATCAAATCACCTGTAAGAGCAATTAAATGGAATGGACAGTGTCTCGAAAGGAGCGTATAAGATGAAAATTATCAAGAGCAAAACGAAGGTAATGGAATGCAGTGTTAGCAAAATCAGGCGATGCTGAAGGAATTAAATCAGTTAATGAGACAATAAAAGTAATAGAGTTTTGTTATTTACATATTTTTGGAAACATTTTTGTTTCTCTAGTTTTTGGGTCAATAGCACTCTAAATTTATTAATAAAGAACAGTCTAGAATGCACTGATTTATTTCATTCAACTAGTTTCAGTCTTATTTATACCATCTTCAGGATTTTGTCTCCATCGATATTGTGGAGCTGGCAGGTAGCTGGGAGCATTCCAGTGCGTCACTGCTGTTATTTAGGTAGCAAGATAACTTCTGATGGCCGAAGTAAAGATGACGTAAGATGCAGAATGGCTTTGAGAAGAAATGCGTTTCTGAAGATGCAAAATTTGTTGACATCTGAATGCATTTGTCTGGAGTGTAGAACTGTATGGAAGTGAACCGTGGTCGATAAGGAGTTCGGACAAACAGATGATAGAAGCTTTTGAAATGTGGTGCTGTAGACGAATTCTTAAGATTAGATGGGTAGATCAAGCAACTAATGGGGAGGTGTTCAAAAGAATTGGGGAGAAAAGGTTTTCTGGCATATCCTAAGAGAAGGGATAAGTTGGTTCGACACATTCTGAGGCATTAAGGAATCATCAACTTAGCATTAGAAGGAAGTGTGTGGGACGAATACAGTAAGCCGATTCAAAAGGATGTAGGTTGCCGTACGTATTCTCAGATGAAGAGGCTTGCACAGGACAGGGTAGCGTCTCTCGGTGGTATTCAAGAAACTCGCCACACGACTGTACAAAAACTCGAGACACTCGAACAATCCCTTCATTCTACGCTTGGGAAACTACGATCTCAACCATAGGTGGAAACATAAACGACCCACAACACTTCTCCTCAGAGACTAACCACCTACGGTCATAGTAACCCCCAACTCGCAAACACGATGAATTTGGCGAACCCCCACAGAACAGCAAACCGATTGGCAATGCCAGCTGAGCTCACAGCCGACCAACAGGCAAGGCAGGAAAACCATATTCAGCGCACTAAACACAAACAAACATATACAGTCCCACATATTTAGCCAGTTCTATGACCGAACCGGTCTCATTCTTTATGACGAACCTAGCAAAGTTAACGGTACTCAAATATACCCTTTACTAACATTACCAACCTTCCATGATCTGTCGCAGATAGTATACCGCTACTGCCCTTAAAACCTACCCCACTGTCGCAGAGTTTTTTTTTTTCCCTTGGCTCTTGCCTTGGCACTTTTCTTTTCCTCTGCCCTTACATAGCTTTACCCTTCGTATACCTTTCGACCAATTCTATCTCCGTACTAATGGGTGATCGTGCCCAGACGTACGGATAACATCGCGATTCCCACATCCCGTAATCCACCTTAGCAAACTAACCAAATTACGGAGGTGACAGTAGAACTTTTGTGATGGTCACCACGTTGGTGTGGGCGGGGAGGGGCCCCATCCTTCAAAAAAAATGTTCAAATGTTTGTATAGTCTATGGGACTTAACTACGAGGTCATCAGTCCCTAAACTTACAAACTACTTATGAACTACTTACGAACTAGGACGGCACAAATATCAATTACCGAGGGGGGATTCGAACCCCCGACCGTAGTGGCCGTACAGACCGTGACTGGAGCGCCTTAGTCCCCTCGGGCACCGCGGCCGGCGCCCCATCCTTCCGAAAGGGTAGCGTGAAGAGCTGCATCAAACCAGTCTGTGGACTGAACACCACTACAACATGTTTGTGTACACAGTAATATGTGCAATAACTTCTAGTTAAAGGTGTAACTCTGAGTATACGAGAAGCACTAAAGGTCAGCTAGATCGTCACAAAATGGTGGAACTCGACAAGGACGAGCGGTGAGAAAGATAGGGGCCAATTGTGCGGCTCCGGAGCGTCAGATAAGGCCGAGTCGGCAGTCGCGGAGACCGCCGCCACGGCCGGACAACAATACGGGCTCAATTACGCCTTATCGGCCTTTAATTAAGGGCGAGCTTTATGGGGTGCGCCGCGGCTCGAACCCCCGACCCCGTGGCGGCTCGTGAATTAGCCCGAGAAACGCTAAACCCGCCCCGTAAAAAGCCGACCCGGGAGGAGCTCAGGGCGGACGGCGTGTTCATTATTGCCTCGTCCGCCCGCCGGAAAGGTATTTCATTAGCCGCGCCGCGCCCACAGGAAATATTATGCACCTGCTCCAGGCCAAGCGCTTTTTTCACCCCCTTTCCTCGGCCTCCGCTTCCTCGTACCGAAGTTCACGGACCGGGCAGGCATTATCCGCCCACAGCTCAATGAAACTGCCCTCTTAACTCTCGAGAGTCGCGATGCCGCCCCTGATTTTTATGTAAGGAAATGAAGAATCCTTTTTTTAATATCGACATATTAATACCTGTTACGCAATATTTCGTCCCCCTTAATAAGCTTTTGGCGTTCGACAGCGAAATACGAGAGACGGGTGATGTTTCTAAAAGCTCAAATCTTCCACTTTCCCCGCCTCACGCAAAATAATTTGACAACAACAGTTAACGAGCTCTCGCATCGATTATACCGGCTGTCTCAAGTTGTAAAGTCTAAATCTGTCCGATTAAACACTAATAAATTACTGTGTCCGACAAATGGGGAATAAATTAGTTCGTTAGGGAAGAAAAGTAACAAAAAATCGCACTGACGTGTTTTACGGCCCACTTTAGATTTGTAGTTTTATAAGTTTTTGCAAATATTTTGGACCAAAATAATAATCTAAATAATAAAAAATTAATGAATTAGGGTGTCTGAAACCCTTCTAGGGGAAAAAATTAGGCTATGGCGGGTTACGAACCACCGACCTCAAACATAATAGTCCAACGCCTTGCCCACTACACTACGGCTATCAAACTAAAGAAGAGTCCTTTAATCGCATACTATTGATGGCCGTTGTTAACTGATCCTAATATGGCATTTGTAGACACAATAATTTATCGTACGAAAAACGATGTGTTTTCGTTAATTCTACAGTGCGTTATTGCTTTGAAATAACAACGCGTAAGTTACAATAAGAAAATCATCAAATACGCAACGCAAGATGACGTATGCCAGAGAGAGTTCTGGGCGACGAATGTCACGTGACATCTCCGCACGACTGGTTTTCGTTTATTCAATGGAGGGTGTCAAATCTCCGTGATTTTTGCAAATATGTCTCAAACGATACGAGATATGAAAAAACACCATAAGGGAGCTAAGTTGTAGAGAATTTTCTCCTCTAACAATTAGGTTATTCAATTTTCGTGTCAGATGAACGGTTCGTTTGCAATTACAATTATATTACAAACTGCTTTTTTGGTATTACTACCGTATTTTTGTCCGAAAAATTTGAAAAGGGGAGGTTCTGGTCACTGGCGGCCTACAATCATCTGTAAAATTTGGTGCTGATCGGTTGAATCAGGGAATACGTTATGGAAAGACAGACAGACAGACATACATACATACATACATCCCAAAATCGCCGTTATTTTTGCAAATATCTTTGAAACGCTACGAGATATGAAAAAACATAAGAGAGCATAGTTGTAGAGAATTTTCTCCTTTACAACTTCGGTTATTCAATTTTCGTGTCAGATGAATAGTTAAGCCGTTATTTTCATTTAAATTTCGAGCTTTCAAAAGACGATCGTAAAGGCCCACTTTTAGTGTTACTACCGTAACCTAAAGTGGGCCAAAACGTTCACGTATGCAGAATGAAGCATCTGCGGAAGTTTATAACAAGCAAGGGTCTCGAACGCGTGAAAATTTTCACTCTATTTTCAGTCTGCGTACATGAATAATTGACGTGCGTGGATTCTGAAAGTATCTGGAGCAATTCGTTTGATTTGTATAATTAACCCAGATAGCGCTGACGTCCTTCCAGGAGGACGGAAACAGCTGCTTATTTATTTTTATTCTTGTCTGTAAGAATTCGTGTACAGTGTCGTATTGTATTTCTTTGAATCGGCTGCTCCCATTGCAGAGCAATTTTAGCTTGAATTGTCGATTGCAGAGTGGTTGGATACAGCTGCAAACACTGAAGACTTCCTCGTAGTTGGGTTTATATTTCTGGAACTTTCTTCAATTTTTGAGACATTTAAAAACACTCACTTTGACGTCATTCCAGACAGAAGGGCAGTATTGCAAAACTAATGGCGTGATTGTGAAAAAATCAATTATAAAGGTCTTGTGTAGTCATATGAAGGTAATTAATAGATTCTGAGAAAATAATTAAATCAAAAATAATTCCGCGCTATCTGGGTTGCAAATAGAAAAATGTATTTTCACTTTTCTACAATAAGCTTTACAATGCAGCACGTCAGTTCATCGTCTGGAACAGCATGAAACACGAAAACTGAAGTACCGATTTTAATATTAATTATGCAATGACGCCAATTGAACTTATATAAATAAAATTACTGGTATTCATCAGTAATCATTTATTTCCTTTTGCTAATATTTCGGCTGTATAGCGTTCAGCCATCATCAAAGCGCTGCTGAAAAGACTAGTAGACTGTCGGCAATATATTCCCGTGGACCTTCTACACTGTGTAAACATAGAAAATCGACGGAAAAGATGTATAACGCTGTAGTGGATCCCATGGGGATACACAATGATAATCTGTCGTTCAATTCTCCACAGATGCCATTAAGGCTTCATACTCCCTGGCGTCAAAGTTAACCACACATTATGATTATATATAATTCCCATAGAGCGAACTACAGCCTTATACATCTTTGCCGTCATCATCTTGTCTCAACTAGGTGTATTTTATTTGAAGCATTTTAACATTCAGTTTTAACACCTTTTTATCAATGAAGATGGTCTATTGAACGAAACTGGTTGATATATAAGGTTTTTAATAAACAGCCGATAGTTTTAAAAATGCATTTTATGAAATATATGACGGCTGTTAACACTCGCCTCACCAAAGCATTCAGAAAATTGGAAAATGCAGCTAATACTGTTGGAACATTTTATAAAAACTTCCGGTTGGATCACAACTGGAATGCAGTGTCTGGAAGAGCCTAAATAGACTTAGGTGTCGAAGGGGGAAATCGGCAAGTGTCAATGTGGAGAAAAACAAACGACGACACACCTGCTGAGCTGTCCATCCTTGCCTGCCCCACGCACTTTCAGAGACCTGTGGCTGATCAACGACTCTGCAGTGAAGTGTGCCCGAACAATGGAGAGAGATATGAGTCTGCTATAGACATTAATGGCTCGTGATATGTGAAAGTCATGAATGTATATACGAATGTGTAATTACTACTTAGTTTCTATTTGTAACCTAGTATATGTAGCATGTTAATCAGAGATGTAGCTCAGACACGATTAAATAAATAAAATACTGAAAGAATAATTTTGTTATCATCAGCTGCTACTATTCAGAAAATTGAATCATTTCATTTTTAACTGCTACGACTTTCCACTTTCCTCATTATATGGAAATGCAGGCTTAAGGTAGCAACAAAGAATCCGCATACTAATAAATTCCAATTAATAAAATAAATCGCAATTTGCGATCACTTATGGCTTCACTGTACTAGGTTTAGATGTAATAGGGTAAGGTGGTACAAATTCCATATAGGTACAATTCTGATCAACATAAATTTTCGCGCGATTTGTCAGTCTCGTAGTGTCTCGTTGTGTGGCATTGTAGCGTAGCAGGTTTCTACAGCTCCTCCTATCTTTTCCAAGAATACACCACGTTGTGCTAAGGAGAGATAAATTTTTTCCCGTTAGGAGGTTAGTCTAACGAGCTCTTATAAATTTTCTATTTAAGGGTGACTAGATTCTCTACCCAAAATGCAATGTTTGGTACAACGAAGTATGCGTTGGTTCCTGACGAAAAAAGTGCTTTTTATATGGAAGATGCCCTTAGTCACAATTCTACTAGGAAGTGATCACAATTGTACCTATGGTGGTACATTTTCGATCGATTTTTCTCAATTCTGTAACTTTTTTGTGTGTCTACGCCGACATTTGTAATTGTCCAATATTTGTGTTACATATTAGTTAAACATCCAAGAACAAGTGCTATAATTAAAATTACATCTTTTCTCAATATATTTCCAGTTACAACAACATTTGTCCGAAATGATCGAATTTGTACCACCTTATCCTACCAATGTGCGAATGGAGATTTGAGTGTGGCGGATACGTGCAGGGAAGAGTCCTCTGCAGTCGGTTTGGTCACTGTGTCCCCGGTGGCGGAGTGGTCAACGCGTCTGCCTAGTAAGCAGGAGATGCCGACTGGGCACAAATTTTTATTCGCCGCACATTGGTATTACATCTAAACCTAGTACAGTGAACCCATAAGTGATCGCAAATTGCGATTTATTTCATTAAAAATGAACGCTGTAACGTCGTCATAAAATTCCAATTACATTTTTATAAATTTAGTTCCGTTTCTTTGTAAACTTTTTTCTTCCTAATTACTATGCATCGACGGACGCTTTCAAGGTAAAGAAACGTGGAGAGAATTGTGACGTCAAGTGGTTGCGGTACCCTGACGCCGGGCCTTGGCCTGGGGGCCACATTGTCGGACCAGAGGCGCTCCACGAACAATGGGTGTGTGCGTGACCAGGCGGTGTACGCCTCATCTGGCGCGGACACGCCGCGCGCTGGCGGCCGCGCCGCGCGGGTTGCCGGGCACAAGGCGTGAAGGGCTCCCGTTACGTCGGCGAGCACGTACAGCCAGGCCTCAACGCCAGGCGCTACCTCACGTAAAACACCACTCACTAAACCACACTTCGTCCGCATTTATGGCCCTCTTTAATCACTGCGAAACCATCCAAGAGTCGTATCTCGCTTGGAGGATTCAACAGAGTTTTTAAGACCAAAGTTTTTATTAATGTTTAGGGAACATTCAAAGCACCTCTAAAGGAAACTGCATACCACACGATAGTGCGAGAAAACCGTACGTCAATTACATTCACTACGTTTACATGTAACACATCTTCCGGAAGACGAAAAGTAAACCGTTTTTCACTGTCGTGTTTACATGGCACAGCCTGAATCGGATTTCCTAATCCACTTAAGATGGCGGCTGAAAAACAGCTGATTCAGTCCCCGATTTAGTTAGCATAATCGCTATTTTTCTCTACTTAAATACGCAGATTCATGCTCACTTTAATATTAATACTTTTATTTCACATTAGAAAATATCGCCGGCCGCGGTGGCCGAGGGGACTGAGGCGCTTCAGTCACGGTCTGCACGGCCACTACAGTCGGGAGTTCGAATCCCCCCCTCGGGCATGGATATTTGTGTCGTCCTTAGAATAAAGTAGTTGATAAGTAGTTTGTAAGTTTAGGGACTGATGACCCCGTAGTTAAGTCCCATAAGCTTAACAAACATTTGAATTTTTGTTTTAATATCACTCCGTCCATATGTGCCGAAAATTCTTACCAAACAAACACAATCTGACAAGCCAAGAACGCTTCAAAAACGGTTGCGTTTACATGGGCACGAAAATCGATTGTGGAACTGGAAAACCGCTTTAGAGAAGTAGATTTCCAGAATCGATTTTGGAGTGTTTACATGACCAACCAAAAGCGGAATTGGGAAATCGGTTTACGAAATCCGGTTTTGGGAGCCCATGTAAACGGGGTGATTGTTGCATTGTTACGTGCGTGCCGACGGGACCCACGCTATTGCTGTCTCTCTTCCTTCTTTCCGGCCTGGACTGAATCTCCTTTTCCCTTCATTTCCTATCCTCTCTCCTTCTCCTCCCCACCCCTTTCCCAAACAGCCAACGTACTATTGATAACACGGTGCCGCGGTGGAGAGGCCGAGCGCTCCAAGGCGCCTTGTTCCAGAGCGCCCGGTTGCTCGCCGTCGGAGGTTCGAGTCCTCTCTCGGGCATGGATGTGTGGTGTGTGTTGTCATTCGGAAAGTTAGTGTAAGTAGTTTGTAAGCCCAGGACTGATAATCGTAACAGTTAAAGTCCATTAGATCTACAAACGTTTTTATCATTATTACGTTTTTTACAACATGATCGACCACGTAGTTCCACCGTTCTAGCGCTTGCAGCGCGTCGTTGTCTGACAGCACCTTCAGATATGAAAACCGCTGCTGTCTTTAACAACTCTCAGTGGCTTTGAACACACATGGTTTTTATTTTGTGCTTATCTGTGCCGAAGTCCCTTTAGAATTATATACGTTCCTTAATATCTTCGTGGCGTATTTCTTTATAAATGTCAAGCACGGAACGATTTCAGGGACGCATTCCGGTACACTCTCTGTTTCAAGTGCTCGACAATCTTAAACGAAGACGATGTCGTTCTCGCGCAACCATATTTGATAAATTTAGAGCCTCTATTCTTATAAGACAATGCAAACGTTAACATCTCCCATATGTCGCATGGAGACCACTATATTCATGGAATGTGCAGAAAAGGAACAGTACTGAAACGAAATGACCATGTGTTCTATAGTGGCTAACGCAGTGCACATGAAAAATTACGAACAGACGAGGTATACTATTCATAAATGATGATATGTATACATATAAATGTGGCGTCTATTCCGAAAGAACAGACGTCACTTCTGATCCTGCAGTTGTTATTGTTTTCATATACACAGAATATATGACTTCAACTGCGAATGGGCAAAGCTGAAATTGTGTACCCAGCCGGGATTCGAACCCGGGTCTCCTGCTTTCTAGGCAGTTGCGCTGATCCCTACACCACTGGGGACACAGTGATCATCGCACCTGCAAGCACAACCTAAGCACGCCTCCCGTCAGACACAAATTTCCAGCTTTACCCTGCCCGCAGTACTCAAACTCGTAGTCACTATGTACTAATTACCGTAAAAGTAAGGGCTCCAAACCTACCCACCCCTCCCCACTAACGAAAGGATCATTGCCTGTCACTGGCATATTATATATACATGTGGCGTCTATTCCGAAAGAACAGACGTCACTTCTGATCCTGCAGTTGTTATTGTTTTCAAAAATGTTCATATGTTTATAAATCTATCGGATCAAACTGCGTGGTCATCAGTCCGTAGCTCACAAACTACTTAAACTAAGGTAAACTAACCTAAGGACAACACACACACACATGCCCCAGGGAGGACTCGAACCTCCACGGCGAGCAACCGCGCACTCCGCAGCGAGACGCTTTAGACCGCACGGCTACTCCACCGCGGTTGTTATTGTTTTCATATTCACAGAATATATGACTTCAAGCCGGCCGCGGTGGCCGAGGTGACTGAGGCGCTCCAGTCATGGTAAGCTCGGCCACTACGGTCGGGGGTTCGAATCCCCCCTCGGGCATCGATATTTGTGCCGTCCTAGTTCGTAAGTAGTTCATAAGCAGTTTGTAAGTTTAGGGACTGATGACCCCCGTAGTTAAGCCCCATAAGCTTAACTAACATTTGACCATTTATGACTTCAACTGCGAATGGGCAAAGCTGAAAATGTGTATACATAAGAAACGATTAATTCTTCTAAACGTAAGAACATATTACGAAAGATCTACGAACAATCGCCTAAACTGATAAGGTGTGTTAAAGAATAATAGATATTAAACATAATAAAGTGTAATTGGAGCATCCGTAGGTTATATCTGGTTTACCGATTGCTGATTAAAAACAGTGCAGTAACTAAGGAACATTGCATCGTATTCGCATTTAACTATTATATTCCTGAAAGCAGTGATATACTGTTGTAAAGTGCTCATTATCTACAACTATTCATTCACAATGGAAGTAAAACAGTAAACTAGTTTCTGAAGCGGCTTTTTAATGCAGAATACTGTACCATAATGTTCGTTGAGTCGGGTTTCATTCGAAAAACAAAGGATACGGTGTAACGTCTGGCGAAGCAACGAACTAGTAAGAAAATAATGAAAGCTGTGTGATGAATAAAACTGGCCGTGTAACTTTCCAGTGAGCCACGCCAGAAATTACCTTACTGGCTATATAGAAACAATAGCAAACCTAACTAAACTGGTTTTTTTTTCCTTCTTCAATTCAGAACAGGAGTTCCGCTGAAAATATCCCGCCACCTAAGTCGATAGTTTCTTCAGATCCAGCCCATGTCCGAAGCCAAACATTTTTATTGATATAAAGTGGATTACATTCTCTCTCTTTCCAGACACTTCCATAGACCCTACACACAATTTTTCAAATGATACTTGATATCGTTTTGATAGTGCTCATTTTAGTTAAGAATTAGTTGTAACGAAATGCACACTTCTATTTCATTTGCTATCACTGAAAGGATTGAGCTCATTTTGAAGATGTCAACATTTCATTATAGCATACGATTCTGAATGAGAAACTTCAAAATGCTCGGAATTATTATCTGGACATAAAGTGATAGTAAAACATTCGATTTTTTTTAGTTCCATGTAAATATTTGGCATAGTGTAATTGCTAAGTAAACAACTTCTTGTCACACACAATATACCTCTGGAATGCTTCTTGCCGGCCGCGGTGGCCGAGGGGACTGTGGCGCGCCAGTCAAGGTCTGCACGGCCACTACGGTCTGGGGTTCGAATCCCCCTCGGGTGTGGATATTTGTGCCGTCCTTAGTGTTAGCTAGTTCATAAGTAGTTTGTAAGTGTAGGGACTGATGACCCCGTATTTAAGTCCCATAAGCTATACAAACATTTGAACATTTGGAAAGCTTCTTCACTGAAGTAAAAACGTTTTACGTAACTGTTGCCTTCCACTTTAATACAGAAATGTAAGAAACCTACCACTTTAGTTATGAGATCTATCCGATTTTCTTGAGGTTAAAACAATGACAAATACAGGTAATTAACAAAACTGAGTTTCACGCCAACAGTTGTGACCAAGAATACAGCAACCTTCCAGAATATCTATAAAATACAAAGATGCTTGAAAAGGATTTAAGCCACTTCCTTGGAAGATCAGACACATTCACATCAGTATATAAGAATGCCCTTCAAACGCACAGAGGAAGGTGACGGAAGTTCTTCAAGACACTGAATTTGCAATTGGCAGAGTCAAAATCGAAAATTTCAATCACAATGCATGCTGCTTAAGAAATAAACCGAGGCACTTCATTTGAAAACGACAAGGTCGATTTCTTTTTCACATCTTCATTTCATCCAAGTTTGTTCTCCATATTAATGACGTCCTCGATGACGGAATGTCGTTAAACAGTAACTTCCATGTCATCCCCTCTTTCTCCCTCTCCATCACTTTATTATTATTACTTTCCTTCTTTTATTTTTATTTTATGAACAGCCGCTGCATAAGAAGCCACGGATATTTATTGGAGTTTTACCTTCCGGCAAAACAAAGGTCAAACTGCTAGAGCAGAATAGGGGATTACAGTACGGTAGCAAGGCACTAGGGAAGAAGCGACAAACGAGGACGCGTCCAACACAAGAGATATTGCAGTTGCCTCCGCTAGATTCTGGCGCGCTGCGCTTTCGCGACGCAGTATTAAACAGACGCGGCAGGGGAGGGGGGAGTCCATTTCGCTGTGTATATTTAATGCAACTTTTATGGGTGCTTTATCACTTCTGTTCCCGTCAGTGTTAGCTGTTACTCGCGGCCGACGTCCCTTGCCTTCTGATACTATATTCTGCTTCTCTAATTTCCTCCACTACCGTGACAGAAACGCAGCCTGCTGGCAAAAATAAAAGAACCGACGCCGAAAGGCTATTACAAGGAACCGAAATTGGAACTAAAATGACTTGGCAAAATTTCATTCCAGTACGTCAGCGCTTTCTCCTCCCTCGCCGTTTCCCGTCATAAGCCATATAGCGGGCCATCCTTTGAACTCGCTCGCCTCCCGACCCTACCACATCCCCGTTTCCGCCCCCCCCCCCCCCCCAACCCAATCCAACCAGTGCTGCCAAGCCAAGTCCATCACAGAATCCGGTGTCCCGCTGACCTAGCCAGAACCACTCAACTACTGGCACGTGTGTGTTTTTAGACCATGAGATGAAAAGTGCAATACCACGTTATAACCTTACTAAATGACAAGAAGTCATTTCAAATGTCGCTGCAGTTTGTATTGCTTTCGTTAATGATGTTGTTAACAATAAATCTTCTATTGCTGCTTCCGTACAAATAAATACATCCTAACGCTTTTTGGCTTGCATGATCAAAAACTAAATATTTATTCTATGTCAGTATGCGGTCATTTACAAGGAAGGTACATGGGCTCGAACAAACATATCTGTATGAACGTTTGGTTACAGGATCTCTACGTACAACTCAATGCGCTGGTGGGTGTCGTTTTTCTGCACAGCTCTGCAACCATGCTCTACATGGCACTGTACATGTAATTGTAGACGCAATACGTAATGCAGTTATCTTAACTATAACTTATGTAATAATCATCGTACATGTTCTCTAACGAATTGTCATCAAAAGCCGTGATGATAGTTGCAACTTTAACCTTCTTCCCGATATACTGTTGGTATTCACTGCTACTGCTTCCATCGCCTCTTACCGCACTTACCGTAGCACTACCGCTTGCAATGCGTTGTTCGTCATTATCATCCCTATTGTCATATTTATGAGTTTGGAATAACAATATCTAACTTATGTTCATATTTCTGTACCATAACAGTTACGAATACGAGAAAGTATGCAAATGATTCATCTTCTACACTAATACCATCTTCACGAAGAAGGATTCTTTGTGACTTCATCTCAACTAATCGCAATACATTAGCAGGATTGATTAGCAATCGCCGTCCCATCTGACGCTTCACCACACAAATAACTTCACAAAACGCAACATCGGAGGCACACAGCACCGTCCCTACTGGCGAACCGACAAGTCAAAGTGCAATGCGGCATGGCACATGCAGAGGCCTCTAACGGACGACTGCAGAGTTTTGCAGATGTGGGAGTATCACTAGTGCAGTAAGGGATCTTTCATTATCTCTCATACGATTTTGGTGTATATGTGTTTGTTCGAGCCCAAGTACTTGCCTTGTTAGTGCCATTCACAACCAGTTTCCGATTACTATTCACTTTCTTCAAATCAGCATAATCTGTGGTAATGATGTAAGTGATATGAACCATGCCATTCATAGGCTTGAAATATCACACAACTAAAAATTTCAAGGATGTTATGTCCTTGGAGGACAATGGAGAATGATGAGATAGGAGATATGATACTGCAAGAAGAATTTGACAGAGCGCTGAAGAAGTTGATATTGTTAGAAGAGCCAGTCATGAAAAAAATTGTTCCTCTTGTATGCAAGATGTATGGGACAGGGGAAATACCCTCCGACTTCAAGACGAATATTGTAATTCCAATTCCAAAGAAAGTACGTGCAGACAAATGTGAAAATTACAGAACTATCAGTTTAATAACATATGGTTGCAAAATACTAACACGAATTACGAACGAATGGAAAAACTCGTGGAATCCGACCACGGGGAAGATTAGTTTGGATTTAGGAGAAATGTAGGAGCCAATGCTGACATAACGACTTATCTTAGAAGATAAGCTAAAGAAAAGCAAATCTACGGTTTTAGCCTTTGTAGATTTGGAGAAAGCTTTAGACAATGTCAACTGGAATACACTCTTTCAAATTCTGAAGGTATCAGGGGTAAAATATAGGGAGCAGACAGCAGTTATTAGAGTCGAAGGGCAAGAAAGGGAGCAGAGGTTGAGAAGGGAGTCACACAGGGTTGTAGCCTTTCCCTAATGTTGTTCAATGTGTACATTGAGCGAGCAGTGAAAGAATGCAAGGAGAAATTTGGAGAGAGAATTAAAGTTCAGGGAGAAGAAATGAAAACTTTGCCGTTTGCTGATGACATAGTAGTTTTGTCAGAGACCTCAAAGGATCTGGAAGAGCAATTGAATGGAATCGACAGTGTCTTGAAAGGAAGATATAAGATGAACATTAAGAAGAGTAAAGTGAGGGTAATGGAATGGAATGTCAGAAAATCAGGCGATGCTGAACAAATTACATTAGGTAATGAGGCAATGAAAGTGGTAGATGCGTTTTGTTATTTGGGTAGCAAAATAACTTCTGATGGCCGAAGTAAAGAAGATATAAAATATAGAATGGCTATAGGAAGAAACGCGTTTCAAAAGAAGCGAAACTTGTTAACATCCAGTATTAATTTAAATGTTAGGAAGTCCTTTCTGAAAGCATTTGTCTGGAGTATAGAATTGTATGGGAGTGAAACGTGGACGATAAGGAGTTCAGATAAAAAGATGATAAAAGCTTTTGAAATGTGGTGCTACAGACGAATGATGAAAATTAGATGGCTAGATCACGTAACTAATAAGGAGGTGTTTAACCAAATTGGGTTGAAAATGAGTTTCTGGCATAATCTGAGATAGGTTGGTGGGACACATTCTGAGGCATCAAGGAATCGTCAACTTAGCATTAGAAGGAAGCGTGTGGGGTAAAAATCGTAGAGGAAGACCAAGGGACGAGTAGAGATTCAAAAGTATGTAGGTTGCCGAACGCTGCCCGCTGTCAAATCTTGCGCGCTTTACGCGCCAAATAGGCGTTCTCACATCCCAGTGATCACAAGTATACCGCATAGTTCAGAGGACGTTGTTGTTGTTGTGGTCTTCAGTCCGGAGACTGGTTTGATGCAGCTCTCCACCCTACTCCACCCTGAGCAAACCTCTGCATCTCCTCATACGAACGATAACCTACATCCATTTGAAGATGCTTACTATATTCATCTCTTGGTCTCCCTATACGGTTTAAACCCCCGCTTCCCTCCAAAGCTAAATTCACAATTCCTTTACGTCTAAGAATGTGTCCTATCAATCGATCCCATCTTTTGGTCAAGTTATGCCATAAATCCCTTTTCTCCCCAATTCTGTACAGCATCTCCTCATTAATTACGCGATCCACCCACATAATCTTCAGCATTCTTCTGTAGTGCCACATTTCAAAAGCCTCTGTTCTCTTCCTTTCCGCACTGTTTATGGTCCATGTTTCACTCCCATACACTCCACTTCCTTACCCTTAACTTAATATTCGATGTTAACAAATTTCTCTTTTAGAAAAACACTTTTCTTCCCATTGACATTCTGCATTTTATATCCTCTGTACTGCGACCATCATGTGTTACTTTACTGCCCAAGTAACAAAACTCATCGACCACATTTATTGTCTCATATCCTAATGTGATTCCTTCAGCATCACCTGATTTTCTAAGACTGCATTCCATTACCCTTGTTTTGTACCTTTCAACACACTGTCCATTCCGTTCAACTGCTCCTCCAGCTCCTTTGCTGTCTGTGACAGAATTACAATGTCATAAAAAAACGCCATATATACCGGTTTATTTATAACATAACACCAAACGTGTGATGTGACACGTACTTGTTCAGGAGCTGGGGAAAATATTATGAAGAAACCGGTATAAATGGGTGGATGGTATGACATGGCCTAAGACTGCATAAATTAAACAACATAAATTTACAGCTGTTGCTGGATGGATAATCACTTAGAATTAAAACTGGACCAGCCACAGTCCCGACCTGAATTGCAATATGCAGCTACATAAATTACTCAACTGAATGTTGACTCCAGTGTGTGGGTGGCTGCGCGATTTTGAAAGAAATATTGGCTACTGTTGCCGCCAGCGATGGTATGAATGCGTGAACGCTGAGTAAGGCAGTACGGGCAGTCTGTTTAACAGGACAAGGAAACGGAATGTATTGCTGCGATTTCATTAGGGTTTTCACATTTTTTTCCCGAGCCGAGACGAATGTGTCGCAGACATCCAGTTTGCATTACGCCGGCGGCAGGTGCGGTGCAGCTCTAGGATATCAGCGCAGGCGGCAGCTGCAGCTGCGCCGTTCCTCGCCTGTGTAGACGCCGTGCAGCTAATTTTGCCGTCGGCGAACAAAGCGCGGGCTCGCGTTTCAGCTGGCGGGTGGCGGGCAGGGGTGAGCTGTGCTGCACGGCGGCCTGGGCTCCAATCCCACGCACAGGCCTTGACGAATGGCCAACACGCCGCGGGCCCTCAATATACATCCGCATTTCTTTCATTTCTCACAACACCTCCCCCTCCTTTGCTCCGCATAAGCCGGTTAAATCTGTGACATTCCCGAAAAACAATTCTACTGGCTGCAGCTGAAAAATGAACGGCACGATCTACGATTTAGGACTTCTGCCCGACGAAAACTGAAACTTTCAGAAAGCCAGAATGATAAATTGCTTTTATCGCAGCACAAGAAAGTGAATATGTCCTTGGCCAGAGACTTAATGAGGTGAATTAACTTTTGCAGTTTTCGGGCAGTTTCAAAAATATTTAAACCAAAAATCTCGATACATCTGCGCTTATGCAAAACAACACGATTCATACTATCTAGTAAAGGACTGTGGTGTTCAAACCAATCTTCGGATTGTTGACTGCTTTACCCTGTTTTATGCTTATCCTTACAGAGAAAGAGCTGAAGACATTGTAGCACGCATAGGCTAAAGATATGCTCTGTGGCATCACGTTTCGCTGTATGTAACCTCGTTGCAATAGAGTCGCAAACGTCATCGCTGCCATTGAGTCCGAATTTATTTTATAATTTGACGACTTTGAACCACCGTATCTTCCACCCCCTTATATCTATTCGAATGGAACTGCTATGGTGTACAACGGGAGACTTCGTACTACAATTACACACAGACCATTCGTTTGCGTTCTGTAGTATTCGCTGCAGAGCGAAAGATTAATACACACACACGTAGAATTTTATATACACCGATAACTTTCCATTCCAATATACTCCACCCTTTTATCATTATCAACCCTCAAGCAACAATGCACCCAATAAAACCATTCTCGAACTAGTAATTATTGTTCCGCATTGCGCGTTATATTCTTCAAATTACTAAATATCTATCAGATAGCTATAAAACCGTGCCTAAAACGTTCCTCCGGTATAAATTAATAACTGTACAAATATTTAAGTCTCTGCGTCTTGTCGTTCGGACGTGATAAGCGAACACGGAACAAACATTCACACACACACACACACACACACACACACACACACACACATATATATATATATATATATATATATATATATATATATATATATATATATATATATATATATATATATATATATCCGATCGACATAAATCGTCCCTAAAGCCTTCCCCGGGTAGACTGTAATAACTGTACAAATTTTTAGTTCTTTATGTCTTGTGGTTCAGACGTGATAAACGTACACCGAACAGACATTCTCATTTATAGATATAGACTGACGCGGCAAGAAGTCCGAGAAAGTTTTATAAAACAATGCTTTTCAAAAAATTTTGGCCAGTGTTTCGAATACGAGCAAGACGACCAGTTCTAACGGACGAAGCTGACAGCACCGAGGCAGTAGCCCCTGGTTGGACTCACCCAGCCCCAAGAATGAGGGTTCGTTTTTCATTTAACCCTCTCATGTACGAATTATCAACCCGACAATGAACAAAATTCCTGATACATTATTTGGTAAGTTAACACCTAACATGTGCAGAATTTATTACAGTCTATGTAAGAAATTGTGTCATAGAGCAATAGGGAGGTGTCCACAAAAGAGGATCTTGAGTACGAAAACTGCTACATTTTACATGGAACATCTATTAATATTATAAAAGAATACATGATATTTTGTACAATGAAAATGTTTCAGGAGCTTACGGCACAGAGCAAGTTTACAATTTTCTCAAATGTAACGTATTGCCTGTCAGCAGTACTGATCGTGACACCTGTTGGCATTGAGATCACCTCACTTGGTGGCCAGTGTTATATCCCATCGAATTGTAATTAGTCGACTACCGAATGACAGACTTTCTTTTTTATTACTTTCCATTTCTGTTAGCCCAGCGACTAACCCTGCCGTCTAGGATACATTCCAGCATTCATTATTAGTTCTCATATGAGGTACCTGTGCTTTTACTGTCACCTCAGATTTAAAAGATGACAGAAATTAAACAAAATTTAGGTGTGCTCATTTGAGGACGAGACGCATGAGAGTTTTAACCCTTTCGTGGTTGTTGGGACATATACGTCCCACTAACTTCGGACCTCATTTGTACCACAAGGTGGCGAGTTGCGTAATTCTGCATAGTGCAGCTATCTGTTGGTGGCCCTTCAGAACGCGGAAAAAAATCGAGGCACTAAAATTCTTACAGTGCAGAAGCCTGTGACTGTTTATATGGGCTGCCGCGTGAATTTTCGCACCGTAGCCATTGTTTATTGTGCCTTGAATCGGTTTTCGTCGTTTTCTCGCTACCGAAAATGTCCGAAGTAAGTATATTTGCTATTTTATGTTTCTTAGAAGTTTACAAACGACAATTACACTTTCTAAAACTCATTTTACTTCAAAAGTTTTTTTTTTTCAGTGAATTTACAATTAGTGGGACGCATGTGTCCCAGTGACCATTGTGTAGCCCTATAGCGCCTTTATGTTGCGATATTATAGCACTCATATTTCAAAGAAAAACAGTTTTTCTGTAAATTTTTGCGCTAATAAAACACGGTATGTGATTTACTATTATCTGTATTTTCTATTATAGAAGCTGCGAGAAAGCTCTCTCTCATTTCTATTTTTTTTTTTTTTTTTTTTTTTTCTAATATGGTGTCAATTACAAATTTTTGAATCATGTACAGTAGAAGCTCTCAAACTCGACACAATGTGGACTTAAAGGTTGCCGAGTTTTGAGGTTGTCGAGTTTTAGGGAACTTAATTAAAAATATCTAGAAGTTGAATAAAAACGCTTATTTAGAGTATTAAAACTGTACATTTATTGATTTATTATATACAATTATATATTTATATCAACATTTGTAACTTATAATCAAAAAATCAAAAATAACTTTGAGACAAAAGGGCTAGTAGAACCTGAAAACACAGTGTTCATTACAATTATTACTGAAGTTGTTTATGCTGCTTATAAAAAGTCTATCACAGTTAGTTATGGGAAGTTTTCTGAACACTAGAAGAAAAGTGTAAAATAAAACTTACTGAAGTCGTTTGAAAACCCTGTGATTGAAGACTACGTTTCTGTCTCCACACGGGTCCAGATATAGGCGTTCCCTTCTCCCTGTGCACACGGAACCATTGGTAAAGGGTTTCGCCAACTTTTTCGAACTTAGCATTTCTCATTGTTTTTTGTTCCGCGATGGATTCTATACACTGTCTTTTCAAACACCACGATTCAATTACAGATTTCTTTTTCTTCCAACCGGGCACTGTAGACCTACCGATGTTCAAGTCCAACGCTATTTTATTTACGCTTTCATCACGCTCAAGTCTTTTTAGGGCACCAAACTTTGCTTCCACTGACACTGACACTTGTTTTCTTCTCCGCCATACTGTCGCTCTATATTCCAGCACAAAACAATTGTCAACCACCCTCGAACAAAAGCAACTTACCACAACTGTGTCTCAACAAACACTAAACTGAACGCCCAGTGACGACAATGTAGCGAGGGTAGTTTATGACCTGCCCGAGAATCCCCCGTAAAGGTGCGGACTCACGATAAGGAAAGTGGCCACAGAAATCCCCGAACGTGTGCAAGCAATAGCCCGCCCCAGCTGGGCAGGTAGAGGGTGCGTTGAACGACCTTGGAAAACACAGTAACCTAGTCTGAGTCTCTAGCGCTCTCGGGCGGCCTATGTACTGATGGAAAGCTTCACGTTATGGGCGATGGAAAAATAAATTATTAATTCACCAGCCCTGTCGAGTTTATTTATTTTTTATTTTAAAAAGTCTTTTTGAGTGTCATATTTGTAATCCTGACCCAAATCAGACTCTGTAACAGTTGAGATAACTTAAGATATTCTAAAAATGGGTAAAAACCACGGCCGGTCGCGGTGGCCGAGGTGACTGAGGCGCTCCAGTCACGGTCAGCACGGCCACTACGGTCGGGTGTTCGATCCCCCCTCGGGCATGGATATTTGTGCCGTCCTAGTTCGTAAGTAGTTCATAAGTAGTTTGTAAGTTTAGGGACTGATGACCCCGTAGTGAAGTGCCTTAAGCTTTACAATCGTTTGTACATTTGATTTGACTCTATGTTCTCCTTCAAACCGATCAAGTGAGGATCCCAAACACTTGACCAATACTCAAGTCGGAGTCGCACAAACGTTTTATATGCGGTGTCCTTTACAAGCTAATCACATCTGTCCTGCATCCTACAACAGTCGTTCAATAACGACACTTTAACACGGCAGTATCATCAGCAAATAACAACAATGTGCAACTCACTCTATCCGTCAGTCACATTTATCTATATCTATAAATGTGAATGTCTGTTCGGTGTACGTTTATCACGTCTGAACCACTAGACATAAAGAGCTAAAAATTTGTACTGTAACTAATGTTTACCCGGGGAAGGCTTTAGGCAGGGTTTTATGGCGATCGGATAGCTATTTATCTAGTATATTAAGGTGAATGTCTGTTCGGTGTACGCTTATCACGTCCGAACGACAAGATGCAGCGACTTAAATATTTGTACAGTTACTAATTTATACCTGAGGAAGGTTTTAGGCACGGTTTAATAGCGATCTGATTGATTTTTAGTAATTAGAAGAACATAAAGCGAAATTCGGAACAATAATTACTCTTTGAAAATTATATTTACTCTTTGAAAATGGTTTTATTGGTTGCATTGTTGCTTGAGGGTTGACAATGATAAAAGGATGGAGTATAGTGGGATGGAAAGTTATCGGTGTATATAAAATTCTACGTGTGTGTGTGTGTGTGTGTGTGTGTGTTTGTCTGTTAATATTTCGCTCTGCGGCGAAAACTACAGAACGCAAATGAATGGTCTGTGTGCAATTGTTGTCCGAAGTCTCCCGTTGTGCACCATAGCAGTTCCATGCCGACAGCTATAAGGGGGTGGAAGATATGGTGGTTATAAAAAAATTCGGACTGAAGGGCAGCGATGTCGTTTGCGACTCTATATCAAGGAGGTTACATACAGCGATACGTGATGCCACAGACCATATCTTTGGTCTATGCGTGCTACAATGTCTTCAGCTCTTTTTCTGTAAGGATAAGCATACGAATAAGGACATATAAGAATAAATAAGTAGCACACTACTGAAAGATAGCTTATCTATCATAATCAACTAACACGCGAGCGGAGCCGCGGGGTTAGGCTAGTAGATATATAAAATTTAATAGTGATCCTATCACACTTCCCTGGGACACTCCTGACTATAGCCTGGTCAGGTTACAGGTAAACAACAATGCTTTCAAAATATTTTGGCCAGTGTTTCGAATACGAGCAAGACGACACTTCTAACGAACGACACTGACAGCACCGAGGCAGTAGCCCCTGGTTGGACTCACCCAGCCTCAAGAATGAGGGTTCGTTTTCCATTTAAGTTACTTTGCGCGAGCTTCAGACCGCAGCCTACCAACGCGGTGTACTGCTCGGCTTGCTTCTGCTCCGACTGCCCTTGCCGGAAAAACGCTCCCCCGCTAGTTGGCGGCAGCTCTCCGCTCGGTGAAATTCGCGGGCCGCAGCGCTGTCAGACCGACGCCGAGGGCGCTTCTTCGGTAAGCACGCAGCCGGTACGCGCCTGTAACTGGCAAACACGTAATTTAATTTGGGCCCGGCACTCGAGTTGCCGAGACGCGCCGCCAACTTCGGCGAGAGTGCCGAGGGACGACGACTTCAGAGGCGCCGCCGAGCTACGCGGGAAAAGGCGGCTACTGGAGGGAATACTGCGAGGCGAGTGAGCCGTTCTTCGCACCTGGTCGGCTATCGGATTAGATTCCTCGAGCCGTTAGCGTAATGGCGAGCGCTACGGCTGGAGCTTGTCCTCGCGGGGTCGCGCGCCGCCGCGAGGTAATTGAATCGCTTTCCATTACGCCCGCTAACAGTCCGCGCACTGCGGACCCCCGCCTTTTCTGGCGCGCGGTAAACCCGCGGGCTCCGGTTGTAGCGTGCGCCCAGCCAATTACGACGCCGACAGCGAAGAGCCGGCACGACAGCTCGAATTCCTCCCCCACGGTTTGCCCTCCTACACGCCCTAAGCCGGTCCCATTTTCGCAGAAAATAACGCGCGCGTATCCCTTGGAAAACTAGAAATACTTTCTTCGAGAGGGAAAATATTCGCGTCGTTTATTCGACCCGCGGCACGTTAACAACCCGCAGCGCCAGTTCCATCCGGCGTAAATAGCGAATCATTCATTTCCGAGCAAAAACTAACTAGGCAACAAAACAGCTGCGGGGGCCTGCATATTCAGTACGACCGGCTTCGGCCGCGAGCAAAACATTAGGGAATAAAAGCACCGCTCGCCAGTACACACAAAAACTTCATGAACCCAACCTAGGAGAAATGATAAAAATTTAACGATTTATTATTTTTTTTTTAATTTTTTTTTTTTTATTTGGCTCGTTTCCTAACCTTATTTTTTTCTTGTTGGTTCACATTCCACACGTCGGCATTTTCAGCAGCTTTGAATATACCGGATGATCAAAAAGTCAGTATAAAATTGAAAACTTAATCAATCACGGAATAATGTAGATAGAGAGGTAAAAATTGACACACATGCTTGGAATGACATGGAGTTTTATTAGAACAAAAAGAAGTTCGGAAATGTCCGACAGATAGCGCTTCATCTGATCAGAAGAGCAATAATTAGCATAACAAATTGAAAGACAAAGCAAAGATGATGATCTTTATAGGAAATGCTCAATATGTTCACTATCATTCCTCAACAATAGCTGTAGTCGAGGAATAATGTTGTGAACAGCACTGTAAAGCATGTCCGGAATTATGGTGAGGCATTGGCGTCGGATGTTGTCTTTCAGCATCCCAAGAGATGTCGGTCGTTCACGATACACTCGCGACTTCAGGTAACCCCAAAGCCAATAATCGCACCGACTGAGGTCTGGGGACCTGAGAGGCCAAGCATGACGGAAGTGGCGGCTGAGCACATGATCATCACCAACGACGCGCGCAAGATCTCTTACACGCGTCTAGCAATACTTTGGGTATTTTTTTAATGAAACCCCATGTTATTTTTACCTCTCTATCTACATTATTCCGTGATTTATTAAGTTTTCAAATTTATACTGACTTTTTGATCACCCGGTATAGTTTATTGTTTTATTATTATTATTATTATTATTATTATTATTATTCTAAAAGAATATGTTTGTTTCCGAGAGCTCGACAGCTTTTTACTTTCGTGAAATGAGTGAAAGATTTTGCATAACATCTTCTTTCAGAATGGAATACTGTGCAACACTGCATTGGAAGTGGCTTCCGGCTAATCTACTATAAGTAAGACAAGGATTTACGATTGGTACAAAATGTTTCAGAGAGGGACGAGAAGAAGTTGAAGACGACGACAGAACCGAACGCCAAACACAGCAATTACTAACGATAAGTTGGAAGAAGTTGAGAAAATAGTTCTGTAAGATACTCGAAGCGTATCTTGTTGTTTGAAGTCCGATGCCACACAGTCAACTCCAAATTATTCATAATTAAGGCAGGCTAATTAATAGTAACTAAACGGGTACGTCGGAAGTTAACTTACCAACGATGACAAAGTTAATGAGAGTCACTAAGCAAATGACACAGCACTCTTCTTAATCAGAATAAGATGCACGCTCGTTCGAGAAATGTAAAACCTACACGTCTGTAATTGTATTCTGGCAAAGTAGCGAAGTCAGCATAACAGTTGCAATTCTATTTTTTATTTATTTTCGGGGAAACTTTATTCGTGTCGGAGGCAGAAGCGATCGTAAAGACGTCTGGTGTGAGAAACCGTTAGGGCCGGCCGCGGTGGCCGAGGGGACTGAGGCGCTTCAGTCACGGTCTGCACGGCCACTACGGTCGGGGGTTCGAATCCCCCCTCGGGCGTGGATATTTGTGCCGTCCTAGTTCGTAAGTAGTTCATAAGTAGTTTGTAAGTTTAGGGACTGATGACCCCGTAGTTAAGTCCCATAAGATTTACAAACATTTGAACATTTATTACGAAAGGCACTAGATCTAGCTTCTCCCACAAAGAATGTGATTTATTTCCAAATAGAAAGACTGCTTGTACAGTAAACGGCCTCCCTCGATAAATTAACAGCAGCTATGGTCCACTTACACAAATGACTGTTGAAGATCTATAATGTTGTGTACTTTTATAAAGTTACCTTTATAAAATTACGTTTTAATGTTTGTCATTCTGTAATAGGGTTGCGAAACACTCTGCAGGATTCTTTAATTCACATATAATTGATAGACGCCACTCGATTAGTAATACGATTCAAAGCGGCCCTTTCCGACACGGGGAGGGGAGGGGTGTAAGCCACTGTTCTAACCAGCCCAGACGATTAACGACTTTGGACACTGTGTGATTTGTTTTCGGCGTTTTTCCATATTCCATTAGGTGAATACCTGGCTGGTACGGAATTTCCGTCTCAGAAACATAATTTGCAAACATTTAGAAAAAAGTTTGCACATTTTTTAAACGTTTATAGCACTATACGCCCACATTTGTCGGTACACGTGTTTTCTGCGGGTATAATAGGTGGCGGTAGGAAGGGCGTCCGTCCACCACTTTATCTACATCTACATCGATACCTAATGTTATGTGGCGCAGGCTACTTCCTGTACCATCATCACTTCCTCTCTCTGATTCCAGTCATGTATAGTTCGAAGAAAAAGGCGATGTGTGGCTCTAAGTGGGCTCTAATTTCGCTAATTTTATCCCTGTGGTCTATTCGTGTGATATACATAAGAGTACGCAATATATTGGTTGACTCCTCGAGAAAGTATGAGCTCGGAACTTTGACAGGAGCCCATATGGCTAAACACAACATCTCTCTTGGATCATCTGCCACCGATGTTTCCCGATTATCTCTGTGACGCTTTTGCGCTTTCTTAATGGGCCTGTAATGGATCGTGCTGCTCTCCATTGGATCTTTTCTATATCTTCTGACAACCTTACCTGGTACAGATACCACACTGCTGAGCAATACTCGTACATTGGTCGAACAAGTGTTTTCTAACCTACTTTTTTGTTTATGGACTAAATTTCCTGAAGAGTCTTCCAATGAGTCACAATCCGGCATCTACCTTATCCATTTAATTTTATATGCTCGTTCCAGATATTTTATGGAAGTAATTGATTCCTGTGTTCGTCTTGCTATTGCGTAATCTATAATAAAAATGTGTGTATGTATGTTCCACATCTTCTCCAAAACTACTTCATCGATTTGAACCCGATTTAGTACACATATTGCTTCCAATTCAAGAATCAGCATGGTGAGGTTTATAACCTCGTAGTTGCCATAAGAGCTGAGATATGGTCAAAAACATGTTTTTCCAGCCCCTGACATAGAGGCTTCCCTGCACAACTGTTGAGTGTGGGCAAAGTATCAGCCGGCCTTATCGTACTGCTCTCCAGGGCAGCCTACAAGTCAGGGGCAAGAAACAGTGAGAGAAGCAAAAGACAGGATTGACCGAGAGAATGAGGGGCACGAGATAGATGGGAGTGAAGGAGTTGGACAGACAGAGGGAGGGTGCAGTAGATGAACAAAGAAAGAAAGGAGAGAGGGTATGAAGAAATGGCCAGATACAAGTGAGGGGAGGAGATAGAGAGTGGAATTGGGGAGATGGAATTGGTATGATACTTTGGGGTGAAGGAGAGGATAGTCAGAGAAACATGGGGAGAAATAGTTGGAGAGAGAGGACATTGGAAGAGATGGATGGAGAGATGGACGACGAGAAGTTGGACAAACAAGAGGAGGAGGGTCTGGAATGAGAGAAAGGACAGGAAAAGATGGATACATAGAGATGATGTACAGACATAGATTTGTGTGTAGGAGTTGGGAATAGAGAGTAAAGAATAAGGAGATGGAGAAATAAAGAAGGAAGGAAAGATATAAATGAGGGGATGAGACGAAACAGAGAGAGATAGGGCGGAGGCGAAAGGCAAACGCAAGAATAGGTAGGAAGAGACATGAAAGGAAGAGACTGACAGAGAGAGAACATTGGGTGTTGGCAGGAGACATTCGGGAGGAGACGACTGGCAGATAGAGGTGAGTGAGAGATGCAGAGAGAGGTGGAGGGGGAAGATTGGAGACAGCGACAGGGGAAATGGACAGGAGGAGTGAGGAAGAGATGATCATAAATTAAGGGAGGATGAGATGGATGGGGAAGAGGAAATGCGAGCAAAAAGTTTCGTTTCTAAAACTGTGAAAATATATACCCAGATTATGCCAGGTTTCGCAGCTAGTTTGACCAGGCCAATTCCAGAATAACCCTGCGCTTGCGGATCAAAGGCGAAAGAGAATTTACGTATCCTCTCTATTATTTATGCATAACTACAACTTTTGCGCTTACTGCTTCTCCTCCTCCTCGATATGTCATCACTTTAGCAAACTGCCACAGCACATGCAGCAGCAGCCTGTCGCACCTCATGTGCTGCACATAATTTCCAGCATGGGCCGCTACGACCCGGCCGTTAATAGAGGTGTACAGCGGAAAATGTTGGAGCGGCGCGGTATCGGCGCTCACACCGCCGGGTTTAATCAGAGCCCGGCGCTGCGCGGCCATACACTGTGGGCGGCGGCGCGCAATCGGCAAATGGACAATGTGGCCGCGCGGCGTTTCATCGGAAAGCCGGCCTGCCCGCCTGCTGAAAAGACGGCCGGCACCCGCGATTGCCCGACGCCCTGCCTGCAATCGCCGCGATAACCGCCAGACAACCGCCGCATCCGCGTTAACAGCTGCACTACTCAAAGGGGACAAACCGAATAACGGGCGCAGCGCACCAGCGTTACAGCGAGGTGGCGAAAGTCGTGCCATGGCGGTATGTACAGAGGGCATTGGCGCAGCAGATCTGTTGTGAAACTTCCTGGCAGATTACAATTGTGTGCCGGAACCGGGACTCGAACCCGGGACCCTTTCCCTTCGCGGGCAAGCGCACCACCTACTATGCCATCCCGACACGACTCACCATGCCGCCTCACAACTTTACTTCCGCCAGTACCTCGCCTCCTACTTTCCAAACTTCACAGAAGCTCTCCTGCGAACCATGCATGACTAGCACTCCTGAAAGAAAGGATATGGTGGAGACATGGCTCATGGACATGGAAACATCCCTTGGGCTGTGGCTGAGCCATGTCTCCACCATATCCTTTCTTCCAGGAGTGCTAGTCTTGCATAGTTCGCAGGAGAGCTTCTGTGAAGTATGGAAAGTAGGAGGCCAGGTGCTAGCGAAAGAAAAGTTGTGAGGCGGTATCGTGAGTCGTGTCGGGATGGCACAGTGCGCTTGCCCGCGAAGGGAAAGAGTCCCGGGTTCGAGTCCCGGTTCCGGCACACAATTTTTAAACTGCCAGGAAGTTTCATATCAGCGCACACTCCGCTGTAGAGTGAAAGTTTCATTCAGCAGATCTGTTATTTATACCACGCACATTAACACCTCCGATATTTTTTTCTCTTAAACTACTGAAAACAGTAGACTGCCAGGGAGGGATTAAAATAGGTGAAAACAAAATAAGCAGTCTCGCATATTTTAATGGCCGAGCAGATCTGTTGTGAAACTTCCTGGCAGATTAAAATTGTGTGGCGGAACCGGTACTCGAACCCGGGACCCTTCCCCTTCGCGGGCAAGCGCACCACCGACTGTGCCATCCCAACACGACTCACGATGCCGCCTCACAACTTTACTTCCGCCAGTACCTCGCCTCCTACTTTCCAAACTTCACAGAAGCTCTCCTGCGAAACATACAAGAATAGCACTCTTGGAAGAAAGGATATGGTGGAGACATGGCTCATGGACATGGAAACATCCCTTGGGCTGTGGCTGAATCATGTCTCCACCATATACTTTTGTCCAGGACTGCTAGTCTTGCATGGTTCGCAGGAGAAAAAATGTTCAAATGTTTGTTAAGCTTATGGGACTTAACTACGGGGTCATCAGTCCCTAAGCTTACAAACTACTTATCAACTACCTTATACTAAGGACGGCACAAATATCCATGCCCGAGGGGGATTCGAACCCCCGACCGTAGTGGCCGAGCAGACCGTGACTGGAGCGCCTCAGTCCCCTCGGCCACCGTGGCCGGCTTCGCAGGAGAGCTTCTGTGAAGTTTGGAAAGTAGGAGGCGAGGTACTGGCGGAAGTAAAGTTGTGAGGCGGCATCGTGAGTCGTGTCGGGATGGCACAGTCGGTGGTGCGCTTGCCCGCGAAGGTAAAGGGTCCCGGGTTCGAGTCCCGGCACACAATTTTAATCTGCCACGAAGTTTCATATCAGCGCACACTCCGCTGCAGAGTGAAAGTTTCATTCAGCAGATCTGTTATTTATACCATGCACATTAACACTTCCGATATTTTTTTTTTTCTCTTAAACTACTGAAAATAGTAGACTGCCAGGGCGGGATTAAAATAGGTGAAAACAAAATAAACAGTCTCGCATATGCGGATGACTTAGTTGTAATGGCCGATTTGATTGAGAGGTTGCAAACTAATATTTCATAGCTCGGTCACAGGTGCTAGAATTATGATATGAAGATTCAGCATCTCCAAAACGAAAGTAATGTCTGTGGGAAAGAGATTTAAACAGATTGAGTGCCAAATAGGAGTAACAAAGTTAGAACAGGTAGACAGTTTCAAGTACCTGGGATGTATTTTTTCACAGGATGGCAACATAGTGAAAGAACTAGAATCGAGGCTTAGCAAAGCTAATGCAGCGAGTTCTCAATTAAGATCTACTGTCTTCTGCAAAAAGGAAGGAAGTACAAAGACTAAGTTAGCAGTGCACCGCTCTATCTTTCGAGCAACTTTGTTGTATGAGAGTAAAAGTTGGGTGGATACAGGTTACCTTATTCATAAGGTAGAGGTTACAGGCATGAAAGTAGCAAGAATGATTGCAGGTTCTAATGGGAACAATGGCAGGAGGGTTTCCAGAATGAGGAAATCAAAGAAAAACTGGGAATGAACACCATAGATGAAGCAGTTAGACCGTACAGACTGAGATGGTGGGGTCATGTTACACGCATGGGAGAAGCAAGGTTACCTAAGAGACTCATGAGCTCGGCAGCGGAGGGTAAGAGGAGTCAAGGTAGACCAAGAAGAAAGTACTTAGATTCGGTGCAGAATGATTTTGAAGTAAAAGGCAAAACATCAGACGAGGCATCAATGTTAGCATTGAAAAGGGGATCATGGAGGAATTTAATAGAGGTACTAAGCTCCAGACTGAACGCTGAAAAGCATAATCAGTCTCTAATGATGATGATGATGATGATGACGATGACGATGATGATGACTAATCACACGCAAACGGTGAAACTTTTGTCACTTCAGCGCAAAATTTTTGTTACGACGTCGCCGCCATGGTTTTATTTAAACGTCTGCATGAGAGCCCCTTCATAACATTTCTATAAATTGCCTGTCACTTTTACTCGCCCTATTGCATCTCAGTTTTTCAGTGTGTAGTTTAAACATGTTCAAATGTTCAATCGATATAGTTACATGTTATATTAGAATTGAGACTGCGACTTGACTTGTTTTAATTCCGGATAATTAATGTATTCACCAACAGCCGTAAAGTTTATGTATAAATTGAACGACCGATTTAGGTATTACATTAATATGATCTTCAGACTCTATACAAATAAAGTTACCAATCAATGTTGTATCTATTATGCACTACGTATGACATATAAAGAACAACAAGTACAAATGACCCAACAATCACAATTGAAGCAATAATAAGGCCTATTGTATTGTATATGTTGTTGACTGTATGTAATAAATAACATCTCTTCAGACTGTTTGTGTCCTAAGATATATTATGTATAAAAATATTTAAACTGATATAAGAGGGTGAAATATATGAAATAGTGGTGTAGGGGATTATCACTGGCACAATTAGTAGTTAGTACAGTATATACTATTAAATTAGTGAGTGGTCACCGCGGTGGCCGAGGTGACTGAGGCGCTCCAGTCACGGTCCACACGGCCACTACGGTCGGGGGTTCGAATCCCCCCTCGAGCATGGATATTTGTGCCGTCCTAGTTCGTAAGTAGTTCATAAGTAGTTTGTAAGTTTAGGGACTGATGACCCCGTAGTTAAGTCCCATAAGCTTAACAAACATTTGAACATTTGATTTTTGAGTGGTCACTGCGGTAAAAATTGGCAGGTTATACGTCAGTGACTAATAAACGTTAAGAAAATAATCCCATAGCGGAAAACTTTCGTGAGAATACGTGGAATGTCAGCGAGGAAAGTAATCAGCATTGCAGTAAAGTAAATGTGAAAACCTCAAAATACTACTCCAGCAGTGCGCGTGTAAAAATCGGCAACACTTCATGGGTCCTCAGATAACGATTAATTTCACGTAATCATCAAGAATACAAATGTTCCGCGGCTGGGGCGGTCTCAGTAGGCGGAGCCAGGGATCATCGTATTCCGGCCCGACGATATAACTTAATCATGGGGTACCTCAATAGTTCAGACACAAAACTGGTGCCAGATACTGAGTACGTTTCAATAGCTATTTTTGTTTTACTTTTTCCGTTTTAATAGTAACTGATTAATACCGAGAACGGGATCATGCACATTTGAACAGGTTAAGTGTAACCCATTTGTTTCAGTTCATACACTTTGAAGAAACGTCATTCACTAAGCTATAATGTTCTAGCCATAAGCTGACATTAGTCAAGCTACTTCGATTTATCTAAAACGTAGGGATCGCAGGAACCATGTTCCTCTTACCTGAAACTTTATTGAATGCAGCATGCAGAATGCCTATTTCGTCTTACCTGTAACAAAAAGAAATACTCGTTAGAATATCGCCTGTATTTTTTCAAAGAGTCACATTAAATTACCCTACAAACACAGTAGAAAATCATGAAAACATATGCTCTGTCTTTTTTTTTCTTTTTTTTTCCCTCCATATTTTCAAATTTGTCAGTGCACTTTGTCTCACTTGTAATAATCAAAAATTATGCAGAAATTAATCACGCCGATGGGGAAAAAAGTAATGAGAGAGACTTTTTAAGTGTATATATGGGTACAGCATAGTTCGGAAGTGAAGCCATCGGAAATCCGAAGAAGAGACTGGTGCCTATTTAAAATTCTATGGAAGAAACTTAAAATTGAGAGGTTAGGTTCAGATGGAAATTAAAAGAAGTATAAAGACTAAGCGAGTAAAGAAGCAAAGTTCCTTTCCACAAAGACCTGGCTGCACATAAGTGCCCCGTCCTTCATCTCATCTTGTACGTTGTCATTAATTTCTTCGGTGCTGACAAGACTTTAATCTTCCCTCTTATCATCCGTGAAGCTTTGTAACGAGTTTCAACAAAGTTTGTACGCTACACTAAGGCAATGGGGCACCTATTCTTTTAGATACAGTAGCTTCACCAGATCGACAATAACAAAATAAATGGAAATTGTGCCTTACTGTAACATCGTACAGTTTCGCGACGTTGCTAAATCTGACAAGTCTTTTATTGGCCACAGCTCAGCAACTTAACATTTGCGGACATATGTTTAAATCTACTTTTTCTTTAGTTTTACTTGTAGAATAACATATTAAAATATTTTTATATCTTTATGGATCACCCTCTATATAGAAACAACATACATGTACTTAAAACGTTTATTTTCATTCCAATACAGGAAAATTTTTCAAATTGTTCAAATGTTTGTATAGCTTATGAGACTTATCTACGGGCCATCAGTCCCTAAACTTACAAACTACTTATTAACTAGCTAATACTAAGCACGGCACAAATATCCATGTCCGATGGGGGATTCGAACCCCTGACCGTAGTGGCTGTGCGGACCGTGACTGGAGAGCCTCAGTCCCCTCGGCCACCGCGGCCGGCGAAGATTTATAGATACCTATTCCTTTAATACATAATATTAGCTTAGTTCCCGCTGCTTCGCACGCGTTGACTGGATGGTCTGCATTGGTTGTTTCTACTTCTAAATATAAATTTTCATAGATTTAGCTTTAAAAATGTTTTCCTAATCAGGTATTCTGATATATCTTGCCAACCCTATTGCACCATTGATGGGAGAATTCAAAACATGCCGAAGCACTTTTTTTTTTTTTTTAATTCTAGCCATGGTTCCACACCAGACTTTCACATTTCTAGCATCATAATAGTCTTAGTACCACCCTTAATGTTCCATTATTTCACCCGCTAAATGGTTCAATTTCCAAAAATATAGAAATACGTGTTTTTAAAATTCAAATCACAAATCTCAATCCGAAGTTTTGTATTCCTTGCTTCAAAATTGCCTTAATAGCATCGTATTTTCAAAAAACCGTTCATCCCCTATTTCACCCTTTTAGGAATGGCAATATCGAAAAATGGCTGATGCCTACAGTGTAAGATAAACAACGTCTACAAATTTCAAGTGTCTATCATCTGTAGATCTACTTTTCAGCGCCGTTTTCTGTCTTTTAGAAACAGATCGAGAACGCCAAATTTCTTTCTTACGCTTTGGCATCTTTCTTGGTAGTTTTATTTTTCAAACTGCAATATGCACTTATTTTTCTAATTCGTATGCTTGTCGCAGAAAAACAACTGAAGAATGTGCATCACGTTTCGCTGAATATAACCTCTTTGCTATTATAGTGTCGAAAGTCATCGCGCCGGCCGCGGGGGCCGAGGGGACTGAGGCGCTCCAGTCACAGTCTGCACGGCACTACGGTTGGGGGTTCCAATCTCCCCTCGGGCATGGTTATTTGTTCGTAAGTAGTTCATAAGTAGTTTGTAAGTTTAGGGACTGATGACCCCGTAGTTAAGTCCCATAGACTACACAAACATTGAAAGTCATCGCTGGTCTTCAGTCCGAATTTTATACAAGCGAACGACTTTCATCCATTATATCTTCCACCTTCTTATAGCTATCAACACGGAACTACTAGGGTGTACAACAGAAGACTTTGTACTACAACGACACAGAGATATCGTTCGTCTCCATTGTGTAGTTTTTTCTGAAGAGCAAAATACTGTTACGCACACGTAGAATTTTATCAAGTCGGTAACTTTCGACTTCCATGTCTTCCACCGCCTTACCGTTATCAACCCTCTGCCACCACAGTGCACAATGGGAGACTGATACCTACTACCCCGTACAAACAATTCTACATAGTGCGAAAATTGGCAATTGACAATAAAGAAAAGTGTGAAGCTACATGACCACTAAAAGAAATCCGCTGAACTTCAATTACGCGATAAATCAGTCAAACCTTAAGGTCGTAAATTCTACCAAATACCTTGGAGTTACAATTACGAACTACTTAGACTGGAGAGAACACATAGAAAATATTGTGAGGAAGGCGAACCAAAGATTACGTTTCACTGGCAGAACGCTTCGAAGATGCACCAGCTCCACCAAAGAGACTGCCTACATAACACTTGTGCGTCCTCTCCTGGAGTACTGTTGCCCAGTGTGGGACCCTCACCAGGTGGGACTGACGGAAGACATTAAGAAGGTCCAGAAAAGGGCAGCTCGTTTTGTTTTATCTCGTTACCGGGGGAAAGCGTCACGGAAATGTTGCACGAATTGGGGTGGAAATCATTAAAAGAAAGACGTTATTCATTGCGGCGCGATCTGTTTGCGAAGTTTCAATCACCGACTTTTACTTATGAATGTGAAAATATTTTGCTAGCACCCACCTACTTAGGGAGACATGACCATCCCAATAAAATAAGAGAAATCAGATCGAAAACGGAACGATTTAGGCGTTCTTTCTTGCCGCGCGCTATTAGAGAGTGGAACGGTAGAGAAAAGTTATGAAAGTGGTTAATGAACCCTCTGGCAGGCACATAAATGTGATTTGCAGAGTATTTATGTAGATGTAGATGTTTGCGAAGTGTAGTTTTGGCTGCAGTGTGAAATATAGGCACCAACGGCTCAATTTATACACACACACCCACACACATACATACATATATATATATATATATATATATATATATATATATATATATATATATAAGATTTATAGAAAGTGACATAAAATTATGTACACAGAAACACGCTGTTTAACAATACCACTTTGTGTCAAAATTTCAGAGCATTTGGTCGAAACGTTTCGTATATACAGGGTGTCCCAGCTATCTTGTCCACCCAAAATATGTCTGGAACAATAACAGCTATTTGAAAACGACTTTCGCCGGTATCAATGTACGGATGGGGCCCATGAATGTATATATTTGGAAACGTTCTAAAACGAAAGCAAATGTGTGTTTTTTAACACAAACTTATGTTTTTTTTTAATGGACACCCTATATTTTTTCTTCAGAAATCCATAATCTGACAAATCACATAAACATGGCGTTGATTGCATCGCAATATTCAAATTACATCCCGAGATATTGCGACGAGAAGTTGAAGCTTGAAATCAGGCGAGAACTAATACTAATACTATAGCTGAGACAGAGTTGTAAGACAAAACGAGGAGGGGGGAGGAAATTATTGTAGAGATGGTGGAGGCGAGGATAAACAAGGAGAGCATGATGAGAAGATGGTTTAGTTTTACTTGTAGAAAATATGTCACAATATTTGCATACCTTCGTGAATCACCCTGTAGACAGTGCACGCATAAAGTTGTTACAGCATTTCCGAGCGGAGTCTTGCCCGCACGCACCTCTAACAAGGACCAGCTGTGTAGGACACAGTCGGCCGGTCAGCTGTCTCCTAAGCTGTCCTCAGCCGCCCGCTGTCAGAAGCCGCTACCCTCCCGTCACCCCGGCCTGCTGTCTAATTAGCCGCCGCCGCTAATTAGCAACTCTGCGCCGGCCAGTGACAAAAGACGGCGCCGCATTAAAAGTTGCCCGGCGCTGGCAACATCTGCAGATTAAATTCCCCGCGGCACGGCCCGCCAAGGTCCCTTTGTCGGCCCGAGGCGCGCGCCTCGGCTCGCAGGTGGTCCGCACGCCTCGCGCCACCCGCGGCGGGATTCCCCGCCTCGCAGATATCGCATTCCGCGAAGAAAGCGACGCCTCGCGCATACGACCCTCCAGGAATCCACGCCATCCGGGCGGGGAGGGAGCACAGCGCTTCCGAGTATGTGACTTCACTCTGTTCACTGCGACAGACCAGTGCGAACCGGAAAAAGAGAGGAATTATGGGTCACCGTTGATGTCAGGCACTCAAAAGCACAGGTATCCATGCTTAGAATAGCACCAGAATATATAAAAACAGCCGCCTGTTTTATGTACGACGGTTGTTCAAATGAAACGTCTTAACAACCAAAAACAAGATGCTAATGGGCGTGACAAAGTAATTACGTTCACTCATCAACATTAAAAACATGTTCAAATGTTTGTATAGCTTATGGGACTTAACTACGGGGTCATCAGTCCCTAAACTTACAAACTACCTACGAACTAATTAATACTAAGGACGGCACAAATATCCAAGCCCGAGGGGGGATTCGAACCCCCGACGTAGTGGCCGAGCAGACCGTGACTGGCGCGCCTCAGTCCCCTCGGCCACCGCGGCCGGCTAAAATCCTGTTACCCCGGGAGACGAAACGTCAGTAATTAAAACTTGGACAACAGAAATACGTCATGTTACAGATGCTCATAACAATCCTGATAAATGAAGTGATGGACAACTTAGAAGGCAGTTATACGAGGTGGAATTGGAAATTTTCGGGACTGGTGTGGCCATCTGGATAGTATTAGTAGTAGTATTAGTAGTAGTAAATAATCTTTGCATTGCTACGTGGCGAGAGCTGAATATGTGATTAGTCAGTGTGGAGAGTGGCATTCAAGCTGGGATAACGTGTTGCGTGTCCATTGCGCTTTCCGTGATTGTGTTTGGTGTGTGGCGATTTTAGGATAGATACACGAACACAACAGCACGTGTGTATCAAATTCTGCGCAAATCTCGGGAAAAGTGCTACGGAGGCCCATGCAATGATTCAAGTGCTTGTTAAGCTTAAGAGACTTAACTGCGGGATCATCAGTCCCTAAACTTACAAAGTACTTATGAACTACCTTATACTAAAGACCGTAGCGGCCGTGCAGAGTGTGACTGGGGCGCCGCAGTCCCTCGGACACCGCGGCCGGCTGCAATAATTCAACAAGTGTTTGGGGGGGGGGGGCAGATCATGAGCCGTACACGTGTGATTTAGTGGCATGCTCGGTTCATGGCCGGCTATACAGACATCGAAGATGATGCTCACACTGGAAGGCCCGTTAACCGCCGCCGTTGTTGCCAAACTTAAAACAACTGGCTCGTGCAGATCGACGTAGAACCATACAGGACCTTGGGAGGGGAGGAGGAGTGGGTATTGGTTATGGGGCATGTCAACGAATTTTGACTGATGAATTCAGCATGCATCGTGTCGCCACAAAATTTGTGCCAAGGCACAGCGTGTTTTAGTGTGCACGGACCTTCGTCAGACCGTATCTGGTGATCCAACCTTCTTGTCACAGGTTATCACCGGCGACGAGAGCTGGATGGCCCAGAGACAAAGCAACAATCATCCCAGTGGAAGAGCCTGGACTTTCCAAGAACCAAAAAAGCGAGACACGTGAAGAGAAAAGCAGAGACAAAGCGACAATCATCCCAATGCAAGAGCCCGGACTTTCCAAGAACCAAAAAACCGAGACACGTGAAGAGAAAAGCAGAGACAAAGCGACAATCATCCCAGTGGAAGAGCCTGGACTTTCCAAGAACCAAAAAAGCGAGACACGTGAAGAGAAAAGCAGAGACAAAGCGACAATCATCCCAGTGGAAGAGCCTGGACTTTCCAAGAACCAAAACAGCGAGACACGTGAAGAGAAAAGCAGAGACAAAGCGACAATCATCCCAGTGCAAGAGCCTGGACTTTCCAATAACCAAAATAGCGAGACACGTGAAGAGAAAAGCAGAGACAAAGCAACAATCATCCCAGTAGAAGAGCCTGGACTTTCCAAGAACCAAAAAAGCGAGACACGTAAAGAGCAAAGCAGAGACAAAGCTACAATCATCCCAGTGGAAGAGCCTGGACTTTCCAAGAACCAAAAAATCGAGACACGTGAAGAGCAAAGCAGAGACAAAGCTACAATCATCCCAGTGGAAGAGCCTGGACTTTCCAAGAACCAAAAAAGCGAGACACGTGAAGAGCAAAGCAGAGACAAAGCTACAATCATCCCAGTGGAAGAGCCTGGACTTTCCAAGAACCAAAAAAGCGAGACACGTGAAGAGCAAAGCAGAGACAAAGCTACAATCATCCCAGTGGAAGAGCCTGGACTTTCCAAGAACCAAAAAAGCGAGACACGTGAAGAGCAAAGCAGAGACAAAGCAACAATCATCCCAGTGGAAGAGCCTGGACTTTCCAAGAACCAAAAAAGCGAGACACGTGAAGAGAAAAGCAGAGACAAAGCGACAATCATCCCAGTGCAAGCGCCCGGACTTTCCAAGAACCAAAAAAAGCGAGACAGGTGAAGAGAAAAGTAAAGAGAATGATACCAAGGGAATTTTGCACAAAGAATTCGTTCCACCCAACCAAACACTGAATTCTGCGTAGTACTGTGACGTTTTGCGATGGCTCAGTGAAAACGTGCGGCGACGAAGACCCCAACTTTGGCGTCAAGGGAATCGGCTGCTGTTTCGCAACAACGCGCCCTGTCACACGTCCTTGCTCACCAGGACATTTTAGTATTAAAAAAAAAAAAAAAAAAAAAAAAAAAAAAAAAAAAAAAAAAAAAAAAAAAAAAAAACCACCGTACTAGCCAGATTTGGCGCCTTGCGACTTGGCGCTATTCCGAAATCTGAGACTCAAGTTCAAAGGCCGTCGGTTCGACACTCTAGAGAGGATTCAAGAAGCATCCCTGGCGGTGCTAAACGCCCTCAAAGAACAGAACTTTCGGAAAACGTTTGACCAGTGGCAGAAGCGCTGGGACCGGTGTGTTCGTGCGGATGGGAACTACTTCGAGGGTGATGGTGACCATTAGTCCAAAGTCAAGGTTTTCAACAGATGGCAGCACCAGTCCCCAAAATTTTGGATACCACCACGTAAGCACCGGTGACACGGCACACTGCTTTCGCCCAAATTTCATTTAATCACGACCCGACCGAAGGAAGGGGCTTCAATGTTGACGCAATTCCATTACCATGCCCATTATCATGTTTTAACTGTTACATGCACCTTGTGATGCGCCTGAATAAAAATTGTTACTATAGACAGCTGTTAGTGGAGTTTTCTTCCAAAATGTACTGCCTCAGCTGCGGCTGCCCTGAGCATCGACTCGTCTGTAATCGTGAAACAGTCTAGAGCGTAGAAACGCTTATCAACAGGTGACCGGTTTCGAGCCTTTACATAATCATCCTCAGACCCATCGCTGGAACAGGCACCGCCGTTTGACAATAAGGCACTGATCAACTGATCATCGCTGGTCAGCACTGCCTGTTCCAGCCGTGGGTCTGAGGTTCATTTGTTACAGATGGAAATCGCTCATCTGTTAATAAATATCTATGCTATACAGACTGTTTTACGATTCATTTTTCCTTCCAAAAAAGCCTTGAAGAATGGACTATTCCTGTCGGACAAGGATGTATAGCTGGTAGTTATTGACACCGTTTTTTTACCGAACGGGTATATCCTGATGACTGAGTGGATGATTTGTGGGATGACTGCATCAATGTTCACGTCGATTTTGCTTGATCGGTATCACGAATCTAGACAATAGAGCTTCCCACACAAAAAAAATCTTCTTCCTTCATTTGTAAGACTTGCGCGTTAATTACGATTTGGGCTACGGTGGACTTTCTCAGACATATAATAAAAGAGGTAGAAAAAAATTATGGCTGGAGTGTACAGTGTCATCTCCGTTATTTTGTCTCCAGCGTCTCAGTCCAAATCATTAAATATTTAGGACTCTTCTTCCTCTAAATGAAATTGTTTCTGTAATGATTTAAAGTTGACGGCCAAAAAGCATACAACACATTACTTTCTTTTATGTCTTTCGGGATACATAAAACGTGTAGTACATCTCACTACTGACGAATCAACATCGTACAGACACATACGACCGATGGATTTAATCTGATATATTATTCCCCTAAGGATATTATTCAACGATAAATTTACTAACAAGACGATTACCAGATTTGTTCCACAAGCTAAACAACAGTTCATATTCAAATGCGAAGGAAAACGAGTCGCTTTCCTCCATTCCTCTACCTCTCGGATGGATGGAGCAAACTATAGGAATCACTCGAAAGTGTTACTATGTTTCACGTGAACAGTGATAATCTATTATAAAAATAAACGTCTGTTACGCCTTCTGTTACAAATGTTCAAATGTTTGTACAGCTTATGGGACTTAACTACGGGGTCATCAGTCCCTAAACTTACAAACTACTTATGAACTACTTACGAACTAGGACGGCACAAATATCCATGCCCGAGGGGGGATTCGAACCCCCGACCGTAGTGGCCGTGCTGACCGTGACTGGAGCGCCTCAGTCCTCTCGGCCACCGCGGCCGGCGCCTTCTGTTACAATACGTTTCTCCCAATGCAAGAAATATCGTTGTGTTTAGTGATTTCATTAAACTCATCTGGTATTCCCTTAAATTCGTCCGACAACTTCTTTTTTATTTTAGCTAATCTTTAAGTTATCTTCTAAAGTACAGGAAATATTTATGGAAGCGTTGTGACAAGGCAAGCGGATCAACTTCCTCAGTGGCAGCGTTGTCACTGTCAGTGATTTTGCCGTGATTTTGCCGTCACGCGCTGCTGTTAATTCGTCACCTGTCGCCTGCCAACCCACGTCACATCACCTGGACGGGTAGGCTATACACAACTGTGACAACTCGCAACAGCAAACGTGACCGCCAAAGCACAGTGTAGAGATTCATGGCCCACTAGCTGCAGGAAAGGAAATTACGAACCAATATAACATCAATTCTGTCATTCAAAAACAAATTTCATGAAGTAGTAATAAACTTCTTTCTCGAAAGAGGTGTGTGGTAAAAAATCCAAAACCACCAAAACTAACTGTAGCAGCCATAGACCATCTTTTCAGATTCTTAAGACGGAAAAATTATGAAGTAATACGTGTGATGCACATTCATTTCTCATACAATATACGATTTACTCATAAATCAATTAAACAAAACTAAATTTGAAGCAAATCTGGAAACATTGCTGAAGTTCGATTATGCTACGACTCAAACAATGTATAATCAGCATTTCGATAATAACGTAGTAAAAACTAAAAACGACATCGAGGAGTCTGTAGACAAATTTTTGTATCCTGGGCGCAGGAGAATTTTTTCGGTAAAGAAAATATAGTTTTCAAAGTCAGTCAAGCTTTCGATCTAACTGAAGGGATACGTACACCAACAATTTGTGCGGATAGCTCTTCTACTACAGTCAGATAATGCTAAACCAGGGAGCATATAAAAATTACTAGCATCAAAAAGAGATAAAGGCGTGTAAGATTTAACTGTGCACATAATGAAGTTGAAAAGGAAGTGCGCATGACGTTTAGCACCATGAATGAATGCCTGTAGACCAAAGAAGTTGACTGTAAGATTCCAAAAGATATGACAAGGCCGAGAAGATGTCCAAATGAGCCGGCCGCGGGGACTGAGGCGCTCCAGTCACGGTCTGCACGGCCACTACAGTTGGGGGTTCGAATCCCCCCTCGGGCATGGATATTTGTACCGTCCTTAGTGTTAGCTATTCATAAGTAGTTTGTAAGTTTAGGGACTGATGACCCCGTAGTTAAGTCCCATAAATTCTACAAACATTTGAACATTTTTGATGTCCTAATGAATAACAGAAATCAACAAGCCAAGATTGGTACTTACAGAACACCGGTTTCGGCAAGACTACGTAGCCATCATCTGATATCATGCCTCTACATCTTCTGCATAACGTAAGATACAGAGACTTGAGCCCAAATGACAGGAGAGTAATCTTGCCGTAAATGGTCTCAGTAAGTAATAAATATCCGTAACAAGATGGATGGCTTCCCAAAACTCGAAAATTTCATGTGTATAGCACGTGCACAAGCTATAAACGGGCGGTGCATTGCCAGAACTGTCTTTCCTACTTTTGTGAAAAGGTTTCCGTCGTGCTTGTGTCCTCATGACGGGACTTAACAGAATTTAATGCGGACTGGTGCTTGGACTGAGAAGCATAACATATTTAATTTCGAAATAATTTCGTATTCATTATTCCGATATCCCCAGTATCAAGAGTATGCCGGCGTCTGCGCAGAGTTGTCAGTTGTCATTACAGAGATGACCATTGAGCCTCAGTTGATTTTCGTACAGCACCCCGTAGTTACGTCCCATAAGCTCTACAAACATTTGAACATTTTTGTGCGGTGAGCTGGCGGCCGTAAATTTCTCACCCTGCTGTAAGATATTTTACTTTCATTCTTAAAAATCGTCTGGCGGCCCACCTGACAAGGAAACGCGACCCACAGTTAACAATTACCGGAATGGGATATCTCATGCGTCTAAATCAACTACCAAACTGCGTTCGAAGTCTGGTAATTCTTGTCGTGTGCTAATAATCAAGTCGGAAACCTTCTCAGGTGAATCCTCTGAGTACAAAGACAGCACTGCGAATACACCGCCTTTTTATACCTTGTGTCCGCGATACTGGGACTTAGGTATGTGTGCATGTGGCTACCTCAGTGTATTTCACATTATCCCACACACTACGTTTACATGCATCACATCTTCCGGAAGACGAAAACCGATTTTCGTAAACCGTTTTTCGCTGTCGTGTTTACATGGCATAGCCTGAATCGGATTTCTTAGTTCACTTAATATGGCGGCTGAAAAAAAATGTTCAAATGTTTGTAGAACTAATGGGACTTAACTACGGGGTCATAAGTCCCTAAGCTTACAAACTACTTATGAACTAGCTAAGACTAAGGACGGCACAAATATCCATGCCCGAGGGCGGATTCGAACCCCCGACGGCAGTAGTCGTGCAGACCGTGACTGGAGCGCCTCAGTTCCCTCGGCCACCGCGGCCGGCGGCGGCTGAAAAACAGCTGATTCGGTTCCTGATTTAGTCAGTACAATCGCTTTTTTTTTTTTTCTTTATTTAAATACACAGATTCATGTTCACTCTAAATATTATATTTTTATTTCACATTAGAAAATATCACTCTGTCCATATGTGCCGAAAATTATTAACAAGAAAACACAATCTGACAAACCAAGAACGCTTTAAAAACAGTTGCGTTTACATGGGCACGAAAATCGATTGTGGAACTGGAAAACCGCTTTAGAGAAGCGGATTTCCAGAATCGATTTTGGAGTGTTTACATGACCAACCGAAAGCGGAATTGGGAAATCGGTTTACGAAATCCGGTTTAAAGAGCCCATGTAAACGGGGTGATAGACGCTTTCACTCTAGACAGAGGACTGGGACAAAGCACTTAGCTGTGCACGAGCCGAGCGGCGGCGGCAGCGCGAACTTGACCTCGGCGACGGCGCGGGCGCAGGGCGTGCTTATCGAGCGCGGGCGGCCGGGCCAGGTGTTCGGGGCTCGATTGGCGGGCTATTTTGGGTCGCTCAGTCTGGCAGATCATCACCATGACAACCGGCCGGGCCTTCCGCGCCCGCCCACGCCATCTCCGATACCCGGCGGCGCGCCGGCGCGGTGCCGTGGCGACCGACGGGCCCTGCAGGCAGCAACCTGTGGCTCGCCCAGCAACAGCGCGCTGCGCGCACGATGCCCCAGCCTCCACCCGCTCCTTAACTCGTATTCTCGCCCGTGTACTTGTCAGGAAAACTATTTACAGCTTTTCTATATCTTATGCCGCTTAAGGTGACCACACAAGTAACAGCGTGCTTGACAAGCATGCTTGCACAAGCACGCACATATTGCTCATGCACCTATACCCGGGCCGCTGAAACATTGCACTTGACGTTTCGCGTTACGGCGTGTTAAGTTGGCTACACTGCTTTAGCGACGTTGCAACACTAGCCTTTATACACAGAGCAGGCGAAACGGTTTTCAGTTGCATCTCGTAAATGTAAGCTATTGAGCAATAAAAGTGCATATAATAATTCGTTCTTGAGCAGCAATGAATTAACGGCATATTAATGAAGACCAGAGCACAATGCACACGCTTTTAGTAACGGAGCAAAGCAATATAGAAAATAAGCACTGAATCACGGCAGATACGAAATAATCAAGATAGTAACTTTTCTCTCTACATTTTATAATCAATAATTTTCACTCAGCAATTTACGGCGACAATGGTACAACCACATCCAGCTCCCCATCTACACTGTTGTCGTCACTGCCAAAATCGTCGTCATCACCAAGACAAATCATTGACTGTTAATGATCCCTTCAATTGTTTGCGCTGCCCGAATCAGTTTTTCAACGTGCTCGACCTTTTTTTTTTTTTTTTTTTTTCTTCTTCTTCAAATTGCAGCATCCACATTGGCAACAGCTTTTCCATCTGTTATTGTAAAAGACTTATCGTACCTTAAGTAATTCTTCACGTCACTCCATACCAATTTTATAGGGTTCTTAGGCTGCATCCATTACCCTTGACGGTTAAATTTTACTTTATATAGATGTCACTTCTAAGTACTTTACCTCAACAAAATTTGTCTTAAAATGCGTGTTTTGGAAATATATATATATATAATATGATGTTTCATTTTCTCTCCAAACATTTGTAGTAAGTAAGATTAAATACGAAATCCGTCAAATACGTGTCCTACATTGCCCGGAAGTGACATTTAATAGGGTAAAACGTTAACTGTATACTCATGATTGGCATAACTGTCTCAGGATGAATAAAGATACGTATTTGAATCTTCTGTCTCTCGTTTGCCTTTTGTTTAAATGTTTATATTTCGCGAGCAGTATGTCCTCTAAGAGGTCGTGGCTTACGTTTCTTAATTCAGACATTGCTAGTGCAGCATTAATTGAAACTTATTGAAAACGAAGGACGCTCATGGTATGCAGCCTCACCCAGACTGTCGAATTCTTGCACAAGCATCTTTATTGTCCACACACGCTCAATCACACATACGCTTGAGCGCTTGCACAAGCATGCATAATCGAAATTCAATTCTGCATCAAGCAGCTTGTACAAGCCTGATGATTGATGAAATATATCCTACAAACGCTCAAGCATGCTTGTGTAAGCACGCTTGTCAAGCACGCTGTTACGTGTGTGGCCGCCTTTAGGGATACAAGTATCTTCTTCGTCCTCCTTTCGTTTCTAAGCAACAGACCACTGATGCGAGTAGTGGCTTAGCTCATAACAACAGTTTAAGTTCCCAAATTTGTTTCCTTTACTAGTGCGAACAAATTTAGTAATGCTTATAGCTGCATAATAAGCTTAACATTAATTTACGTTTATGAAATGGCGATTGAGCTCTGTACCGGTCGACTTAAATACTTCAAAATTTTCTGAAATCTATCACTTTTTTGTGGCTTTATTCTTGTTCCAAGACAAATTGCATGCATTCATTCATTGGCGCTCGGTATAAATTTATTATCGACAACATTTTGAATGCAGCAGCTGTCTTTTGCTCAAATGCGGTATTACAACTGATGTTAACAAAAACAAGTGAATTAAGCTAGTTGAAGAAGATGAAAGTCCTAAACGCGTCCTGCTATTTCATAGAATTGAACAAAAAGTACAATTATATATTTTTGACGACTTTACAGCGTTCCATCAATGAAATAAATCGCAATTTGGTGGTATTGGGAAGAGACAGCGTGGAGAATGGAGATTTGGGTGTGGCGAGAGACGTGCAGGAAAAAGTCATCTGCAGTCGGGCTGGTCACTGTGTCCTGGTGGCGGAGTGGTCAACGCGCCAGCCTAGTAAGCATGAGGTCCCGGGTTCGAATCCCGGCCGGCCACAAATTTTCATTCGCCACACTTTGGTATTCCATCTAAACCTAGTACAGTGAAACCATAACTGATCGCAAATTGCGATTTAAACAATAAGTGATTCGTTGCTCTGTATCTTAAAGTAAATTAGAAAGTTTCGTTCTTTTGCAGGGAAGTTAACTTCTTGCGCAAAAATTGCAAGCATATCAAATCCACACGTTTTTCTAAATTACTACAAAGCTGTCAGAGCTTAATCATCAGCCCTCAAGCCATTCCACAAAAAAGACAATTAGACAAAATAAATCTGTTAAGAACTATTTGCCTTTATTAAATGAACACTAGACTTTGTTAGCGTATTATTCTTTATGAAATTTTTTAATACTGTATTATGTTTCCCTTTAGTACTACTGTAAATTTGGTGATGCTTCCACTAATATTTCCGCAATAACTACTTTATTATTCAAACGAAAAATCTGAAACAAATACACGAATTTTTAACATCGCAGTATGCCGGCTCACCACAGCAACGACGGGGCAGCACGAGAAAGCACGGAACAGTTTCAGGCAATAAGAGGCAGATCTACAGGAGTAAAGTTATCCACAATTATTCAACAGAGGAGAACCAGCAGTCTACTTGGAACAAGCCGGATCTGTATTGCCAGGAATTGTAATGATATATTGCAGAAAATTGTAATAGTACACCACCAGCACATCTACGTTAAGTATTCGTTTCATCTAATGAATAATTCATGTGGACTAATGATTTTTTTATTTATAAATCAATGTCCACATCCTTGTTAGTCACCATACACTTCCTCCCACGCAGCACAGCAGACACTCTAAAGTCTTTAATGTACAATCTAACTGTTCAATCTATGACCTGTTATTATCCTGTCGTAGAACTGCAGAGAACTCATGACCCTCCCTATATGTGTTTAAAATTTCCCGTTCTACAGTATAGCCCTTTCTCTTGAATTTGTCTGTGATCGATATTCAATCACGTTCAAAGATAACGTAATTCACTTACATATATTTTCTTTTCCTATTCAAATAATATTTTGGAAACATCACAGTAACCATTTTTCAGTGTGAAATTCAATTCGAATCTTGGAAGGTGAATCAACTGGTAAAAGATGTTCGAAAGTAGCGCGGCGAAGTCTGTGTGAACATCAAACAGCACAACTCTTCGTTTTGTAAGAGCGAACAAGTTCCGCACAGTGTCACTACATCAAAGGAAGTGATTCGTTCCCTTCAGCGACTCTGTTCAGACAACGTTTTTGGTGTTCTGTTTTCTTTTGACGAGCACTCTCGCACGCTGGAACATTGCTTTTCGCAACTAAGAACACTTTTCACCATTCTAATCTGCTCTCCTCTGGCAAAGAGGACGAAACTCTTGCGTTGCATTAAAAAAAAGCGCAAGTGAAAGTGAGCAACTCAAAGGAGTAACTACCTCGGCAGCAGCGCAAATTAAAGCAATAAATTACACAAGAAAATCACGAGATTACTGACACTGAAACCATCCAAAATAAGAAGCTATTGTTGAACAAGCACTCCAGCTTTCACAGTAAGCAAAGATTTATAAAAAGATGTCTGTCGGACGTGAAACCTGGCCGTCAGCAAAATAAGAAAAAGCTCGCCTAGAAGCTGTGATAAGCACAATAAAACCAATTTTTCATGACTTAGCACAGCCAGAATTGTTACACAAATATCTACACGGAAAAACGCAGAATCCTAACGAGAGCGTAAACAATTTAATTTGGACAGTGATACCTAAAAGAGTGTTTGTAAACATATAAACACTACACTTCGGCATTTATGATGCAGTAGCACCCTACAACCAAGGAAACAGTGTGAAGTATTGGAGGCATTAGGAGAGAGATAGTCATCAGAACTAGCCACAGAAATCAGGATTCAACAAATAATTACTTAAATAAGGTACCAAAGCAAAGCAGGACATAACTAGACATGTAGAGAAGAGATTTAGAACGTTCTGAAAGACGAGGAAGCGCCTTCTCCGCATACCACAACAACCTGGACGGTGTTTCCGACAACTATCCGAATCCCATGGGTGAGTAAGGTTTGACTTCCGTCAGTTGCAAAATCCATAATAATTGCTACAGGGCACGTTGTCCCCTAATGTGGTCAGAATAGAGAAACAAATGTTGTAGAATTCTGGAAAGATCACTACGAGTCTATACGGTAAATTGGAATTCTCTCTCCCTCTCTAAGCGGTATACCATACTTCCAGGACTTTGAATAAGCTATCACACTCGACGATAATCAGACAAAAAAATGTTCAAATGTTTGTATAGCTTATGGGACTTAACTACGGGATCATCAGTCCCTAAACTTACAAACTACTTATGAACTACTTACGAACTAGGACGGCACAAATATCCATGCCCGAGGGGGGATTCGAACTCCCGACCGTAGTGGCCGTGCAGACAGTGACTGGAGCGCCTTAGTCCACTCGGCCACCGCGGCCGGCTACACAATTTTAATTCTGCCGAGTGCAAGCTGTGTATGTGTGTGGAAGAGTGTAACGTGGAATGTTTTTTAATCCCACAAAACAACAGCTCCTGTCCGGATGTTAAAAGCATGCGACCTCATGTGGCTTGCTGTTTGAGCGGCAGTCAGCAAACTTCCGTTTGGCGACTTCCCAGCCCATGGAGTCACTACTTCTCAATGAAGCAGCGCCTGAATTGGCATCACCCGTGCCACTACTATAGCGAAGGAAAACTCTGTCGCCGCGGCGGAGTGGCCGAGCGCATAGACGCGCTATGCTCCGATGCGCGAGGCCGTTCCCCGTCGGGGGTTCGAATCCCCCCTCGGGCATGGATGTTTGTGCTGTCTTTAGTGTAAGGTAGTTCATAAGTAGTTTGTAAGTTTAGGGACTGATGGCAACGCAGTTAAGTCCCGTAACCTTAACAAACATTTGAACATTTTGATTGAAAACTCTGTCGGCAGCACAGAGATTGTAATTGAATGGTGCCCATCTACGCTGAGCATTCTGCTACGGAGGCTCTCAAAAAAATGTTCAGATGTTTGTAAATCTATCGGACCAAACTGCGTGGACATCAGTCCGTAGCTTACAAACTACTTAAACCTAGGTAAATTAACCTAAGGACAACACACACACCCATGCCCCAGGGAGGACTCGAACCTCCACGGCGAGCAACCGCGCGCTCCGCAGCGAGACGCTTTAGACCGCTCGGCTACTCCACCGCGGCACGGAGGCTCTAAATACAAGCGAAGGTAGCAGCTATTATGTGCTGAAAAAACCGGTTGGCAAGAGATTACGTAACTACTACGCGGTCTCTTACTGACATTTAACTCAGCGTGTTAAAAGTCCCGGTCGGTTATTAAATCAGCTACTACCTTACTTTCACATTTTTATGTACCTCGTTATGTAGCTTTGAGCGCTTTTTGGTCTCCCCTGGCGTTCATGCCCCCAAGGGAAACACTTTCTATCAACAGGATCATAATGTTGCGTGTAAATTTGTACCAACTGCTACTAATTATATCTCAAGACCGACACCCGCTGTACGGTTGGAATACATTTTGATGTGCTCAACAAGTGGGGAAGCCATTACAAGTTACTGGCGAACAAAACTCGCTCTCGTATAACTACTAAATACAGTTTCCGAGGGAACGGGACGAACGAGCGTCTATTTACGGGGGCGGAGGGAAACAGTGGCATAATCCCTAATTACACGCCCTATAAAAAGTAGTTTCTTGTAGACTCCTCCCCGTTGCGAGCGTTCTCCGACAATTTGCATACAAATTGGCCCTCCCCCGTCTGGTGGACTATTTGCCTGGGAAAAAATCTATTAGCGTTCAATTTGAATATCAAATGGTGGGGGCGCGTAGGAGAAGATGCCGCACGCACAGCTGATAGACGCGGCGGCACGCGGCAGCAGGCGCATCGCCGCTGCAGACTGCAGACGCACTGATGCCTCATGAATTATTAAGAGCCCGCCGTTCCGTGAATATGGAACACATCTTAATTGCGCCGACACCGCGGTCCTACAAAAAGTGAAGCATCTCTCGTGTTCACGGTAGCCGATCGTAAGCAAAACTAGCACGAAAATTATTAAGGGGAGCAGGAGGTGCCTATGCTGGCCATGTTAAAATCGCTAAGTTTGAGGAACATTTGTGAACAATCTACCACACCGAAGAATTTGAAATTTTTTCAACATACAGAGTGGTTTAGTATTGCAGTTATGATGGAGGGATACTGGAGTATCTTTTCTAGTCTCCTATCAATATTTATTTATTTATATACAAAGAACAGTCTAGAGTGCAAAAATTTTATTTTTTCGATTAGTTTCGGTCTTATTTTAGACCATCTTCAGGAAATTAAGCTCCACTGATGTTGTGGAGCTGGTAGGAAACTTGGAACCATATGGTCCGTCACCAGACGGCTCCACGTTTCCTGCCAGCTCCACAACATCAATGGAGCTTAATTTCCCGAAGAAAAAGTTAGGTTTGGACAAATATCACTTAAATGAGGAATAAGGTTGAATAAAAAACATCAGCACATTGCGGACCAACTCTTCTGACATAAGAAGCCTGATCCTCCTTTGGCCAAAGGCCTTATATTAAGAAGACGGAAGAGCGGACAGTGATTCAAATCATTCTCTTGCTCTCCGACAAGTAATGCAATATGTGGCAAACGGTACAATTACGAAAACGTCTAGCAAAAATCACAAAAACATAACAGATGTAAACGAATGTCTTCAGTCTGTGTGTTGTAACCGGACACGCATGATTAGTGGCGTTCCACTGCATAGGCTTATAAATTCAAAGAATTATACTATGAATTTCGGTTTCGAAAGATAGTCAACACAATAAAAGATGAAAACCTATGGTAATTCCGCATTAAAATATGAAAAGATTTGAGTGAGGTCACTACAACCTCGCGGTACCAAGATTAGAACAAGTGAGCAGTTTATCGAGGATATTAGGTGCAGTTGAAGTGAGGGTATGGAGACGTAACTCCAGAAAAAAAGTTTGTAAATCTATCGGACCAAACTGCGTGGTCATCATTCCGTAGTTTACAAACTACTTAAACTAAGATAAACTAACCTAAGGACAACATACACACCCATGCCCCAGGGAGGACTCGAGCAACCGCGCGCTCCGCAGCGAGGCGCCTTAGACCGCTCGGCTACTCCACCGCGGCACGTAACTCCAGCACCAGGAGTAGAGTTAGAGGGGGAGGGGGGGAAGAGAAGGAGCAGAAGGGAGAGAAATAGAACAGAACAGGAACAACATGGAGGACAGTTATAAATACGTTTACAAATGAATAACTCAAGAACATCAAGAGGTCGCTGTAGCTGTAGGACGTGGCATCCCGGAGCTATAACCACATCTGCAGGGTTTTCAATTAATTCATGTTTTAGGTCTGTTATTTGGCAAGCGACCCAATTTTCTCTGTCAGTCGACAATAAAACCGTCAACCGTCCGGAGGACGGAGTGTTATCTGTATCTCCTCATATGTGGAACCCATACAGGACCAGTGCAGACCGCCCGTCAACAACTGGCTACGCCATGTGTTCCGGATATGAGGGGATACATCCAATATACTAACGATTTTGAATTGGACTACCGTCCTCCGGACGAAACATGAATTAATTGGAAACTCTGATGTCGTGGCTATAGCGCCTTTAAATTAGTAAAATACCATACTAGTGAAGTGGGCTCCTTGAATATGACACAACTCTACAGCTGTGGTGCCAGAAATACAAATTTTTAATAAATATTTTACAGGAAATAGCCAAACATTATAATCTGGCCAAAACGTAAGACGTCAGACAGTCTATCGTCATCGCCGTAGAGTACATAAGTTGGGCACGATAATAACTGAGAAGGACGCAAGCAAAAGATACCCTGTTGAAGTAGACACAGACGGAAGCACGTCAGACGACGCAGTGGGTTCGGGAATAGCAATATTTATTAATAAGAAGCTTATTTACCAGATACAGCTTAAACTGTCCAATGAATGCTCAAGCAATCAGGCGGAATAATTTGTTATTTCCAATGCCCTTGAGTCAATAACCAATCTAAAAAATGTTCAAATGTTTGTAGAACTTATGGGACTTAACTACGGGGTCATCAGTCCCTAAGCTTACAAACTACTTATGAACTAGCTAAGACTAAGGACGGCACAAATATCCATGCCCGAGGGGGGATTCGAACCCCCGACCGTAATGGCCGTGCAGACCGTGACTGGAGCGCCTCAGTCCCCTCGGCCACCGCGGCCGGCAATAACCAATCTCTCGAATATTAATAGAGCTGCAGTAATTCACACCGAAGCACGTTACTTTGGATTCATACGAAATCCGAAGAACCACAACTTCTTGATTGAAGAAATACGATGTAAAATCAGAACATTGCAGACACTCAACTGGCAGGTGCATTTCGAACGGGTTAAAGCACATCGAAGGATATGGGGAAATGAACTAGCTGACAATGTCGCTAAAAGAGCGGTTCGATCACGATAACCGATACGTGACAGCAAAATACCTACAAGTGCGGTGAAGAAGAAACTTCGAGAGGAGTTTAGGAACAAATGCAAGATTGAGTGGCAAAAAACAAAAAAACGAGGAAAGCACCAAACAGGATTTTCCAACAATCCGACAACGTTTAATGATTAAACTCCCAATATCTCCGAATTTTACAGCAATGTAAACAGATCATGTGAAACTGAAAACCTATTATCAACGGTTCAGAAAAACTGAAGACGGAACGTGCACATGTAACAGAGATATCCAAACTACTGGCCACGTGCTTTTCGACTGCTGAAACTTACTAAAAGAGAGGTACCAGCTCAGGAAAAAAAGGAGGAGGATGGCCCATCAGTACATTTAATTTGATACATACATTCAGTACAGCCTTTTACAACTCCTGTAATTCAATAAGATTACCCACTGTGTAAAACTCATTTGTTTTCTTTATGTCAAGTGATAAATCTTGTACAGCCAAAATGCGTTCTTTTGTAAATCCTTCCAGCTTATGTACTGTGTTTGTGTTTGCCAAAGTACCTGATGTAACCGCCTGAAATTAACCGTCAAACACGTAATATTACTATGTTATGGGGCATGTCAAATAAATATTAATGAAAAAAGTCAAGCTGAGTTCAAGTTAGAGGTTAATTAGTACTGAGCGTACGAAGATCTGAAAGCCGGCCGCGGTGGCCGAGCTGACTGCGGCGCGCCAGTCACGGTCTGCACGGCCACTACGGTCAGGGGTTCGAATCCCCCCTTGGGTATGGATATTTATGCCGTCCTAAACTTACAAACTACTTATGAACTATCTTATACTAAAGACGACGCAAACATCCATGCCCGAGGGGGGATTCGAAACCCCGACCGTAGTGGCCGTGCAGACTGTGACTGGCGCGTCATAGACCGCTCGGCCACTACGGCCGTATGCCGTCCTTAGTATTAGGTAGTTTCATTAGTAGTTTATACGTTTAGGGACTGATGACCCCGTAGTTAAGTCCCATAAGCTTTACAAACATTTGAACATTTTTTGAAGAGCTGAAAAGTTAATAACAAGTTAAATTCACCTATTTCTTCACAGTTAACTACAAGACAAATCAGGTCCACAGCAGCGGTCTCCAAAACCAGTCTGCTTTCGGCTCGCGTGCTGTGTGGACGTCTGTTTACTTCCTCGCTGCGGCCGGACGCGCGCTTACAGTGTGTGGTGAGTTTGACGCTCTTGTAGCGTAAATAGTAGCTTTAGGTTTCAAAATGTGTAGATCACCAAGATGAGTCAAACTAAAAGAAAATATACTTTGAAGTTCTCGTTCGATGAACACTTTGCTCGGCCAAGAGCATTTGAAGTCGAAGTGTTTCTACGAGATGTAGTAAAGCTCAGTTTTAGTGAGATAGTGGGGATCCATTTATCGATTGTGAGTTGCACAGTATACGTAAAAATGATCAATGGTGAATGCTGTGAAAAAGTTATTGAACAATGTAGAGGCAAACTAAAGTTTAATCATTGTGACGGCAATGATGGTAACGTTCAAGTTGATCATGCTGGATTTGGAACTAGAACCGTGCGTATTTTTCAACTGCCTTTCGAGATAACCGAGGGTGAGATTAATACAGCTCTCAAACCGTACGGGAGGGTTATCAGCAATATTGCGGAAAAGTGGACAACTTTCCAAACGTTCCCGGTACTAAACGGTGTCAGACAAATCAAAATGGAGCTACAAAAACATATACCATCTTACATTTACGTTAGCGGATGGTCATGTACGACGACCAACCTCGTACATGCTCAGGCTGTGGGCAGACAGGGCATGTTAGATCCGAATGTGTACAGCGGAGATTGACGCAGGTGCCGGCCGGGGAGCCGGTCGCGCCAGTGAAGATGACGTACGCCACGGCCCTCCGAGTGAATACGGCCACCACGTCGAGCGCCGTAATAGACGCAAACTGCGGGACAGACGACGCTACAGTAAGCCTGACAATGGACACCAGTACAAATGAAACAATGGCTGTCGCCCCCTCCCACACGACGGAAACAGTCACTGGAGGTGAACACGATAATAATCTCCCGGAAAACTTGGAAGAAGATGTACGGCGTGAGGAGGTAGGCGCTTCTATTCAAGATATTAATATTCAAGATTCCAGTAGCACTTCAGAGACTGAGGGCAATCCACAATCTGGTCCTTCTCCACAAAGGCATAAGAAGCGGCGTATAGCACCTCCTGACGCGAAACAGAAAGTACAGTCAGTGCGTGAGAAAGCAAAACAAATTAGTCAAAAACTAAGCGACGAGACGTCTGGAAAATCGCAACGGAGTAAACAGAAGACAAATGTTGTTAGTATGGACGTTTCGCCAAATATAGAAACGCACATCCAACAGGACGGTGCAACGACTAATTCTACACGGAAAGATTCGCGAAATAACGTTCCATCTCAACATGGCTCTGGTAAAGTGAAGCTTCAGTGCACTGATGGAGGAAACTGGGCAGATGAAACCGCAAAATTCCCTGAGGACGAAGAAATGCAGGAAGTTTCACATACAAAAAGAGGCTCGTTCTCCACACCGAGAGACGAGAAAATTAAGGGGACGTCACCTCCACTTCCGATTCATTAAAGAAATCAGACGCCACGAGTATTAGTCATCTTATTCACCAATTTCGTCAATCTAATTTTCACAATTGCATTGCAATCATATAAAATTGGAACGATAAACATAAATAAAATCCGCAGCCATTTAAAACTCAAGTCCTTGCAACATATGCTTTATGCAGCCGATATCGATATTGCCATGCTGCAAGAAGTTACAGACATTCACCTTGATTATATCACAGGATATAATGCAATTCTCAATTCAGGAAATGACTCAGAACTCGGTACAGCAATATTAAGCAAAGAGGGCATTATTGTGCACGATGTTACAAAACTGACAAACGCCAGAGGTTTAGCTGTCACCATCAACGGTACTCGATTCATAAACATCTACGCACCCTCTGGCTCTAGTAATAGGCGGCGTAGAGCTGAATTCTTTAAAGGTGATGTTGTACCTCTTTTTTGTGGACGATATGACAATATAATTATTGCAGGGGACTATAACTGTGTATTGTCGGCTAAAGATCAAACGCCAAATTTTAACTATTGTGCTGAACTTGATGTAATAATTAAACAACTGAACATGACTGATACTTGGGAGCTCAAAAACGGTGCACTGCCAGGCTTTACTTACATCACAAGTCATTCTGCCAGTCGCATCGACAGAATATATGTGTCTGATCATTTAAAACGCATGTGCTGCAAACAGAGTTATTGCCGACAATATTCTCAGACCACATAGCATATATCTGTACCGTGAACCTTAAAAGACAAGGAACATACCGGGGACGAGGCCTGTGGAAGTTAAATGTAGCACATTTGCAGGACCCCGAGTGGCATGATATATTTAATACAATATGGAATGAGTGCGAGAACAAATTCACCAGATACCCCTCGACACTCACATGGTGGCTAAAATGTGCTAAACCGTCGATACGACGAGCGATGATGAACTACTCACGTGACAAAAATGCTTGGCAAAAACAGACAACAGAATTTTATTTTAATGTCCTTCGAGACTTGCACACAAATGATCCATCAGTAATTAACAACCATTTGGAGATAAAAAGAACTCAGGCGAAACTCTTAGCTCTGAAACGAAAACAACTTGAAGGATGTAAAATACGATCCAGGCTTCGAAACGATGTAAAACGGGAACAAACGTCAATTTATCACGTGATCAATGAAAGAAAGGGTCATAGAAAGAAAATATTAACTGAATTGCGATCCATGGATGGTAGATTACTAACGCAGCAACTGGAGATTAAGAATGAAATCCATAAATATTTCACCAATTTATTAAGTAATACAACAACGGACACTATAGCGCAAAATGTCCTGACAATATAACTACCACGGAAGCTGGACCAGGACCAAGCAGACAACCTGTTAGCTGAAATAACGCAAGATGAAGTTGAGGATGCCATAATACAAAGTCCGAAAAATAAGTCTCCAGGGCGTGATGGAATTCCAGCTGAGCTATATCATACGTTCCGAAGACAAATGATACCCAAACTGACAAACCTTTGCAACGAACTAATGAATGCCAACAATGATATCCCAAGTGACTTTCTAGAAGGAATAATAGTTCTAGTTCCGAAAAATCATTCAGGAAAATCTATAACAAATCTTAGACCACTCACATTACTCAATTGTGACTTCAAAATATTTTCCCGTATTATGAACGGAAGATTAAAAACCGTAATGAACACCGTCACGGGTTCGTATCAGTCCAGTGTAGGACGAGACAGATCTATCCACCACACACTGTGCGACTATAGGGACATAATATCAATTGCCGGAGCTTGTCAAATACAATGCGCGCTATTATCATTAGACTTTGAGAAAGCTTTCGACCGAATCAATCATAATTATCTGTTTCAAACTATGGGTTGCATGAACTTTCCGCAACGTTTTATCGGCGTCATAAAGAATTTTTTAAGCAGTGCTACCTCCACAGCCATGGTCAATGGTCAACCCAGCAAACCCATCACGATAAATAGTTCAGTGAGACAAGGGTGTCCACTATCTATGTCTCTCTTCGCAATAGCCATCGAGCCTCTGCTTTTCGGCTTAAGTCAACACCTCCAAGGCATAACAATAAATGGAGAGAGGATAGTGTGCAAGGCCTATGCTGACGATGTTGTTTTCCTGGTCCGGAATAACGAAGAGATATGCACGGCACTAGACATAATAAATAAGTACGCACTTGCTTCCGGTGCAAAACGGAACAGAAATAAATGCGCAATAATGAATATTGGGCGTGGCCTAGGAGTTCCCATCCAAGGAACAATAAAGGAGACCCCCACAATAAAATGTCTTGGAATAGAATATGCACCAAACATCCGGCAGACAATTGCTTTGAATTATAAAAAATTACTTAATAACATACGTGCCAGCATCCACCAACACACTCTCAGGACAATTGATGAAATACAGAGAGTGGAACTCGTAAACATCTATCTAACATCTAAAATCAATTACGTAGCACAAGTCTTGCCCATGCCTAGAGACGTGGCAAATAGGATTCTGGCTGCCTTTGAACATTTCGTTAGCCGTGGTCAAATGTTCAAAGTTAAGTTTGAAACCTTGTCCTTACAACCTACTGACGGTGTCTTAAACCTTACAAACGTCTACAATAAAGCACAAGCGCTGTACACCTGCAAGACTTATAAACAGTGGAAAAAGTCACCGAATAGCATAGCAGCATTCTTACTTAATGAAATAGTACCAGCCAACTGCGATGCACCAATTGATGTTCACCATATCCCCAATAAACTGTACCATTTCCAGCATTTTCTCATAGAACACAGTTATCTTAGAATGAGGATTGCAGAGAAAGATGTAATTAATGTCAAAGAAGTTTACAAAAATTTAATGAAGTTTCATAACAAGAATGTCATAGACGAAAAGTACAAGGCATTCAATTGGTCAAATATCTGGAAAAACATCAATCATTTGCACTTACCAACTAACGTGCGGGCAACGTGGTACTACGCAGTTAACAGAAAAGTGCCAACGAACGAACGACTTCATTCCATTCACATGGCAGACTCCCCTTTGTGTAACACCTGCAATCTCAACGACACAGATGAACACCAGTTTGTATGTAAAATGTAAACAACATTTGGCAGTCAGTTAGGCGAAAACTGGCAATCATTCAGAGAACAACGCCGCATACAATAACACCCACGAGTTTTTTGCTACCCGACTACATACTTTACCCCAACACAAAGAACAATGCCGTCAACTGGTTAAAGGGACATACAGTATTTTATATATTAACAAATAGTGAAAAGAGCGAAGAGGACTTTTGGACGTATATTACGACCCAGCACCAAAACCTACTGCAAATAAATGATTATCAATGTCAATACGAAAAATTTCCTAAAGAGAACTATTATGTAAATTTGCACGCGAAATAACATCCTTAACGATGGAGCTTGCAGGATAACTTTAACGATAATTATATAAATAAATAAATAAATACAATCATCCAAATGAAGAGTACATGAACATTTGAAGAACAAGTAACGATGGAACGAGCAGTATCTAAGAATCACTTTTGGTTTTGAAACAAGATACATCATTAAGCCCTTCTTTCGTTTGTTTATTTTATTCAAATAAATCCTGTGCACCAGCCGACTAACGTATTTCAGGGTTAGAGAAGAAGGAATTTTATACTAAGTACATAAACTAGATAAAAAGAAAAGGAACTTCAAACGGACACGCAAAACTGCGAAAACAATACGTGAAGACGAACTTTGAAATCGACGGTGAGCAGTGCCATGGAAAAAGAAGAAACAGTTATTTTATTGAATAGTAAATAGAAGAAAATAGTTTATGTTTACCTCTGAAGAAGTGACCTTGCTTTAGTTTTTCTAAAAAAAAAACACCTAAGAAATGGAAGATGACGGAAGTGACTACTCACAGAAGTACCACAGTGACTTCCCCCGCAACTTGTAGACCGGACCAGTAAATGGGTGGGCAGGCTACCTAATCCAAAATTGCCTCCGATGTGACGCAGAGATGTGCCTCTGTTGCACAGTGGTAGAGTGCCAGACTACAAATCCAAAGGTCGCGGGTTCGATTCCCGCCAGGTCCTAGGATTTTTATCTGTCACTTTCCACTTCTTTCACCTCTGGCAGTCTTGGTAATTGTGAAAAATACCGAGTAGCACCGTGATTCGGAACCCACGTTAAACTGTAGGTCCGTCCTATAACTGGCTGGGTAAGTCAGGTCGGAGGAAGGCAACGGCATACCACCTCTAAACAGGACCATGCCTAGTAAAGCACTGTGGTGTTCAAACCAGTCTTTGGATTGTTGACTGCTTTACCTTTTACCTTAATAAAGACGACACAAACCTCCAAGCCCGAGGGAGGATTCAAACCCCCGACCGTAGTGGCCGTGTAGACTGTTATTGGCGCGCCACAGACCGCTCGGCCACTGCGGCCGTATGCCGTCCTTAGTATTAGGTAGTTCATTAGTAGTTAGTAAGTTTAGGGACTGATGAACCCGTAGTTAAGTCCCATAAGCTTTACAAACATTTGAACATTTTTTTTGAAGAGCTGAAAAACTTAATAACAAGTTAAATTCACCTATTTCATCACAGTTCATTACAAGACAAATCAGGTCCACAGCAGCGGTCTCCAAGACTAAGAAATGGCAGACGACGGAATTTACTACTCACGTAAGTACAACAGTGAGTTCCCCCGCGCCGGCCGCGGTGGCCGAGGGGACTGAGGCGCTCCAGTCACGGTCTGCACGGCCACTACGGTCGGGGGTTCGAATCCCCCCTCGGGCATGGATATTTGTGCCGTCTTTAGTATAAGGTATTTCGTAAGTAGTTTGTAAGTTTAGGGACTGATGACCCCGTAGTTAAGTCCCATAAGCTTAACAAACATTTGAACTTTTTTTTTTTTTTTTTTTTTTTTTTTTTTTTTTTTTTTTTTTTTTTTTTTTGAGTTCCCCCGCAACTTGTAGACCGGACGAGTAATGGGTGGGCGGGCTACCTTATCCACAATTGCCTCCGATGTGACGCAAAGCACTGCCAGGCGTCGCCAAGCGATTCGCCTTGCTCGGTATGCCGCAGGCAGCACCGCTCCCCACTGCAATGACTGGTGGCGACCAGCGAGCAAATGAAGCGGCTAGTTGCCGAAACAAATGCCCTCGATTCTGAGCTACCCCCTCTGAGCGAGTTTGTATAAACGGCGCCATTCATTCCTGGAGACGCGAAACAAGATGGCCGCGGCTCCCGCGGGCCGGCGCTTAATTATTCAAAGGGCTGTCGACGCGGCGCAATCTGCGACCGGCCGTTAAACGGGATTTGCCAGATTGCAGCCGAGTGCGGCCGGGTGGCTTCTGCGGCCTGCCGCGCGCAGAATACGACACAACCCACGCCAGCTGCGAGCGCGTCGTGAACGGGGGGTGCGGGAGTACCCGAAGTTTCCCGTCTACCTCGAAAGAAATAAACAGATTTCTTTAATTCTTTTTGGCCCACTTTAGGTTACGGTAGTAACACTAAAAGTGGGCCTTTGCGATCGTTTTTCGACAGCTCGAAATTTAAATGAAAATAACGGCTTAACCATTCACCTGACACGAAAATTGAATAACCGATTTTGTAGAGGAGAAAATTCTCTACGACTTTGCTTTCTTATGTTTTTCTCATATTTCGTATCGTTTCAGATATATTTGTAAAAATAACAGCGATTTTTGGATGTCTGTCTGTCTGTTCGTCCGTCCGTCCGTCTGTCTGTCTGTCCGTAATGTGTTCAAATGTTTGTTAAGCTCTTGGGACTTAACTACGGGGTCATCAGTCCCTAAACTTACAAAGTACTTATCAACTACTTTATACTAAAGACGGCACAAATATCAATGCCCGAGGGGGGATTCGAACCCCCGACCGTAGTGGCCGTGCAGACTGTGACTGGAGTGCCTCAGTCTCCTTGGTCATCGCGTAACGTGTTCCCCGTTTTTAAGACGAACCGTTCAACCGATCAACACCAAATTTTACAGACATAATTCTAGGCCGATAGAGACCAGAACCACCCTTTTTCAAATTTTTCGGACAAAAAATACGGTTGTAACGCCAAAAAATGCCGTAATATAATTGTAATTGCACACGAACCGCTCATCTGACACGATAATTGAATAACCTGATTGGTAGAGGGGAAAATTCTCTACAACTTCGCTCTATTATTTTTTTTAATATCTTGCATCGTTGCAGAGATATTTGCAAAAATAACGGCGATTTGACGACGTCTGTCTGTCTGCAACGTGATCCCACTTTTTAGGTCGAACCGTTCAACCGATCGGCACCAAATTTTAGAGAAATAATTTTTGGCCGGCCGCTGTGGCCGAGGGGACTGAGGCGCTCCAGTCCCGGTCTGCACGGCCACTACGGTCGGGCGTTCAAATCACCCCCCCCCCCCGGGGATGGATATTTGTGCCGTCCTTAGTCTTAGTTCATAAGTAGTTTGTAAGCTTAGGGACTTATGACCCCGTAGTTAAGTCGCATAGACTATACAAAAATTTGAATTTGAATAATTTTTGGCTACCAGAGACCAGTCCGATTATAATGTAATTGTAATTGCATATAACCGTTCATCTGACGCTAAAACTGAGTAACCGAATTTGTAGAGGAGAAGATTCTCTACAGCTTTGTTCCCTGATTTTTTTTCCTTCCTTATCTCGTATCGTTTGAGAGATATTTGCAAAAATAATAGAGTTTTGACACCCTCCATTGAATTAACCAAAACCAGCCGTTCGCAGACGTCACGTGACATTCATCGCCCAGAACTCTCTCTCGCATAAGCCATCTTGCGTTGCGTATTTGATGGTTTTCTTATTTTAACTTGCACGTTTTCATTTCAAAGCAATGGCGCACTGAAGAATTAACAAAAACATGTCGTTCTTCCTACGATACATGATAATCTAGTGTCTACAAATGCCATATCAGCATCAGTTAACAACGGCCATGAATAGTATGAAATTTAAGAACGGAACTTCTAAGTGTTTGTCGTAGCGTAGTGGACAATGTGTTGGACTGTGACGCTGAAGGTCAGTGGTTCAAAACTCGCAACTACCTAATTTTTTTTCCTAAAAGGGTTTCAGGCACTCTTATTAATTAATTTTTTATTTTTTACATAATTATTTTTGTCAAAAATGTTTGCAAAAACTTATAAAACTACAAATCTAAAGTGCGATTTCTTTATTTTATTATTATTATTTTACTAGCTGTACTCGCGTGGTTTGCAACGTGAAGCCATCTGGCGGTAGAAACTGCTACAAATATCACTTGGCGCCCCGTAACATTTTAATGACGTTTTACCATGCTATATGAGTAATTTATATTATTTGTGTCTTTCGCAACTTGTTTCATGAGCTACAAGCTTCTTGTAGAGCAGACGATAGTGTAAGTGTAGTTCATACGTCTTCGTTGTGTCATACTGCATAATTTATTGTTTGTTGTAATTGCACACGAACCGCTCATCTGACACGATAATTGAATAACCTGATTGGTAGAGGGGAAAATTCTCTACAACTTCGCTCTATTATTTTTTTTAATATCTTGCATCGTTGCAGAGATATTTGCAAAAATAACGGCGATTTGACGACGTCTGTCTGTCTGCAACGTGATCCCACTTTTTAGGTCGAACCGTTCAACCGATCGGCACCAAATTTTAGAGAAATAATTTTTGGCCGGCCGCTGTGGCCGAGGGGACTGAGGCGCTCCAGTCCCGGTCTGCACGGCCACTACGGTCGGGCGTTCAAATCACCCCCCCCCCCCCCCGGGGATGGATATTTGTGCCGTCCTTAGTCTTAGTTCATAAGTAGTTTGTAAGCTTAGGGACTTATGACCCCGTAGTTAAGTCGCATAGACTATACAAAAATTTGAATTTTGAATAATTTTTGGCTACCAGAGACCAGTCCGATTATAATGTAATTGTAATTGCATATAACCGTTCATCTGACGCTAAAACTGAGTAACCGAATTTGTAGAGGAGAAGATTCTCTACAGCTTTGTTCCCTGATTTTTTTTCCTTCCTTATCTCGTATCGTTTGAGAGATATTTGCAAAAATAATAGAGTTTTGACACCCTCCATTGAATTAACCAAAACCAGCCGTTCGCAGACGTCACGTGACATTCATCGCCCAGAACTCTCTCTCGCATAAGCCATCTTGCGTTGCGTATTTGATGGTTTTCTTATTTTAACTTGCACGTTTTCATTTCAAAGCAATGGCGCACTGAAGAATTAACAAAAACATGTCGTTCTTCCTACGATACATGATAATCTAGTGTCTACAAATGCCATATCAGCATCAGTTAACAACGGCCATGAATAGTATGAAATTTAAGAACGGAACTTCTAAGTGTTTGTCGTAGCGTAGTGGACAATGTGTTGGACTGTGACGCTGAAGGTCAGTGGTTCAAAACTCGCAACTACCTAATTTTTTTTCCTAAAAGGGTTTCAGGCACTCTTATTAATTAATTTTTTATTTTTTACATAATTATTTTTGTCAAAAATGTTTGCAAAAACTTATAAAACTACAAATCTAAAGTGCGATTTCTTTATTTTATTATTATTATTTTACTAGCTGTACTCGCGTGGTTTGCAACGTGAAGCCATCTGGCGGTAGAAACTGCTACAAATATCACTTGGCGCCCCGTAACATTTTAATGACGTTTTACCATGCTATATGAGTAATTTATATTATTTGTGTCTTTCGCAACTTGTTTCATGAGCTACAAGCTTCTTGTAGAGCAGACGATAGTGTAAGTGTAGTTCATACGTCTTCGTTGTGTCATACTGCATAATTTATTGTTTGTTGTGGTCTTCAGTCCAGGGACCGGTTTGGTGCAGCCCACCTAGCTACTTTATCCTGCGCAATCAATCCTCCTCATCTCCTCGTAAGAACGGCAACTCACATCCGATTGAACCTGCTTATTATATTCGTCTCTTGGTCTTCCCGTGCGATTCCTCCCCTCCCCCTTCCCAGGCCCCTCCAATAGTAATCTGACGATTACTTGAACCTCAAAAATTGTCCTACCAATCATTCCCTTCTTTTAGTCAAGATTTGGCTGATATGTTTTTCTCTGTAATTATGTTAGTTACCTGATTTGTCTAGTCGTCTGCAGTACCACATTTCAAAGGCTTCAATCCTCTTCCTTGAGTGACTATTAATCGTTAACGTTTTATTCGCATACAAGGGTACACTCCATATAAACACCTTCAGAAAAGACTTCCTTAAACTTAAATTAATATTCGACGCTAAGAAAATTTCTATTATTCATAAATGCTTTTCTTCCCATTGAGATTCTTCATTTTACATCTTCTGTACTCCATAAAACGTAAATTGTTTTACTGCCCAAATAACAAAAATTCATCTGTCACCATTAATGTCTCATTTCATAAAGTAAGTCTTTTATCATCTCCTGACTTACTTATGGTTACAAAACAGTAATATCGACCGTTATGGGCCCTGGGATTTCATGCCATATTTTCGAACTGCAGTAGCTAGAAATCAATGGAATTGTCTTTGTTGCGCACTTCATTCTGTTAACAAACAGCGTGTGCAGTAGAACAACTGGAATCAAAGGTTAAGTGCATGAAAGGAAATGTGCGGTTAGAGTACGAAAGGAAAGAGGAATACAAGTACCAAGGTAGCTGATTCTGTCTTTTAGAAGTTATGCCATTTTAAAACCTTGGTAGCTGTTGACCAGTCTTCAAAATGTGTTACTGTCAGAATTTTTTACGTTTGAAATATAAATTTGTCTCAGATCTTTTTCGCGATCCTGGAATTTCCCAGCCCTGTTGCATTTGGACTGAACGAATCTCCATATTCTTTTTTTGTAACAGGTCATCAGTCATCCTCCAGAGATGACCGTAAAATAGCGGCGTGTCTTCTTCATTGATGCTCTGATAGGTTCTGTCTTGCTGTACAAATCTGCGTTTGATCTCATTCGCCATTGCCCACCATCCCACCTACTACCGAAGATTTTGGCTCTGTTTTATCCAGTCGGTGATCATGACCTTTATTAAACATAGTCAAGGAGGAGCTTATTATAAGTAAAAAAGTACCTTAACGGAAACAAAATGACCCATGTTTAAAATACTATCGCTGGAACCACTTAGAACATGGCTTGTATACAGTTCTTGAAGAACAATTCGTTGTTGTTGTTATGGTCTTCAGTCCGGAGACTGGTTTGATGCAGCTCTCCACAAAACCCTATCCTCAGCAGGCCTTTTCATCTCCTCATAAGAACGACAACCCACATCCACTTGAATCTGTTTACTATACGCGTCTCTTGGTCTCCCTCTGCGATTTTTACCCCACACACTTCCCTTCAACGCTAAATTTACGATTCCTCGATGTCTAAGAATGTGCCCTACTAAGCGATCCCTTCTTTTAGCCAGGGTATGCCAAAAATTCCTTTTCTCACCAATTCTGTTCAGTACCTCTTCATTAGTTATGCGATCTACCCACCTAATCTTCAGCATTCTTCTGTAGCACCACATTTCAAAAGCCTCTATCCTCTTCCTGTCCGCACCGCTTATCGTCCAACAATTTAACGTGATAATTTCCCAACGTGTGATACTCACTTCTTTATTCTTCGACACAGGAGACAAGCATCAGAACGAATCAGACACGCGATGAAACCGGTTCCACGATGCTTCAGCGTTTCTTGTCCTCCAATCAAGCTTCCTGTAATTACAATATCTACTCTCACTGCCACTTCTCTGAACCTCAAGGCAACGGTTTAAACTACTGATGAGGTGGCCGCTTCTGCCACTCCAAAACGCTGTATAAAGCTGCATTTGTGGCTGTTTTCACACTGTAGGTGCACGCTACAAACTACTTCAGCGACCTTTTACACACCAGTGGTTGTGAATACATATTGTCTGCTAGCGACGGAATCTGCGGTGTCATTCGGCACTGCGGAGATGATACGCTATTCATCTGCAACGAAATGTTCCACAGCGCACAGATGAGATCTGTGCCGCTGCAAATAAAGAACTGCGAGTGATTCGTAATAAGAGCTACAATTTCAGCAGAGCATGTTTTCGTGCACCAGCCTGTAATGTACTCCCATACAGATTATTTACTGCCGTGCCATTGTTCGTCTGCCTTTCATTTGATATGTAAACTTCATTCCGCCCTGACCTAATTTCCTTCTACTTCAGGCGGCTGATACATTTGTCATGCTACTGATCTACACACGGTTTCACCACTGATCAGCTGCAAATGAAGTTTTCATGCATATTCGGTATACTAGCTCCGCCCCGCGGTATAGGCCATTTTCCTATTTGAAAATATCGTTCGAAATGTTGTTATTCTGAACGATTATAATGTTCAAATAGCATTTAATTTCATTATTCTTAGAAAAGATCTGATAGTTTTCTTGAACTAAAGAATAAAAATCATTTAATTTGGAGATTAGGTCACTTGATCGAAAACGCTGTGTCACTGGCTGAGGCTCTGGTCACGTTGCGTGACACGAAGAACACAAAGTTATGTGTGCTGTGTTAGCGAAAGTTATTCTGCGTATAATTTTTTTTTTTTTAAGACGCCCGTGTATAAAACGCTTGTTGTACGATCACGTCTTGAGTATTGTTCAAGTGTTTTGGACCCGCAACAAATCATATTAAAGGAAGACATGGAAGCAGTTCAGATGCGAGCAGCTAGGTACGTCACTGATAAGTACGACCAATGCGCGAGTGTCACAGAAATGCATCGCAAATTCAAATGGGAATCGCTGCAGGAAAGACGACCTTTGTTTCGAGAAATTCTGTTGAGGAAATTTAGAGGGCCGGAATTTGAAGCTGACAGCAGGACTATCTTGCTGCCGCCTACTTACATTTCACGTAAAGATCACAAAGACAAGATAAGAGAAATTAGGGCTCTTACAGAGGCATACAGACATTCTTTTTGTTTCCTCGAACTATTTGGGACTGGAATAGGAAAGTACCTAGTAGTGGTACAATTTACCCTCCGCCACGTACCTTACAGTGGATTGCGGAGTATATATGTAGATGTACCATGTGCTGAACCAATATGTCGGTGCATAAGGCGAGAGCTTAACAGTCTCTCAGCACGGTACCTCCCGACCGTAAACTGACCATCGTGGTGGTGCTGACAAAATCTGTACTGCAACGATACTATTTTTGACACATGTTTTTATCGACGAATCCCTAGACTTCATGCATTTCCACGGTAGTCGGATTAGGGTCTGGAAGCACCGTAGTGGAGACTGTTAGGCGGTTGCCTTACACTGTCAAACTGGTCGAGTACCAGGTATGATGGTTTGTGGTGGTTTCTGACACCTCTCCCGAGACTCCCCAGTACGCACTGCCGGTACAATGGGCGCAGTGTCCGAGGCTCCCGCTAGCAAGCTGTCTTAGCAGGTAGTGGGACCGAAGGCTCCCAAGGAAGTCTTCATTCATTACCAGCTGCTACAAGCCCGTAATCCTCCGTGCCCCCAAGATATGAAAGTTTCAGTGTACGGTAGAACGCTTCATAGTGAATTTGTCCTTCGACAAATTGTAATTTCTGATAAAAAAGTGTTGTTCAACAATGAAAGAAAAAAATAAAATAAAACGCGTAAAAATGTGTTTTGTAATTTTGGTCGTAAGTACGGTAAATTTCAAGCTCTGGATCTCCGTATGTGTTGTGGTCTTCAGTCCACAGAATGGTTTGATGCAGCTCTCCACGTTACCATGTCCTGTGCAAGCCTCTTCATCTGGGAATACGAACGGCAACCATCCTTTTGAATCTGCTTACTGTATTTGTCCCTCGGTCTCCCTCTACGTTTCTTACCCCACGGCCGCGGTGGAGCGGCTGAGCGCATTGAGGCACTATGCAACGATGCGCGAGGCCGTTCCCCGTCGGAGGTTCGAATCCCCCGTCGGGCATGGATGTTTGTGCCGTCTTTAGTATAAGCTAGTTCATAAGTAGTTTGTAAGTTTAAGGACTGATGACCCCTTAGTTAAGTCCCACAAGCTCTACAAACATCATCATCTTACCCCACGCCCTTCCTTCTAATGCTAACTTCACTATTCCTTGAAGTCTCAGAATGTGTACCACCAACCTATCGTTTCTCTTATCGAGAATATGCCAGAAACTCCTTTTCTCTCCAATTTTGGAGCATAGTGAGATTTTCTGACACTACCATTCCATTATCCTCGTTTTACTCTTGTTAATGTTTATCTTTTATCTTGCTTTCAAGACACTGTCCATTCCACTTAATTGCTCTTCCAGGTCCTTTGTTATGTTACTATGTCGCCCTGGACTTTAATTCCCTCTCCAAATTTCTCCTTGCATTCCTTAACAGCTTGCTCGATGTACAGATTGAACAACGTTGGGGAAAGGCTACAACACTGTCTTACTCTCTTCGCAACGACTGTGGCCCTTTCATGACCTTCAACTCGAACAATTGCTGATTTGTTGTTGTAAAAGTTGCATATATCTCCTCTCTCTCTCTCTCTCTCTCTCTCTCCGTATTTTACCCCTGCTACCTTCCCCGTAACAGATAAAGGTACCGAAAAAAATAATAATTAGAGAATATCACCTTAACAACATGTGTTAAGAATTTCTACGATTTGCAATCCCACAATACATACTTTTGGACCGCGGCGGAGCGGCCGAGCGCATTGAGGCGCTATGCTACGATGCGCGACGCTGTCTTTAGTATAAGGTAGTTCATAAGTAGTTTGTATGTTTAGGGCCTGATGACGCCGCAGTTACCTCCCATAAGCTTAACCAACTTTTGATTTTAACATAGTTTTGGGACCCAAAAATTATGGTTTTTCGTGGTTTTCTCAGAAACCACCAATGAAAAATGGTGCTCTTATAAGCCGTATAAAGCCTATCCTAGTCAACATGGCATGATCGAAATACACACGATTTCCTCAATTTTGTTGAGCTGAGGGAGATGTGTAATGATTAAAATTTCAGCCTCTACTGTAGGATGGCGACATTATTCCATTTCTTCTGATATACAAATGATCAGCACGACAACGGCTGTCCAAAACAGTTTACCCCTCATGTCTGTGATCTATAGGACGTGAAATATGGGCCCCTGAAAAACCGTGTTTTCGCACTGCCCACACAGTACCATTAAACGAGCTCAGACTGGCTGCGGTCTTTCGACGTGATGTGTATTTCCGCATTCTACGGTACGCAGCGAGTCTTCACAGAAGGCCTGTAACACACATGTATTTGGGGAACGCGCAGTAATTCAAACCCGAAATATTTTGTTGTAAACGTTCCTTTTTTCGCACAGTTACAAATATCAAAATTCAACTGCATTTACTAGAAACGTCGGTGCTGTATTTCGCTTATTACAAAATACACGAGAGGGAGAGAAATAGGCAAAAAGGGAAACGGGTCAGGAGGCGCGAAAAGCGAGAGGGCCGCGCGCCGTGGTGTGGGAGACGGCCGCGCGGCCGCGGCGGCGCTGCGATCGCCGACCGCGCGGCAGCCGCAGCGGCAGCGGCGAGCCTAGCTCGGTCAAGGTGAGCGCGTCCTTCACGCCGCCGTAAGGGCGAGCGGCCACAGCTGGAGCCGCCGGCAGTCGGCGGTCGGCACTTCCTCTCTTTCTGGTCGCGTGCTGCGACGTGCCGCGCCGGCTGCAGCCCGGCCCTGCTCAGAGCGCACGCTGTTCTGCAGCGCAAGCAGCGACGCCGGCCAACGGCGATTTCACCCACCATAGCATATGGGACGGTCAGCTTCGGGATATTAATCTGTCACTCACCACTTCGTGCTCATCTCGATTTGTTTACTCATGTGAAAAATGGCAAATTACACAATGGTTAGGGGTACATGCTAAACGGGTAAACCCATGGCTGGCAGGGTAAGACGATGGAATAAAACGCCAAACTACTTCCAACAGGTGTCGACAAACTTGTCATTTTCATGTACCTACATTTCTAAAAAAATTCACCTCATATGACATGGGGCTTGATCTCATGAAGTTATCTCGAAGTAATGAAAGTTTCGATGAAGTCTACAGCTCTTTCTTTGAACTGACCAAAAAAAATTGATGTCGGACTTCAAAATCACAAAATATTTCAAAGATTTCTTTAGACGGTGTTCTACGAAACGCTTTTGTCAGAAAGAATAGCTTCGCACAAAAAGTGTAAGATTAGTGTACAGTGAAAAATTATTTCATTGGTCGTGTAGACGTTTTGGGGTGTTACTTATATCGAAATATCCACTTCGGACAATTAGATCGATTTATTGTAGTGTCCTAATGCAGCCATGCTTTCCTTTTCTTCCTCCTCTATCTTTAAAAGGCCATATAACTGCCAATTTACTTTTATCAAGTATTGCTAATTCAAAAACGCATGAACATGATTTTCAGGAGGGTTGGTTTCGAACATTTGTAAACCGTGATATAGAGCACCCACACTGATTTTCAAAAGGCGGAGCCTCTGTAAGTGCCAATAATTAAATAAGTTGCAACATCTGTCGGTGTAGATCAGGTGCTAGCGTACTTATACAATTTTAATATCTAATGGTAACTTGCACGAAAAATTCATGTGTTTTTGTATATTCGTAATATTCTATATTTCATAAAAGGTGGTTAATAATGATAGTTTCAATAAAAAAGAAACAATAAATTAATTTTTTTTACAGTATTGTCTTCCCTATTAGTTGACGACGGTAGTCTTTGATTGTTCAGTTTGTGAAGAGCTATGGCGTTGTTTTTGGAAAGTCATCTCCATAGTTACTAATGGCTTTCCAAGCAGCTAACCTACTCAACAACCATCGTTTTAGGGTAAGACAAGGTGTTCTGCTCGTTTACATACACATAAACGAAAACTGACACAACACATGGAATTAGAGGTCCCAAAATGCGGAATTCGATCCATCGACTCTACGGTTGTGACGCCAGAACGCTGCGACCTGAGCTACACCGACAGTGCTGGAACTCTCTTAATCATTGGTACTTACGTGAACTTGCAAAATATCAAAGTTGATTTTCTCTACAATTTTAGAGAGTTGCGTCGAATGGCTCTGAATGATTGTTATTTATGTTCTGAACTTCACGTACCATAAATATCAACAAATTCTAAAATTCGGTAGACAAGTGGTCTCCTTATTAGACAAGGAAGTCTTGTTTCATATGAGATGCTTTCTGTTTTCTTTTAATTTTAAATGTAGAAATCTGAAGATGAAAACTATGTCCTATACATATTATAAATGCGAAAGTATGTATGTTTGTTACCGCATCACGCTAAAACCACAGCACTGATTTAGATGAAATTTCATATAGAGATTTCTTATGTCTTGGATTAGGACATAGGCTACTTTTCAAAATGTTTATTACAAGTTATTAATTTGAAGTATATCCATAGAAATACGTAACGGTTGTAAGAAGCTTCTAATACAGCAGCAGAAGTGCCTTGAAGAGTATGACATGTTTAGCCGCGAGGGTTAACGCGGCATGTTATAAATTATCCATTGTTCGACAATGGTTCGTATCTTGCTACAGTGAATTTTTTTTCTTTGTTATTCTTATCTTTTTTACTTTCGAATATACAAAAAGATTCTTGGATACTGCCAAAACGGCTTAACTGATATATAATTACATACACAAGAAATCTGAATGTTGGCGTTTATGTCGCATTCATTTTCATTTGTTGTAACAAATTGAAGACTTTAAATAAAATATGCTCTAAGTACCATGGCAAGAAAAAACATTGACGTTTTGTGTACAATGGGATCTCACGTATAAATAGCATACGTAAACTGCAACAAAAGTAGTAGCAAATGCACTCAACAGATGGCAGGCGGTACACCGCAGTTACCATATGAAAAGTGTGTTCCGGCCAACTGCAACGATATATATTATTGTGAATGTCTGTTCGGTGTACGCTTATCACGTCCGAACGACAAGACGCAGAGACTTAAATATTTGTACCGTTACTAATTTACACCTGATGAAGGTTTTAGCCACGGTTTTATAGCCATCTGATAAATATTTAGCAATTTGAAGAATATAACGTGAAATGCGGAACAAGAATTACTCTTTGAAAATTATATTTACTCTTTGAAAATTGTTTTATTGGTTGCATTGTTGCTTGAGGGTTGGTAATGATAAAAGGGTGGAGTATATTGGAATGGAATGTTATCGGTGTATATAAAATTCTACGTGTGTGTGTGTGTTAAAATTTCGCTCTGCAGCAAAAACTACATAACGCAAACCAATGGTCTGCGTATAATTGTTGTCCGAAGTCTCCCGTTGTACATCATACCAGTTCCATGCCGATAGCTATAAGAGGGTGGAAGATATGGTGGTTGAAAGTCGTCAAATTACTTTAAAAAATCGGACTGAAGGTTAGCGATGACGTTTGCGACTCTACAGCAAGAAGGTTATATTATTATTATTATTATTATTATTATTATTATTATTATTATTATTATTATGGTCTTCAGTCCGGAGACTGGTTTGATGCAGCTCTCCACCCTATTCTATCCTGAGCAAGCCTTTTCATCTCCTCATAAGAACGGCAACCCACATCCACTTGAATCTGCTTACTATACGAATCTCTTGGTCTCCCTCTGCGATTTTTACCCCACACACTTCCCTCCAATGCTAAATTTACGATTCCTCGATGTCTAAGAATGTGTCCTACCAAGCGATCCCTTCTTTTAGTCAGGGTATGCTAAAAATTCCTTTTCTCACCACTTCTGTTAAGTACCTCTTCATTAGTTATGCGATCTACCCACCTAATCTTCAGCATTTTTCTGTAGCACCACATTTCAAAAGGCTCTATTCTCTTCCTGTCCGCACTGCTTATCGTCCATGTTTCACTCCCGTACAAGGCAACACTCCACACAAATGCCTTCAGAAAAGACTTCCTTACACTTAAATTAATATTCGATGTTAGCAAATTTCTCTTTCTCAAAAATGCTTTTCTTCCCATTGCCATTCTGCATTTTATATCCTCTGTACTGCGACCATCGCATGTTATTTTACTACCCAAGTAACAAAACGCATCTACCACCTTCATTGTTTCGTTACCTAATCTAATTCCTTCAGCATCGCCTGATTTTCTAAGACCGCATTCCATTATTTTTGTTTTGCTCTTGTTAATGTTCATTTTATACGCTCTCTTCAATACACTGCCCATTCCATTCAACTGCTCTTCCAGGTCCTTTGCTGTCTCTGACAGAATTACAATGTCGTCAGCAAAACGCAATGTTTTTATTTCTTCCCCCTGAACTTTAATCCCTATTCCAAATTTTTCCTTGCTTTCCTTCACCGCCTGCTCGATGTACAAATTGAATAATAGCGGGCAAAGGCTACAACCCTGTCTTACTCCCTTCCCAACTGATGCTTCCCTTTCATGCCCTTCGAGTCTAATAACTGCGGTCTGGCTTTTGTACAAGTTGTAAATAACTCTCCTTTCCCTGTATTTTACTCCTGCTGACTTCAGAATTTGAAATAGTGTATTCCAGTCAACATTGTCAAACGCTTTCTCCAAATCTACAAAAGCTAGAAATGTTGGTTTGCCTTTCCTTAATCTATCTTCTAAGGTAAGACGTAAAGTGAGTATTGCCTCTCGGGTTCCTATGTTCCGCCTGAATCCAAACTGATCTTCCCCGAGGTCACATTCTACCAGCTTTTCCATTCTCCTGTAGATAATTCGTGTTAAAATTTTGCAACCATGACTTATCAAACTGATGGTTCTGTAATTTTCACACCTGTCTGCACCCGATTTCTTTGGAATGGGGATTATTACATTTTTCTTAAAATCTGAGGGTATTTCGCCTGTCTCATACATCCTACACACCAGTTCAAATAGCTTTGTCATGGCTGGATCTCCCAGAGACTTTAGTAGCTCTGAGGGTATGTTATCTACTCCTGGGGCCTTGTTCCGACCTAGGTCTTTCAGGGCTCTGTCAAATTCATCTCTCAGTATAGTATCTCCTATTTCATCTTGATCTACTTCCTCTTCCCTTCCTACAACATCACCTCTAAGTTCATTTCCTTTGTAGAGATGCTCTATGTACTCTTTCCACCTTTCAGCTTTCCCTTCTTTGTTGAGAACTGGTTTCCCATCTGAGTTCTTGATATTCGTAGAGTTGCTTTTCTTGTCCCCAAATGTCTCTTATTTTCCTGTAGGCGGTATCTACTTTTCCCTTTCTTATACATTCTTCTACAGATTTGCATTTGGCTTCTAGCCACACCTGCTTAGCCATTTTGCACTTCCTGTCAATCTCATTTCTTAGTCGTCTATACTCCATTTTGCCTGTTTCATTTACTGCATTTTTATATTTTCTCCTTTCATCAATTAAATTTAGTATTCCCTGTGATATCGAAGGATTTTTTGTAGCTCTTGCCTTTCTACCTATTTTGTCCTCTGCTGCCTTCACTATTTCATCTCTCAATGCTACCCATTCCTCTTCTACTGTTTTATTTCCCCCCGTTTCTGTCAATTGTTGCATAAATCTCCCTCTGAAATTCTCCAGAACTTCACGTTCCTTCAATTTATCTAGGTCCCATCTCCTTATTTGCCTACCTTTCTGCAGTTTTTTCAGTTTCAGCCTACAGTTCATGACTAACAAGTTATGGTCAGAGTCTATATCTGCCCCTGGGTATGTCTTACAGTTTATAACTTGGTTTCGGAATCTATGTTTTACCATTATAAAATCTATCTGATACCTTCCGGTGTCTCCTGGTCTCTTCCAAGTATACAACCTTCTTTTGTGATTCTTAAACCGCGTGTTTGTTACGATTAAATCATGTTCCGTGCAAAATTCCTTTTGCCCAGTCCATATTCACCTACTATTTTTCCTTCTCTTCCTTTTCCTACTACTGAATTCCAGTCTCCCATCACAATTAAATTTTCCTCTCCCTTAACTGTCTGAATAATTTCCTTTAGCTCCTCATATATTTCTTCTACCTCCTCATCATCGGCAGAGCTAGTTTGTTGAATATTTTATTTTAGATGACCGATTTCGACAAGCGATCTTGGCATACATACTCTCACGAAATAAAATTTAGATCGACCCCATTATTAACATATAATAATTTAGATCGCCCCCTCGCTTGAAAATTTTCAAGCATATACAACTTCCAATAGGATCACGATGTTCATTCAGCCTGTATGTTGAATGACAAAATTAGATGAGATTATTACATGTTCCATACATTTCGTATTGACGTGGAACGTGTTAGTTTAATTAATGGTATCTTTAGATGACATTCCAAGACATGCAGTTTTTTGCTAAATTACTTATTTATGTCTAAAACTTCTCTACAGTAGAAGGAATTGTTAATAAGAAATTCTTCTATTTTCTTTGAAAATCGTTGGCTTTTCAATGCAATTCTGTCCAAAATTCGATTTAAACTTGAATAGTGAAGACTATTGTTTCTCCCAGTGTTGTAATAAAAGCTGAAGTCATCCCAGTTGTTGTTGTTGTGGTCTTCAGTCCGCAGACTAGTTTGATGCAGCTCTCCACGCTAACCTGTGCTGTGCAAGTCTCTTCATCTGATAATACTTTCGGCAACCTATGTCCCTATGAATCTGCTTACTGTACTCGTACCTCGGTCTCCCTCTATGATTTTTACGCCATACACTTCCTTCTAATGCTAAGTTGACGATTCCTTGATGTCTCAGAATGTGTCCCACCAACCTATCCCTTCTCTTAGGCAGAATACGCCAAAAATTCCTTTTCTCCCTAATTATGTTGAGCACCCCCTCATTAGTTACGTGATCTAACCATCTAATTTTCATCATTTGTCTGTAGCACCACATTTCAAAAGCCTCTATCATCTTTTTCTCTGAACCCCTTATTGTCCACGTTTCCATACAAGGCTACACGCCAGACAAATGCCTTCAGAAAGGACTTCCTAACATTTAAACTAATATTGGATGTCAACAAGTTTCGTTTCTTCAGAAACGCATTTCTTCCCATAGCCAATCTGCATTTTATATCTTCTTTACTTCGGCCATCAGAAGTTATCTTGCTACCCAAGTAACAAAACTCGTCTACTACTTTTATTGCCTCATTACCAAATTTAATTCCTTCAGCATCGCCTGATTTTCTGACACTACATTCCATTATACTTGTTTTACTCTTGTTGATGTTCATCTTATAACCTCTTTTCAAGGCATTGTCATCCCAGAGCGCTCATAGAATATGATTATACTGATGACCTGAGCGAGTGACCGGAAGGAACGTTTCCTTAGCACACAGAAGGAAGATTTCATCCTGACGTGTGATGTCTGAGAATAAAGTTTACACGATCTGTGTGGAGCCTTCAACGTCTGATGCAACCAGCGACGGTACACAAGCGTCCGCCTGGGACGGGCTTCCGTTGCGGTCCTATTAGGCATAGCAGTGAGCAGTTGTTAGCCGCTGCGCTGTCATGGCGCGCGTTCTGGTAAGAGTTACGGCTGCCAGCAGCTCTTGGGGCCGTCATGCTCTGAATACGAGAGCTGCGGCTGCCTCGCCGTGCTTACCAAACCATGGCAGCGGTCTGCCCGCCGCAATTACCGCCAGCAAACAGCAGCCGTCGCTCGCGCGTAAAAATCTAACCACCCAAAGGAGAATCTCATACACACCGGTGAGCAGGACAGGAGCCGTTCTTGGCGAAGTTAGAACCGCCAACAGCAAACGCCCGATCCACAGCACGACGCTATAAATAATACTACGTCAACCGATCATAAATCCCCGGCCGAAGCCGGCCACGCGGTCGCTCCCGCCGGAGGTTCCAGTCCTCCCTCGCGCGCGCGCGCGCTCGCGCGCGTGCGTGCGTGCGTGCGTGTGTGTGTGTGTGTGTGTGTGTGTGTGTGTGTATATATTTGCGTGTGTGTGTGTTGTACATAGGATACGTTAGTTTAAGTAGTTTGTAAGTCTTGGGACCGATGACCAGAGTAGTTTAGTCCCTTAGGTGAAACAAACATTCAAAAAATGTTCAAATGTTTGTTAAGCTTATGGGACTTAACTACGGGGTCATCAGTCCCTAAACTTACAAACTACTTATGAACTACTTACGAACTAGGACGGCACAAATATCCATGCCCGAGGGGGGGATTCGAACCCCCGACCGTAGTGGCCGTGCTGACCGTGACTGGAGCGCCTCAGTCACCTCGGCCACCGCGGCCGGCGAAACAAACATCTGAATATATTTGAAGCTAGTCAAGTGACTTTCTCAGTAAACGGAAAAACTCGAAAAAAAAAGATAAAAATTGTAACTCGGCTGGGTTAGAAGCTCTTCCTAATGGAATATAATGCACTTAGAAGTGCTCTAATCCTCCTTTTCTTCATGATTAGCGTGGAGTGATAAAAGGGTTACAAAATGATTGAGATTATGGTGACATTGCCGTTTTAGGAGGCGATCTGACAGTTATATATACTTCAAAGATGAAACGCCAAGATCGCGAATTTATTTAATGACAACCGGTTTAGAAGGACAAGTTTCTTGAAAACTGTCATGTTATCAATCTTTTCATTATATGTGCTATGTTGCACTTATTATTTTATATCCATGTTTTAAAAAATAAGATGACCAGCTTATAAAATATACATGACCAGATAATTGTGGCACAGTCCTGCAAACCAGTCATCATTAAATAAATTATTAATTAGCGATCTTGACGTTTCACTTTTGAAGCCGATTGAAATTATGCTTCAAGTTCATTTGAGTGGGTAAGTGCTCTCATTATGAAACAGCGCATGGTTATAGAAGGGGGAATTTCCGCTCCACGTTAAGCACAACATTTCATTGTTTATGAAGTCACACGTACAAAAATGTACGTGCAATATCGAAACACAGAAAGACAGTAATCAAAATAGAAATGACCTAGCTGGCCGCGGTGGCCGAGGGGACTGAGGCGCTCCAGTCACGGTCTGCACGGCCACTACGGTCGGGGGTTCGAATCCCCCCTCGGGCATGGATATTTGTGTCGTCCTTAGTCTTAGCTAGTTCATAAGTAGTTTGTAAGCTTAGGGACTGATGACCCCCGTAGTTAAGTCCCATACGTTCTACAAACATTTTTAGAAATGACCTATAGAATTCGTACGATCGCTTATTTATTGAGTTATGTCTTTTACAGTTGTATCATTTTTCAGATATATATTCATTTGTGCTGTATGTCGGTAAAATCTTTTGCGTATACAATTAGTAGTAAAGAAGTAATAGATTAAAAGTTGGTGCGTGATGGGGCTGTTTTCTACGAACGTTACTGTTTATGTGCTCAAATCTCATGAACTATTTGTCGTACTGTGATAGAATTTAGAAGGAACATTCAACAATGTGTGTGTATACTAGCTGTAACATTTCCTGCAGCTACAATTTGTAGTATAGTAGTTATAAATTGTAACGTCATACCGAATGCCGTAGTTTTAGTCCATGAACAGCGGAACGTTACCGTTTATGAGCCATATCTCATGAACTACGTGTCGTACTGTGATACAATTTAGAAGCTACATCCAACTATGTATGTGTATACTGTCTGTAAAATTTCCTGTCGCTATTATTTGTAGTGTTCAAATTATAAATTGTTACGTCATACCGTGAGCCGCAGTTTTACTCCATTAACAGCGGAAAAGTAGTAAGCGAGAAACTTTTTTCCTTTCATCATTTTACTATGGTTGCCAGCGAGAAAAAGTTTAATAAAGGTTTGAAATTATGTTTAAAGTTTGTTGCAAGTCGCTAAGTACTGTCATTCTCATACAGTGTATTTCGACAGTCTCGCCGCATTATATGGCATTTTTTGCGATTTCTATTGGTTATGACGTAATATCTTTTGAACCATGTGGCGTGTTTGATTCTTAACCATGCAGCAATTGTTACCTCACAGTAAGGAATGCGTGTACCAAATTTGGTTGAAATCGGTCCAATGGTTTAGGAGTATATGAGCAGCATTGTCGCAAAATGCAGCAGTTTTTCGCGCATCTCATTGTTTATGACGTCATTTCTTGTGAACTTTATATCATATGTGATTCTTTCAGTTACGGCGACCGTCCTCATGGATTGAAGCTTACGTGTACAAAATTTCATAAAGATTGGAACAAAACTGTAGATTTGTATGCAACAAGTACAAATATACGGACACACTGCTTTATTCAGTGAATAACTTTGAAATATCACAGTGTCAGAATATTAATGTTGGAACATAATAACTTAATTTATAACAAAACGAACAAAACATATAACCAATTATTACATTCGTGATGTGTCTTGTAAGTAATAGTATAATTTTTTTTATGATAACTTACATAATTGCCTTAATAATACAATTTAAATACAAATCGGTTCTATAGTCACGTTACTTTAATATTCGGACACTTTGCAGAACTAAGTATTTCAAGACAAAATTTTATGGAAAATAAATGTTTCAATATCTTGTTGGGTAGCCATTCTGTTTTATCACTTCTTTCAAACGCTGCGGCATCTGCTAATGATTTTTTTTAAATAGTCCGCACGTAGACCGTCCCATTCTTCTTTTGGTCGACGCTTCAGACTTTCTTTGGAAGATATTGGAGTACTTCTAATACGTCGCTTCAGTTCTCCCCACACATTCTCAATCGGGTTGAGATCTGGTGACTGAGTTGGTGGATGTAGGACTTTGGGGCAGTTGTACAACAAATATTCATGCACATTGCGAGCCTTATGTTTCGGGTCATTGTCCTGGTAAAATTTGAAGGTGTTTGATATCCCCGTGGTTTAAGCTCTTTTTCGTAAATTGTCTTAAATATGTTCAAATAGACATATTTGTCCATGGTATTGTAGATGAACACCAATTCGCCCGGTCCTAATGTCGATATACAGCCCCAGACAAGGACGCTGCCACCTCCATGCTTTACAGTTGGTTTAATATTTGTGACTGTAAATTCCTCATTCTTCTTCCGCCACAACATGCTTCGTCCATCCGACCCACAAACGTTAGGATTACTTTCGTCGGAAAAAATGACGTCATTCCACCAAATTGCATCCTTCGTAATAAACTCCCTAGCAAAGTCCAATATTTTCTGTACATTCTGTTGATTCACAGACGGTTTCTTCCTAGCCATCCTTCCATTGTATCCACTTTCTTTCAATGCTCTGCGAATCGTTTGAGGATGTACCTTCTTGCCAGTCTCGTTTAGAAGCTCACGTGCTAATTTCGGTGCACTGAGTGAAGGATCCTTCTTTATTTTTCTTATTAGTTTCCTCTTGTCACGAGCATCCAACTTCTGTGGCTGGCCCTTTTGTGGTATGGAGTCTATACGGTCCTCGTTTTTGAAACGCCTGACAATGTCTACCACAGTACTCTTACTCATGTTGAGCGTGGCAGCAATTTGTCGATATGATTTTCTTTTCGCATTGTGAAAAATCACAAGTTGTCTCATCTCAATGCTGGTATTAGCTTTGCGTGGCATCGTACCGTCTGGACAGTCAACCGCGCTTGTAAACACACACCTGCCTTCTGACTAGAAGCAGGCGTGAACGGTGACAAGTGCGACACTGCCATCTGCCCGGATATTAAAGTAACGTGACCATCTAAGAGTTTTATTTTAATCGCATTCTTTAGCAACTGTTTTACGTTATGTAAACAACGTTCATACTGTTATTTATAAGACATGTACGTGCATATAATATTTGGTTATGTTATATTTTTGTTTGTTCAGAATACAGTTATAACGCAACTAACTAAAAATATCTTAGTGTCCGAATATTAAAGTTATTCTCTGTATATTAGACGGTAATGACCCCAAAACACTATAATCAGGTCTTCATTTCACGTGTAATGTCCGCTCTCAGTTGTGCCCCGCGTGTGATGGCCGACCGCAGCACGCTTCAAGTAGCAGGCAGCCGTCGCCCTGGAGACGGATGCTGCGGCAGAGGGGACGGCGCCGGTCTGTTCCGCCTCACAGGTCGCCACGTCCCCCATTAGCAGTCAGCGTTGTAATCGCGACATTTGCATGTTATCGGTCGCGCTCTCGGCTAAGCCCCTGCCGCTCCGAACAAGAGAAAAGCGCCCGGTCCCCGCCACATCTGAACGAATTTGCATCAGAATGGCGACCGTGTTTACATATTTCTTCGAGAAGCAAAACGCCCCCGTAGCTCCACTTCTCGTAACGAATTCTTCGGTCCTAAGCCAGAAACCAGTCTTCGCCACGCTCCTTACTGCTCGGACGTGATCTCTTCCCCTTGCGCCTTCTTTCGTCGCTGTTTACCACCTTTTTGCCTCTTTGTAAACAAAGTATTGGCAAAGAAATATTTCCATATTTACCTTACCTACTAGTCCGATTAAAATTACTCGCCAGTCGACTTTTGTCACGTGGCTCTACAGTGTTGCAACATAGCTGGCTACCGCTATGCAGACGCACAACACAGAGGTTCACTTCAGAAATGTTGTCAATATTATTTTTAATAATGTTGGACAGTATTGTAAAAGGCCTCCAAGAGTTAATGGTGACAATGCGAAAACTCAATCGCGTGTTATAACCTACCCACCTACCCAAACATCAAAAATGTTCAAATGTTTGTTTAGCTTATGGGACTTAACTACGGGATCAACTTACAAACTACTTATGAATTAGCTAATACTAAGGACGGCACAAATATCCATGCCCGAGGAGGGATTCGAACCCCCGACCGTAGTGGCCGTGCAGACCGTGACTGGAGCGCCCCAGTCCCCGCGGCCAGCTTTCAAACATCTCCAACAGAACTAATATCATGATTTCTTCGTCATGGAGCTTGTACGGGCATATTCAAAATGAAAACATTTGAGATACAGTGCTAATAACAAACTGTAATTTCTCACTGTGATTGGTTACCATACCAGAAAATATCCTCACACTGGCTAGTGGTTACACGAGCTTCCGTGTTGCGAAACAATCAGCAGTCCTGCTTGGCACTTAATAAAAGACACAAACGGATTCCATTCGAAAAACAAAAAATAAATAATAAAAAAACCATAGGATGAAAAATAAGAGCGAATAAAAGACTCAATACAATTATAAAACATACGTAAAAAGGTATTGGAACGTAAACAATCAGTTAACCTAAAAAACAAAGTAATTTTCATTTAGGACCCGCTCAGTTAGCCGTGTGGTCTAACGCACTGCTTTCCGAGACGGGAAGGCGTACCGGCCCCGGTTCGAATCCGCCCGGCGGATCAACGAAACGGGTCGGAGTGCCGGCCAACCTGGATGTGATTTTTAGGCAGTTTTCCACATCCCCCTAGGTGAATACCGGGCTGGTCTCGCCTCACTTAGAAGATTCGCAAACATTTCGAAACACTTTCACACGTATAACACTGTACGCATGCGCAGACATTTGGTGTATACACATTTCGTCCCGGGAGGGGGGGGGGGGGGGGGGGAAGGAGGGCAGGGCATGGGGTGGCAACAGATAGGACATCCGGCTACCTCATAAATATTAACACGCCAAATCCGGATTTAACAAAGAGCCGACTAGCAGGTGCGGGAACATGGACAAAGAAGAAGAAAAAGAAACATCTGAACATCCTGTTCACTGAAATTATATATATATATATATATATATATATATATATATATATATATATAATCACACGCACATGTTGAATTAAATTGTATTTATGTATATAAATATATAACGTCGGCAACACTAACAGACCACACGAAAAACAAACGAACAGACAAAAACAACACAGCCATACTGTAGTGAAGTGAAAAACAAATGGAAAGGCATTCCATTTAAAACAGGAGATATGCAATCCGCATGCAGTCCAAATAAGTGAAGTAATGTGATGTGCTGTGATGAAACGGAAGAAACGACACAAAAACAGACGAAAAGTTCCGTACACAGCGATAAAACACACGCCACGAACAAACCAACTCCAGCCAAGCTAAGACGTAGAAACAGCAGTGATATGTAAAGAAGAGACAACAACACTGTGAGTATAACGAATATCAGTTTAAAAACACACAGGCCTAACGTGCACAAAGTTTTTTATAAACTGCTTTTAATCTATGTATCGAAAACAAACTGTACAAATCTATGTGTTATATACAAACCACAGAAGATGCTTGTTAAATAAAAAGCGAAACGCGTCTGGTGTAAAATAAATCTCTCAATTGCAGTCAGCATAACACAGATTACGTCTTACAATCAATTTCAACAGCTGCTGCGGAAGGTGGCCACACAACCAAACGAAGTAATTTTCATTTAGAAATTAAAATAATCAAATACGCCGGGGTTCAAAGCCTCGATTTTCAGCACGTAAAGCTGTGACTTTACAATTACACACGTTGTTTTTGAATCTGCGTACAAGTACACACGCAATAACAACACTGAATTGTAGCCTCCGGAGAGCTCTTTTTCACGTAATCATACGAAGCTTCTCTAAGTGTAAGTTAGTATGTGTGTTATTATTAATATTGTTTTCGTTAATTCCCTTAAAGGAGAGCGATTAAACACAAAAAATTTGCATGGCATTTTTATCTTTTTCCTTTTGTCTTCCCTAAAACCTCTCACATATACATGGTGTTTCTTCTCCTAGGGTATTTGTTTAAATTTCTGTTTTCTGACTTCTCCTCTGTATTTTTTCTTGTTTGTAATGTCTTCTGTAGATATGGTTAGTTTCTGTATGTCTTCTGTGATTTTCTTTACCTAGTTGGTATTCATTTGTTTTCACTGTACTGCTTATCACTATGTTAAAAATCTTCTTCGTCAACCTGTTATCGTCCATCCATCCATTGTATCTCTCCGTAGCACTTCACCCTTCTTTTCCTGATGTTGTTTGTAATATCTGTGATATAATACTTGTGTATGTGACATTAAATCATGGCTTGTATGAAAGGATTCAGTTGCGTATCATTAGTGCTATGTATGAGTACGTATTTCATATACCATTGTCCGTGTCTTTTTTTTCCTTCTTCTTCTTTTTTATGTATGGCTACAATAAGTGACGAAATGTGAAATAAAAATGGCAGTTTCATGCATCAGTAACGCAGTACCGGTAAATCAATAAATGGTCAGATGAGGAAATGGACCTGAACTGACCTGTTGTTGTGGCAATTTGGCAACGGCGAACGCTTCGTAACGTTGAGCTCTCTGATTGGAGGAAAGCACCTCCGCCGCGTGAACTGCCAACTAGCGAGTAATTTTAATCAGAGTGTTGTAATATCGCGTCCATTTCATAATTAACAGTGGTCGCAACAATACAAAATCGTAGCGAAAGAGATCAGCTTAGGATCTATTCCTGCTGCAGTGAGTCGTATTTGACGTTCATTATTAGCAAGTGTAACTTACTCCGTATACATAGGCAGGAAGACACCTCACTGTAAGATTACATGGTTGCAGAACGATGGGCAAAAACTGTTATAGACTTCCCGAGTCCCAGTTCCCTTGCGACTACTGCGTTTGTTGATAATTGCCACGATATGTGTACTACGAGCAGAGAAGAATCTGGGTAAGCGCCAAGGACGCGTTCAGTGAGTCATTCCATTAACAGGGAAGGTCGGTGACGTGGCCACGGCGTCTGCCGACAGATGGCAGCACGAGTACGGCCTGGTGGCGCTGAGCGCCACGCTACGCTGCCCGCCTGCATCTGTTACATTTAAACGCCAAAGCTGTTTTATACATACCTGTTTGGACCATCCGAAGCTAAACGTAGATATTCATAGAGGAAATACGATGTCATTTCCCGAAATTTCACACAGCATTACCTTGTTTAACTTTTACGAAAATGGCATTTTCTTAAACACCACTAAGCATCAAGCAAAACACTCCGTAACCGGTGAGTTCGTAAGTAACTTCCTGGCATATTAAAGTGTGTCCCCGAACCGAGACTCGAACCTGGGACCTTTGCCTTTCGCGGACAACCGCTACACCAACTGAGCTATCCCGGCACGCACCACGGTCCATCCTCGCAACTTTACTTCGCCAGTACCTCGCCTCCTACTTTACAAACTTCACAGAATTTCGCCTGCGAAACTTGCAGAACCGAAAGGATATGGTGGAGAAATGACTCAGCCACAGCTTTAAGGGAAGTTCTAGAATGAAACTCTCACTCTGCAGCGGAGTGTTCATAAATTTCTCGTCGTCGTATCGGGTTTCGGAGTCCACTAAGAAATGGAACTGTTTACTAAAACACACACAACACTAGTGCTATATTCTGCAATATACTGATTTATACAAACTAGTTTTCGACTGTTACGTCATCATCTTGAGGTACGAAGATTACTATAAACAAACGTTATGTCAAAGAATTTACAAAATGTGTAGCAAAGAATTACATAAACAGGCAAAAGAGAAACTTACAGTAGAAAGGTATACAAAGAGCTGGTGCGAAAGGTATTGTACTAAGTGGCTAGAAAAATATGCGACAATATGAAAGGATTAATTACAAGACAACTGCTACAAAAGTAAGTGACAATTCGACAAGAAATTAATTACATTGTTTGCTAAATACATGAAATAATTATAGTGTCTTGGGTAAAAATTGGAAAGAGGTGGTAAATAAATGTGTGTCAATCATAAAAATATTAGAAGTACAATGATTAGGTGGGAGCATTATTATTATCTGCAGTTAGAAGTGGAGAATAAGGGAACTCAGTGAATGTAGTGTAAAACGTCATATTGGACTTTGTAACTGTGACTCTCTTTAAGTAAGTGATCTGCAAAAGTGGTCACCCTTCCTGAGTCTCCAACATCTGAGGAGTTCTTTTAGGCGTGTAGAAATAGCTCTGCCAGACTGACCTACGTAGGACTTTCCACAATCGAACTGATTTTCATATAGTTCACTCTCTTCCAAGGCCGTAAAATGTGTGCCGAAGTCTTATGTAAATAAAATGATGTTTTTAGGTTCCTGCATTTTAGTTTTCTGGCAACTTCGAGAGGCTTTTCCTAAATATCGGATGGTGCACAATTTATTACGGTCTTGGGGTGGTGTGTGAAGGACAGAGTAAAGAAGAAAAGTGATCTGTTGTTTTTTTGTGTAATATGGAGTCCACTAATGGAGCAGTGTAACCATTAGTTGTTGAAATTTGATTGACAGTTTTCAGTTCTGTCTGAAAGTTGTCATTACTCACATATTGTAGAATATGACACCAGTGTCGTGTGTGTTTTAGTGACCACGTATCAAATACGCTACCAAACACCCAAGGAACATTCAATCAATGGAACTGTTTATATTACAGAAAGTTACTGTATTCTCCTTTCTTTATTCACAGTATACAAGTTTTGCTACATTTCACGCGAAAATCTGTGAAATGTTCCGTCATACATGAATCCAACTCATTCAAAGCTAACGATACAGTAACACTCTAAACAACTTCAAATCATGTTTCATGCGTCATGCAGCTTTTCGTTGTACACCTGTTTACAAAGGCAGTAAGTTTCGGGCCGGCCGCAATGGCCGAGCGGTCTGCGGCGTGCCAGTCACGGTCTGCACGGGCGCTGCGGTCGGGGGTTCGAATCCCCCCTCGGGCATGGATGTTTGTGCCGTCTTTAGTATAAGCTAGTTCTTACATAAGTAGATTTAGGTTTAGGGACTGATGACCCCGTTGTTAAGTCCCATAAGCTCTACAAAAATTTCAACATTTGAGTAAGTTTCGGGTCATCGTGTTTAACATAAATTTAATTAGAGGCGAACTATTAGCTGGTGCCGCCGTGGAATAGCCGTGCGCACAGGGGCGCCGTGCTGCGGTGCGCGCGGCCGTTCGCCTTTGGAGGTTCAAGTCCTCCTTCGGGCATGGGTGTATGTGTTGTCCTTAGGTTAGTTTAATTTAGTGGAAGTCGTTTGTAAGTTAGGGACTGATAACCAAGCAGTTGGGTCCTATCGATTTACAAACATTTAATTTTTATTAGCTAATGAGAGTGCTCCTGCACACACAGGTAATCCAATATGATAAGAGTCTTGTTGCTGCAACAACAAACTCGTTAGTGCAACATACAAGCAAGGATTACACCGGAACACGAACGAAGTAAGGCTGCTCGCCAGTCGCCAACCACGCTCGTGCATATTTCAGTCGGCATCAGCAGAGGACGCTTTTGCAAGATTGGTTGGTAATTAGCTGGCTAAATTAACACACCAAGTGCTTTCACCACTAATCCGGCCCGTTTAACGGCTTTCTTGTTCCTGCTCTGTGGCAAGGACGCTCCACAACACCCGAGCCGCGTGCTAAACTTCCCAGAGGCGGCAAGTTCCCGACGCAGTCTCAGTGTGGATGGATCATTTAAACGGATGAAAATATCCCTAGATAGCCTCGGACTTTAACTCAGACTTTTATGTATTTTAGCCTCCGTGATACCGTTTTAAAACTCTTATGTGTCTTGTTAATCTATGTGATTTTATTAAGTATCACATTCATCTCCATGTTTTATAACTTCCGTTCTCCAGTTTTGTCACCGTTTCCATGTATGTATACCTCTGGACAATTTGTATTAACGCTCAGCTGAAGAGTGGCATATAGTCCGCACCAGCCTGCTCCACCAGGGGCATGAAAATAACAATAAAGAAAAAAGGTAGCAGGATAGCGTGAAAGTCTTTTTTGTTCACTACAGTGGTGCTGTGCCTCTTTTATTGTTTAGCAGTGTCTGAATCTTAGACAAGCTTTGTCGCAATCGTATGCTACTGCTTCTTGTTCTGTTTGTTAGTAGAACCAATGACAGATTTTCTACCGTGTTTGGACACTTTTTACTCTGACACACAAACTTTTTCTATCTCCAGCAAAGCTAGATGTTCGTGACATTTCGTTGCACTGATTTCGGATTCTGCGTTAAGCTAGTGAGAAGTTAAGGTGATCAAACCAACTATCGGACTAAAAACTTCCTTAGAGATTAAAACGGACCAGGAGGCGAAATCGGTTATTTTTACTCTCGTGGGGACTGAGGCGCTTAAGTCACGGTCTGCACGGACACTACGGTCGGGGGTTCGAATCCCCCCTCGGGCATGGATATTTGTGCCGTCCTTAGGTTAAGCTAGTTGATAAGTAGTTTGTAAGTTTACGGACTGATAACCCCGTAGTTAAGTCCCATAAGCTTAACAAACATTTAATGTTACTTTCGTGGACAAATGTCCGCGAAGGGCAAAGCTTCCAGAGTTTTGATCCGACACACAGTTTTAATCCCCCAAGGAGTTTTAAATCAATTACACTCCACTACAGTGTAATTTTTTTTTCTTTTATTTTGGCCACTGGTGTTGTATCCACCTTAAAATCGATACAGATAAAGATCCAACATGATTTCGGATCACTAAAGATGAACTTTTTTTTAAGCCATGATGTCGGCCGAATGTAAATTTTTCAAGTACCTGACACACATGTCCGGAAAGAACAGACACCATATAAATAATTGTATATCTGCTCCAACAGGCCATTGACTATTTCAATGCGGGTTCATTAATACACTTGATCCCAGTGGCGTACCAACATTTCTTTAGAGAGGGGAGGGGGCAAAAAAATTTATTCACTGACTTCGTCTTTCACAGTGGCGATTCCAGACTTTGGTCTGGGGGAGGGGACTAGGTGCTCCCGTTTCTGATGCGCTTTCGTCTCATTTATATACAATAGCGACTACGATAGCGACCTTGAGTGCGACAACAGTCTCAATAACAAAGTGCTGTGCAGAATTTGTTACATGTGCGTACAGATGTTGTCCCCTATTAGAAATCAGACTCTGAAAAATGGGACGAAAGTAGAAAACAGAATGTAGTGGGTGTTAGAAGATGGTATAGTCAAAGGCAAAAACTGCTGCCATCAGAAATACTGTCACATAATTAGTGTCGGCGGCATAGTTTATTTACTACCTATGCCCAAACATATATTGGGGAGGGGGGCAGAAAGCGTGTCCTGCTCCTCCAAAGTTTGAAAAGGGGAGGGGGGACTGACCCTCCTGCCCCCCCCCCCCCCCAGTTGATACGCCGTTGCTCGATCGCTTACGGGAATCCAGTATAGGCTGCGAGCAAGTGGGATCAAATAGGCAGGGGGCACTACAAACGCAGTGTGCTACAAGGTGATAATTTGGGTTGGAGGGGAAGCATGCACGGATAGCCTAACTGGTTAAGGGGACCGCTGGCCCAAAGCGGGAAATCCGGGTTCGAATCCCGGTCCAGCACAAAATTCCATCTTTGCCACTGGATTTATTTCAGTACCCTGAAACGGTCGAAATGTTTAAATATTTCTATTCGTAAAATAACGGCCGTTACTGTCAACAAATGGCGTCTGTTCTCTCGGGCATGTCCGAAAAGAACAGACACGATATAAATAACTGTCTTTTTTATTTTTATTGTTTAATTTTATATAATTACAAATGTAGTTCCTTTTTTAGAAGTCCTCTAAATGTAGAGCAACATCCTGAAGATGGCCCAATGATGGGTCGTTAAGAAGTCGCAAATAGAAAGTCACTTTTGCTCTCTGGACTGTTTTTATATGTAATATTCTATCAATAAAAGCGAAGGACCTGGAGGAGCAAATTGAACGGAATGGACAGTGTGCTGAAAGGTGCATATAAGATGAACATTAACAAGAGCAAAACTAGGGTAATGGAGTGCAATCTAAGAAAATCAGGTGATGCTGAAGGAATTAGATTGGGTAACGAAGCAATAAAGGAGGACATGGGTTTTGTTACTTGGGCAGTAAAATAACATGCGATGGTCGCAGTACAGAGGATATAAAATGCAGAATGGCAATGCGTAGAAAAGCCTTCTTGAAAAAGAGAAATCTGTTAACGTCGAATATTGATTTAATCCTAAGTAAGTCCTTTCTGAAGGCATTTGTATGGAGTGTTGCCTTGTATGGGAGTGAAACATGGACGATAAACAGTGCGGACAGGAAGAGGATTGAGGCTTTTGAAATATGGTGCTACAGAAGAATACTGAAGATTGGGTGGGTACATCGCGTAACTAATGAGGAGGTACTGAACAGAATTGGGGAGAAAAGAAATTTCTGGCATATCTTGACTAAAAGAAGGGAATGATTGGTAGGGCACAATCTTAGACATCAAGGAATTGTGAATTTAGCGTTGGAGGGACGTGTGTGGGGTAAAAACCGCAGAGGAAGACCAAGAGATGGATACAGTAAGCAGATTCAAACAGATGTAGGTTGCCGTTCTTATGTGGAGATGAAGAGGCTTGCTCAGGATAGGGTATTGTGGAGAGCTGCATCAAACCAGTCTCCAGACTGAAGATCAAACAACAAAATCTTCCCAAAACCTGTGGCTTTTATTATCTTCCGATTGTCGAGAAAAACGGCCTCTGAGCCGTAAGAATAAGATCACTGACACTCCTGCGAAATGCATCACTCAACACGGCATGGACTCCACAACTAGCCGCTGCTAGTTCCCTGCAGGAGAGTTTATCCACGCTGCCTCTACTGTCATCCATAATGGCTAAATGTTGTTCGTGCTCCATTGTGTACCCTAAATGATCGATGGCATTTGTGTCGAGTGAGCTGGATGAACAAATTATTCGCTTGAACCATCAACAATTTTCTTCGGCCAAGTGCGAACAACTGTGCCTCGATGATATATATTGTACATATATTCCTTCACAACTCTTAATAGCCTAAATCAAGACTAATTTTTCTAGGAAAAAAACTAGTTCGACCCGTAATTTTCACTACTCCTGCAATACACCTAAGCTCATTTTCTTCTTTAATCAAGAGATACATTAATAACAAAAATAATTTAAATCGCTTCACGAATCTCTACCGCTGTCTGTTTTAGACCCCATTTTGGATGGACCGTTTCATCCCTTAAATACGGCCGCTAAAAATGTGAGTTCCTTAGTTTTTTTTTATTTATTATATCAGACTTTCAGAAAAATCTGGAAGTGGCACTTCCGTAGGTTTACTCGTCAGTTCGTAATATTTTCTATTTTCTACGTCGTGATATTTAAGGGTTTTGCAATTTTATGTACACATATACAGCTACGCACATACTTAAATAAAGGCTTTACGCTGCAGCAAAAGTAGTTTTCTTTTGCTTCTCCTGTAATGTTTATTGTTTAACAGCTGTATCATCTTTCTTGCGGACGAGGGATGTGTTGAGGATACTCTATGCCATGCAAGACCTATATGGATTCGTATAGCTGAAGGGGGATGTGAGGCGAATGATGAATGATACGTGGCCGGCCGCGGTGGCCGAGGGGACTAAGGCGCTCCAGTCACGGTCTGCACAGCCAGTACGGTCGGGGGTTCGAATCCCCCCTCGGGCATGGATATTTGTGCCGTCCTAGGTCGTAAGTAGTTCATACGTAGTTTGTAAGTTTAGGGACTGATGACCCCGTAGTTAAGTCCCATAGACTATACAAACATTTGAACATTTGAATGATGCGTTTGTTGCTCAAGGTCAGCTACTGAAGCAAGAAGTAATTCAGCGCAAGAAAGTAATTCGATGTTTGTTGTTGTAAGAATTCTTCTTTGTTTGCATATTCCAATGGATATATACACAGACAATGTCATTAATTTATGAAGATACATCTGCATCGTTATACGAACACAAGATATCTGTTTTGAATCTCCGATACGTCGACCCACTTACGCTAGCAGCTCTAGAATCTAGAATATCGTGGGCCGAATGGAAAGTGACAGCGCGGTACCGTATCGGCTTTGCAGAACTAAACCAAACGTTGGGTTACGTTACGAGACATAACTCTCCAGTCACGCGCAGTGTCGAAGCACACCGGAAACGCAGTAAAGATAGCTGAAGCCGTCAAGGGGTGAATTGCAACAGCGCACGCTCATTACACTACGAAAGGAAAAGTTCCACTCTGACGTAAAATACTTGGAGCTCGGTTCCGAAGTAGATTGCATTCACGGCGGTAACTTGTCTCTTTAAGACTTTGCTCTCCTCGGCGATAAACATACTTGGAGTAATGGAAGGGGAACTAGTATGGCCTCAGGTCACGTTTCAGTGTGGCAGAAATTCATGATAGGACCTATTGGTAGGATAAAGTAATGCTGAAGCCTGATTATAAAACTGCCTCTGAAGGTCATGCTTGTGATTTGTGTAGTACATCGCCAGAGCGATTATTTACACGGACTGCCCAACATTCTAATGCCTCTGCAACGGGCAGACAGGTCATTTCAAACCTTATAATATTTTACAACGTGGTTGGGAGAAACAGAATTTATTGGTACTTATTAATCAGTAATTCAAATATTGCATTATTCATTTAATTCAATTATGACTGGTTTCTTCGCTATTTGCAGAACCCCCCCCCCCAAAGAAAGGCCGCGCGGTCTAAGGCACCTGTCTCGGATTACGTGGCCGCTGTATATCTTGAGCAAACCCTAAAGGTTTTATTTTCTCTCCCACAATTTTATTTACCTTTACAAATTTCTCCTTGTTTTCGTGAACGCTTTATCAATGTTGGGGTAACATCAGTGACATGTTACGAGCTCGTGTCATTCTCTCCTCAACTACTGCAACCCTTGAAAACGAAAATTATTATCAGGAACGCGCGGTTTAAGAATCGGAGGCTATCCTGGTAATGGTTTTAGGCGGTTTTTCTTTTTAAATTCTTTATTATAATATCAAACAATACGACCCATTACCTAACAATACGACCCATTACCTAAGACTCCACCCCCATGAACCACAGACATTGCCGAGGTGGGGTGGCTTGCGTGCCTCAACGATGCAGATAGCCGTACCGTAGGTGCAACCACAGCGGAGGGGTATCTGTGGAGAGGCCAGACAAACGTGTGGTTCCTGAAGAGGGGCAGCAGCCTTTTCAGTAGTTACAGGGGCAACAGTCTGGATGATTGACTGAGCTGGCCTTGTAACATCAGCTAATGTGGCTTTGCCACACAGCTACTGCGAACGGCTGAAAGCAAGGGGAAACTACAGCCGTTACTTTTCCCGAGGACATGCAGCTCTACTGTATGAACATATGATGATGGCATCCTCTCGGGTAAAATATTCCGGAGGTAAAATAGTCCCCCATTCGGATCTCCGGGCGGGGACTACTCAGGAGGATGTTGTCATCAGGAAAGACAATACTGGCATTCTACGGATCGGAGCGTGGAATGTTAGATCCCTTAATCGGGTAGGAAAATTAGAAAATTTAAAAAGGGAAATGGATAGGTTGAAGTTAGATATAGTAGGGATAAGTGAAGTTCGGTGGCAGGATGAACAGGATTTCTGGTCAGGTGAGTACAGGATTATAAATACAAAATCAATTGGGGGTATCACAGGAGTAGGACTGATAATGAATAAGAAAATAGGAATGCGGGTAAACTACTATGAACAGCACAGTGATCGCATTATCATTGTCAAGATAGATACGAAGCCAACACCGACAACAGTAGTACAGGTTTATATGCCAACTAGCTCTGCCGATGATGAGGAGATCGAAGAAATATATGAGGAGCTAGAGGAAATTATTCAGACAATTAAGGGAGAGGAAAACTTAATTGTTATGGGGGACTGGAATTCGGTAGTAGGACAAGGAAGGGAAGGGAAGATAGTAGGTGAATATGGTCTGGGCAAAAGGAATGAAAGAGGAAGTCGCCTGGTAGAATTTTGCACGGAACATGATTTAATCGTAACAAACACGTGGTTTAAGAATCACAAAAGAAGGTTGTATACGTGGAAGAGACCAGGAGACACAGGAAGGTATCAGATAGATTTTATAATGGTAAGACATAGATTCCGGAACCAGGTCCTAAACTGCAAGACCTACCCAGGGGCAGATATAGTCTCTGACCATAACTTGTTAGTCATGAACTGTAGGCTGAAACTGAAAAAACTGCAGAAAGGTAGGAAAATAAGGAGATGGGACTTAGATAAATTGAAGGAAAGTGAAGTTTTGGAGAATTTCAGAGGGAGATTTAGGCAACAATTGACAGAAACAGGGGGAAATAAAACAGTAGAAGAGGAATGGGTAGCATTGAGAGACGAAATAGTGAAGGCAGCAGAGGACAAAATAGGTAGGAAGGCAAGACCAACAAAAAAGCCTTGGATATCACAGGAAATACTAAATTTAATAGATGAAAGGAGAAAATATAAAAATGCAGTAAATGAAACAGGCAAAATGGAGTACAGACGACTAAAAAATGAGATTGACAGGAAGTGCAAAATGGCTAAGCAGGAGTGGCTAGAAGCCAAATGCAAATCCGTAGAAGTATGTATAAGAAGGGGAAAAGTAGATACCGCCTACAGAAAAATAAAGGAGACGTTTGGGGACAGGAAGGGCAGCTCTACGAATATCAAGAACTCGGATGGGAAACCAGTTCTCAGCAAAGAAGGGAAAGCTGAAAGGTGGAAAGAGTACATAGAGCAGCTCTACAAAGGAAATGAACTTCGAGACAATATTGTAGGAAGGGAAGAGGAAGTAGATGATGATGAAATAGGAGATAGTATACTGAGAGAGGAATTTGACAGAGCCTTGAAAGACCTAGGTCGGAACAAGGCCCCAGGAGTAGATGACATACCCGCAGAGCTATTAAAGTCTCTGGGAAAGCCAGCCATGACAAGACTATTTGAACTGGTGTGTAGGATGTATGAGACAGGCGAAATACCCTCAGACTTTAAGAAAAATGTAATAATCCCCATTCCAAAGAAATCAGGCGCAGACAGGTGTGAAAATTACAGAACCATCAGTTTGATAAGTCATGGTTGCAAAATTTTAACACGAATTATCTACAGGAGAATGGAAAAGCTGGTAGAAACTGACCTCGGGGAAGATCAGTTTGGATTCAGGAGGAACGTAGGAACCCGGGAGGCAATACTCACTTTACGTCTTATCTTAGAAGATAGATTAAGGAAAGGTAAACCTACATTTTTAGCTTTTGTAGATTTGGAGAAAGCTTTTGACAATGTTGACTGGAATACACTCTTTCAAATTCTGAAGTCAGCAGGGGTAAAATATAGGGAAAGGAGAGTTATTTACAACTTGTACAAAAGCCAGACCGCAGTTATTAAACTCGAAGGGCATGAAAGGGAAGCATCAGTTGGGAAGGGAGTAAGACAGGGTTGTAGCCTTTCTCCGATGTTATTCAATTTGTACATCGAGCAAGCGGTGAAGGAAAGCAAGGAAAAATTTGGAATAGGGATTAAAATTCAGGGCGAAGAAATAAAAACATTGCGTTTTGCTGATGACATTGTAATTCTATCAGAGACAGCAAAGGACCTGGAAGAGCAGTTGAATGGAATGGACAGTGTGTTGAAGAGAGCGTATAAAATGAATATTAACAAGAGCAAAACAAAAATAATGGAATGCGGTCTTAGAAAATCAGGCGATGCTGAAGGAATTAGATTAGGTAACGAAACAATGAAGGTGGTAGATGAGTTTTGTTACTTGGGTAGTAAAATAACATGCGATGGTCGTAGTACAGAGGATACAAAATGCAGAATGGCAATGGGAAGAAAAGCATTTCTGAAAAAGAGAAATTTGCTAACATCGAATATTAATTTAAGTGTAAGGAAGTCTCTTCTGAAGGCATTTGTGTGGAGTGTTGCCTTGTATGGGAGTGAAACATGGACGATAAGCGGTGCGGACAGGAAGAGAATAGAGGCTTTTGAAATGTGGTGCTACAGAAGAATGCTGAAGATTAGGTGGGTAGATCGCATAACTAATGAAGAGGTACTGAACAGAATTGGTGAGAAAAGGAATTTTTGGCATACCCTGACTAAAAGAAGGGATCGCTTGGTAGGACACATTCTTAGACATCGGGGAATCGTAAATTTAGCATTGGAGGGAAGTGTGTGGGGTAAAAATCGCAGAGGGAGACCAAGATATGCGTATAGTAAACAGATTCAAATAGATGTGGGTTGCCGTTCTTATGAGGAGATGAAAAGGCTTGCTCAGGATAGAGTAGGGTGGAGAGCTGCATCAAACCAGTCTCCGGACTGAAGACCATAATAATATAATATACCTAAGACTAATATGGGCAATAGTAGTATTAAGTTTCTTACTGCTAAATGGTGACATTACATTGCATTACATGTTTCTGCAGAAACCACTGGACATCTTGCTGGTTGTTGATGTTTATACTGGTTGATGTGTATGATATGTTGTGTTTTATGCTACTGCTGTGGTGTTACATGTGTGCCAGCATTACAAACCTGCTTGTGGTGGCCAATCCCAGTGAGCATGCCCCTGGCACTGGGCGGCCAATTTTTTTAGGCGGTTTCCCACGGTTCACTAAAGTTGGTCCCTGGCAGTTGCAGTATGCCGGTTACGGCAGCTTTATGCGTCTACTGTAACCAGTTGTGTGCGCGATTTTGTAAATGTCTATTAAAAGGCAACTCCACCAAACAGTTTTATATCAGAAGGTGTTTCCAGTTCATTGTTCAAAGCTTCCAACATCACAGCAATCATCCGGGATAAAATTATGCCGAGCCAGCTATAGGTAAATACCGAGTTGGATCCCAACTCCTCCCTCCTCAGTTACATTATTCGCAAACATTTACAAAAATTATCGTACACTTTCAACACTGTACACACACATTTGGGGTACACAATTCCTCCTATTAACTACGCCGACCCTGTGCATGCGGAACAGAGGCAAAGACAAAAAAAATTATCAGAAACTTAATTCCTTTGAAAATTTCAACACATTTTTCCCGAATGGTCGTATTCGGTTTTTACCCCGAGTATGTCTCGAATGGAAAAATGAAATATTACCCAGCTGTTCCCGTTTCATCAGCAACAGTGTGTGCGTGGGTATGAAAAAAAAAAAAAGAATTAAAAGCTACAGTGCTATAAACTCGAATTGCATCTGGAATGCAAGCCTTTCAGACACTGCACAACGGCACCCAGAGGTATATTTGCGCGTGTTTGCCGTAATCAAAGCAAAAGGCGCTTGCGTCACGCGGGCCGGACACAAGTTCGCAGAGACAGTAGCCAGCCGGCCGGCGAAACGCGGCGCGACACGTTATCTGCGGGCTGAAACACAACTAAATTCGGACTATGAATGCGCAGCCCGTTTCCATGGCGACGCCTGATGCCATTAGAGCGAAAATTCGACAGGGGGCAGGCATCAGCGCAAATGAAATCCGCGCGCGGAGCCGTCCGATCACTGGCTGCCCTGTCACCAGTAATGCCTTTAGCAAATTTTCAATCCCGCCAAAATAAATCGTTACCGAATTCTGCAGCAGATATCGAAACGCGTCCCTCGTCCGACGAGCGCTAGAGAGCGGAACAAGCTCTGGCGACTAAACGGAGGGATGGGCAATTTTGTAATGTTCCGTCTTCTTTGCTACGCTCTCCCCCTCGCTTTCTTAATTTTTGCCGCAGTCATTCACAAATTCACGGTACTTTGCAATTTTGAGATGGAAACAACGTTTTCACGGATGAGGACTGGAAAGTAGCGTGGATCATTCCGTCTTTTTCAGGCAGTTCGTCGGTGAAAATACGCAAAAACTAGGCCTATTTCTTTGACTTGGGTCTGTCGTAGGATTTTAGAACATGTTGTATGTTCGAGTATTACGAGTAAGAACCGACCGAATATTCGGTTTCGTTAAGGCCAGTTTAGGCCAAACCATTGGTTTCGGCCGAATCTTTGGCTTGGCCGAAATTAGCATTCTTGAAACTACTGATGAGTCCATCGCGTTCTGGATGGATTCAATCAACAATAACGGTTTACCTCAGTTTCGGTGCGCCGTTTGACAGCTAGGAGTCTCTCCTCCCGCGTAAAAATTGGGGGTACTTTGTGGTTTAGCACAATTTAAAGCAGCCGTACTTTATAGTAAAATACTATTAAATTAATCAGTATTGTACGTAATGGAACAGGTTATCATACTGCCATGCGCTAAAGGTTTGTTTATGATTTTCCTTGAAGCGAGAAGCTTTTTTTTAATGATTTAAGCCTTGGAGTGTTGCCTTGTACGGGAGTGAAACATGAACTATAAACAGTGCGGACAGGAAGAGGATAGAGGATTTTGAAATGTGGTGCTACAGAAGAATGCTGAAGATTAGGTGGGTGGATCGCGTAACTAATGAGGATGTACGGAAACAGAATCGGGGAGAAAATGAATGTCTGGCATACCTTGATTAAAAGAAGGGACCGATTGGTAGGACACATTCTTAGACATCAAGGAATTGTGAATTTAGCGTTCGAGGGAAGTGTGTGGGGTAAAAACCGCAGAGGAAGACCAAGAGATGGATACAGAAAGCAGATTCAGACAGATGTAGGTTGCCGTTCATATGTGGAGTTGAAGAGGCTTGCTCAGAACAGGGTACTGTCGAGAGCTGCATCAAACCAGTCTCCGGACTGAAGACCGCAACAACAACACACGTGTTTAGAAAAAAAATGATCATGTGGTACACACCTTTTCCTGTTCGATTTGCGTAAATTTATACTGACAACAATCATACTGTTAGTCGGAACTGTATTTTTCGAAATACTTTCTACAGCGCTGATTGAAGCTGCTGTGTTTTCAGGAACGCCAAAAAGGATATATGTTTAGTAGTTTGTCAACTGCAAACAACGGAGGTGAAGACGGCAATATAAAGCTAACGCTCTCAAAACAAAATCGAAGAGGCTACTTATGGAAGTAAACAAATGATTAGGCCTACTTTTGTGTGTTTATGTATTGTGGTAGTCACGTTGGGACTCTGGAATTTCGTAGTATTTATCTGGCATGTTTGTTCTGTATCTAAAGGCTATCTTCGTACAAGAAGGTATGCAGAACTGTGGAACTTGTGGTAGCTATACATTAGTCTCTTTAATTCGAGGTGAACGAGACCCGGATCACCTCGAACTAGCGAAATTTACGTGTGAAAAAGAAGAAAATCAACCTTGAGAAGAATACACGTGTAAAAAAAAGTGGGACCTTTTTTAAAACAAAGTTTTTTAATATTCATTTACATTCGCAGCCTAAAGGTTTTAAAGTCTTTTCACTATTTACTTCGCTTTATACTGGTGGAATGGCGGAGTGCCTTTTTCTGTTAAGATAGAATGTAACCGCAGTTGTTGTTTTGTTTTATGCTTTTCATGGGATACTCGTAATTCCGAGACATGAAATAGCGAGATTCCACTATATCGAGTTCAGTTTACTCATTGTCTAAGTTCCTTTAATTTTTCTTTTTTAGGTAGAAAATGTGACAACGAGGAGAAAAGAATCCATTTTGGAAGTATTTTAATACAAGAAGCGTCGATTTGTCTAAACCTGTTGGCCTCCCATGTCGTCTTCTACAGATTTCTGGTTAGTCTTACACACACTCAAGAAGGCTTAATACAGGAAAGGGATCTTAATAAATGTGGGAAAACTAGTGATCTGTGGTGTAACAAAAACATAGAGAAATTTTAATTAAATTACTTAAGTTTCGGCTACATTTTCGATTTCGGCCGAAACAAGAAGAGTAGCCGAATATTCGGCCACAAATCATGTTTCGGTGAAACTCTATTAGGGACTGTAAATCTCATCCGTAGAAATCAGCATGGGTTACGAAACCCATCTCGCGCTATTCCTTCACGATGTCTAAAAAGGGAAAGTAGATGCAGAGTCCGAGGTAGATGCTGTGTTCCTTGGGTTTGGGAAGGCAAATGTTCAAATGTTTGTAACTCTATGGGACTTAACTACTATCATTATCAGTCTCTAGGCTTACAAACTAGTTAAACTAACTTATGCCAAGGACGACAAACACTGCCCGTTCTTTCTGCCTGTTCTTTCGGAACAGACGCCACATGTATATACATATAATATGCCGGTAACGGGCAATGATCCTATCGTTAGTGGGGAGGGGTGGGCAAGTTTGAAGCCCTTACTCTTACGGGAATTAGTTTCATAACTCCGAGTTATTTGTATCTGGGAATTGGTATCTGACGGGAGGCGTGCTTAGGTAGTCCTTGCAGGTGCGGTGATCACTGTGTCCCCAGTGGTGTAGGGGTCAGCGCAATTGCCTAGAAAGCAGGAAACCCAGGTTCTAATCCCGGCTGGGTACACATTTTCAGCTTTGCCCAACCGCAGTTGATGTCATATATTCTGTGAATATTAAATAATAACAACTGCAGGATCAGAAGTGACGTCTGTTCTTTCGGAACGGATGCATAATTATGACTTGCCACATCAATACATCTGGTGTCCTATGGATATACGAAAGTCCATGCAATAATGTTCAGTTTAATTTAAAGTCATTTCATTTATGAGATGCACCGTTCGAACCAGTGATTGGCAGTGAAAATTGGTACAATGTGACATACAGCGAATATACGGAAAGAACGATCCTTCATTATATGATTACGCGATTGCAGAACAACCACTGGAAACAGTTACTTCCATGAAACATCTCGGAGTTGGCATAAGGAGCTATTTGAACGGAACGGCATATAAAATTAATTCACTGGAAGACTATTGTGTCAAGTTCTGATCCTTCATAAAACTGCATGGCTAACAGTTTCAAGTGGTAGTGGTAAACCAGTGAGACGGTGCTCACAACACACAACAAATATTCAATCGCCTCAGCTGTTTCTGAAAGAACACTTTTCAGAAAGAAGAATAGTATTTTACTTAATTTTGTTTACTTTCTACGTCGAATCAGCATCTTCAGATTCTAGGGGAATTTTGGAAATTTCATTTCCCATCTGATATTTTACGTGCCACAAAAGAACAAGACCATGCATGGTGCCTGAACTCGAGCTCATAGTTTATGTAGAGGGATAAACATCGCAGAGGAGTGTACGCGAGTACGTGAGCAGTAGTTTTTCATGTCTACTGGCCAAAGTGAAGCGGAAAAGAATCCATTCCACATATTGCCCGTAAATATTTTACGCTACCTTAGACCGCATAGCTGGAAGCAGACCAAGGCGTGTGACTGCGAATACGCCCCGAATACCCGCGATGTGCTGCTTTTTTTTTTTTTTTTTTTTTTTTTCCTGCAACTAAGCGACAGTACCGGAGGAACTACTGAAGCTTCGAGTAAGCCTACCGCTAGTTATCTATACGCTACTCTTAACGGAAAAAGTATTCTGATTGACCTAAAAAAAATTGTGTGTTTAAAATATTTTTATCTCTCTTGTGTCTGCGCTACTATACAGATACACGTAATTACGAACACGCATCGCATTGTGTCTGGCACATTATATTAGCGACCATGTGTCTAATTCTTTATGCCCAAATTCTTCTATCAAAACCTTGAACCCTAAACGACAAACGATGGAGCCGCAAAAACCGAAGTACAATCTTTCTCCAACACCGAGCCTCTAAATTCACCAACAGTGACCTCCTATATGAAGAAAATCCGTGGTCCGAACGTCCTATTGTGAGTTTGAAATGTCTGCCGGACCTTGATAGAATCCAGTTGAAATCGTTACGTGTTTTCAAGTCTTTTTCAAGTCTATCTTCTCTTGGGTTGCTTGAACCTGTCATTACCATCTGAAATTTATTACAGAACTCAATTAGACTGTTACCTCTTTCATTTCTACTGTCGAGTGCACATTCTCCTGCAACCCTTCCTCCTCCTACTAGCGCATTCCATACGCCATGATTTTTACATTTTCATCTCCCTTTACATACCTAATCACGTTTGGAACGAGATTGGGACTTAAATAGTGGCAACTATTTATCCAAAACCGTACAAAAGCTTTACATGTTTGCACCTGTTACTGTACTTCAAAGTAGTCACCAGCGTTGTGCAGAACTCGTTGCCAGCGATGTGGAAGGCGTAGTATAACTTAGCAAAGTTGATGGTGCGAATGGAGCGGTCTACTGCCTGTCGAATCTCTGGAACAGTTCTGAAGCGAGTATTCGGAATCAAATCAAAGTCACAAGGACTGGATGGTACAGTAGTTCCCAGTGGGACGGGCGAGTCCGTTTGCTCGGAGGTAACGTAAGTATGTCAACAATGTGTGCTATCAGCGAGAACAGGAGATTCCATTGCACAGCGTCTCTACAGCAGTGTCGCCACTGTTTATGTTCCAAGCCTCGTATATCCTCATATCGTTTGCTTATCTCTTCACCTTCTGTTTGTATGTCGCCGTGAGTAGATGAACAACCGATGACGGCGTTGATTTGCTGACGTAAGTGAACTGTACACGATAGGTCACTTTCTGTCCTAATTTCCTGTTCATAACGAATCCTACTCCCATCATACCACTTTCTGCTGCTGTTGATCCGTCTGACCATGAATGTCTATGTCTGGCCGTCCTTGTATCTGCGCCTTTGCAATCCCCTTTAGATTTTCTAGCTGTCCTACTACGTTCAAACTTCTGAAATTCCATGCTCTTAGTCGTAGAATGTTTCACTTCGTCGGTGAATCAGTAAACTCAATCCTTGTAGTCCCTTCCAAATGAAGACTAAATCGGATGAATTGCCAATGGAGACATAATGGCACTTATTTTTGTCATTTACAAATACCCTGTCGATATATACTGTGTACCTTTAATAGAGTGGTATCCACTGCCTTCGACATGCTCGTGCCGTTGATTATTGCTGATTATTCCGCCTTTGAAGCGCAGTTTTCCACTCCAGGGGAAAAAGTGCCCTGACCCTCCTTCCGCGTCTGCGTACTTTTTGATTATGCCGTTGGCAGAACGACGGTGACTTCCTATTGCTGAATATTTCGCTTCTAATCCAGAACCGAGGAAGTTTCGATTATGGATCACAGACCCTACTCTCAACACTACGGGTGAGTTTACTAACCATTTGCACTACAGTCCAATGCAGGGAAATATCCACAGCGATCGCGCAGCAATCTCAGCCGCCATTACAGAACATTCCAAACCCGCACGTCTTTACAAGGGACTTTGAAACAAGATTTAAGGCTTGAGCCTTATTACCTGCAAATGACTCAACAAGAGGTAAACTGAGTAGGCGCATTTTATGCACAACACTACTGGACAGACTTGAACAGGACGAAATACTTTAGATCAACTTTGCCATGTCTGTAGACAGAAACTTTCATCTAAGATGATTTATCAAAAACGAAACTTTCGATATTACTCGGGAACAGAGTAGACTATGGCTGAGGAGATCATGTGATCATTAAGCCCCCGATGGTTTTTCTTCCCCCTTCGCTGTGGTAGTCACCTCAATAATAACGTCTCTTGATTAGGAGTAATCCGCAGTCAATGGAGAGACAGATGCCGGACCTGAAGAAATGAACGTAATGAAGAGCTCTCGCGGTCGAATTCAGAAGCGCATCCCAAATTATGAATGTAATTTGTGTGATAATTTTTAAGTAATAAACTTATGGCTGGCTTTTCAGTAATAACATTATGTTGAGAACAGTTATCTGTGAGTCATATTAGTGTAAATGTATGCTGACCCTCCAAAAAATCATACGAAAAATATTTTCCGTGAGCCACCCTGTAAACACATCGCACTTTCCCACAACACTCCTATTAACTATAAGGCCTAGCTACTACCGATTTCAGACGTACACGATTTTCTTAACGCCACATTAAGTTCATCAGTGAACTAATGATTGATGACTATCTCGTTCTGTCTCTTAGCTTGACTTTGGTCAGATATAAAGAGTGTATATTTCTGCTAAAGCACTAATAGGCCACATAATTTAGTCCAGTGAACAATATTTCAGTACAGCGCGACTGAAAACAGTGGGGCGACGAGCAGACCAGCTCACTCGTGTGAATCACCACGTCGTTACCCTGCGACAGGCAGCGTTTTTCCTAGGATAACTGAAAATTCTCGCCAACGATGATACATTCGCGAATTTAGCTCTGATAAACGACGACATAAATTGTTATTCTCGCTCCGAATGAGATGCACAATGACCATAACAGTTTCGAATCGCAGAGAGAGAGAGACAGAGACAGACGATTATCGCTTTGCCATTGTGATTCAATTGTTTCTTAACCGTGTAAACAAACATTCGTTTTTTCTACAGCACTAAAGGTAATTCTCCGTGGGGGCAGAAAATCAATCTGTCTGGCTTTAAACAGATCGGTGATAAATTTCTTTGCGGTGAGGTACGTGAAATTCAACAGGTGGTGTCAGTTGCAGCTTACATTCGTATATCACCATACAATGGCACATGTGTCGCTGTAACTGGTTGCTACACTTACGATTCGATTCAGTCCACAGAGCAAAATGAAGCAGATTTTCGAAGCATTGGACTCGTAAACTGGAGGGGAGCAAAGGTAATAAACAATAAACTTCTCCGTTTCGTCATTATATACGTGTGTTCGGGAAGGGAGGTGTCAGCACAAAGTGTGATATAATGTGGATAGTAGGGTGGAGGTCGCAGAGAGCTCTTAAATACTGGATGAATGTAGTCTAGTCTTGGTATTTTGCGCGCTGTAGGTCATACTGCCTCAAGACATACAACAATTGTGTACCCGGTTAGGTATCAACCGTAGAATTTAGAGGTGTAGGAAGAAGTGTGCCGAACCGGAACACAAACCAAATTTTTCTATTGCGAACAGTCGTCTAAACCAACTCGACCATCCGGGCTTCCTGAACCTGTCACAATGTCTACGTCATTAGCATCATCGATTAGGACTAGCGCAGCAGTGATCAGAAAGACCATTCACAGCGCCTAGGGCGACATTGTCTATTGCTGTCTTCGTGTTTGCCAAACCCGTCATTGACCACCAAGGACGCCGACTCTCTCCCAAATTGTGAACGTTTGCAGCATTATGGAAAAGCTCATATATACATACATATAGAAAAGAAACAATGAACTTTGCAAGGTAACATAAGTTTTACAACTCTATGTTCAGTCCTTGAAGCCAACGCACAGCTTTGGGGTTGCCAGCAGAAAATGTGTTCGTTATAAATCTTCTTCTCTTCCACCATAGGTTCGAAGCATACAATCTCTGACAATATGATGTATCGATTGGCGTGGACCTCCGCAGTCACAATCTGGAGTAGACAGCTTGTTCCATTTATGAAGCGCATCGTTACACCTGCCATGGCCCATTATAATTCTGTCCATGTCTTGCATGGTAGTTTAAATCCAGTTGGTAGTTTAGCGCCTGAGAAGATATTATGCAGGTGTACATCTGTTGCCGCTTGCCACCTACACTTCCATTCTTCGAGAGATGGATGTCGTATGCGTAATCTGTTAACATTTAGGAATGGTAGGTCCCTGTGCACAGGTACACAAGTTTCTTAGAGATTCTTCGGAACTCGTTCATAAGAACCGTAGATTTGCGAAAATCATGTGGCATTATACTAGTTAGCAGCGGAAGCCAGTAAACCGGTGTAGATTTCATTGCGCCAGATCTTATGCGCATGGTAGCATTCAGTTGGGTGTCAACAAGATTTGCATGGTGGCTGTTCATCCTTACAGGTGCAAAATCCTCAGCACTTGAGTACACCAAACCCAAGGGTGAAGAGCGCAAGGTGGAAGAACTCTGCCTCTTAAAATTACATTCAGTTTCGCGTTCGCTAAACGATCGTTCAAGTGGAAGCAAGACACTTGTATTTTGTTCGCATTGGGTTGGAGTCCCCAGATTCTGAAATAAAGTCTCCAATAAAGACAAGTCTTTGATAAGTACCTCTCCTGTCTTTCCAGTACTTTGTGTTGTACGGCTAGGGCAAAATCGTCTGCGTAACAGAATTTTCTGCACAAATTGCCAGGAAGGTCGGATAGAGATAATTTAAAGAGTAATGGCGAAAGAACTGAACCTTGGAGTAAGTTGGTAAGCTAAAAGAGAATTTTCAGAAAAGTATTATTTATTCTGAAACTGATATTCTACAATCCACACAATTTATTTCAGTTGCACCTGTAACCAAATTTGTGTGCCGCTTGAATGACTTCTTCATCGATGGAAAATAATCTTTCTCTGAGCGACTTTTTCAGTGATCGAAACAGGTCTGAAATGTGTGTCGAGTGCTTTAACAGTTGGAATCCCAAGTTCTTAATTGTATCGAAAGTCCGTTTGGCAGGATGTGGCCGGGGGACCAGCTTGCACACACTTTTCGAAAATTTAGCTAGTCATGTAAGATGAAATACGCTGTATCATGACTGTGGTGTCGGTTTTAGCGATTTCGGCCACTGTGAATGGCGAACAACGCCAATATTTACATATCAGTCCATCAGCATACAGTCAACGACTTCAAATTGTCCTCCGTCGTGGACGTCGATGAACATCCAGATGTTTTGTCGCCAAAATGAAGAAGTTCTTCCCTCTCTACATCTGTTTCATAGATCTTGGTTTGCAATAAACAACTGTCACAACACTGAGCTTGCATTCGACAAATAGTTTCCGCAGGTTTAACACTTTCAAACAAAAGCGAATAATTGTCCCCATTTCTTTCTAGGTGCAAATCGACAATGGAGAGTCCATCTTAAACGATTTATTACGTTCGCGCTTGCACTACATCATAACACACGTTTCAGATTATTTCCCGTCAACGTATCCAGATTTTAATTCTCCTTGTGTTTAAAAAAAATCTAGGAAATATTTAGAAAAATTAAAATATGATTCATAAATTAATATAAAAGAGTTACTTCATTTTATTACCTTGGAGGAAAACTAGAAACACTATATTTTTTCCTTTGACACGATTTTCAGTTTTAGAATGTTTTCTGACACATCCCAATTCAGACACAAAAGTTGCGATACACACCCTACATCTATCCCTTTTAGCGTTCGATTGATCAGCGCACAACCAACCCTTATATTCAAGATTCGTTTCCCAGAGGTTTCTTTTTTTAAGGCTCTTCCTTTTAAACAGGCTTGCTGTTTGTTTCATAGGTGCATTATCACTATCTTGTGTTTCCAATTTTGATTACTACCACCTCATTAACATCTCATTCCTGTCACTCAATCTCCTCAGCGAAGTCAACACGTTAACGTATTAATACCGCTCACGGTGCAGTGCAACCAAACCAATGTTGTTAGTTGGGAAATCGAAAGCTCTACAGATTCGCAAGCATGGTGTCCAAAATCGTATTTGTAAAAGTAACTGTACAAAATTAAATAAACCATAAAATTTAAAACATTAAAAACATGAAATCTTAATAGTTCACGCTTCATAAGATAGTACAACGAGCGTACGATCCAAAGTTTTAATTCAGTGTGGATCGTACGCTAGTACACCATCTGAAATTATCGTGCATGTCCGATCCAGGTCCAGATCGTACGGTTGGCAACCCTGCCTGCCCATCTGTGAAACGTTTTTGGAGTAAATGATTACGAGATATTCCTTAAGAGCCACTGCATACTTCATTTTCTTTGGCGGTAGACACACGACAATACTAAACACATAACGTTCTTTGGACATAAAGAAACAACAGCTCATTTATATAGATAGAAAATAATAGCGGTCCTATCACACTCCCCTGAGGCACGCCTGACGATACACTCGTCTCTGATTAACACGTCATAATTTGTTGCCAATATCAACGATGAACACTCAACGACCCATGTTGCAGAGCAGCGAGAGCGCTGGCCACTGGTGACAGAGGGCTAGTGGATGTGCTTCTGGTGGACATGCCCGGTACGCGTGCAGGCGATCTTGTGGCCGGGCTGCGGCTCTGGGGCTCTGCGGCGCGATGCAATTGCGCCTGAGCGCGCCCGCGATTAAGGCGAGCCAAGATGTGCGCTCCGCGGCCTGCAATGCGCCCCACGGCCGACGCTGGCCTCGTAAAATTAGACGCCGCGCCACCGCTGTTCGCTGTCTGCCCAAACTGCACGTACCGGCCTGCTACCCCAGCGCGTACCTACCAGCAGCGTCTGTTACTGCTGCTCCACGCTACTGGCACACGCTACCCGCTGAACCGCACATACAACGAATCTATATACACCACGTTTACATGCAACACACCTTCCGGAAGACGAAAACCGATTTCCATAAACCGTTTTTCGCTGTCGTATTTACATGGCATAGCCTGACCAACACCACCTATATCAGGTGGTGTTGGCCTGACTCGGATTCCCTAGATCACTTAACATGGCGGCTGGAAAACAGTTGATTCAGTTCCTTACGTAGTCTGCACAATCGCTTATTTTTCTTTATTTAAATATATAGATTTATGTTCACTCTAATATTTATACTTTTATTTCACATTAGAAAATATCACTCTTTCCATATGTGCCGAAAATTCTTAACAAGAACACACAACCTGACAAGCCAAGAACGCTTCAGAAACTCTTGCGTTTACATGAGCACGAAAATCGATTGTGGAACTGGAAAACCGCTTTAGAGAAGCGGAATTCCAGAATCGATTTTGGAGTGTTTACATGACCAACCGTAAGCGGAATTGGGAAACCGGTTTACGAAATCCGGTTTTGGGAGCCCATGTAAACTGGGTGATTAATGAAAATGAATTGCCGCAAGCATGAAAGCGCATCACTTGAAAACGGCTTCCCCGATTTGGCTCATCTTTTATTTATTCGGTTCGTAATTTTCAGGACAACGGTTGTATGAAAGAAAATTTTTGGAAAACCTACCGGAAAGTTTCAGAATTTGATGAAAACTGAAAGTACGCTTCCAGTTTGGATCATTTTCTACATTCTCCAACAATCAGCTTATACATTCGCTACTCACCTCGCGACCAAATACACCAAAGAAGGTTACATAAAAGGGAGATGACGACTTACTCATTTTCTTGATTTGCAGCTCTTAATCTTTCCGTGTTTGCAGTAAAAAAAATTTCTGGTTATGAGGTCCGCCTGATATGCTAAACACTGTTTTGTTATACACCCAAACTAGTTTTCAGCACCTCTGTGCCATCGTCAGTGGGTTTCCAATTTATTTAATGCTGTGAAACACAAAAATAAAATACATATATTTTACTACTGTACTATTTGTAAATTTAGGCCTAAAGGCCGTCAGTCTTATTTCGGTTTTAAACAACTTTTGTTAAACTGTATGTTTAGATTCGTTTTCGGAAGCTTCAATAAGGTGTTCCTGTATTTATTGTAGAGCTTGCTGGGGAATGCCTGTCTCGGCGACGACATATTCATAATTTTCTTGATTTGCTACGCTTATTCTTTCCGTGTTTACAACATCTATGCTGAAAACAAGCATTGCTTGATGCCAGGGAGCAATTGGAAATTATACCGGAAAATGTCAGAATTTGATAAAAACTGAAAGTACGTTTCCAGACGGGTGGATTCGAGTCGTAAAAATGACCATCATCAGAGTGCAAAATCCTTAAAACTAGCGACAAGCCTATTCACACATGGTTGAAAGCAGTAAGACATTCAACATGATCGCAACCGACTTGTCGTTTTAATGTAAGCGTGTCCAGTTACCCGTTCGCCTTACATTCGCAAGGCCAGTCGTTGGAAGTTCGTGGAATAAATCTTGAACGGCCGTGTTTTTCCCATGGGCAGTTGTAGGTGCCGTGTTCGAGAATTGGCAAATCGTCTGCTCTGTTTGTTTTCTCTCCGGAAAATAAGACAAAAAAAAGTTCATCAACAAGCGTTGCAATAGACGCAACAAAAAAACTTTCGAAACGTTGTATTTCAGTTCCAATTATTATATTTCAATTAATTGTTTTGTTTCAAAACAATGTTTCAATGCCAAAAGAAAACACTACAACGCTGAGGTCAAAGAAGAGTGCATGTATTCCAGCGAATGCCTCTAATTGAATTACAAGTTGAAGAACCTGGATATAGTAGAAAGAAGAATATTACGGATAATCACTGGTCTAATCCAGGTCGAAACTCGCTACATTCAGCTATATATGTGTATACTGTCTAAAATTTCCTGTCGCTACAATTTTTAGTCTTCAAATTATAAATTGTAACGTCATACCGAGAGCCGTAGTTTTACTCCGTAGACAGTAGTAAGCGAGAAACTTTTTTCCTTTCATCATGTTTGTTGCAAGTCGCTAAGTACTGTCATTCTCATACGGTGTATTTCGAAAGTCTAGCCGCATTATATGGCATTTTTTGCGATTTCTATTGGTTATGACGTCATATCTTTTGAACCATGTGCCGTATGTGATTCTTAACCATGCAGCAATTGTTACTTCACGGTAAGGAATGTGTGTACCAAATTTGGTTGAAATCGCTCCAATGGTTTAGGAGAAAATGAGCAGCATTGTCACAAAATGCAGCAGTTTTTCGCGCATCTCATTGTTTATGACGTCATATCTCGTGAACTATATATCGTATGTGATTCGTACACTTACGGCGACCGTCCTCATGGATTGAAGCTTACGTGTACAAAATTTCATAAAGATTGGAACAAAACTGTAGATTTGTATACAACACGTACAAATATACGAACACTCTGCTTTATATATTAGACTAGCTGAAAACTAGTTTCGGGTGTATATTCATTTGTATAAGGGCTGTATGTAAAATCTCTTGAGAATACAATTAGTAGTAAAGAAGTAATACATTAAAACTTGGTGCGTGATGTGGCGGTTTTCCATGAACGTTATTGTTTATGTGCTCATATCTCGTGAACTACGCCTCGTACTGTCATACAATTTAGAAGGTACACTCAAGTATATGCGTGTATACTGTCTATAAAATTTCCTGCGGCTACAGTTTGTAGTGTATGAATTATAAATTGTAACGTCATCCATATGCCGTAGTTTTGGACCATGTACAGCAGAACGTTACTATTTATGTGCCCATATCTCATGAATTATGTGTAGTACTGTGATGCAATTTAGATCGTACATTCAACTATATGTGTGTATTCTGTCTGTAAAATTTCCTGCGGCTAAAATTTGTGGTGTACAAATTATAAATTGTAACGTCATACCGAATGCCGTAGTTTACTCCATAAACAGCGGAAAAGTAGTAAGCGAGAAACTTTTTTCCTTTCATCATTTTGCTATGGGTGTCAGCGAGAAAAAGTTTAATAAAGGTTTTAAATTATGTTTAAAGTTTGTTGCAAGTCGTTAAGTACTCTTATTCTCATATAGCGTATTTATAAAGTCTCGCCGCATCATGTGGCAGTTTTCTGCGATTCCCATTGTTTACGACGTTATATCTCCTGAATGATGTGTCGTATGTGGTTCGTACTCGTACAGCAATTGTTACCTCATGCTAAGGAATATGTGTACCAAATTTGGTTGAAATCGGTCCAGTGGTTTAGGAGAAATTGATCGGATAGAATAGTATGTTTTGGGCGCACAACAGCAAGGTTTTTAGCGCCCTAGGAGAAATTGAGCAGCATTGTCGCTAAATGCAGCAGTTTTAGACACATTTCATTGTTTATAACGTCATATCTCGTGAACTATATAACGTATGTGATTCTTACACTTACGGCGACCGTCCTTATGGATTGAAGCTTACGAGTATAAAATTTCATAAAGATTGGAACAAAACTGTAAATTTGTATGCAACACGTACAAATATACGGACACTCTACTTTATATATTAGATCTTCCAATGACGGGCTTGATCTCCAGTCGGCGTCAGGAGTCGCGCCGGCCTCGACAGTAGGCAAGTGACGATCCCGCGAGCCAGTACGATGAGTTGTGGGCCGCGTGGCAGGCTTCGGAGCTGGCAACAGCGCTGTTCAGCCGCAGCACTCGCTCCACAGGACGTTCCCAGCGCCGAGGCGGTGCACCGCAGCAAACGGCATTTCCTGGGGACTATTCTTCACTTCAAAAGCAATGGAGGGCCAAAACCGAGCAAATGCGTGACGACGAGTTGTGTCTAAATCCTAGGGACACTGAAAAAAGTTTCCACTAATTTCATCTCGATACCGATACTTTTCTACTCTATACTTTTCATTCTATTCTTTTACTTATTTCAGTACTTTACAGCAGAAACTGAATCGAATAATTATCGTAACCAAATATTGCATTTTAATAATGTACCCGAAATTATGCCCTCATGGTTCAGTTCCATCAACTGAACCAGAGAACAGCAACAGGTCAAATACAGAATGTCACTAACGAGCCAAAGGCAGAGTTGAATGTTCGAAACGCTTCGCCAACCAAGGCATTGATTCGTTAATATTTCGTTCATTGCGATTTCATTTGTTTTCACGATTAGGCTTACTTGCTTGTTATTGGTACTACTGTTTTCAGAGAGTTTAAGTGTCAGAATTGTCAGCAGATCGAATAGTTAACTCTAAAATATCGATTTGCTCCGGGTGAATTATTTTGTTCGTGGCATCTCCGAAGGACATTTCAACGTTGCAGTTCCAGTTTCTTAGTCTTGAAAAAGGCCCCAAGAAAAGTTTTGAATCGTCCGTTTAAATGGCACTGCATTCCCTGATACCTCAAGATATCGATACGGGAGAAGAAAAATCAGAAACAAACTCATTACTTACTTGTCGACGTTTTTCGTTCGGCACCGTGTTTCTACCGATGCCACCACCCCAAAAGAGGGGAGAAGAGGCAATTAAATGAATGAATTGGGGCGGGAAATTAAAGGTGAGAAAACAAAGACCATATTGACATGAGGGAATTAAAGACATTAGCTGTCTATGGGAATTCAATTACATCAATATGGAAACTTGAATATGTGTGCCGAACCGGGATTCGAACCAGGCTCTCCTGCATACAAGGTAGTTGTGGTGTCTACTACGCCTTCCACAATCAGTGACAATTACAACTGCACTGATTACCCCTAGCAAACATCCTATTAGAACCAAATTTTCCCCTTATCCACACACACACACACACACACACACACACACACCACTGACGTAGTGCTGTTGCCCACTATCTTCAGTACTCGTGAAATTTCCGTAACAGTGCAGTGAAGAACTCTCTGACCGTCATCGGACGTATCGAACAGAACAGATAACATGTTTACAGGGTTTTTAAAAAAATAATACTTTAAGAGGAGCGAAGAGTCATCTAAACAAGAAAATTACTGTGGTCATCAGTCCCTAGGCTTACAATACTTAAACTGCACGAGGGACGATTCGAACCTCCGACGGGTAGCAACCGAGAACTCCGCAGTAAGGCGCCTTAGAGCACTCGGACATTCCACTGCGGCATTTGAATTAGTTCAAACGAAATTACGGCTGTTGGTGTTTAAAGTAAGACGCCCTGCATCATGGTAATGCACGTTACTGATAGTGTATTGGCATTGCTGAAAGTGTACTAAAGGTATTTTCAGGTTCTAGACACTGATCTGAAGTTGGCTGAACGAGTAGCAGCAGAAATATCGTGCCATGACGTCGACGTTATCCGACTGCAATTCCGAAACTTCATCGATAACATTAACGTTGTTGTTGTTGTTGTTGTTGTGGTCTTTAGTCCGGAGACTGGTTTGATGCAGCTCTCCGCAGTATCCTTTTATGAGCAAGACTCTTCAACTCCATATAGGAACGGCAACCTACATCTGTCTGAATCTGTTTACTGTATCCATCTCTTGTCTTCCTCTGCAGTTTTTACCCCACACACTTCCGTCCAACGCTAAATTCACAATTCCATGATGTCTACTAATGTGTCCTACCAATCGATCCTTTCGTTTAGTGAAGGTATGCCAGAAATTACTTTTCTCCCCAATTCTGTTCAGTAACTCTTCATTAGTTATGCGATCTACCCACCTAATCTTCAGCATTCTTCTGTAGCACGACATTTCAAAAGCCTCTATCCTCTTCCTGTCCGAAGTGTTTATCGTCCATGTTTCACTCCCATACAAAGCAACACTCCACACAAATGCCTTAGGCTTAAATCAATATTCGATGTTAACAAATTTCTGTTTTTCAAGAACGCTTTTCTATCCACTGCCATCCTGTATCGTCTGTAATGCGACCATCATCTGTTATTTTACTGCCCAATTAACAAAACTCGTCTACCTCCTTTATTGTTTCGTTACCTAATTTAAATCCTTCAGCATCACCTGATTTTCTTAGACTGCACTCCATTACCCTAGTTTTGCTCTTGTTAATCTTCATCTTATATGCACCTTTCAGCACACTGTCCATTCCGTTCAATTGCTCTTCCAGGTCCGTTGCTGTATCTGACAGAATTACTATGTCGTCGGCAAAACGCAATGTTTTTAATTCTTCGCCCTGAACTTTAATTCCTTCTCAAAAATTTCTCCTTGCTTTCCTTTATAGCTTGCTCAATGTAAAAATTGAATAACATTGGAGAAAGACTACAACCCTGTCTTACTCCCTTCCCAACCACTCTAACAACTGCTGTCTCGTTTTTGTACAAATTGTAATTAACCTTATGCTCCCTATATTTTACTCTTGCTTGCTTCAGAACTTGAAATAGTTTATTCCAATCAACATTGTCAAAAGCCTTCTCCAAATCTACAAAAGGTAGATATGTAGGTTTGCCTTTTCTTTATCTTCTAGGATAAGCCGTAAAGTGAGTATTGCCTCCCGTGTTCGTACATTCTCCTGAATCCAAACTGATGTTCCCCGAGGTCGGCTTCTACCAGCTTTTCCATCCTTCTGTAAATAATTCGTGTTAATATTTTGCAACCATGACTTATTAAACTGATGGTTCTGTAGATTTCACACCTGACTGCACCTGCTTTCTTTGGAATGGGGATTATAACATTTTTCTTAAAGTCTGAGGGTACTTCGCCTGTCTCATACATCTTACATACCAGGTGAAACAATTTTGTCATGGCTGGTTTTCCCACAGACTTCAGTAGCTCTGAGGTAATATCATCTACTCCAGGGGCCTTGTTTCGACTTAGGTCTTTCAGTGTTCTGTCAAATTCATCTCTCAGTATAGTATCTCCTATTTCATCCTTATCTACTTCTTCTCCCGTTTCTACAATATTGCCGCCAAGTTCATTTCCTAAATAGAGCCTCTTTACATACTCTTTCCACCTTTCAGCTTTCCCTTGTTTGCTAAGAACTGGTTTTCCATCTGTGTTCTTGATATAGAGCTGTTTTTCTTATCTCCAGATATGTCTTTTATTTTCCTGTAGGCTGTATCTATTTTTCCACTATTTATACATTCTTCTACATTTTTTCGACTATTGAATGAGGTGGGCACGAAGTCTCCGCGGCCACGGCCAATACGTTGTTGTTGGTGCTGGGCCAGCAAGGCGCCTTAGAGCACTCGGACATTCCAATTTGAATTAGTTGAAACAAAACTACGGCTTGAAACTTTCACTCTGCAGTGGAGAGTGCGCTGATGAGAAACTTCCTGGCAGATTAAAATTGTGTGACGGAACCGAGACTCGAACCTGGGACCTATGCCTTTCGTGGGCAAGCGCTCTACCGCTGAGCTATCCCGACACGACTCACGATGCCGGCCCACAACTTCAATTCTGCCAGTACCTCGCCTCTTACTTTCCAAACTTCACAGAAGTTCTTCTGCGAAACTTGCAAGACTAGCACACCTGGGAGAAAGGATGTGGTGGAGATATGGCTTAGCCACAGGCGAAGGAATGTTTCCAGAATGAAACTTTCACTCTGCAGCGGAGTGTGCGCTGATATGAAAAGTCCTGACAGATAAAAATTGTGGGCCGGAACCGGGACTCGAACCTTTGCCTTTCGCGGGCAAGAGCTCCAGCACCGAGCTATCCCGACACGACTCATGGTTCGTCCTCACAACTACAAAAATGTTCAAATGTTTGTATGGCTTATGGGACTTAACTACGGGGTCATCAGTCCCTAAACTTACAAACTACTTATCAACTAGCTTATCCTAAGGACGGTACAAATATCCATGCCCGAGGGGGGATTCGAACCCCCGACCGTAGTGGCCGTGCAGACCGTGACTGGAGCGCCTCAGTCCCCTCGGCCACCGCGACCGGCTCTCACAACTACTGTCAGTACCTTGCCTTCTACTTGCATGGTTCGCAGGAGAAATTCTGTGAAGTTTGGAAAGTAGGAGGCGAGGTACTGGCAGAATTGAAGTTGTGGGGCGGCATCGTGAGTCGTGTTGGGATAGCTCAGTGGAAGAGAGCTTGCCCGCGAAAGGCAAAGGTCCCATATTCGAGAATCGGTACCGTCACACAACATTAATCTACCAGGAAGTTCCAAAATTACGTCTGTTGGTGTTTAAAGTATGGCGCCCTGCATCATGGTAATGCACGTTACTGATAGTGTATTGGCATTGCTGAAAGTGTACTAAAGGTATTTTCAGGTTCTAGACACTAATCCGAAATTGGCTGAACGATTGGCAGCAGAAATATCGTGCCAGGAGGTCGACGTTATCCGGCTGCAATACACGAAACTTCATCGATAACATCATTTTTGTATGAGGTGGCCGCGGTCACGGACAATACGTTGTTGTTGTTGGTGGTGGTGGGCCAGCTGGCCAGTAGTGAGCGGCTGGTACCTGCGCGCGCTGCGCGGCGCCGTGGCGAGGTCAGCAGGCGGAGGAGGAGGCGGAGGCGCCGGGCGCGCCAATTGAGCGGCCTGGGGTCAGCCGTCGCGACCCCCGTGGCCGCCGTCTCAGCCGCCGTCACGCGCCGCTCAAGACAGCCGGCGCGGCTGCCCGCCACTGCGACTGACGTCGACATTCTCTTCCTCACACAACTCACTTGCGAATTACTAGTGATTTACTGCACGTGCACAAATCACACCATACTAACGGAATCTGCATTCTGCACTTCAAATAAGATTTCGCAAGGTGTCGTAAGTAAAAAACGCTTATGAATGGTCGTTGTTCTTGAGTATTAGTTTCTCTCCATGCCGCATCGGGACTACCAGAGCCTACCATCTTGTAAATTTCGTGCGGGCCATAGGGCTCCACTCACTCACTTCGCACGGAACCACGAGTCCTTCGCCACGCTTCCGTAATGCTTCGCAGTTCAGACCGCGGACTACGTTCCCATGCAGCATCAATTGGGGCCTCGTGGAGATCTCTTGTCTTGCTTTGTGTCCATGGCAGCTGTATTATACTTTTGAAACTGTCGTTCTTTAAAGGAGGTGACTTCGAGCCCTGTGCCCCTGCGCCGTGCCTCCCTAAGGTTACTCCCTGCAATATGTTAAATAAATTTTACTTGTCTCATATCAAATGTTTGTAAATCTAAGAACTCTTTTGGTCATCAATCCCTAGGCTTACAAACTAATTAGACTAACTTAAAGTAACTTACGCTAATGACAACACAAACACCCATGTCCGAGGGAGGACTCGAACCTCCGTCTGCGAGCAACCGCGCACTCCGCAGCAAGGCGCCTAGAACGATATGTTCAAATGTTTGTAAATATATCGGACCAAACTGCCTGGTCATCAGTCCGTAGCTTACAAACTACTTGAACCTAGGTAAACTAACCTAAGGACAACACACACACCCATGCCCCGGGGAGGACTCGAACCTCCACGGCGAGCAACCGCGCGCTCCGCAGCGAGACGCTTTAGACCGCTCGGCTACACCACTGCGGCCTAGAACACTCGGTCACTCCACCGCTGCTATAAGTGTATCTACATTCTACAAGATGTGGATGTAGATTTCACCCAGTCTTGTGAGAATGTACTGAGGACAGTAAGTCGACCCCTACTGTAACCAACATCATTCTATCTTACGACATTTTTTCCTCCTCGTTTTTCTAAAGTAGTCAACATTCCAGCAGCACTGTAAAATTAAAATTACTGCAAAAAAAATCGAGAGGTATCAGCCGACGCAGGTCACTGTCTTGGTAATTGAACAAAATGGTATACTGATTCTCGAGAATTTATTTTACAAAAATGTTCAAATGTTTGTATACCTTATGGAACTTAACTACGGGGTCATCAGTCCCTAAACAATAGAAACTACACTAAGGACGGCACAAATATCCATGGGGTATTCGAACCCCGACCGTAGTGGCCGTGCAGTCCGTGACTCGCGCGCCTCAGTCCCCTCGACCACCGCGGCCGGGTTTGTTTTACTACTACAAGAGAAGATTAAAAACCGAGTAGCGCTTGTGGATAGGCAGCAATCAGTACCAGTAATACGAAAATAATAGGCTACATAAATTGAATGCGTTGACCCTGATGGGCACAGTTTCATCAAAACTGGCGTGCCGCGCGGTGTGAGCCGTCATGTCACGGATTGCGTGGCCGCTCCCGTCGGAGGTTAGAGTCCTTCCTAGGACGCGTGTGTGTGTGTGTGTGTGTGTGTGTGTTGTAGTTAGCATACGTCAGTTTCAGTAGCTTGTAAGTCAAGGGACCGATCACCTTAGCAGATTGTTCAATCAGGTAACAAACATTTGAACATAATTTTGAAACAACTGGCGTCAATAGTATTCCCTCTAACTACGTGAACGTAGAACCCAGTTTAAAAAATTAAATGTTGTAGAGCTTATGGGACTTAACTACAGGGTCATCAGTTCCTAAACTTACAAACTACTTATGAACTAGCTCATACTAAGGACGGCACAAATATCTATGCCCGAGGGGGGATTCAAACCCCCGCCCGTCGTTGCCGTGCAGAACGTCACTGGCGCGCCGCAGACCGCTCGGCCACCGCGGCCGGCAGAACACAGTTTAGTCTCACAATGGGGTGCACACGACAGACCAGTAGAAGTAATCACGAAACTGTAAGATTGACATCACGTTTCTTTTTTTGATGACAGCGGGGTACACGAAGTGAACAGCTAGCTAGAAGTCGCAGTTAAGAATAGCTTAAATCATCGGAAGTCTGAGGAGAGTCCAGGCAGCGATCCGAATCGACAAACGTAAACACAGTCAAGGTCAATAAACAGCGGTTCATGGTTACGCGTCCGCACGGACGGAAGGGGAAAAACAAACGCTGTTCGTAAACTAACATCGCATTGTGTATGACATATCTGATAGAGATTATAACTGCAGCAATTATATATATATATTTACGGTTAGGCGAGGAAATAGTCACAAATGCAGTGAAGTGCAACAAAGTAAAGCAGCAGACAATGATTACATCATAGCACTCTTGACAGATAGCTCATGTTGGTCGCAGCGAAAAACGAACGATATCTGCCGAATACTTACGAATCGAAGTGACTTCCAAGAAACAAAAACTGAAGAGTGGTATGTCATTATTTGAAGTTAACACATTTGTTTTCCCACCACATCAATATTGCGAATAACGCCTTTGAACATTTCAATTTCTGGTGAACCATCAAACTACATCACCTACATTACATTTCCTTTTTTTGATCCTTTTTTGGGACTGATGATGTAGCGATAAGTTAGAAAAATGAGTTTGCTTATCTAAAAGCACATTACTTCCTGACATTAAAATTGTGTGGCAAACCCGGTTCGATCCCAGGGCATTTGTCATTCGCGGGCAACGGTTCTACCGACTGAGCTACCTGAGCTCTTCTCACGGCCTGTTCTCCTAACTTTCATGCAGCTAATAGCTCACCTCCTGTGAACCTTGCAGGACTACCAGTCGAGTAAAGAGTGGATATTGTAGAGACACGGCTTAGGCGCAGCGTAGGGAATGTTTCCAGAATGAGATTTTCTGGAGAGGAATGTGAGCTAATATGAAACTCCCTAGAAGATTAAAACTCTGTGTCAGTCCGGGATTCGAACACAGGGGCCAAAGTAATGAAGGAAATAAATCTGTAAAGGCAAGCAACATTCGTGCACATGTAGCTACGTCAGTACGATCCTGACCCGCAAAAGACAAAAATCGATCTTTACCTTTCGCGGGGCAAGATAATGACGAAAATGGAGCTGTAAGGGCAGGCAGGACGCGTGCACGGACGCAGGGCTCATTTCCTCCGAACGGCAGGTAGGTATGCACATTGGTCTTCACGTACCAACCCGGAGCCCTGAGCAGTGAAGATGTCCTCCGACGTGCTTGAAGTTTCAGTGAGTAGAATGGGAGGGAAAATGTTACTTCTGAAAGATGACACTTTTGGATATCATAAATTGTTTAAAAGTGGTGCAGCGCTTTGAAAGTGCAGCATTAAGAGTTGCAGAAGCTCTATCAACACAATTTCTATTGAGGAACTACATGTTGTCGACGTTCCAAAGGAAGGAAGGAAGGAAGGAAGGAAGGGGAGCTTAGGGTTTAACGTCCCGTCGACAGCTTGTTCATTAGAGACGGAGCTAACGCTCGGAGTTTTCGGGTAAGGATGGGAAATGAAATCGGCCGTGCCCTTTGAAAGGAACCATCCCGGCATTTGCCTGGAGTGATTTAGGGAAATCACGGAAAACCTAAATCTGGATGGCCGGAGGTGGATTTAAACCACCATCCTCCCGAATGCTACTTCAGTGCGTTACCACTGCGCCACCTCGCTTGGTGTAGACGTTCCAGAAGACTACAATCACGCAGAAGTGTCTTCTGAGAAAATTCAGAGGCAAAATTAATTTGTAATATGAAGAGAAAAACTATTGAAGACAGTTGTGAGAGAGTATTTCTCACAATACACAAAATATCCTTGAAAGTCTTTCAGGATCATATCCCATTTTCTTATTGCTCATTCAGGCAAGTTTTCTTAGAAACTTCATGCAAGTCAGGCAAATTTGATCAGACTCATATCCCGTCCTCCCGTTGAAAGTAGAATTTTTTCTTCCTTAGGAGAAAAGTTAGCCTGCCTTGTCCTGTGTTTACTATTCGACGCTATATCAAACATACTTGTGTATCAAACTGCTAATAATAATTTCATGTGGTTCATAGGCCTGGTGCAAGTGTTTCAACTGGACGCCCTTCAGCAACTTGCGTGTCCCCAGCCTAACACAGTTATCCAACCGGGGAAAGGGGACCTACAGCTTAACTTGGATACCGAACCACGTGTCGTTTCTGGCAACTCCTCACATTGTTGAGAGGTGAAGGATTGGTTAAAACGCAGACCGAAAAAATACAAGGTCCGACCTGGTTTCGAACCCGCGACCCTTCGGTTTCGAGTCGAGCATTTTACCCCCAAGACCACCGGGCCCGACACCAACTGCTGAAAATGTTGCAATTGCCACTGAAACGTAACCTTTAGATGGTAAGAACCAAAGAGATATTACTGTACATTTACTCTGACCGTAATGCTTACTGGGAGTAATTCTCAATTTTACTTTGCTGGACAATCTAGGAACATATGCCAGAGACCTTTCCTTGCTGGAGTATTCATAAAGGGTAGGCCACACACTCAGGTCTCGGCCCGTCGCAATCTGCCAGCTTAAACGTGTCACGGGAGGAATGAGTCCCGTCCTTTTCGACGCCCTTGCGGGCTCGGGAGGTATGAGTCCCATTTTTCTGATCGCGGGAGGGAAGAATTCTGCGCCCGCGTGCACAGGTAGGTAAGTCACGCAGCAGGACCGCATTAACTCCGAAATGGAGGACATAGTAATAGGTATTTCTGGTGTAAAGAAGCAGTTTGTGTTTTTCTCGATTTCAAAAACGCGTTTGACGCGGTGCCACACTGCAGACTGCTGAGGAAGATCAAGTCTATGGAATAGTTTGACAGATTTGTGACTGGCTGGATGACTTCCTCAGCAATAGATCGCAGTACGTTGTTTTCGACGGCGAGTATTCATCAGAGACGGGTTTATCGTCAGGCGTGCCCCATGGGAGTGGAATAGGACCGGTATTATTTTTTATCTATATAAATGGTCTGATAGCCAGAGTAACTCGTAATTTGCGGCTGTTTGCTGATGATGCTATGGTGTATGAGAGGGTATCGTCTTTAATTGCCTGCAACAGCGGAAAGCGGGAGAACCGGGTTCGAGTCCCGGTCCGGCACAAACTTTCATGTGTTGCAGATCGTCTGTCCATCTTTAGAAGAGCAGCAGATGTCGGAACATTTCGCGATTTGCGATGTATATATGTAAATATTTAAGACTGCTGCGGACCACCGCCAACGTCTGCTTCTTTGCCACGGCGGATTAGCCGTGAGTACTGGGGAGCCGTGCTGCGGTACACGCGGCCGTTCACCGTCGGGGATTCGAGTCCCCGCTCGGGCATGGGTGTTTGTGTTGTCCTTAGATTAGTTTATCTTAGTTTAAGTAGTTTCTAAGCTACGGACTAATGACCAAGTAGTTGAGTCTGATAGATTTACAAACATTTGAATATTTTTCTGCTTCTTTCTAACAGACAATAACTTACAAGATGACTTTCACAAAATTTCTAGTTGCTGCGAAGAATATAAGTTGGAGGAAAGAGGACGTTCTTTTCGAGAAATTCTGTTGAGGAAATTTAGAGGGCCGGAATTTGAAGCTGAGTGTAGAAAGAAACTTCCTGCCGCCTACTTACGTTTCGCGCCATGATCACAAAGACTAGATAAGAGAAATTTGGGATCATACGGAGGCATACAGGCATTGTTTTCTTCCTCGTTCTATTTGGGAGTGGAATAGGAAAGGAAATGCCCAGTAGTGTACAGTGTACCCTCCGCCACGCACCATACGGTGGATTGCGGAGTATGTATGTAGATGCAGAAGTCGGTGGGGCCCTTGCACGCAAAAGACAAAGGTCCAGGGTTTCGATTTCCGACCTGGTACACGGTTGCTGTTAGGATGTTTCGTATCGAGCACACTCCGCTTCGACCTACTACCGCTAACAGCCGAGTGGACACAGTACAACATCTAGTAATACGTAATCATGAATAAAGAGTGACTCGCGAGACAAGTTTTAAGCGCGATCCTGACCGACTGCGAAGTGGAGACCCGGGAAAGCAGTGCACTATCGCGTTGAACCTCATTGCAGGTTCGCGGTGTTTCGCTGGTCCGTTGCCCGCCGTCAGAGAAGCTGTTGCTCCCGGGACCTAACGTGCGTGCTCTTTGTCGGCCCGTCCTTCACGAATGCAGGCCCGCCTGCGCGAAACGGCACGCACCTCGAAATACGAGACGTGTGTCGAGAGGGTGTAAATAGAATAAAATGAAAAGCCGCCCAGTGGAGAGTTCCCCGCGGCTTATAACGTTTAAACAGGTCCCCAGTCCCACGATAAATGCGCTTGCGGCCGTGTGTTTTCAAGGACGCGGCGCGGCGGGGGAGCGCGCTGACTGGAGGCCCGCCATTTCTGAATGAGGCGAGGCGACTGCCCTGCAGGCTTCTGTGGGCGTGGCCAGCCATCGCCGTGATGCAGTGGCACGCGGGCGTCCTCACATGAGCAAATGACGCCAGAAATCAACTCTTCCTCTCAGGAAACTACAAGGAATGAAATAAATCGCAATTTGCGATGTTATGGCTTCACTGAATTCGATTTAGATGGAATACCAAACTGTGGCCACAGTTTTGTTTTCCATCTAAACCGATTTCAGTGAAGCCATAACATCGCAAATTGCGATTTATTTCATTCATTTGAACGCTGTAATTCGTCAAAAATATATATAATTGTATACAAGCCAAGGCTGGGCTCCTGACGACAATTAATTGTGACTCGATACCTCATGGTCTGTTCTCCCTGATGCGGGAATACAGTATTGTGGCTGCGAGCATTATGTGGTATAGGAAAGAGACAGCGTTGGCGATTGGAGATTTGTATGTGGCGGGAGACGTGTAGGGAAGAGTCCTCTGCAGTCGGGCTGGTCCTATGTCCTTGGTGGCGGAGTGGTCAACGTGTCTGCCTAGTAAGCAGGACATCCCGGGTTCGAATCCCGGCCGGGCACAAATTTTTATTCGTCACAGTTTGGTATTCCATCTAAATCGAATACAGTGAAGCCATAACATCGCAAATTGCGATTTATTTCATTTGAACGCTGTAATTTGTCATATATATATATATATATATATATATATATATATATATATATATATATATATATATATATATATATATATAATTGTAAACTACAAGGAAATGATAACTGTGACTTGAAACAGGCAGGCAGCCACAGGAGCACCACTAGGTCCCTTTCAAGACGCGACAATTGTCGACACCAACTAAGGTACTACTACACTTCTCAAGAAGAAGAAGAAGGAAAGAAATTATATGCTAAATATTTTATTATTACGATTTAACTGGTATTTTTAAAATACGAAGGAAGAAAGATTAGTATTTATCGTCCTATCGATATTGCAGAGTGATATGAAATGGAACGAACATGTAAGGACATTTGTGAGTAAGGCGAACAGCCGACTTCAATTTATTGGGAGAATTTTGGGAAGATGTACTTCACCTGTAAAGGAGACCGCGTATAAAACGCTTGTACGACCACGTCTGCAGTATTGCTCAAGTGTTTTGGACCCGCAGCTGATCAGTTTAAAGGAAGACGTGGAAGCAGTTCAGAGGCGAGCAGTTAGGTTCGTTACTGGTAGGGTTGACCAATGCTCCTGGAACTCAAATAGAATCGCTGAAAGACAGACGACGTGCTGTTGAGGAAATTTAGAGGGCCGGAATTTGACTGCAGAACGATCTTGCAGTCAAAAAAATGTTCAAATGTTTGTAGAGCTTATGGGACTTGACTACGGAGTCATCAGTCCCTAAACTTACAAACTACTTATGAACTAGCTAATACTAAGGTCGGCACAAATATATCGGCATAACTATCAGTTATGGTTGTGATGTTGAAGAACTGGGAATTATGCATACAAGCACCACTAGCTGACAGCCTATTACGATCTTGCTTGTTGTCGCCCTTGATGGGAAAATATCCAAGTGCTTTCGCAAATTGTGAAAAATGTTTGTGTTTGAAACAGGTACTGTATTTTAAAACACCTGTTAATTCTCTTACGTGTTTTAATTACGTTAAAATTACATTGTAAACCTCCACTTTTTCTACAGATGATCCGATGATGGTAATTGTGTAACACACTAAAAAATAGCGATCTTGGCAACATATGGTACTAGCATGTTCTCCGTTTGTATCATCGCATTTTGGCCCACTTTAGGTTACGGTAGTAACACTAAAATGTGGGCCTTTGCGATCGTCTTTTGACAGCTCCAAATTTAAATGAAAATAACGGCTAAACCATTCATCTGACACGAAAATTGAATAACGAATTTGTAGAGGAGAAAATTCTCTACAACTTTACTCTCTTATGTTTTTGTCGTATCTCGTAGCGTTTCAAAGATATTTACATAAAAGTGGCGATTTTGGGATGTATGTCTGTCTGTCCGTAACGTGTTCCCTGTTTTTAAGACGAACCGTTCAACCGATCAGCACCAAATTTTACAGACATGATTGTAAGCCGTCAGAGACTAGAACCTTACTTTTTCAAATTTTTCGAACAAAAAATACGATAGTAATACCAAAAAAGCCGTTTGTAATGCAATTGCAAACGACCCGTTCACCTGACACAAAAATTGAATAACATAATTGGTAGAGGAGAAAATTCTCTACAACTTAGCTCCCATATGTTTTTTTTTTTTTTTTTCATATCTCGTATCGTTTGAGACATATTTGCAAAAATAATGGAGATTTGACACAATGCATTGAATTAACGAAAACCAGCCGCCGGCCGCGGTGGCCGAGGGGACTGAGGCGCTCCAGTCACGGTCTGCACGGCCACTACGGTCGGGGGTTCGAATCCCCCCTCGGGCATGGATATTTGTGCCGTCCTTAGTGTTAGCTAGTTGATAAGTAGTTTGTAAGTTTAGGGACTGATGACCCCGTAGTTAAGTCCCATAAGCTATACAGACAGAACAGAAAACCAGCCGTTCGGAGATGTCACGTGACATTCCTCGCCCAGAACTCTCTCTGGCATAAGGCATCTTGCGTTGCGTATTTGATGATTTTCTTATTGTAAGTTACTCGTTGTCATTTCAAAGCAATGTCGCACTTCGTACGATAACTGATAATCTAGTGTCTACAAATGCCATATTAGCATCAGTTAACAAGGGCCATCAATAGTATGAGATTAAAGAACTAATCTTTCGATTGATAACAGTAGTGTAGTGGGCAAGGTCTTGCACTGTGACGCTAAAGGTCGGTGGTTCGGAAGCCGCCACTACGTAATTTATTTCCCATAAAAGGGTTTATTAATTAATTTTTTATTATTTAGATCATTATTTTGGTCCAAAATGTTTGCAAAAACTTATAAAACTACAAATCTAAAGTGGGCCATAAAACACGTCAGTGCGATTTTTTCTGTTACTACCTGCTGGTACTCTTTTTCCTTATAGAGTTTGGTGATTGTTTCAGACTGTTGTATTACGCCGTAACGCAGGATGCACGCAAGGTGTGAGAGTGGGCGTCGGTGCTTTCGGCAGGTGGCAGGTGGCTGTCGGACACGGCCATGAATGCAGAGCGCGCCGCTGCACCCAGGGCTCCCGCGCGTGCCGCTAAGCTAATTTCCGGCCGCGCGGGAAACAATCGCGGAAACAAAACTTAACCACACAGAATAATTGAGTTGAGGCCAAGTTGCGCCGGCCGGCCGGCCGGTCGGACGTGCCCCGCGTGCGTGATCCGTGCTGCGTGCTCCCTCTACCGCCTGCAGCCGCTGACACGCGCGTCCGTCAAGTTTGACGCCGTGGTCAACAAGTGCAGAGCGCACTCAGCTGTTTCTATTGCTACTTTAACATTTATCGTGTCCACTGTAGAGAACTTAGTGCTTCGATCGTAAAAATGGAATCCTTATAGGATAATTTTCTTACCCATCTGTTATAATTCTTTATCTTGAACGAATACAGGTACCAATTTGAAACGTATGGCAATTATCGAAGTTTACGGTATCTCCGCAGCGCTGTAACAAATGTAAGCCCCTAAGAAAGTGCTATCAGAAGATACGACCATTGGTGCCACACATTTTGATACTGGCAGACTGGCCCAACATAAATCGTAGCTGCACTATCTACAAATAAATGTTCAAATGTTTGTAGAGCTTATGGGACTTAAATACGGGGGTCATCAGTCCCTAAACTTACAAATTACTTATGAACTAGCTAATACTAAGGACGGCACAAATATCCATGCCCGAGAGGGGATTCGAACCCCCGACCGTAGAGGCCGTGCAGACCGCGACTGGCGCGCCGCAGAGCGCTCGGCCACCGCGGCCGACGAACTATCTACAAACAAGATAAATTTTGTACGTCTCCTACTTCCATCTGTCTAAAGCTATGTTACAATAAACGAGACGTATGAAGCGTTTAAAACCACACACACACACACACACACACAAAAAAAAAAATCCTGAAAAATTGATATTCTCCCTCCGTTTACAAACTTCTACCGACAAATGTCGTAGATGTACTATCTATAAACACAACTTTGTACGAAACCATCAAAGCGCGTCTCCTACTCTCATCTAACCTTTTTTTTTAACAGTAAACTTTTAAAAACATAAAAACAAAGAAAAAAGTTTCAAGGATATAGATCGATCTTCTCCTCTACTGTCGATACTGCGTATTAGGTATAAGTACAAACGTACGAATGAAGTGACACTTCATGTTCTCCTATCGTTTAAAATGTTCTAAATGTTTAGGAATGCAGCCCAGAACAATGATTGTTCAGTTGGTGAAAACAATGTCATTTTCAAAATAAAAAAATAAAAAAATAAAAATTAAAAAAATTTCAAATGTTTGTAAAGCTATGCAACCAAACTGCAGTGGTCATCAGACACTAGTCTTACAAACTACTTCAACTAACCTCCGACGGGGAGCAGCTGCGCACTCCGCAGCAAGGCGCCTTAGAGCGCACTGCCATTTCCGCGAGGGCACCGTCATTTTCAAGGCACAAATGCAACGAGATAGCACTGTGTAGACCTAGATGCGGCATGTACAGGCCCATACGTATATATCCACCGCCAACAATAATTAGCGTTATGTTATCGATGGTGAATATTGATACGCCGAACAGTGAGCAAGTTAAAAAAATAATGTTCAAATGTTTATAAATCTATCGGACCAAACTGCGTGGTCATCAGTCCGTAGCTTACAAACCACTTAAACGAAGGTAAACTAACCTAAGGACAACACACACACACACACACACACACACACACACACACACACACCCATGCCCCAGGGAGGACTCGAACTTCCGACGGCGAGCAACCGCGCGCTCCGCCAGCGAGGTGCCTTAGACCGCTCGGCTACTCTACTGCGGCGGTGAGCAAGTAATTGTAACTCTGTTGTTGTTTTGAGGGGCTAAACATCTAGGTCATCAGTCCTTGTAACTCTGTCCTCATACATCTTCTGTCGGAATTCTACCGCCTTGTTCTGGCTCCGTAGCGAGAAACCGCGTCCAGAATGAACAAGAAAGAATCTTTTCATGTACAGATACAGCGCGGAACTTGCTCGACAGGGCGTAGAGAAGCGTGAACTTCTTGGTTTCACCCGGCGCGGCGTTTCCGGGTGGACGCGGTAGTATAAACTCTCTCTCTATTCTTTGATCACTTAAGCAAAAACCTATGGCTCTGTTTTTATAGAAATTGCCTGCAATCCTGATATCTCCCTGTTCAAACAACAGAGGCAACGAAGGATGCTTAGAATTTAACATGGCGTTGATATAGAGGTCGTTATAAACACAGCACAGGCTTGGGTTGTTTTCAAGGGTGGGACAGAAACCATCCCGACATTTGCCTGGAGTTATTACGGGCGCTATGAAAAACTAAATCGTAATAGCCGTACGCATATTTGGACCATCCTCCAAAATACGAGTCCAGTACGGCATCAACAGCGTCAAGTCGTTAGAAAATGTAACAGATTCATCATCTGGTAATAAAAATCTTGGAGAAATGGTTGGGATCCTGTCGTAAGTAGCACTGGAAGTATTATTTACTAACCGATGACTAACCGCGTCAATTTCCAAATCATCGTCTTAGTATAAGAACATAACTGAAACTTCCTGACAGATTAAAGTTGTGGGCCGGAACCGGGACTCGAACCTTGGAAATCTGTCAGGAAGTTTCATATCAGCGCACACTCGGCTGCAGAGTGAAAGTTTCAGTCTAAGAACATAACTATCTGCGTGAACGGCATACCATGAACATATGTGACAGTACAGGTTACAGATGGGTCGTTCGCGAACAAACGGTTCTAAAGGAGCGGTTCACAAAAGTGAACTGAAGGTCTAAGGAACTATACACGAGGAATGGCAGTTCAGCGATCATTTCCAGAAACTGTCGGCCCCAGCCCGGAAAGATAGCGGCGACTTTCCAGTTCTGTTTAAGTTCCTCAGTTCCAGCTAACTACTAGGTATCGAGCTATCGTTTTCATTGCGCTTGACTATTCTCATTGTGTTTCAGAATATTTTTGACGTTGGCCTACTGCATCTTTGCGTATTTTGTTCACCGTTCATCTCTAGTGATTTACGTTTTACAGGTATTTTATAATTTTGTAACTTAACACGCATAAAAATTGCATGTTGTGTATGATACGTACGTTTTACAGTCATCATAAAGACAAAACTGCTTATTTCTTTGTAATTTTTATCATCGGCAGAAGACACATTTCTTGCGAGTTATTTCTATTATAATTCGTATAATTTAATATTTCATCTGCTTTATTATAAATTTAGTGTTTCACGTAACTTTAAATCATTTCTATTGCCTCCCTAGCCGATACGTGACTCTTAGGTGGCTGCAATTTTTTATAGTTTCTCTGTGTCACCCACTTCTTAGGACTTTTGCGTAAAAAATGAAAAAAGTAGTTGTGATATCGGTTAAGTAGGAAAAGGGAATTTGATTTCGAAAGATGTACAGTGACTGGCGCGGCGGAGTGGCCGAGCGCTCTAAGGCACCTTACTGCAGAGCGCGCGGTTCCTCGCCCTCTGAGGTTCGAGTCCACCCGCAGGCAAGGGTGTATGTGTTGTCCTTAGGTTACTTTAAGTAGTTTGTCAGCCTAGGGACAGATAACCACAGAAGTCCCATAGATTTACAGACATTTCAACTTTTTTTTAATTTTTTATGTAGATTCTGGATCGGTCTTTAACTTATAAACAGCACTGCATGAAAACGAGACAGAAAATAACGACGAGAAATAATATACTTAGAAAGCTAACGGGTAGCAACTGGGGTGCATGTCCTGGTGTGCTACGAACAACGGCACAGGCGCTCTGTTTCGTATCGGCTGAGTACGCGTGCCCTGTATGGAATAGATGCGCTCACACGAAACAAGTAGATGTGGCCCTCAATGAGACCTGCAGGATAGTGACAGAGTGCATGAAACCAATGCCGGTCAGACTCTTGTACAAGGTAGTTGGTTTTGCAGATCCCACAGCTCGCAGAAACGCTATAGAACATGTAGAGAAAATAAAACAACTCGACCACCAGAGACATGACTGAAGTCTAGAAGTTTCCTTGGAACCGTCCAGGACGAACCACCAAGACCTACATTTTAAAACCGGGAGAACCTTGAATAGGCTCAGAACGGGGGTCGCTCCAGTAAAAGTAAATATGCTTATGTGGGGTATAATCGACCAAACTGGTGTAAACTGCGACTGTGGAACACCTTTTTACATGTGAAAAATGTCCACACCGGTGTACCCTCGAAGATTTGTGGCTCGCGAAAACTAATGGAATAGACGTAGCCCAGTACTGGGCCGATATCCTTTAAATAGTCCGGACACGATAAAGATAGTATGTAGACTGCAATAATATCATATTTTCTATTCATCTCAGAAGAATAGTTTAAACGAACAATAATGTCGCGCGCTAATTCATAACCGTGTGCATCTTTTCGTATATGCGCCGGACTACCGAGTGGCAGGACTAGTGGGGGTTACAGAGCATTTGTAATAAGCAAGCGACACAGTCTCGCGTAGAAATCTGTCCCTCGACTGTCACCGTGAGACACGCTGTCTTGCTGTCTCCCTCAAGCAGTTTTATTTTCTGATCCTCACCTCGGCGTTAATTCCGGCACCGTAGTGTTTTCCGTTCCTACTGCGCTCTCGCCTGGCCTCAGGTTATTAGCGAAGTTGTGGCACAAGGAAGACAGGTGTCTGCACACGCTGTTAAGCCGGCGACAAGCGGCCCCGGAGAGTTCCGCTCCCTCCAGGCAGAACAGACTCGTCCGACAGCAAACACAGACGGCGCCACAGCCACACACAGGCCGAGAAACGGTTCCGCTTCTTTCGTAACCTGCGCGGCCGGTCAGCTTTCTAGACCCCTTCCTTACAAGCGCCGGCCGCTTCCGAGAAGGACCGCTGCGTTTCTCCACATAATGGATTCGGCACCGCAGCGCAGCCAGAAGTTCCTACCGCCAATGGGATAAGCGTCTTGGACACTATATTAAAAATTCTGTTCCCGGTATTCCACTTTGCGATACAATTCTACATCTACATCTACATAGATACTCTATAATACAAAACGAGAAATACTCCAAAATATGATGGCAAGAATAGTGCAGGCAATTTCTTTAGTAGAACTATTGCATCTCCTTTCTGAAAAGCAAACGTAGCCCTTGGTCCGTCATTGAAATCAGAACCAAAAGTACGATCACAGTAAATACAAAAATGTGTAGCAATGTACTCTTATATGGCCGGCCGCGGTGGCCGAGGAGGCTGAGGCGCTCCAGTCACGGTCTGCACGGCCACTACGGTCGGAGGTTCGAATACCCCTCGGGCATGGATATTTGTGCCGTCCTAGTTCGTAAGTAGTTTATAAGTAGTTTGTAAGTTTAGGGACTGATGACCCCGTAGTTAAGTCCCATAAACTATACAAAAGTTTGAACGTTTTGTCCTTGTGGTAATCACTTCAACGTGGATGAGCTGAAAGAACATGTTACCACATGGTTGAATACAGAGGCTTAATATCAAAGGAGAAACTTAATTGATGAAGCAAATGAAGCGGCGCAATGAGAGTACAGGCAATATGGACATATAAGAGTTGTTGCAAATGTTTGTTAAGCTTATGGGACTTAACTACAGGGTTATCAGTCCCTAAACTTACAAACTACGTATTACCTAGCTTATCCTAAGGACGGCACAAATATCCATGCCCGAGGGGGGATTCGAATCCCCGACCGTAGTGGCCGTGCAGACCGTGACTGAAGCGCCGCAGTCCCCTCGGCCACCGCGGCCGGCCATATAAGAGTACATTGCTACACATTTTTGTATTTACTGTGGTCGTACTTTTGGTTCTGATTTCAATGACGGACCAAGGGCTACGTTTGTTTTTCAGAAAGGAGATGCAATAGTTCTACTAAAGAAATTGCCTGCACTATTCTTGCCATCATATTTTGGAGTATTTCTCGTTTTGTATTATAGAGATCCAGGGAAGACAGTGTAACGGGATCATGTCCGGAGCAGTGTGCATTAGGAGAAAGAGTGATATTCACTATTCAAGTTTAAATCTAACTTCGGCACAGAAAGCGGCCGAGCGCATTGAGGCGCTTTGCTACAATTTGCGAGGCCGTTCCCTGTCGGGGCTTCGAATGCCCCCCTCGCTCATGGATGTTTGTGCCGTCTTTAGTATAAGCTAGTTCACACGTAGTTTGTCAGTTTAGGGACTGATGACCCCGTAGTTAAGTCCCATAAGCTTCACAAACATTTGAACATTTTTTGAGATACTCTGCAAATCACATTTAAGTGCCTGGCAGAGGGTTCATCAACCACTTTCATAACTTTGCTCTACCGTTCCATTTTCTAATAGTGCGCGGGAAGAAAGAACACCTAAATCGTTCCGTTCTCGATCTGATTTCTCTTATTTTATTGGGATGGTCATGTTTCCCTAAGTAGGTGGGTGCTAGCGAAATATTTTCACATTCAGAAGTAAAAGTCGGTGATTGAAACTTCGGAAACAGACCACGCCGCAATGAATAACGTCTATCTTTTATTGTCTTCCACCCCAATTCGTGCAACATTTCCGTGACGCTCCCCCCCCCCTCCCGTAACGTGATAAAACAAAACGAACTGCCCTTCTCTGAATCTTCTCAATATCTTCCGTCAGTCCCACCTGGTGAGGGTACCACAAGGGGTAACAGTACTCCAGGAGAGGACGCACAAGTGTGATGTAGGCAGTCTCTTTGGTGGAGCTGGTGCATCTTCGAAGCGTTCTGCCAATGAAATGTAACCTTTGTTTCGCCTTTCCCACAATATTTTTCTAAGTTTTCTCTCCAGTCTAAGTTGTTCGTAATTGTAAATGCTAGCTATTTGGTAGAATCTACGACCTTAAGGTTTGACTGATTTATCGCGTAATTGAAGTTCAGCGGATTTCTTTTAGTGGTCATGTTTATTACTTCACACTTTTCTTTATTTAGCGTCAAGTGCCAATTTTCGCACCATGCAGTAATTTTGTCTACATCGCTTTGCAGTTGCTTTTGATCTTCTGTTGACTTTACTAAACGATAAACGACAGCATCATCCGCGAACAGTCTAAGGGAGCTATTCAGATTGTCTCCTAAATCAAAAAGATTTTAATATCCGTTCGCGTTTCCTTGCGCTACTGTCGGGTTAAAAAACATCGCCTACCTGCAAAATGCCAGAATTCGGCGCACTGGCAGTAAACCGGCAGCTCGCGCGCAGCGGGTGAGGACCGGAGCCGATGTACAAATGTTACGCGGGTGGTTTACGGCTGCCTCCCGTTTACGACACAGATAACACGGCGGTTATGCGTGCACCGGCAAACATATAAAATTCAACGGGCTTGTTTCCTCTGTGAACGACAGCTGCGTCGATATAGTCTACAAATACGCGCGGTACTCCGCCGGAAAAAAAGGGGGCACGATATCGCTCGTGAACTGTTGGAACTACCTTGTATTCGCACTTTTGCGCACTGCCGCGGCTGTTATGACCAGAATGGAGAGTCGCCATTTCTCATTCCGATTGCTGGACTGAATCAAAGCAACCGGAACCCTCTGCGGAACTCTTTTTCGCCGTCCGGCGACGTCATCATGTCAAAACTGCACGAAAGTCTGTGACTACAGGGAATAGTATTTCTGCCACAATGGAAGCAATCTGCTCGGATCATAATTTAGCTTTCGAGCTTTGTGTCAGTGCGCCAGCCTCAGATGTCAAATGTCACGGAACAGCTACATCGACAGATAAACATGGTATAAAAGAGCAGTGCAGTGCATTGACCAAGTTGTCATCAGTATCTGGATAGTGCAAAAATTGGCATTTGACCCTTAATGATGATTAAACGTAAGGTCATCCATATGACCACTGAAAGAAATCCGTTAAAATTAAGCTACGCGATAAGTCAGACAAATCTACATGGCGTCGATTCAACTAAATACCGGGTGATCAAAAAGTCAGTATAAATTTGAAAACTTAATAATGTAGAAAGGTAAAAATTGACACACATGCTTGGAATAACATGGGGTTTTATTAGAACAAAAAAAGAGTTGAAAAATATCCGACAGATGGCGCATCATCTGATCAGAAAACGCAATATCAAATGTTCAAATGTTTGTAAATCTATCGGACCAAACTGCGTGGTCATCAGTACGTAGCTTAAAACTACTTAAACCTAGGTAAACTGACCTAAGGACAACACACACACCCATGCCCCAGGGAGGACTCGAACCTCCACGGCGAGCAACCGCACGCTCCGCAGAGAGACGCTTTAGACCGCTCGGCTACTCCACCGCGGCGAAAAGCAATAGTTCGCGTAACAAATTAAGCAAAGCAAAGATTATGTTCTTTACAGGAAATGCTCAATATGTTCACCATCATTCCTCAACAATAGCTGTAGTCCAGGAATAATTTTTTTGACCAGCACTGTAAAGCATGTCCGGAGTTATGGTGAGGCACTGGCGTCGGATGTATACTTTCAGCATCCCTAGAGATGTCGGTCGATCACGATACACACTTGCGACTTCAGGTAACTCCAAAGCCAATAATCTCACGGACTGGGAGGCCGAGCATTACGAAAGTAGCGGCTGAGCACACGATCATCACCAAACGACGCGCGCAAGAGATCTTTCAAGCGTCTAGCAATATGGGGTGGAGCGCCATCCTGCTTTTTTTTTTTTTCTTTTTTTTTTCAAATAAAACCCCATGTCATTCCAAGCATGTGTGTCAATTTTTACCTCTCTATCTACATTATTACGTGATTTATTAAGTTTTCAAATTTATACTGACTTTTTGATCACCCGGTACTTAAACTGGAAAAACCATACTGTAAATATTGTAGGGAAGGCGAACCAAAGACTACATTTCATTGGCAGAACACTCAGAAGATGCAACAGTTCTACTAAAGAAACTCCCTATACTACACTTGCAAGTCCTATTTTGGAGTATTCCTGCGCATTATGGATCCACACCACTTGGGGCTGTGGCGATTTAAAGAAAGTTCAGAGAAGGTCAGCTCTTTTTGTATTATGGCAATATGAAGAAGATAGTGTCACGAAAATGATGCAAAAGTTCACCATTGGTTCTTGGTGAAACATTGAATTACACTAAAATAAACACTTTTTAACCTTATCTCACAAACTTATTGGTGCTTTACGGGCGAGATAATGATCAGTAATGAGTTAAGTACTCCAAATAGGGATTATAACCACAAACCTAGTTCGTACAGCACCAATCAAGTTTGTGAAACAAGGCTAAAAAGTTTCTCTTTTAGTGGCATTAAAAGAAAGGCGTTTTTTATGGTCTATTTGTGAACTTTTTTCGCCAACTTTCTCTTCAGACTGCGAAGATATTCTGTTAGCACCCAAATACGAAGGGAGACATTATCATAATAATATAATAAGAGAAATCAGATCGAAAACAGGTTTAGGTGTTCGTTTTTCCCGTGAGCGGTTAGAGAATGGAGTAGTAGAGAAATATCATAAAATTGGTTCGATGAAACCTCTACCTTGCACGTCAACATGACTAGCAGAGTGTCCATGTAGATCGATGTAGTACCTTGATGAGTCGTGTGAAAAGGTTTCCGACGACATTATGGCCGCACTACGGAAAGTGACAGACTCCGAACCCAAAAAGGAATTTGGAGCTAGAGGTGTGCGTCTTTTCATTTCGAAAATTGTTGGTTATCTACAGGGTCAAGAGTGTGCCTAGAGTACGGAGTTTAAAAGCATTCTTTCTCGTAATAGACAAAGCATTGACTGAGCCACATGCACTCAATGAGCGTGAACGCCGGCGTTTGCGCAGATTTGTCGCTGCTAATGGACTATCAATATTGCTTAGAATAACAAGCAGTCATAAACAAAACAGTGGTGAGCGTCATTTCTATGCAAAACGCCGCACTCGTCTGATAGCGCCACTAATGGCGGCATAGCGTAGCTGCACTAACCATTGCTCCAGTTGCGTGAGTGTTGTAGCTGCAGTATGTATTTGTCTCTTGGAGTGTTCGCAAGCAAGTTACTGTGTGCAGTGCCGTAATATCGTGAAGATAATTAATCCGACATGTGGTCCAAATATTTGGGACCAAGTTGCGCGCGGGATGTATTATATAACGTAATAATTCATAAATATAATGACGTTACCCTGGTTAGCCGCGGTGGCCAGTGCCATATCACATCGAAAAAGCCTCCCTCGCCCCAGCCTATATCCTCCGTCATTAGAAAGAAAAGTGTGTTTTATTAGAAAGCATAGAGCGGACTATTCATTACAAAATTGTGCCATGTCTGGCTAGTTGTTTACCATTAAGTGAAATTTTGTGTGGGTGGAGAAAGTAGTAAAATAAGGAATAAACCTGCCATTGCTTATTTAAGAAGCCACAACGGATTCATTAAAGACAGTCGGCCGCGGTGGCCGAAGGGACTGCGGCGCGTCATTCACAGTCTGCACGGTCACTACGGTCGGGGGGTTCGAATCCCCCCTCGGGCATGGATATTTGTGCCCTCCTTAGTGTTAGCTAAGTAGTTTGTAAGTTTAGGGACTGATGACCCCGTAGTTATGTCCCATAAGCTATACAAACATTTGAACCTTTTCACACGACTCACCAAGGTACTACATCTACATGGGAACTCTGCTGGTCATGTTGATGTGTAAGGCAGAGAGTTCGTCGAACCAATTTTATGATATTTGTCTACTGTTCCATTCTCTAATAGCTCGCGGGAAAAACGAACACCTAAATCTTCCTGCTTTAGATCTGATTTCTCTTATTTTATTATGATGATAATGTCTCCCTTCGTATGTGTGTGCTAACAGAACATCTTTGCATTCTGAAGAGAAAGTTGGTGAAAAAAAGTTCACAAATAGCTCATCAAAAACGCCTTTCTCTTCGTGCGATTCCGAGCGTTCGAGGTCAAAGGTGTCCCTTTTGAGACTTACGGCTTTAAAATTCGCTAGGAAAGACGCTCTGGCAGTCGCTATACGTCAACACGCAATCTGTTGGCGGTCGACGTTGGCTCCATTATCTACTGTTCAAATGTTTGTAAAGCTTATGGAACCATTTGATTAAAAGCCGTTTGTGAGGTACGGTGTCAAAAGCCTTCTGGAAATCAAGAAATACGGAATCGATTTGCGAACCCTTGTCGATAGCATCCATCACTTCGTGTGAATAAGGAGCCAGTTGTGTTTCGCATGAACGATATTTTCTAAATCAGTGTTGACCTTGGGTCAGTAGATCGTTCTGTAAATAAAAATGTTTGTATAGTCTATGGGACTTAACTACGGGGTCATCAGTCCCTAAACTTACAAACTACTTATGAACTAGCTGCAACTAAGGACGGCACAAATATCCATGCCCGAGGGGGGATACGAACCCCCGACCGTAGTGGCCGTGCAGACCGTGACTGAAGCGCCTCAGTCCCCTCGGCCACCGCGGCTTATCTACTGTCCCTGGGTGGCCTCTGCCATCATAGGATCAAAATCCACGTCGTCGTTTGGAGCTGTACATTTTTTTCCGGCAGTGTATATTTTTAACTTCAAATGTAAATTCACATCCCAGGTGTTACTGCCATATGTCACCTTTATTCACGTCACACCGACGTCCACAATCCCGCGCCCCTTTTGTTCCTCGTCGGCAGACGCCTTTTCTCTCCGTTGCAGATTTCATATTTGGCTCAGAGCGCTCTCGCGAGAGAAAATGCTACAGCTGGGAGCTGGAGTGGGGCAGTGCACTTGACGCAAGAGGAGGGCGTATCAGATCCCGCGAGAGGCGGCCCGGGTCGTTGACGCCGCTGGCGGGCGGGCAGACAGACGGGCCCATAGCGCGCCGCGCCTCACGACTCCAGAGGGGCCGCGCCTCTGCAGACATCGATTGCAGAGTTGCGCTGTTTACGGAGCCGCCGCCGCTCCGCGTGTTTGAACGCTCGCGGCGTCAATTTAATGAAAGCCCCCGTATCTCACCAGCGCCTCCCCCGTGCTCTTAGCAGATTAGCCACCTTCTTCTCGCCACCACAGGCCGCACGGCCAGCCACAGAATAGAGAAACCCGGGGGCAAAATATTTAGTTCTTGCACTCGCGGTGGATATAAAGCGACGCGAGCGAGCATACGCTATTGGGTGGTTCTTTTTCAGCTAGTGGCAGTCAGTAGTAGTCTTCGGATTACAGCAGCGAAAAGACGTAGAAATAATGTCTTGTAAGAACTGTAAATCTATATATATATATATATATATAGGGTGTCCCACTCAACTGTTTCACCAAAAAAAAAAAAAGTTCAAATGTTTGTAAAGCTTATGGGACTTAACTACGGGGTCATCAGTCCCTAAACTTACAAACTACTTATGAACTACTTACGAACTAGGACGGCACAAATATCCATGCCCGAGGGGGGATTCGAACCCCCGACCGTAGTGGCCGTGCAGATCGTGACTGAAGCGCCTCAGTCCCCTCGGCCACCGCGGCCGGCACTGTTTCACCCCAGATATCTTTGGACCTACACGAGATGTTGAAAAACGACTTTGACGGTCATACACGTACGTTAGGGGCTTATAAAAGTAGGCACTATGAGACAGTTTAAGACGTAAAGAAGTATTATTTTCAACGCAAACTTACGTTTTTTTAAATGGATACCCCATATTATTTCTTAAACAATCAATAGCAGGAAAAATCAAAAAATAATGGCGTTGGTTGCATCGCGTTGCGTCAGTTACAAAATGATCAAATGTTTGTAAATCATTCGGACCAAACTGCGTGCTCATCTGTCCGTAGCTTACAAACTACTTAAACTTAGGTAAACTAACCTACAGGACAACACACACACCCATGCCCCAGGGAGGACTCTAACCTCCACTGCGAGCAACCGTGCGCTCCGTAGCGAGATGCTTTAGACCGCTCAGCTACTCCACCGCGGCACGCGTCAGTTACATCCGGAGAAACTGTCAAGCGATTTGACGTTTGAAATACACGAGGCGCGGTGCTAGCGCGTGTCGAGACCCAAACGAGACTCACGGTTGAGTCTCGAACACGCGCTAGCACCGCGCCTCGTGTATTTCAAACGTCAACTTTGCTTCGCAGTTTTTCCGGATGTACTGACTTATCGCGATGGAACCAACGCCATTATTTTTGTGATTTTTAATGCTATTGACTGCTTACGAAATAATATGGTATATCCATTTTAAAAAAAATAAGTTGAGTTCAAAATAATACTTCTTTACGGTTTAGACTGTCTCACAGCAGCCACTTTCATAAGCCCCTAACGTACGTGTATGACCGTGAAAGTCGTTTCTCAATATCTCGTATAGATCCAGAGATATCAGGGATGAAACAGTTGAATGGGACACCCTGTATATAAAAATGAATGTCCTCTATGCGTTCATAAACCATTCATTCGATTGCAATGAAACTATGGTGAACTGTTCACCGTATGCCCACGAAGGATCCTGGCCCAAAAAACAAAAGAACACGACACATAGCTCAGGAGATATGACGTCATAAATAATGAGAGGCCACCGAGAGATTATTCAGAGTTATGCGTCATTTATGCACATTTCCTCCCAAACCACTGGACCGATTGCAACCAAATTTAGTACACATCTTCCTTACCGCGAGGTACCAATTCTGTAATGGTAAGAACGACATACGACACATGGTTCAAGAGATATACGATCAAAAACAACTGGAGTTTCAATAAACTGCCACATAATGCGATGACAGTTTATTAATACAGCAAACGTTAAAAATAATTTCAAACCCTTATTGAACTATTTGTCGCTGACAACCATAGCAAAATTATGAAAGAAAATATGTTCCTCGCTTACTGTTTTCCCCTGTTCATGGACTAAAACTACGGCATTCTGTATGACGTTACAATTTATATTTCCTACACTACAGATTGTAGCCGTAGGAAATTTTACAAACATATACATATGAATGTACCTTCTAAATTGTATCACAGTACGACACGTAGTTCATAATATATGACATAAAACAGTAACATGGAAAACTGCTCCATCATTCACCAAGTTTTAATCTATTACTTCTCTATTACAAATTGTATTCTAAAGACATTTTACTGACATAATGACATACCTGAAAAATTATAAATTGTACAAGATATAATTCAATAAATATGAGATCGTACGAATTTTATGTCATTTGTTTTTTGACTGCTATCTCTCTTTGCCGCGGTGGAGTAGCCGAGAGGTCTAAAGTACCTCGCTCCGGAGCGCGCGGTTGCTCGCCGTGGAGGTTCGAGTCCTCCCTGGGGCATGGGTGTGTGTGTTTGTGTACAATGAACATTTCGAAGCCATCACCTCACAAGAGGCACATTAAGTTTCGCCTGTTTCTATACACTATGTGAGTATTTTTCTGAGTGCACCCCCCCCCAACCCTATTTCGTGTTGCCTGGCATACAAAATCACCTCTCCTGAAGCCCACCGAATATATATGTGGGACATCTTGGAACAGCGAGTAAAACCCAAACGTCGCCATCTTTACAATTTGTTGGTATTGTGCGATCGAATCTTCAGCGATTGGCTCCACCTGCAGACTTAGAAGATGCAACACTGTTACTAAGGAGACTCCAAACTTCGCTTGTTCGGTTATTTTTTTTTATTTTTTTTTTTTTTTTTCCCCGCGGCATTGATGCCTGATGTGCGATTCTTATCAGGCTGGATTGAAGGAGAACATCGAAAGAGTACAAAGATGGGGCAGCTCCATTCATACTACATTGATACATGGGAGAGAGTGTCACGGAAATGATAAAAGAGTTAAGGAGAAAATCATTTCGATGAATGTGCTTGTCACTGAGACGAGTTGTAAACGCGGTTTACCTTCTAATTTTATGTGAAAGACATAAATGTATGGTCTCTCTTACCGAATGCAGCATAGACTGAAGCGTGCTCGTCTTACCTGAAACAGTAAAGAACAGCTATTAGTTCATCTCACCAACTGAAGTATTCACATATAGTTTTTCAATCTTTATTTAGACGATAAATCAGTCAAATTCAATAAATACCTAGGAATTACAATTACAAACAACATTAACTTGAAAAACACAGACAATTAGGTGCAGAAGGCGAACACTTAGAAGATGTATCAGTTCTACATAAGATACTGCCAACGCTGCACTTGTCTGTCCTATTTTGGAGTATTGCTGCGCATTACGGGATGCCCACCCAGTGGGAAGCACAGACGTGAGAGTGACACCTTAATAAGAAGACATGAGCATCACAATAAAGTAAATTAGATCGAAAACTGAATGTTTTAAAGATTTCGGTATTCCTTTTTTCGCGCCCTATTAGAGAATGGAACGACAGAGAAATACTACTATGAATGTGGTTCGATAGACGCTCTATCTAAGGCATCAAGCTAAGGACTGGGCGGCCGTTCCCGCCGGAGGTTCGAGTCCTCCATAGGGCATGTGTATGTGTTGTCCTTAGCGTTAAGTTGGTTTAAGTAGTTTGTAAGTCTAGGGACTGATGACCATAGAAGTTGGTCCAATAGGTTTACAAACATGTGAACATTTTGCGATTTGATAAACTCTCTCTGCCAGACACTTAAATGTGATTTTCAGAGTGAATATGTAGATTTCTACGCGGACAAGAAACAATAATTCCAGGATTTTTCTCGGTTAAATATACACCTTTTTCCGAGTGAAAATACCCCTTTTCCAAGAGAAATACACCTTTTCCCGGCTGAAGTAAACTTTTTTCGCTGTAAGGCATAATATACCTTCCTTCTAACAGCAGAATTACAAATCCTTTCAAAAATCAATGCTTTATACATTGGCGTTAGAACTTCTTTGTTAAAATGCACTTGCCGGCCGCGGTGGCCGAGGGGACTGAGGCGCTCCAGTCACGGTCTGCACGGCCACTACGGTCGGGGGTTCGAATCCCCCCTCGGGCTTGGATATTTGTGCAGTCCTTAGGATTAGCTAGTTCATAAGTAGTTTGTAAGTTTAGGGACTGATGACCCCGTAGTTAAGTCCCATAAGCTATACAAACATTTGAACATTTTAACCTCCGACTGGGAGCTGTAATTTTTGACAAGGTAGTTCATCAGTTATTTCGTTTTGTAAGATATTTCGCCGTTTCTTAATAATGTGTTAAGATTTGCGAGGATGTAGTTGATCGAAATCCATCTGAACAGCTTTAATTGCGTCATCATATGTACACTCTCGCTTGTCAAAATTAATTCGCCATTTTCTTCTAATGTATCACGATTTTAGAGTATGTTGTTAGGGACGAACCTAATAACACAGTGAGAGTACACAATGCAAAATTATTTACAAACTTCTGTTTGGCTATCCTAAATTCCTGTAATTATTTTAAGATGATTGCATTTTTTGTCATTGTTATTGCTTCATTTGTAATTTATGTATAAATTAATCAAAATAAATACGATAAGCAAAATTTGAACCTAGACATTTTTCAACGGGGCTACCCTTTACAATAAAGCAGTTAGTTGTTACGAAGTATTGCACAGACTTCCTCCTAAAGCTTTTGGCACGTTCTGATGACGGCAGACACTTGTATGGACCGCGGATTTTGTTGTAATTGCGTATTTACATTTGAACGTAAATTTTATTTTGGTGTTACTCTCGTTTTTGTTTTATTGCTGCAGAATTGTACTCCAGTAAAGAAAAGATCTTAGTAGTAAAATTAATAGAAATTTAGCTGATAACTAAAACAATGCGAAAGGTCCTGGACATTTCCCGTATTTTTTCCTCAACCTCCCGGTTGTACCGGATCTTGGGCCGATGTTACACCATCAAATTTTCTTTGACAAAGAATCTTTGTCCAGTTTTCTTTGACGAAAAAACTTAGACTTGATAAAATGTGGACATTACACTATCAAAGTTTTTTTTTGACAAAGATTCCCTCAAAGAATCGAAAATGGCGGTTGCATATTTGTTATTAACATCAGCTGTTGGTTACATACATTGTAAAGATCTATTTGTACGCTATGATTGCATGTAGACCTACAGTAATTGTAACGGCTAGACATTTGGAAGACGCTTGCGTCTACAGTGGTATTCTGCTCTAAAAATTTCAAAAGGTGGAACCAATACATTTGTGACTGGAAAGGAGTCTGTGCCCTGTTTCCCCTTATGCTAATACTCCGTCACGGCTGCAGTAAACAAAATCATTAAAACTTATATTTTGTGTTAATATATTTAGCGAAAATAGTATTAGTCTGAACAAATATGTGTAGAGAATTAAACAGTGTCATTATATATACTCTTGTTTTATCCGCTGCAAAACTATTGCACAAGCCATTAATTTTCTTTTTTACGTCGTTTGCCGTGTAACCAGGCCTCACTTGATCCTTAATGTCTGCAACTGTCTTCTAGCTTTTGGCTCTATGCCGCTGGTTTTTATAATCAGCCACATACAACGCCATAAATCTTGTTGTTGCGGTGACACACCACACGAATTAGTCGATCACGTTTTCAAACAGTACGTCAAAACCGCTACTGCCATGCAAGCGCTTCAAGTGTTCACATTTCTCACCGCAGTTAACATAAGACGAACGCTTTTTTTAGATCAAATTTACGATGAGCTGCTAGATTAGATCAAAGAATTTTTGACGAAAAGCATATTTGACAAACATTTTTTGTCAAAGAAAATTTGATAGTGTAATATCGGCCTTGTACCCCCTGTAGCAGATACGAGGCGCGTCCAGAAAGTAAGTTCCGTTTGGTAATAAAATGAAATTGTAAACAGATACAGGCATTTGTCATAGCGTGGTACCAGGTTTTGTGTACCTTCTTCATAGAAATCTGCCGCCTGTGTCTTCAACCAGTTTGAAACAGTTTCTTTCAGCTTGTCGTCATTGGTGAAATGATGACCGCCAAGGAAAGACTTGAGATGTAAGAACAGATGGTCGATAGGAGCGAGGTCAAGGCTGTACGGAGGATGGTCAAACACGTCCCAGCCAAATCCCTGTAGGAGGTTTTTCGTCACATTTGCAGTGTGTGGTCATGCGTTGTCGTGAAGCTAAACAACACCTTTTGACAGCAGTCCCCGGCGCTTATTCTGAAATGCACGGCGCAATTTCCGAAGTGTCTCGCAATAAGCATCTGCTTTGATTGTTTGACCACGCGGTAAGAAGTCAATGAGTAGGATTCCTTTCCAGTCCCAGAACACTGTGCACATCATTTTCCGAGGTGTCATGATTTGCTTCGGCTTTTCCTTTGGTGTGAATAAAGTGTGCCTCCATTCCATTGATTGCAGCTTACTCTCAGGGGTGTCGTAAGAAACGTTTCAACTTCTGTGACTATCCGTCTCACAAATTCTTCGCCACTTTCAGCATAACGGGTCAAAAACGCAAGTGCACTACACATCCGTTGTGTTTTGTGTTGCTCAGTGAGAATCTTTGGTACCCAACGTGAGCAAAGTTTACGGAATTTCAGTTGTTTGGTAACAATTTCATACATCAGTGATCGTGAAATTTGGAGGAAGTCCATAGCGAGAGCACTAATTGTAAACCTACGATTTTCCTGGATCTTGTCATCAATCGCGTGAACCAGTTCTTCTGTAACCAAAGGTGGACGCCCACTTCGTTCTTCATCGTGCACATCACTACGCCCGCCATTGAACTGTCGGACCCATCTTCTCACCATCGAATCACTCATCGCATTTGATCCGTAAACATCACTAATTTGCCGATAAATTTCACTTGGTTTCACTTTTCTCGCATTGAGAAACCGAATCACCGACCTGATTTTCAATCAACGTCGACATTTCAAACAAGCACAACAAAGCGTACGCAACTGACAGCGATCTCCAAATGGCGCACGTTCTTCTTCATACACATCGTCTACAGCGCATATGCGGAACTGCAATCGCAGCGCTGCAGTGGAGATAAATTGAAACGGAACTTACTTTCTGGACGCGCCTCGGATTTCACAATCAAGTAAAGCAGAGAAATGATACGCATTAACCTGAGCTAATCTTTCGAACATGCCAGGCTGGGTGCAAAATAACCGGTTTTTTCATGTTGTTGTTATGGTCTTCAGTCCGGAGACTGGTTTGATGCAGCTCTCCACAATACCATATCCTGAGCAAGCCTCTTCATCTCCACATGAGAACGACAACCTACATCTGTCTGAATGTGCTTACTGTATCCATCTCTTGGTCTTCCTCTGCGGTTTTTACCCCACACACTTCCCTCCAATGCTAAATTCACAATTCCTTGACGTCTAAGAATGTGTCCTACCAATCTACCCCTTCTTTTAGTCAAGGTATGCCAGAAATTTCTTTTCTCCCCAATTCTGTTCAGTACCTCCTCATTAGTTACGCGATCCACCCACCTAATCTTCAGCATTCTTCTGTAGCACCATATTTCAAATGCCTCTATCCTCTTCCTGTCCGCACTGTTTATCGTCCATATCTCACTCCCATACAAGGCAAAACTCCATACAAATGCCTTCAGAAAGGACTTCCTTAGGCTTAAATCAATATTCGATGTTAACAAATTTCTCTTTTTCAAGAACGCTTTTCTACCCATTGCCATTCTGCATTTTATATCCTCTGTACTGCGACCATCATTTGTTATTTTACTGCCCTAGTAACAAAACTCATCTACCTCCTTTATTGCTTCGTTACCCAATCTAATTCCGTCAGCATCATCTGATTTTCTTACACTGCACTCCATTACCCTGGTTTTGCTTTTGTTAATCTTCATCTTATATGCACCTTTCAGCACACTGTCCATTCCGTTCAATTGCTCTTCCAGGTCCTTTGCTGTCTCTGGCAGAATTACTATGTCGTCGGCAAAACGCAAAGTTTTTATTTCTTCACCCTGAACTTTAATTCCTTCTCCAAATTTCTCCTTGTTTTCCTTTATAGCTTGCTCAATGTACAAATTGAATAACATTGGAGAAAGGCTACAACGCTGTCTTACTCCTTTCCCAACCACTGCATCCCTTTCATGCCCTTCAACTCTGATAACAGCTGTCTGGTTTTTGTACAAGTTGTAAATAACCTTACGCTCCCTATATTTTACTCCTGCTTGCTTCAAAACTTGAAAGAGTTTATTCCAATCAACATTGTCAAAAGCCTTCTCCAAATGTACGAAAGCTAGAAATGTAGGTTTGCCTTTTCTTAATCTATCTTCTAGGATAAGCCGTAAAGTGAGTAGTGCCTCCCGTGTTCCTATATTTCTCCTGAATCCAAACTGATCATCCCCGAGGTCGGCTTCTACCAGCTTTTCCATCCTTCTGTATATAATTCGTGTTAATATTTTGCAACCATGACTAATTAGACTGATGGTTCTGTAGTTTTCACACGTGACTGCAACTGCTTTCTTTGGAATGGGGATTATAACATTTTTCTTAAAGTCTGAGGGTACTTCACCTGTCTCATACATCTTACATACCAGGTGGAACAATTTTGTCATGGCTGGTTCTCCCAGGGACTTCAGGGTTTTTTCATAAACCATGTTCATAAACCACGTTAATTGCTATGCAGGCGCTGTTTGGTCCCCACTCCGTCCCAATGCAGCTCGGCAGTCGATAAACAAGTCCCTTCCGGCAAGGGTATCTGTTTACTGCTCGCGGCTCCCTCGTGGCTGACACGGAAGTTGGCTACCGGCGAAGTTGGGCTCCCCCACTCGTCGCCTGTCGCGTAAGCGGCGCATTCCTGCAGGAGTTCCCATGGAGACGGCGGGCAGAATCGAATCAGCGCAGGCGGCACAGGCCAACCTACCAGGTTGGTCATGCAGAGCGCGCGCGGCTGTCGTAACTCAGTTCACCAACAAACTCACCCCCCGCCGCAAGCGCGGCTACTCCACCTTATCCTTGTGGGCAGTCGTGCGTGCATCTCGGGTGCAACGCGCAACTTCGTGAGGCGTAGAAACGGAAACCAGTGTAAGCCAAGTTACAGGCGTGCTCCGTACACACGCTCCTGTAACTATGTACAAACTGACCAGGTGAGGTCGCGGGATGGGTCTCCACGATTCGGCGGAAACTTTGAGAGATGAAGCATTTACACTAACCTTTTAAATTCCTGACGTTATCACGCCTGAGTGGACCGTAGGAAATGAGGAAACGCTGGTGAAAATTTTCCAATATAAGCGGAATATAAGATTCTTGGGAATAAGGTCGTGGTCCAAGGAATGATCTCTGCTTAACAATTCGTCTTCCACTGCTGAAGACATCTTCAGGGACTGTGTAGACACATCAGCTTAGCAAGGCGTTCTGTTTATGCAACGGTCGGTTCCTACCGTGACGAGACCTCTGCGTACCATACACAAAAGATAACATAGACTGCGCATGACGTCATTATAGCGAAACTAACATCTAAGTCAAGTAACTGGAGACAGGACGCCGATTTCGTCAATACGAGCAATGTGAAGTGGAGCTGACAATTGTACTTTTTCTCATTTATAATTGAAATCAAGCTATGATTTTTTATAATAAAATTTATTTTTATTACGCATGTATCAGCACAGTTAAAGTTTTTTTCTCCGCAGCTCCTAATATTAATGCAATAGTTATGATTTTTACATGTACCGAGGTGAAACGTATTGACAACTTTTACAAATGTTCAAATGTTTGTTACGCTTACGGGACTTAACTGCGGTGTCATCAGTCCCTAAACTTACAAACTACTTATAAGCTAACAGCACAAACATCCATGCCCGAGGGGGGATTCGAGCCCCCGACGGGAAAAGGCCTCGCACATCGGAACATAGCCCCTCATTACGCTCGGCCACTCCGCCGCGGCTCACAATTTTTACAAGCAACAAAACCGCAGTTCCTGAGCGAATACTTGTTTATGTTGCAATGTATCTTTTAGTTGCAGTTTACGTACATTGTAAAACATAACCATATACTCCCGTATTTAGAGTTTACGTAAATATAATTTGAGATTAGTTATGTGATGTCTCTTATCGTCGCAGAAGTTATATTCACGCATGCACTGTTTCATGTGTAGATTTGGGAATAGAGAGTTGCTTGTATGAGTCTAAAGCATTTTCAGTTGCTGGCTCTCTGCTATGCCTCGTAGGATACGATAGCTCGCTTGGAGATTTAATTGGATATGATGGCTCGCTTGAATAAGAATGAGATTTATTTATAAACATTTGTTCTAATAATCTCCTTGTCTTCTGAATTTTCGAGTTTTAATCCACATTTTCTTTACTTCTTCTCCAAACGTTTCTATTAAACAACCGTACAGTGAACTGTAGCATGAAAATTACATTCGTATGTGCCTGTTGCTTGGAAATTACTTCTCGTGGGTATTGAGTTGTTTAAATTTGATTATAATTGCACACTTCAGGCATGATATATATCTGTATTAATATGAAAATTAATACGAGTGTTTATATTTGAACATAATTTGTTCACTATAAAATTGTTGTATATAATACAGAGGGGTTATTATAAATAAAATAGGGACAGAATGCAGGTACTAGTTTTAATTTTTATAAGAATACTAGCAAATCGAAAATGGGTTTGATTGACGATAAAACAAACGCCAGTACTTCGTAAATTGAGAACAACAATATATATGTCTGGGAACGTTCCTTGAGAGAAGAGTGCAGAAGATGAAAGCAAACAATACAAGACTGACCCTGCAGCCACTTGTACTTTTAACTACAGCAGCCATTCAGATGCTACACAAAGCGCTTACTTGTGAAGGCAGACAGAGAAATCTTATCGGCCTTAGAGATAGAAGATATACACCGTTTCGTAACGCTTGTTGCCAAACAAAGAACACTCACAAAGCAGCTGTACCGTTTTCTTGACACAGAGAGGCTCACAACGTATGTTCTTGAAAACATTGTAAAAGCGATTTCTGCGAACGGTTCATAAGCAACGGGTTCATCGCGCAGTAAGCCTTACACTTAATGCTTCAACTACTTTTGTAATTCATATTACCGCCATTTGAATGTTTTGATTAATTTATTGTTAACATAATCATGATTTCCGTCGCGTAGACATTTTCAGAAGTGTCAGGTTTTTAATTATCTTATCGCGTTAACTACATATCATCCTTACATCAATATAGATTTGGCTTTATACAACCAGTCGTCAGTTTATAAAAATTGGTTCTATAAAAAAAACTGTTTGGCGTGACGATGATACGAAGTTTAGGCATATCAGAAAATTTTAATTTGAGACAGTTGAAATGGTTACACGATCTAAATCATGATTGCGTCATAATAAACTAACCAAAACAGTGAAATAGCGGTAAATTCAATTTTAAAAATTCTACATGACTGTGGTTCCCCACCAAGGAAAAAAATCTTCACTTAATTGTTGGATGAAACTTCCTAGCAGACTATGTGCCGGGCCCAGACTCGAAAGCAAAACATCAGTCAGTCGCGGGCAGGTGTTCTACTACCTGAGCTAACGGAGAACTACTCACAGTTGGGGCCGTAGCATGATTAAGTCAACATAACGCAAAACTTCGCACTGTCAAGCTGCACACATATTTTACTCCAAATTTGTTCACATCACACAGCTTGCCATCAATATGCAACACCGAAAGGACCTGACATATCATGGGCAAATTTATTTCGGGGAAACCACGTACAAAATCACATGGTTGACAACATACATCCTTGTGAAGTGAGAAAGATGATGAACTCAGCAATGAGTGTTGCTACAACTGCTGGTTATAACAGTTGCTACACACCTCGGCACTGAATCATCAAAGAGACAGGATGTGTTGATGCGGTATAGCTAGAGGCACGTGTTTTTCGCGAAGCGCGAAATCGCTAAACTTTTGCGATATTTTACAATTTTTGCGGAAAATAATGTAATCGGTGAAATTTACGAAATAATCTTACGAAAAATCACGAAATTTTGTGAAATCTCATCAGTCATTTAAATTTAATGGTGGAAATTAGAGATATAAATGGCAATCGATTCTACACCACTTCGATATATATCGTTTCGATTCCTCTTTTCATGTGCAGTGAAGAAATCCGTTTCCGGCGCTTTATTTGATCTGATGACTGATAATGGACTGCGTGCTCGTAATCGTTTCTGATCGCAGATTCTTTCAGTGATTTGTTCTAGTACAACATATTAACATAGCGTCACAGTTTTTGATGGTGAAAGAGAATTCGCATCAGATGGATTTTAGGTTTTTGATTAAACAAGGAAAATAATCCTGTGCAAATACTACAAAATGCGTATTGAATGGCAAAGAAAGGACACGCGGCCACAACATATAAATAGCAGTTCTTCCGATAAGAAGAACTAGGAGAAAGAGCTGTCGACGGGTGTCAAGAGACAAGTTACAAAAAATGTTCAAATGTTTGTTAAGCTTAAGGAACTTAACTACGGGGTCATCAGTCCCTAAACTTACAAACTACTTATGAACTACCTACAACTAAGGACGGCACAAATATCCATGCCCGAGAGGGGGGGGGGGATTCGAACCCCCGACCGCAGCGGCCGTGCAGACCGTGACTGAAGCGCCTCAGTCTCCTCGGCCACCGCGGCCGGCAGACAAGTTACACTCACGGACAACAATGCAGCGACAAAACGAACGAAAAGTGGCCAAGGAAGAATTCGTGTTATCAACACCACGAGCTTTGTTCAATAAAATACCGGCCGCCATATAGTTTTCGTGAATGGTATACATTCTGGGTTTCAGCCTTTGTTGCAGTGTTTGCAGTCTGCTTTTGAACTTTTCGTGCGTGAAGTGCTAGCTTGTATCCGGATCGTGAATATGCATGTTTTTTCCCACCATGAAGTTTAAGAAATTTCGCGGAGACGACATTTAATTGCGCCGATGCACGTATTATATGAGTAAAAACACATGAAATTGCGCAAGAAGAGAAGATAATGAATTTCAATGGGAAACCGCAATGGGATTGTTGCATGTAGCTCCGAAATGGTTTGACCCTTTCATTGCTCCGTACGTAAATATACGCTAATCGTTTCAGTGCTCAAGACGTATATCTCGCCGCAGTGGAGTAGCCGAGCGGTCTAAAGCGTCTAGCTGCGGAGCGCGCGGTTGCTCGCCGTGGATTTCGAGTCCTCCCTGGGGCAGGGGTGTGTGTGTGTGTCCTTAGATTAGTTTACCTAGGTTTAAGTAGTTTGTAAGCTACGGACTGATGACCACGCAGTTTGGTCCGATAGATTTACAAACATCTGAACATCTGAACTTATATCTCTCCAAAAATTAAAAAGGAAACGTATTTTACACACCAATAGTATATTTTGCGTCTTATTTTTGTCTCAATAACGATGGACTGCTACAGTCTTGTACACACACACACACACACACACACACACACACACACACACACACACACACACACACCCCATTTGATAAGTCCTCATCTGCAGTATTCCTTAATAATTACGTGCACAATGCGGTCGCTGCCGAGAGTAAATGCGCAGTGAAACGGTTAAAAGATATCGTTATTTCTCAAGGCTGTCATTTTTTGCGATGTAATAGTAATTTAAGTGTGCAAATCGCAAAGGAACGGCCGCGCTTTCGATTATCCATATTTTTCGTTTGTAAGTAAATTACTTAGGCTACGTAAAACTTTTTTAAGTAGAGCGGGAGTGTTTCCCAAACATTTTTTTTATTATGTCTCTGCATCAATGTCAAATTTTCATGTTTTCTGATTAAAATAGAAAGTGTTACACTGTAATGAGATTATAATTGATTTTTTATTTAGTTTTTATTCGTTAAAAAGTGAAAATAAAGTTACCGAAATTATTGACGAAATAAAAGTAGCGAAAAATATAGCGAAATATGTTTTTAAAAATGACGAAATCGAGCAAAACTTTTCACCACAAACTGGTGCCTCTAGGTATACCACTACATGCTCCTTCCACATATTGCCGAAGATAATATTGTGTAGTAGTGGGTGGTCTTTCTCGGCTAGTAGGTCCAAAATCACTGACTAAACGTTTCGACAGGCTGAGAAGATCGGAGAATAGGGAGGTCAAGGCAACAATGCAATCCAATAAGTGACGAAGAAGCCTTTAACATTGCGTGCCGCAAGTGATCGCGGATTACTCTGTCACAATGTTGCAGTGGGCAAGCACCGAAGATAAGGGGTGTCTAGTTAGTACACCTGCTAGTTAGTACTAGAGGGGTCCCATAGTGGAATACAATACCACCCCAAACAATTACATCGAGTTCAAATGTTCAAATGTCTAAATCTATGGGACCAAACTGCGTGGTCATCAGTCCGTAGCTTACAAACTACTTAAACCTAGGTAAGCTAACCTACGGACAAACATACACACCCATGACCCAGGGAGGACACGAACCTCCACGGCGAGCAACTGCGCGCTCCGCAGCGAGGTGCTTTAGTCCGCTCGGCTACTCCACCTCGGCACATCGAGTTCAGGACCAGCATGTCGATACATAAGGGAATAGTTCAACGTTCTCTCACCATGTTGCCTCCGGAAAGAAGGAACGGAAGAAGCTTAGGGTTTAACGTCCCCTCGACTGCGAGATCATTAGAGACGGAGCTCAAGCTCGATTGCTGGGTAAGGATGAACGGACCTTGCCCTTTCAAAGTAATGATAAAGATTTAGGAAAATCAGGGAAAACCTGTATCTTTATGGTCGAGTCCAGTGTCTTACCACCTCTCTCGGACTACCTCAACACACTGTGTGATGCACGGATAATCGGGATTCGTGGTTAAAGAAACACAGCCAGAGCCTCTTTCATTCAATACTGAGGAATGTAGCAGCGGTTATAGCCGGCAATGGCGTCAACACGCAATACTGATTTCCCTCACTTCATACTGGGCTGCATTTTCGATCATGTGATCACGTCTTATCTCCGAAACAAATTTGCCTGTGATATCGTCCGTCTTTACTGGTGTTGCAGTTTGTACGGCCAGCAGTATATGGCACGGGCGGCCGGTTTGAAGGAGCGACCACTTGACAAGAGAGCAACAGCGCAGCGCGCACAGCTCTGGGCGTGCGGAGACGCGCTGCGTGAAGCTACGCCACACCGCACCGCGCAGCTGACCTTGGGCGCTCACAATGGGGCATTACTGGCGCGCCACCGTCTTCTGTACACACACGGCTCGGTGCGGAGTCTCCGGGAGCCTGCAAGTCGCGGACACAAGCTGCGCTCCCGTGCGTGCTGACGTCCCTAGGTATGGGCCGCATGTTTACTTGCCGACGGTTAATTTCTGGATTCGATTACGCGTAACTATCTCAGATTTAAGCGTAGTAAGACGTTCTGAATCCGGGTCAACTCGGCCTCGGGAGGTAACGTCTATATCATTTGCTTTGCAAATCACATTTAAGTGCCTGGCAGAGGGTTCATCGAACCGCCATTATATCTCTACCGCCCCATTCTCTAATAGAGCGCGGGAGACAGGAACACCCAAATTTTCAGTATTCGATCTGATTTCTGTTATTTTATTATAATGATCACGTCTCCCTGTGTAGGTGGGTGCTAACAAAAAATAGTCGAATTTGGACGAGAAGGTTTGTGAAAGAAAATACGCAAATAGATGTCGCGGCAATGACTTCCATCACAACCGTCCCCCTCTATCGCGATAATATAAAACGAGCTGCTCTTTTCTGAACCCTCCCTAGATCCTCTGTCCGTCCCACTTTGTGAAGATCCCACAATGAGCATCAATACATTAAGGGTAGTATAAGCATTTTCTTTAGTAGTACAATTTTTTTGTCAATGAAACGTATTCTTTTATTGGCCTTTCCTACGATATTTCCTGTGTGTTTTTTCCAACTAAAGTTTTTCGTAATTGTTATTCCTAGGTATTTATTTGAAGAAACGGCTTTTAGATTTGATTAATTTAATATATAAATGAACCTTAATAAACTGTTTTTGGTATTCATAGGGATGACTTTCCACTTTTCAATATTTAACATCAATTGCCATGTTTCGCATGTTTGGCCGTTATGGAGGCAGTTACTGCCCCTATAACTCTGTACAGGTTCTACACTTTCCTAGCACAGTGGGTGACAGTCATGGAGACGTATGTATCAGCAAGGAGCATCACGTCCATGGATGATCAGTAACATTTATGTAACAATGTCAATGTATCTTTCTTTTGTATGGTATTCACAATTGTTCATTCATTGATCTAATTTCATGTGAGATCACTCAGTTTGTATTGAGAGTTGAATAACCTTTTGTTACAGAAACCTGTCAAGATTATTCAAAGAATTTTAAAAGTATCTCTTTAAATAGAAAGCATTTCGGGAGTGAAGTTCTATGAAATGAATTGAAAAATAACTTTGAACTCCTAATGGGCACAGCATAGCTGGACTCATATAAAAGGAATTACAATTAATAATTTACATCATATGAAGAACCTGGAAATCGACTAAAAACGAAATATGTGACGGCTCGGACGTACTCTGAGAAACACGGTAACTTCACAAACTTAGCCCATCATAGGTACAATATGCGCTCTGTAAAAACATCAAACTCCACTTACATCAGAAGAACCAATTTATGCACGAGAAAAATACTTAGTTGTACTATGATTCGGAATTCATGATGAACTGCTGGTCTCCCATAACACTACTGGGAAAGCCAATTAAAACATCTGAGAAAGGCAACGGTATTTGACATACAGTATCATGCCTAATAATGCACTGTGATTTATAGGTAAAATTCTAGTCATAATTGCACAATAAACACTTGGAAATGGAAAAGTCAGACTTATTAAAACACCGACGACCATTATAAGTATTTGGAAGAAGTTATTGTTGAAACCCACAGTAGTACTGACTGATGCATCAAAGTCAGTGAAGAACTGAAACAGCCAGCATATATAAAACGTTTGTTGTCGTTTGCTTTACGTAATTTTCTGTCCACAATCAGGCAAAAAATACGTATCTAAAAATTTAAAAATTAAAGCAGGTCCCTTTGGTGCGCTACATTATCAGACGTGACGCAAATTTCGTGCTGAGATTAAATGCAGGAACTCACATAAATCAGATGAAGCTATTATTAATCGTTTTTAAATGTCTGATTGCTGGGAGAAAATATTGCGCCATTTCAATTTTACGTCGAGTCACTCGGAGAAAGGAATTAGATTAGGGCAATCCGAAAAGATAATTTCAACACTCATCCAGTGTGTTTCCGAGTGGCGCTTTTATTTCGATGTAACGCGATGCGCTGTGCAGAACAAATCCGGCCGCAATCGCTCACCCGTTTACAACCTGTTTGTGACACGGCAATTCACGATACACTCATTAAAAGCATCCACTACACTCAGGGCGAAAAACACAAGCCCCAAACTGCGTTAATTGATGTGTCGACACGCGAGGCCTTGGTGTCAGTATTGACCTGCACTGCTCTTGACGAACAATCAACCAAGTGACGAGTGGGGGACAGGATCGTTCGTCAACAAGTGCTGATGCCCACTACTTCATTTATTCACTTATTAGTACACTAAGTTCACCAGACCGAATTAAAGGATTCACGTTGTTCTCACACACCTTTTTGTGTCTCGTCTTCGCCGGTTGTCTTTGGTGTCGGTGAACGAGTAGAAAGAGACCGACACAGGAATAAAGGATGCACGCGTGTGCAGGTACGGAGGTGACCACCCAGTGGGACAGCAGAAACTAGAAACACTAAAGTAAATTAGAACGAGATATATATTTCATAGAGACTTAGTAATACTTTTACATAGTTCTTGACTGCAGAATGCTGATACATAGATCAGATAGAGGCCTGCCTACTGATGAGTCCTAGTGCCTATCCGATAGCCAAGTCTTAACTGGTGCCTATCTGATTCCGAAGTGTTAACTGGTGCCTATCTGATTCCCAAGTGGCCGATGCAACAGTCGCGGCCACGAGCGGTGTTGCAGCAGAGGGCGCTCGTGGCTGACGGCGTAAGAACGCCGCGCCGAGCGTGCATGGCGGCGCGCGGCGTAAGACCGTGGCGCGCACTTTAGACTTGTGCGACACCACACACCTTACCACATATTCTTAGTGATTTAATATGACACTACAGACTGCAATGCTAAAAATCATGGCATAGCGATATGCACTTCCCCTCGTCCTCGGCGAGCGTTCCGAAGCGATGGGGGGCAGCCCTGTCCTACGTGCGCTGCCAAACCCCGAGGCGGCCGATCCCAATACACGACAAAAATGTGCTTTTCGATTTTCTTGGTGTAAAAAAATACATCGCTCCTCAGCGTCAGTATTTCGGAAAAAATTCCCCCTTTCGTGCGTTTTCCATGATATTTGATACTTCTCACTTGATTCTGAGGGAAGTATATGTCGTACAACATACACATTTCCGTATCGTATAGGCTAACATAACAGCTTGATGATAACGTGTCACTTTCTTCTATGTTCGCCATAGTTACTGCGATACTTTATTTACACGTAACCTATGGAGTACTTTCTTTTTTTTTATTTTGCAGTGCAAAATTTAGTCGCTGGCTACTTTACGCTTTGTTGGTTCTAGGTTAAACATAACTGCTTGCGGCCCGGTAGTAGCCGAGCGGACTGGAGCGCCACGTTACGGAACGCGCGGTCTCCCGCGTCGGAGGTTCGAATCCTCCCTCAGGCATGGATATGTGTGTGTGTTGTCCCTAGGTTAGTTTAACTTAGTTTAAGTAGTTTGTAAGCTAGGGACTAATAACCAAGCAGTTAAGTCCCATAGAATTACAAAAATTTGAACATTATTGCGTATGAAATGTAGCCAACATTGAGAAATAGTTTTTAAAGCTGAAAAGAAAATCATACATCGCTGCAATATGGCGAACAGGATGTTGTCATTGGTGGGCGCTGGCGGCGCGCGATATGCTTCGGTGCGCTATGTGGAAAACTAGCCTCTACCCTGCAGGACACAGTCAACGTTGGTAACAAAGCAACAGAATATGACAAGAATAGCAAATTGTTTGGGTCGATTGCGCTAATGCCACTTTTGACGGTTGGAGCTATCACAAACACTGCTCAGAACAATTTGAGAATTAGGTAAGATTGTAATTTGTATGCGATACATTACGATATTATGCTGCGGTATCTCTTAAGGTTTACATAGCGTTTACCCCCCCCCCCACCCACCCAGGGGGCTCGCAGTACGTGGGTGGCAAGCACGGGGCCACGAGCTAATGCAGTCTTCCTTCCATCTTCACTTCCCGGACTGCATTTCCTTTCCCCGTCCCCTCCTTTCCTATCCTCACTCCTTCCCTTCCCCACCGGGGGACTGATAACCTCAGTAGTTTAGTCCCCCTAACCCAACCAAACAACCCAGCCCAACCACAGCGTTTACTTAGAACGAGGCACAATAGGGCTACTATAAAAGTAAAAAAGTCAGTCTCGTTGCCCTATAACATGTGTAATCATCTCGGACGATTAATACAGTTGGACACCTGCGTGGCATGGACAATATGAGGTTATCAATCAGCTCTTGAGGGATATTTGGCCGTAAGTCCATGAGGGCAATATCCAGCTCTTCACCCGTTGTGAGAGGTGCTGCTCTGGCTGCAAAGTGTCTGCCAAGTGCATCCCAGACATGCTCAATCAGATTTAAGTCCGATGAACAAGCTGGTCACTCCATTCGTTCAATTCCCTCAGCTTCAAGCGTGTTGTCCACCAGTGCAGCTCTCTGGTGACGAGAGTTATCGTTCATCAGAAGGAACCTATCTACTAAGGCACACGCGTAGCGCACAAGAAGACATGTAACGATCTCGTCTCTATACCTCTGAACCGACAAAGCAACATACTGAAAGACATAGAGATCCGTACATCCGTCAATACTGACTCCTGTCCTGGGACACATACCATAGGCCTTCCCGTGTCGACGCCACATTGCCGAAGGCGATTTCGGACTTTTTGTGTTGATATTGCGCGTCTTGTAGCTGCTCGGAGGGTTCGTAGCAGGTGAGTTGCATTCAGCTTCCTGTCTCGATGGGCTGCTATAAGTGGACGACCTAAGCCTTGACTTCTTTTAACGGTTCCCATTGAATGAAATCGCTCCCAGATCCTGGATATTACACTTGGCCACACTCCAAGTCAGTCAGTCAGCTCCGGTTGTGTGTGTCCAGCTTACAAATTTCCTATGGCTCTGATTGACATCGCTCACTACACTATCTGTACACAAGTGTTTGTGTAATTCATTTGGTAGAGTAAACACAACTCAACATCCCCCTCTGCAGCAACTTTCTGTTATTACCACTATAATAATGTTGTTGTCTCCAACCCGTAGGACCGACAGACGTATGTCGAACTATTTCATTCTGCCGATGACAATAGTTGAAACTTAGATATCTCAATTAATCCCCTAATTGTTTTGACCAGTATAGTAATCAACACGCTTGTAAAACATCGAAATTCTATATCTCAAAAACCTTTCAGAAATGCGTCGTCCTAGAGAGACATTTTTATAACTAAAATCGTGTCACAGATGATAAAGTTAGGTAGACAAGTGGACTCGTGAGGCAAATCATTTTGCTTGGCCCCTAGTTTCGTCACAAAGGGATGCGCGTGTCACGGGCGCAGCTACTAACACACAGATTGCCGCCGGCGAGGTAATGCGAATTATTCACACGTCATCAACCCCTGCACCATATACATTTTTCCCCAATATCCCAATCCGCAACAGTTCGGGCTGACATTTAATGAACGGTACTGAGAGACAAATGTTCCCCAGTCAGTGGCAATTTTTCGCCGCGGCCCGGCAGATAAATTTGGCATTTTTTTCGCGGTGATTATGGGCTGGGCCCATCCCCGCGCCATGACATCACCGGCGCTGCTCCCGGCCCTCCACAAATCCGGCCGGTGACAGCCGCACGCGCCACGCCCCCACTCCCCGCAGCGGCGCCCGCTGACACCGAAATATGGCGGACGATGCGTCTCTTTCAAACGGCAGATACGCGGGGGGTTCCACGGACCCGGCACGGCGCAAAGCACGCACTGATCCACAGCCGGTAAACACGGCGAGACCAGTCTACCGGTAGCTAAACCAACACCGCCTAGAGACAAGGCCTTACAACAGGCCGTGCCTACGTCACACTTAAAGAGGCCGCGGCCGCCATCTGACTGGCCGGACGCTGCGAGGCGGTGGGCGTGCCCCAGCCAACAGCCAGTGAGGTGGCGGCCGCGGGCTCTAAGTGTGACGTAGGCACGGCCTGTTGTAAGGCCTTGTCTCTAAACCCACTTTAGTCAGCATTGTGGACAGTTGACACAGTCGTAGAATGTTCAAATGTTTGTAGAGCTTATGGGACTTAACTACGGGGTCATCAGTCCCGCAACTTACAAATTACTTATGAACTAGCTACTACTAAGGACGGCACAAATATCCATGCCCGAGGGGGGATTCGAACCCCCGACCGTAGTGGCCGTGCAGACCGTGACTGGCGCGCCGCAGTCCCCTCGGCAACCGCGGTCGGCCACAGTCGTAGAGGCCAACCCCTCGACCAACAATCTCTTGAACGCGTCTGACGTGTATGCTTCCAACTATTACTTCACAACAAAAGTCCAGCCAAATTTGATTGGATACTATTTTTGAATAGCAGAGGGCAATTGTCTATTAAACGCCGAAAGCCCTGCTGTGGATTACAGCGAGCAACGTGTCACATTGTCGCCGTGACAGTGATTCACGAGAAAAAAAAAGTGAACGGGGCCATACTATCTGCATTGCATTTACACGGAGTACCATAATACTTGCCCTTTGAAAGGAATCATCCCGAAAAACTCGGAAGAGGCTGCGTTTTATTGGCAGAACCCTTAAAACATGCAACAGAACTACAATAGAAACTGCATACACTACGCTTGTCCGTCCATTTTTGGAGTATTGCAGCCCAGTTTGGGATCCTTATCAGGTGGGTTTAACGGAGGACATCGAAAGAGTCCAAAGAAGGGCAAGTCGTTTCGTATTGTTACGATACAGGGGAGACAGCGTTACGCAAATGATACAGGATCTGGGGTGGGAACCATTACAACAACGGCGCTTATCGCTGCGGCGTGCGCTCCTTGCGAAACTCCAATCGCCAACATTCTCCTACGAAAAAAAAAAAAAGACTCCTACTTACATAGGTAGAAATGATCATCAGAATAAAATACGAGAAATCAGAGCTCGAACAGAGAGATTCAGGTGTTCTTTCTTCCCGCGCGATATTCCAGAATGGAATGGGAGTTAAATAGTATAAAGGTGGTTCGATGAACCCTCTGCCAGGCACTTAAAAGTGATTTGCAGAGTATCCCATGTAGATGTAGATGTAGCAGTTGGCGTGAGATTGTAGATGCTTGGCAAAACAGAATGCGTCTGCCTCTTCCTGTCACCACAAACCCCATCTACATTCTTCTTCCTATCCGAGTGAGAAACCTTCCCAAGGTGATACTCACTATAGTATCTCCCCGTGGCCTCCGCGGCGTGATCTTCGGTAGACGATACACGAAGAGGCGACAGTCGAAGTAAGTCATATAATGTCGCACCGAAAGGCAATGGAATCAAATCAAATGTTCGTAAATCTAAGACACTTAACTACTTTGCTCATCCGTTCCTGGGCTTACAAACTACTTAAACTAATTTAAAGTTATCTTATGCTAACGACAATACAAACACCCATGCGAGCAATCGCGCGCTCCGCAGCAAGGCGCCTGAGAACGCTCGGTCACTCCACCGCAGTAGTAGCAACTGGAACCGATATGAAAAGTAGGGGAAAGTCGGGTAAGATGACGACTTAACGTTTATTATATTTTTTCTGGCTCTTACGTTAAGTCATAGATTTTATTAATGAAAAAAACGATTGCTTAATGCATCTCCTTTGTAATAAAGCTCTGAAACGTTTCCCAAGTCTGAAGATTTTTTAACTAGACCTGTTTTTGTTAGTGACAGTACCATTCGTCGACTTGCCCTACAGTTAGGGTAAGATGACGAAATGAATATTTCGTTTAGAAAACAAGACTTTTATTGATGCTTATCTACGTATCAAAACAGACACAGGCATAACATTTCTCCTTTTCATTCCTGTAATTTAAGCCCGTACACTGAGCAGAGCCTACTTCAATGACGTGTTTTTTCAAATAGTGACCTAAAGTAGCTTCAAGGAAGTTGAACTTCCTTGCGGCGCCTTCAACAGGCTTTCCATTCCTTACACGCTGCATTGGCTCTTTCAATGATTCCTTTCTCCATATCTGTCACCCTGTCTACCTTATGAACTGCATAATTTGTCATTTTAACCGCAGTCGACATTTTGGATTCGGACTTACACATGCACACAGTCTCACACAATAAATTCATTAAACCGTTATTAAAACATCAGTTAAGCCACAAGGTTTAAGATGAATCAACTGATATCCATTAATACAAAAGTATTACTTGCCTGAAACTTATTTAAACCGCAGGAAAAATTGTTACAAAAACAGCATCCAATTACTAGCCTCTTTATTCAACAAACCAAAATGACCGAGCAGTTCTATTTCAAGAGACACGACTTCAGACCTTCCCCTACTGGAAATCAGGGACGAATGGAGACGTGTCGTCTTCAGTGGTGAGAGGTCCTGCTACCTCTGTGCCAGTGATGGTTGCCGGCCGCGGTGGCCGAGGGGACTGAGGCGCTCCAGTCACGGTCTGCACGGCCACTACGGTCGCGGGTTTGAATCCCCCCTCGGGCATGGATATTTGTGTCGTCCTTAGTATTAGTTAGTTCATAAGTAGTTTGTAAGTTTAGGGACTGATGACTCCGTAGTTAAGTCTTATAAGCTATACAAACATTTGAACATTTATACTACTTCCGTGACACCTTTCTTAAATGTCCCACGCATAGATGTAAAGTTGCAGCGGACCTCGTGGGCGGCAGTGTTGGAGGGTAGGGAGCGAGCGGATGCTGCTCCTGGTCGGAGGAGGGTCGGAGTGTTGCAAGCGGGCTGTCGTTTACGACTGGGCGCCAGGAAGCGGCGAAGAAGGCGCAGCGACGAGTGCTGTGTGCGTGCCCTTGGCTGACTTTGTGGTAACGACCCGTCCGCCAGCAGTAAACTCTGCGCCGGTGATAAGATAGCTGCTGCTGCGGGCGCGGCCCTGAAATCGCCTAGCTTCGCCTGTCCCGAAGGCCACACTGCTGTGGGTCGACAGCCAACTACGCCGCAACTACACTTGCCCTCAAAAATCCTCGAGGACGATCGTGTGGGGGACCAAACAGGGAGATGATCTATACTGGTGACCACATCACCGTACCATTCTACTGGTTGGTTGGTTTGGTGTTTTAGGGGGACAAAACTGCGGAGGCCATCAGTCCCCCATTCCATCAAAGGGCGAGTAAGTGTGGAAATACTGAGAAATCCGCCCAGAGTTAAAACTGCAACGGGAGGAAAAGCCCACTCAATCAATAAAATATCAACAAATTCGACAAGGGACAACATGGCAGGAGACAACACGAAAGGAGACAATCACATGGAAACAGCAAACAAGTGTGGAAATGGAATGACAAAGTCAAAGTTCGTGGTTGACCGACCATGAAATTAAAATACGAAGGGTCAGCCACGGGGCAACACAAGAAAACCTGCAAGTGGATGACATACTGACAAGAGAAACGAATACAATGCGCTGAAGCAAAGCTTCATATAGAGTTGTAAAAACCGCTGTCACGAACAAAACCTAAAACAGAATCAGCCATAATGGCATCGATATGTAAAACTTCAGATAAGATTGCAGGAAGATTAAAATCCCCCAGGGCAGCTAAAAGACGGCAGTCCATCAAAATGTGGGCCACCGTCAAGGAAGAGCCACAGCGACAATGCAGTGGGCCCTCACCAAGAAGGAGATGGCCATGGGTCAGCCAAGTGTGGCCAATGCGGAGCCGGCACAGGACTACCGAGTCCCGGCGAGAGGCCCGCATGGAGGAGTGCCACACAGCCGTGGTCTCCTTTATTGCCCTGAGTTTGTTGGGATGGCTCAGGATACGCCACTCAGCGGCCCAAAGCTCACGTACTCTATGGCGCAACACAGACTGGAAATCAGAAGCCGGGAGGCCAATCTCCAGTACACACGCATGGACAGCCTGTTTAGCGAGCTTATCAGTTCGTTCGTTGTTCGGGATGCCAATGTGGCCAGGAGACCAAATAAAGACCACAGAACGACCTGACTGGTCGAGAGCAAAAAGTGTCTCATGGATAGCCTTACCATTCTACTATGCAAAAACTGGCTCAGAATACAATCAGTGTCGCTGTTACAGCTTCCATCTAATTAACATATTTCCTTCTTTGACACGGGTTCTTCAGGACGTTCGCCAGCATCAGTGGTTGATATTGTCAAAGACTGACGCTCACTGCTAGTGATGGACAGACTAGGGTTCGCGGCTGCAGATGATATGTACCTGGCGCGTCCTGCGGTAACGCCCACTGAAGAGCCCACCCGGACGTTGACGCGACAGGTAAATATAATCTGTGCCTGCGAGCCCGAATCTGTCCATCACCAGCGGTGGAGCGTCAGTCTTTGACAATGTCAGCCACTCGTGTTGGCCAAACATACAAAATCACCAAACAAACGTCGGCCGAAGAACCCGAGACACAAACCAACAGGTCATCTGTCAACAAGCGGGCTAGAAATCCATTCGCCAAGATACTACCAGCATTTCGTAGCCAGGCTGCAGGATAATCACTGAAAGGAGACCCACAATTTATATAGGTTGTTCGAAACAGGATTCAAGATACAGTCTTCCTCGACAGCATCGTAAATCCATTTCATAGTCATTAGCCCAGGAAACATTATGGGTCAGGTAAGTACCCTCTAGTCGAAGTGTTCACTCAATAACTCAGAAATCGGAGCAATGTATTTCAGAATGTACAGGTCTCAATCAGGATCTACACTCAAAATTAATCCGTAAATGTGCACGGCGAACAGGTGCTTTCGGCGTATCACTGCGAACGACAACCGTAGAAACTTTCTTCATTCGACGTAAAAATTATATACCACAAGTGTTCGCTACTAGCGAGAATGTGTACACATTCGAGTGACTGTACGCAATAGTTCGTTGGTAGTACAGTAACGAACATGTTTCCAGTGTACAGAATGTCGCCCGCCACCCAGCAGAATGCGGGAAGATGGGAGGAGTCAGAATGAGAAAGCGAATGACGAACCAAAGAAATAAGGTACAATCAATAGAGGGAAAATTGTTTAATGGCTAGAAAAGTTGTGCATAATTAAAATAAATTTTACAACGCAATAGAATTCAAAGAAATTTAACTAAAACCATTACATTCTCGTATTTTTTGTAAATTCTTCCTGCATTTGTCTCTGAGTTTCTAGGAAAGGCTGGCGAGTCCCCTGTCCATAAAGTCTTCCCTATACCTATTGTGAAGAGTAATTAGCAGACGCAGTCTGTACCATACAACGTGATGATACAGAAAACGGAATAGCTGCCATATAGTAAGAGAATGAATGATAGAGACGATTGAATTATCGTCAACGTTTGTTACAATCTGTAAATTTAGTCATTCTTGAAAACTGAATAAACGTTGACAGTAAATAGTACAGGCAAGAAAAGCTTCCGAAATCTGATACTACTGAAGAACGCTGTAGATGTGATGTGATGAAGAGGCTCTACTGAATCGAATTGGGGAGAAAAATAAATCAATCGCAAAAATAGATAAATGGCGTATTGATTGATAGTAAACATCCGGAAGCATTAACCAGTAATTAAACGTCATTTATAAGATAAATCAAGGCAAATCTAAAAACCTTGAACTTCACCAAATACCTAGGAATTACAATTACGAACAACTTAAATTGGAAAGAATACATAGAAAGTATCGCGAGGATGGCGAAACAAAAGCTACGTTTCATTGACAGAACACTTTGAAGATGCATCAGTTCTACTAAAGAAATGCCTACACTGCTGTTATTCGACCCATATTGGAGCATTGTTGCGCACTGGGGAATCCTCATCAGGTGGAACTGACGAAGGTCATAGAAAAATGGAACTCGTGCAGATGATGTATTTATTTATTTATCCAATTTTACTTGGCGACATTAAGGCTTTCAGGCCCTCTCTTACACCTAAGCAGGCTTACTCAAAGTGACCAATTTGTTTACCACATTACAAACGTACCATGTGTAATACAAGTATTAAAAAATAGAGATTATTACTAGAATATAACTGTCAAAATAATACATAGATTATTTATAAGAAGCAAAAATTATAATAATAACAATAATTATAATAATGATTTTGCAAATAATTTCACCGTTAACATTTCTTTTTTTTTGTGATTTTGGCCGAAAGTGATTTGTTCGTATATTTTGTGATCATTATCAACTGCTTTCAGATAAATGTACCGTCTTTGTGTTTCTTAAAAAGAAAATTCAATTTCTTGAAGGGCAACAGTATTCCGATTCTTTTTTTGGCGATAGCTAACAGAGATATGTGTCATTTTGTGCACATTCAAATTTGTAAATACATTGATCTACGCACCAGCCCGCAAAGTGAGCTGGAGAGCGTTGGGGTCGCAAAGCACGATGAGCAATAACAGGTCATTTGAGAGCGCGCAGTATCTAGACGGATAGCACGGCTGGTGTGCGCTCAAATGTTCAAATGTTTGTTGAACATTTGGGACTTACCTACGGGGTCATCAGTCCCTAAGCTTACAAACTACTTATGAACTAGCTATGACTAAGGACGACACAAATATCCATGCCCGAGGGGGGATTCGAACCCCCGACCGTAGTGGCTGTGCAGACCGTGACTGGAGCACGTCAGTCCCCTCGGCCACCGCGGACGGCCTGGTGTGCGCCACGTTGGGACAACACGCCACGTTGGGACAACACGTCCCGTGTGAGGACTGCTTTAAGGTCAAGGGAGAACGCAGGCTGACGCACGAGTCTCGACCAGAAGCGAGTGTTCAGTGAGGTATGTGGGCGGGCCGCAGCCAGCTGCCATTGTGCGGGTCGCGGCACGCCCCCTCCATTGTGAGGCGCGCGATTGGATTGGCTCTCAATTCAGCCAGGCTCAATGCCACGGCGAGCGCGCCACGGCTGACCGTAAACGAAACATCAACAAGCCGCCGTACCAGAACGGCCAGCGCGCTATTGAATCACCTGACAAAGAGATGCCGCGACCTGCATGCGACGGAGGTCAGAGTACTGGAAAACGCCCTGAACAGGCAGCGATGATAGACTTTAAATTTCTTGAGTCTCATGTAGCTCCGTATCTGCAGAATTACGCTGTGCGTCGACAGTGCAAACTAGCTATAACACAATAAACTATAACCCTTTTGCATGATATAATCTTTCCTGATGGCGTTACAAGAATAGTACATCTAAATCAGTGTTTTTAACCTGTGGTCGTGACCCCCAGCCCAGAAGGATCCCAAAGTGTTACCGGTGGGGGGGGGGGGGGGAGAGACACGCACAGGAGAAGTACTTGCACCATTAAATAACTAGGGGTTTACAGAACAAGCGCCGATGATTACTGCCAAAAATGTTTTCTTTTCCCCTTCGCGTTAACAGCCAACCTCACACGGCGAATGTGACCAAAAAGTTTTTAATTAAAATCTGTCCGTGGTGATCCAATTTCAACGATGATGACGATCTGAAAGAAAATGTTACCACAAGGTTGAATGCACAGGAGGCAACCTTCTATGAAGAAGGCATACAAAACCTTGTTCCACGCTATGAAAAGTGCCTACAAAATTTCGGAAGCTATGTAGGAAAGTAGTTTAATAGTTGTAGATGTTTGTACAACTCGACTCCCCCCTCGGGCATGGATATTTGTGCCGTCCTAGTTCGTAAGTAGTTCATAAGTAGTTTGTACGTTTAGGGACTGATGACCCCGTAGTTAAGTCCCATAAGCTGTACAAACATTTGAACATTTGATTTGTTTGTACAACAAATAATTTTTATGTATCTGTAAAAGTTTGTTTCATATAACCAAAAGGAGCTTACTTTGTGGACATACCTCGCGAGATGTCATGGCTGAATGGCATAGAAGGCGCCGGTGGATGGCGTGAGGTGTTTGAAATTTTCCGACGGGGCGGTAACCGCGCTGCAGTCGGCCTGCATGTACAGCATTATATTTGAACACACATCTCCAGTTTTCGGTAACAGGTACCGCACGAGCAGCGCTGCTGTGGCCGGCAAGTGGCTGATTACGCACCGCGGCCGGCAACAGCAACGCAACAATTCGCAAATTAAAGGTCGGCCGGTTGGAGAGCGGAGCGCACTAAACCGTCCGGCGCAAATTGAGCTCTAATTGTAGTGCGCGGTCGGTTACGAGACCGCGGGGCGGGATCGAGTGGAAGCAGTTGCAAAGCTGCAACCGAAAGATTTCAATTAGTTCGACGCTTAATTAAAAGGTATAATTGACGCGGCCACGATACGTGGCCCCCGCTAACGCCCGCACTCACTGAGAGACAGGCCCACCGCATCCACGGCCGATCTGTAAAAACAAACGGGCATGCGGTTGTACAGCTTCTCTCATAGACAATAGTTGGTGGTGACGCCCACGTGTGCGTTCATGGCTCGTCTTTTTTGCCGAACATAAATGGCAGCGCGGAAAAGCGAGAATACTCACAGGGCCAATCATCAGGTTTTGGAAACAAGCCGCGTTGTTTCTATAGCGTCCAGTTTCACAAACCGTACCTTATGGGGCTATTTTTCCCCTAGAAGCAGTGTTTTCCTTTCTAGGTATTACCACAGTCCAACATATACGGCCGCGACACTCACTGCAGTGAAAGTTGTTACCAACCGACAGTTGCAACGAGACTAGCGCTCCTATCGGTGAGCAAGCCGCCGAAGGAATGATGTTTGTTTATAATTAGCCTACTTTGTACGTAATTAAAGAAATAATATAATTTTTGGATCACAAGTATTAGTGAAATATTATGAGACGTACATAATACGGAAAATGTAAAATAACAGAATTTCTTTGAGTCAGTGGTATAAAGAACTACTTCGGTCTGAACAAATACTCTGAAGTTTATTCCGCTGAAAGTAAATATATTACTTTGACGGGCAGCTTTTTGACGTGTATTAATTCGGTGTGGAGTCTCTTGATTCGCTACGTTTTCATCTTATTCGTCTTTCTTATACGCACATATTTTTGAGTGTATTTATTTTAGCCTGAGAAGCCAATGTGTGGAAGATTCTTGCCGTTAATGTTTTAGCTGAAGCAACAATTGTTGAAATGGGCTCTTCTTCAGAATGAAACTTCCACTCTGCAGCAGGGTGTGCGCTAATATGAAACTTCCTGGCAGGTTAAAATTGTGTGCCGGAACCGGGACTCGAACCTGGAAGCTTTCCGTTTCGCGGGCAAAAGTTCTACCACTGAGCTAACCCGAAACGACTCACAATCCGTCCTCAACTTCTGCCAGTACCTCGCCTCCTACTTTCCAAACTTCACAGAAGTTCTCCTGCGACCCTTGCAGGTCTAGCACTCCTGGAACAAAGGAGACATGGCTTAGCCACAGCCTAAGGGATGTTCTCCAGAATGAAACTTTCACTGTGCAGCAGAGGATGCGCTGATATATAACGTCCTGGCAGATTAAAATTGTATGCCGAAACCGGGACTCGAACCTGGGACCTTTGCCTTTCGCGGTTCCTTCATCTACATCTACATAGATGCTCTGCAAATCACATTTAAGTGCCTTGTTGATTGCTACTGCCAGTTTTTGTCACGTTCGTGACGTTTATCCTTCAGCTACAGCTGTTGTGACTGATATGGTACGTTAAATACTGTAGTTATTGCATTCTATATACGTTTCCTACGTTCCATTGTCACCGATTTTACTGGAATTGTGGTGAAGAAACCTTAACGTTCAGCGACGTCTTTCTGCCAAAGGGTAGGTCTTCTGGTGTTTCCTAACCACTTTATATTTTTAATAGAAAATAAAATCTGTAGGTTACGAGATAATTGTAAATAAACTGTCATGTAATGTACAGTTTCGTACCTTGTCAGGAAAAGAGAAATGTGGAGCTATTTTTAATTTATCACCTTTTTATGGCACTACATACATTTCCTAACGTTACAAGTATGTTAAAATCAATGTAAACGATAGTATTCGCATTCATCCCATATCGTATTCAGAAATGCAGCTTGCCGGCCGCTACATTTTAGACTGTCGTAGCACTGTATCACGTAGATACAAATAAGCTCTGTCCTGCTACCAGCCGCGATTTGTTATTTATTTAGCACGACGCGTTTCGAGAAATAATTCCCATCTTCAAGTGCATTTATTGTGCTGTTTCATATTGTTTGTCATGTTTTGAGTGTGTGAGTGTTGTTCAAATGTTTGTTAAGCTTATGGGACTTAACTACGGGGTCATCAGTCCCTAAACTTACAAACTACTTATGAACTACTTACGACCTAGCACGGCACAAATATCCATGCCCGAGGGGGGATTCGAACCCCCGACCGTAGTGGCCGTGCTGACCGTGACTGGAGCGCCTCAGTCACCTCGGCCACCGCGGCCGGCAGTGTTTGAGTGCCTGCTTCATTCTGCTGTCGTTGCTGTAATATATAAATACGACCGATTTTACTTTATGGTTATCTTTATATGGAGTTAATGGCGGAATTTTTTGAAAAGCTTTTTATTTACACAAAAAACGCACTTGAAGATGGGCATCATTTCTCGAAACGCGTCGTGCTAAATAAATAAAAAATTCTTGACTGTTAGCAGTATTGTTATTAATAAACAAAACCATTTATCTCACAGTCGCGCAGACTCTCAAGAAAACCCAGTTTCTAATGGATAAAATCAAATCAAACTCTGTCCGTTACATTCAAAGCCGTGCTCTAATCCAAGCCCATCAACAACGGAATATGAGCGAGAGAGAGAGCGGTTTTAGGTTTACAGTCGTCAACCAACGTTTAAGAAAGAGCCTGCACAGCGTTTGTCCGCCCTTGGTTGGTTTGAATACCATGAGAGTAGTATCACACTGTTTAAACTACTGTAATTAGCAGCATTATTTCTCATTACTCCAGTCATTAAGTAGCACCAATAATTGGACAAATATAGCTCAAAGTGCCTCGAGAAGGGTACGGAAAAATTCGTTGCCGATGAGCATGCCTCTTAGGGACTCAAATGCTTTTAATTATTAAAGATGGCAACTGGCGAAATGCGACTACGGCTAGTCATATTTACGAGGGCTGTATACAAAGTAGTGCGAGTAGCATGACACCGCTGAGTCGGCGAGCAGCCATCTGTGATCACATAACGAAGGCTGGCAGCCCAGTTTGTACAACGAACGGCGAACTACGTCAATCTACTGCTGTGTGTGTGTAGGCTGTTGAACGTCATAGAAATAGTGCAACCACCCTAGCATCGTGTTTACAAAGATAGCGCAACGTTCGTCGCTCAAAACTATAGTGTCATCATGTCTAAGTACGCAAGAATATTACCAGTATATGTGTGAAACATGTAGTGACGCAGCGTCGTCACACAGTATAGACGCACGGGGAGTTAAATCGTTCAGATCAGGCAGAGATGCTGTCAATGAGCAGTCCCGTGAAGGACTTTGAGAACAAGAAGAGTTCAAACACCTTGCTTCCTTGTTGGCCTACGCTTGAGTTATCAGCAGAAGTCTGAGTATGCCACTAAAATGTGTTCTACATTCTGCACGACATTCTGGGTTACCACGAAGTTGCAGCACGTTGGAAACCACGTGAAATGAGGAGCAACAATGGAACCTATGTAGTTGCAGACAATTTATTGGACGGGCAACAGAGGGAAGGTAACGACTTTCTTCGACGCATCGTCACTGTCGACAAAACCTGGGCGCGCTCCTACGAATCAAAATTGCTACACCAATCCAATGAATGGGAGCATGCCACTTCTTCTTGCCCATAGAAAGTCAGCGCTACACTAAGTCCTTTGAACGTGTTCATTGTGGCGTATGTCACTGATGGGGTAATATTGCATCAGGGTGCACCACCTAGGCTGCCGGTAGATATTGCCTACTATTGCACACTCCTGCAACACCACTTTCGTCCAGCGCTAAAGCGAAAGCGATGAAATTTCATAAAATATCACATCATTATATATTTTTTCTGCAATGCGCGATGCCACGCCGCTGCTGCTGTCCAGGAGCACTTAGCAATGGAGACAACGAGATCACGATCACTTAGTCCAGAAGAAAAACACACTGCTTGGATTCCGGTACAACACCAGAGATAAGCTTATCCACACCAGGGAGGTCAGTACGAATATCAACTGAAATAGACGCGCAAATGGTATTCGTCCCCTCCAGGAAATTTAGCAAAAGATCATAAACAAGGGGTTACATTGAAGATGCGTTATTACTGAGTCATTTCATGGAAAAGTAATAATTCTCGTTACTTTTATAGGCTCTTACAATTAGTGCAGATTTCGCAAACACACCATATAGCGTTGTGGGCAAAATTGTTAAAAGGAGAGTGCGAGTATTAGTGAAGAAAAGTTGGATGAAAAAAGTGTTTGTTTAATCCTCTTAGAGGCTGTTAGGACCAGATCTTTAGCTTACGGCAGATGAGAAGTGCTATGAGTGGAACAGAGAATTGTATCTATATTTTATAGATCTAGAAAAAGCTTTGTGTTCGAAAGAGGAAAATATTGACAGTTCTAAAAGATTATGGGTGGCAAACTTCACGTAGTTTGACAGGCAAATTCAGTTCATAGTTCAGGTTAGTTTCAGGAGTGAGACAATGCTATAACCCGTCACCACTGTTGTTCATACTGTTTATGGATCATATGATGAAAACAATAGACTGGCATGGAGGGCTTAAAATAGATGAAAACAAAATAGTTTCGGATATGCAGACGACTTAGTTGTGTTGGCAGATTCGTTTGAAAGGTTGCAACCTACTATTTCAGAGCTAGATCAGCGGTGTAAGGGTTATGATATAAACATCAGCATCTCCAAAACGAAAGGAATGGCTCTGAGAAAGAGATTTAAACAAATTGAGTACCAAGTTAAAGTAGGTGGACAGTTTCAAATACTTAGGATGTATTTTCTCACAGGATGGTAGGAAAAGAACTTGAATCAAAATGTAGCAAAGATAATGCAGTGAATGCACAGCTAACATCCACTCTCTTCTTCAAGAAAGGAAGTCAATACCAAGTTGGCAGTGCGCAGCTTTATCTTTCTACCAACTTTATTGTGCGGGAGTGAAAGCTCTCTGGATACAGGTTACCTTATTAATAATGTTGAGGTTACAGGTATGAAAGAAGCTAGGATGATTGGAACTATTAATAGTTGGAAACAATGGCAGGAGGGAGGGTGTGCATAATGACAAAATCGAAGAAAAACTGGGAATGAACACAACAGATGAAGCAGTTGGAGCGAAGAGGCTGAGATGATGGGGTCATGTTACATGCATGGGGGAAGCAAGTTTACCTACGAGACTCATGGGTTCAGCAGCCGACGGTAAGAGGAGTCGATGTAGACCAAGGAGAAAGTGTTTAGATTCGGTCAAGAATGATAATGAAGATTTATCATTAGATGAGGCATCAATGTTAGCATTGAATAGGGGATCATGGACGAATTTTACTTGGGAGACTATGCTCAGCACTGAACGCTGAAAGGCACAATCAGTCCCTAATGATGATGGTGATGATATCTAGCAACATACTTTGTGACCTATGACCTGTCGACGTCGCTTCTTTGGGGTGATACATCCGACTGGACAGAGTCTATTTTTTCCGTGCTGATTTCTATGTTGGAAATTTTAACTATGCCTATAATGAATATATACATTAGTATAAATCTGGGCGAGTGTATATTCTACATGTATATTTATTACCTCGATGATGACCTTACACAATGGTGACAGGGCACTAATTGCTACCAAAATATACACAACCACTATTTCACATCAAAAGCCATTATTCAGATAGCCTCTTACCATGCAGTGACATGTAATGCCTCAATGACGCTGTGAAATTAGTTCCCGAGCGGAAAAACTTTTAATAAATGGCTTTTTTCCCCGCTGGTCCGTATGCAACAACCAGATTAAAAATCCCATTTAAGTTATCCCACAGCGACATGACATGTAACATTTCATCTCGAGCGAGCAAAAGTTGGAATTGGTGGCCGCACTGGAGCGTGTAATTCTGACGCCGGCAAATGAACAGTTATTCACTTCCTGGCTTCAAGCAACACCAGAAAATATGTCCTGGCAACAAGTGATTACGTGCTCCACTGGCTGATTCGTTGCGACAGTTTCCCCATTCATCGCCTCCACGGAACTTTTTATCCTTTTAATTCCGACGTCTCCTTTTCCGTTGGCCTCCAATGTGTTTCGTTCCGGTCACTTCACAGTCTGTAAGAAGTTAACTTTTTCGTGCTCAATACATTTGTCAACCAGAATGACTTGCAACGTGTATCCTTCACAATTGCGTAGCAACGAGGAAATAGAACGCTAGAAATTTGCTTCAATGACATTCTGCGAACGTGACTTTTTTTTTCGTATTAGGTATAGGAGCAGTCTATAACTGTCTATACCTGTATTTATAGTTAACGTATCCCATTTGCTTTAAAAGATACGACTTATATATACGATAATTTTCTAGTCACCGACCATTCTACTCCGTCTAAAAAAAATTCAAAAGTTTGTAATTCTATGCGACCAAACTACGTCCCTAGTCTCACGAACTACTTAAATTAAGCTAACCTAAGTACAACCAACGCCACCTACATACAAGGCCTGTGCGTTGCCTGGCAAGAGTAGTCATAACAAATCAAACTATTTGTCTTATGAAGCGTTGTGTTGAGTTTGGGAATATGTATACATTGCACAATGTGTTGCAGAATGTTTTTCGTGTTATCTATGTGATTCTCCGTGCAGATTTTTGCTGTTATGAGACAAAATGCCTAATATGAATCGTCCGATTCCAATATCGGTAAGACATCTTACTAAATAGTTCATAAATATCTTATACCGTTACAAATGTGTCTGTGAATCACATAAATAATATTAAGAACTTTCTAAAACACAGTGTGCAACGTGTACGTATTACCAAACTCAGCAGAATGCTACATAAGACAAATAATTTGCTTTTCTTCTGACTACTCTTGGCAGGCAGCGCACAGGCCTTGTATCTAGGTGGCGTTGGTACAACACACACATCCATGCCCGAGGGAGGATTCGAACCCACGACGCGAGAGGCCGCAGCCTACTCCGTCTTCCTGGACAATTAGCTTACCCATCGAACAGTTGCTGGTTTCCCCTTATGGGATGAGGCACGAATCGCTGCTAAAATATGTTTCGAACAAAAAAGAAACAAATAATCATTATCATAATATCAATGAGTGAACACGAAAACTGAAGTACCTGCGATTTGGTAGTATTAATATTCAAGGAAGCCAATGAAACTTGCATAGTTCGATAGGTATTTTGTCATGGATGTGCACAAGTCATGTGTATATGCAGCTGTTAACAATCGTAAAAGGAAGTAGATGCTTTTCTACCTTGTAACTCTGAAGTGACCTTCTCCTTCGCCAACCCTGCGCCATCTGGTGGCGAATGGGGCCTAGGTTACCTGTTACGGTGTTTCCCCTCCTCTCACCACAGTTGGGCATGTAAGTCTGGTGCAACACTGTCACCAGACGTCCATGATGATATTTAAAGTTGTAATCAGGCATCTATACCAAGATGGTTGTATTTCCTATCGTTTTTTAAAATCTTTTGTAAGTATATATGTATTAATATGGTTTATACTCCTTATAGATATCATAATTACGTGCTATAAACATCTAAAATGTAATTTTCTTCTTTTGTACCACAGTCTGATGATGATGTTCTCGAAACGCGTCATATGAAATAAAGCTAATTGCGACCAAGACTTTTCAAACAAAATTTCATGCATGTCAAATAGTTTTGTAATAGCGGGCTCTCCCAGAGAGCTCTGAGGGTATGTCATCTACTCCTGGGGCCTTGTTCCGACCTAGGTCTTTCAGGGCTCTGTCAAATTCAATCCTCAGTATAGTACCTCATATTTCATCTTGATCTACTTCCTCTTCCCGTCCCTTAAGCTTCACAAACATTTGAACATTTTGAATGAAATACGCTACCACATGAACATCGCGTACGATACCTCGCCTGATCCCCTAATTGTTTTGAGCAGTGCACAGTCGGCAGCAGGCGGCGGCCGCGGGTTCAGCCACCTCGCGCAAGGCCGCGCTTTCGCCACTGCACCCGAGTCCTTGGCTGGTTGCGCTATCGCGCGTGACGTCATCGGCGCCGCGGCCGCGACGACGCGCGCTGTGGGTCGCGGCGGCCACGCCTCTGCCTCTGCTCCTGCCTCAGCCTCTGCCTCAGCCGCTGCCTCTGGTGACCGGCGTGTGGCTGCGAGCCCGTAATTACAAGCCGCCTCCCGCCGCTTGTCCGCGGACACGTAATTACAGCAGGCGCACGCGTAACGAGCAAACGCGACTTGCGGCCTGTCCTCTTGGAGAACATTCAGAAAATTTAAAACACGAAAAAACACAGCTTCTGTGGAGCAGTAGTGATCTATTATGAGTCGTCTTAACCTTCTCATGCACGAATTATCCATCCAACAGTGAACAAAATTTCTGATACATTATCTGGTAACTTAAGACCTATCTTGTGCACAATTCATCATAATTTATCTAAAAAAAAGTTTCATAAAATGTGGTGTCGCACAAGTATGAAGTGCGCGCCACGTACTTTCGCCGCGCGCCGCCATGCACGCACTGCGCGGCGTTCTTACGTCGTCAGCCACGAGCGCCCTCTGCTGCAACTCCGCTCCTGGCCACGACTGCTGCATCGGCCACTTGGGAATCAGATAGACACCAGTTAAGACTTCGCTATCGTATAGGCACTAGGACTCATCAGTAGGCGGTCCTCTATCTAATCTATGTATCAGCATTCTGCAGTCAAGAACTATGTTAAAGTTAAGTATTACTAAGACTCTATGAAATATATATCTCGTGCTTATTTACTCTAGTGTTTCTAGTTTCTGCTGTCCCACTGGCTGGTCACCTCCGTACCTGCACACGCGTGCATCCTTTGTTCCTGTGTCGGTCTCTTTCTACTCGGCCACCGACACCTACGGCAAACGGCGTATACGGGACACAAAATAAAACAATAGGGAGGTGTTCTCAAATGAGGACAGTGAGTACAAAAATTGCTGCATTTTACGTGGAACATCTATTAATGATATCAAAGAATAAATTTAGAGTGTACACTATATTGTAACTTTCCTACAATGAAATTGTCTCAGGCACTCAGGGCACAAAGGAAGTTTACACTTTCCTCAAATGTAACGTGTTTTCCGTGGCAGTCCCGATAATGACACCTATTGGCAATGGGATCACTTGACTGGGCTTGCCAGTGTTATACCCTTCTAAGCGTCATTCATTGGGTACCGAATAATAGGCATTCTTTTTTTTTATGTACAGAAAACAATGTGCTTTCATCGGTAGGCCTACCTCTACTGTTTTTTTGTAATCTCTACTTTCCATTTCTTTGTTAGCCCAACGACAAACACTGCTGCCTAGGAGACATTCTATCATTCATTATTAGTCCTCAAATGAGATACCTGTGCTTTTACGGTCACTTCAAATGTAAAAGATGACAGAAATGAAACAAAATTTAAGCGTCCTCATTTGAGGACGCGAAGCGTGAGAGAGTTAATTTCGAAATACGGTGTACTCCATCGGAAGCCGAACGACGTATACAGCAAAGCGTCATGTTAGATGCTGGCTTGCGCCTGTATGGCCGGATTTTTGTGGTTAATTTCCATTTCTTGCGTCTTCTTTTGTTTAAGTCACAGTAACACATCGCCTTTTTCTGTTGGGTTCTACACTGCACTATAAACAGTGCAGTGTAGAACCCAACAGAAAAAGGTGATGTGTTACTGTGACTTAAACAAAAGAAGACGCAAGAAATGGAAATTAACCACAAAAATCCGGCCATACAGTCGCAAGCCAGCATCCAACATGACGTTTAAAATGATATTGTAACGTGATCCATCTGATGATAAATCTGAAAAGGTTTGAAAACCGGTTCATGGAATAAATATCATTTCAAGAAAAAGTGACTGGAGCAGTTTTCGTAAATCATATTGAAAATAAGTTAAGGGTTCTGAAACATACGTACTGAATAATCTAAATAATTTCTGTCAAGCTTTTAGTACTTAATTTTGCACAATATTCTCAAGAGGACGCATTTGCTAATTAAAGAATAACACTGACGTACAGGGAAACGATAAATAAATTTGTTTCCTCGGCGTCTGGTGGAAATTTCGGCTAAAGATCAGTCTCTAATATGCGGATTTTTATTGCCTCCCAAAAGGGTCCGCTAACTGTTAAATAACAAGCGGTAAATTAAAAATGGACCAGCTGACCGGCTTCTGCGGATAAGGTACGAAATTAAAAAAGAGCGGCGATAATTAGAAGCGAGGGTAAGTTGCGGGGGGCGTTTAATTAGGGGCGGGCGGCCGAGTAATGCGCAGCTTCTGCGAGTCTTCGCCAGCCAGCGCGGTGTCAATTACTTAAAACAGCGCCGCGCCGGCGAGGCCAGGGGTTTCTCTCGCGGGCGCTCCGCCCCTTGCTGCGACCGCGAAACACTCAACACCGCGGATGCGCCGCCGACGGCCAACAACTGTGGTTCCAGTCACGTGCCATGAGCGATTTAACCCCTTAATGCATCATTTTTTTTCTGAAAAAATGTGACATGTTAAGTAGAATGTCCTGATTTCATAAAAAAAATCAAATAATTCTAAATCTCACATAGGGGCGTTTATTTTGGAATTAAGGGTTTGTGCCATATATGGGACAAGTGTGAAAATTACAGAACTATCAGCTTAATAAGTCATGGTTGCAAAATACTAACACGAATTATTTACAGACGAATGGAAAAACTTGTGGAATCCGACCTCGGGGAAGATCAGTTTGGATTTAGGAAGAATGTAGGAACACGGGAGGCAATACTCATACACTCTTCCAAATTCTGAAGGAATCAGGGGTAAAATATAGGGAGCGAAGAGTTATACTCCAGCGGTCGAAGGGCAAGAAATGGACGAAGAGGTTAGGAAGGGAGAAAGGCAGGGTTGTAACCTTTCCCCAATGTTGTTCAATCTGTACATTGAGCAAGCAGTGAAGGAATGGAAGGAGAAATTTGGAGAGGGCATTAAAGTGCAGGGAGAAGAAATAAAAACATTGCGGTTTTCCGATGCCATAGTAATTCTGTCAGAGACCGCAAAAGATCTGCAAGAGCAATTGAGTGGAATGGACAGTGTCTTGAAAGAAAGATATAAGATGAACATTAAGAAGTGTAAAACGAAGGTAATGAAATGCAATGTCAGCAAATCAGACGATGCTGAAGGAATTAGGTTAGATAATGAGACAATCGAAGTAGTAGATGAATTTTGTTATTTGGGTGGCAAGATAACCTCTGATGGCCGAAGTAAAGAAGATATAAAATGCAGAATGGCTATGGGAAGAAAGGCGTTTCTAAAGAAGCGTAACTTGTTAACATCCAATATTAATTTAAATGTTAGAAAGTCCTTTCTGAAAGCATTTGTCTTGAGTATAGCATTGTATGGGAGTGAAACGTGAGCGATCAGAGAAGTTTTTGAAATGTGGTGCTACAGACGAATGATGAAAACTAGATGGGTAGATCACGTAACTAATGAGGTGGTGCTTAACCGACTCGGGGAGAAAAGGAGTTTCTGGCGTATCCTGACTAAGAGAAGGGATAGATTGGTTGGACACATTCTGAGATATCAAGGAATTGTCCACTTAGCATTAGAAGGAAGCGTGTGGGGTAAAAATCGTAGAGGAAGACCGAGGGACGAATATAGTAAGCAGATTCAAAAGGATGCAAGTTGCCGAACGTATTCTCAGATGAAGAAACTTGCACAGAACAGGGTAGCGTGGAGAGCTGCATCAAACCAGTCTGCGGACTGAAGACCACAACAACAACAACATGGGACAGCGTGCAGTAATGACTAATACCTTGAGATACCAATTTTGTTATGGTGATGCACAACATGGAAAATATACAATAATATACATACATGTGCTAGCAGAACTGTATTTATATAGAACAATTACAATTTCTATTCATTACAACACACGTTTTTGAGAAAATAACACTAATTCAGTTTCCCTTTTTCTCTACTCATTATGAAACTTGATGAAGCAGTTTCTCTCCTTGTTCAAGCACAATGTCGCACTGCACTTCAGACAGGCTGTATAGGATTTTCCCTTGCATTCTGGATACTTGCAATGACCACGGTTTTCCAGCCAGATATACATGTGATCTATTCCATCCTGTGGCACCTAACGCTGTGAAAGATCTGCTGTAGGGCCTCTCTTCTTACTGTCAAACTGTTTTTGTATTTCATTGCTTGGCCTACCACATTCTTGCATAAGGATTTCCCAGTTTCACAGAGGACCTCTGCAACTTCGACCTTGAAATCAACAAGGGGCATGTATCCATATTTCTTCTTCTCCATAGCAGTAAGCTGTTCACACAAGCCAAGCCAACTAGGTGAAAGAATATCGTCATGTACCATTTTTGATCTGATTTGAATTCTATAATATCCTTGCATTGATTCTAATAGATGGACAAAATTTAAATTTTTACTCTATGCTTCCAAAGCTGCATGTTGTGCCATACTTGTCACAGACCTATTTTTCAACATTAGATGGCCGGCCGCGGTGGCCGAGGGGACTGAGGCGCGCCAGTCATGGTCTGCACGGCCACTACGGTCGGGTGTTCGAATCCCACCTCGGGCATGGATATTTGTGCCGTCCTTAGTGTTAGCTAGTTCATAAGTAATTAGTAAGTTTAGGGACTGATAACCCCGTAGTTAAGTACCATAAGCTCTACAAACATTTGAACATTAGATGTATTCTAATTCACAAATATATAAACGTACCTCTTTATAATTGTTCACAGATGTCCTTTCCCTCTGCAAATGATATAAACACTGAAATCAACCGTCTGCTGTTAACTAATACAACTGTTTGTGTGACCAAACGTGGGCGTAAACAGCTCGCAACACAAATCAAAGATTCATTCAACGCAGTTTCTTACTCTCTCAACAAATGGCACACACTACTTGCACAGCTACTCTTGACTGCGTGCCATATCTGTCCCAACATGCAACTTGGAAATATATGCTCATATACGAGTTTGTCAAAAAGAAAAGTTGTATGTGCTATATCTGGCTGGCACAGTATTCAGTAAGGGATTAAAGCAACAAAACGTGTTTACTAGATGATAAACCCGGACTTGCCAGGGTATACAAGCATCTTTCCAGTCTCATATCAGAAACGAAAATGAAAATTCGGAAAAGATTTCCTCTTCATTTATTGAGGAAAACAGCTTATAAATTATGAAACCGTAAACCAAAGAAATACGCATACTATAACTACACATCTTAGTACATCTTGTTCTTCCCTTTCTGTCCATCGGCTTCTACCCTACTGTCCATTTAAGTTTCGTTTTCATGCAGCTCAATACAATAATTTTCCAGATTTGTAGAGAGTAATATTAGGAAACTGACTGCGATGAATAAATATTGGAAAAGAAATGTGCAAGAGTCTTGATGTTTGCCGGGTGAGTATTTCATGTTTTTAGATAAGTTCTTCATTTTATCACGATTGATATACGAGCTTTTATTATCATTATCTGCTTCTGTTGGAATTACAGATAAATCAGCCACATAATCATTGTGCACTAATACCGAAGTATACTTTATTAAATCCACTATGCAATTAGTGGCTTTATTGTACTCAAACTGAATGAAACTAAGTGCTAAATCCATGTTTTAAGAATTTTGAAATTGCACTGGATTTAAAATCTTCTGATAAGCACTATAGCTTGTAAAGTTTATGCCACGATGCTTTGGAATTCAGTATAGCCTATAGTATGAATATTGAATTTACCAGAAACTTGAGCATAGTTGATCATATCAGGAACTTTCTAACGGTTCATAGTGTCTATGTCTTTTCTGAGTACTCTAGTTACAAGACCAAAATCACGGTCACAGAGTAAGAATGGGTCACTGGGTAACTGGCAACCGATTTCATCAAATTTTCCTCTATCGGAGAGGCCTAGTAAGAATCTTAGGATGCAAGGTGAAGTTCTCTGATGTTTGCGAATGCATGGTATATGAAATATATGAATAGGGCAGAAAAAATTTGACTTTGACCTTTATTCCCTTGGCTTTCATTTTACAAAAAGAAATACAATGTTGACTGATTGTGAGATTATGTACTGCAAATCGGAAAAAATATAAATGCATGGCACAGATATGTTCAGTGTGTAATCAAACGTTAAGACCCATAATTCCACCATTACGTTTACGTAGCCGTCCAATTTCTTGTAAGCTACCATACACATTTTAGCTTTTCTTTTATGAATTGCTACTGAGTAATAAAGGTAAAAAGGTACAGCAATCAACAATCCTAAGATTGGTTTGAACACCACAGTGCTTTACTAGGCATTGTCCTGTTTGGAGGCGGTATGCCGTTGCTTTCCTCCGACCTTCGAACTGTCTTACCCAGTCAGTTATAGGGGGACCTACAGCTTAACGTGGGTTCCGAACCACGGTGCTACTCGTTATTTTTCACATGAGCAATACTGCCTGAGGTGAAAGAAGTGGCAATTGACACATAAAAATCCCAGGACCTGGCGAGGATCGAACCCGCGACTTTCGGATTTGTAATCTGCCAGTGTACCTCTGTGCAATCGAGGCGCAACAAACAAACAACTTATGAACTAGCTTATATTAAAGACGACACAACACATCCATGCTCAAGGGGGGATTCGAACACGCGAACTTCGGATTCAGAATCTGCCAGTGTACCTCAGTGCAATTGAGGCGCAACTGAGTAACATCGTATCGCAAATCAAGAAGTCGCGTCTGAATATTTTAATTTTTATCCTGCGCTTAGTCCTGACAATTGGTAAAATCGTACTCAACAGGTCAGTCATATACATGTAACATAATACTTGATCCTCAGATAGGCAAGTAAAATAGAGAATAACATTCACGCAACTTAAATTTTCGGCCAGTGTCTATGTGAATGTACGTGTTTCATTTTCTGATGAAGTTATAGCCATAATTTAATTTAGGGGAACGTGATTGTCGCCGGCCGCGGTGGCCGAGCGGTCTGCGGCGTGCGAGTCACTGTCTGCACGGCCACTACGGTCGGGGGTTCGAATCCCCTCCTCAGGCATGGATGTATGTGCCGTCCTTAGTATAAGCTAGTTAATAAGTAGTTTGTAAGTTTAGGGACTGATGAACCCGTTGTTAACATTTTTGAATTTTTTTTTTCTTTAATGTGATTTTCTATTTCTCGTGCCCGTCTGCGGCTCAGCGATCGTCTTTATGGATAGTTGTCATATTATTGACATTACAACCTGGATTTTACAGATCCGATGATGACAGTAAATCTGTCGAAACCGCTCATGTGAGGCTTAAAAAAAAAACAAATCAATTAAAAAAAAAAAAAGTATGACGCTCAGCGTTAGGAACTTCCTTTTAGAGATAGGATTCTTATTCTCTCTTGATGCTAACAAATGTGTCACAATCATCATCCACGGGTGTAGTAATAACTTCTTATCGGCATGGGCGGAGTACGCAAGCGAGATGTGAATGACCGACGCCGTTTGTTCCCAGAAAGTCGGGAACTTTGAAGGACCCGCCTATTCAGCGCTCGCCGAGCGCGGCAGTACGTTTCTGAAGAGCCGCAAAAAGAGGAACAGGTTCATAACTTTTGCCTCCTACTTTCGCTCAATTAGCGTTTATGAGGCGGATCGCTTTAAAAATACTCCGAGGACCCAACACCTAATTAAATTCTCCGCTAAGTCTGATTTGTTATGCAATTTAATTAAAATTGTTTCAGAAGTGCTTACATTTCAAAAGTTGGTAACTCGATTAGTTGTAAAAACGATTATTCGGCACTATGTAAGTGGATAAGAGGGCGTGGCGGTGGGGAGGCGGCCGCGGGGGCAGGGGCAGCCTTGGAGACGTCCGGGTGGAGCGCCAGCTATCGACACGCCAGGGCGCGGAAGGAAGCCCGCCTATCGGCGACGACAACTGCTCCTCACACGAGTGCGCTCAATGAATAAATAACGGCCAATATCACCGCTACGACCGACCTCCGCAGACGAGGTCGATCGGGCCGGGGCAATGCCGTTCAACTGCCGTTTTGCGCATCAACTCGACAGCTGACTGCAGACTGCCAAGGAAGGTACGAGCGTATGGAATAGGTACAGAAATAATATGTGAGTGGCTCGATGACTACTTAACCCTTTAATGCAGGACTTAACGATTAATGTATAGTGCTTATAAATTGAGAAAAATATTCAAAAAAATTCTTAAAATTATTATGCACTACTAGCAAGAAAACGTTCATAGCTGGTCAGCTGTATAGTATTTCCATGATGTACCCGATGCCTTAAATGTCATTATTATGCCTCGAATCCTTCCAGAAAGTAACTTGTAGCGCAACAATAGTATGTTATTGACTACTTTTACATGGTAAGGGAGGAGTACTAAACTAAGCAAAGGCACATGTTAGGAGTAACTCAATGCAGCTAAACCGACAAACTCGGAAATGTTTTCCCTATCTCAAAAAAATGTTCTAATGTTTGTAAATTTATCGGACCGAACTGCGTGGTCATCAGTCCGTAGCTTACAAACTAGTTGAAGTAAGGTAAAATAACACAACCATGCCCCAGGGAGGACTCGAACCTCCGACGGCGAGCAACCGCGCGCTCCGCAGCAAGGTGCCTTAGACCGCTCGGCTACTCCACCGCGACTCCCTAATCTCATTTTTTTCCTAAGAGTAGTATTTAAACCGGTAGAGGAAGATTTCTCTGTCAACAAATTAATTAAACCAACAAATACTTTGCCATTTTTTTATTACCAAGAGACAATACATGAACATAACCCAATTTCAATTACAGTAGATATTCAAAACTGCCTCTATTGACACGTAAACAAAGGTTACACCGTCGGATCATGTTCTGTCTGACACGGGCAAAAAAATCGCCAGGAATATCCTGAATTGTTCCTGCTGCTGCTACTATCCGGCCAACCAGATCCTCTTCTGATGGCCGGCCGCGGTGGCCGAGGGGACTGAGGCGCTTCAGTCACGGTCTACACGGCCACTACGGTCGGGGGTTCGAATCCCCCCTCGGGCATGGATATTTGTGCCGTCTGTAGTCTTAGCTAGTTCATAAGTAGTTTGTAAGTTTAGGGACTGATACCCCCGTAGTCAAGTCCCATAAGCTCTACAAACATTTGAACTCTTCTGATACAACAGAAGTTGCGTAAACTAGGTTGTGCATCTGTCCCCACACAAAAAAAGTCCAGAGGGGACATATCTGGGGCCATGGAACGGGACCACCTCTGCCAATCCACGTTTCTGGGAACCGTCGGTCCAGGAATCTACACACAGGACGAATGAAATGTGCCGGCGCCCCGTTATGTTGGAACCACATGCGTTGTCTTGTAAGGAGCAGGACGACATCCAGCAATTCTGGCAATGCTCTGGCGAGAAATAGTGCATGTCATTTAATACGGCATCCACCCGTTTAAATACTCCTCATAGGAAAAAATGACATTGTCGGTTTAAATACTTTTCACCCTGTAGAATGAATTTGTGGTAAAATTTTGATCAGTTTGAGAGATAATAGAAAACATTAGGTATGTAGCTGATCAGCTACACTATGCATCAAAGGGTTAATTAATAGAACCTAGTACGTTCTCCTCGATGGCTAATATTCATCGACTAGCGTATCGTCAGGAATGCCCCAGGGAAGTGTGATAGGACCGCTATTATCTACAAAGGTCGTCCACAAAGTTAAGTTCCGTTTCTATTTCTATCCATGGCAGCGCTACGATCGCAGTTCCGAGCATGCGCGTCAGTTACTCTGTGTCAAGGAGAAGACACATAGCATTTTACAAATGCTTTTTCGGTCTCCTTTATATTTCTTGATGAAATTACACGAACGTATAATTATATACAAACAATTTTGACAAGTGGTTCTGTAAAATTGCGTTGACGTGAATATTTTTATAGCAGAGTCGTAACACATTCGTAGCAAATGGGTCAATGTTTTTTGACGAACTTCAGCGTAAATGTCACTGACGTATACTGCTGTGGTAGTAGGCTACGCATCTACGTAACAACATATTCGGAAATCGTAACATATTCGTAGGAAATTGTTGAATATTTCTGATGATATACATTGTAATGTATTTTAGAATATGTGTTAGATAACCATGCACTATATATTTACAAGATGAGCGAGGACAAAATACCAACAGTTTTACTCGTATAAAGAAATGAAAATTATAATACAACTTTGATCGCATAATAAATCGCTGCAGACTATCTTCAGGAAAGTACATCGATAACTTGACAGTTTTTAATGGAAATTAAGCGCAATTCCTTCGTCATTAATATTGATTTCTTAACATTTAAAATACTTTCCGTCAAAGGACAGTAAGTGAATAGTGTCACGTCCATGTAGTGACAGGTTGACGATGTACTGTACTTTTCTGAAGGTTTTTCGTAGTGATTTTAAAGAAGTACTGTACACTGAGGATCAGTCACTACATGGTTGTGACAGTTTTCCTTTTCCTTTACGTAACTTTGATTGAGAAGCCTTAAATTATAATATATGAAAAAAAAATAACGAAACACTTCACTCGCGACTATTCTTTCTTCGTTTCTCTTTAGCCAAGTTTCCGTACATGGAGGGTCGGCTTCGTTAATTCTGATTTGGCGTTTTAATACGTACGGGATGGCCGGATGCCCTTCCTGTCGCCACCCCACGCCCCCCGAGAGGAAATGTTTACCCGAAATGTCTGTGAGCTGTGAATGTGTGAATTGTTACGAAATATTTGCGAATCATGTAACTGAGGTGGGACTTGGGGACTAGTCCGGTATTCACCTAGGAAGATGTGGAAAACCGCCTAAAAACCACATCCAGGCTGGCCGGCACTCCGATCCCCTTCGTTAACCCGCCGGGCGGATTCTTACCGAGGTCGGCACGCCTCCCCGTCTCAGAAAGTGGTGCGTTAGACCACACGGCTAACCGAGCGGGTCGTCAGTCGTGATCATAGAAACCAATAAAATACATCCCCGTAACTACGAACAAAACATACGTTCTTGTCCGTCGTAAACCCGATGGAAGTCTGGGTCACAGCGTTTACCGCAGGCCCATTCACACGGATCGGTATTTGCACGCCACCAGCTACCCTCACCCAGCACAGAAACAGTATGTTCTGAAGACCTTGGTATATAGAGCCGAAACCGTATCAGATGCTGAAAATCTGTCAAACGAGCTTAGCCACTTACGCAAAGTTTTCAAGGACAACGGCTACATCAAGACAGATATCTCAAGCTGTTTCACATAAGGCACGTAATCAGAAGGCATCTGAAGAAGACGTCAAGAAGACCGCATTTTTGCCGTTTTGCGGCTCCACAACAGGAAAAATTAGCCGGCTCCTCAAGAGACATAAAATTGACACAATCTTAATCTTCAGGCCTCCAGCAAAGAAACGACAACTAATGAAGCCTGTGAAAGATGATGTAGGTCTCAGAAGACCAGGCATTTATAAAATTCCGTGTGAGTGTGGGCAGTTTTATGTCGGCCAGACTGTTCGCACTATTGAACAGTGACGCGCAAGAACACGAGCGGTGTTTTCGATTACGCTATCCCGAAAAATCAGCTGTGGTGGAAAATGCTTTGGAAAACGGACACCGAATTGCTTTCGACGAGACATCTATTATTAAACAGCTTCTGGGACAGCATAATAAACGAGGCAGTAGGAATCAAAATTTCTGAAAACACCCTCAATAAAGACGGCGACTTGCAGCTGAGTACGGCTTGGGATCCCGTAATTGCGGAGTTGAAGCGGGCGCGGCGTACGCTCAACCAAAAGATTGTCATTTAAGGTCATGGAACTGGGCACCGGTGACGTCACTGGCGGCGGCGCGGCTATATAAGCACGGCAGCAGCCGCGAAATGACAGCCCGATCCTGTCCAACAAGGAGTTCAAACTCCTTAATTCCCAACCCATCTTCTCCAAATGTTCAAATGTTTGTTAAGCTTAAGGGACTTAACTACGGGGTCATCAGTCCCTAAACTTACAAACTACTTGTGAACTACCTACAACTAAGGACGGCACAAATATCCATGCCCGAGGGGGGATTCGAACCCCCGACCATAGTGGCCGTGCAGACCGTGACTGGAGCGCCTCAGTCCCCTCGGCCACCGCGACCGGCCCATCTTCTCCCATAATCAGTGGTAAATCATCTGCCGCGAGGCAGATGAGTACACTAGATGGGAGAGAAGATTCCCGCGCCCTAGTGGAGCACGCGGAAAAGCACACCGCTAACTGTTGCTAGCAGCTAGGATCCTATTGTTTTCTGTTTCAGGACCATCAAGTCTAAGACCATTCAAGAAGTCAGAAACATCAATACCATCAATATAGGAAAAAAGAGGAACAGCAAGCATTTGCTTATACTCTAATACATCGGGCCAAGGTCGATGCCCGTCCATAAGAGCGTCAGCGAAATTACAGTCATCCACTCGACAATGGCAGAAGAGTTCTCTGTCGAAAGCTCGTGGGCAGTAAACCACATGACGCGGTTTGTAACGCGAGAAGATTTAATTAAAAACATACTTCATAAGTCGCGTATCAGTGCCCGCGTTAAACAGATTTCGAGGTCCGCGTTAGACGCAAAACATTTCAGGCCGAGCTACTTCGATTGCAAGCTTTCTTGGAAATCATCGGAAATTTTAACAGGATACACAAACTCTGGCGTTTGAGACTCACCCTCGTAATCGCGAAGGCGTTGCGGGCAATTGGTGCTCACACAATGAGCCTGGTAGGGGTTAACGACGCCACTTCTTGGATTCGCGCCTGTTATAATGACACGGTTTCCTTTCCCCGATATTATCAGAGAAAGTTTTGTATTTTTATATTATTTCGGCATGTTAAAATAATTATCTATGAAAGTCAGAGAAAGAAAATTTAGGAACAACACTTTCAATTTTTTTGTAAGAAAGAAGACACTCTTGCTTTGTACTTCGTAGCGATAGCATCTTGCAGACTGGAGCTGTACTTTATTATTTTTTATGTGGCCGCTATTATGTACATTCAGGTAAATATATGTGATGTGAGAGTATCTTAAATTTATAAATAAACCCCCACCTCTCACTTAAATTCGAACTTGTGAATTTTTATTAATAATTTTGCCCTATCCTCCCTCCGCCCATAATGTCTTTTTCAGCCTTGTTGAATCACCGCGCCGGCCGCGGTGGCCGAGGAGACTGAGGCGCTTCAGTCACGGTCTGCACGTCCACTACGGTCGGGGGTTCGAATCCCCCCTCGGGCATGGATATTTGTGCTGTCTTTAGTATAAGGTAGTTCATAAGTAGTTTGTAAGTTTAGGGACTGATGACCCCGTAGTTAAGTCCCATAAGCTTAACAAACATTTGAACTTTTTTGTTGAATCACCGCAACAATGGATGGCATAGTTTTTTACTTAATATTGAATGGTGATATTTCGTGTAGCCTGCCACTCTTGTTTCAAAATTTATTCCATAATATTATCATTTACTGGCAATAGAATCTGCAGTCGATTTTCTTGTAAATCTTTAGAAGTCCGATGTGTTTGAATTACGTTAATATTCCTATCCGATTTATATCATGTCACTTATCTTACTTTACGGTTTGCTACACGAGTCATAGTTTGATATTGACGAACTGCCATCCACTGTTCGGCGAGTGGTTATCATATTATTAAAATTTCATTTACAGCCAAATTTCAACCACCGATGGATCTATTGTTAAAGGTAAATGCTCGTCGATTCTTTTTGTAATGTTCTACCTGCACCACACTCCACCGTTAATTAGCTTGCCATTTCATTTAAATGCATTTGGATACAGGAGGAACATAAGAACCAGGGAGGCAATACTCACTTTACGTCTTATCTTAGAAGATAGATTAAGGAAAGGCAAACCTACATTTTTAGCTTTTGTAGATTTGGAGAAAGCGTTTGACAATGTTGACTGTAATACACTCTTTCAAATTCTGAAGTCAGCAGGGGTAAAATATAGGGAGAGTTATTTATAACTTGTACAAAAGCCAGACCGCAGTTATTAGACTCGAAGGGCATGAAAGGGAAGCATCAGTTGGGAAGGGAGTAAGACAGGGATGTAGCCTTTCTCCGATGTTTTTCAATTTGTACATCGAGCAGGCGGTGAAGGAAAGCAAGGAAAAATTTGGAATAGGGATTAAAGTACAGGGGGAAGAAATAAAAACATTGCGTTTTGCTGATGACATTGTAATTCTGTCAGAGACAGCAAAGGACCTGGAAGAGCAGTTGAATGGAATGGACAGTGTGTTGAAGAGAGCGTATAAAATGAACATTAACAAGAGCAAAACAAAAATAATGGAATGCGGTCTTAGAAAATCAGGCGATGCTGAAGGAATTGGATTAGGTAACGAAACAATGAAGAATGTAGATGAGTTTCGTTACTTGGGTAGTAAAAAAGCATGCGATGGTCGCAGTACAGAGGATATAAAATGCAGAATGGCAATGGGAACAAAATCATTTTTGAAAAAGAGAAATTTGTTAACATCGAATATTAATTTAAGTGTAAGGAAGTCTTTTCTGAAGGCATTTGTGTGGAGTGTTGCCTTGTACGGGAGTGAAACATGGACGATACGCAGTGCGGACAGGAAGAGAATAGAGGCTTTTGAAATGTGGTGTTACAGAAGAATGCTGAAGATTAGGTGGGTAGATCACATAACTAATGGAGAGGTACTGAACAGAATTGGTGAGAAAAGGAATTTTTGGCATATCCTGACTAAAAGAAGGGATCGCTTGGTAGGACACATTCTTAGACATCGGGGAATCGTAAATTTAGCATTGGAGGGAAGTGTGTGGGGTAAAAATCGCAGAGGGAGACCAAGAGACGCGTATAGTAAGCAGATTCAAGTGGATGTGGGTTGCCGTTCTTATGAGGAGATGAAAAGGCTTGCTCAGGATAGAGTAGGGTGGAGAGCTGCATCAAACCAGTCTCCGGACTGAAGACCATAACAACAACAGCATGTAATAATTTTTCCAAAATTTTTTCCGCGTAATTTACTGATCGGGATCTTTCATAGCTTCTAACTTCAAACCACTTCCTTCTGTAAATTTGTTAATCTCAAAAATTAATAGCCAGGCTGGAACATTATACTGTGATGTATTCGATTAAGGCTGCAGTGGCGCCTCCGTGTGGGGAAGCAGACAATGGCGCCTCGCGAGAACTCCAAGAGCGGGGCTGCGCGAGCGTGAATGAGCAAAGCCGTCCCTCTGGCGGAGCGGCGCTCACAGGGGTGTTGCCGGCAGCAACCCCCGGCTACGCGCGCCTCATCTCCGGCGGTAACTCCCCCCCCCCTCCAGCGACTGTAGAATCGTATCTGCGCGCCGCGTGCCGGCGCCAGGAACTAAATATTGGGCAACCTTTCTCAGGGAGGCGCGCAACGGCCTTTTGAGAGTGCGCCAAGTCGGGCACTAAACAGCACCTGCGCTGTCCCGCCAGCGTCGACGCCCCACGTGCGACGAAAGTGAAGTGAAAAGTTGGACTCTGAGATTACTCTGGCTCGTCGCCGTAAAATCCTCCCCCCCCCCCCCCCCGCCCTCGCGAAACTGTCCGCCAGCTACACATCAGAGCCACGTTGCCTGGAGGTCGTACTGTTGTTCCTCCCATCCCTGGTCTGTCACTTCAACGTGCTTCCTGCCCAAAGCTTCATACCGTAGCCAGATGAAAATTCACAAGTCGTAATGCAATGAGAATATGAAATAACAAATCATACTTACAATAAAAAGGGCACACAGAAATACACTAACAAGGAAATTACATAGGCTTGAACAAACATATCTGTATGAACGTTTGGTTACAGGATCTCTACGTACACCTCAATGTGCTGGTGGGTGTCGTTTTTCTGCAAAGCTCCGCAACCATGCTCTAGATAGCACTGTAGATGTAATTCTAGACGCCATACGTAATGCAGATATCTTAACTAGAACTTATGTAATAATCATCGTACATGTTCTCTAGCGAATCGTCATCAAAAGCCTTGATGATAGTTGCAACTTTAATCTTCTTCCCGAAAGACCGTTGGTATTCACTGCCACTGCTTGCATCGCCTCTTCCCGCACTTACCGTAGCACTACCGCTTGCAATGAGTTGTTCGTCGTTATCATCCCTATTATCATTATTATGAGTTTGTAACAACAGTATCTAACTTATGCTCATATTTTTGTACTATAACGGATACGAAAATACATGCAAATGATTCATCTTCTACACTAATACCATCTTCACGAAGAAGGGTTCTTCGTAACTCCATCTCAACTAATCGCAATACATTAGCAGGATTGATTAGCAATCGCCGCCCCATCTGACGCTTCACCACAAAAGTAACATCACAAAACGCATCTTCGGAGGCACACGGCACACGCAGAGGCCTGTAACGGATGACTGCAGAGTTTTGCAGATGCGGTAGTATCACTAGTGCAATAACGGATCTTTAACATTATCTCTCATACGATTTTGGTGTATATGTGTTTGTTCGAGCCCAAGTACTTTCCTTGTAAGACGAAAGGAACTACAAGAGCTTTTACGAAAGAAACCGACCCGTCTCCCCACAGGAACCAGTGTCGCTAGCATAGGTAACTTTGTTCCGTCGTGTAGCTTTATTCAGCAGGCTCTCGGCAGTACCTGAGTTCGTAATTCATCCATTTTTATACAAACAGCTATCCAAATATGATGATGATGTGTACGGTAATAAGGCCAACGACACTGAGGTTTTTAGCGCCCGATCGAAAACAGTGTGAGACGATTGTCAAACATAAAAGACGAGTGACACAAAAGGTGTCACAAGATGTTCCTCTACATCACTGTTGCCGAGAGTAGGTAATATAAACTACAGAGCAGATGGGCACGGCTCGCTGACCACAGAAATAAGAAATGGTGAGCCACCCACTCTGGAACAGACTAAAATCCCTAGCCTTCTAAATTTAGATCAGAGAACAGACGCGTCCCAAAACTTTAAAACTTTGGCCACACTAGTCTTATCATTAGCTAAACTGGAGGGCAAATCACCACTAAGATTAGCTTTTGCCCTCTCAGCACGATAAGAATTGCACTCAATTAAAATGTGGCGTATGTTAAGTTGCACGCCACAGGGATCACAAAAACACGGATCATCTAGACGAAGTAAAAAGTTGTTTGTTAATGGGCAGTGCCCGATTCGGAGTCGCGTGAAGGTCGCTTCATGCCGTCTCAATGACGCAGGAGTTACGTCACAGGCGGCCAGTTAGTTTCACCGACCACAGCTTATTACCTGTCACTCCCAACCATGTTTCTTCCCACAATTGAAAGGTCCTGTCCAGAATCACAAAGAGGACGTACTGTAGAGGGATGGCAGATTGTATTACATTATGGTCGCTGCAGGTCGCCTTTGCAGCCCGATCAACAACTTCATTTCACCGAATTCTCACATGCCCAGGTACACCCGCTGCTGGAGAAGTACAGTTGGTGCAAGCTACAGAACTTTCCCTGCTTTGCAATGATTAGAGTGCCCTAAGGATATCGGAGCAGATAAGAAACCGTGTGCCCTCAACAAAACGCATTTGCTCTAGTGCCTTCAGGATCGCGTGAAGCTCTGCTGTAAAAACAGAAAAGGCTGTTGGAAGGCGAATCCTAGTAAAATAGTCTCGGAGTGTGTATAAAATAAGTGAAGTAACAGAGGACCCGCCAAGTGAGAGGCACGTGGAATAAAATGCCTCCGCTAGCGGCAGGTCATCTACCTTGGTTTTAGAAGTGACATTTTGAGATACCTCTTGAGTTTTTTCCCGGAGGGCTTGAAACTACGCCACTAGTGGGCAATTGTTCACATCATTGAGACGTCTTAGGATGAATTAACTAGTTACCAACACAACTAATGTATTCCTATGGGCGAAGGAAATAAAAGAATTAATTTATACAAATAGTACTCATTGTTCATTAGTGATACTTAACAAAGGTTTGTCATATTAAGAGTACGATATGTATTATTGTTTAAAAATGATCGACGTGACGTGAGAAAACTGCGTCAATGCATGTGTTGATTCTGGTCGTCGACATATGGTACGTAACCGGTGAAACGAGACAGACGTAGAACCCTTCTCTCACCTAGTGTTTTATAGCAAGTCTGACATACCTAGCCCTTCTCTCACCTAGTGTTTTATAGCAAGTCTGACATACCTAGATGTCGGATACATTCTGGTCTCGAAAAGTTTCGACTAACAAATCCAAGCGTTCTGTTGATGCACTCCGTACATCTTTTTCAGGCCACAGGCGGTCGCATATAGAACAAGCGAAACTAAACGAGTTGCCATAGAAATACTTCCAATTATATCATTCCCATCACGTTTCTTCGTTCGCTCAAATTTTTCTGATCCCCAGAGCATAAATAACTCCATGTCAATACGCGTTTCGTGGGCAAAACTCATCGTGACATTACTGAAGTGTACGGAAAATAACGAATGGCACTGTTGTTTGACTTCGATGTGCGTTTCGTGACAGACGTACTAACTTCCATGGTGTAGAGTGTCCGACCATGTCTTGTAAATGATGAAATTCTTAGAAAATCAGATGATCAGACAAAATCGCCGTTTAGCCAATTCTGAAGTCTCAGGTCAGTCTGTGTCTAGCCCGAAAGAACACCACGATGTGGGCAGCACTTACGTCTCTAAGGACCATGCTGTCGACGGGACGTTAGAGCTAATCTTCCTTTTCTTTTCCTTTGGAAACAACTGGTATTTGTACAGCGCTAGCGTAATGAAGGTGACACGTTCCAAATTGTGGAGACGAGACGTGGGTTCGATACGTGATTTCCGAAACAAAACGAAGAACACACCAACTCCCCTCCGAAATCACAAAAACGTCTCCAAACATTTCCACACCAAAAGCAGGAGAATCGGTAGAAAGACATATATTCAGATGAAATGTGTTACATTTAAGAAGGTTTCAAGACAGATCCAGAAAGATAACAGGTATGCATGGGTCAGAAGTCAAATACACTGGATAAGCGATTTTTCGAGATTCTGTCCAGATACTGCGCAAGTGACAGTTCTGGTAACATCTTAGTAAAACTGTCACGCTTTCGACTGTTTTGAGCGAAGTGTGTGACTCTGGTGATATTACGATGCCAATGACGTTTTGTGCGTCACATGAAACCTCTACAATTCAGAAACGCTTCTGAATAACTTAATACCCCTTTCCTCAATACTACAAATAAAAAGACAGACAGCTGTCTTAGGAATAAAAAAAAAAAAAAGGGAAGATGTGTGAGATACAGTCCGCTTCCGTTGGCTATTTGCCTCAATTGCGCGGGATAAAATCTTAGCTTAGGACATTATAAAAGTACTTACAGTGCTGTCAGACTATAATTCGTTTTTCCGCAGCTGCACTCACCTGTAACATAAAAAATAAAGAGCTTTAGTAACGTAGAAACTGTACTAATAACAGCAAAAATGATAAAAATCGACTAAAGGTACTACACTACAACGATATTTCCTGTTAACCCTTTACCTCCCGGTGTCCCCGTAAAGCAACAACAATTTTATTTGTTCCTCCAGGCACAATCAATAGTCCAAAGATTGTAAACAACACTGCAGGTGTGTTGTGAGTAGGTTGTCCACCGTTATTTCGGAAACAGAGAGCATTAGGCTACAATGCATTCAAATCAAATGTTCGTCAAACTTACAAACTACTTATGATCTTCCTTATACTAAAGACAGCACAAACATCCATGCCCGAGGGGGGGATTCGAACCCCCGACGGGGAATAGCCTCACGCATCGTAGCAGAGCCTCAATGCGCTCGGCCGCTCCGCCACGGCCTACAATTTATTGCTTGACGTCTAAGCTGGAGTGCATGTCACTTACGGCCAAGAAAATATACTACCCAATGATGCGATATGGAGTCATCCCAAATTTCCCTCAATAAATAAATATAAAAAAATTAATAATAATAATAATAATAATAATAATCCTATACGTATGGAAAGCAATATTTTTAATAAATTAATAAAATTTCGTATTTTAAGGGTTGCCACACCAAATTACACACCCCACAACAGCCAGTGACTAACTTACTGCAAGGTCGTTAAGTAGTCCCTGACTGCCTCTGCGTCCCGCGTGGTTCCTAAGAGATTGTACCATGTCTTTTTGTATTTTAAATAACTGTGTTTAATTGAACAAGATACAAAAGTCGGAGATATCGCACTTTAAACATAGGATTTAGATTCTTTAAAACATGTTTGGGACAGAGTTTATTACTTTCGATCTAAAAGGCAGAGTAGTGCAGCTTTTATGGCACTACGTAGAACAGCATTTTTCATTCTGATAACAAATCCGCTTCGGCTGCAATTAACTTTTATTAAAAACAAAAACAAAACAAAAAAACACTACCGGTTTCGCGTCTTTTAGTCGCATCATCAGGTAGTTAAAATTCCTTAGAAAAACATATCTGCCTTTTAGCCTTCCCAGCGTTCACGTAGAATTTGAAACAATTAAAAGCTTCTTAACTTTACGTCGTCATTAAAAATATAACTTGAATGCTGTTGCGTTAGTCATCATCATCATCATCATTAGAGACTGATTATGCCTTTCAGCGTTCAGTCTGGAGCATAGTACCTCTGATAACATTCCTCCATGATCCCCTATTCAATGCTAAAATTGATGCCTCGTCTGATGTTATGCCTTTTACTTCCATATCATTCTGCACCGAATCTAAGTAGTTTCTTCTTGGTCTACCTCAACTACTCTTACCGTCCGCTGCCGAGCTCATGAGTCTCTTAAGTAACCTTGCTTCTCCCATGCGTGTGACATGACCCCACCATCTCAGTCTGTTCGCTCTAACTGCTTCATCTATGGTGTTCATACCCAATTTTCCCTTGATTTCCTCATTATGGACACCCTCCTGCCATTGTTCCCATCTATTAGTACCTGCAATCATTCTTGCTACTTTCATATCTGTAACCTCTACTTTATGAATAAGGTAACCTGTATCCACCCAACTTCCACTCCCATACAACAAAGTTGGTCGAAAGATAGAGTGGTGCACCGCTAACTTAGTCTTGGTACTTACTTCCTTCTTGCAGAAGAGAGTAGATCTTAGCTTTAGTCATTTTTTAAAATATTTTGGGATGGAGGGCAGGTGAAACCGTGCAATGTGGAAGCAGTGTTGGCCGAGGCAGTACTGGCCACTGAATCACACGGTCGCTGTCACCAGGATCCTGATTCAATGGCCAGTACTGCCTCGGCCAACACTGCTTCCATACTGCACGGTTTCACCTGCCCTCCACCCCAAAATATTTTAAAAAAGATGACTAACGCAACAGCGTTCAAGTTTTATATTTTTAATGAGGACGTAAAGTTAAGAAGGTTTTAATTGTTTCAAATTCTACGTGAACGCTGGGAAGGCTAAAAGACAGATATGTTTTTCTAAGGAATTTTAAGCACCTGATGATGCGTCTAAAGGACGCGAAACCGGTTTTTTTTTTCCTTCAAAATAAAAGTTAATTGCAGCCGAAGCGGTTTGTTATCTAAATGAAAACATGGTTGTGGATGCCCGAAATTCAAGATAACACGTACAACAGCGTCTGAAACGGAAATCTGTTGGTGGCAGAACTTGTGGGCCGAGTCGAAAGTTGGGGCACGTCTGCGGCGGCGCAGGGCTACAATGGAGCGTGCGCAAACTGTGAACTCTTCATCCCGGCTGCAGTTTGCGGAGCAAACAAGACTGCGCGAGTTGGACTGGCTGTAAACTCGTTACGGCGTCATAACCGCCGGCTCGGCGAGAGTCGAGTGCGAGATTATCCGGTACAGCGCTTTAGGGGCGGCTCGTGCGGCCAGCTTCGGAGAGCCATCGACGCGTCGCGCCGGATTAGCGGGCGTCCCCCGCGTGCCAAGTGCCGCGTTCTGCCGCCGCGCCGCCGCCCTCCAAACTTGCCCAGTTTGTGCGCGCCCGGCGGAGCAGACCACTTACCCCCGACACTGTGATCCGCTACGCAAGTGTCCCGAAGTTGGGCCCTTAACCGGAAGAGGAAAAACGCCTCAGATGGCGGAAGAGGTGTGAATAGCCGCGGTCGACAACGAGCCAGAATTTTCTCCACCGGCAACCTCAAATTAATACAGACTCGCTCGCACGATGTACACTGAGGGAACAAAAGTCATGGGACACCGATACGCACAGATGGGTTCTACATTCACATGGGATACTCTGGCAGAGGGTGTATCTTTATACTATTCTTCTCCCATTCCATTCTGGAATAGCGCGCGGGAAGAAAGAACATCTGAATCTCTCCGTTCGAGCTCTGACTACCCGTATTTTATTCTGATAAGTATTCCTACCTATGTCAGTGGGAGTCGACAATATACGAGGGTCACTCCAAAAGAAATGCACACTTTTTAATTCAGTTTTTATTCTACATTTCTGAAAGTTTTACAGTGTATAGATACATCGATCTGCAGAACGATCTGAATAACATATCACTATGGCGTAAAAATTGGCAATTGACTCTAAATAATGAGAAGTGTGAAGTCGTCCACATGAGTACGAAAAGACATCCGTTAAACTTTCTATACAAGATAAATCAATCAAAAGTGAAGGCCCTAAACTCCACAATATACCAAGGAATTACTATTACTTCAGACTTAAATTGGAAAGAACACGTAGATAATATCGTGGGAAAGGCGAACCAGAGACTGCGTTTTATTGGTAGAACCCTTAAAACATGCAACAGAACTACAAAAGAAACTGCATACACTACGCTTGTCCGTCCATTTTTGGAGTATTGCAGCCCAGTGTGGGATCCTTATCAGGTGGGTTTGACGGAGGACATCGAAAGTGTCCAAAGAAGGGCAGCTCGTTTCGTATTGTCACGATACGGGGGAGACAGCGTTACGGAAATGATACAGGATCTGGGATGGTAATCATTACAAAAACGGCGCTTATCGCTGCGGCGTCGGCTACTTACGAAACTACAATCGCCACCATTCTCCTCCGAATGCGAAAATATATTGTTGACTCCCACTTACATAGGTAGAAATGATCATCAGAATAAAATACGAGAAATCAGAGCTCGAACAGAGTGATTCAGGTGTTCTTTCTTCCCGCGCGCTATTCCAGAATGGAATGGGAGATAAATAGTATAATTGTGGTTCGATGAACCCTCTGCCAGGTACTTAAATGTGATTTGCAGAGTATCCCATGTGATGTACATCATTTAGGATCGATATTTTCATTTCTCCATATAATCCCCATCTCTCTCAACTACCTTACGCCATCTTGGAACCACTGTGTGCAGTACGAGGCCTGCCGCTGTGAGGACGATCCTCAATATTGCCGTGCCCGCTTTCATCAGGTAACCTGCTTGCCTACCGACTAACTGTACTGCGATCGACAGCAGCGTCTCCATACGCCTTTTTCAACCTCTGTGGATATTTTCCACTGTCTCGTTTTCACAGCTCAGAAATCCAATGACAGCATCTTGCTTCTGATGAACGTCATGTGTAGCAGCAATCTTGAAGACATATTGTGATATTGTGATGGCGCCACTCATGGGAACAGATTGAAGTAAGTTTGAAAACAAGCGGGAAGGATGTATCTACATACTGCAAAACTTTGAAACATGCAGAATGAAAATAGAATTTTTTTAAATAGTGTGTGACCCTCGTATTTTCGCATTCGGAGGAGAATGTTGGCGATAAGCGCCGTTGTTCTAGTTATTACCATCCCAGATCCTGCATCATTTCCGTAAAGCTGTCTCCCCTGTATCGTGACAATACAAAACGAGCTGCCCTCCTTTCGACTCTCTCAATGTCCTCCGTCAAACCCACCTGATAAGGATCCAACACTGCGCAGCAGTACTCCAAAAAAGGACGGACAGGCGTAGTGTATGCAGTTTCTTTAGTAGTTCTGTTGCATGTTTTAAGGGTTCTGCCAATAAAACGTAGTCTTTGGTTCACCTTTCCCACGAAATTATTTACGTGTTCTTTCCAGTTTAAGTCTGAAGTAATCGTAATTCCTAAGTATTTAGTGGAGCTTACGGACTTCACATTTCATTTGTGATTTCCCTAAATCACTCCAGGCAAATGCCGGGATGGTTCCTTTCAAAGGGCACGGCCGACTTCCTCTCACATCCTTCCCCGAAAATCCGAGCGTAAGCTCCGTCTCTAATGACCACGCTGTCGACGGGACGTTAAACCCTAGGCTTCCTTCCTTCCTTTGTAAACAAAGTTTGACGGAATTCTTTTCGTGCTCATGTGGACGACTTCACACTTCTCATTATTTAGAGTCAATTGCCAATATTTACACCATACTGAACTTATATTAGTCGTTCTGCAGTTGGTTTTGATTTCCGGATGACTTTACCACACGATAAGTGACGGCGTCATCTGCAAGCAACTTAAGAGAGCTGCTCAGATTTTGTCCCAAATCGTTAATGAAGATAACGAACAGCATAGAACCAATAACACTACCCTATGAAACGCCCGATATTACCTCTGTTAATTAGTCGATGCCTTACCATCGATTATTACAAAATGTGTCCTCTCTGACAGGAAATCCCCCATCCAGTCACAAATGTCGGGCGAACTTCCAAAACCACCTAACTTGATTAAAAGCCGATTGTGACGTACCGTGTCAAAAACCATCTGGAAATCTAGAAATACGGAATCAATTTGAGATGCCTTGTCGATAGCACTCATCACTTCGTGTGAGTAAAGAGCTAGTTGTGTTTCGCATGAAAGATACTTTCTAAATACGTGTTGACATCGGGTCAATAGATCACTCTGTTCGAAATAATTCATAATATCTGAATACAGGATATTTTCCAAATCCCTGCAGCAAATTGACGTTTATGAAATAGGCCTTTAATTGAGTGGGTTATTCCTAACTGCCTTTTTTGAATATTGGTGTGACCTGTGCAACCTGTTACGGTAGCATAGCGTACGCAAGACATAGAAGAGCGGTAAATAGACAGAGCTGTCGTTTCTTACTCCGGTGATTCATGTTGAAAGGTTTACGGCGTGATTACGGCCGCGCGAATTGAAAGACTGACTGCCAAATGGAAGCATGGGACATTCAACTTCGGTAATTGCTAGGGAATTCTATATTCCGATATGGACAGTGACAAGTGTGTGCCGAAAATAAATTTCAGATATTACCTCTCGCCATAGCCAATGCAGGGGCCGACCTCCTTTCACTGGCATTTGCCCTGAGTTTTCACTCCACAAGCAACACTGCGTGAAATAACAGCAGTAATCGATGGATCCGTTAGGACGGGGCGGCGTAATTTCGGGTTAATCAGCTACGGCAGCAGACGACCGACCCGAGTGGCTCTGGTAACAGCGCAGTAATGCCCCTCCTGAACTCTTCACCCCAGCCGACTGGAAAATTTTGGATCACATAAACACCGATTCCAGTTGGCAAAAGGTGGTGGTCTGGTTCGAGTGCAGACCCCACGAAGCAATGGACCGAAGTTGTTAACAAGTCGTTGTACAAGCTGGTGCAGCTGCGACGATGTTGCTGGCACTTTTTGCATGGATTTGACTGAGTCGCCGTGCTGCAGTGGCCGAGCGTTCCAAGGCGCCTAGCTGCGGAGCGCGTCGGTGCTTGCCATCGCCGGCCGCGGTGGCCGAGGTGACTGAGGCGCTCCAGTCACGGTCAACACGGCCACTACGGTCGGGGGTTCGAATCCCCCCTCGGGCATGGATATTTGTGCCGTCCTAGTTCGTAAGTAGTTCATAAGTAGTTTGTAAGTTTAGGGACTGATGACCCCGTAGTTAAGTTCCATAAGCTTTACAAACATATTTTTCTTTTTTTTTTTTGCTCGCCATCGGAGTTTTGCGTCTTTCCTCGGGCATGGGTGTATTTGTTGTCCGTAGCATAAGTTAATATAAGTAATATTCACAAAATATATGACATCAACTGCGAATGGGCAAAGCTGAAAATGTGTACCCATTCGCAGTTGATGTCATATATTCTGTGAATATTAAATAATAACAACTGCAGCATCAGAAGTGACGTCCTTTCTTTCAAAACAGACGCCACATTTATATATATAATATGCCGGTGACGGGCAATGATCCTATCTTTAGTGGGGAGGGGTGGGCAAGTTTGAAGCCTTTACTCTTACGGAAATTAGTTTCATAACTACGAGTTTGAGTACTGTGGGCAGGGCGAAGCTGGGAATTTGTATCTGACGGGAGGCGTGCTTAGGTAGTCCTTGCAGGTGCGGTGATCACTGTGTCCCCAGTGGTGTAGGTGTCAGCGCAACGGCCTAGAAAGCAGGAGACCCGGGTTCGAATCCCGGCTGGGTACACATATTCAGCTTTGCCCATTCGCAGTTGATGTCATATATTCTGTGAATATTAAATAATAACAACTGCAGGATCAGAAGTAACGTCTCTTCTTTCGGAACAGACGCCACATGTATATATTTAATATAAGTAGTTTGTAAGACTATGGGCTGATGTCGAGAGTAGCTAAGTCCCATAGATTTACAAAAATTTGAACATTTTTGACTGAGTCCCCTGGTCCATTTGAAGCGAACACTGTCTGAAAAAGGCTACGTTAGGCTACTTCGATACCACTCGCAGCCATTTAAGAATTTTATATTACATAACATCGTCAGTATTTTTATAGATAACAAATATGCAATGTGATCGAGACATAGTCCTTCGCGATTGGTTTGTAGAACACTCTGGAGTTTCCATGAGACGATCTGGCCATAGAGATCGCCCGTAATGAATCCCATCGTGCCTTGTGAGAATGGCCGTGCGGTCTGGGGCATCACGTTGATCGTGCGGTCGCTCGCGTCGGAGGTTCGAGTCCTCCGTAAGGGCATGGGTGTGTGTGAGTGTGTGTGTGTGTGTGTGTGTGTGTGTTGTCCATAGTAGAAGTTAGTTTAAGTGGTTTGTAAGTCTAGAGACCAATGACGAGAGTAGTTAGGTCCGTTAAAATCACAAACATTTGAACATTTGGTTTCAATGCCTTGAAACTTTTATGGGCCAAAACTACACTTTATTTCGTTCAAAAATGTTGAAATGTTTGTATAGCTTATGGGACCTAACTACGGGGTCATCAGTCCCTAAACGTACAAACTACGTATGAACTAGCTAATCCTAAGGACGGCACAAATATCCATGCCCGAGGGGGGATTCGAACCTCCGACCGTAGTGGCCGTGCAGACCGTGACTGGAGCGCCTCAGTCCCCTTGGCCACCGCGGCCGGCCTTTATTTCGTACACAAAATCAAGTGCCGCCAGTACTTTCGTAATTATGGATGGCTGAAGAGGCAGCATGGCTTCAATATCGAAGCCACTTCTAATTACTCCAATTCGCTGGGAAAAGGATGTCTAACACGGTATTAGACGGCATCCCAGTGCAAATCTTCAGTTTCTATTCTCCTGGGAAACGGCTGCATTAGACGTCGTCCTCCCCATTAGTAGCGGCTTTTATACGTGGTGTCCCTGGCAGAAAAAATAATTTGTAGCAGAAAGACTTTGTATGGCCATTTATACTTTCCTAGGTGGACTGCTAGTTTGAGGTCCTCTGCACATTCCCTAATGAGACTGCCAGCGTCCATGATGGGACCAAGCAGTTCACCTCGTGTATTCACCTTTCGTTTGAACGCCTGAGACTTCACCCAAGCCCATAAACAAAATTCAATAGGTGAAGGCTCTCGAGCGCGATGATGCCCAGGTACGTGCACTCCCACGACACGACTAATCAAACGATTAGAGTCTAGTTCCAATGAGTATTCCCTCACATGTCTTATCAGACATGCGCAAGCTGTAAGTATATTGCAATCCGCTTGGCCAAAGGAACGTCTTCAATGCGTTCGTACTTTCAAATAATAAAAAAAGTAACAATAAAAAGGCAATTAATTTTGTACCGTTATTCGCTGTTCAAAAATGACGAAATCTGTCAACACGTTACCGATCATGGCACACAATACACTGATCGAAAAAGAAACATGCAGATTGGTTTCTATACCCGCGTGTGGCTTTTGCTGTGTCCGTAGATGATTGTAACTTGTCTGGTTGATTCCATTCCCAGTAAAGATGCCTTGATTAGGGAAAGGTATTAAGGGTATTAAATGACGAATGTCATTTAGGCAGTCATAAAATACAAATAGTGTGGAACTGTCATCACCGTGAAGATTACAGACACGCTGTATGTGAAATGGGTACAAATTTTCCATAACGTTCGCCATACAAGTGTTCGCGGAATACTGGTCCGTGCTGAATGTCGCCGTGTTCTGGTAATAGCACTTGGTACCACCATTGCAGCAGTATTGTGCTGTTCCTACACACCCGAATGAAATGGGGCTTGGCAGTATACCTGAAGTGTTCTGAAAACTCTGCTAAACACTCTACGATCACCAACATGACGTGTCCGAAAGCGGCGACGGTATTCATCGACAGAAGCAGGAGCACTAAGATCGCAGAACGCAAATGAATGAAGCGGAGCGTGTGCTGAAACTTCCTGGCAGATTAAAATTGTGTGCCGGAACCGGGATTCAAACCTGGCACCTTTGGCTTTCCCGGGAAAGCGCTCTACCGACTATCCCGGCATGCTTCACGGTCCGTCCTCACAACTCTGTACTTCTGCCAGTACCTCTCCCCCTATTTCCAAACTTCACAGAAGTTCTCCTGCAAACCTTCCACGATTAGCACTCCTGGAAGAAAGGATATGGTGGTGACATGGCTTAGCCATAGACTAAGTGATGTTTCCAGAATGAAATGTTCACTCTGCAGTGAAGTGTGCGCTGATATGAAATTTCCTGGCAGATTAAAATTGTGTGATGGAACCGAGATTAGAACCTTGGACCGTTGCCTTTCGCGGGGATAGCTCAGACGGTAGAGCCCTTGTCACCGAAAGGCAAAGGTCCCAGGTTTGAATAGATTAGATTAGATTAATACTTGTTCCATAGATCATATATACAACATTTCGTTATGATGTGGAACTTGTCAGTTTAGTAAATGTTGTCTACACTTGACAATCAATATCTTAAGGATTTTTTGTTTTTTATTTTTATTTTTTATTTATTTTTATTTTTATCTAAAAATTCTTCTACATTGTAGGAGGAGTTCCATTCACAAATTGCTTTAATTTCTTTTTAAATACTAGTTGGCTATCTGTCAGACTTTTAATGCTACTTGGTAAGTGACCAAAGACTTTTGTGGCAGCGTAATTCACCCCTTTCTGAGGCAAAGTTAGATTTAACCTTGAATAGTGAATATCATCCTTCCTCCTAGTGTTGTAGCTATGCCCACTGCTATTACTTTTGAATTGGGTTGGATTGTTAATAACAAATTTCATGAGTGAATATATATATTGTGAAGCTACAGTGAGGATCCCTAGAATCCTAAATAAATGTCTGCAGGATGCTCTTGGGTGGGCTCCAGCAAATATTCTGATTACACGCTGTTGTGCAATGAATACTTTTTTACTTAATGTTCAATTACCCCAGAATATGATCCCATATGAAAGCAGTGAATGAAAATAGGCGTAGTAAGCTAATTTACTGAGATGTACATCACCAAATTTTGCAATGACTCTGATAGCATTAGTAGCTGAACTCAAACGTTTCAGGAGATCTTCAATATGTTTCTTCCAATTCAGTCCCTCGTCAACCTAAAAATTTTGAATATTCTACCTTAGCTACCGATTTATGATCAAAGTCAAAATTTATTAATGGTGTCATGCCATTTACTGTATGAAACTCTATATACTGGGTTTTATCAAAGTTTAATGAGAGTCCGTTTGTAGAGAACCACTTAATAATTTTCTGGAAGATACCATTTACAATTTCATCAGTTAATTCGTGTTTGTCAGGTGTGATAGCTACACTTGTATCATCAGCAAAAAGTACTAGCTTAGCATCTTCGTGAATGTAGAATGGCAAGTCATTAATACATATTAAGAACAGCAAAGGACCCAAGACCGAACCTTGTGGGACCCCATTTTTGATGACTCTCCAGTTAGAAGAATTAATTGTTTCATCTATATCATGTGAACTGCTTATTTCAACTTTCTGCACTCTTCCAGATAAGTATGACTTAAACCATTTGTGCACTGTCCCGCTGATACCACTATCTAGAAGAATCCCATGATTTACACAATCAAAAGCCTTTGAGAGATCACAAAAAATCCCAACTGGTGATGTCCGGTTATTCAAAATCCCGGTTCCGGCACACAATTTTAATCTGCCTGCAAGTTTCATATCATTCCTGCGCAGCCTTTTTGTTCCGCTGATACGACAGATGGCATTGGGGAAGTCTGAGTCGCTAGCCTTGCTATGTGTACAGCTTGATTTGCTTTGAATCGCGAAAGCTACCCTGCCATTAGTACGAGCGTGGTTTGAACAGGGAACGTCTTTATCAGAGATGGTCCTGCTGGAAGTTTTATTTCTTATCTGAGACGTCACTCATTCATAGGCGGTCCTACATTTTAAAGTGGACGTACATGGTCGAAGTTCAAATCATTTATTGTACTATAATCCATAATAAAGTAACGATGGTAATAGAATGTTGAAATTCTAAGAACCGATAAAAAGGTTTCGTAAAAACAAAATGAAAAATAAATAAACAGTTTTCCTTAAGTACTGAAGGCACCAAGTAAACATGAAGCAGAATGCGAGGCCACGAATTACACGGGAGATACAAGTTGCCAAGGAAACACCACTCAAGGTGCCCGGGACGTATTATTCATTGAGTCTATAAATACTGCATGCGTACTACAGACTACTGAAAGCACGTCGATTCCTCGGGAAAGCTGAAACTCGAAGAAAGACAAAGTTAATCCCCCACGAAGGAATTATAAATTTATACGGATTCCTAAACAGGATTACGTGGGGCTACACGCACAGGAACGGCCTCAAAGGGCGAAGATCCCGTGGATAGTCACGACCAGACTGATAAACTAAGTATTCTGCTATACAGGAACACTGACGTGGCGAGCTAAGTAGCGGCACTCGAAAGGTTTAGTGTCCTTACTCTTTCTTAACATTTAATGCGTCGGCAAGGAGTAAATCGTTAGAAATTCCTTCCTACCGCTGACGAAAACACCGGCACGTAACATTATTTGTCGCAGCCTCCTACGGTTCCGTTCCTACAGTTAATATAAACAAAAACGACGCACGCAAAAAACTGACATTATTTTAACAGACTGGTTTCAAATATTTTATATTTTACATATAAAAACCAACGGAATGTTAATTGGAATCACGCATTCTGAAAGGCACGTCAATTATAAAAGCAATAATTTTTGACCTGACGTATTGTAAGTATGAGTAATTTTTTTACAGTATTTTCTATTTTTTACGTTAGAAACACCAAAGATATATGTTATGTTCCACGTTCCATGAAGTTACTGATTTATTTTTACGTTATATTTATTCACTGGCCTATCTGCCAGCGATCACTTTCAAATTCTATTGTAACGCTATCCTACAATGCGCGAGGCAGGGTTCGAATCCCCCCTCGGGCATGGATGTTTATGTCGTCTTCAGTATATGGTAGTTCCTAAGTAGTAAGTTTAGGGACCGATGAACCCGCAGTTAAGTCCAAACAATTAACAAAAATGTATAATAAACATAAATAAATCATATATTATCAATACTATTTGTAGAAAAAAATCTACATAATTGAATTCTAAATTCAACACATTAACCTGTCGAAACAGTAAACAATTTTAATCAATAAACAAAAAATATTTCTATGTACACTTGCATTTACCTTTCAGCTTATATTACAAATGAATAAACCAAAATCTAAAAAATTTATTTATGGATAAATACGAAAAATTGGGCACACAACTAGGTCTTTAGCGCACTTTATTTCAATATTCTATTTTCACTCATGCAGAAGATACAGTCATGTGAAACTGGATGACCCTTTTTTCAAACACTGTATTATAGTCACATAGCGACACAATGGCAACAGCAAACTAGACGTTTTGCTAAATTGCCAAAAACGTTGCTTGACTGAAACGACGGGTGGAGAAGATTTACAGTCGCGACAGCCAAAAACTCGAATAAAATGATATTCAAGTGCCAGAAAATCGTATGCAGCCGAAAGTGAAAGGCGTGAGGCAGCTGAGAAGAATAATGATGCAGCTGCGGCGAGAGCGGCCGAGGGCACAAAAACAGCCGGCGGTTTTTATAGTTCGCTGCTGTTTACGAATGCGGGCCTCGTTTGTAGCGGCTCCTCTGCTTCGGTGCCAGCTCTCCAAAGAGGTAAATTTTTCCGCTGGTTCCTACGCTATCGCCGGGCGGACATATAATGGCTGTAGTTAACGCACCCGATTACGAGGGACAGAACTGATATCAGGACTTACCAGGCGGCATCAGCAAAGGCCCAACCTTTTTTCTTTTTCTTTTTTTCAGAATTAGGTCACACTAATACGGTAAGTTGCGATGACTGCTCTTCCGACATATTTATGAAAAAAGCTTTTATCTCGTAACTGAGAGCCTTGTCGGCACATGAGGTTGGGGCTTTGAGTTAAACTATACTCTCAGGGTACAAATAACGCACGATTTTAACCGCAGAGGCAATTTCTGGTAAATCCAAGACAGTAAAATGAATGTAAAACTAAACAATAAAATAATTGCATTGTATTTTCCATAACTTTTTTACTTTGCCAATGTAGATTTAGAAACAGCTCCAGCAACAGGGCATCCGCTGTTATCGAAGGACCTCAAATGCGATGGCAACAGACCAGAAACGGCTACCTCTGATTTTGTTAATTGTTATTGCATAAAAAATATATGAGGTAATATCTTCATTGCGAAGTCACATACAAAAGGAATCTGGAAAGGTTTCCAGCTTGCTGACTTCGCAATACAGTCCCGCTGATGAAGCTATGCTTCAAAATGCACGTTGGAAAAATAATAACACTATTCAAAGAGCAGTAGATGTACTTTTTGTTAACTGCGGTCACAAATGTAAGAACGGTTCTTCAGAAATCTGCATTGTATAAGGAACAAAGACCGCTGGTATATGCGCACAATGGTGTTCTGGGCCGGTGACTGTTACTTGCCCTATACGCGCGTCCATAACAATGCACTAGTTGTACTAATCAGGATTAGCAAGGGACAAGCTAGGCAACAATAAAGGTGATAATTAGTGTTCATACAGGCACGAAATCGCGATAACTGAAGACCACTCCGACGTCCACATTTGGACAGTGCTAGTTAGGCCAGAATCAGTTATTTTAATACTCAAACAGCAAAGCTCAGTTACTGTCGCATTTCCAAATCGGTTTCTCTCACTTTCAGTGGTCCAAATCCACCCTCGGCCGTCCAGATTTGGGTTTCCGTGATTTCCCTAAATTACTCCAATCAAATTCCGGGATGGTCCCCTTGAAAGAGCACGCCCCATTTCCTTGCCCATACCTATCAAAATAGTCCGAGCTTGTGCTCCGTTTCTAAGGAGTAAGCTTTCGACGAACCACAATTTCCTTTCTTTTTTTTATCAGATAAACATTTTTCGTTGTCCAGATATTATGGTTTAAAGTCGAGCTAAAAATCAGCACGTGATGATACTCGTACAGACAATGGCCAACTTACGGGTTTACAGTATTTTGTGAGTTAGTTATCATTTCGTCGTTAGCACAGTAGTACCGTGCCAGACAACCAACCCAAAGGTCGCGGGTTCGATTCCCGGTAAGTCCTGGGATTTTTATTCGTCACTTTTCATTTCTGTCACCTTTGGCAATGCTGCTGGTGTGAAAAATGTCGACTACCGTGGTTCTGAATTCACGTTCAACTGTAGGTTTCCTTACAACTGATTGGGTAAGTCAGCTCGATTGTCGGAGGAATGCAACGGCATACCACCTCGAAACAAGACTATGTCTAGTAAAGCATTGTGGTATTCAAACCAATATTCGGATTGTTGACTGCTTTACCTTTACGTAATAACACTGTAATTATCGTAAAGATGGAGATTATTTAGTTTTTCGTCAAAGAAATGTTGGAGGCCTTATTTCCCAACCCCTGTCGACTACGACAGTGAACCACATATGGTAGAATAAAAGTTAGGAACAATAATGAAAAACTCTCCTATGACACCACGACAAAAGGTGAATATGTCCTAGTTCAAACCGGGCGAGGTGGTGCACTGGTAACACACTGGACTCGCATTCGGAAGGATGGTGGTTCAAATCCACCTCCAATCATCCCGATTTAGGTTTTCCATGATTTTTTCTAAATCATTCCAGGCAAATGCCGGGATGGTTCCTTTGAAAGGGCAAGGCCGATTTCCTTCCACATCCTCATCCAAACACTCCGAGCGTAAGCTCCGTCTCTAATGACCACGCTGTCGACGGGACGTTAAACACCAAGCTTCCTTCCTTCCTAGTTCAAAGATGTAAAAGTAGTCAACTAGTTTCTCGACTTACCTGGCAGCTTCAAAAACTTAAAACTCATCCGCGCTTTGTTACAAGATTGCATTCGTAGCAATAAATATTCCTAGGTGGCATGTAATGTCACACTGTATGACATGACATTGGCTTCTTGTATGATATTTATGCTATGTGCTCTGCTGTACGACATGGCGTGACATGGTCGGTATACCTTTACATCTACATCTACATGGGATACTCTGCAAATCACATTTAAGTTCCTGGCAGAAGGTTCATCGAACCACCGTTATAACATTTTGTCTACGATTTCATTCTCAAATAGCGCGCGGGAAGAATGAACACCTGAATCTCTCCGTTCGGTCTCTGATTTCTCGTATTTTATTCTGATGATCATTTCTACCTATTTAAGTGGGAGTCAACAATATATTTTCGCATTCGGAGGAGAATGTTGGCGATTGTAGTTTCGTAAGTAGCCCACGCCGCAGCGATAAGCGCCGTTGTTGTAATGATTCCCATCCCAGATCCTGTATCGTTTCCGTAACGCTGTCTCCCCTGTATCGTGACAACACTGGGCAGCAATACTCCCAAAATGGTCGGACAAGCGTAGTGTATGCAGTTTCTTTAGTAGATCTGTTGCATCTTTTAAGGGTTCTGCCAATAAAACGCAGTCTCTGGTTCGCCTTTCCCACGACATTATCTACGTGTTCTTTCCCATTTAAGTCAGAAGTAATTGTAATTCCTAGGTATTTTGTGGAGTTTACGGCCTTCACATTTGACTGATTTGTCTTGTAAACAAAATTTACCGGATTTCTTTTCGTACTCATGTGGACGACTTCACACTTCTCATTATTTACAAATGCGCGAGGATGTAATGTTTTTGAATCTGCCACATAGATCAAGATGCTAGTCCTTCAGTTTTCCGTCTTTGACTCCGGCCAGGATTATACATACTTTGTTGTGCTGAGATACGAGCTTTTTTCACTCTGGTTACCCATCAACATCTTTTGGATATTGTTAATCTAAGTAACGCCAAAATGCTGTTTCACTTTATAGACGTTAAAAACTGTTTATTATTATAGCATTACTTAGATTAACAATATGTCCTTAAAATACATACACAATGCTGCAGGCCCAAATGAAATTAAAAAAAAAAATCTTTTGGATAATTCTTAATCTTTGATAGCCATCCACAAATCCCCCTTCACTTTCAGAAGGTAGTTAGTGCAGGGTCGTGGCACAATCCCACGCTAATGAATACGGATAGTGATCATTCGTCCAACGCTATCTGCAAGCGAGCCTTCTCCGTGCCCGGAGTTCCGGCGACTTGAGCGGAGTTTGGGAAGTGGCTGCGGTCCCCGGCGGAGTGCAGAGGAACGCTGTCCCAACAAGGCGCGCCCACGCCGCAGTCTCGGCTGCAGCTCCTCGGCTGATTTGCATGTAAATACGAGCCGCGGCAGCCAGCCAGTCCAAGCTATTTATTTCATTAGCCCCGGCGTCCGGGACGCCCTTTGCAGGGATCTGATTGCGCAAAAACAGATCCCCAGTTCCAGAAGGCGCACATTTTCGTTCGCCTATTTACCTCTGCAGACGGTAATCGCCTAACCAAGAAAACACACACACACACACACACACACACACACACACACACAGTTGGATCTCCAAGAACCTTTTTAAGCTATACTATTGTAACTCAACTTGTTTTATGTTTCACACTGTAATTGACATTACGTTTCATATTGTACATGTGCTGCAAAACCGGCGTTCTTCCCTCTTCCAACTATTCACCTGCACGATGCTTGCTGAAGTACCTCCATACCGAAAAAAAGAATACGTTGAATCACGTCATAGCTCTGTAAAAACACACTGGTATGTTGTACACTTACGTCTAAAACTGAAGTCTAAACATGTAACTATTACCTGGTGTTGGAATCTTACTTTTCATTTTACATGTGATAAGCTATTCTTTTTACAAGCTGCTTGGTCTTTTAAAGACATTCTTCATTAATTCTGTTGTGAGCAGTCTACTTCGCAGATTGACTGCATTTCCCAGTATTCTACCAATTGATCTGAGCCTGCAATCTTCTTTAGCTAAGTTTCATCGTAAGTGTTTGTTCCCTGTCATATCTCTACAAATGGTTGCTTCCTCGTATTTTTCTGCTTGGCCATATAGTTGCTAACTTCAGTGGATGAGTAACAAGCTTAGGTAAATGGGCTTTGCGGTACTCCAGAGCAGTCTCAATGGAAATACATTTATTTTGCAGTCATCACTCGAATGTATATTTTAAATATGATGCGTTCGATACAGGCGAAAATAGTATATGAACAGCAATAAAACTGATAATATTCTTCTCCCGTCTGCAGTCAGATAACGTCGTCATCTTGACACTGTATTTACGCATACCAACTGGATGCCATCTTCAGGTGAGCAAGCCGAATACACAGACTCGCCGGAAACAGTGTAAGACAGAAACGGCGGCCCCTTTGTGTACCACAGACTGCCCACCGCACGTGCGCAAAACCAAAGCAGACGTCCTATAGGCGTTAAGGAAATAGTACCGCTTCGGCGAAGAAAATCGGGAAAGATGGTCGAAAACAAGTAGGTACTAGTTGAAAGAGATTGTCTTACTTAAAGGTAAAACCTTGTCTCCTATCAATTTAACATACTGTGTCCCTCATTAAAATAATGTTCTGCATACGCCGAGTTTTCTCAGTCGAAAAAGTCTAAGTCAAGGGAGGCCCTGTCTTTGCTGGTGGCTTATGGACACTTTTAATATAATTTCTTCTTCAACTTTTTGAAATTTTCAAGGATGTATTCCCCGCGAAAAACAAGCAATAGATTTATAGTTGTTTTCTAATGTTTCACATGGTGGTCCAAACGGAAGAGCGCGAGAAATTTGTTGATCAGTGTACTCATTCTATTTAAAAACAACCTTTAGATAGTTCAAGTCTTCATTCAAATATTCTGCATCGGAGATGGCATAAACTCTATTCACCAAAATCCACAAGATCCCCACATGTTAATGTGGCCGATCTCAGCTACGGACAAAATTATCTGAATAATCAATTCCACGTGACCAAACCATAAATAATGTCATCGACGTAACTCCAAATACAGGTAGGCTTACGAAACGCCGTTCCTAGCGCCAAATATTGGCAACTACAGCGGAAAGAGCACTTCTCTTTGCCACTACGTCACTTTGTTAAAAAAAAAAAAAAGAGCATCATTAAAAAGGAAATACGTCGAATTCAGAACATGACGATATAACTTGACTGGTTAATCATTAAATAATTTACTAATGAATAGCAGGGACTCTTCTAGAGGAACCCGGGTAAAAAGGGAAACAACGTCAAAGTTCACAAGCAAGTCTGAAGAACCAAAGCAAACCGACTTCAGTAGCCGAATAAAACGAGACGAATTAGAGATGCGACGTTCACGTTTTCCAACGTAAGGAGTGAAGAAAAGTTAAGTCGCTAAGTACTCTCATTCTATACAGCGTATGAATAGAGTTTCGTCACGACTTCTGTTGTTTATGACGTTATATCTCGTGGACCATGTGTGATATGTGGTTCTTACCCCGTCGGCAATTGTTATCTCATGGTAAGGAATCCGTGTACCAAATTTGGTTAAAATTGATGGATTAGGAGGAAATGTGCGACATTGGCATCTCATGTAGCAGTTTTTCGCGCATCTCGTTGTTTATGAGACGTTATATCTCGTGAACTGTGCGTTCTACTTGATTAGTGGCAGAGCGGTCTGCAGCGCGGCAGTCACAGTCTGCACACACGGACACTCTGCTTTATACAGGGTGAATCACCTAACAGTTGCACCACAAATATTGCGGAAACGGAAAGTGCGATTGATGTGCGGTTTTAACAGAATGGATTGGTAGTCAAGGACTCGTATTGTTAGCCTATAAACAGATTGGAAAAATATCTAAAAGTGTTTTTTATACAAACATACAATTTTTTTAAATTTAACAATGGTTGTTTTATCATGCACGGGAATTTTTGACACCAGCTGTGATCAAAGAATTTTGAATGACATTTTTATCACGTTTAGTTTGGCAGCTACAACCATTCAAAGTTTTCGGGGCGGAGGCTGCGATAGCGTAGCTTAGTGGCCGAGTGGCTAGCTAGCCCTTGGGGCACGGCCCACTGTCTCATGACCACCAGCCAGTCAGCTACGCTGTGCGTAGCCTCCGCCCCCAATAACTTTGAATGGTTGAAGCTGTCAAACTAAACGACGTGGTAAAAATGTCATTCAAAATCCTATGTTCACAGCTGGTGTAAAAAATTCCAGTGCATTGTTCCATTTGAAAAATTGTATGTTTGCATAAAAAATACACTTTCTATGTATTTTTACAATCTGTTTATTGACTAACAATACGAGTCCTTGATTACAAATCCATTCTGTGAAAACCGCACATCAGTCGCACTTTCCGTTTCCGCAATATTTGCGGTGCAGGTGTTAGGTGATTCACCCTATAGATACAGATGGAAAAATCGGAACTCAATTTACGAATCGTCGTCGTATTTTATGTGTCGCAGCCTCGTCGCCGCTTTTGTGTCTCGTTACCGTCGTAGGTGTCGGTGGCCGAGTAGAAAGACCGACACAGGAATAAAGGATGCACGCTTGTGCAGGTAGGAGGTGACCAGCCAGTGGGACAGCAGAAACTATAAATACTAAAGTAAATTAGAACGAGATACATATTTCTTAGAGACTTAGCAATACTTAACTTTTACGTAGCTCAGTACTTCAGAATGCTGATACATAGTTGAGCTAGAGGCCTGCCTAGTGCCTATCCGATAACCAAGTCTTCACTGGTGCCTATCTGATTCCGAAGTGCTAACTGGTTCCTATCTCAGTCCCAAGTGAACGATGTCGTTCAGTGGTGGCCACGAGCGGAGTTGTAGCAGAGGGCGCTCGTGGCTGACGTCGTAAGAACGCCGCGCCTTGCGTGCATGGCGGCGCGCGGCGAAAGTAGGTGGCGCGCACTTTAGACTCGTGCGACACCACAGTATTATTGTTTCCTGCCAAGTCATTAATACACAACACGAAAAAGTATGTAGAAGTATGGTGCGTGACTACTGGTTTGGAGCCTTCGCACACGGCGCTGAGTCAGTGGCAGAGGCCAGCGAGAGCGTGGTGCACGGCGGTGGCCTTTGTGTATTGCAGTTCGGCGTTATGTTCCGCCGGGCGGCTGCGCTGGCTGCCGACGTGTCGGTACGGTACAAGGCCCACATTAGCCACACAGCGGCGCGGCGCTCAGCACCGTGAACACGAGCTGCGTTCTACACAAGCACAGCCCTGCACCTGCCCTCACCACGAGGCTTCACGTTAATGAACAGTAGCAGAGATTACAACTTTTGAATATGGCAAATAGTAGTAAGACGCAATATGTATGAGCGAGGGGGGGGGGGGTGGTTGAAGGATTCCAAGGAGAATAAGTGAACACAAAAGTATCAAAATTGTGAAGCCAGTTTTGTAAGATTGCAGATGATACATGGGCAGCGTATTACTACATCATTCTGATGTGTACAACAAGAATATGTGTGGGTGGCGAGGGGTGAAGCAAAACTAATTTTTTTTCTTCCTCAGAACCGAACATATTCTAGAGGAACCCGGGTAAAAAGGTGATTTGGTGATTTCCAGAGATATACAGAAGAATCGTTAAAATTGCATACAACCGCAAGATAAACAGTGGAGGTTTAAGATATTTCGGTGAGTGTGCATGTTATAAAAGGTGCAAGTCAAGTGAAACGACGCATTTTCATTGGCGGCTGCTAGATTCCAAAATGGCGCGCCTTTGTGGATTCGTCCAGTATGCCGTTTTGCGTAGTTTTCGAGTTCGTAGAAGTTACTGTCAATACTGGTGATTTCCACAAGAACATGCTCGAAGATGATGCTCATAACCACTTTATTTTTGTCGGTGACATCACACGATCGAAATCAAAGGGAGTTTTGCAAACGGAAAAAAAAAATGACCGATTTGTTATTTAAACCTGAAAATCGGAATCCGAACCACTCCAATCGTAAACTCGTACTTTTAAACTATTTTCGTAACAATTACGATTAAATCGTAATGGTTGGAACCTCTGCAGTAGTATTAACTTTCTTCTGCATCTACAGAGCCTAAGCCTTTACTCCGCAAGTCCCCTTACAGTACGTCGTCAACGACACCTCGTGTACCAATGTCCGTATGATAATGGTACGCGGGAAGAACGATTGTTGATAATAACACGAGTGAATTGAAATCTCACTAACGCTACCTTGACTGATTTTTGCCGCGGTGGAGTAGCCGAGCGGTCTAAAGCGTCTCGCTGCGGAGCACGCGGTTGCTCACCGTGGAGGTTCGAGTCCTCCCTGGGTGTAAGTAGGTGTACGGACTGATGACCACGCAGTTTGGTCCGATAGATTTACAAACATTTTGAACAGATTTTTTGTGATATGTGCACAGGTCATGATAAATGCAGTGACTCTTCTAGGAACTTACGGTCTCACAATCTTAAACCACAAATCGCACTGGATGCTTACGAGGTCTGACTCTGGAGTTGGATGAAGATCTCTGAAGTATTAAAACGCCAAGATCGCAAATATTGACATATTTTTCCTGACGACCGGTTTCGATACACTTAGGGTATCATCATCTGGTGACTTGTGTCCTATGTTTTCGTCTTGTGAAGGCGCATGACATTGAAATGGTAAGTCAATCATAAAACATTTAACTTTGACCAATGCTACTTCACATATAACACGGTTAAAATACTTAAAACATAACACAATGGAGAACGTGTGCGTGTTCGCGCATGTCTTTCTATTTATCCCAAGCATGTTCAATTAGATTTATATCATGGGAACATGCAGGCCAATACAATCGTGCAATACTGGCACAAGTAATGAAAAGATTGACGATGCCTCCACGTTGGACTCGGTAGTTACCGTCCACATGAAGTAGAATTGTAACATGAAATTCTGATGAAACAGTAGAGAGATGGAGAATATTATCACTGCATTGTGCAGCTCCTTGATGGGCAACAATAGAGCCGGAAAACACGGTATTACAGCCGTCCAGAACATCACTCATTAGCCCCCTTGCTGTACTAGATTCACGGTAAGCCTCTTACAAACACTAACTGGTTCCCTCCAATAGTCGTAGAGCATGTCATTTCAGACACATGCGGCATTCCTCCGTGCAGAGACGTTTGTGGAAGTTTTCCATAGTCCAAACTTGGTGATTTTGGGCCCACCAGTACCGTGCAGCACGGTCTATTGGTTTATGGGCCTGGCCTCTCCGTACCCGCCTAGAAGTTGTGAAGTCTGTTTGGTACAATCTGGTTTAACACTTGCCTCCCACTGGCCCTCAGAAAGACATTTTGTATCATGGTAGTCTCGTCGGGGTTGATTCGGGGAGAAGTCGCAATACCTGTCGTCTGATGCGGTTGTTGTGCTAGAGGAGAGGAAGCCAACTTCAGGCGGTGTGACGTGTGAGCAGGAAGAGCAAGCTGTCAATCCGTGTGGCGTCAGGCGAGAGCTAGAAAGGGAGTAAGAAAGGGTTGTAGCCTTTCTTCAATGAAATTCAATTTGTTCATTGAGCAAGCTATAAAAGAAAGCAAGGAGAAATTTGGAGCTGGCAGCAGTGGCCGAGGGGACTGCGGCGCGACAGTCACGGTCTGCACGGCCACTACGGTCGGGGGTTGGAATCCCCCCTCTGGCATGGATATTTGTGCCGTCGTTAGTATTAGCTAGTTTGTAAGTAGTTTTTAAGTGTAGGGACTGATGACCCCGTAGTTAAGTCCCATAAGCTATACAAACATTTGAATTTTGAGAAATTTGGAGAAGGAATTAATGTTCAGGGTGAAGAATTAAAAACATTGCGTTTTGCCGACGACATAGTAATTCTGTCAGAGGCAGCAAAGGACCTGGGAGAGCAGCTGAACGGAATGGACAGTGTGCTGAAAGGTGCATATAAGATGAAGATTAACAAGAGCAAAACAAGGGTAATGGAGTGCAGTCTAAGAAAATCAGGTGATGCTCAAGGAATTAAGTTACGTAACGAAACAATAAAGGAGGTAGATGAGTGTTGTTGGCAGTAACATAACACACAATACAGAGGATATAAAATGCAGAATGGCAATGGGTAGAAAAGCATTCTTGAAAAAGAGAAATTTGTTAACATTGAATATTGATTTAAGCCTAAGGAAGTCCTTTCTGAAGAGTGAAACATGGAACACTGAACAGTGCGGACAGGAAGAGGATAGAGGATTTTGAAATGTGGTGCTACAGAAGAATGCTGAAGATTTAGTGGGTGGATCGCGTAACTAATGAGGAGGTACTGAACAGAATTGGGGTAGAAAAGGAATTTCTGGCCTACCTTGGCTAAAAGAAGGGATCGATTGGTAGGACACATTGTTAGACATCAAGGAATTGTGAATTTAGCATTGGAGGGAAGTGTGTATGGTAAAAACCGCCGAGGAAGACCAAGAGATGTATACAGTAAGCAGATTCAGACAGATGTAGGTTGCCGTTCTTGTGTGTAGTTGAAGAGGGTGCTCAGGATAGGGTATTGTGGAGAGCTGCATCAAACCAGACTGAAGACCACAACAACAAAAACAACAACAACAACAACAACAACAACGTCCTTACCTCATCAATATGGCGGCCATTCACCTTTGTAAGCGACCATTCACCTTGTAAGATATCTTGAAAGTTCTTGTTGACAAGCAACAAGCCATGTGACATTGGAGAATGTGTGGTGTCGCGTAAGTACAAAGTGCGCGCCACCTACTTTGGCCGCGCGCCGCCATGCACGCACGCGGCATTCTTACGACGTCAGCCACGAACGCCCTCTGCTGCAACTCCGCTCGTGGCCACCACTGAACGACATCGTTCACTTGGGACTGAGATAGGAACCAGCTAACACTTCGGAATCAGATAGGCACGAGTGAAGACTTGGCTATCGGATAGGCACTAGGCAGGCCTCTATCTAATCTATGTATCAGCCTTCTGCAGTCAAGAACTATATAAAAGTTAAGTATTACTAAGTCTATATGAAATATATACCTCGTTCTAATTTACTCTAGTGTGTCTAGTTTCTGCTGTCCCACTGGCTGCTCACCTTCGTACCTGCACAAGCGTGCATCCTTTATTCCTGTGTCGGTCTCATTCTACTCGGCCACGGACTCCTACGACGGAAACGAGACACAAAAGTGGCGACGAGGCTGGGACACAAAATAATGTCCAAACAATGTGTACAAACGGCCTCCACTGTGAATGAATGTGCGAATGCTTTGCATTGTGCCACTCCAAAAAGCAGTAAGTTCTAATGATAAAGCTGGCGCGCGCACACGTGGAGGTAAAGCAGTGCAGTGGCGATGACGCCGGGCGACACGCGACGACCGCCAGCACCGCGCGGCGCAGCGGGGGCAACGGCGGCGGCGGTGCGGTAGGTCAGGCGTGCTGGGCGCGGCGCGCACCAGTTTGCGAAACCACCGGCCGCTGCCAGCCGCCACCGCCACCGCCGGCGCCGGCGCCGGCCCTGCCTGTCGTCCGCGCCCAGCACGTCGCGCGCAGCTTCCCAAACTGTGGGGCGCGCCATCCGTCCAGGTCTATCGCCAGGCGACTGCAAATCATCTCACCGACAGACAAAAGGTGGAAGCATGTCCTATACGACTTTCTATATCAAATGTGGAGAATGGAAAAGCTGGTGGAAGCTGACCTCGGGGAAGATCAGTTTGGATTCAGGAGGAACGCAGGAACCCGGGAGGCAATACTCACTTTACGTCTTTTCCTAGAAGATAGATTAAGGAAAGGCAAACCTACATTTTAGCTTTTGTAGATTTGGAGTAAGCGTTTGACAATGTTGACACTCTTTCAAATTCTGAAGTCAGCAGAGGTAAAATACAGGGAAAGGAGAGTTATTTACAACTTGTACAAAAGTCAGACCGCAGTTATTAGACTCGAAGGGCATGAAAGGGAAGCATCAGTTGGGAAGGGAGTAAGACAGGGTTGTAGCCTTTCTCCGATGTTATTCAATTTGTACATTGAGCAGGCGGTGAAGGAAAACAAGGAAAATTTTGGAATAGGGATTAAAGTTCAGGGGGAAGAAATAAAAACATTGCGTTTTGCTGATGACATTGTAATTCTGTCAGAGACAGCGAACGACCTGGAAGAGCAGTTGAATGGAATGGACAGTGTGTTGAAGAGAGCGTATAAAATGAACATTAACAAGAGCAAAACAAAAATAATGGAATGCAGTTTTAGAAAATCAGGCGATGCTGAAGGAATTAGATTAGGTAACGAAACAATGAAGGTGGTAGATGAGTTTTGTTACTTGGGTAGTAAAATAACACGCGATGGTCGCAGTACACAGGATATAAAATGCAGACTGGCAATGGGAAGAAAAACATTTTTGAAAAAGAGAAATTTCCTAACATCGAATATTAATTTAAGTGTAAGGAAGTCTTTTCTGAAGGCATTTGTGTGGAGTGTTGCCTTGTACGGGAGTGAAACATGGACGATAAGCAGTGCAGACAGGAAGAGAATAGAGGCTTTTGAAATGTGGTGTTACAGAAGAATGCTGAAGATTAGGTGGGTAGATCACATAACTAATGAAGAGGTACTGAACAGAATTGGCGAGAAAAGGAATTTTTGGCATACCCTGACTAAAAGAAGGGATCGCTTGGTAGGACACATTCTTAGACATCGAGGAATCGTAAATTTAGCATTGGAGGGAAGTGTGTGGGGTAAAAATCCCAGAGGGAGGCCAAGAGATGCGTATAGTAAGCAGTTTCAAGTGGATGTGGGTTGCCGTTCTTATGAGGAGATGAAAAGGCTTGCTCAGGTTAGAGTAGGGTGAAGAGCTGCATCAAACCAGTCTCCGGACTGAAGACCATGACAACAACACATATCAAATGTTGCAAAAAAAGCCAAAGTTGCATAAAATGTCATTATTTTATTGACGACGAGTTTCGGTCTGGCCTGAGAGGCAGGAAGTCCTAAGAGGCAGGAAACTCCTGTGTTTCAAAGGCCACAATAGATTCACATACAGGGTGTCCAGAAAAGGGTTCCCTGATTTCAAAATTAAGTATCTCGAAACCACAGATCGATAGAGGAATGCAGTGAACGATATGTTTATTGTGAAAGCTGTAAGAAGTTTATACCGCAGTTTGAAATAATAGTTACAAAAGCTGCTAACAGATTGCGCTGTACGCTGTACAGCATATATCAGCGTACATAAGTGAAATAATCGTATGAAAACACTCTTTGCAAACAATCACATCACAATGTTTTCAAAATGTTCACCATTGGCACTACAGAGGTGGCGCAAACGAAGAATGACATTCCCATCACATTTCGTAGTGTCTCCACCGAAATGGATTCACATGCCACAGAGATCGCCGATTCAACCTCGTCCAGCGTGGCGGGATGCTTCGGGTAGACCATGACTTTCACTGTTCCCCACAAGACTGGCAGAGAGTCAAATTTGGCGAATATGGAGGCCAACCCATGCCTGCACCGGTAAATTTGGGATATTCCAAATCAATGACTCGATTCCCGAAGTATTCCTCAAGAAAGCGAAACACTTGATCGGTCCGATGTGGTCGGGCTCCATCTTGCATAAACCATTCAGTACCTGGTCGATCCTCTAACGCTTGCTGTGTGGCGACAAATTGTTCCAAAATTGCAACGTAACGTGCACCAGTGACCGTTTCTCGAATGAAAAAAGGGCCAATAATGCCTCTGCTGAATACTGCAGCCAGCGAAGTAACTTTAGGAGAATACAGGGGTTTCACTTCACACCAATAAGGCTTTTCGGAACCCCAAAATTGCCAGTTCTGCTTATTCACGTATCCATTCAGGTGGAAGGGTGCTTCATCTGTAAACCAGATGCAGCCAACATCAAATCCTTCACTATCAATCATTGTGAGCATCTGATTAGCAAAGGCAACCCTTTGTTGCACAGCTCGTACGGGTATGGCCTGGTGCGTTTGAATTTTGAATGGAAACATGTATGGGCTCTTTCTCAGTATTTTCTGCGTGCTGGAACGCTTAAAAAACCAGTCTCAGATGCAATTCTATGGACGGATGATATTGGATTTCGCTAAATAATTCCAGAAACTGTGGCGATATTTTCAGGCGTAACTGCTGTTTGCTTGCGGCCAACATGCCCAGCTATATCATCAGTTACGCTGCCTGTTCGTTGAAATTTTGCGAAGAGCGTACGAATAGTTTTCGCATCTGGTCCTTTTGGAACATTAAATCGTGCTTGAAAACTTCGCCTTGTTGCCGTAGGACTCTCTTCTAACCTGTGGTACTCTAACACCAGAAAAAAGCATTGTTCAATGGAGTGCAGGGTTTTAATCTCTTCCTTCGGTACGCTAACCTCCATTCACGTTTCAGTAGTGGAACTGATAGCTCTGGGCTTCGGATCACTATTTATACTACGCATTACGTATGGCGATTACAGCGCCATCTGTTAGCAGCTTTTGTAACTATTATTTCAAACTGCTGTATAAACTTCTTACAGCTTTCACCATAAACATACCGTTTACTGCATTCCTCTATCGATCTTTGTCTTCGAGATATTTAATTTTGAAATCAGGGATTCCTTTTTCTGGACACTCTGTAGTATGACCATTTTTTGATTACGAATAGAATGCTCATAATACCAAGTCAGTGACACCTTCAACACACAAGAAGGAAAATCATTAAATTTACAGAACGTCAGGCATTAACTATCATCGTGATTTATCTAATCAAGAAGTATTTCGGCAGAGTGAGCTACACACCAAAATTATTTTTATCACATAACAAACAACAAAACATTGTACAAAACTATAACGTTAAGACGAAATCATAATTATTTAGCCCATATTTTAATATACACGTGAAGAAGTTACAGTATATTAGCTGGATATATTTCACCACTTCACCCCCACGTTCCACCCCCTCCCACTTTCTATAAATTTTACATACGTCATGAACTTTGTATGTGTTATGACCTCGTCGCCTTTTGTTTTCCCGTTCTAGTTGTCAATGAGGGAAATGGTGCAGGAATCTTTTGACATCTAAAACATTGATATAGTAGTATTACAAGATATTTATTGACTGATATTTAATATACTCAACTTTAGAACATAAGTCTGTTTCTTCTCTCTTATTGCTTCTCGTGGCGTCGTCCGTATGATACTAGCTGCGCTAAGACCTAATGACAGCTAAGTTCGTAGCCGCGTTCTAACTTAGTACTGTCCTATTTCTGTCTTCGTAGCTGACTAGTAACTGCCTAGTAACTGTCCGAGCTCTGACTATTAACTTCCGGTCGTCCAGATGTATGTTGGCCTAGATATAGCCGCTTGTAGAGGGCGCGCATCTTCGGTTACTCCCTCCAGGATGCGCGGCGTCTGCTTGCGATTCGCTTTCGGTCGATCGCTGCCTTCTACACGATCGTGCTTCTACGTCTGGCGTGTGGCGCTGACTTTACGCTACAACAGTTTGGTACTATACTAAAGTATCAAACGCTCTGTCAGATCGGTAAGGCTGTGCAGATATGTATTCAATGATTAAAGACAAACAGTTAATTATGGATAGTCCTCCATACTACCCCCCTCCCCCTTCGTACACCTACAGAAACACCTTAATGAGTCAGTTAACGAATATTATAGTAAAACTAGCTGACCCGTGCGAATAATTCGCACTTTATCCAGAACAATCAAAGAAAAGGCAGATGCAAGTACATATGTATGAAAGATAAAAATAATATAGCACGCACTGTAAAGTAGCGGGGAATTAAAAGTTAAATAAATTATTATAAGTAATACCTAGATGGTGAACGTTGAGGTAATTCAGTTCATTAGCGCAGTACGCAAAGCTTGCTTGAACAAAGTGAACAGTTCCAACAGCCGTTGTGCATCGACGTGTGAAACAGAAATCTCGTGATAAAACTACGCTTGCGTAAACAATCTGAACAACGGCAAGAGCTGTCGTGCAAAAGGAAGTTATTTATGTATTTTTCGTATTTACTTCAACGAGTTTACCGAAATCTAGTAATAAATTATGCTGCACAACGACGTGTATAACCGAAATCGTGTAATAAAACTATGCTTGCACCAAAGAAGGTCTTTGGCTTGCATAAGAGTCTAAACAACTGCAGGAGTTGTCGTTCACGTTAGTTAAACAGATTGTCAATAGAGGGCACCTTCTACATTGCTTTTATACCAACCGCGCAAACTAATTTGATAGTCAGCGCGGTGGCTGATGGGAGGAGCGTAAATACATGTTCCAATTTACGATCGGTCGCCGGGTATCAACTTAAAGATTGTACGAAAAACATAATTTTTATTCAAAATGAAGTTTTGTTATGAAAACAATAACTTTGAACTATCTGTGTATTTTTCGTCATTAATGGAGATCGAAACCTTGAAAATGACACGTCAATTAGAAATTTTGGACAAGTCATACCGAAGATATAGCGTACCCACAAAGAAAAAAAAATCGATGAGAAATAATATATATGATGTTTAATTCAGTTGCGCCTCGGTTGCACAGTGGTGGAGTGCCAGACTACAAATCCAAATGTCGCGGGTTCGTTCCCCGCCAGGTCCTAGGATTTTTATCTGTCATTTTCCACTTCTTTCACCTCTGGCAGTACTGCCCATGTGAAAAATATCGAGTAGCATCGTGGTTCGGAACCCACGTTAAACTGTAGGTCTCCCCCCCCCCCCCCCCATAACTGGCTGGGTAAGTCAGTTCGAATGTCGGAGGAAGGCAATGGCATACCACCTCCAAACAGGACCATGCCTAGTAAAGCACTGTGGTGTTCAAACCAATCTCCGGATTGTTGACTGCTTTACCTTAATTCAGTTAGTTGTTGTATTGTAAGCTACACCTTTGTAAATGTTATGGCAATATGCCGTTTGAAAATATATGTTAAATTCCTAGAGGTACACGTCATCCGTGATGTGATTAGCAACAAAATGGATATGTTCTGCCGGCATTCAAGAGCCCCTGAAAGGCCGAAAGCCCAACGTACACCGAAGAGTTCCGGGCAACTTGCACGCCCGGCGAACTGGAGGTAAAAAAACTGGAAAACATCACCTACGTTACGCGCGCCTCTTCCTGCAGTTGGCTCCAGCGCACTGCACACCGCCATGTTCCTACGACAAGTTGTCATTGGTGGGTAGCCTTTAATTAAGGCCACACCGGCATGCATCACGCACTATTCTTCCGATCAGGAACGCCTCACAAACAGGATGACTCCAGCCTTAAGACGACGACGGACAGGAGAGGCTACACCAGAGGGAAGTTAAGCTTCTCGGCCGTAAGACGCGGACTTGTCATTCATGCACGTACTGATGGTAAACCTTTTCGTACTTTGTAAAGTACCGTGTACTTAGTAAAAATGTTGAACTGAGAAAAAAACGTATTTGAAGACTGGCCACTGCTCACTCCAGATCACAAGTAATACTTCTTCACGGGCTAAATAATTATAAAATGTTTTTCGTTTTGACGTTACAATTTTGTACAAGTTTTCATTTTGTTGTATATTATGAAATAAGAATAATTTTTGTATGTAGCACCCTCTGCCCAAATCCTTCCCGATTCGGTAATATACGATGATACTGTTACTTGATGCTTGGCGTTGTGGAGATTAATACCATTTTTCTGTATATTTGGTGATATACCTTCTTGTATGTTGAACACTGACTTGGTACGTACATATCACATTTGTATTATGAAAAATTATTTTAGTCTTTGAAACACGTGACTTTTCTGTCTCTTACGACTTGAGAACGGACTGAGGCTAGCCTGAAACAAGTTGTCAATAAAATACCAACATTTTAAACAACCTTGGCTGTTTTGAAATATTTAATATAAATAATAAACAAATTGCTGTTCCTAAACAAACCAGTATGCTTGAGTTTCATTTTATAACAGTTATCGGTTTTGCAATATTATTTTACACACATAAAGAAAAGTAACAATCAACCTGCACCACTTTTTTCTTTTGAATGATAACAGATATGGACTAACGCCTCAAGTTTAAAGTTTTTATGAACTAATACTTTCACTATCAATAAAATTCTTCTGGGGATGATACCGCGTCGTCATTCTGTAAACTGTACCGACGTTTCGGCCACTATTGCAGGCCAGTCAGTCACACAGACCCTGATAAAGGCCGCCTGCAACAGTGGCCGAAACGTCGGTACAGTTTACAAAATGACGACGCGGTATCATACCCGGAAGAATTTTATTGATAGTGACAACTGCCACGGAAGCCTACGTTTGCAATTAATATTTTCCCGTTAGGCCCAGTGAAATATCCTTTTTGTCTAGTTGTATCATTTAAGTAAATTCTTTTCAAGAATTCCGTTTGTAAAGGACAACCATAAGTAGTTAAAACTATCGGCAACTGAGGAAGGCTCCTTGATGAAACTATCATGTGATTCTTCTTTCACGAACTTTTTTAATTACTCAAGCCAATACTCATTTTTAATCACCAATGTGAAGGTATCAAATGCTTGCAAATACAGCTGTCAAGGAATCATTGTCATTCACAACTACATACTTATACTAAACAATAAAATGTGTAGAAACTACTTTACGTCTAAAACCAAGAAGCTTCAATTTAGATTTTTTTTTTTTCAAACAGTAGTGGTTTACGTACTGGTAGGGTAGGATTTATTGTTACTTTTTCCAGTGTCGCAAAAGTGAAATTTTATTCTTGTGGCTAATACGTAGCATCTTGCGTACCCATTTTTCCCTTGTTCTCGTGTCACGCCAGACAGCTTCCATGTGATTCTTCAATTAACAAGCTCGAGCCTGTCCGAACATCGTTTTCCCAGCCACAATAAATTAATAGTTTAGGATTCTACCACTGTCGAGGGGGAACAGGGGACAGAAGTGTTTACAAGTCGACCGCTGCACTTGTGACATATCTGTTTGCCACCTCAAGTTTTGACAATGGAAAGAAGTTTCTTCATATTGCTGGATTTCGGTATTTCTCCTAGATATTGCAGGTAAACCTTTCAATTTATTCTCTTGAATAATACGGTTTAATGTGAATTTTAATGGCTAAACCGATTCATTTAGATGTTTGGTTAAAATTGTTGTAGCCGGCCGCGGTGGCCGCGGGGACTGCTGCGCTCCAGTCACGGTCTGCATGGCCACTACGGTCGGGGGTGGATATTTGTGCCGTCCTAGTTCGTAAGTAGTTCATAAGTAGTTTGTAAGTTTAGGGACTGATGACCCCCGTAGTTAAGTCCCATAAGCTTAACAAACATTTGAACATTTTTTTTTAAATTGTTGTAATTAATCTCACAGTCTGCGTGTATTAGAAGAAACACTTATCAACTTGCAGATTCCTAGAGGACAATGAGAAAGGTAAATCAAAGAAATTGCATTCCTAAAATGATAAAAGTATTGATACAGTTAAAAAGCGCAGAGTTGAAAGGAAGGCAGTAAAAAGAACAATAACAAGATTTTTAAATACTCTTACCTATAATTTTGGGTAGAGGTGTTAAAGTAAGTCAGTTTAGTATTGTTCTGCTATGGAACTTAGTTCTTTCGGGTCGTAGGCAATGACTTGTAGTTAATGACCATACAGCTGTCAGAAAAAATGAACAATGAAAGTCTTCCAAAGATGAAAATTGAGGGGAAAAGGGATTGCACTTTTTCTCAGAGAGAAAAAAAAATCTGTTAGAGATGAAATCTACAGACGTCTTCAATAGAAGGGCACTTTGGTTCACCTAATAAAACAAAGACAAGGTTTATATTATAACCTTCTGGGAGATATTATACATACTTTGCAAAGAGGTCATGCTTTCTCTGAGTTAATTTTTCTTCTAATTTTTAAAGTATTATTTTATTCAGTTCGAATGTCGGAGTAAGGCAACGGCATACCACCTAAAAAACAGGACCATGCCTAGTAAAGCACTGTGGTGTTCAAACCAATCTTAGGATTGTTTACTGCTTTACCTTTACTTGTAATCAATGTATGCAGGATTCTGAAGATGGCCCAGGCCGAAACGCGTTAAATAAAGTCATGTATTAACCACTTCATGACTTTAATCAATACAGCGACCTATGCAGCCTATTGCAGACTTTATTTACTATTAATCATGGTCGCCTGCCTCCTCCGTGACTTTATGTCACAACCATGTGTCTATTATTATGTTTTTCCTATTTCACTTATTAATTAGTAGAGTCAAATCAGATTGCTTTGGTAAGTATTCTTCTGAACTGTGGAGCTTTTCGTAATCGTTCCTTTTTACGAGTTTCCTAGAGGGTGAAAGAAGTCTTCTTCAAATCAAGTATTTTTAAACACATTGGACCAAACTGCTATGGGTCATCAGTTCCTAGACTTGCAAACTATTTACACTAAGGACTACACACACACACACACACACACACACACACACACACACACATCCATGCCCGAGCACTCCCATGTTCAGCGTTGTTCCGTTCTTTTTCGAAAAGTTTCGCAATAATCTTAATCTTTAGCGGCCACTGTAAGCATACAATACTAGCAGTGAGAGATCAATGATCACTGGTGTAGTAGATTCTTTCGACTTTTGTGACGCTGTAGAACTCTAACTTCCGGCGAGATAGGACGCCCCAGGTGGTAGCATGAAGCCTTAGACCAACTGACCACAAGTCTTGTCAGTTGTTGATGTCCTTGGGTTCTTTAGTTGAAAGACTGCTTTCTCACTTCAATCTGCCCATCTAATCCTTAGAATTCTTCTGTAGTACAATACAAAACCTCCCGTCTTTTCTTATGTGGACTGTATACTCTCCAATTTTCACTTACCTACAAAGCTGTACATCAGGAAATTACCTTCAGAAGATACGCTAGCCATTCCGTTCAACCAATCTTACAGGCCTTTTGCCGCCCTGACAATCACAGCGTCGTTGGCAAATCTCTTTATTCCTTCTCTTCGGACTTTCATTGCATTTCTCGTTCCTTTACTTCTTGCTGAATGTACAGGCTGCATAATAAGAGGGGTACATTACAACAATATCTCCCTTCGTTCATAACTAGTGTGCTAAATTTCTCATATGGTTAAGAGTCTTACAACTCTGTAGTTGTAAGACTCTTAACCTGTTTCTTTATTATTTATCTTTCACTCCTTGTATAGTTTATCTGTCATTACTACCAAAAGCTATGTTAGCGTTCCAAAAATAATATGCATTAAGCTGTTCAGTGAACTAACGAGTAGACTCCACTGATAGTAAATGATTGATTTTTTGAAAAAAGTCTCGACTTCCGCTATCCGCCCAATTCGAGACAGGTGATCATATGAATATCGAACCATAAGATATTCCAAACCCACATACTGATTAAGAGCCCAATATTGATTAGGAGCCAAATTCTAATTAGACGTTCTAGCGACCTCGATGTCGAGAGGACATTTAACTCAAACGTTACTCTCTATCATCGATCATTCGATGGAGGTGGAAAACTACGTAGAACCATAAATTATGCACGTGACTCTGCAGTGAGGTTTCCGAGGCAGATTAAACTGCTAGTTGCTTTGTTCAATATTCTTTAGTATTGTTCCTATTACGTCTACACGCCGCCAACTTGCGTATTGTTTAGCGACCTACTTCAATAGTTCCAACTGAATTTCTATTTGCTATTGTGAACGGGTATTAATCATCATGATAGTTCTGCTTCTATTCATCCGGGCGCCTAGAGAACATTAGTACAGCCACTCACAGGCGGGGTGTTCATAATACCGCAAAATCGAGTCAGCTCTCACAATCAATAGGAAATTTCAATTACGAAATTAACAAAGAGCCCGTTACATTGACAATAAAGAAGATGCCAAGAACAAACTAAAAGCTGCGTCTCCCACGAATGTTATTGGGCTAAACGTGCACTGGTAGACAGTACCAGTCTCAAATAATAACAAATGAGATTACTTATTCATGTTTTCGTGCTACAATCCTTTGGACGTCTCTCGGAGTATGATAAAGTGGATACGATAAATAAACAGAAGCTACCTTTCATTTCAAGGCTGGTAGTGCACTATGGGTGTCAAAGGAAAATATCTGGGTGGGTGGCAGCAGATTTATTAAAAGGTCGTCATTTATTCTGCAGTTTAATCTCGAATTCGTTCATCTCATTACAATTTATGTGATGTTGTACAGTCTTATTCAAGATACAGTATATGGCAAAACGTACATAAAATTTCATACTTAGAATTATTATCTCACGTGACGAATATTGATCGACCCCAAATATATTACCCTCCAATGAATTCAATCCCCACCAGCTATCATATGCAAATGAAATAACTGTGCAGCTTGAACGAGGCACGGTTAATTATGGATACATGTAACGAAGTAAACGTAAACCATTCTGCTTTGGAGATCAATTTTCGACGTCACTCATAACAGCACTTTTATCTCATCTTGGCGCTGTTGTTAGGATTCTGCCTTCCAAAAACTACTGCAAATCTATCTCTGGTATGAATAATTTTAGTTTGCCAAATCAAATGTTCAAATGTTCGTAAAGTCTATGGGACTTAACTACGGGGTCATCAGTCCCTAAACTTACAAACTACTTACGAACTAGGACGGCACAAATATCGAAGCCCGAGGGGGGATTCGAACCCCCGACCGTATTGGGCGTGCAGACCGTGACTGGAGCGCCTTAGTCTCCTCGCCCACCGCGGCCGGCTTTAGTTTGCCCCGATTTCTGAGTGGAGCTTCAATTATGATGAATTGCAGACATTTTCTAGTTTTTGTTTTGTTTTCGTTTTTATTTCTCCGAAACTAAGCAATCAATCGATTAGGCCAAGCTTAAAAAAGTATAGAGAATTTTTCACTTTTCCGTAAAACACTGTTCGTCGCTATAAAACGTACAGCATATGAGAACTGGCCAGTTTGAAGCGAAAATTTTATGGGAGAAAAGTTATAGAGCATAAAACTGTGCTTTTAAGAAGTCAGTGGAAAACCTTGCTGGAAGTAATTATATATTTATATTGCTACGGACAAATATTAACTTTCTACTTTCAATTCCGCGGATTTTTCTAATGCTCTTTTTTTTTACGTTTATTTCTTTTTCGAAGGGAACATAATACGTAATCTAAACGTTATCAAGATAGTTTTTAAAACTATCAAACTAGCAGAATTATATCAGAATAAGCGTGTCGCTTCAGGTTTCAACTTTACTATCACATCAGAAACAGTGGACCTACGGATGTTTAGAAGCGATGAAATCTCGCGTACAGAAGTATGACACAATTGACACCCAATCACCTGACCTCGTTCGAAGTTCGAAGCGCCCCATTCCGATGTCTGATAATGTGCAATGAGTATTGAGGTATGGAGTACAGTGTACCTGGCAGTAATGGCAGCACAACGCACCTAACATAAAAAAGTATATTTTTGGGTCTGGCCGGATACTTTTGATCACATAGCGTATGTGAGCTGTAAGAAGACCAACATAGTCGCCGCATCTCAATCCTCCTCCTTCCTATTCCCTCAACTCGCTTTGAAAGGGAAGATATTTGACGACATTTCTGACACCCAACAAAACGTGACGAGGCTTTTGAACATCATCCCGAAGGAAGACTATGTGCAAAGTTTCCAGGACATGTGTAGCCGACCTGAGCGGTACATAGTTATCGGAGGTGAGTAGTTCGAAAGGCAGTAGGGTAAAAGTAGTTCATAGTGCGTCTATACTCCGTTCACCGAAACTAGAGACGTACTGTAAACACGGCAAGGCGCGTGACCACAGCGCTGCCGTCGAGGGGTGTACAACGCAGGGGCGCTGGAGTCATCGTGGCTGTCTCCATTGCAGGCGTGAGCTCGTTACTGCGTGCTGTACAGCGGCGATTTGAGGATCTCTCATCTTTAAAGACGCTTCGTTGATTATTATATTATGTATAATCATATTAAAACAATGCGGAAGTGTAACTGAGAATGTTACTTCTCTGACCACTTAAAAAACACAATGTCTAAGACAGGAGGCGGCGTTATCCTCGAACCATTGAACGATTGAGAGATGAAGGAAGATCCATTTACTATTTGGACGAGACGTTGGGGGATGCAGGACATGCCTGAAGTCATGTCTGGTTAGATGACACTGTAATGTCCTCAAAACAAATGTTTCCATCCCGATTTTCCACCGGAAGCAAGTGCCTATCAGGTAAAGGGAAACGTCTGATTATCTCAGACAATGGCAGCAAAGCAGGGTTCGTTGAAGGGTGTTTGTGAACTTTAGAATCCAAGAAAAGTGGAGAGTATCATGAGCACATGTGCATCCAAACCTTCGAGAAGTGGTTTCAAGGTATTGTTCCTCGGCTTCAGGAAACCGCAATTGATAACGCCCGTAGCATTCTCGTAGAAAAAGTTCCCAAATTACAATAAGCAGTAAATATCAGAGTGGCTAAAATCTAAAAAAATCGACGGTATGTTCAAGAAAAAACTTTTAGATATAGTTAAAAATCACAGAACAGCGCACAACGAATACGTGACAGAAAATTTGGTGAAGAATGCAGGGAAAACTGTTCTTAGCATTCCTCCGTACCTCTGTGACATCGAGTTAGTGTGGGCCAGAATCAAAGGCTACTTGCAGCGGAAAACATAACATACATAATTCTGGAAGTTGAACTGCAAGAAGAAGCAGTAAGAATAGTGACTGCAGAAGATTGGAACAACTGCGTCTTCCGAGTCCTAGGAAAAAGCTGAAAAATGTGGAAATTATAGACGAGAGAGGAGCGGTATGTTATAAACCTCAATCAGAACAGTACACGTTCGACATATTGAACCTTGTTTCGCCGTCCTTTAACATTATTACTGGTATTGTTATTAAAAATTGTGTTAATGGAGCGTTTTGTTAGTAACCTGAATGAAAATAAAACTGCTTCGACAGAATGAACTCAGTTTAATCGTACTATTAACATTATTGTAACTGGCTTTGAATACTCAATGCCGTCTGCGTGTTTTTATTTTCTTACTGTTTATTTCGTTACATTGTTGCCCAGATTTCTCACGGTCCGCTGTGACTTCAGCTCAGCAGCCGGCGAACGCCGCCAGCTGCAAAGCGTGCGCCAAGGATTTTGCACACCCCTAAAAATGTTGAAATGTTTGTATAGTCTATGGGACTTAACTACGGGGTCATCAGTCCCTAAACTTACAAACTACTTACAAACTAGCTAATACTAAGGACGGCACAAATATCCAAGCCCGAGGGGGGTTCGAACCCCCAACCGTAGTGGCCGTGCAGACCGTGACTGGAGCGCCTTAGTCCCCTCGGCCACCGCGGCCGGCTATCACGTGAACACCGAATGCTTTCTCTGGAAACGAGCGTAGTCGCTCACGTAACACTGTTTACGTTTCGCCCCAGCTCTCGGTGAACGGACTATACGTTACTGTTATACAACTATTCACCGAACTCTATTGTCAGTCGTCTGTACATGGCCGAATATTCTGTAGAAATCTTGAACATTTACTTATCCTGTCAAATATTAAATACCACTGATGCTATTAAAACTAATTGAGCCTGCAACGCAGCTCAGTAGTGATACTCACGACGTCCCGATAAGAGGGCGGGGCGTCTACGGGACGACGGAGTGCGACAAACCGCCAGCTGATGATCGGACAGGTACGAAGCGAATGCGAGCGGGCCCGGCAGCGGTGTGTCGGCAAGGCGGCTTCATAAAATTTCAATGAGACGGCTGAACGTACGCCGGGTCTCCACCCAGCGATGAATATGCATACGCGGCGCGCGCCTACGTGTCCACATGACTGAAATGCGGCACAAGCGGCTCCATGTCGTTGACCGAAGCGGCTCTCGTGCCGCTACCAACTGGGGTTTTCGTGTGGAATGAATGAAGCCGGCTGCTACTGACACAAACAGCCAAGTTACCCGGCATGGCAGGTTGAGAGTTGGTAATGCCAACTGTCGCTCCTGTCAGAAGGAGGTGTGTCCGCCTCCGTAGCTCGGCGGTAGCGTCGCTGGCTACCACGCAGGAGGCCCGGTTTCGATTCCCGGCAGGGGACTGGGTGTTTTGTGTTGTTCTGATCATCATCATCAACTCATCATCATTGGCACGTAAGTCGCCAACGCGGCGTCAAATAAAAAGACTTACACCAAGGCGGCCGAACAAACCCCCAAGGGTTCTCCCGGCCAAGAATGCCATACGCTCATTTCCACAAGAAGGGGTGAATAATTTATCTCAATCGCAGAAGAAAAAATTTTAGAGAAATCAGAAAATAACAGCAACCAGTCACCTTTTGTATGTATTTATTACCACAACCGGTTTCGAACTCTGAATTCAGAGATATATCTCTGAATTGTTTATGTTTGTAAAACATGTGGAAAGCGAGCGTTATGTGTGCATCTATTGAGCACTAAAATGCTTGAAAAATCACATACCATCAATCAGAAATGTGAACCAACTCCAGACGTGTTCCACAATGTTATAAGCAACATCTAAAGCATGTACACCGCCTGATGATGAACTGCCAGACACTTCGAAACCGGTTGTGGTAATAAATACATACGAAAGGTGACTGGTTGCTGTTATTTCCTGATTTCTTTAATCAACACAGTCGCAGGTTCCACACTTCCAGAATGGATACAAGAAAAAAATTTTCCTTATCCGGTTTCAACCTAATATAGGTCATCTTCAGAAATAATAATACAGCCCATTTTCCCGGTGTTGAGCTCTGCAGGGCTGCCGTGGCTGTTAGAAGGAAGAATGTGCAGATCCCCAGACCTGCAAATCCGTCACATGTCAGGCAATTTAAAAGACGTAAATAATTACATGGTTGAATGTTACCATCAAGGAGTATTGTGGAACTCTTGGGACTTCAGAGCTTAAGATTTCACACTTGGAACGATTTAAGGGTAAGCGACGATTGAATATCGCCATCATGAACTACTGTAGAACTCTCCAGGCCTTAACACTCAGAGCGTAGAGTATTTCTTGGGCTCATTCAATAACCTTCGCGTGAGTCAAGACAAACACACAAACATTAATATATATATATATATATATATATATATATATATATATATATATATTCTTCTTTCTCTTCTCTTGGGCTACTCTTCTCCCTGCTGCTATTTTCGCCAGATGTTCAGCTGTCAGTTTCCTGTTGGTTTTCTTTCTTGGGGCCTCCTGAGAAACCTCGAATTCAGTTACTGCCTTTCTGTAACTGTCCCTATTCATCGCGTCCATTTCTGAGAGTCCAAGTTCCCTGAGGTCCTTCTTTATTCCATGCAACTAACAGGTGAATGTTTTCCTCTGTTAAATTGAAGATTTTCTTCGTTAATCTGCTGTCGTCCATTCTCACCAGATGACCGAAGAACATAAGCCTTCTCTTTCTCATTTCCGTTGTAACTGGTTTAATAAATTGATAGACCTTATCACTGCTCATCTTTACCCATGTTTCGACAATTTTCTTGTGTCCACCAAGAAGCTTCCTTTACTTCCTCTCGAGCTCATCTACTAGTCCTTTGGTCTTGAGGTAGTGTGTTTCTGCTGCATATTGTACTTGTCATTGTTTGCTTAACAATCTCTCTAGTTTTTCTAGCAATTCCGAATTCCTCCATAGTTTTAATGAGGCTTTCTCTGTCTATTGAGTCATATGCTTTTCTAAAATCAATAAATGTTGTAACATGTGGTTGACCAGCACGTATTCTAATTATGTTTTTAAGATTTATAATTTGCTTTGAACAGCTCCTCCCTTTTCTAAATCCACCTTGACATTCTCCTATTTGTGGATCGAGAACTGGTTCAATTCTGTTTAATAATATCTTGGAAAGGACGTTGTATGGAACGGATAGAAGGTAAATCCCCCTGTAATTGTTCACGACTGATCTGTCACCCTTTTTGTGGTGTGGATGTATAAGTGCCGTCCTCCAATCTTCTGGGATCTTCTCGGTTTGCCAAATTTCTTTAATAATTGTACCGACGTGTAGTGTTACTTTCTCCTCGCCTAGTTTCAACAGTTCAGCTGTGATTCCATCTTCAACAGAAGATTTGTTGTTCTTACTTTGTTTTGTTTTGTTCGCTTCAATACAGGTTGAGAGAGAGAGAGAGAGAGAGAGAGAGAGAGAGAGAGAGAGAGAGAGAGAGAGAGAGAGAGAGAGAGAAAGGAAACAACCCATAGGTACAGCTCAAAAATCGAAAAAAAATAATCGAAAATCCGACGCGAATTATGCCATCGACTTGCAACACGGCAAGCACAACTGTTCGGGAGCTGCAGCCATATAGAAATAGAAGGGGCACACTTCTACTCCTTTGTAGCATCATACTGTCAATACTTTAACACGAAAATTTAAGTACTCATCTTACTTATATGTAAAGTGTCTCTTGTGTGTGTGTGTGTGTGTGTGTGTGTGTGTGTGTGTGTGTGTGTGTGTGTCTTTGCAGTTCATATAGATCTAAAGCTTTATTCCTCTTCGCTATTCCTATCATTAAAATGAAAAGAAAGTCACTGTTATTTCCCTTCATTGTTACGAACAAAAATACGGCTTAATTTCACATGCACTCATTATCGGACGAATATTCGGGTCCAGCATTTTAGCCTGTTTCTTTGTTTGAATAAAAGTACAGATCTGACTTGAAACTGTTAAACTCAGAATAGCCAATAGAATCAGAAAGATTTAATATCCGTTTCACTTTCGACTTTGAGTTTCCGCGGCAAGTAGAGTGGGGCGGTCTTAACCGCGGTGTCCGAGGAGCTGCCACAAATCCTCGCCGCCCCATTTCCCGGGCAGCCGAGCATCCTGCGCGGCGGAACCGCCAGACCGATGCAGCTCCCGCAATTAAGCCTTAATTTGGCCGGATTAAAAGTATTTAAAAGTTGGTTACAAGCGCCGCCCGCATTGTCCGCGCACCCGAGACCACCGGTTTAAGATTCAGGCCGCCTGCGTGCGCCGATATTGTTCGGAAAAAGACGACAAAGCGACTCGATGCACCCTCATCAATACGCAGCAATCTGATTTCTTTTTAACAGGGGAGCGAGCTCATCCGGACATTCACAATGGCGAGCACCTGCGGAAAGGACACAGTTCGCTGTAATTGACGGTAAGTCATCGAGTAAAACAGTAGTAATATCTGGCGTTCCACAGGGAAGCGTTATATGTCCCCTACTCTTCCTCGTGCTTATAAACGATTTAGGAGATAATCTGAATAGCTCCCTTAGACTGTTCGCGGATGATCGGTTAGTGAAGTCAACAGGAGGGGGTGGTGTACGAGAGCCCAAACCCGGCATTTCCTTCAAAAATTACAGTAAAAAGTGTATAGAAATAATTGTTAAGATATGAGAGGGCGCCTACTAAAAAATAAACATACCACTAGCAATAAGCACTATATGTGACTTTACAAGAAACAATTACGTTGACCTTCACATTCGTTTACGTATATCCGAAAGAGACTAAGAAATTGCGTGGGTTAATTTAAGAACTATTCAATAAGTGATCTACACTCGCTAATTACATAACAGCATGGATATTAGGACGCTAAATCGCAACCTAACCACATGTTTACACGTCCTCAGTATTGTAGTTACCGAGGTTCCACTTATACTATTTCTGCAAAACTGATGGCAAAACAGAACGTTATTTCTGAAAGTATAGTGCTTCATAAACTGACCCAACGGAAATCTGTTGCTAACTACTAAAGTTAATCAAATATCGAAATCCGTAATTTTAGCAGAGGCTCCCGTAACACCATAAATTTTCCCTAGAAATCGTGATGATTACGGACAAATCATAATACTTGGCATGTCTGCGACACAAACATCCATGCCCGAGGGGGGAATTCGAACCCCCGACGGGAAACGGTCTCGCGCTACGCAACATAGCGCCTCAATGCGCTCGGCCGCTCCGCCGCGGCAAACTAGTAGCACGTGTTGACTGATAATCACGCAATAAATTAGGGTAAGGTGGTACAATTTCGATAATTTCGGACAAGTGTTATTGTAACTGGAAATATATAGAGAAAAGAAATAATTTTAAGTATGGCACTTGTTCTTGGATTTTTAATGAATATGAAACGAAAATATCAGACAATTACACTAGTTGGTATAAACACAAAATAAGATTACAGGATTGAGAAAAATCGAACGAAAATATACCACACAAGATACAATTGTGATCACTCCCTGGTACAATTTTGATTACGGGCTTCTTCCACAGAAAAAAGCACTTTTTTCCGTCAGGCACCAACGCATACTTCGTGGAAACAAACATTGCATTTTTGGCAGCGAATCCAGTCACCCTTAACCTGTGATGTATGAATTACCAACAAGCGAGAAGAAAATTTTGGAATATTGATTATATAGTAAAGAACAACATCTATTATCATAAAATATAAAAATTTGTAGCAATTTACCATCTACAAGGAAAAATTCAGTTATGTCCACTGAAGTGGACACTGCGCACTTGAAACCTTAAGAGTTCTTTCTGTGAGCTCTTTACTTTTCCTATGGAAACTTTCGAAGAAATTTAGACGTAGCGTATCCTTGCAGTTAGAGCAAAATCCCTTTGCCTCTTCTTTGTGCAACTCGTGAAATGTATTTCGAAACCGCTCGCTGCCTCTTCACGCTCGCCATTTTGACACGTACTGCCTTCGGGTGAAAAACTGGCGTGTGTCAGTTTATCTGGCGACACCTACTATAATAATAAATAATATATCCCTTTTCCCAACAAACAGCTCAGTTCATGCATACAATACTAGAAATAAAAATGATCTACACAAGGATTTAAAAGCACTTACTTTAGTTCAAAAAGGGGTCCACTACTCAGGAACACACATTTTCAATAATTTACCATCAAGTATAAAAAATTTAGGTACAAATAAAGATCAGTTTAAGAGGAACCTAAAAAACTTTCTAGTGGCCAACTCCTTCTACTCCATTAGTGAATTTATAAATTGTACCAAATGATGCATGCACTCATACTATATTAGTATTATTATATTATCAGCAAAAAAAAAAAAAAAAAAAAAAAAAAAAAAAAAAAAAAAAAAAAAAAAAAAAAAAACTTAAAAATTATGTATCTGTATTTATAAGTGTATGTGTTCGTATTTATATTATCAGTATTATCTGTTATTCAACTTGTAAATTTTGTTTCTTGACATGTTCCACATCCACGAGGATCCCCTCAATATGGATCTACGGAACAAATAAATAATCTAATCTAATCTAATCTAAGCACCCAGCCTAAGGGTCCCCTGGAGTGCAGTCCATGCATTATGAGTTCTATAAGGATCGCAGATGCAATGAAATACATTCAATAACAGACTTCCACTACAATGGACACTATGCGCCACAGGGTTAACTAGAAAATTTATAAGAGCGCCTTACACTAAATCGCTTCACTTACTTCTTAACAGGAAGAAATTTATATCTTCTTAGCACAAAGTGGTTTATTCCTGGAAGAGACAGGAGGAGCTGTAGAAACTTGCTACACTACAACGTCACGCAACGAGACGCTGCGAGACTGACAAATGGAGCGAAAACTTTCGTTGATCGGAATTGTACCTATATCGAATTTGTACCACCTTACCCAATTACAAATATTATCGCAGTTGCTGACACTCGCATATCGACTACGTCGACTATAGTGAAAATCGCCTGTGTGTTTGTTTTATTGCGTTTATTCTTATGTTGCAGTTTCGCAGTCTATCACCTCCGTCGAGACGAGTGGTGCACTGAGCAATACTCACAGACAAAATTAGTCGCGGCGCGCTTGAGCCCTCATCCCATTCGGCGCCTCGCACTTTCGCTTTCTGGGCCCGCTAATGAGACGTTACGCTATCGGCCGCATTCGGCGGCTCCGTCACGCACGCACGATATGAGCCTCCGCCGCCGCCGCCTCCAAATCATTTCCGCAGATAGCGCGGGACCCGTGGCCCTGACAAGTTATAGAGCCGGCGGGAGAAAGCGACATCCAATTTCCTCCCTGGACACTGGACAGCAGTTTCTTCCCAGAATTAAGGTAGACGGCCCACTGGCAGCGGAGGCGACCCGCCTCTAAATGTCCTCCAAGAACGAGGCGGCCGCGCCGCAGAGATTGCCTGTTAATTTGCAGTCTGTTACGCCGGCGGCCTCGCTCAGATTCGTTCTGTCACGGGGCGCGATGGGCGAAGGGATGGGTAATGGGTTAGGGGCAAAAATGAACCTGAAAACGCTATCGGTCCTGCAATACGCAATACTGAATACTATAAAATAGAAATCTTAAGGCCTATTGCGCAAATCAATGAAAAATACGAATCTCTAGACAGACCTGCTCCGCAAATCCATCTTGCTTCAACAACAGAAATCTGGGTACCTAATACCTATATAAAATACCTAAAAAAAATACCTATCTATTCTAATACACTATATTCCATTTTTAAAACTCCAATTCTTGGATGTTTCACTGCCTATCGACCAAATGCTGGTCATTAGATTAGATTATACTTGTCCCATAGATCATATATACGACATTTCGTAATGATTTGGAACGTGTCAGTTTAGTGTTTTTTTTTACTTATTTATTTTTTATTTATTTATTTTTTATTTTTATTTTTTTTTTATTTTTTTAAGCTTATGGGACTTAACAACGGGGTCATCAGTCCCTAAACTTACAAACTACTTATGAACTACTTACGAACTAGGACGGCACAAATATCCATGCCCGAGGGGGTATTCGAACCCCCGACCGTAGTGGCTGTGTAGACCGTGACTGGAGCGCCTCAGTCCCCTCGGCCACCACGGCCGGCAAGTGTTGTCTATACAGGGTGTTACAAAAAGGTACGGCCAAACTTTCAGGAAACATTCCTAACACACAAAGAAGGAAAATATGATATGTAGACATGTGTCCGGAAACGCTTAATTTCCATGTTAGAGCTCATTTTGTATTTCTCTTTAAATGTAAATTGAAACAAGTGACAAGTGTCAAAATACCCAAATGTTTCAGTAGTATGTACTGTACTTCCTCGATTCACCGCCAGTTGGCCCAATTGAAGGAAGGTAATGTTGACGTCAGTGCTTGTGTTGACATGCGACTCATTGCTCTACAATACTAGCATCAAGCACATCAGTACGTAGCATCAACTGGTTAGTGTTCATCACGAACGTGGTTTTGCAGTCAGTGCAATGTTTACAAATGCGGAGTTGGCAGATGCCCATTTGATGTATGGATTAGCACGGGGCAATAGCCGTGGCGCGGTACGTTTGTATGGAGACAGATTTCCAGTACGAAGGTGTCCCGACAGAAAGACGTTCGAAGCAACTGATCGGCTTCTTAGGGACCATGGAACATTGCAGCCTATGACTCGCGACTGAGAAAGACCTAGAACGACGAGGACACCTGCAATGGACGAGGCAATTCTTCGTGCAGTTGACGATAACCCTAATGTCGGCGTCAGAGAAGTTGCTGCTGTACAAGTTGCTGAATTCCATCCAACGGAGGGTGGATGCCTGTATCCTTGCTAACGGAGGCCATTTTGAACATTTCCTGTAACGAAGTGTTTGAAGTCACGCTGGTAGGTTCTGTTGCTGTTTGTTTCCATTCCATGATTAATAAGATTTGAAGAAAAGTAATAAAATGAGCTCTAATATGGAAATTAAGCGTTTCCGGACACATGTCCACATATCATATTTTCTTTCTTTGTGTGTGTGAGGTATGTTTCCTGAAAGTTTGGCCGTATCTTTTTGTATATGAAACTCAATATTTTAAGGAAATTTTATTTTCTTACTTTCATTGTTATTTTTTATTTTAAGTTTTATCAAAAAATTCATCTAAAGTATTCAAGGAGTTGCCATTCAGAAATTCCTTTAATTTCTTTTTAAATACTAGTAGGCTATCTGTCAGACTTTTGATGCTACTTGGTGACTGAAGACTTTTGTGGCAGCATAATTCAAAATGTTCAAATGTTTGTAGAGCTTATGCGACTTAACTAGAGTGTCATCAGTCCCTAAACTTACAAACTACGTATGAACTAGCTTATACTAAAGACGTCACAAACCCATGCCCGAGGGGGGCGTTCGAACCCCCGACGGGGAACGGCTTCGCGCATCGTAGCAAAGCGCCTCAATGCGCCCGGCCGCTCCGCCGCGGCACGCTATAATTCACCCCTTTCTATGCCAAAGTTAGATTTAACCTTGAATAGTGAATATCACCCTTTCTGCTAATGTTTTAACTATGCTCATTGCTCCGTACATGATCCCCGTTACACTTTTTTCCCTGCATCGCTATAATACAAAACGAGAAATACTCCAAAATATGATGGATAAGAGTAATTCAGGTAATTTCTTTAGTAGAACTATTGCAGCTCCTTTCTGCAAAACAAAAGTAGCCCTTGGCCCGCCTCTTCTTCTACTGCATTATCTCCCCCCATTTCAATCAACATTGGCTAATGCTCCCTCTGAGACTCTTAGAAACCTCAGGTTCCTTCAATTTATCCGTCTCTTACCTTTTCTAGCTCTTTTACAGCTTCCTCTGTTTTAACGTACAACTCATAACCAATAACTTACGTCATATTTTGAAGTAAACAATTCTGGATATTAGACCAAGTCATTTTTTAAAACAGTAAAGGAATTGCTGACGTTTCGACCACTGCGCAGTGGTCCTCTTCAGCGCAATTAACTGTTGGATGCTGCTGAATGTAAACCCCTATGTACTGTAAATACCCAGAATTGTTTTATTCAAAATGACTCCGGCCGTGGAAGCCTACGAACTTACATAACTTATGTGATAGCCTACATTTGCCCCTGGATATGCCAAAAAAACCTTCAGGTGTCTTCTGATCTCTTCCACATATGCAACCTCCTTCCATGATTTTTCAACCACGTGTTTCTGATTATTATTTTGTGCTCCGTGAAAAATTCTGCCAGTCGACGCCGTCTTTTCATTACGTAAGGGGAAATGATTAAAATCGGAAAAGATCAATATACCACTAGCTGGAAGAAAACTACAAAGTGTTGAATCATTTTAGTAATTTTTTTAATGCATAGTCAACCATCAGCTGTTTATTGTTTTCAGAACTTTACCGGTTTCGGATATTAATCCCTCATAAGAATAGTAAAATTAAACAGACTGACTGAGAATTACATAGTTGATCTGACAAACGTAGCAGAGATCGAAGTATTCATGGTGTTAACTCACATCTGAGTAAAAATTTTAATTTCAGTATTTGTCAAGCTTTATAACTTCCAATCGAAACTGTACAGAATAAGTGATACGCAGAATATACAGGAGAAAGTAAGCTTTTGGGAGAGTGAAAGATTTACTGATAGAAACAACAGAAGTATTTAAAAAGTTTTGAAATGTGGCTGTGGAGAAGAATGGAGAAACTGAAATGGACCGAGAAATGAGAATTAAGAGACTGTGGTAATAGGAAAGAGACAGTGTGGCGAATGGAGATTTGGGTGTCCTCTGCAGTCGGGTAGGTCACTGTTTACTTGGTGGCGGAATGGTCAACGCGTCTGCCTAGTAAGCAGGAGATCCGGGGTTCGAATCCCGACCGGGCACAAATTTTCATTCGCCGCACATTGCTATTACATATAAACCTAGTACAGTGAAGCCGTAAGTGATCGCAAATTGCGTTTTATTTCATTAAAAATGAATGCTGTAACGTCGTCAAAAATACATATAAATGAGGAGGTAATGATCAGAAATGAGGACCTTCATTAGGATGATACAGAAGAGAAAAACATCTCGTGTGTGGCACAAATTACGCAGGAACTTTCTCCTACTGAGAATAATGAGGGGAAAAGTAAAGTATGTGAAGAAAGGAAGAAGCTGTAAGCAAAAGAAGGAAGATGCCCAGGACTGAGAGACATGAACGTCCTGTTGGTATCTGTCTGAGTACGGATTTACTGAAGGAAAGAGTACGGACAAAAAGCAGATTAGTAAGAAAATAACTTCCCGGCTACGAGGAAGGTAGACAGCAGCTGGACAAGACTCGGCGTTCCCTCGGCAGGACGGGGAGTGTTTTTTACAGCTGTGGAGGCGGCGGGAGGCGAGGTAACGGTGCCGTCATTGACGCGTGGGCGGCTGTATCTGGGGCCGATACCGTTCTCCCACACACACACACACACACACACACACACACACAGAGCTGACGAGGGCCTCGCGCCCGGCTGCCATCTTGCCCTTTCACGCCGCGGGGGAAAAAAGCGACTGGCACCGTGACACGCGATCCACTTAACGACGGCGGAAGGCTGTCTGTGCCGTTACGGGAGCAGAGGCTCCCCGCTGACAATAAGGCGCTTCCAGCTGTCACAACCGACGGCGCCTCGTAATGCCTCCGCGGTCTGCCCAGGCTCATTTCCGTTACTGTCCGCCGCTGTCCCAGTTACAATGAGTCAACACGAAAACTGAGTACTGCACTCATTTTTGATATGGTTAAATATACAAGAAGGCTAACAAATCATACCCATTTTTTAGAATATTTGGAAAAGTTCAATACCACAAAAATTTTAACACTGCTTTAAAACTTTATTATCTCACTATAAGCTTATTTCGGCCTTAGGCCATCATCAGGTGTTCTGTAATAAGAGTAATATAGAAGAGTTGTTATATTTATTCTTATAACATAATTACATAAATTGTTTACAAAGTTTTACTTACATTACGTATAATATTGTTGTTGAAACTTCCTGGCAGATTAAAATTGTGTGCCAGAACCGGGACTCGAACCTGGGACATTTGCCTTTCGCGGGCAAGCGCACTACCGACTGTGCTACCCGGCCGCGGTGGCCGAGGAGACTGACGCGCTTCAGTCACGGTCAGCACGGCCACTACGGTCGGGGATCGAATCCCCCCTAGGGCATGGATATTTGTGCCGTCCTTAGGATAAGCTAGTTGGTAAGTAGTTTGTAAGTTTATGGACTGATTACCCCGTAGTTAAGTCCCTTAAGCTTAACAAACATTTGAACATTTGAACATTTGAACATTTTGACTGTGCTATCCCGACACGACTCACGATGCCGCCTCACAACTCTACTTCCGCCAGTACCTCGCCTCTTACTTTCCAAACACAATTTTAATCTGCCAGGAAGTTATATAATTAATTATTTACTTCATGGTGAATAGAAAAGGTGTGTGGTCTTTCAAACCCCATTGACACACAAATTTACTTCCGCCAGTTGGAAAGTAGGAGGCGAGGTACTGGCGGAAGTAAATTTGTGAGAGCGGCATCATGAGTCGCGTCGGGATAGCACAGTCGGTAGTGTTCTTGCCCGCGAAAGGCAAAGGTCCCGGTTCCGGCACACAATTTTAATCTGCCAGGAAGTTTCATATCAGCGCACACTCCGCTGCAGAGTGAAAGTTTCATTCTGAATATTGTTGTTGTTTATTTGCTGCCCAATTGATTATAGAAGTTGATGAAATGATTATCTATTACTGCTTATCTGTATATGTGCAGCAGCACTGGTTATATGATTACATTTTTTATCAGTTTTTTAAGTTTACATGGTTACCAGTAATTTATACATTAATATCTTTGGTTTATAGGTTTGGTTTGGAGTTTTACTATGGATTTGGAATCTTTGGTGTTTATCCAATCTCTTGTTTGTTTATAATGTGAATAAAATTTTCGATGTATTTTATTCGTTTGAGTTCGGTTTGTTCATTTAGTAAGTCGTTCTGATGGTTGTGTATATGCGAATATCGTTCGATTTCCTAGAGAATATTCATTTTGGCCCTTTTTGTATAATGTGTAAAATTTTTAAGGCTTCCTCTATAGGTTTCACATCGTGTTTTTCCGTGATTAGATGTTGATAGAATTTAGATGGATTATTTTCACTGTCTCTTGTGTGTTCTTTATATGTAGCTTGAACATTTCTGCCAGTTTGGTCTATATATGATTTCTGACAGGTGTTACACGTAATTTTGTCCTTTAAAAATTTTGTTGTTCCAGCAGTGCTTGTTTTGATAGGCGAATCTGACGTTTGTGTGTTTGAATATTTTATTAATTTTGTCCGATATGTTTCCCATGTATGTTGTAGGTACGAATGTCGGTTTTTTCTTTGTTGGAGTGTCTTACGCTAATGTTATTTCTCTGTGCAGCTTTGATATTTTTGCCTGTGTTTTCTGCTGGTATAATTTTGATATAATTTTAGGGTCATAACTGCCACTATTAAAAACTGATAAAAAATCTAATCATATAACCAGTGCTGCTGCGCATATACAGATAAGCAGTAATAGATAATCATTACATCAGCTTCTATAATCAATTGGGCAGCAAATAAACAACAACAATATTATAAGTAATGCAAGTAAAACTTTGTAAAAATTTTATGTAATTATATTATAAGAATATATGTAACAACTCTTCTATATTACTCGTATTACAGAACACCTGATGATGCTCTAAGGTCGAAATAAGCTTATAGTGAGATAATACAGTTAAAATAGTTTGTAATTATTGTGGTATTGGACATGTCGACCAAAGACATACTCTACACTGTGGGCCCCAGAGAACGGAAATGTGGAAAAGTATATATTATTTTTAAAAAATTGAAATAAAAGTTCTTCACCTCGACGAGGGGCATCCTTTAACACAGTGTTTTACAACCTGTGGGTCGCGCCCCCCGCGGGGGCCGCAAAGTGTTGTACATGGGTTGCTGTCACGAAAATATGAAGTTACATCACAAAACAGTGAGCCCAGTCCATGTTTGAAAACATGGTTGCATGATACAAATCATAGGCCTACGAAAATTAAGACTAATATTAAAATTACGTAGCTCAATTTGTTGTTCATCATAACCGTGTTAACAATGAAGAAACGAAAAGCCATAAACCTATTTTCAGAAACCAGTAAATAGTTAACAAGTTGTAGTTTGTTATTTTGAGTAATCCGAAGAAAAAGCATTCTTTACAAACTGACACTAAAGCAGGACCTTTCTTCTAATCAAACGTTTAAACTACCTTTAAACCAAGCTAAGGACAACACACAACCATACCCCAGGGAGGACTAGCATACCCCAGGGAGGACTAGAACATCCGAGTTTGAAAGGGGTCCTACATTAAAAAAAAGGTTGGAATACACGGCTTCAACATATAGCTCGACCCCTACAGCACACTCAGGGGTGGAAGGAGTGGGTGACTTTGAATCTTAAATAGGAACTCAAATGTTCAAATGTTTGTAAATATATGGGACTTAACTATTGCTTTTATCAATTCCTAGGCTTACAAACTACTTTAAGGTCAATATACTGACAGCTTCCACACACACACACACACACACACACACACACACACACACACCCGACGGGGTGGACTGGAACCTCCGACGGAGAGCAACTGCCCGCTTTGCAGCAAGGTTCCTTAGAGCGCTCAGTCACTCCACCGTTACTAAATAGGAACCTCTTTTTTATTTTATGTTTTAATGCAGATTCGGATTCTCCGTGAAAAAAACATAACATTTGTATGAACACTTCTTTTTTAGTTTCAGAATAGACGCCGCTGCAATGGGCAAAATAGAAATAAGTTGAAAAGTGATAATATATGGAACAAAAACGCATCGGACTCTTTCTTTCTCTCCTCTTCTTTTATGCTTTCACGCTAAGAGGAACTAAACGTCAGGAATGTAACCCAGGACATCGGAGTAGAAGTTCGTGATCACCGCTCCTTCTTTTGCAATCTGAATAATGGCGATTAAATATTGTTCACGACCATGATTCTAAACGGCTAGCTGCGAATCGAACATCAGCGCACGACTGTCCGTTAGCGACCATTTATACGCAGGCGAGGTGTGATACAACTACATAATGATCTTGTAACGGTTCAATCCTAAGAGTTGTGCGATAAGCTCTGACGCCCTATTGACTGCAAAGTAGTCACAGGAATTGCGTTGGGACATTCTTTTCCGGTCGACATCGATATTACACGTAAAAATCTAAAGAAGATAAAGATAAACATCCCGTAGACGAAAAGTCATTAGCTCCGATTGGGAAAGGAAATCGGGGCGTGCTTTCAAAGGTTCCATTCTGATATTCGCCCTAGAGGATTTGCGGTCATTACGGAAAACCTAAATCTGAATAGAGTTGGCGCATTTAGCTGTGCTCTGTTCTGGCCCCGGGAATAACTAGGGTTTAGTTCCTAACTTCTTGGTTCGATCAATCAGAATTGTTTCCGTTATTTCTTTAAATTAGACACTGACAATTTAACGGAATGTATCAATTATAATTACTTAATCATACAGCAACTACAACGATTTTAGGATATTTATCTTTACGTTAGTAAATTATATGCAATTTTTGCAGCGATAACTATTCACGTGCCTTGTAACGGCTTTGGCTGGCCTGGATTTGCAAAATATGCAAGAAAATAAACCGTATCCTATTCAAAATACTTATCCCTGTATTCACCTTAATCAAATTTCGGGTAAAGATGAGAGAATCTAGTATGCTCCCAAATGCGAGTCCAATGTCTGGAGAGAGGCTGCTTCGCTCGATGCAGAGCGTAAAACAAGTTTCAAATGTTTGTAAATCTATCGGACCAAACTGCGTGGTCATCAATCCGTAGCTCACAAACTGCTTAAACTAAGGTAAACTAATCTAAGGACAACACACACACCCATGCCCCAGTGGGAAGTCGACCCCCCGACGGCGAGCAACCGCGCGCTCCGCGGCGAGGCGTCTTAGACCGCTCGGCTACTCCACCGCGGCCGTAATACAAGTCAGTGAAAACAGAGCGAAACGATTTCACATAAACACACCACTCATCGTATAGCTGCATACTCAACAGTAAAGGTTTCATAATCGTTTACGCAGTTCGATTGTGCTCTTCCTGGGGGTGGGAGGCAGTCGAAGTTCGTCTAGTGTTCGCAAATGTGTTCAAGTGACGTTAGGCCGTTTTTTCCATAGAGGGACATCATTTTGAACATCTGCTGTAAATAAAGGTAAGCTTAGGTAACTCAGATGACAATGGTTTTTAGACTTTAACTCAGTGTAAGCGTCCGCGATACAATAGAGTCCGAGAATCGGGCGCTGCCGTGGCCGGCAGATGCGGTGGCGGCGGCCGGGAACCGTACCGCGCGAACCGCGGACGCCTGGCAGGCGTCTTTCGTGAGACACCTTGTATAATGTGTATTGAGTTTCACGCAATCCCCGAATTGTTTTGAGCAGTGTACTTATACAAACTTACACTAAGTACAAAGTACAGACAAAAGCCCGCGGGAGGACTCGAACCTCCGGCGGGAACGACCGCCCAGTCCGTAGTATGACGCCTTAGACCACGCGGCCATTCCGCGCGGCGGTGAGCTTTATATATATATATATATATATATATATATATATATATATATATATATATATATATCGTATGGTATAATGTCAGCTACATATAATACTTTAGTAAGATATACTAGTATCTAATTAATAAGATAAAACATATCTCTGTCACAGAGCCAAGTCCAACTTTAACCACTGGACAGCTTCCTGACTGACTATATGGAGTTCGGTCATCCCTCCTGAGAATGATCGTAATGGACAATTAGTAATTATGTGGGTGATCGTTTGTATGTCTGCTCCACAGTCACATGACTGGTCGTCTGTCTGTCCTCATTTGAATTTCCAATAGTTACAGCGACCAACACCAGTTCGAAAGCGGTTGATCAAAGACCATTCTCTCCTGAGAAGGTCCATTCCTTGGAGCCGCTTAGAGGAATCGTCTATCCAGATGCTGTTTTTTTCCATTAAACGTATCCCAAGTTCTTGCCCAGTCTGATTTAGGCGAGAAGCCACTCTCATGTAATTGCACAGCTGTTTTAAGAGGTGGTTTACGTGATTTCAGCCGGCTTACCTGTGGTGGAAGGTCTTGCAGGATAGGAAGCTCAGGAGTGGACAATATCTTATTATACTCTCTCATTAAGGCTTCCTTCCGTCTTAGATCAGGAGGAACGATGTTGCATAATATTGGGAGCCATTGAAGTGGTGTAGCCATCAGAGTGCCACTGATCAATCTCATTGCTCTATTTAATTGTGCATCAATGTCTCTCACATGAGCACCGTTGAGCCAGACAGGAGAACAGTATTCAGCTGCAGAGTAAACTAGGGACAAAGCTGTTGTACGCAAAACCTTAGCACTGGCTCCCCAAGATGATCCTGCTAAGTGCTGCAATATGTTATTCCTAGTTTTAACTTTGTCTGCTGTTGTATGAAGGTGGTACTTAAAAGTAAGAGATCTATCCAAGATGCCTCCCAGGTATTTTTGAAGTTCATTATGTTCAAGTTGAACACCATCAAACGAGATATTAAGTTTATAGTTGGCCATCCAATTATTTATAATATTTATAACCCGGTCCAATAACAACGAATTCGACTTTGCTCGTAGTAGCATTCGCCTGGACGAAGGTAAACACTCGAAATTTGTGGAAGCAACGAAAGGGAATTTCCCGTGCGATGCAGCGAAAGCTGGCTCCCGGCTGTGGCCTCGCACTGTCTGGCCAGTCGTGATCTCAATGCTGGCCGGCGCGCGTTGCGGATGCCCGCGGCGTGCTGGCGACTGTCCGCGGGGGCGGGGGGGGGGGGGGGGTGAGACGGGCGGTGAATGCGAGGCAGGCAGTGGACGCGAGCGCCTTCCCTTAGCTCGTTATCGGGGCTCTCGCTCACATATTGATCAGGTGGCGCGTCGCCAAGGCGGACAGCGGGGGCAGGTGCGCCCGGCCCTCGCTCATATTGAGGCCGGACACGACGTCCATTCGACGCATCGACTGAATAAAACTGGGGCCGTAGGGCAGTGACGATATACACTGGTGTCCTAAATTAAAGCAGCTAACAGTCATTTCACAGTACTTTGTCGAATTTAGCATACAACCAAACTGTCAGCAGGACGAAGACGGTCTTCCAGTCAGCGTACAACCATTCCAGCGACAACGGCAGGGCGCCTAGTCTCTGCTGCGTAGTCCCAAACCCGCAGTCGCCGTGTACATATTCAATGACTGTGCACTGTAGCACAGAGAAGAAGCCTACCTGAATTTCTGCAGTTGATAACTATAGGAAGAAAGGAAGAAGGGCATCTCAATGTTACTTTATTACTTAATGTGAATCCATTATTGACAAATCTGAAGCATTGAATTAAAATTTGTGGTGCGGCCGGGAATCGAACCCGGACCTCCATGCTTACTAGACAGATGTCTTAACCGTTAGACTACCACACCACTAACGATTAAGGCGCCTTGGAATAGTCTAAGCACGCTTTCCCTCCACGCCACGAACTTTAATTCAGCTTCTATGTTCCGAAGATAATTGCCTTAATCGTTGAGTGTGGTAGTCTAACGGTTAACACGTCTGCCTAGTAAGCATGAAGGTCCGGGTTCGATTCCCGGCCGCACCACAAATTTTAATTCAATGCTTCAGATTTATCAATAATGTCTTTGACATATTTGACACCAAAGTCCGTCTCAGGGATTGTTTACTTGTATTAATTTGATATTTATATCACATTAACAGGATTGTTCCCAAATGTCCATTGCCGAGGTGCTGTTCCGCTGCATGGAGAGCCTTGGCAGTAGTGGCAATTATCTTTGGAACACAGAAGCTGAATTAAAGTTTGTGGCGTGTAGGGAAATCGTGCTTAGACTATTCCAAGGCGCCTTAATCGTTATTGGTGTGGTAGTCTAACGGTTAAGACTTCTGCTTAATAAGCATGGAGGTCCGTGTTCGATTCCCGGCCGCACAACAAATTTTAATTTAATGCTTCAGATTTATTAATAATGTCTTTTCAGACGAAAACCCATCTCAGGTATTGTTTATTTGTATTAAATTAATGTGGATAGTTTTGTTGTTTCTCGGGCGTGGTGACAGTTTGTAAAGACCGAAACTGAGCAGTGTCTGAAGATGATCTTATAAAAGATCGAAAGCGGCAACAATGAAAGAAATAAATGCGATTCACACTGGTTTTAAACTAATTTTAATTATTCATGTAGATCGCTGTTTTCCAAAAATGTTTTCAAAAATAATTTTGGGTATTGTCCACAGGAGACATGTAGCTCTGTAGTTCTCCGGTTTTTTATAGTCTCTCCCGGGTTTCGGTATGCACGCTACTCGTCTTATTTTTTTTTTTTTCCTTTTTTTTCCAGGTTCAGGGAAATTATCCCGGTATAATGTAATTGTGGAAGAGAACAACCACAGCCTCTGAGTTGTATGTGACCCCGCCGGGCTCGAGGATGAATAGTTTCCCACATGTCGAGGAGGCCTTTGAAACTATGTGATCAAAATACATCCAGGTGCCTGGCTGAAAATTACTTAAAAAGTTCGCGGCGCCCTCCATCGGTAATAGGGTGTTGGCCCACTATTAACCTTTACGACAGCTTCCAATCAGGTACTGATAGGTTTCATGGGGAATGGCAGCCCATTCTTTATGCTGGAGGCGATGTAGGTCGGTTAGGCTACGAAATGGAATAAATGACAGGGCAACATATTGCTGAGGTCCCTCTTCGCTTTCCTATGGCTGTACAGTCGGTGTGGAAAGTAAAAATGTTCAATGCTTTTGTGAGGCGAGTGTCAACAGCCATAATATATTTCATAAAATGCATTTTTAAAAACTATCGGCTGTTTATTCAAAACCTTATACATCTGCCAGTTTCGGTCATAGACCGTCTTCATGGATAAAAAGGTGTTAAAACAGAATGGTAAAATGCATAAAATAAAATACATCCAACTGAGACAAACAGGAGTCAGTATAACTAAAAGTTGAAAAATTACAGTGGTCATCTTAGATAAAACCTATCAGTCAAACATAACACAAGTAACTGTCTCAGAAGAACCAATTTCATTTTTCGTATTAACAAGAAATGTTTAGTGAGCTGTTGGTAGCGCGACCCTGTAATCAAGGCAGAAAATCGTAGGTCTTCTTTATGTGAATGTATGAAAAGGCTTCCGCTCACATTTTATCACTGACAAGCCAAGTCCCTCTTGGTGTATTGTGGATGTTTACTGTAGTCTTGTCTCGTGTGAATCTGAAGGACTTTACCAGTATTCCAGCTTACATGTTAGTAATAGCTTTCGCAGATAAATCATAGGTTCTTAGTTCTTAACAAAAGAATAAAATTTGTTATTCCCCTTTACCTATAAATAAAATAATACAATCGTTCCACATCATGTTCGCACTAATGGTATTGCCAGTATTTGTTGAGCGGCGCGGGAGTAGCCGAGCGGTGTGGAGCGCCACGTTACGGATCGCGCGGCCTCCTGCTTCGGAGGTTCGAATCCTCCCTCGGGCATGTGTGTGTGTGTGTGTGTGTGTGTGTGTGTGTGTGTGTTTGTGTGTCGTCCTTAGGTTAGTTTGTAAGACTAGGGAATGATGACCAACGTAGTTTGGTCCCACAGAATTACAAACATTTGAACATTTAGTATTTAATGAAAATAATTTACTTTTTTTCCGACACAGTTGCACTATTTAGAAGTTGGTAACTAGTGCAACTGTGACGAAAAAAAATTGTTTTCATTACATACCCAGTTGCTGATCCTGCCCCATCTTCACGGTGAATTTTCATACATTTAGTATTTGTTGATACTACAAAAATCACCATATTCACACCAGTTGGCTGGTAAATATTTACTGACTCATCAATTGTGTTTACGAAGTCTTCATCTGCACATTTCGTGCTCTACTTCCTATTTATTTACGAATGATACGACGCTAGTCGTTCTGCAGATTTAAAATTCGATAAATATGACTTGTACATAAGTAACGTAATATATTGGTATTGTATATGAATGTGTCTCCGAACTAAACGATATGCTGCATTCTGACTATCAAAGGGATTTAAATTGTGTACTCAGTAGATACACATTATATAACGACAACATACGTTTTAGTGTGCACTGGTTAGATACAGGACGTTGAATAACAATTGTATGCAGCCTATATAACTGACCTGAACACTTCATACGAATACGTGGGATGAGTTCAATGAAGTTTCAAGAACATGAGCTGCACAAAGAAAGAATGGAATACCTAGAGGTCACGTGTCAGCCTGTGCCGAAACGCTCATCAGTGATTCGACTGACGTCTGGCGTGCCACAAGCAAACATGACAGGACTGCTAATGCTCACATTTTATGTAAATGTTCTAACACTGGGCGCAGAAATGACACAATGTTTGCCAACGATGATGTCATTTTGAAGGAAGTTACAACGTGGAAAACGTGTGATGTATTAAATGACGGGCAGAAATAAAGCGAGTGGAACCTTGCTTGAATATAGATTAAGCTCAAACAAAATGAAGAAGAAACCTATGTCGGTTGCTTCCGGTATCTATGCAAAGTTACAGCTCGATAAACCAGAGTCATCACTTTTACCGAAAGATACGACCTAAATGACACGGAAGGGGAGGAGTTCTATGATGCCTTTTTCAACCTTAGTAGTTAATCCAGTTTCTTTAACGCTTGAGACCAGCCTATAATGTGGCCTTTTGAACTGTGATCCGTGCTGAAAGGTAGACTGTTCGATTTGTTTTAATCAATACGGACAGGTTAAAACGAAGTTCATTAACGTTTATGTTTAATTCAAGGAGATAAATATTTTCTTCCATGGGAACTACAGAAAGCAATATGTCAAGCATGAGAGCGTGATAATTCCAATGTAAAATGGTTTTTCTTCCTTTTTTTTTTTTTTTTTTTTTTTTTTTTTTTTTTTTTTTTTTTTTTTTTTTTTGCTATCGCATGTGTTAGCCGAAAAGTGATGAAAGTGTTACTAATGTCTAACTACGGCGTAATATGCAACATTGTTGAGGCATTTTGCAACGAATAGAGCAGTCGAGAATAGCATACTAGCCAAACACACCCGGCGTTGCCCGGGTATTTATTTATTTTATTCCTGCCTTGAGTTAGTACTTCTCCTATCCCTTCTCTCTCTGCCAATCTCCATTTTTTTCTAAAAACGTGTTATATTCATCGGAGAATATATAAGAAATAAGACTGTCTTGCATAATGTACAAAATTATACGTGCAATATCCAAACAAAGAAAGATAGCAATCGAAATACATATAAAATTCGCACGATCTTATAATTATTGAGTTATATGTTGTACAGTTGTATAATTTTTCAGTTATATATTCTCAGTGCTGTATGTCTGTAAAATCCGTTGCGAATACAATTCGTAGTAAAGAAGTAATAGATTAAAACTGGGTGCGTGATAGAGCGGTTTCCCATGAACGTTACTGTTTATCTACTCATATCTCATGAACTACGTGTGGTACTATGATACAATTTCTAAGATACATTCAGCTATATGTGTGTATACTGTCCGTAAAATTTCCTGCTGTTACAATTTGTAGTGTAGAAATTAGAAATTGTAACGTCATACTGAATGCCGTAGTTTTAGTCCTTGAGCAGCAGAAAAGTAGTAAGCGAGAGACTTTTTTCCTTTCAAAATTTTGTTATGGTTGTCAGCGAGAAAAATTCAATAAAGGTTTCAAATTATTTTTCAAGTTGTAAGTCGCTAAGTACTGTCTATCTCACATAGTGTGTGAATGAAGTCTCGTCGCTTTATGCGGCAATTTCTTGCAACTATATTGTATTTCCTGAACCATGTGCCGTATGTGTTTCTTGCCGTGACAGCATTGTTACCTCACGCTAAGGAATATGTGAACAAAATTTGGTTGAAACTGGTCCAGTGCTTCAGGAACAAATGTGCAACATTGTCGTTTAATGCATCAGTTTTTCGCGCATCTCATTGTTTATGACGTCATATCTCGTGAACAATGTGCAGTACTTGATCCTAACACTTACGGCGAACGTCCTCATCGATTGAAGCTTACGTGTGCACCATTTCATAAACATTGGGAGAAAATTGTAGATTTGTATACAATACGTACACACAAACATACGGACACTCTGCTTCATATATGAAGATAGAACGAATAAGAATCTATTCGAGGTCTGGCAGTTTCACTGAAGACAATTCAGTCCTTCACATTTACTATTTGATCTACTGTTGTTTATAATTTTCCTTGCAGATTACAATTGTGAGCCGAACTGGTATTCGTATCCTGAACCTTGCCTTGGGTAATGCTCTTTCCGAGTTTTTCCAGGTAAGACACATGAAATGTACTTGGGAAGCTATCTGAGTTTTGGTTGTGTGAAACGTTAGTGAATAGCACAAACGCAAAGAGCATTGTCCGCTGAAGATAAAACGCAGACTAATATATATTCGAACAAAAAAAGTCTACGACGTAGATGGCGCAATCAGGTAAACGTGGCTAACCCAAAAATGTACCTGAAGATATTGATGACGATGAGAAAAAAATTTCTAGCAAATTGAACAAGGCGTTATTCTGTATTGTATCTAGCTTCATTAAACTTAAGTTTAGCCTTCAAATAATTAAATGAAACACACAGTGGCGTCCTTCCCACGATCCAAACGTCAATGAAACACGACAGAAGCGCTAATTACTAACACAATGTGATGTGAATGTAGTTTCTAAATTCGGTGATAATGCACAATGTTGATATAGATCTACTTACTTAGTTCTTCTCACTGAAGGTTAACATGGACGTATTTGCTTCATTTATCGATGTCGATTTGACCAGTTGTGTTTTCTCCAAAAGACATCCTAGGAACCTCACAATTCTGACCTTCGTTAATAAGTGATTTCATCTGAAAAGACAAGATGCTTTGATCGGCAGCGGTGGGGCGAGGATTTTTCTGGATGGTTAATACAAGTTTCTTTTAATCTGTCAGAAGTTGCGACAATTTTGGTTTTTAATGAAAGAAGTATTTCTAATGGATCTCGTTTGCCGCTGAAAACAGAAATACAGTTAAGGGAGCGTGCAACAGTTTTGCTGTGAAACTTTCGAAAAAAAATCTTAAAATGTGGAAAACGAGGGACTGAAGGAAGCTGCGGTTAAAGCGTAGTTTGAGCCGCTTTATACATGGTTGACGAGAGACAGACTGTGGAACGGCACCGAGCTGACACACTTCGCTCTCACATTTGGCCCATTTCCCTACCATTTTTGTGAAATATTTCACTGTGAACGCGGACATGTGTTACATCGATGAATTCCTCTTTTCACAGGCCGATGAATACCTTTGAAAAGCGCATCGTTTCACTTTAAAAAATATGAGTGCTTCAATATCTCGGTAAATAAAGAATATTAATTACACAGCGAAATATTCGTCTACCGTCTATACCGTACCCGGTTTGGAATTGGCAACAGCTAATTTACGAACTGAACTCAAAGCCGAATAGTGAAAAAAATGTGATCACGTTTAAATCGGAATTCTGCTCTCTCGGTCGAGGCTGTATCGGAAATTACACTGTGTTGTTATTAAATAACAAGTCTATGACGTTGTTTAGAACTAACTGATCGTAAATCACTGGAAAATGTGCTGCACGAGAAAAATAAAAAGAAAAAATGTTCAAATGTTTGTAAAGCTTATGGGACTTAACTACGAGGTCATCTGTCCCTAAACTTACAAACTATTTATGAACTACTTACGAACTAGGACGGCAGAAATATCCATGCCCGAGGGGGGGATTCGAACCCCCGACCGTAGCGGCCGTGCAGACCGTGACTGGAGCGCCTCAGTCCCCTCGGCCACCGCGGCCGGCGTGTGGTTACATTACATTTTGTTAAGGATGGGAAAGAAAATCGCCGTGCCCTTTCAAAGGAACCAACCCGGAATTTCAGTGGAATGATTCAGAAAAATTATAGAAAAGCCAAGTCTGCATGGCCGGGGGCTGGTTTGAACCGCCGTCCTTCCGAAAGCGAGTCCGGTGTACCAACACTGCGCCACCTCGCTCGTTTCGTTTTTAGTGTTGTTACCAGGCGGAGTAGGGTAATAAGGGGCACGAACAACTGCAGACCCTGAGTGATGACGGTGACAGGCATGAAGATGCTATGAACTCGTGTGGGACAGCGATACCCTACCTGACAAAACTGTGGGCGATGCCCGACTATGGGCCTCCATTTGGGCAGATGGTCATATCGTGCCATATCGATATTGTCAGTCATTCAGGTGTAAAAGCGACCCAACCGACGATGGAGTGGGTGGGAACGAAAGTGCACACATACTTGTCAAGGTACCGGTCCACCAGATGCGATCGCTGTATTGCACAGTAAGTAAATAGTAATTCCTTCTCATCTGCGCCTCACATTCGGTAAGTAATGTACACTCTGGTTCATTCTGTCATGTTCAAATGTTTGTTAAGCTTATGGGACTTAACTACGGGGTCATCAGTCCCTAAACTTAAAAACTACTTATCAACTACCTTATGCTAAGGACGGCACAAATATCCATGCCTGAGGGAGGATTCGAACCCCCGACCGTAGTGGCCGTGCAGACTGTGACTGGAGCGCCTCAGTCCCCTCGGCCACCGCGGCCGGCATTCTGTCATGCCGCACCACTGATCAGCGAATAGCCGCAGCCTGACCCTGTCCTAGAGAATTACCGTCTCATTTATGTAGGTTGCCCAGAGCTCGACGGCATGAACGGATGCGTTTACAGACGCGCCATAACCAGGATGCATGGACTGCGCACTAACGATGAAGAGCGCTTGTGCACTACCCTACATGACCACCGTCGGCAAGTACTGCGATGATTTTGGAAGTGGTTCCATGGAGCCCCTGTCTCTCTCTCTCTCTCTCTCTCTCTCACACACACACACACAGACACACACACACACACACAACGATATAAAATGTTAGCCGGCCGCGGTGGCCGAGGAGACTGAGGCGCTTCAGTCACGGTATGCACGGCCACTAAGGTCGGGGATTCGAATCCCCCCTCGGGCATGAATATTTGTGCCGTCCAAGTTCGTAAGTAGTTCATAAGTAGTTTGTAAGTTTAGGGACTGATGACCCCGTAGTTAAGTCCCATAAGCTTTACAAACATTTGAACATTTTTTGATTAGAATGTTCAAATGTTTGTAAAGCTCAAGAAACTTAACTGCGGGGTCATCAAGCCCTAAACTTACAAACTACTCATAAACTAACTTATACCAAAGACAACACAAACATGCATGCCCAAGGGAGGATTCGAACCTCCGGCGCGGGAGGCCGCGCGATCCTCAACGTGGCGCTCCAGACAACGATATATCACGGAGACTCATCGTCAACATGTGTTACGTTTCATGTGACAGTATCGTGGTGAAATTATTCAAAATGAGATGCTCGTCCACACATGAATTGTCTGAATGATGAGGTATTCATACGGCATGTGATCTCCGCATCCGTCCTCCATAGAATATGTGTGGGTTACAGATTATATATAATACCTTACGCTATTCTGACTTACGTTTATCAGGCATTCCATTATGTCCTCTTCAGGCCCACTGACCAGTTATATCTAACAGTTTTTGACTGACAAGTGAAATGATAGCGCGGCTGTCACAGTAAAATAACTACCGATACCAGGTACTCAGTGCTGCCCGCTCCTGACTTCACAACGTAATCGAGGTTTTATAGTAGTTAAGAAGCCTAAAAATGACATAATTACTGAGACAATGTCATATACCTTTTCAATTTACATTCCGCTTCCTCGTCCCCTTATGCATATTCCACATTTTTCGGTAGGAAGGATACGTATGGAATAGTTCTCGGGAGATTCTGCTGTACATGACATTGACACAACTGTCGTCGCTAACCTATTTACTGAGGTAGCCTTAAGAAACTCGCGATACGATGTAATTATTGTACCCGTGTTGGCTAACCTGACATTAGTATGAGGTACGGTTCAAAACTGTACAGTAACCGTATTTTTGGCGCAGGATGCAGTGTGTCGGGGTACCGCTACGAACTCGCACTGCAGAAAAGTTTCACGACTGTTTCGGGTGTCCAGGTTTAATGCAATTCAAGCGAATAAAAAGCTTAAACATTTCATGGAAATTGCTTAGTATAAGCAGTTCCAACAATACATCAGGTATCATTACCCAGTTAGTAACAAGTAATTAACTGAAAACGTATTAAAGTAAGTGCCTGTGTAATGCATATTAAACTTCTGAAGCAACTGTGGTATGTGATTATAGTCTCAGAAAGGTTTGGAACCACTTATTCGGTACCACAGGCGGAGCTCATCTCCAAAAGAAAGCCGTCCGCGGTGGCCGAGGGGACTGAGGCGCTTCAGTCTCGGTCTGCACGGCCACTACAGTCGGGGGTTCGAATCCCCCCTCGGGCATGGATATTTGTGCCGTCCTTAGTTGTAGGGTAGTTCATAAGTAGTTTGTAAGTTTAGGGACTGATGAACCTGTAGTTAAGACCCTTAAGTTTAACAAACATCTGAACATTTTTTTCCAAAAGAAATAATCTTGGGACCCAAACGCATGGAGAGAAGCAATCTTCCTGGGCACATAATGACATAGAGCTGGTTGCCAGGCATACTTCCGTGAACTAACCCAATGTTCACCAGAAACGTATGTGTCACTTGAAAAAGTACAATACATGATGAACCCAATGTTTCTCAAAGAAGAGTATTATCTCGAGGAAACTAGTAGGCTTACTGACCAAGAGCAACTAATATATATATATATATATATATATATATATATATATATATTAAATGTTTGTTAAGCTTAAGAGAATTAACTGCGGTGTCATCAGTCCCTAAACTCACAAACTACTTATGAACTGCCGCGGTGGAGTAGCCGAGCGGTCTAAGGCGCCTCGCTACAGAGCGCGCGGTTGCTCGTCGTCAGAAGTTGGAGTCCTCCTGGGGCATGTGTGTGTGTGTGTGTGTGTGTGTGTGTGTGTGTGTGTTGTCTTTAAGTCAGTTTACCTTAGTTTCAGTAGTTTGTAAGCTACGGACTAATGACTACGCAGTTTAGTCCGATAGATGTACAAACATTTGAAATTATGAACTATCTTATACTAAAGACGACACAAACATCCATGCCCGAGGGGGGATTCGAACCCCCCGACCGTAGCGGCCGTGCAGACTGTGACTGGCGCGCCGCAGACCGCTCGACCACTGCGGTCGGCAGTCACCAATGGATCGAAGTGATATAAGATCTGCAAGAATTGGGAGGAACAAAAGAGAGGAAGAAATAACGTAGCCAAAAGTTGTGCTACTGGGCAATCATACGAACCCATTTCTAGTATGTCGAAACACAAAAATTGATTGTGGTGGTTTATAGCGGGCCTATGCGAAGCAACAATTATTATAACAATATTTGTGACAGTAAATAGCAGTTTTCGGGAGACCGTGTGTTTTCGGTTATCAGTAACATGTAATCAGTATGAAACTTCCGGGCAGATTAAAATTGTGTGCCGGAACCGGGACTCGAACCTGGGACCTTTACCTTTCGCGGGCAAACGCACTACCGACTGTGCTATCCCGACACGACTCACGAGGCCGCCTCACAACTTTACTTCCGCCAGTACCTCGTCTCCTACTTTTCCAAACTTCACAGAAGCTCTCCTGCGAACCATGCAAGACTAGCACTCCTGGAAGAAAGGATGTGGTGGAGACATGGCTTAGCCGCAGCCTAAGGGATGTTTCCAGAATGAAACTTTCACTCTGCAGCGGAGTGTGCGCTGATATGAAACTTCCTGGCAGATTAAAATTGTGTGCCGGAACCGGGACTCGAACCTAGGACTTTTGCCTTTCGCGGGCAAACGCACTACCGACTGTGCTATCCCGACACAACTCACGATGCCGCCTCACAACTTTACTTCCGCCAGTACCTTCCAGGAGTGCTAGTCTTGCACGGTTCGCAGGAGAGGAAGTTAAGTTGTGAGGCGGCATCGTGAGTCGTGTCGGGATAGCACAGTCTGCAGTGCGTTTGCCCGCGAAAGGCAAAGGTCCCAGGTTCGAGTCCCAGTTCCGGCACACAATTTTAATCTGCCAGGAAGTTTCATATCAGCGCACACTCCGCTGCAGACTGAAAGTTTCATTATGTAATAAGTAGCTTGCTGTGATTTTGCTTGTATGTACCAGTCACCAGCACCTTTGTTAACGGTGTTGCCTTTCACTGTCGACCGGTCGCTACAGAATCATGACAGAGGCCTGTGTTCCTTACACCGGGTTCGTCCCCGCGTATAACGGAACGGAGTGTACTCGTGGCGGCGCCAAGACGCCGCAGGCGGGGAAGGAGAAGGCGCCGGCAAACCCGGAGCCCCAACGACCCACTACTAACCTTCCTCAACTCGATTCAGAGAACCCCTTGCCCAGCCCGCTCCCTGGTGGGGGAGAAGAGGCGGGCGGGGCACGTGAGTCCCCGAGCACAATCAATAAAATACTACGACCGCTACTGGCCTGTCAGAAAACATCGTCCACCGGCCTCCCAAGTTCAATGTCAATGTCAGGGACGCCGTTCGCGGGCCGTACTTGCGTGAACGGCGTGGCGCACTGTGCGTGCCTATTGACCGCTCTACCAGCCGCTGCAGCGCACACGACTCGATAAAACCGCTTATCGGGGTTCGTGCTGAACTACACAGCACAGTGCGACCGCAATGACCCTCACAAGAAATTAAGCTAACGGGAGGTTATCAGGTATGGATATGGGCCCGTTATCTATCTGAGAGCATGAAACTTTAGAAGACGGACATCCACAGCTAAAACTGTTCAAGATCAATAAAAATGATCTGCTGCAGCTGTACTTCACTTTACGACACGACCGATTTCGTAACCTGTAGTCACATAATCTGGTTTCATAATATATATATATAGGAGGTAGATGAGTTTTGTTACTTGGGCAGTAAAATAACAAATGATGGTCGCAGTACAGAGGATATAAAATGCAGAATGGCAATGGGTAGAAAAGCGTTCTTGAAAAAGAGAAATTTGTTAACATCGATTATTGATTTAAGCCTAAGGAAGTCCTTTCTGAAGGCATTTGTGTGGAGTGTTGCCTTGTGTGGGAGTGAGACATGGACGATAAAGAGTGCGGACAGGAAGAGGATTGAGGCTTTTGAAATATGGTGCTACAGAAGAATGCTGAAGATTAGGTGGGTGGATCGCGTAACTAATGAGGAGGTACTGAACAGAATTGGGGAGAAAAGGAATTTCTGGTATATCTTGACTAAAATAAGGGATAGATTGGTAGGACACATTCTTAGACATCAAGGAATTGTGAATTTAGCGTTGAAGGGAAGTATGTGGGGAAAAAATCACAGGGGAAGACCAAGAGATGGATACAGTAAGCAGATTCAGACAGATGTATGTTGCCGTTGTTATGTGGAGTTGAAGAGGCTTGCTCAGGATAGGGTATTGTGGAGAGCTGCATCAAACCAGTCTCCGGACTGAAGACCACAACAACAAGATTATATATATACAGGGTGAGGCTTCATGAAATCTCACAGAAAACTGGGCTACAAATCTCTTATGAAAAGAATCAATACATGGAAAACAAGCCTGCAGATAGTCTCCCCATCACAACTCAGTATGGAAAAGTGGCACAAGTTTCTCACTTCAGATATCTAGGAGAGATGATCCAACCATCAGAACTGAACTCAATAGGGTCTCAAGATTACAAAGAGCATATAAGCTAACTTGGAACCATTATAATAAGAAATCTATTTCTGTCAATGCAAAACTAAGGCATTACAACACAGTAGTCCTACCAGAGGCACTCTATGCTGCAGAAACTACAGTGATTCATGGTCATACGAAGATCAGAGAGATTGAAAAACAGGAAAGAAAAATTTTGAGGAAAATATATGGTTCAGTGTTTCGGGAAGGAATTTGGATAAAGCGGCCAACTAGAGAGATTTACAAAGACATGGAAACAATAACGGACACCATCAGAAAGAAAAGGATGAAATTTTATGGACATATAATCAGGATGAATGAAACCAGGCTCACAAGGCAAATATTTGAGATAGCAAAAACAAGACGAAGTGGATCACTGAAACAGAAGAGGATATTAAAGAACTGGGAATCACACAAGACAACATAAACAATAGAGAACAATTCAGGAACATTATAAAGACACATAAACTTAAACAAAAACACACGGAGAACAGAACAGAAAAAAAGCGGTCAGAAGAACGCAAGAGAGAAAACAGTGAACGCATGAAGAGAATTTGGGAAGAACGAAGTCATAATTACTCAAGTTCAATCGCTCTCTTCAAAGGGAATAATCGAAAATAATAATAATAATAATAATAATACAGGGTGAGTCACCTAACATTACTGCTGGATATATTTCGTAAACCACATCAATTACTGACGAACCCTTCAGTCACGGTCTGCACGGCCACTACGGTCGGGGGTTCGAATCCCCCCTCGGGCATGGATATTTGTGCCGTCCTAGTTCGTAAGTAGTTCATAAGTAGTTTGTAAGTTTAGGGACTGATGACCCCGTAGTTAAGTCCCATAGACTATACAAACATTTGAACATTTGAACTGACGAACCGATTCCACAGACCGAACGTGAGGATAGGGGCTAGTGTAATTGGTTAATACAAACCATTAAAAAATGCACGGAAGTATGTTTTTTTAACACAAACCTACGTTTTTTAAAGGAACTCCGTTAGTTTTGTTAGCACATCTGAACATATAAACAAATACGTAATCAGTGCCGTTTGTTGCATTGTAAAATGTTAATTACAACCAGAGATATTGTAACCTAAAGTTGACGCTCGAGTACCACTCCTCACACCTGTCCGGTGTTTCACTATTACAAACGTCATGCGTTTCAGAAATCTGACCCCTTATTGTTGTATAACAGATATGAAAAACGACTTGTTCAACACGAACGGAAACAGAAAGGTGTAGAACACTGGGTGGTGGTGTAATAACAGGTAACCCTTAGATGAAATCATCGGCCCTCAATTTTTTAATAATCAATGTACGGCAGAATGTACCATTCTTCCGTCGATCACATTCGACTGAAAAACATGCTGGAATACGTGTAAGCTCAATGTTACGCAATTTGGCCACACTCAGCATCTAAAATGACATTCACTTATTTCACAACCACAACTGGCACAGAATCGCACACCTAAACAATATGGATATTATATAATGTTCAGCAGCGACGGCTCGAAAATTAGTTACTGTTACAATATATCGCACCAAATTCAAAACATGAGCGGCTGCATATTGTGCACATTATACCTACATAATTCGCCAAATATTCTGTATCATCCTCCGTGAAATAAATTAGACACTAGCAACTTACTTAAAAGGTAAAGTAAAGCTGTCAACAATTTGGCTTGACACCACAGTGTTTTACTAGGCACGGTCCTGTATCGAGGTGGTACGTCACTGCTTTCCAATGATCTTGTAACACTCCGAGTGCCAATCACGTTAATTGACGGGATACGGAAATTTCTGTAGAATGCCAATCACGTCATTTGACGTGATCTTTGTTTTCGTGTTTTTAAAAACAGAATCAAGTTTATTGACGGGCTACATCTACCTTAAATACCTTACTTGGTAAACCTAGTGTCTAAACCAGCCTATAGATCTTTTATTTAGTTTCTAAATCGTCCGACTGGTCGCATTCATTGTATGAGACGGGGCAGGTAGAAAGTGGTGTCCGCTCACTCAGTAGGTAAATCAACGGACATGGCTTCATGCAAATTATTCTCCCCGAAAGTACTGAGAGGTGATATGACAGAGGGGTGACACGGCAACATATCGTAGTGACTCTACAGACTGTTTGCGAAGTAGAGAAGTTTTTAGTGGGACCCTTGGCGTCGGAGTTGTATGTGATTTAGATGCTCTGTGTTCAGTTCTGGATTTATTTCAAAGAGCAGACAATTATTTACGCCAGACTGAAATAAAGAAACTAAGTGCAGCTGGGGTTACTCCTGCGAGCAGAATGTCCGGCATTCTAATGGATGGAATGGTTTATTTGGCCGGCAGTCAAAGTGTTACCTGACCTACCCGGCCAGTTATAGGAAGCCTAAAGTTTAACGTGAATTACGAGCCACGGTGCTTTCGACAGTTTTCACAATAACAATATTGCGAGAGGTGAAAAATGTGGAAAGTAACAGATAAAAATCTTGGGTATGACAGGGGATCGAACCCGCGACCTTTGGATTTACAGTCTGACACTCCACGACTCCTACCTATTTATAGTACCAAAATATCATCGGTTTGTACCATGTTCGGAACAGCTACGTCTCTTCTAAATCCAGTAACCTGTATAACAGTTTGAGTTATTGGTCAGGCCTACTGCTTCCGAGCACAGAGAGAGGCGTTTGGTAACGTAGGATAAGGAGAGAGCGTGGTGCCGCGGCGGACGTGTAAACAACGGATCCCGCTTAAAGCTCCCCGCCCCCGCCGCGCCGTGCTACACGCCGTCCTGAAAACATCCAGCCCGCCATTGACCTTGAGCTGTCCCTCACGCACCGCGGGCAACAGCAGCCGGCGTGTTACGTATTGTTTCGTCGCTTGGTCGCCCTTGCGGTGCCACACAATTGTTTGGACGCACTTCCGCCCGATCAGCGGCGTTTTCATCCCGTGTTGCAACACTGTGGCGACAGTTTTTCACGTACTCAGTCCAAGGTAAACATAGGGGCTGCTTGAGAGTTTCTTGATTTGTATCTGTAAATTACACTAGGTAATTCACGTGCCTGAAAATAACAATTACTCCACATCAGGTAATCGCACTATACAATATTCACATTACAGCCTAATACGGGCCACGTTTTTATTCGTTGTCGTTTATTTCGGTTTCCCCACTTTTAGAAACGTATCACTTTGTAGATGTTTTTCTGATTTCTAGGGCTCTGTTTGTCATCTGTTTTCTAGTAGTTGTACTTCCAGGTAGCGCGGAGTTGCTACTACTGACTGTTTGCTTTTCATAACTTGAAGAGCCCTTGTTATTGTTAGTGAACATAAAGTACAGATCACGCACTTAAACGTGGCCCCTGAGCGGAGAATGTCGGGAGCTGAAGCTTGCATTCAGATCGTAGCTTATTGGCTGTTAAAACAAGCCCCGCGTATAGCTTACATGTTTTAAAGAAAACAACTTGTAAGGGGTTAAACTGTCAAATGGAACACGAAATTATGTATCACTTAGATGTTTGAGTAATAGAAAACTGGAACGTATATCTACGAAATATCAATATTTTAAAGGGACTTAGCAATGGTTTCTGCCTCTTTTATTGTCGTACCTGAATATCAATCGGAATTAACAATGCTAACATTGTAGCATTTGTGGATCTGGAGAAAGCTTTCGACAATATTGACTGGAATGCACTCTTTCAAATTCTGAAGGTAGCAAAGGTAAAACATAGGGAGCGAAGAGTTATATTCAACTTGTACAAAAACCAGTCAGCGACATTGAGCAAGCTCTGAAGGAATGCAAGGTGAAATTTTGAGAGGGAATTAAAGTCCAGGAAGAGGGAATAAAACCGTGCGGTTTGAAGATGACATAGTATTTCTGTAAGAGACAGCAAAGGATCTGGAAAAGCAATGAAACGGAATGGACAGTGTCTTGGAAAGAAGGTATAAGATGAACATTAACAAGAATAAAACGAGTGTAATGGAATGTAGTGTCAGAAAATCGGCCGATGCTGAAGGAATAAGATTGGGTAATGAGACAATAAAAGTAGTAGATGAGCTTTGTTATTTGGGTACCAAGATAACTTCTGATGGCCGAAGTAAAGAAGCGTTTCTGAAGAAGCGAAACTTGCTGACATCCAATATTAGTTTAAACGTAAGGAAGTCCTTTTCGAAAGAATTTTCTGGGGTGTAGCATTGTATAGGAGTGAAACGTTGTCGGTATGTCTCGGAATGTGTCCTATCAACCTATCCCTTCTCTTAGGATATGGTAGAAACTCTATTTTTCCCCAATTCTGTTGAGCACCTCCTCATTAGCTACGTGATCTACCCATCTAATCATCATTCATCTGTAGCACCACATTTCGTTCAGATGAAAAGATGATAGAAGCTTTCGAAATGTGGTGCTACAAGACGAATGATGAAGATTATATGGGAATATCACGTTAACTAAAGAGGGGTTGTGTGCCGGAACCGGGACTCGAACCCGGTACCTTTGCCTTTCGCGGGCAAGCGCTCTACCGACTGAGCTATCCTGACACGACTCACGATGCCGCCTCACAACTTCCGCCAGTACCTCGCCTCCTACTTTCCAAACTTCACAGAAGCTCTCCTGCGAAACTTACAAGACTAGCACTCCTGGAAGAAAGGATATGCTGGAGACATGGCTTAGCTGTAGAGTGAAAGTTTCATTCTGGAAACATCCCTTAGGCTGTGGCTAAGCCATGTTTCCACCATATCCTTTCTTCCAGCAGATTAATATCTGCCAGGAAGTTCCATATCAGCGCACACTCCGCTGCAGAGTGAAAGTTTCATTCTAACGAGGAGTTGTTCAACAGACTTGGGGGAAAATGAAGTTTTTGCCGCATCCTGACTAAGAGAAGGGATAGGATGGTGAGACACTTTCCGAGACATAAAAGGAATCGCCAACTTAGCATTAGAAGGAAGTGTGTGGGGTAAAAATCGTAGAGGAAGACCAAGGGACGAATCCAGTGTGCAGAGTCAAAAGGATGTAGGTTGCCGTTCGTATTCTCAGATCAAGAGGATTCTACAGGACAGGTTAGCGTGGAGAGCTGCATCAAACCAGTCTGCGGACTTAAGATCACAACAACGACGTAGAAACACGGACAAGAAGCCATTCTGCTACTAGCCTTAATTTAATTTAGAGGAACACCGGAAAAATGAACTCCTTAACCGTGTAATTATTCCTTGCATTCCTTGCTGCACGAGGTAATCTGATACGTTTCACCGGGCGTTTTTCAAACCGAGTGCAGCGACTGTGTCCAGTCAACAGCTGGAATCTTCCGATTGTAGCAATGTGTACTATGAAAATAAGCTCATTCAACTTACTCCAATTTTTACATGGGGCGAGTGCGTACACATTAATTCTCTAAAAATTGGGGTTTCAAACGTTTATTTAATTAGCCATACATTTCAAAATGATTTTCTATACACTAGCAGGAACGAGATGGTGAACAATGAAGCAATACCCAGTTGTTGATTGGTGACCACATGTAAACTTACAAAGTGTTCAAGGTATTTTTCGTCTCATTAAAAATCATTGTTAGCAACATGTAAAAAAATGAAAAATGTATAGTGAACCCATTTTGTACAGCCTCCTGACTGCTGGCCCGAAATTGGTTCGAAGAACAAGGTCAATGGGGTAAATCTTCCAACGCGCTTATGGGAATAGGTAAGTACGGAGTACGAGTGCGGGGTAGTGGGATTAATGTCAAAAGTACCTTCCGTAATGCACCCGGGACCTGTTCCTCTCAAGGTAGATTTGGTGTATCTAATCGCATCGCTATCTCGCACTCTGGCATCGTAGTAATACGTTTTCTAACAGGAATGATAATCCTTAGCGAAAGTACCAATAATGTTACCTAACATGAGTCATAAATTTTGTTTGTTGTTTCACTGGGGAGATTATATATTTGAAGAGAAAGTGTCTTTAGAAGATTTTGACACGTCTTGTGATCACATAGCTGAAAATTTTGAGATAAAGGGCTCAGGAGACAATGTTATCTGTCTCCAGAAATATATTCTCCCAGTATTACAGAACTTTCCACTACTATCGACAATTTCGGTAATAACAGGTCTCAAACCTTTGAGATAAACTCCAACTGCGAAATGCCTGGATGAGTGTATGGACAATTTCAATTCCTTTACCGAAAATTAGCTTCCTTGTTTTTCGATATTTGTATATAACGCAACTTGCAATCGGCGATCCACTCGTTAAAATATATATATATATATATATATATATATATATATATATATATATATATATATATTGGTATGAACAACTTTTAAGATACCAGGATTAAAAATACTCTTTTCTCGGGTGCAATTACACTTTTCCCCGGCTGAAATAACACTTATTCCGGGTCAAGTGACACTATACTTCCCCTCTGAGATGGCCAATGTACGCTCTGAGATGGACAATGTATCTTCCCTCGGAAACGTAAAGGTTTATTACACCGGTAAGTAACTTCCCTGGACGTTTTTTGAATGATAATCATACTTTCTTATAGTTATTACATGATTTGTAAACTATGAAAGAACAAAAATAGGTGTGTCAAACCTTAAAAGCTTAGTGCCGCTGTGGAGCGACCGAGCGTTCTAAGGCGCCTAGCTGCGGAGCGCGCCGCCGCTCGCCGTCGGAGGTTCGAGTCCTCCCTCTGGCATGAGTGTAATTGTTGTCCTTAGCACCTTAGCATAAGGTAGTTTAAGTAGTTTGTAAGCCTAGGGTCTGATGAACAGAGTTGTTAAGTCCCACAGACTTACAAACATTTGAAAAGCTTAGTCTTTTTCAGCGTTTGTTACAATTTGAGATACATGAAACACAAATGTGCCAGCAAACGTTTAAAGAAGGACGTAAATGGCTTAACAGTTTGGTGCGATAAGTTTACAACAAACGCAATAAAAAGAAACAAAGAAGGTTGCATAATTCAAAGCTAATCACTTCTAGCTTTACAAGTTTCATCAATGGGCACAAAAACTGTATTAGTGAGTAATCCTCAAAGTGAGTGAGTCAAACGTTCCCTGATTTAAGAAAGTCGTCGTAACATAATTCATCTTGTGTTAAAGGAAATTTAAGTTTGGTGTTATTCTCTCGTTTGTTTTATGCTATTGTAGTAGTCTGCTGTAGCAGGGTAAATTAAAATTATTAATTTATCAGTTCATAGAAGGAAAAATTACAAAAATTGTATTGGCTTAATTTTCATTTCAATTTTTTTTTTAATTACAAATAAGTCTTAGTTTTTTCCTCGAGATGAAAAGATTCCGATCGTGTTTCCCGGAATTCTCGATTATACCGGAACATAATGCCACCCTAGATAATAAGTCAGAATCAAGATCAGAATCTCTGGAGTAAAAGACGCAACCTTTTCGTATATGCGACCCCCTTCCAAGTAAAAATATTCTAGCGACTCCCTTCCAAATAAAAATATACTGCAGACTCCCGCTCCTCGTCACGAACTGTAACAAAACTATGTTATCTCAAAGGAAACAAATTTAATCTTCTTTCTTTTGCTTCAGCTTTCTTTATTTCTCGCAATGGAACATATTTTCCTATTTTTACATGATTTCAGACAGAAAAATACATTTTGCTTAACGAGTGTTTCGCATTTCAGGCAAGTCTCCGAAGCGAATTATGATAATTAACGTACGTCGCACTGTACAGACAATTTGTAAAGAAGTCGAACTGTTAAGAATAGTATAATGTTCTTTTTACCTGTAGATTGGTTTATTCAAAGAGTGTTCGGACTTCGCGCTCTTTCATCATTATCACACACTTATATAAAACAATCTATATATATTCAATTCATAATGAATGTTACACAAGGAACTTCGTAATTTAACATTAAATAAATTTCACTTAGACATACGTTTTTGTTTTACTGAACTCCTAGTTATTTTACGGTGTAGTTGCTTCCTCCTGTGACGGCTAACCCGGAGCGAGACTTTACGACCCCGAAGGGTTTAAAAAATGTTCAAATGTTTGTAGATCTATCGGACCAAACTGCGTGGTCATCAGTACGTAGCTTACAAACTACTTAAACCTAGGTAAATTAACCTACGGACAAACACACACACCCATGCCCCAGGGAGGACTCGAACCTCCACGGCGAGAAACCTCACGCTCCGCAGCGAGACGCTTTAGACCGCTCGGCTACTCAACCGCGGCCCAAGGGTTTAAAAACAATGTGTTAAAGCATGTAATCTTTCAATTACTTTAGGTGAATACCTTAACAATGTTGCAACAATGGGCAACACTGCAGTGACATTGTAATTCAAATATTTGATTCTCAACTAACATCTCACGAAAACGTATTTATAGTTGGCAAAATAACATTACATGTATTCCTGGAAATTAAAAACAAATGTCTTGTGTTACACCTCTGTTGAGTCAATTCAGCAACACATTCCCAGACTTGATCTAAATCTTCGTAGTTCCTATTACTACCTACTGACTGCACAGATTAGATTAATTGGAAGACAGTCGACAGCGCGTCTCACTCTTCCTATTCGTTTCGTCCAACTTGTAGTCTGGTTTCTGTACGAGCTGAGGGTGGAGGGCTACTTCCAAAGTAGTTAAGTCGGCTGTGAACAGTTCGTTGCTATCAGCGCCACAGCCGGTGACGTAAGATTCGGCTAGCCGTGTGTATAAATAGCGGAGGTTCATTAGCTGCACAAACACGGCGCTTATCTCGCGATGCTCCCGCGGCTTAATCGCAGGGCTCCCGTTTCCTCTGCATCTGTGCCAGCTGTCCATCAAACACGCACATGCCGCTGCAGCTTTTATCGTGCAGTTGGCATCTGCTCGACAATTATATTTTACTCGTTCCCTTCCATTATTAGATGGTAGATGCATGTTCGATGGGGGGGGGACAGTAAGAACCAGAGGAAGCCACATGACTAACGTGGAAAGCTTTCCCAAAAACGTAGGTTTCTTGCAAGAACTATTGTTTTCCATCAAGTCACGCAATGGTCCCGAGTAAAGAAGCATTTTAAGTGAAGCTCGACGAGCAATAAATACATAAAAACGGAGGTACAATGTACAATTAGCACATATAATGTACCTCTTTAACACTTCGGCAATAGTCAAACACAGTAAACTGCTTACAAGATACATACATATCTTCCGCTTTATCTTGTATAGAAGTAAAATATAAACGACACACAATTCAGACAAGAAGAGAATAGACGGTTTTGAAATTTGGCGCTCCAGATGAGTGCTAGAGATCATGCCGAGGTTGAATTTGCAACGGTAAAAGTAAATAAAAATAAAATAAAAGGTTAATCCTCTAAGTCAAGGTCGCGATTTTTTAAATTTCATTATTATTTTTTTTTTTTTTTTTTGTATTTTGTCTAGTTTCAGGTCCACTGAGCCATCTTCAGATCATTAAACCATTCTTGACTAAAGAACAGCCATAACGTCTTACCTATTTTTCCTTTTTTTTTTTTTTTTTTTTTTTTTTTTAATAACAGCATTCATACAGTATGCGAAGATAAAATTACTGCTACCACTACTCACCACGTACTTTATTAAGTTCTCTGCTGTAAATTGCATCATTTTTAATTAACGAACTTCATTCCAGGTGATGAGTAGGAAATATATACAGTTAACTTCGCATTCTACGACAAAAAATTGCTGTGTGTTAATCGGTTATGGCATATTACTCGTCAAGAATGACCTAAAGATGGCTCGATGGAGACGAAAATATGTGGGTGCTCCTATTAAGTACCTGGCCTGGTAGAGAGATAGCAGTCGTTGTTGAAAAATATATCTGGATTAGATTTCTGAAAATGGGGAAATCTAGTCATCGTTGGTGATAAAATTTTCATGTCTCAGCGCAACATGTTAAAGTTGAGCTAGATTTTGCTTTGGGAAAGTCGCCTCCTTCGTTTAACAGCAAAATATTGGAGTTAAACGTACGAGCTGCCATGACGAGCATTGCAGTGGTCGACCAAATGAGGTGACGACTCTAGAAATGGTGCAGAAAATCCACAAAGTGGTACTCGACGATGGTCAACGAAGTGCGCGGGCCAGCAGACACAGTAGGCATTCCAAAAACTAAGGTACATTGAATATTATCTAACTATATGAACACGAGACAATTTTTTGCGCCTTTTCATAACCATGGATGAACCAAGGGTCCACCACTTCGCGAGCGAAGCAAAAGGACAATGAAAACAATGAGCACAAATTGGAGAACGACTCCACAGAAGAAGACCGTTTCATGTGCAGGCAAGGTCATGGACCCGTTTTTGTTTTTTTGTTTTTTTTTAGACATACTGTAGTTAACATATGAAATGTTCAAATGTTTGTATAGCTTATGGGACTTGACTACGGGGTCATCAGTCCCTAAACTTACAAACTACTTATGAACTAACTAAGACTAAGGACGGCACAAATATCCATGCCCGAGAAGGGATTCGAACCCCCGACCGTAGTGGCCGTGCTGACCGTGACTGGAGCGCCTCAGTCCCCTCGGCCACCGCGGCTGGCTAACATATGAAATATGTGCTCTTGGTGAGCATTACTTTAAGCTTTATCAAAGTGAAAGGTCTATGTATAGACACCTGAGCTTTTCATCATATACGTAGGCGCCTCAAACCGCAGGGGCTGAAGTATGTAATCGCATTTTATAATGAGAACGTTAATACATATGAGCTACGAATGAACTGCGCGAAAGCAATTAAATAGTTTCACAGTGGCAGCCTAAAACACAAATGTTGCAATCGTCACAATATATCATACAGTTTCGAAAAGTGATGTTAACGCGGCTATTCATTTGCTGGAAGCAGACGACTCAACAAATGTGTACCGTTTGAATACTTCTTTGTAGCTCGACGGTCTATCGGAAGGGGCGCTGCAGCTGACAACGACTACCTTGTCCCTGTTGCACGTCTCGTATATAAAGGGCTTAAGCAGATTCAAATAGACGTAGGCTGCAGCAGTTACGCAGAGATGAAAAGGTTTATACAGCATAGAGCAGCGTAGAAAGCAGCATCAAAACAGACTCTGGAACGAATAAAAGAACAACAACGACGCTGACATAAAGGGAGAACAACAGTGGCCGGGCTAGTGCTTCGTGCGTTAACGCCTAGTAATGCGCTCGCCAGCTCGACCGCCATTGTCCCTGGAGGGCGGTCGTGGTGCCCTCCGGAGCGGCTGCCAGCAGAGGCATCCGCCTGTGGCAGGCAGCCAGGCGCGCCTACAGGCCCGCCCCTACAGGCACGGCTGCCACTGCGGCCGTAAACTCCGGCCAAATGGCTAATTGCAACCGGCGGCGTTGTTGCATGAATTGCTGCGCTGGGCCCACGTTCGTCAGGGACGTAACCCTCAGCACAATACGCGACAGGGTTCAGCAACCTGCCTGCCTGACTGACCCTAGACGCTGCCGATCCGTCGTCGCTGCAGGCGTGATCGCCAGTTCTGTACTGCCACTCCTTCAAACGTACACCACCGGTTCAAGTGTTGCCATACGAATTTCTGGGTTTTCATACTCGTGCGGGTATTAAGATTCTCCAATTTTATTTATTTGTATAATGGCAGGAGGGTGTCCATAATGAGGAAATCAAAGATAAGCTGGGAATGAACACCATAGATGAAGCAGTTAGAGCGAACAGACTGAGATGTTGGGGTCATGTTACACGCATGGGAGAAGCAAGGTTACCTAAGAGACTCATGAGCTCGTCAGTGGAGGGTAAGAGGAGTCGAGGTAGGCCAAGAAGAAAGTACTTAGATTCGGTGCAGAATGATTTTGAAGTAACAGGCATAACATCAGACGAGGCATCAATGTTAGCATTGAATAGGGGATCATGGAGGAATTTTATTAGAGGTACTATGCTCTAGACTGAACGCTGAAAGACAAAATCAGTCTCTAATGATGATGATAATGATGGAAGACGAAGTAGAGGAAGACGAGATAGGAGATACGATACTGCGAGAAGAATTTGAGAGAGCACTAAAAGATTTCAGTAGAAACAAGTATCCACATGGGATACTCTGCAAATCACATTTAAGTTTCCTGAAGGCGATGTTCTTTCATCTGAACTGCTATTATTGTTTGGAGACCCACCTGACATGAAAGATGTATGAGACAGCGGAAATACTCTCAGACTTCAAGAAGAATATTGTGATTTCAATTCCGAAGAAAGCAAGGGCAGACAAATATGGAATTTACAGAACTATCAGTTTAACTAGTCATGATTGCAAACTGCTAACACGAATTATTTACAGACAATGGAAACAACTGGTGGGATCCTACCTTGGGAAAGATCAGTTTGGATTTAGGAGCAACTACCTGAAAACCCGGCGTTGCCCGGGCATTTATTTATTCCTGCCATTTTCCAAGTACATATCCATTTGTATAAGGGCTGTATGCCTGTAAAATCTCTTAGAAATACAATTAGTAGTAAAGAAGTAATAGATTAAAACTTGGTGCGTGATGGGGCGGTTTTCTATGAACGTTACTGTTTATGTGCTTATGTCTTATGAACTACGTGTCGTACTGTGATGCAATTTGGAAGATACACTCACCTGTGTGCGTGTATGCTGTATGTAAAATTTACTGCGGCTACAATTTTAGTGTAGAAATTATAAGTTCTAACTTCATACCGAAAGCCTTAGTTTTAGTTCATCAACACTGGAACTTTTTCCGCATTGGCATTGTGTGTGGTGATAGGGAAAAAAATTACTGTTCAAATGTTTGTAGAGCTTATGGGACTTAACTACGCGGTCATCAGTCCCTAAACTTACAAACTACTTACGAACTAGCTAACACTAAGGACGGCACAAATATCCATGCCCGAGGAGGTATTCGAACCCCCAACCGTAGTGGCCGTGCAGACCATGACTGCCGCGCCGCAGTCCCCTCGGCCCCGCGGCCGGCGGGTATTAAGATTCTCCAATTTTATTTATTCGTATAATGGAAGACAAATAGAAGAAGACGAGATAGGCGATACGATACTGCGAGAAGAATTTGACAGAGCACTGAAAGATTTCAGTAGAAACAAGTTTCCCCGGAGGCGATGATGTTTCATCGGAACTGCTATTATCGTTTGGGGACCCACCTGGTATGCAAGATGTATGAGACGGAGAGATACTCTTAGATTTCAGGAAGAATGATCGCCGCCGGGCAAATGATGGTGGCTCTCCTGCTTCTGCACACAAACACGGTATAGGGCTTCTCCTGTAGGCGCCTGTGGGCCATCTGATACCCTCGTGATGCACGGAATCGATCTTTAGAGACGTTGGGTATACCGAGCCGTAGACCGCACTACCGTAGTCCCGACGGGTGCGCACCAAACCCTTATAAAACTGCAGCAAGAAGGATCTATCTGCACCCCAATTTTTCCCATTCAAGCACTTCATGATGTCCAGCGTGAACTCCTTCCGATGGGGCAACCGAGGAAGTTTGCCGTAAAACAAAGAGGCCGAAGAACCACACATGTGAAACAATAGCCCACAGCCGTTGTAGTGGGGATGGAAAGAGTGAACTATCACGATTAAAACCGACGCAGAGGAGAAGTTAAAGCCTGTTCGAACAGACCAGCCTTCTAGTCTCTTACGTGTCAGTTGCAACTAACGTGACGAACATGTGGGATTAGAAGTAGCTCAGAAAACAGAGCAGTCATCCACGTTGCTCCTTAGGTTTACAATCATTTGATTCAGATTTTTTTCTTGACTCTTTTTCTTAAATAAAACATTTTTTTCTGAAATTGTAATAGTTAATTTGTTTCTACAAGTACCATCCCTTTCCCGCCGTGGTGTGTCATCTTTTTACTGTACTACATGTTGGAGAAGGCTTCTGACAATGTTGATTGGAATAGACTCTTTCAAGTTGTGAAGCAAGCAGGAATAAAATATAGGAAGCGTAAGGTTATTTACAACTCGTACAAAAACCAGACAGTGGTTGTCAGAGCTGAAGGCCATGAAAGGGGTGCAGTGGTTGGAAAGGGAGTAAGACAGGGTTGTAGCCTTTCTCCAATGTTATTCAATTTGTACATTGTGCAAGCTACAAAGGAAAGCAAGGAGAAATTTGGAGAAGGAATTAAAGTTCAGTGTGAAGAGTTAAAGCCGGCCGCGGTGGCCGAAGGGACTGCGGCGCGTCAGTCACGGCCTGCAGGCCACTACGGTCGGGGGTTCGAATCCCCCCCCCCCCCTCGGGCATGGATATTTGTGCCGTCCTTGGTGTTAGCTAGGTCATAAGTAATTTGTAAGTTTAGAGACTGAGTCGCCGTATTTAAGTCCCATAAGCTATACAAACATTTGAATATTTTTTGAAGAGTTAAAAATACTGCGTTTCGCCTACGACATAGTAATTCTGCTAAGGACCTGGAAGAGCAGTTGATGCAGAATGGCTATAGGCAGAAAAGCGTTTTTGAAAAAGAGAATTCGTTAACATCGAATATTGATTTAAGCCTACGGAAATCTTTTCTGAAGGCATTTGTGTGGAGTGTTGCCTTGTATGGGAGTGAAACATGGACAATAAACAGTGCGGATAAGAAGAGGATAGAGTTCATATGTTTGTATAGCTTATGGGACTTAAGTACGGGGTCATCAGTCCCTAAACTTACAAACTACTTATGAACTAACTAACACTAAGGACGGCACAAATATCCATGCCCGAGGGGGGATTCGAACCCATGACCGTGACTGGAGCGCCTCAGCCACTCGGCCACCGCGGCCGGCAGAGGATAGAGGCTTTTGAAATGTGTTGCTACAGAAGAACGCTGACGATTGGGTGGGTGGTGGCGTAAGTAATGTGGAGACATGGAACAGAATTGAGGAATTTCTGGCATACCTCGACTGAAAGAAGGGATCTATTGGTAGGACACATTCTTAGACATCAATGAATTGTGAATTTAGCGTTGGAGGGGAGTGTGTGGGGTAAAAACCGCACAGGAAGACTAAGAGATAGATGCAGTAAGCAGATTCAGACAGATGTAGGTTGCCATTCTTATGTGGAGTTGATAAGGCTTGCTCAGGATAAGGTATTGTGGAGAGCTGCATCAAACCAGTCTCCGGACTGAAGACCACAACAACAACATATTGAGCAAGCTATAAAGGAAAGCAAGGAGGAATTTGGAGAAGGACTTAAAATTCAGGGCGAAGAATTGAAAACATTCCGTTTTGCCGACGACATAGTAATTCTGTCAGATACAACAAAGGACCTGGAACAGCAACTAAACGGAATAGGCGGTGTGCTGAAAGGTGCAAGTAAGATGAACATTAACAAGAGCAAAACTAGGGTAATGGAGTGCAGTCTAAGAAAATCAGGAGATGCTGAAGGAATTAGATTAGGTAACGAAACAATAAAGGAGGTAGATGAGTTTTGTTACTTGGGCAGTAAAATAACAAAAAATGTTCAAATGTTTGTTAAGCTTATGGGACTTAACTACGGGGTCATCAGTCCCTAAACTTACAAACTACTTACGAACTAACTAACACTAAGGACGGCACAAATATCCATGCCCGAGGGGGGATTCGAACCCATGACCGTGACTGGAGCGCCTCAGTCCCCTCGGCCACCGCGGCCGGCAGAGGATAGAGGCTTTTGAAATGTGGTGCTACAGAAGAACGCTGACGATTGGGTGGGTGGATGGCGTAAGTAATATGGAGACATTGAACAGAATTGAGGAATTTCTGGCATACCTCGACTGAAAGAAGGGATCTATTGGTAGGACACATTCTTAGACATCAAGGAATTGTGAATTTAGCGTTGGAGGGAGTGTGTGTGAGGTAAGAATCGCAGAGGAAGACCAAGATATGGATGCAGTAAGTAGATTCAGACAGATGTAGGTTGCCGTTCTTACGTGGAGTTGAAGAGGCTTGCTCAGGATAGGGTATTGTGGAGAGCTGCATCAAACCAGTCTGCGGACTGAAGATCACAACAACAAAACTACAAGTTGGTGCCGTGCTTTGATTCTCAAAACTGAACTCCTTACATTTCAGAGGATGTGGATCACAGTGCGTTACGGTAAGCGGTGGGAACGCCGACTGCGGCGACCACGCGGTTAGCGATTAAAAACGGAGGCCCGCGGGGCGGCGCAATTTGCGCGGCGTTATCGCGGGCCTCGCATTAACAGCGGCAGGTAATGACGGACTGCCGCCGGCCGCGGCCGTGGAGCCGCGATACCGCCGCCCCTGGGACGCATCCATCGCCGTTTTTACTCGCGCTATCTGCTCTGCTCTGCTCTGCGGCTCCTGTCCAATTCCCTCTGTCCCCCGGCCACGCTACACGCACTTCTGCCGACTAAATAAACACCGCATGTGCTGCACGCCTGTTTCCAAGGTCGAACACATACGTACGGACCTAGAAGTATTATAAGAAATGGGGTTATTCTTTCAGCAATCAGTCTTAAAGAGGGCGCCTTAGTCGCAAATGACTCATGCTAACGTCAACTGTGTATGTATTTTAACAGCTGCGTCAGTACGAACGCAACCTCCAACATGGAGGTCGAGATGTTTTAAGTATTTTAATTCGTTTTAAGGTAGGGGAAATCGGGGCACATTTTCCACCATTTTACATTTTTATTTTTGTACTTTTTATTTTTATCGGTTTTGATGTAAACAGCGGAACATTATACACATTTATCTACAGTCTTGTACAGATATTTTTGAAAATAGTAAATGTCCTTCTTGGCAACAAATGATTTTGTCTGACCATGTTGCGTTGGAAAATTTGCCCCGTATGCGCGGCAAGTTTTCCAGCTTACGTAAAATGTACAGAGGCAAAATTTCCAACTATACTTTAAATGCTAAAACAGAGATAATTATTTTGAATTCACTGAATATATATTTTTATTATGCTTTTACAATACATTTCAAAAGAAGGATAGTAAAAGAAACCACATTAAATAAAAATAAATGCTAGTGAAAGGTTTTACAAAAGATGTGACTCAAATATTTCACAACTACAGACATTTTTTAACAAAACTCGTACTCATTGTCTGAATGACAATGTTAGCAAACAAACAAAAAATGCAATATCCCCTTTCGTACAGTCTTCATGCGCTCATTTCTTGCAGTTCGTGCACAGTACCCACTTTTCATTTGCTTTAGACCTGGCGTTAAGACTCAAAGCAATAAGGAATATGTGCCCCGTATGCTCTGGGAAAACGTGCCCCGTCACCATATTCGAAACTATAACGCTACGTCCATGAGTAACCGTGTAAGCTATTTACAAAACAAATGCACAGTTACGTGAAGAAAGAAACCCACTTAATGCTAGTATGTTTATTTGAAGTTTCAATACAAATGTGAAAGTTTACTCACCTTTGCAAAAATGAGGAAAACGGCCCTGCCGACGTTGTGATTGCTGGTACAGCACTGAAACTTTCCTAAATGAAGCGTGCTTAGTTGCTACTTCCTACATTATCAACGATGGTACCATCTAGCGATTTGTTTCGAAACTAAAGAGAGTTGGAAAACCCGCCCCTATGGAAAATGTGCACCGGTCTCCCCTACTTGTTTTTATCATTGACTTAAACTGAAACTTGTACAATTGACTGATAATGTGACATGTATGTTATTCTAAATGGTTCTTTTGTATTTATTTTAGCACTGATAATGACCACACAGTGGTCGAAATCTAGATTTGCAAACAAATATATATATTTTACGACTGATTGCTGAAAGAATTACCACAAATCAAATACAGTCGTGGAGCACCAATTCCAACATGGAATCAAGCCTGATAAAAATGTGGGTTCCAGTGCAGTTTATGAGTATGCGACTGGGGTGTAGACGCTAGCAACGGCGCGATGAATGACGGGAGGTAAAGGTAGCCAATCAGGAGTCGCGTTCGGGCGGCCAATAAGAAATAGCTTTACTCTTTTTCTAATCATGTAGTACTTACGAGAATAATTAATACACTCACCGCCGCGGCGGAGTGGCCGAGCATATTGAGGCGCTATGCTACGATGCGCGAAGCCGTTCCCCGTCGGGGGTCCGAATTCCCCTCGGGCATGGATGTTTGTGCTGTATAAGTTAGTTCATAAGTAGATTGTCAATTTAGGGACAGATGACCCGCATTAAGTCACATACGCTTAACAAACGTTTTAATATACTCACCGGACAAGAGTACATCAAGAACCTGTAAACTGTACAGCAGGAAGAGCAATATTTATTTACTTCATGGTGGACCCAAAAGTTTCATTTCCGTCATTCTGTGTCAATGGATTTTGAAAGACCACACATCTTTTTTATTCACCATGAAATAAATAATTAATGATGTTATATAAGAACACATTGTTGGGGCGATCTAAAATAGTTTAGTAAAAGGTTTTCAGCCAAGATCGTTTTCTTCTTTTAATTATATGATCGGTTTCGGAGTGCTAGGCGCCATCTTCAGACCTGTCGTAATTATTTTTTACATCACTGCTATAACAACAATTTGTAATACAGTACATTGGTATACATCCATATTGATGTGTAACGCACAAAAAATTTACTGACTTAAGTCAGTACTGAGCTTCATTTTGAAGTGCCTCTTACGTAAACCTTGAGAAGGATGGATTCTATGATTTTATATTGACATGTAAATTTTATTTGCGTAACACATCAATATGGATGTATACCAATGTACTATATTAGAAATTGTTCTTATAGCAGTGATGTAGAAAAAAACCACGGGTCTGAAGATGGCGTCTAGCACGCCGAAACCGGTCATATAATTAAAAGAAGAAAGCTATCTTGGGTGAAAACCTCGCTTCTCCGGTGATTCAATCAAATATTCACGTAAACACCACATGTCAATAGTCAGTTGTTCGACACAAGCGCACCTTCTATACAGGGTGTTACCAAAAGGTTCGCCCATACATTTAGGAAACATTCCTCACACATAAATAAAGAAAATATGTTATATGGACATGTGTCCGGAAACGCTAACTTCCATGTTAGAACTCATTTTATTACTTCTCTTCAAATAACATTAATCATGGAATGGAAACACACAACAAGAGAACGTACCAGCGTGACTTCAAACACATAGTTACAGGAAATGTTCAAAATGTCCTCCGTTAGCAAGGATACATGCATCCACCCTCCGTCGCATGGAATCCCTGATGTGCTGATGCACCCCTGGAGAATGGCGTATTGTATCACAGTCGTCCAGAATACGAGCACGAAGAGTCTCTACATTTAGTACCGGGGTTGCGTAGACAAGAGCTTTCAAATGCCCCCATAAATGAAAGTCAAGAGGTTTGAGGTCAGGAGAGCGTGGAGGCCATGGAATTGGTCCGCCTCTACCAATCCATCGGTCACCGAATCTGTTGTTGAGAAGCGTACGAACACGTCGACTGAAATGTGCATAAGCTCCATCGTGCATGAACTACGTGTTGTGTCGTACTTGTAAAGGCGCGTGTTCTAGCAGCACAGGTAGAGTATCCCGTATGAAAGCATGATAACGTGCTCCAGTGAGCGTAGGTGGAAGAACATGAGGCCCAATGAAGACATCACCAACAGTTCCTGCCAAACGTTCACAAAAAGCTGTGTTGATGACGTGAATCAAGGAAGTACAGTATATACTAACGAAACATTTGGGTATTTTGACAATTGTCTGCACGATTTATTTCAATTTACATTTAAAGAGAAATTCTAAAATGAGCTCTAACATGGAAATTAAGCGTTTTCGTACACATGTCCACATAACATATTTTCTTTCTTTGTATGTGAGCAATGTTTCCTGAAAGTTTGGCCGTACCTTTTTGTAACACCCTGTATACATCGCAAAAACCAATAAAAACACGAGTTGTTTGGATTTTAAATTAAATTACAATTAAATTGCCCAAATGTTGCATACAAACGCCAGAAAATATTCTAAAACTGTAGTTAAATTTACTAGACATCAAACGTACAATCTTATTGGCCGACCGAACGCGACTTCAGATTGCCTGGCTTCACCTCCCGTCACCCATCCCGCCGTTGCCAACACCTGCACGTCATGCGCCAATCGCGAACGCATCAATTGCACTTTTAACCAATGTGTGTGTGTGTGTGTGTGTGTGTGTGTGTGTGTGTGTGTGTGTGTTCCACATACATACCCTCCGAAACTAATGGAGCGCGCGGTTGCTCGTCATGGAGGTTCGAGTCCTCCCAGGGGCATGGGTGTATGTGTTTGTCCTTAGGTTAGTTCACCTAGGTTTAAGTAGTTTGTAAGCTACGGACTGATGACCACGCAGTTTGGTCCGATAGATTTACAGACATTTGAACATTTGAACATTGGACCTAATGGACCTAATTGAAACTAATGGACCTATATCAAAGAAACTTCGAATTCTTTAACATTACGAATCAATAGCTACGGAATAAATAGCAAAGACAACAGCAGATATGACATCATAAACAATGAAAACTGCCTCACCATGCGATGCGTGAATACGAGACAATGTTCATTCAGTATTTCAGTATGTGACTTTCAACACACTTTTCACATAATTTCAAACCTTTACGGAACTTATGCTAGCTGAAAAGCCAAGCGAAATGGTAACAGCAAACAATATTGTCGATTATTATTTTCCCGCTGTTCATGGAGTGAAACAACTGCATTCGGAATGACATTATTAATTTATTACTTCTAGGCCACTAATTGTTTTCGCGAAACATTGTACAGACAGTTTCAAATAAACTACTGAATGTACTTTCCAATTTATATCATGGAATGACACACAGTTGCAGACATGTGTAACAAAAAAATAAGGTTAACGAAGAACTGTCTGATGATGCATGAGGTTTCTAGTTATTACGCCTTTACTACTTATTCTATTCGGGACATATTTTACAGACAGTGTGCAAATAAACCATGGATTGTACCTTCGAAATTAAAGTACGAGAGATAGTCCAGGAGATATGACGTTAGAAAAATCTCATGCATGAAAATCTGCGCCAATAGAAATGATAATGTAATTTATAAATGTATTCATTACCTGCTCCATTAGCTCCATTTTCAGACGTTTCCAGTTATTCCAATCTACAATCGAGGAAAGTTATATCACTGCAGTACACGTAGTTCACGAGAAATGACGTTATAAAAATGTTCAAATGTTTGTAAACTTATAAGAAAAATCTGCCATGGTCATCAGTCCCTAGACTTACAAACTACTCAAACTATCTTACACTAAGGACAACACACATACATACAACCACGCTCGAGGGAGGAATCGAACCTCCGGCGGGAGCGGCCATTAAGTCAGTAGTTTGACGCCTCTGGCCAGCCGCGCTGCAACATCGCAACGACTGAGCTGCATGAATACGAAACATAAACGAATAGAGAGAAGGGTAGAAAGCGGTGGACAGGGAGGAAAACGAAGCAACATAAGAAAGGAATAAGCGAGGGCAATACCAGGAACTACCACTAGCTTGAAACAAAAACTTCACACGGAATTATTCCCCAATATCAAATTCTTCCGAGAGAGGACACGTTTTTGTATAGTGGCGCGCACATGTGTGTCCTCTGTGGTGTTTTTTACTGTACGCCCAACTTGCTTGACTGATTTCAACCTCTTTGCTGGGATGCCTTTCTCCAGTTCGTGGCCTTGGGCGGCGGTTCCCAAACAATGTACCGCCGACAACATATGGCTTGCGGGTACCGTGCCGCCGCGTGGCACTGCCGTCAACGCTGGTGGAGAGTCGAAGCCAAGATTATGATAACCCGTCGGAACTTCGAGTTCTCACTTGGGGGGGATGCTGGTGTGTGTGTGTGTGTGTGTGTGTGTGTGTGTGTGTGTGTGTGCGCGCCCGTGTTGTCTTAGCATAAGTTAGTTTAAGTAGTCTGTAGGTCTAGTGACAGATGACCACTGTAGATTGGTCCCACAGCTTTACCCCACAAACATTTGAACTTTTTTCCCCCGTCAGTTTCACTGGTCAATAGGCAAGATCAACGAGAACAGAGTGAAATAAAACTACCGCCATCCTATAACAATCACAAATGGCTGGCCTAGTCTCACATGTTCAACTTGCCCCGTCCCCCCTGTTTTGTTTTACCCACAGAAAGTATACATAAAAAATAAATAACAACTAAATACTTTCTATCGCGGAAACCACTCGGAATAGAGCGTATGTCAGTACGAAATTCTTGCTTCCAATAATAGCTCCTGTCATATACAAGAATATTGACCATTTCTCTTGGACAACATATATACTAGAATATAATCAGGAGAACTGGTCAATATTCATGTGGATTGTATAACTTAAAAAATCTTTTACGTCTTGTCCGTATGCACTTTTTTTTCAAGTATCCTCACGGTTGGGAATTACGTTTTCGATGTCGTATTACTTTGGCTTTCAATTCTACACATTTTAAAAAAAAATGTTGTTTATTTTCTTTCTCCTGATTTTAAGGGAGTCAGAAACAAAAACGTTCCACTAAAATCCGCGAAATAATAAAGGAAATACAATGAAGAGACGCGTGTTTAGTAAGAGCAAAAGCGCCTCGAAGACGCTGATGAACCCAAGCGGCAGTCGACGTAATCTGAAATATCAGGTCTTTCCCAAGAAAGATCCAAAAATCTTAATTTTTCAGCGATTTCGACAGACTTTTGCTGCCATCATCGGATGTTGCACGTGCTAGCAGAAGATCGGCATTTTGCAAGTCACACAGTGATGTTGCGTCATCCTACAGTAACAGGCAGCCAGGAAAATCAGCATGTTAATACCTGTTACATGACGCAACATCACTGTGTGACTTGCACAATCCAGAACTCCTGTTACACGTGCAACGTCCGATGATGGCAGCACACGTCTGGCGAAACCGATCATATTAGAGCTCCGAAAAACAGAGGCTAGCGCATCCGCCATTTTCATTCCTGCGAATGCTAAACACAGCACGCAACTTATACGAACAGTGTTGTTTTATTTAAGTTTAGTGAAATATTTTACAAGTGCCCGGTATAGAGCCTTAGATCGTACTACTTTGAGCTTGTATTCCGCTCTTGTTTACATAGATATGTGGACTAGACACAAAAATCAGCCGCGGTGGAGTAGCCGGGGGGTCTAAAGCGTCTCGCTGCGGAGCGCGCGGATGCTCGCCGTGGATGTTCGAGTCCTCCCTGGGGCATGGGTGTGTGTGTTGTCCTTAGGTTAGTTTATCCAAGTAGTTTGTAAGCTACGGACTGATGACCACGCAGTTTGGTCCGATAGATTTACAAACAAACACAAAAATCTCGCGTTTCCTTTACTTATTGCTGCTTCTGTCCAAATACAGAAAAAAGAGCAAGAAACGTATGGGTTACCAAGGGAGAATCTGTACCAAAAAAGGCGAAGGCTGGTCCTTCGGCCGGAAAAGTTATGGCGCCGATCTTTTTGGGGATTCACAAGGGATAATTCTCATCGACTATCTGGAACAGTGTAAAACTATTACAGATGCATATTATTCATCATTACTGGACCGTTTGAAAATCGAGCTGCTAGAAAACGCCAGCAATTGGCCCATAAAATTGACGGTAAGTCATCGAGTAAAACTGAAGTGATATCTGGCGTTCCACAGGGAAGCGTTATAGGTCCCCTACTCTTCCTCGTGTTTATAAACGATTTAGGAGACAATCTGAATAGCTCCCTTAGATTGTTCGCGGATGATGCTGTCGTTTATCGGTTAGTGAAGTCAACAGAGGATCAAAAGCAACTGCAAAGCGATTTAGACACTAAATAAAAAAAAGTGTGAAGTAATACACATGACCACTAAAAGAAATCCGCTGGACTTCAATTACGCGATAAATCAATCAAACCTTAAGGTCGTAGATTCTACCAAATACATAGGAGTTACAATTACGAACAACTTTGACTGGAGAGAACACACAGAAAATATTGTGGGGAAGGCGAACCAAAGGTTACGTTTCATCGGCAGAACGCTTCGAAGATGCACCAGCTCCACCAAAGAGACTGCCTACATCACACTTGTGCGTCCTCTCCTGGAGTACTGTTGCCACTTGTGGGACCCTCACCAGGTGGGACTGACGGAAGACATTGAGAAGGTTCAGAGAAGGGCAACTCGTTTTTGTTATCAAGTTACGGGGGGGGGGGGGGCGTCACGGAAATGTTGCACGAATTGGAGTGGAAATCATTAAAAGAAAGACGTTATTCATTGCGGCGTGATCTGTTTGCGAAGTTTCAATCACCGACTTTTAGTTCTGAATGTGAAAATATTTTGCTAGCACCCACCTACTTAGGGAGACATGACCATCCCAATAAAATAAGAGAAATCAGATCGAAAACGTAACGATTTAGTTTCTTTCTTCCCGCGCGCTATTAGAGACTGGGACGGCAGAGAAAAGTTATGAAAGTGATTAATAAACCCTCTGCCAGGCACTTGAATGTGATTTGCAGAGTATCTATGTAGATGTAGATAAAAAAGGTCATTTTTTATCACGACAATGTACCAGTAAACAGGATTAGAACTCGTTTCACATCCCCCCCTATTCTCCAGACTTGGCTCCCGCGGACTACTATTTGTCCCCAGTTTCAATAAATGGCTGGCGGGTCGAAAATTTCATTCTCACGAGGAGGTGATTCCAGAAACAAATAGCTATTTTGCAGGCTTGAACAATTCCTGTTATTCGGAAGGGATCTAACAATTAGAACAGCTTTGGATGAAGCGTATAAGTCTAAAAAATATAAATGGTTTTTATAATAATTCGGCCTTTTCCGAGCACCTCAAAAGAAGCAAACACATTTAGCCCCCCCCCCCCCCCCCTGAGAAATTACAAGTTCTTCACATCGCCCCCAAAGGTAAAAAACTCTCACTTCTTGAAGAATTAGAAATCACTAAGTTTGTAAAACGGTCCCCAGAACGCAGCCTCAACGAACAGCTCATCACAAAAAATCAAACTTTTTACTACATCATGTTATCCATCTTTTTCCAAAATGACCCCCCTTCTGACAATTCACAACATCTTTCTCCCGCCCCACCCTCAGGCCTCTAATAATTTCGTTTTCATTCATTTATTATTGTTTCATACCAACATGTATCATTTCACAAGATTCATTCCCTCACGTCACAAACATCTCTAGCCGCCCATTCTCGCAGGCGTAACTCTGCCCATACTGCTCCGTTTAACGGTCGCATTTATGTTCCGCAGTTATTAAGAATACTACCAGTTGTAAACGTGGACCTGCCGCGACAGCGACTCCTCTGCTGCTATGTTGAGCTTTATCATATAAAGCGTTCCATTAATTTCCATACCACACCCCTTTAGTCCCTAGTTATTCTAGTTCAAATAACCCTTACGTACTTTGTACGTTTACCTCTTTGCAGGCGCCCAATGCAACACAAATTGTTAAGATACCTCCTTCACAGCTATAGATAGTTTTGTGGCTCCATCTCCGCCCAAGTAAGTCTGAATTTTCAAATTTACTCACCTTAGCCACATTAGATTCGCTGCCCGCCAGGTACACGGACTGTAACAAAACATTTGTCTTTTTCCAGTCTGACGATGCGCTAACAGCGCGAAACGCGTTATTGGAGAATAAAATACTGCAACAGAGACTGAGCATTTTTTAATATTCAACACTGTTGCTGCACCAGCCGCCACCACCACCATCATGGAATGGAATGAAATGTATAAATGGTTTTCCGCAAACACGTTAAGAGTTTCTATTTTTGCGCGGACTTTTCAAACACCTCTCGTAATTCTAATCGGAGTATAGTCAGTAATTCTCCCAGCAGGCAGTGAAATGGAATGTTTGTGGACAGAGTGTTGCGCTACACCGACACTTGGCGCCCCGCCAGCCAGTGTTTGCTGACGCGGTGACAAGGTCTGGGCGACCTCATTACGGAAACAGGCGGAAGCGTCTGACGCGGAGTCCCGTGATGACGCCGCCATCGCCACCGCCAGTGGCAGGTGTCCACGACTCTGTGCGAGATGTGCGGCACGTCCGCGCCGCTCCCGGGAAAATGAGTGCGCCGCTGAGCCGGTCAGCTCTCGCCACCGCTTCTCGGAATCATTGTCGCGGAGCTCGGCTTTCTGCCGGCGCAGAGATCTCGCCACTTGCCAACGGTTCTGTAATAACACCTCTGCTCTTCATCTCTGCTGACCTGGCGGTATCATTTATTCTGTACTGCTACTTTCCCCTCACAACATGAGGCACAACGATGTGAACCGAGCCGACCGCGGTGGCCGAGGTGACTGAGGCGCTCCAGTCACGGTCAGCACGGCCACTACGGTCGGGAGTTCGAATCCCCCCTCGGGCATGGATATTTGTGCCGTCCTAGTTCATAAGTAGTTTGTAAGTTTAGGGACTGATGACCCCGTAGTTAAGTCCCATAAGCTTTACAAACATTTGAACATTTTTGCAGTGGCCGAGGGTACGCCCGATCAGAGGGCTGAACGTTGTCTGTAATAAAAGCTGATCCAAAGAACACGTAGAACCAAAAACGAACAAACACGATTAGCGTCCGCAAGGACAAGAACTACCCAGAGAGAGAGAGAGAGAGAGAGAGAGAGAGAGAGAGAGAGAGAGAGAGAGAGAGAGAGAGAGCCGCTCTAGTCACGGTCTGCACGGCCACTACGGTCGAGGGTTCGAATCCACCCCTCGGGCATGGATATTTGTTCCTTAGTTAAGTCCCATAAGCTATGCAAACATTTCTAAAAAGAGAGAGAGAGAGAGAGAGAGAGAGAGAAAGAGAGAGAGAGAGAGAGACGTGAATCGCTATGCGGTATGTTCTGTGTCAAACGGCTAAAGCTAGATTCTGATAACCAGCGAACCGCAAAGCAAGTTCCGGTCCCTTACGTCATCCGATTGAGTGGCGCTAGCATCGCCAACATTCCCCGTAGTGTTCAAATGTTTTTTTAAGCTTATGGGACTTAACTGAGTCGTCATCAGTCCCTAAACTTACATACTACTTATGGACTACCTTATACTAAAGACGACACAATCATCCACGCCCGAGGGGGGGATTAGAACCCCCGACGGGGAACAGCCTCGCTCATCGGAGCGCCTCAATGCGCTCGGTCTCTCAGTCGCGGCCGTTACATAAAATACCTTGATGCTAATACCTAGATTTAAATAGTATGTAAGCCTAGGGTCTGATAATCTCAGTAGGTAAATCACATAGTTTTACAAACATTTGAACCTTCGGATTCCGTTTCCGTATTAAGTTTTACAAACTACTACATTTAGAACAGTGTGTGTGTGTGTGTGTGTGTGTGTGTGTGTGTGTGTGTGTGTGTGCGCGCGCGCACGTTCAAATGTTTGTTAAGCTTAAGGGACTAAACTGCGGGGTCAGCAGTCCCTAAATTTAAATACTACTTATGGATTACCTTATACTAAAGACGACACAAACATCCATGCCCGAGGAGGGATTCGAACCCCCGAACGTAGCGGCCGTGCAGACTGTGAATGGCGCGTCGCAGACCGCTCGGCTACTGCGGCCGGCTGTGTGTACGTCGTTCTTAGCGTAAGTTAGTTTAAGTAGTTTGTAAGTCTATGAACTGATATCCACTGCCGTTCAGTCCCAGAGATTTGCAAACGTTTGAACACTGATCCTCTCTGACATGACAAGCGTCTGGTACACAAGACTTTCAGACACCGAGCGAGCTGACGCGATCGTAACACAATGGACTCGCATTCTGGAGGACGGTGGTTCATATCAGCTTCCGGCCATCCCAATTTAGGTTTTCCGTAATTTACCTATATCGCTCCAGGCAAACGCCAGGATAGTTCTCTCGAAAGGGCACGGCCGATTTCCTTCCCCATCCTTAGCCAAACATCCGAACTTAAGCTCCGCCTCTGATGACCACACTGTCGACGGGCGATAAACCCTACGCTTCGTTCCTTCCTATTTCAGATGTCTCCATAGCGTGATGTCGGGTACACGTACTGTCCTCGAAACAGAAACTTTTGTAATGCACTTTTCAGGCGTTCATAAACGCTCTCTCCACAGTGAGAAGTTACGAGCAGGATATGTTACAGGAACCTGGGTGCAACAGTACCGGTCCCTGCATTCCACTGGGAGAGGTTTCCATTACATCAAAAATTACTATTACCATGAAATTTTGTAACATAATCACGCAATCACCCTCCACACCTAAGTAAGAAGTTCACAATTTTGCTTTACGACTGAAGTTCACAAACACCTGACAGGCTAACGATACGACCTGCTTTTTTGGATAATTTTCTGTGTTGAAGTTATTAAAATATTTCTGCTATTATAACGTGGTCTGGTGTATTTATTATTGAAACACAACGTTTCGTCCCCATATGCACAGGCCATTTTCAAAAGGTATCGTAACTTCTTCGGATGTCCGACTCTCCCCGGCTCGCTACTGACTGCACCGAAATTCCCTGTAGAGGCGGACGGCACATTGTAAGTAGCGAGCCATATAAGTTACGAATTTCCCTTCAATAGTTGTCCGCAGATGGGGACTACACGTTGGGTTTCAATGATCCTTCCATCAGACCCTGGCTAAATAGCCCGTAATAGTATAATAAACTTAACATTTTCGTTCCTGAAATTTTACACTTTACAATTTCCTGTGTTGTTACTTTCCATTAATACTCATATAGGTAGAAAATTTTAACAGATATGAAGTATGATTTTCTATAGTGTACATCAGAGTTACAGTTTTCGTTGCGTAGCTTAACCTTCACCGTGCCTTCAAGAATTCCGTGTGTGAATAGCGCAAGTTGTCATGGAAAAGACCGCATGCATCTGCGCTGTAGCCAGTGTCACCGCAAATAGCTGCTTCATTAACGTCAGTGGTAGTTTTATGACCAGCCCGAAGCGCAAGCACATAAAACTCACCTAGTACACACCTTTGTTATTTATGTTTTCGAAGCATATTTAAGGACTTCGGGCAAAGAGGGTAACGCTAACAGAGTGTTCAGTTGGTGGGAGAAACATCAGAACTACACAAATTAATTTTACATGTCAACCATAAACGCTGAACGTATGTGCCCTGTATCTGATCAGAAGATGTAAATCCGAAGGTTCTTTTCTTTATAAGATAAATTAGAAAAAATACCTCGAAGATTCTCTAGGAAAATAATGTACCGCCTTTTTATGAAGAATTTCATCAGGTCAAAATTATAATTTCGAGTATGGTGCTGAAGGTAAGATTTTTATGTTACGACGGAACATGAAACCCAAACTGTCAACAAAACTGCGTTAAATGTGAGTGGGAGCGTTACTATTTAGGATTAGCGCTAGTGCCCAGCGCTGCCCGGGATTTTATTTGTTTCATTATTTCGTTGGTCCATCATATTTCTGCCCATGGCCTTCTGCCCCACTCTGTGCATTTCAGTTTCGGTTTTTACCTTACTGTCAAAACCGTTAAAACATAGCTAGTAGTTACATTCGTAACTGCCAAATCTGCCATTACATGCAACACAATCCCCCAAAGTGTACCGCATTTAGAAATGTCAGGTATACTCTCTGTTGTAGATTTCTGTTTTAACAATCGATAAGCCTTAATAGTGGACATAGAAAAAATCTAACGGAGATCAGAACTCATCGATACGGGTTCACTTTGTGAGCGCGAGAGCGTCACGAAGAAGTGATTGATCGTTTGGCGATTTTTTTGGGGGGTGGGGGGGAGATTCCGCGTGGGATTGCTCGGCCGCCTTGTGCAAGTCTTTTTACTTGACGTCACTTTGTCGACTTGCATGTCGATGATGAAAATGATGATCAGGACAACGCAAAACACCTAGTTGCCTGCCAGGAATCGAACCCGGGTCCTCTGCGGGGTAGTCAGTTGCCGTCTGAGCTATGCACCCCGTTTACATGGGCTCCCAAAACCGGATTTCGTAAACCGATTTCCCAATTCCGCTTTTGGTTGGTCATGTAAACACTCCAAAATCGATTCTGGAAATCCGCTTCTCTAAAGCGGTTTTCCAGTTCCACAATCGATTTTCGTGCCCATGTAAACGCAACCGTTTTTGAAGCGTTCTTGGCTTGTCAGATTGTGTTTTCTTGTTAAGAATTTTCGGCACATATGGAAAGAGTGATATTTTCTAATGTGAAATAAAAGCATAAATATTAGAGTGAACATATATCTGTGTATTTAAATAAAGAAAAATAGCGATTGTGCAGACTAAATAAGGAACTGAATCAGCTGTTTTCCAGCCGCCATTTTAAGTGAGCTACCAAATCCGATTCAGGCTATGCCATGTAAACGCGACAGCGAAAAACGGTTTACGAAAATCGGTTTTCGTCTTCCGGAAGATGTGTTGCATGTAAACGTAGTGATGGAGAACGAGGAAACCCCAGAGGTAGACGCTGCAATAGCGACGTTCTGTCAAGCAATATATTGCTTCCTCTTGCGTATATCACAAAGATAAAATTAGGCAGATTAAGGCCCACATGGAGGCTTACGGACAATAATTTTTTACGCGAACTGTACTCGGCTGGAATAGGAAGTAACAATGCTACACGAAGTACCCTCCGCCATTCACCGTGAGGTGGGTTGCCAAGTAGATGCAGAGTGTATCTGTTACTTTACTGTATAAGAAATATGCCACCCCACAAGTTGCTTTACATAGATCTCGTACCCTATATGTCTGACTTTACCATAAAATAAAATTACGACAAGAGACGTTTATCAAAACACATGCTAGTTACGAACTAGTAATTACGTACTAATTCTCGGTCAATGACATGGAATAGTTAAAAACACTTCAATGGAAAAATCTATCCGGCCGCGGTGGCCGAGGGGACTAAGGCGCTCCAGTCACGGTCTGCACGGCCACTAGGGTCGGGGGTTCTAATCCCCCCCTTGGGCATGGATATTTGTGCCGTCGTAGTTCGTAAGTAGTTTGTAAGTTTAGGGACCAATGACCCCGTAGTTAAGTCCCTTAGACTATAGAAACATTTGAACATTTGGAAAAATCTATAAAGGAAATAAATCGTACTCTTTCTTCTTACGAAAAGAAAAAAAAATTGAGCCACAAAGCTCAGAGGGAAATTCGAACACCCTCCCATCGCGTCGTAACTAACTCGAGCACTAAATTTTTCACTCTTGGTGTAACAGCATTACAGGCATTTCATATTTCAGTGCTTCATTGATTGTGAAAGACTAACACAAATATTAAATAGGAAGCTTTCGTTCTCAGTTCCTGAATATTATAATTTTACGTGATGTGCATGCACTCTCCCAGTTGAGTTTGGTATGTTTGCTAATTCAGCTTCAAACAAATAATTAAGTCAAACTGTTTCCAGCAGCGCGCTTCACGGTTGTATTGCCACATTTCAGACTAGCTGAGCAATGGGGCCTGTTGATAATCACGAGCATTACGCCACAACTCTGACGCAAACAGCTCCGTCTGTATGCTATTCAACACGCACTCGTTGACTCCTCATGTTTTCAGAACTCACTGAAGTTCTATCTTTAGAATAACTGAATCGGAATGCAGCGTTCTCGGTTGGGAGATCTCTGCGAAATTTTATTTGGCTTGGAGCCGTCACCGGTAAACGCTTTACCTGACAGACGCGAGGGGGAGGTGTGGCAGATCAATACGCTAGAGGGGACACCTCGGGTGCAGCCCGTGCCTCCCGCCTGCTCCAATAAACACAGCGATTGCCTCGGCTGCCTGCGCCAGATCGAAGTGGAGGAGGCAATAAAACCCTGTCTGAGCGCCACCGCCCGCCGCAAGGTGGCACAATTGTATTTACCGTGTGTACCGAGCTGCGCTGACGACCTGAGTGCATGCGATCCGTTTCGCGGCATTCGCAGCTGTACTGCGACAAGTCTTTCCGCGGAACCCTAGGCACGGTGACAAAAGTTCAATGCAATTCTTCCGAGAAAAGGGACTATACAATTTTCCGAGTATTAATATCTTCCACGAGCTGCCTGTGTGTCTGGCGTTCGAGAGGCCTGCTTTCTGTTCTAGAGCAAGGTAATTTCTTTTCCATGTTCTATGACCTTTCCCTTGAAGCGTAAAATATATAAGTATAGAAAATAAATCTGGAGCGCTCGAGAATGGTAATCAATGGATCGCTTGTTCGAGTCTCACTTTGATCTTACTTTTTCGTTCAGTTCAAATACCTATGTCATTTAAATACAAAGTTCATCAAATACACGTTAAATAAGTAAGTAAAGCAGTCAACAATCCGAAGATTGGTTTGAACACCACAGTGCTTTACTAGGCATGGTCCTGTTTGGAGGTGGTATGCCGTTGCCTTCCTCCGACCTTCGAACTGACTTACCCAGCCAGTTATAGGGGGACCTACAGTTTAACGTGGGTTCCGAACCACGGTGCTACTCGGTATATTTCACATGAGCAATACTGCCAGAGGTGAAAGAAGTGGAAAGTGACAGGTAAAAATCCTAGGACCTGGCGGGAATTGAACCCGCGACCTTTGGATTTGTAGTCTGGCACTCTACCACTGTGCAACCGAGGCGCGCACACACGTTAAATATCACATACCTAATATAATTTTTATGAAAACTGCACGTATACTACTTCTAATTATGTTTTCAATGAAAACATTAATTTTATGTGAAATTGTAAACTATTAATTACTGTTACTTCTTTTAAATGAAGGTTTTTAAAGTTTTAAACGCCGTCGGAGGTTCGAGTCATCCCTGGGATATGGGGTGGGATTGTTAGTTTTCAGCTACGCAGATTGCTTAAGTTTTCGTAAGAGAAGGAAGGCTGCGTCCAGTATTATTTGAAACATGTCCCCTAGCCAGAAATCATACGTCTTCCGGTCCGGTGAAAGGAGAGAAACTGTGGTGGATGACGAGCATTCTAAGGCGCGGTCGCTCGCCGTCGGAGGTTCCTCCTTGGGGCATAAGTGTGTGTGTGCGTGCGTGTGTGTGTGTGTGTGTGTGTGTGTGTGTGTGTGTGTGTGTGTGTTGTCCTTAGATTAGTTTAAGAAATAGTTTGTAAGTCTAGGGACTGATGACCGTAGCAGTTTGGTCCAATAGTTTTACAAAAATGTTCAAATGTTTGTTAAGCTTATGGGACTTAACTACGGGGACATCAGTCCCTAAACTTACAAACTACTTATGAACTACTTACGAACTAAGACGGCACAAATATCCATGCCCGACGGGGGATTCGAACCCCCAACCGTAGTGGCCGTGCTGACCGTGACTGGAGCGCCTCCGTCACCTCGGCCACCGCGGCCGGCTAGTTTTACAAACGTATGAACATTATGAAAGGTGAGGTCAAGCTACCGAACATTGAAGCTTAAGAAAGGAAGCTTAGGGTTTAACGTCTCGTTGACAGCGTGGTCATTCGAGACGGAAATCACGCTCGGATTTTGTAGGAATGGGGAAGGAAATCGGTCATGCCCTTTCAAAGGAACCATCCCGGCGGCATTTGCCTCGAGTGATTTAGGAAAATCACGGAAAACCTAAATTTGGATGATCGGATGTGGATTTGAACCACCGTTCTCCCGAATGCGAGTCCAGTGTACCTCGCTCGGTATCTACAAAACATTGTCAACTAATACAAAAATCTACAACTGTTAAACTACATTTCTACATAGCTGCCGAAAATTTTTAGGCACTTGTAATAGCGTGGCACAAGTTTCTGTATGCCTTCTTCATAGAAGGTTGCCGCCTGTGTATTGAGCCATGTGGGAGCATGTTCTTTCAGCTCGTCATCGTTGAAGTGTTGACATGACAAATTTTAGGTGTTAGAAGAGGATTTCCATCAAAAGGTTGTGTTTTGTTTCCACGATAGTGCCCGACCTCATGTTGCGAAATGTGACCAAACAACTCTTACGGGAATTTCACTGCGATGTGTTTGATCATCATCATCATCCGTACAGCCCGGGCCTCGCTCCTAGCCACTTTCACCTCTTCTTACACCTAAAAATCTGTCCTTGGTGGTCAACATTTCAACGATGATGACGAGCTGAAAGAACATGCTACCACATGGCTGAATACACAGGCGGCAACTTTCTAAGAAGGTATACAGAAACTTGTGCGACGCTATGACAAGTGCCTACAAAACTTCGGCAGCTATGTAAAAAGTAGTTTAACAGTTGCAGATTTATGTACAATAAATATTTTTTTTCTGTATCTGTACACGTTTGTTTTATATAACCAAACGGAACTTACTTTCTGGACGTACCTCGTATCTCTGAGAAAGGAATACCGCCAGTCGCTGATGGCAAACAGGGAGACATGAAAATGAAATGATTCGATCGTATTATGGCATTCAGTGGCTGGGATATCGCCATTGGAAATCGGCCGCCTACTAAGTCTTCTTACTGAAGCTACGTCGTCGAAATGCGACTGGATGCTGAGGACAAACACATAACACCCAGGAATCAAACCCGGCCCTTTGCATGGCGGACACAGGTGGACATGGTAGCCAGCTTGTTCCAGGCGCTCTTCGCTTGTCGAGGAAACGGAAGCTGGCCTGCTAACGTCTCTATCAGGCCGGTGAATGTTATTGAAGCCGTGGCGCGTCGGCGCCGGCTGGCTCGAGAGAGTGGGTTGGTGCAGCGGGCAGGGGAAACTCACCCTCGTGAAAAATCCATACCGGCTTTCGCTTCCCTTCCCTTCCCTGGCGCGTGCTGTGGGGGAGCGGCGCAACCACCGCGCTGTTGGGGCAGGCCTGCGCCGCCCGTTCACAGCCTTCTGTCTCTGGCAGTCGCAGCGGCCGCGGGCCCAACCAAACCACAGCGTCAGCCGATGGCTAATGCGAGCTGATGTATCATGTCGCAATTGTGGTGTTAATTGAACATCTACATACGGAGATCCACCACAAGGTGCGTCATACAACACTTTTCCACTCCCAAATAGATCGAAGGAAATACTATAACTGTACGCCTATGCACGAGCCCTAATTTATTTCACCTTTGTGGCCTTTACGCGCAATATATGTCACCGGCAGTGAATCAGTCACCCCAAATTTCGGCGCCCTAAATTTTCAAATGATAAAGAAAGGGAAGGAAGAAGGATAGGAAAGAAAGGATTGGCAGTGGCCTCATTAGGGCATTGAAATTAAGCAATGGCGACAAGTGAAAATGTGAGCCGGGCCGGGAATCGAACCTGGGTCTCCCGCTTCGGGCCAGCGGGCGCCTTAACCACTTGGTCACCCGTGCTCGCCTCCCGTCCGTCTCGAATTCTCACAAGTCGCACGCTATGTTTGTAGCGCCCCTATCGTCCATGCCCTCTTACACTCGCCATTACGGATTCCCGTGCGAGGAATCCTTTCTTTCCTATTCTTCCTTCCCTTCCTTTAAAAATCATTTGCAAATGTTATTTGGCTGCGAAGCAGGTGTGGTGTCTGTTCTTTCGGACGTCCGAAAGAACAGACACCACACCAATACAATAAGTAATTACACGCGACGACGGCGTTAGCTTCAGTTATTTCACCGCAGATGCGGTCATACGTCCGACATCGCACGGGAATTCGAAATGGCGAGTATAAGAGGGCATGGACGATAAGGGCGCTACAAACATAGCGTGCGATTTGTGAGAATTCGAGACGGACAGGAGGCGAGTACGGGTGGCCAAGTGCTTTAGGCGACCGCTGGCCCGAAGCGGGAGACCCGGGTTCGATTTCCGGTCCGGCTCACACATTCACTTGTCGCCCTTTGCTTAATATCAATGCCCTAATGCGACCACTGTCAATCCTTTCTTTCCTATCCTTCTTCCTTCCCTTCCTTTATCATTTGCAAATGCTATCTGGCTGCGAAGCAGGTGTGGTGTCTGTTCGGACGTCCGAAGGAACAGACACTACACCAATACAATAAATTTGCTCAAAAGAGCGTCGCCTTCTCTCCAGCGATTTCCATTCCAGTCCCCGATACACGTCCGTAATATTCGCGCATTGATCTAAACTATCAGTAAAAAACCTAGCAGCCCGCCTCTGAAGTTCTGATATGTCTTCGTTAAACCGAATGGATGGGTATCCAAATCACTTGAGCAATACCTAAGACGATGACACAAAAGTGGTTTATATGCATTCATCTTTTAAGATGAACGACATCTTTCCTTAATTCTCCCAATAAACTGAAGTCGAACACGCGCTCTCCGCACAACTGTCCTTACACGAGCGTTTCATTTCATATCGGGGCAACTTCGTGCAATATCGCAACTACTGATGGACTCGACTATTCCTGCACGATGGACTAAGGAGCTGTCATTCATGAAGAATTCTTCCCCGAAAAACGCTTCAAAGATGCGTTAGAGGGCATTACCCCTGTATTGTGGAACTTCGAGTTTGCTCTTAGTTGACAACAATGGCATGCGAAATTCCCACGTTACACCAGCCCAATACATCACTGATCAGTCACCTAACTGTACTCGATACGCGTGCACCATTACCTGCTTCCATACAGACACAGGTATATGGTATCACACACATGCGGTAATTATCTGTGTAGAGAACATCGTGCCGATTTTCCATAGCCCAGTATTGGTGATTTTGGGCCCACGTGTATCGTGTAGCATGGTCTCTGGGTTTAGGAACACCTAGAATACAGAGACTTGTTGTGGAGTCTGTTTCTTACAGTCTGGTTTCACACTAGCCAACCAGTGGATCTCAAAAAGTCAATGTTTATCACGGTGACAGATATTCGGGTTTCATTCGTGCTAGAAGTCACCGCCGCAATGTTTGTCTTTGGGCGGCCATTACAGGGCAAGTCATGAACACCGCCTGTAGTTTTGAAATGATTCCACGTCTTGGGCACATCGGACTCACGACTATTCGTCCTGCAACTTCTCTTAACAGACGTCCTTGTTGACACAAAGCAAGAGTCCGTGTGCGATGATACTTTCATATTCCAACTCTTGTCATCGGAGAACGATCGTACAATGAGTACAAAAGGCCTCTACTATTCCTACAATTTGTACTGACCAAGGGTAAAAAGATACATTTTATGACAGTTGAAAGAAACAGTTTTTTTTTTTTTCACAATAATAAAATTTGGAAGGTCTCTGTCATAGAGTATTATATTAGTTGTTGCGTGTTTCGATGAATCATCTACAGACAAAGGTTAAAAACTTAAGATAATGGTCACGTGAGTACATAAAATGTGTTAGGAAACAATAACTATGTAAAATTGTAAAAGATTCGTCCAAAATACTATAATATTTTATTTATTTATTCGCGAGATATCTTCCGGCGTAAGTGCCGCCGTCAGCTGTCTGGCATTTAGAGGCCGTAACTGCTTCAACTGACAATGTATGAGGTGTTCTTTTATATTCCACTCACGAATTTTAGTCACTATAAAATATTGAGACCTAAGACGTGAGATTTCGTTATATGTGTCAACTGTTGATTGTAATTTTTCACCATTTTCACAGTCCAAAACCCAAGAGTTTGATGGTCAATGTTTTCGCTTAATTTCTTTGGTTTTGTCAAAATCAAATGTTTGTAAACCTATTGGACCAACTTGCTATGGTCATTAGTCTCTTGATTTATGATCTACATTAACTTACACTAAGCACAAAACACACACACACACACACACACACACACACACACACACACACAAGAGACCACCCAACACAGTAAACATTACCGGAGAAGGACCCGAACCTCCGGCAGTAACGATTGCCCAGTCCGTAGCATGATGCTCTATATCTACATGGGATACTCTGCAAATCACATTTAAGTGCCTGGCAGAGGGTTCATCGAACCACCTTTATACTATTTACCTCCCATTCCATTCTCGAATAGCGCGCGGGAAGAAAGAACACCTGAATCTCTCCGTTCGAGCTCTGATTTCTCGTATTTTATGCTGATGATCTTTTCTACCTATGTAAGTGGGAGACAACAATATATTTTCGCATTCGGAGGAGGATGTTGGCGATTGGAGTTTCGTAAGAAGCCCACGCCGCAGCGATAACCGCCGTTCTTGTAATGTTACCCATCCTAGATCCTGTATCATTGCTGTAATGTTGTCTCCCCTGTATCGTCACAATACAAAACGAGCTGCCCTTCTTTGTACTCTTTCGATGTCCTCCGTCAAACCCACCTGATAAGGATCCCACACTGGGCTGCAATACTGCAAAAATGGACGGACAAGCATAGTGTATGCAGTTTCTTTTGTAGTTCTCTTGCATGTTTTAAGGGTTCTGCCAATAAAACGCAGTCTCTGGTTCGCCTTTCCCACGACATTATCTACGTGTTCCTACCAATTTAAGTCTGAAGTAATAGTAATTCCTAGGTATTTTGTGGAGTTTACGGCCTTCGCGTTTGATTGATTTATCTTGTAAACAAAGTTTAACGGATTTCTTTTCGTACTCATGTGGACGACTTCACACTTCGCATTATTTAGAGTCAATTATTACACCATAGTGATATCTTATTTAGATTTTGGTTTTGTTTTGGTTGGAAGAGGAACACGTGCCCGGCATTTTTCAGACCGGAGGGCGGGAAGAGGAATCCAAAAGATGGTTTTGTTTGAGTGAGATTATTTCGTATCTGTCGGCATTTAACACAAGTTGCCAACGATTGCACCATGTGAAGGTTTCTCCCGATTCAATCTGTTTCGTTCCTGGCCAGTGGGAGAATCTGTTTACAAACAATGCCAGCAGTAAAGTACTGTGCCGTCTGTGGAACAGACCTACATAATCGAACAGCCGTGCTTTTTTGTAACTCTCCTTTGAGATAACGAGCCACGCTCCTGGCACTTGTGAAGAAGCTCCCGCGTGCCTTCGTAGGCTATTTGTGTTCTTTGGTGATGCACAGTAGGGATAGGCAGGAAATTACGTATTCCTTAGAAATTCCGGTGATTGAGAAGTCACTGCTTTCACGGTCACTGCGATCTGGGAACTGATAGTGATTTCAGTCACGGTTGCGTAACGAAGAGCATGTAGAGCAGTGAATATCAGCTTAAGAATAGGTACAGTAACGAACAGCAGTTAACTGTAGAAAGAGTCATCTGTTGACCAAAATGTGTACTAAAGACAGCAGCGAATGGCAGGTGTGGCAGCGAATAGTAGAAAAGAGAAGAACAGATTAGCGAGGAGAAGCTAAGCAGCAATAGAGAGCAGCAATAAAGCTCTAGGCTAAGAAAATCTGTACTAATATCATAGCAGAATAGCGGGTATAGGAGCGATCACCGTTACCCGAATAACGGGTATAGCAACGAATCACCTATAAGCGAAGAGCAGGTATCGCAGCGAATCGCCGATGAACGAAGAGACGATAAATTAGTTGCGATGTATGAAAGCAAACACTATAATCTAAAGGTAAATTTCTATCAAAATAGTTTTTTTAGGAGCGACTTTATTGTGTTTGTCTGGAAATTAATATCGCCAGCAAATTGTAAACTATACTTACAATTAACTGATTTCTTTACATTTTCTCTGTTCACAAGCACAACGAAGAGACGATAGTTACTGGCGGATGAAACATTATAACAGTACTAACAAACTCAATTTTTGTCAGTTCCATAGTAAATCACGCAAGTCGCGGGCATTGCAGAAGTAGCAGGAAAGCCAGGAAACGCTGTGTTTCAATTGTCGAATAGAGGAAAGAGCAGAAATCACGGAATAGCGCGAAGAGCAGAAATCGTGGGAGGATACATTTCTCAAACAGCGACTCTAACCGAGTTTAATCACGGTGATTCAAAAGTAGCGTTCACGGAAATCACTGTTGTTGGAAAATCGCGGTTTAGCCTATCTCTACTTGTGAAGCAGCTCCCGCGTGCCTTCGCAGGCTATTTGTGTTCTTCGGTGATGCAGATGCACAGTGCGCGGCTTGGCGCCCTAACCTAGGACAAGCGGGGAGCCGTGGCCGTTAGCGCGGCAGCGGCAGCGGCGGCCACAGAGGGGAGGCTTGGCCACTCGCAGCTCGCCCTTCCGCCGGATCCCGCATCACGCCACCGCCACCGCCCAGGGCGCGGGGAGGGGAGGGGAGCGGGCGCGGGGCGCGTGGAAAAAAACAGGCCGCGACAGCTGCCCCGCGCCAGCGCTGCACTTGGCCAGCTTCGGCGCCGCAACTTCCTGCCCGCTGCAGTCTGCACCCATCCCACGTGGTCTCATGCTCGCGAATCCCCGTACCAGGGCCTGCGCCTGTGCGAGCTCTTTGTCCAGTCACGCACCGCATGTGCAAGCTCCCCATCGCGCTCAACATTTGGCGCAATGGGCGGCCCGTGAAATGAGATGAACATACATTAGGTCGCGGTGGCTTACTCGTTATAGTGCTTGCATAGTATGCACGAGGTCGCGGGTTCCAATTTTCGTCACGCCTCAAATTTTAATTCACCGTGCTTCAATGCAAAGTTGTAAGATTCCTTCTTAATGGATTGTTGAATAAGTTCACCTCGGTTGCACAGTGGTAAAGTGCCAGACTACAAAGCCGAAGGTCGCGGGTTCGATCCCCGACAAGTCCCAGGATTTTTATCTGTCACTTCTTTCACCTCTGGCAGTATTAGTCATGTGAAAAATATCGAGTAGCACCGTGGTTCGGAACCCACGTTAACACTTTGACTGCCGGCCATGTAAACCGTTCCATCCCTTAGAATGCCGGACATTCTGCTTGCAGGAGAAACCCCAGCTTTATCTTCAGTCTGGCGTAAAGAATTGTCTGCTCTTTGAAATAAATCCAGACCTGAACACAGAGCATCTAAATCACATACAACTCCGACGCCAAGGGCCCCACTAAAAACTTCTCTACTTCGCAAGCAGTCTGTAGAGTCACCACGATATGTTGCTGCGTCAAATGTTTGTTAAGCATATTGGACTTAACTACGGGGTCATCAGTCCCTAAACTTACAAAATACTTATCAACTAACTTATCCAAAGGACGGCACAAATATCCATGCCCGAGGGGTATTCGAACCCTCGACCGTAGTGGCCGTGCAGACCGTGACTGAAGCGCCTCAGTCTCCTGGGCCACCGCGGCCGGCTGTTGCTGTGTCACCCCTCTGTCATAATCACCTCTCATTACTTCCGTTGATTTCCCTACTGAGTGATCGGACACCACTTTCTACCTGCCCCATTTCATACAATGAATGCGACCAGTCGGACGATTTAGAAACTAAATAAAAGATCTATAGGCTGGTTTAGACACTAGGTTTACCAAGTAAGGTATTTAAGGTAGATCTAGCCCGCCAATAAACTTGAGTCTGTTTTTAAAAGCACGAAAACAAAGATCACATCAAATGACGTGATTGGCGTTCTACAGAAATTTCCGTATCCCGTCAATTGACGTGATTGGCACTCTGAGTGTTATATAGGTCCCCCTATAACTCGCTGGATAAGCCATTTCGAAGGTCGGAGGAAGGCAACGGCATACCACCTCCAATCAGGACCATGCCTACACTGTGGTGTTCAAACAAATCTTCGAACTGTTGACTGCTTTACCTTTTTTTGCCACTTCATCAGGATCTAGCAAGTAAATCAGTATGTTGTTCAAACTATATATACGGATGAGCACAGCTTTACGTAAATATACAGAAGGATTAACTAAGAGCTCACAGTACGCTAAATATTTCATATCAGGCTATCAAGTACTAAATACCTGTATTTTTCTATTCGTGTTTAGTGTTACCGATTTGAAATCGTGAAACGTCTGGAATCAAATATTCGTCCAAAACTGGTTTGACTGTACATGGTTGTCTACTTATATTTGGAAGTATGGATTCCAAGCAGAATTGTCAGGTATTTATGACATTCGGACTGCTCAAAAAAAATGTTCAAATGTTTGTAGAACTTATGGGACTTAACTACAGGGTTATCAGTCCCTAAGCTTACAAACTACTTACGAACTAGCTAAGACTAAGGACGGCACAAATATCCATGCTCTAGGGGGGATTTGAACCCCCGACCGTAGTGACCGTGCAGGCCGTGACTGGAGCGCCTCAGTCCACTCGGCCACCGCAGCCGGCATTCGGACTGCTCTTACTAGTGTATTCTCACGTCGTCGGGTTGCACTTGACGTTAGGCCGGCCGCGGTGGCCGAGGAGACTGAGGCGCTCCAGTCACGGTCTGCACGACCACTACGGTCGGGGGTTCGAACCCCCCCTCGGGCATGGATATTTGTGCCGTCCTAGTTAGTAAGTAGTTCATAAGTAGTTTGTAAGTTTAGGGACTGATGACCCCGTAGTTAATTCCCATAGACTATACAAACATTTGAAAACTTGACGTTACCTGGTATCGGCGGTGTCATTTTAACGCCAGAGAAACAGAAGTAATAATACCGTACACTCCAATACTTTCACAAGTGCACAACTGTCACCGCGGTGGTGTGGCATTGCGTTTTAAGGTGCCTTGCTGTGGTGTGCGCGGTTGCTCGCCGTTGGAGGTTCGAGCCCTTCCTCGTCTTTGGGTGTTTATGTTGTCCTTAGTGTAAGTTACTTCAAGTTAGTTAAGTAGTTTGTAAGCCTAGGGACTGATGACCAACTTATTTAAGTCCCTTAGATTTACAAACATTAGAGCTGTCGCACTACAGGTGCACAACAATTGAACATTTACCACCAATATAGTTTCACAGAAGTCGTAAAAAATAAAAAATGCAATAACACTTATTCAAGTGAATCGGAATAGGCACGAATCCATGTTTTGAGTGAGTAAACAACTGGTCACTTTAACTCTGATAGTCTCATTCACATACATGATGACCCGTTGACGTTGTCATCTTTTATATGCGATAAAAGTTGTGGAGTTATCCCAAATTAGGTATCCATTGTATGGTTCATAATAACGCACAAACCGATGCTTCGTAACACTTTTATCTACAACGTCGATGAAATTGTCTGCCCTTCCTTTTATCTCATTTTACACGATTACTCTGCAATTCACACTCAAGTGCTTCGCAGAGGGCTCATAAAACCACTTTCATACGATTTAATGACGGGGCCACTGTTGAATAACACACTTAAATTTCCCGTTCTATCCGTAATGTCTTCTACTTTATTAATATGGTTATTTTTTATCCTTATACATATGTGGAAGTTAACATAATATTTTGGCACTCCGAAAAGAGAAATGCTGATTTAAATGTTGTGAAAAAGAACCGCCGGAACGAAAATCACTTCTGTTTGTTTTTTAATTATTGCCACGCGAAGTCGCTTATCAAATTCATGACAATCTTCCCTATATTTTGTGAATATACTACGAGCGCTCTTAAGTTCGTAGCGTTTTCCCACATGTTTAATGAACACAAATATCGCACGATAGTGGAATGTTTACAATTCATTACATTTGACAGTTCTCGAGTACATAGCCGTGGATCGTCGTGGATTAATGGGTATACATGAGCTGTATCAAACCCCGAACGTCCTTATAACGACAAAATGCGGAAGCAACTAGATAAATTTGTGTCGTGTAGGGGGCAATTCCACTGGACAGAGCATGCTTTGTATCTGAGTGCCCAAAACCAATGAATACAACACTGGTGCAAATGATTTCCTCTAACTGAAAATGTTCTCGGAACTTATAACTCTACGATCATAGTATGGTGAAGAGTTTCCTTGAGCTTCTTCACACATCATCGATATGACACTGCTATGTGACACCATTATTTCGGGCCGCGGTGGAGTAGCCGAGCGGTCTAAAGCGTCTCGCTGCGGAGCGCTCGGTTGCTCGCCGTGGAGGTTCGAGTCCTCCCTGGGGCATGGGTGTGTGTGTTGTCCTTAGGTTAAGTTACCTTAGTTTAAGTAGTTTGTAAGCTACGGACTGATGACCATGCAGTTTGGTCCGATAGAATTACAAACAAACAAACGGCGTTGCTAGAGAAACAATGGGAAGCAGCCAAATTATTTATGCCTACATGTGAATGTCATTACTTTAAACAGTAAACATGACCAGAACTTGTTCCCGTTCTCAAATATTATACTCGTGTTACACGAAATTTTCATGTAAGTTTCTGTTTAAATAAAAAATCTCCAGAGGATAAAATCCCCTAAAAAATTATTCCATCCGAATCCGCATTTCCCAACGCTGATGATCAATGTCAAATACGATTACAGAGATTACCAGCTTGCATCGTTATCGCAGCCGCCATGATTCATTGAGGTACTGGGAAGACAAATGAGCATCAATACGACATCAAAATATTGACGTTGTAAAACGGGCATTTTCATTTTTTTAAACAAAAGTTCACAGTCCTTAAGTCGGACAACCGAACACTGAGAGCAAGATGAGTGACACAATACTGGTTATTCTTCGGTCGCCCAATTTCCGCTCATACTTGCGCTTCAGGTGTAATCTGCTTTCTGAATGAAAGCCCGGCACGTGGTCATCGCAGATAACGTATAATGAAGCCCAAAATCCGCGCAGTCACGATGCAAAGGAACGCGGACAATGAAAGTGACTCAAACACAAAAGGCGATAGGCATGAATGGTGTGGGATATTAAAAGCCGCTTTGCCTTTCAATTAACAGAATTTTCCAACGGACTATCTAATAATGAAATGACAAATGCCGTCACAATACCCCCATGTTATTACTGAGAGTTCCGCGAGGAACAATAGCCTGCAGGTAGTTGATTTACGGGAGATGAATAACGCAAAAGAAGCCATGGGTCATGTTAGTCGGATACCCACTGATGCAGAAACCGCTGCCCCAATTCAACATACATTAATAACCTTGAGTTAAAGTTAGCAGCACTTGACAACACTTTGTTGCTGATGATGCAAATATGCGGTTAAAATAATGATCTATTCAGGGCGACGCACTTTCCATCCATGATTTGGTGATGTTTTCAAACATTTGATTAGATGTCATTTCAGTGAAAGGATTCATACACCAAGGCTGATTTCAGAAGGTCTGTATAACTTTCAAAATTCATATAAATTTCTTCAAAGAGCCTACAGAGCTGGTTTTACAGGGATATACATAAAGTTTTTCTTTACCTCAAACTAAATATGTTATATGTGACTTCCCTTGGTTATCTTGGAGATATCGCATCTGAACTCAATTTCTTCTCAATATCACTATAGCATTGCAGGTGTAACTTGATCGGCGGAGGCGTAAATTCTTGCTATTGAGCTCAGGAAAAGCCGGCAAAGGAGGTACAAACATGATACCCTTGATGAATATATCCGCAAAGGAAAAAATTACGGGGTAAATTGTCTGAGGACAAGGGGGCAATATGTATGGGGGGGGGGGGAGTAAAAGTTTGGAAATCTATGGGACTTAACTACTTTGGTTATTAAACCCTGGGCTTACAAACTACTTAAACTGAATTATGCTAAGGACAACAAATATACCCATGCCCGAGGACTCGAACCTCCGACGGCGAGCAGCGTCACGCTCCGCATCTACGCACGTTAGAACGCTCGGCCACTCCACCGCGCCAATATGATTGGCGCATCACGGCCAATCCATAAACTGTAAGGCCGTTATTAAGATAATCCTGAACGTCAGCCATGTAGTGGGGTGGTGCGCCATCTTGCATGACAAGACCTCGTCGAGTTGTGGTACTCTTCAAACCAAAACATACCTCTAGCACTCTGGGATCAAGTGAATGCAGACGGCCATATTCAACCCAACTGTTGTAGCGCTCCTTATGGTGCGATACACAACTTGGTGTTCAGACTATAATCACTAGTATAAATATTTAAAAAAAAATCGAAGTTTTTAAGTCCTTTTTGAACCAACCTTTATTGTAGTAATCCTCTCACTGAAATGGAGTTGAATTAAATGTTTGAAAACATAACCAAATCATGGATAATGAAACGAGTAATCACGCTCACCTGACACGGGCAAAAATATGTAAGCACCAAATAACAATACTGTACTATGTCTTATACTCTATATGAAAACCACTGGAATTTAGAAAAGCTTGCAGTCTTCTAGCAATGTATAAATACACTTCCTGTACAGTTTGAAATTGATTCTAACACGTAACAACCTTTCTTGCATGATCAGTTAACAACGATGATGGAGCCATGAAGGTGGATAGTATTAACAGCCTTCTCTCCTAACTAGACCACAGACACTCAACCGTATTGAGATCTGGTGGTTGCGGCTACCAGACATGATTGACAGTTACCTTGCAAGCGGTGTGAATAGGGGACATCTTTGAAAAAGTATCACCACTAGGGTACAAAATATTATATAACAGGATTGACCTGATCGGCCAAACCGAGTGAGGTGGCAAAATAGTAACACACTGGTCTCGCATTCGGGAGGAAAGCGATTCTAACCCACCCCGGCCATTCTAATTTATGCTTTCCTGGTAGCTCGATCTGAGGCACCAAGTCACGAATAACGCGGCCGCTTTCGTCGGCGGTTCGAGTCTTCCACCGCAAACAGGTGTGTGTTGTCCTTAGGATAAGTAGTTTCCGTAGTTTGTAAGCCTAGAGACTGGTGACCTCAGCAGTGTCGTCCCCTTAATTACAAACATTTGATTTCTCTAAAATCACGCAAATGCCGATGGTTTCCTTCAGCATCACTCCGTCTCCAGTGACCACGATGTCGACATAACGTTAAACCCTGGTCTTCTTTCCTGCCATGTTGAACGAAATGTTCAAATGTCTGTTGACCTAAAGGACGAAATTACTCTGGTGATCTGTCCCTAGACTCAGAAAATTAGTTAAACTGATTTATTCTACGAATCCCATGACCGAGGGAGGATTCGAACCTGCGGCGGGAGCGACCGCGCACGCCACATTATGCTCCAGAACACACGACACGAAATGATCAATAATCATTGGCTACAATGCAAACTTGTAATCGTGGGGCTCGTGACTTATCACGATATGGCTGCCCAAATTACCACCGAACGCTTGCCAGTTGCACTCTTGGGTCGTAAACTCGGTCATAATTTCGAAACAGATTTATCAAATCAAGTGGCTTTCTTTTAACACCCCTAAGTTCATTTTATGAGGTTAAAACCATATATTTCTGTTACAGATATAATAAATGAGAGATTTTGGAACTTCATCCCGTCCTATAATTCCCAGTCCGCTTCCGTAGCTGAGTGGTCGGCGGCAGTGACACCAATGCGGAGTACCTGGGTTCGATTCTTGGTAGTGCCAAGGATTTTCCTCGGCGGGAGGACTGGAAATAGGATGCACTCAGTGTCGTGAGACCTACCGAAGAGCTACTCGACCGAGTAGTAGCGGTCCCAAGTCACTCGATTGCATGCCCCTGCATACCCTGTGATATCTTGTAAAAGGATGATACGGTGGTCGGTCGGGTCCAAAAATGTTCAAATGTTTGTTAAGCTTATGGGACTTAACTACGGGGTCATCAGTCCATAAACTTACAAACTACTTATCAACTACCTTATACTAAAGACGGCACAAATATCCATGCCCGAGGGGGGATTCGAACCCCCGACCGTAGTGGCCGTGCAGATCGTGACTGGATCGCCTGAGTCTCCTCGGCCACAGCGGCCGGCTCGGTCGGGTCCGATTGGCCCATTTAGGGCCGATCCGTGTAAATTTGCTGTAATTCATGCCAACGAAGCTCTCTCGTGTTGTTGTAGAGCTGACACTGTTTGCAATATTCAGTTCTGTATTGGCTTTGGCATCTGTCCTCTTTCGTTTCCGTCACAAATATCTTCAATAACCGTCTTTTACAGTCTCAGGACACACACTATGTTGTGACTTAGCGGATAATTTTTTTAGCTTTCCCTGCATGGGAAATAAATCTTACAATGGTCCTTCTTGAATCACCAAACACTACGGCAAACTTGGTTATGAAAGTATAAATAAAAAATAAAAGGCAACGAAAAGTTTTTTTCTTCACCGATTAAGCACAAGTAAGGGAGATAACGACAGCCTTGAGGTAACGGCAGGGAAACGGAGCCGGACGACGTATTCCGTTGCGGGAAGTCCTGGAGGCGTCGATCGTGATGACTCAGCTACGTTTCTCATAGGCGGTCGGCGGAGAACTGCCGTCGTGTTGCCCTGCGCCCTCCTAAATAGTCGGCGCGCAGTGATACGTGGCAGTCTCGAGCTAGTCTCACGTGACTGTGCGGAGGAAAAGTGTTCCGTTTTAGTGCGCTCTCTGGCGGTGCTCGTTGCGTCCTCTGGTGACTCCGGAACCGCCGCTATGGAGCGCCTCACTGGTATGCATCCGTGCGCTTGTACCCTGCATTCCGGGTTGTCCACTCGTCAGGCGAACCACGAGTACATGAAACAGGCAACACTGTGCACATTGCATAATCTCTGCTCTTAGTGTTGATTCTCCTAACAGCATGTACATTCATTAAGCAACAATACCAAAATGTAAGTGTTAATTTTATCCCATTATATGAACATATCTTTTATTATAATTTGGTTCCAAAGTGTTTCAAATTTATGTAACCGACTTTTGTAGGTTTTATAGCCTTTACTGTATACCAATCCACTTGCTTGTCTGTATAGAGACAAGAAGGGCACTCAAGTGCCCGAAACCGGTCGTCTAAAATAAATAATCACAAGCAACTGGTTGCTGAATTTTATTACTTTACAACACTGTTCTGACCACGACAGACACTTGCAACGTGTTGTTGACACTGCACAGCTGCCATTCGTAATCAAATGGAAAAACTCAGCTTGCAGGCTTGGCTAACGTTGTCATTTATATTCGAGCATACGTTTCTCGCGTTGTTTGTATATTTTTTCCAGCTCCTAAAAATGGAAATTAATAGCGAACGACAGAAAATGTTATTCGATGACAGACATACTGTCTTTTTTTCCTCATGAAGCGCTAGTCATTCTGCGGTGTATAGAAAAACGCGACTGTGCGACCGCAATAAAAATGTTCAAATGTTTGTTAAGCTTATGGGACTTAACTACGGGGTCATCAGTCCCTAAACTTACAAACTTCTTATGAACTACCTTAGACTAAAGACGGCACAAATATCCATGCCCGAGGGGGGATTCGAACCCTCGACCGTAGTGGCCGTGCACACCGTGACTGAAGCGCCTCGGTCTCCTCGGCCACCGCGGCCGGCGCGACCGCAATACCTCGTGGAATTATGAACTGGCTTTCCGAGTTTTCTTTATTGTCTGTCCGTTGACATATTATGGGTCCATACCTGAGAGCAAAAATCAACCAATCCAGGAATCTCTCTACTGGAGAGATACGAAATCACAATGGATTGAGTGCTCACAAGAATTTGTCGTTCATGACGGCAACTGATTTACAGACAACAGTGTACAGCGAATGGCTGGTGCGGAAATAAATCTGCACAGCTGGATAGAAGCGTATTTTTCCCCTCCCAATAACGCTGCACAAACAGTGCAGTTAATGCCGCGAGAAATATCCACCAAGCTTCCACTGGATGAAAATGCTGAAAGTGTCAAATATTCAGTGCAGAAAATATGGGGCGTACGTTCGCGCGCGAATATTCGTCGACGCCAAATCGGCTTAACGAGATGCGATCACGCCGTACATTCGTTGCGCGCCATCAAAAAACTATCCACTCCGTGCGGACAGACAGCGGGGAATTAAAGTCACGCGGCTTGTTTCAATCTGGCCACATATAACTGTTGCGCATCCACACAAATAACAAAGTGGTGAACCTAAAACAGCGCGACGCGGGTGGCGTGCGGCCTATAGCGCAGGAAATATAGACACGCTGCAGTCGAACTGTGCCGTCACTGGATAAATGGAGTCTTTGTTCTCTTTCCGCGCGGGCATAGAAAATGCTCGATACAGTAGGATACCGTATTCGAGACCACTCTACGACAGAACAAAAAGTCTACGTACAAGTCCCATCGATTATATTCGAATATTCAAATGCTATGGGACTTCTGTGATTATTAGTCAAATGTTCAAATGTTTATAGAACTTATGGGACTTAACTACGGGGTCATGAGTCCCTAAACTTACAAACTACTTGTGAACTAGCTAATACTCGTACTAAAGACGGCACAAATATCCATGCCCGAGGGGGGATTCGAACCCTCGACCTTAGTGGCCGTGCAGAACATGACTGGCGCGCCGCAGACCGCTCGGCCACCACGGCCGGCGGTTATTAGTCCATTGGCTTACAAACTACTGAAACTAACCTAAAATAACCTAAGGGCAACACACGCACCCTCGACCATTTCACCGCGGCGAATATATTCACGACAAGCATATATATCACAGAAACGAGTTTTACGGTGAAAACATAAAACTGATGCAAGTCATCTTTTGGCGGAGAAAGAGATTTTTGCAATGTTTGAAAATTGGTCGATCGTGAGATTCACGAATTAGACCCGTCCATAGGATACAGTCAGAATAGCACATAGAGTGGAAAAGTCTATTTGGGTACCACCCAGACGTTTTGCCTCGTCATCGCACCAAACAGTACTCTAGTCACATCCTGAAGTGCAGAAGCAATAGTTCCGATACAGTTATGTATTACTATATCTCTATGTACAAAATACCATTACCAAGCGAAGTGTCGCAGTGGTGTATAGGATCTTAATAACATTTTCGAGCTTCGGTAACAGTTACTTCTACGTTACGAAGACAGTAAAGAGCCGACTGAAGTGATAAATGGTGTGCTCGATTTCATTAGCAAGATAATTTACAAAAACACAGAACATTTGCGTATTATTTTCTAAGTATGCTATGTAATATACATCGCTCTTTTCCGAAACCCTTCCAACAAAATCTATTCCATCATCCGCCCTTCCGATCTGATCTTATGTGGTCATCCCATTCCATGTGTATTTGTAGTATTACCTCTCAAATACTAGTTAACGAGAGGTTCATCGCTAAATTTGTAGTCAATTACTATCGGGTTCATTCTCACGTTAGTTACCGAGCGAGGGGACATCTGAAATCCCAGTTCAAATACAACATGTTCAAATGTTTGTTAAGCTTATGGGACTTAACTGCGGGGTCATCAGTCCCTAAACTTACAAGTACTTATAAACTAACTTATACTAAAGACAACACAGACATCCACACCCGAAGGAGGATTCGAACCTCCGACGGGGAACCTCCTCGCGCATCGGAGCATAGCGCATCAATGCGATCGGCCTTTCCGCCGCGGCGAAATCCCAGTTCAGCCATAGACATTTTCCGTGGTTTCCCCTCCTAACAAATAGTGGGATGGTTCCTTTGAAAAAGGGCACGGGTAATTTTTGTAACAAATAAAATTACGGGTATTCCGCTGTAACCATTTACATCCTAATGCTAATTTTTAGGGCGTACATCGTTCAGCCGTAATCTAAGCGACACCTACGACAACTAGACCGTCGGCAGTGTTTCTGTCCACCTTCTACACTGTGAAAGCGTAGCAATGCAACGATGTATAAGGCAGTACTACCCCCCAGGGAGATATACAACCATAATCTGTGGTTAACTTTGACGGCAGAGAAGTAGGAAGCTGTCATCTATGGAGAGCATATGTAATCACACGGCCAATTTTGTTTCCCGCCCTTTCGCAATCAAGAGTTTGAGGTGCGTCTCTTATGACCAGGCTGTGTATGGGGCATTAAAAATCTACTTCCTGACTTCAGTTATTATTATACTGTTACTACATAAATTAATTATCCTAATCATTAGAGGTGTGACATAGGTCTCTATGTACGTTTCGAACTTTGACAGATAATCGAAATAGTAATTCTGACTGCCAATAAATATTTGACTGTATAATATATTTACCTTCAGGCCCAGTTCCTTTTACACCGCAATTTAACGTTTAGATAGCCAACATTGGTCCACTGAGTACGTCTCATTACACGACATTAGCACACCTCGTGCCATAATTACTGTCTTCATAAACGAAGATGATGATCTTCAAGCTGTCTCCCCGGACTCAAATGCAAGCCTCTAAAGATGCTCTCTCGACTGTTATGGACCAGTGTTTTCACAGTAGGCCTTCGTCTTAATTTTATTGCTGCAGGAATTCCAAGTAGAACCATACAACAGTTTAATGCGCCAATTTAGCTCAAGGTCTCTCTCCATGGCCGTCGCTCAAATGCACATTGCATCTGATGGCTCACATACGAGGGTCGTTCGCTGCTAGTTTTAATGATGCAAAATGGCGCAGCGCGTGCGTTTTTGCATTAACGTCTCGCTCCCTCCCAACTGCGCAGTACCGTCTTTTACTGTCCACTGCGACGCAGTCATTGTGACGGGGAGCAATCTAGATGCGTACCATACCATTCCAGTAGTATCTCTTTCTTTTAGTTGCTGTCATGAGAGACTGAGTTACCTCTCCGAACAAACATATTCCATCTTACCATGGAACTACTTTACTTTTTCTTTGTATTTACTTGTTATTTTCAAGGGTATGCGACAATACTGAAATAGTCCAAGACAATCGCTATGTTCATCATTCATCATTTTATACTGCAACAACTGGACATACTAATTCTTGCGAATCACACACTGTGCACCCATTCTGTTGTTTTTGTCAAAACCAGACATGTGGGTCTTTAAGAAGTTTCCGCGTCCATCATTAGAATTACATAAGTCATTGCCAGTCTGTAAACAGCTATTCTTGTATAGAATGTAGGCTTTCACTGCCGGCGTCTTCTTTAATTAAAACTTCCGGGCTAAGTTGCCGTGGTCCATCCATAAAACTTCTTACTCCCGACGTGTCGTTGCCTATTGCGGGCAACATCTTCAAGGGTGAGTCGACGACTGCCTACTAGGCGCTGGAGGTCCTGCTTATATAGAGGGCATAGATGGCGCCACCACTTGTCACGTGCTGCCGACTATGATCTTTGACCAACGTCATGTCTCTCGATTACAGGTAATCGCTTGTCATATCTTTTGTACGTGACCAGTTTCGGGCTAGCTACCCATCTTCAGTTCAATTTTCACAGTTACAGGGTAACCTGTCACTTTTTGAACAAGTCGTTTAATATCTGTAACTGTAAAAGCAGACCTGAACATGGGCAGCTGACTCGAAACCGGTCATGTACAAAATAAAAGCTATTCAAACACTGACATTTAAGTATTCATTTTTGTCATCATGAGTACAAAGTTGTTTTCATTGTAGCGCAAGGGCATAACCGAAGATGAAACAAATAGGGTAAGGTGATACAAATTCGACACAGGTACAATTCCGATCAACATAATTTGTCAGTCTCGTACTGTTGGTAGCACTTTCCTTTGTGTGGCATTGTAGTGTAGTAGGTTTCTACAGCTCCTATCGTTTTCAAGCATACACCACTTTGTGCTACGGAAATATACATTTTTTTCTTGTTAAGAGGTAAGTAAAGCTACTTAGTCTAACGCGCTCTTATCAATTTTCTATTTAAGGGTGACTGGATTCGCTGCCAAAAATGCAATGTTTGGTACCACAAAGTATGCGTTGGTGCCCGAGCGAAAAAGTGATTTTTATGTGTAAGATGCCAGTGATCAAAATTTTATCAGGAAGTGATCATAATATTACCTAGTGTGGTACATTTTTGATAGATTTTTCTCAACTCTTATAATCTTTTTTTGTGTTTATATCAACATTTGTAATTGTCTAATATTTGTGTTACATATTCATTAAACATTCAAGAACAAGTATCATAGTTAAAATTATTTCTTTTCTCAATATATTTCCATTTACAATAACATATGTCCGAAATTATCACAATTGTACCACCTTACCCTACCGCGTCAATTATCCGCAGCTAGTATGTCAACTTACTGTTCAAATAATCTTTTGAATGAAGTATCGAAATACATCTAACATAAACGTTTGGCATACTCGGAGAGGGGGAGGAATCGTTGAAGTAATTTATTACATAAAACAGCCAAGATCGCTAATTATCTTTATGAAGATGACCGCTTTCGGTGACTAACACTGCCATGATCGGATCTGTAAGCCTACATATGAAACCGTACTCAATATGCTACAATAAAAAGTCAGAGAAACATATACCCTTAAATACATTCACCTTCGAACCCGCCTTTCATTTTCACGCACCACATCACAAAGGAAAACTTTTAAAATGCTCAGCAATCGCCGTACGCTCATTGCCTCACCATCAACGTAAGACAAATCGGTCTAAGGATCATCTTAGCATTGGATCTTAGAACTAATCCACACGCTTTCAAATCTAAATTGAAGAGTTAACTCATGGCTCACTCCTTTTATTCTGTCGAGGAATTCCTAGAAAAGTTAAACAATTAAGCTAATTCATGTTTCTTCTTTATTGATTCTTTTCACTTTGTCTTAAGATTATCGTGTGCATAGGGCTACTTAAAAATGTTATATTACCATTCTTGTGTAACAATTAATGTATTTACTTGTTCCATGACCACATGGAGTCTCACTCCTCAATTGGATCCTATGGAACAGAAAAAAAAAAAATAAAAAACCGGTCATTTTATTAGAATATAACGTGTAAGAACTTTTTTGGGAATTAGACTGATGTTTTCAAATTACAACTTACTAAATCAGCTGTTCACGTCATAGCAAAGTGCCAGATGGCACTGCAGACAATTTCTGATGTCAAGTACAACGATTTTTTATATAGGGAACAAAATTACAATCTATCGTCAAAAGTTTTTTAAACAGTACATTTCGCATCACTTGATACAGGTCATCCAATGGAAATTATAAAAGATGATGATAAAAAAAACCTTATAGCTCAATATTTAATTAAGTAGATACCTAGTATCCACATAAAAAAATAAAATAAGAACATTTACAAACTACATCTTGGTCGTTGCTGTCTGCCTCTAGAACAAGCTGCCCAGTTCTCTTCGCTCACTTCAGTGTTGTGCTAGGTTTAAGACGAAATTGAAGCACTTCCTTCTGTCTTACGTCCACGGTTAACTTTCTCACTGTAACACAGCCCTTTCGCTATGGGTAACGCTTTCTTGTCTTCCGTTATAGTCTTCATATTTGTGCTGTGACACTCATCTTTCCCTTCCTTGTCCACTCATTTCAACATGACCTTTGCAGCGAGAACTCAAAATATAAAAACCCTACCGTAGTCTAATATCTGATTATTGCTGTTTTATAATAACTATTACAACTGTATGCCGTACTACAGAATTTTTTTAAATTTTTGTCAGTGTAATATATCTACTGTGATATATGCACGTGTAACATGTAGAAAACCACGGTTAAAATTAGAGAGAGCCTGAAGGCCAGACCCAAACTTGTCAAGTTATATAAATATATGGTTAAATGAATATGTAAAATCATGGAATGCGGGGTCGCTCCCATTGGAGGTTCCAGTCCTCCGTCAGGAGTGGGTCTGAGTGTTATCCTTAGCATAAGTTAGTTTAAGTAGGTTGTAGGTCTAGGGACTGATGACCTCAACAGTTTGGTCTCTTGGGTTTACAAAAATCAGAACATTTTTTGTTACAGGGATGTACGTGCAATTTTATTATTTCTCTCCGCAACCAAATGTTCCAATACTTGTAGAGATTATGGGACTTAACTACGGGGTCATCAGTACCTAAACTTACAAACTACTTACGAACTAGCTAATACTAAGGACGGCACAAATATCCATGCCCGAGGGGGGATTCGAACCCCCGACCGTAGTGGCCGTGCAGACTGTGACTGGCGCGCCGCAGAACGCTCGGCCACCGCGGCCGGCTGATGGCAACCTTTCCAAACAGATTAAAACGTATTCCACCATTTACGGGCGTTTATACGGGACACCAACATCTCTACTTCCTGACGACGGCGGTACAGGCCAGTCCCTGGCAATTTTCCATGCTTTCCCTAAACCGCTCAAAGAAAATGCTGGGATTTCCTTCCATATTTTGACAAATCAATCCGATAATGTCTTCCGTCTCTATTGGCCACGTTGTCGAGAGGACGTTAATTCCTTATCTTCCTTCCTTATTTTATTTTTTATTTATTCATTTTTAATGAAAAATTGAGGGCTATTCTGTCTTCCGGGGAGCACTTAACAGAATCACACTCAAATGTACTTGCGTCATCAGCTTCTGTGTTGTAGCATGAACTGTGGCGCTCTCTATACGTACTGCCTCACGGCCAACCGGTAGTCCACCTAAATTTCCCCATACAGGCCTACCAGCATTATCGGAGGGTTTCACCGATTCGCGTCGGTAATGATTTTACGCGTTAAGTCGCGTATATGGTCAGTAATATGTTAGGCCTAATGGAAAGTTACGGGTCCCCAAATGTACAGTGCTTTGCGCGGGGAACCAGTTAATTACCATTTATTCCCGTATGGGAATCTGGCGTGGCACCAGTTCCTCTAGCTGGGTCCACCGCTTGCGACTCGACTCCCCTAGCACCATTTGTCACTCGCATCGAGCTGCCGCATTCGTCCATTAAGATGTATTGGCCGACAGAGAAGGGGTTGCTTCGCCGAGGCAAGATATAGTGTCCACTAGCATCACAGTCCAGTCGAACATAAACCTTCCCACATTTCTTGCAGCGCGTAAGATGTCATGCCCGAGGCCCGTTATATATTTTTTCTTGGCCCCCACTAGTGATACACTGCAGAAACCTATTGTCTTACCATTGTCCTACGAAAAATATGTGCTATCGTACGTTAATGGTACATTGTTCTCAGCACAATTCAGATGTATATTACGGGCCTCCCTTGATATGATATATACGTTATGAGAGAGAGAGAATCAGGCTGTTAGTTCTAAATGTCTTTCAGGAATTCTCCAAAGCTGGGGATTCGATATGTCTACCAACTCCCCTATGATTTTTTTAAAAGCTACTCTCTAGATTTATTGAGTTCATACGTTTAATCTCAATAAAACCTTTCAATGCTGCTCAAACATGTCACGTCGTAATCATCTGACAAATGCCTTGACGTGGACAGTGTAACAGATATACAACAGAGGAATGCAAGGTACTGCGTCTTGTGGGCCAATTTGTTCAGGAGATGTTGTGTTTCGTGTTTCCCTTGCTTTTCGCAGCCACAGCTTTAAGACGTGTGTGGGACACCGTAAAATGTAATGTTCACCTGTCCAAATATGGTGAGAGCGCGAAAGAAGTTAGATGTAATTTTTTATTGTGTAAAACAGTCAAGATCGCTAATTATCTTTATCAAGATGACCGGTTTCGGTAGTTAAAATTGACATCAACGGATCAGTAAGCATTAATGTAATATCGTACTCAATGTGCAGTAATAAAAAGTCCGAGAAATACATATCCTCAAATACTTCTACCTTTCAAACGCACCTTTCATTTCATGCACATCACAAAGGAAACCTTTTAAAAATGTATTTATTCGCCAACATTATTGTGGCATGTCATAATAAAAACAAAACATCAAACATATCATGCTTCAGTGGGATGTAATTACTGTAAAGTTTAAACAAAACTGACTAAACTACCTGCCCACATCATAACATGGTACCAGATGGCGCTACAGACATAAAATTTGAGAATCACAATTTCTGATGTCAAGAATAGCGATCTACTATACATCGAACGACACTATAATTACAATTTAAACAGTGCATTAGGTGTACCTTTATAGAGGTTATACAATTAAAGTAAATCTTGTATTATAAGCATTTCTAATATCCACGTATTTTTCGAGGTATGTCTATACTATGACAAATGGAAATGAGCTACATTTAGCCTTTGAACACCACTTACGTGGATCCTAAATAAATTGTAATTACGTTCAGAACCTCAATACTTTATATTTGATATTTGGTCATATTAACTGTTCTGTATGCATTGCATCATGATATTTTTGTACAATTCAGTTGACCAAGATTTGACATAATTGATGCATAAACCAACCATTTTCACAATGGTATCCTGTATGTATCATAATTTTTGTTTGAAAAGTTACATGTTATTTTGATTTTGCGTATAGATTAGGTCAGATGATTTATATCCGACGTTTAAACACAGACCTTGGCCTAGAAAGCAGTTGCCTGTATATCTGTCAAAAGTTGTAGCGATTTTATTGCATCTTCTCCTCTGTTATGTTTTTAAACAGTTTACCTAGGAAAAAAAAAAAAAAAAAAAAAAAAAAAAAAAAAAAAAAAAAAAAAAAAAAAAAAAAACCATGACCAAATATTTGTAATCCCATGGGCATATGCTACTGTGGACATAGTTCCCTAACTTACAAACTACTTAAACTAATTTTCACAAATGACCACACACACATCTCCGAAGGAGGACTCGAATCCCAGACGGAAGCAGGAAGGCAGTCCCTGTCATGGTATTTAGAACCGAGCGCCATACCTGCGAGGCTAAGTAAAACATTGTCGTGTTTATTGCAACTGTTACCTATAAATTTATACATACTTTAATTTTCTTTATTTTTTATGATTGGGCACAGCTAGGATGTAAACAGATGAAGACTGTAACTGAAGAGAAGTAACTGAAGATTTTTTGCAGAGGAAAACTTTTGTGTGTTTGGTTTCATTTTAGTTATAAAGGGACTAAATTCCTTTGTTCAACGGTCCTAATTTTGGGGAAACTCTAGACAGAAGGAAGTGTTTCAATATTTTCTGAAACTGTTTATTATGGAATTCAGGCGAGATCGCTAATATCTTTATTCCGATGACCGGTTTCGACAGATTAAACTGCCATCATGGGATCTTTCTTTTCATTCGCATCACAAAGAATAACTTTTGAAAACATACTTATTCACCAACATTATTGTTGGCTTATCATAATACAAATGAAGTATCAAAAGCATCATGTTTTAATGTGTTAAATTAACGTGACCACATTACACTGAAGCAGGATATCCCCCTCTGTAGTCCAGTGGACAGCATGATAGGAGCAAAGCAGGGGCCTCGGGTTGTTGTGGACTGGGTGTTGTCTTCATTATCGTTTCATCATTGACACGCAAGTCGCCGAAGTAGCGTCACCTAAAAATACTTGCACCAGGCAAGCCGAACACGACGCCAGTTGGAGCCTAACGGCCATAAATGCCAGACCATCATCACCATTAATGTATGAAGCTTTTGATATTGTATTCCTGCTATGGCAAGCCAACAATAATGTTTTAATGTTTTCTTTGTGATGAAATGAAAGATCCCTTGATGGCAGTATAGCCGGCCGCGGTGGCCGAGGTGACTGAGGCGCTCCAGTCACGGTCAGCACGGCCACTACGGTCGGGGGTTCGAATCCCCCCTCGGGCATGGATATTTGTGCCGTCTTAGTTCGTAAGTAGTTCATAAGTAGTTTGTAAGTTTAGGGACTGATGACCCCGTAGTTAAGTCCCATAAGCTTTACAAACATTTGAACATTTGATGGCAGTATAATCTGCGGAATCCTGTCATCTGAATAAAAATTATAAGCGATCCTGACTGTTTTTCATAATGAATTAATTGAACAGATCTCCCCCAAGAATGACAACATTTCATAAACGTAGTACGACATTGAAGTGTGCTACGAGAATAGGGCAGTTTGTTCTAGGCCCGGACAGTAGTGGCAGAGATGGAGTGCCGCGGCCGAGTGGCCGAGCGCATTGAGGCGCTATGCTACGATGCGCGAGGCTGTTCCCCGTCGGGGGTTCGAATCCCCCCACGGGCATGGCTGTTTGTGTCGTCTTTAGTATAAGGTAGTTCATAAATAGTTTGTAAGTTTAGGAACTGATAATCCCGCAGTTAAGTTCCTTAAGCTTAACGAACATTTGTAAATGCTTGCATTCTCTTTTACTTTATTTATTTAGAATACAGTGTAGGTGAGATCTTGCTCACGATGAATTTAACCGCATTTATTTGGAGAATGTTACACAAAATATAAAACGTTTTGTGTCCCAGCCTCGTCGCCCTTTTGTGTCTCGTTTCCGCCGGTTGTCGTAGGTGTCGGTGGCCGAGTAGAAAGAGACCGACGCAGGAATAAAGGATGCACGCTTGTGCAGGTACGGAGGTGACCAGCCAGTGGGGCAGGAGAAACTAGAACACTAGGCTAAATTAGAACAAGATATATATATATCGTGGAGTCTTGGTATACTTAACTTTTACATAATTCTTGACTGCAGAATGCTGATACATAGTTTAGATAGAGGCCTCCATACTGATGATTCCTAGTGCCTATCCGACAGCCAAGTTTTAACTCGTGCCTATCTGATTCCCAAGTGTTCGATGCAGCAGTCGTGGCCACGAGCGGAGTTGCAGCAGAGGGCGCTCGTGGCTGACGTCGTAAGAACGCCACGCTGTGCGTGCATGGCGGCGCGAGGCGAAGGTACGTGGCGCGCACTTCATACTTGTGCGACACCACACAAAGAAGGAAGATTAGAATTTAGTGTTCAGTCGACGCGTGATCATTAGAGGCGGAGCTCACGCTCAGATTGCTTGGGTAAGAATGGAGAAAGAAATAGGTTGTGCCCTTTCCAACGAATCATCCCCGAATTTGCCTGGAGTGATTTAGGAAAATAACGGAAAATCCTAAGCTGGATAGCCGAAGGTGAATTTGAACCACCGTCGTGCCCAATGCTAGTGCAGTGTGTTACCACTGCGCCATCTCGCCCGGTGAATACAAAGTAATTTATGAAAATGCTGCGTTGGACTCATGAGTTAAAGCCACAACGCTGAAGGATGCTCTCCGAGCCCCACATACTCGGGACCGGAAAGTACTGCGGTGACACCTCGCCAACACACGAGAGGGGGGGAATGAAGACGAATAACAGCGCGGGGTAACCGCAGTAACAAAAGTGCGGCCCCGCTCGTAACGTCTTTAGGCGGATGCTCGGGGCGGCCTTTGAGACGCTACGGCGCTGATAGCGGCGGCAATAGCGCGCAAAGCGGCCGGCGTCACCTCGCAGCCGCCGTAATTGCGACTCGGCGAGGGCGCTCGCTCACATCAAAGCGGAGCCCCGCCTAATGAACTCGCCACCTCCGCGCCGCTGCGCGCTGCACCGCCGGCTACAAGCCCTGCTGGGCCGCGCCGACGCGGGGAACAAAATAAAAACCGCCGCAAATTATGCGGCACACCTGTATATACACCGTAAGAATAAACCTGGTATAACTAAACACTGAGCGACAGATAGCATACGCTGACGACCTACTCTTACTGGTCGCCGGTCGTAGCCGCGAGGATTTAGAACCCAGGGTACAAAGAGCCATCAATATGTTTTTCAACATAAATATCTCAAAAAACAACCCTAATGGGAATAAGTGGGAGGGGCTTACCAGTTCCGGCATACGACTTACAACCAAGGAAAACGTCCCGAAAACCTTGGTCGGAACCGGGCGATTGGGACCAATTTAATTTGTCTCTGGGACGTGACCCAGAAGAAGAAGAAGAAGACTGCTGTTGCCGGCCGCGGTGGCCGAGGGGACTGAGGCGCTTCAGTCACGGTCTGCACGGCCACTACGGTCGGGGCTTCGAATCCCCCCTCGGGCATGGATATTTGTGCCGTCCTTAGTTGTAGCTAGTTCGTAAGTTTGTAAGTGACCCCGTAGTTAAGTCTCATAAGCTCTACAAACATTTGAACATTTTTTGAGATCGCTGTTCCTCCTTATCCAAATTAATGAGCCTTGTTTTACGGTACGTCCTTGGTATTTAATGAAGGAAGGAAGCTTAGGGTTTAACGTCCCGACGACAACGTGGTCATTAGAGACGGAGCTTACCCTCGAATTTTCGGGGAAGGATGTGGTTGGAAATCGGCCGTGCCCTTTGCAGGGAACCATCCCGGCATTCGCCTGGAGTGATTTAGGGAAATCACGGAAAACCTAAATCTGGATGGCTGGAGGTATATTTGAACCACCATCCTCCCGAATGCGATTCCAGTGTCTTACCACACAATACACACACACACACATTATTCTTTTCATTCTCCACTCCGAGGAGTGGAGCGGGCTATTTGAGATCCGGCCCATAAAGAGTCGCGGTTCTATGCAGCCAATTATCAGACAAGCTGATAATGGGGCAAAGGGGAATCCCAATTGGGAATAAGCGGGAGGGGCTTACCAGTTCCGGCATGCGCCTTACAACCAAGGAAAATCTCACGAAAACCTTGGTCGGCACCGGGGGATTGGGCCCAATTTAATATGTCTCTGGGACGTCGCCGCAGACTAAAAATGGATTATCGTGGGAGCACGAGATCACTCACGACAATCAAGGATCGGACGATCGAATTACTCTGGTAAACTAGTAGAGATCAGCTCGACCAACAGTGGGCAAGCATCTCTCTAGAGGAACCGCACCCGGAAGCGCGGTATCCTCTGCGTCGCCACTGCGCCACCTCGCTCGGTGGGTATTTTACAAATGTTTGTTAAGCTTATGGGACTTAACTACGGGGTCATCAGTCCCTAAACTTACAAACTACTTATCTACTACCTTATACTAAGGACGGCACAAATATCGAAGCCCGAGGGGGGATTCGAACCCCCGACCATAGTGGCTGTGCAGCCCGTGACTGGAGCGCCTCAGTCTCCTCGGCCACCGCGGCCGGCGGTGGGTATTTAATGAGTCCAAATGTTCAAATGTTTGTAAATCTATCGGACCAAACTGCATGGTCATCAGTCCGTAGCTTACAAACTACTTAAACCTAGCCGACCGCGGTGGCCGAGGGAAGTAAGGCGCTCCAGTCACGGTCTGCACGGCCACTACGGTCGGGGGTTCGAATCCCGCCCCTCGGGCATGGATATTTGTGCCGTCCTAGTTCGTAAGTAGTTCGTAAGTAGTTTGTAAGTTTAGGGACTGATGACCCCGTATTTAAGTCCCATAGACTATACAACATTTTTGAACTTAAACCTAGGTAAACTAACCTAAGGACAACACACACACCCATGCCCCAGGGAGGACTCGAACCTCCACGGCGAGCAACCGAGCGCTCCGCAGCGAAACGCTTTAGACCGCTCGGCTACTTCACCGCGGCTTAATGAGTCCCAAACAGAATTTACCTGAGGGAAACTGACTCGGAAAAAACCGTTGGTGGTCGTGTGTGCTGCAGAACGCTTCCGACCCACGAAAGGAAAACGCGACACCGGCCCGACCAACCGCCGCGGTGACGCACGCGGTAGAAACAAGAGCGGGCGACAGGTGGTGGCGGACAATGCAACGGAAATGCAACAGCGTGGGAGCGGCGCCAGGTGTGACCCAGTGCCGGCGGGCTGTCCTTGGGGCACGCACGCCAGGCTTGACCTACGGCACAGCTGCCGCAAGTGCTGGAAAAGGGCGCCATACGCCCCGCTCCATCCCCTCAGGATGGAGAATGAAAAGTGCAAAAAAAAAAAAAAAAAAAAAAAAAAAAAAAAAAAAAAAAAAAAAAAAAAAAAAAGCCGGCCCGGTCGCCGCGTCCTTCGCCCCCACGCTGCCCAGTCGGCGGTGACTCACGCGCCGCATGCAGCCAGAAGCGCGCGCCAGCTTCTAGGAACGCGCCGACCGCCACAACAAACCTTACGCAACGCCGCCGGCGCTCGAGTACTCGACTGTTGTTGTTGTTGTGCGCTTCAGTTCGGAGACTGGTGGGATGCAGCTCTCCACAATACCCTATCCTGAGCAAGCCTCTTCATCTCCACATAAGAACGGCAACCTACACCTCCCTGAATCTGCTTACTGTATCCATCTCTTGGTCGTCCTCTGCGGTTTTTACCCCACACACTTCCCTCCAACGCTAAATTCACAATTCCTTGGTGTCTAAGAATGTGTCCTTTGTCTTTGTGCAGGATGTACGGACCAAAGGGGCACTGGTGCATATGGCTTGTGTTTTGTTGTTCTCCACAGTCACAGGAAGTGTCTTCTGTCTTGAAACCCCATCTCTTCAAGGTGTCTCGTGATCGTCCAACTCCTGATCGTAATCTGTTCAAAGCTTTCCACACGAGCCAGTTTTCATTGTGTCCAGGTGGTAGTTCTTCGGCTTCAGGCATCCATCCATGAAGGTGAGGCGTCATCGTCTTCCATAACTCCAGCCTTGCCTTCTCTGGTGAAACGGTGAGTTTCTCAGATGTCCTTAGGAAGTTCTTTCGCGAGCTCAGCCGTTGCTGTGGTGGATTATATCCGTGCAGTGGGTGGGCACTGTTCACTTCCACTTTCAGTCTCTTCTTGTTGGCAGCCACTTCTCTACACTTGGTGGCGCTAGTCCAGATAGTAAAGCTTCTCGATTGGAGTAGGTTTTAAACAACCAGTGATCAACCTGCAGGTTTCATTGAGAGCAGTGTCTACTTGTCTGGCATTAGATGACTTGTACCAGACTGGGAGTACGCCAGAAAATCCTTTTCTCCCCAATTCTGTTCAGTACCTCCTCATTAGTTACGCGATCCACCCACCTAATCTTCAGCATTCTTCTGTAGCACCACATTTCAAAAGCTTCTATCCTCTCCTTGTCCGCAATGTTTATCTTCCTTGTTTCACTCCCATACAAGGCAACACTCCACATTACTGCCTTGAGAAAGGACTTCCTTAGGCTTAAAACAATATTCGAGGTTAAAAAAATTTCTCTTTTTCAAGAACGCTTTTCTACCCATTGCCATTCTGCATTTTATATCCTCTATACTGCGACCATCATTTGTTATTTTACTGCCCCGGTAACAAAACGTATCTACCTCCTTTATTGCTTCGTTACTTAATCTAATTCCTTCAGCATCATCTGATTTTCTTAGACTGCACTCCATTGCCCTAGTTTTGCTCTTGTTGATGTTCATCTTAGATGCACCTTTCAGCACACTGTCGATTCCGTTCAATTGCTCTTCCAGATCCTTTGCTGTAACTGACAGAATTACTATGTCGTCGGCAAAACGCAATGTTTTTAATTCGCCCCCCTGAACTTTAATTCCTTCTCCAAATTTCTCCTTGCTTTCCTTTATAGCTTGCTCAATGAACAAATTGGATAACGTTGGAGAAACGCTACAACCCTGTCTTACTCCCTTTCCAACCACTGCATCTCGAGTACGTCCTGGAAATTCCTCTGCCGCAGCTGTAAACGCCGCCACCGACATGAGAAATAGGCAAGTAACGAATCGCCACTTCGAAGGACTCAGTAACGTCACAGGTTCCGTGGTTTACTATTACAATGGTAGCGGCTCTCCATATTCGCAGTAATACAACGGAGAGGCTATAATCAGGTAATACACCAGAGCTTGCGTTTTTCAAGGAAGTGACATAGGCCCTCTGTTGCTTCCACTCTGCTACAGCATTTCCATTGGCTTCCCAATTGGTCATGTCAAACGGGGAATATGAAAGTTTACCTAATCAATTTTTGTAAAATCAGTCTTGTCTGATTCTAATATCATTGCGTAATAAGCAGATCTCGTGTAGCAATGTGCGGTCGGTAATGACATATTACAACGTTACGGTATACAGCAGTGCCGCGGTGGAGTAGCCGAGCGGTCTAAAGCGCCTCGCTGCCGACTGCGCAGTTGCTCGCCGTCGGAGGTTCGAGTCCTCTCTGGGCAGGGTGTTTGTGTTTTACTTAGGTTTAAGGTAAACTAACCATAGCTTTAAAGGGAAGTTATAAATAAAAATATTGCCAAAGGTATAATTATAAAAATAAATAAAATAAATTAAAAATAAAACATCAGTCAGTCACAATCTCAACTTAGGACACATTTATTGCAAAGGCGGTCCAACGTAGTCGGTCCCCAGCCTCATCTTCTACTGTTGTCGACTCCACTTGTTTGAGGATTGTCAACATCCGATCCTTCCATCGCGTGTTCGAACGTCCCTTTGGGCATCTTCCAGCAGGTTTGGGACGGAGAATACGGATTGGAACGGACCCGTCGACTCAGAATATGTGCCCAAACCGTAGTATTCGGCCGATGTGTGGCTTTCCATACGGTGGTAACGTAAGTAGATTATAAGCCTAAGAACTAATAACCAAAGCAGTTAAGTCCCATAGATTTACAAACATTTGAACATAGGTGTGAAAGAAAGTAAACAAATCGGAAATAAAGGTATATAGTTTCCAAGAGGTGCTGGAAAGAGCGGCCACCAACAGCGATCAAGATTCACAACGACATTGCCCGGATCGGCGTACATTGGAAAAGACGTCAGATGTGACGACCACAGGTCCAGCAGCAACAGACACGCGGACAACTAGATCTTATTCAGATGTGACGGGACCCCCATACATCAGGCTTTTACTATGATCCCAAACTAAGACATATAAACAGGTTAAATCAGGTGAACGGGGCGACCAGGGAAGAAACTGGTGCCCCCTGCCCAATCCACTGCTGGCCGTAGACAGCGCCCGGGTGATTTCTTACGCTTCGACTGAATTGCACTGGAGCTCCATCGTACTGGAATCACTTTCGTCTGCGAATCTTTAGGAGAGTATTATGTCTGTGAAGAACTGTTCGCCGCAGGTAATTCTCCCCATATTCGTGCATAGTGAAACATCGTCCAGAAGTTCAGGTAACACCTCCTTTAAGGCTGTTCGAGATCTGCGCCGGAGATAATGAATCCAGATAACGAAGCGCTTGTAAACAGCGCACTCTGCATCGCTCTCTACCGGCTCAAATCGCCATTATAGACCACACATGCATATACGAAACCTGCGTGTGTCGGTCCCCTCTACTAGTGTTAGTCCCAGCGTTGTCCAAGTGTGCATTTACCCCTTTTTTATGTTGTCCAACTCATTCCCTCCCAGTCTATCGCTTTCTACCCTACTACTTACCCATTTCAGTTTCGTTTTAATGCAGCTCAATCTAAATTGCGTGTTATCTGCTGAAATATCAGTCCAAAAATAAACTAAATTTTCCAGGGTCGTGGAGTGTAATATTAGTAAACTGTCTACGAAATGTGTTGCGAATGGATTTGGTAATAAAGACGTAATAAATAACAACCTCATCCGTATTGTGGCAGATTTGCATGTATTTCATTGTTTTTGATGTCATATCTCTTGAACTGTGATATAATTTCTAATGTACATTCAGTGGTGTATCTGCATGTCGCTAAGAGAGTTATTATTAAAGAGAAATCGGAAGATCAGCCGCAATGTGATTTTTCATAAACCATTATCTCATTTTCATAAACCATTATCTCATGAACTATGGGTCGTAGGTGGTTCTTACCCATACAGCGATTCTTGTTTGATAATAACGAATATGTGTGCCGCTAATTATTTGTATTTATATCTTCTGTTGGCCGAAAGAAAATACACCACACACATAACCGTGTATACAACGCCTGGACGTAGACAATTCCGTTGTAGATGCACAAAGAACCTAAATAACCCTACAGGTATTCTGGTCTAAAGCTGTGAACCAAGTCGAATAATGAAAAAACGGAGGGTATTATCGAGGGAGACACACATCCACGGCGAGCAACTGCGCGCTTCGCAGCGAGGCACCTTAGACCGCTCGGCTACTCCACCGCGGCACGCTTGTTATCTCCAATAACTTTTTTCTTCGTAATTCATTATTATTTGATTCTGGTATGTTCACTGCCACTTACTGAAAAGACCTTGAAACCTCCTTAGACGCCGCGGTGGGGTGGCCGATCGCTCTAACGCGCCTTGCTGCTGAGCACGCAGTCGCTCGCCGTCGGAGGTTCGAGTTCTCCCTGGGGCATGGGTGTGTTGTCCTTAAGTTAGTTTAAATAATCTGTAAGTATAGGGACTGATGACCATAGCAGGTTCGTCCAACAGGTTTTCAAACATTTGAATACACCTCCTTGTATGCTAATTGGATTTTGCGCCCAATCTATGAGATTCTACTGTTTGGTAAACCGCTTATACGGTCGGCAATGACAAACTTGTACGGCGGTAGCTTTGCTTCTTCGTGTAGCAGCACTGGCTGCGTGTAGCAGGAACCTCTGAGTAGACATTATCTTTATATTAAATATACACTTTTAGATACTGAATATGCTTGGGCGGCATGAGATCGTGTGCCCTTGAGTCCTTCAACAGAACATTCACAGGAAATAGACAGGCACTGTAATATACAAACAAAAGCACCTGAGAAAGCAGCGCTTAGTTCCTTACATAGCCAGGCATTAAAATTGCAACACCACAAAGGTGGCATGTAGTAGACGTCAAGCTGGTGTGACATGTTATTAACCTACAGCCTTGATAGTGCAAATGATAAGCTTTTCAATGCAAACGCTGAAAATAGGTAGGGGTACATAAAGGAATGATTAAGCAGCGTATTTCTTATTCAAGAATCATATTGGAATGTATTTGAAAAGAAAAGGTAATTTCATTACAGTTCGTTAAAGGCTTAGTATTGTATTTAGTAATACATTTTTCCTACACCTACATACTTGAATGTTCGAGCAAAAAATACACAATACGAACATCCAACTGTACAAGTACAAAAATATTCACCATTCTTCAAAATAAATATATTAATGTCTATCATTCCCATAAGTAAATAACTCATCACCACTATTAGGACGTCAAATACTCAGCACACTAATGTTTACCGCCAGTACTACTGACGTCTACTGGAATGTAGAAGATTTCTCCAAGCTTTTTATGCTTCTTCTTCAAGGACATTGTACTAACAGCCGCAGGAATATGGCCAAATAGGCGAGGCACGTGAAATTCGTTGATAGACAAAGTAATTTCTCCGCGCCAAAACATCAATATGCCATATACGAGGGTTGCAACTGAAATAGTGGCAACTATTTATTTCTGAGAAAAAGAGGCATTCATACTGAAAAATGTCGTTTTGAGATAATTGTGTTTAAGGAAGAAATTATAATATACTACAAACTAATACATAACATGTTAGAATCCTCCTGGAGGGTAGTCCTCATATCCTGCTTCATCTTCCTCACCTGGCCTCCATCACGTGGATCAGGCTTCTTTTGACATATTGTTTGTTGCAATTATTTGCAAGATTTACAACCAAATTATCAGCTCATTCGGCGATAATCACTCTTTTTACTGCTGCTATATTTTTTCTGTAGTATCTGTTTCCTTTGTTTCGTATTTTTTAAAACATTAATTTTGGTTTAGTCATGATAAAAACTATCGCAGGAAACACAGTTAGTGGATAACTGTTGTTGTAAAACACAATTGTACAGTTCAAAGAGTTTACTGCGAAGTACCGGTAGTATACGCAACTTACGAAATGGAATGTCCTCTATAAAACAAAATGAACCACAGCCTTCTAAGACCATATAGTTCCAGAAAAAAGTGCCAATATGCGAAATGAGGGAAAACAAATATTTATTGAAAATAGTAAATAATCCAATATTTCTCTAAAACCAACACCAAATTAAGCAACATCCATACTTCCATAATTTGCATAAAAGTAAAAATGTGAAATTTTGGCCGATACGACACCCCTTAATTCATTTCCCACTGGCAGCCACTGACGTAAATTCATTGGTGTCTTTATCAAATACACTAGCGATGCCACAATGGAACGAGCAAAGGCATCGAAATTATCAACACATCCCCTTTTTGATTATCAGCCAGCCCATAGCAGACTCAAATCAAGGAAAAGCTTTCTGCATGCAACGACGGAGCTCGACAAATCACCACAACTGACCAGGCTGGAGATGTGGAGAGCAAAGATCTGGGACCTTGGTGGCTGGATGACCCCACAGGAAGCACTCCCGCCTGGCTATGAGGAGGACTGGATAACGTGAAAGTCCCTCAATAGACTGCGGACCAACGTAACAAGATCCAAAGTCAATATGAGAAGGTGGGGCCTCTCTGATGCATCTGTCATGTACGAGTGTGGAAAAGAACAAACCACCGAGCATCTGCTACAGTGTGAGCTCTGTCCAGCCTGCTGTACCATGCAGGACCTGACTGGTGCTACCCGTGATGGCGTGTGATGTAGCCAAATTTTGGGCTAGCGTAGTTTAATGTTTAATCCTGGGGAAAAGACCTTTGAACTGTTACCACTGTTGATTTCATTTGATATGATTTTTTCAGAGAAGCCAAAACAGTCTTGGTCCAACCCGCCACTGCCCGCACCGAAACTAAGTTTATTGTGCGGTATCGCTACCTGTATATCTAGTAAAGCCAACCAATGCCCTTGAACAGTGAAAGGAGTCCCTTTACCAGTTCTTTATTAGACACAATTTCTTCGTGTCTGGTTGTCCCAAATGTTCTGTGCCTTTTACTCTCCAATACAATGCATTCGAAGATTAGATGTGATGCAGTTTCATCACCGTCATCACAGATCCTACATTTAGGGTCCTCTTCTGTTATTCCCATTGTATGTAGGTGTTTTTTGAAATTCCCATGGCCTGTCAGCAATCCAACCATGATTCTAATCTCTCTCCTGTTCAGACCCAGGATTGCAGAGCTTCTTTTAAAACATGGCTTTGGCATCATTACCTTGCCATGTTTTTGTTGGTAGACTTTGGTCCAATATTCTACGTGATGTCTTCTGAGCCAGTTACGTAGCTCCAATTTGATCATTGCCTTGGTGACTGTCAGGACAGGTTCCGGTCCAATAAATGGAGTGTCTGTCCCCATCCTGGCTAATCTGTCGGCATGTTTGTTGCCACTGATCCCCGAGTGGCCAGGGACCCACAATAGGTTTACTCTACTGCTTTCCCCTAGCTCCACCAGAACCCTGTGACATTCTGCAACAATTTTAGACCTTGCTGCACGAGCTGCCAGTGATCTCAGGGCTGCCTGGCTGGTTACCGCTGTTACTTGCAAATAGGTGTACTATTAATGACTAATTTGTATTTATATTCATTTTTGTTTTTGTGTTTCATGTTATGTTTTGTTCAAATGTTTGTACAACTTATGGGACTTAACTACGGGGTCATCAGTCGCTAAGCTTACAAACTACTTATGAACTAGCTAAGACTAAAGACGGCACAAATATCCATGCCCGAGGGGGGATTCGAACCACCGACCGTAGTAGCCGTGGTAGCCGTGCTGACCGTGACTGAAGCGCCTCAGTCTCCTCGGCCACCGCGGAAGGCTATCTTTTGTACAAGATGCGTCTTACACGAATAAATAAGTAAATAATTCTAATATACTTCTGACAAATAATAATCCGGTACCTGAGTTGTATTTACGATCGGCCACCAGCAACAGTTCCAGCACTGCAACACAACTGCAGCAGAGTGAACGAGTGGAACCCCCGTGCGTGCGGCGCTGGCATTCGCGTGCCGGCAGCCAACCAGGTCGCAGCGTCGCTGGGGAAGACGTCAGCCGGAGCCCATAAATCCCATTAAAACTTGGCTGCTGATTTCGCGCTGGCGCCGTGCGTCAATAGCAGCTGCGTATCATTTGCCCGCCCCTGGCTCGCAAAGGCGCTTATTTCGCTCCACTAACTACGCGCGCACTCAGAAGCGTCTCGCAGCCTCTGCCGCTGCCGAACGATCCGAGTCCCCCACACGGACAGTGTTCTGCCAAATTGCGCATTCCTACTGCTGTCTGACGAATTTTACGCTAATCCGTAAATCGCTACTGCAGTCTACATCTACATCGATACTCTGCAAAAATCACATTTAAGTGCCTGGCAGAGGGTTCATTAACCACTTTCATAACTTTTCTCTACCGTTCCATTCTCTAATAGAGCGCGGGAAGAAAGAACACCTAAATCGTTCCGTTTTCGATCTGATTTCTCTTATTTTATTGGGATGGTCATGTCTCCCTAAGTAGATGGGTGCTAGCAAAATATTTTCACATTCAGAAGTAAAAGTCGGTGATTGAAACTTTGCAAACAGATCACGCCGAAATGAATAACGTCTTTCTTTTAACGATTTCCACCACAATTCGTCCAACATTTCGGTGACGTTTCCCTCCCCTTCCCCGTAACGGGATAAAACAAAACGAGCTGCCCTTCTCTGAACCTTCTCAATGTCTTCCGTCAGTCCCACCTGGTGAGGGTCCCACAAGGGGCAACAGTACTCCATGAGAGGACATACAAGTGTGATGTAGGCAGTCTCTTTGGTGGAGCTGGTTCATCTTCGAAGCGTTCTGCCAATGAAACGTAAACTTTGGTTCGCCTTCCCCACAATATTTTCTGTGTGTTCTCTCCAGTCAAAGTTGTTTGTAATTGTAACTCCAAGGTATTTGGTAGAATCTACGGCCTTAAGGTTTGACTGATTTATCGCGTAATTGAAGTTCAGCGGATTTCTTTTAGTGGTCAAGTGTTTTACTTCACACTTTCCTTTATCTAGTGTCAATTGCCAATTTTCGCACCATGTAGAAATTTTGTCTAAATCGCTTTGCAGTTGCTTTTGATCCTCTGCTGACTTCACTAACCGAGTAGCTAAAGGGAGTAGCTAAATCCACGGAGGTGTCGGGGCGAGAGAAAGAAAATAAACCACTTTAAAAGGGTGATTTTGCGGGCAACAACTAACTTAAGTTACTCTCCTCCGTATACGTGAATCTGGGCAAGGGTCTAGTTCAGGGTGCGAAATTTCAGTTCTGAAGCCACCAGCCAGTCGCAACAACCTTTTTATCCGAATATGAAGCAATTCCCCTTCCTCCCTCCTCCCTGTCATTGTTAAAACAATATCTTTACACATAATACCATATCAAACTGTTGAACAGAAAAATACGTACCAGTACCATAATCTAGCGGTCTAGCACTTCATTTTTGTATAGCTTTGTCTTTCTGCGGAGAAGTACCACTTATCGGTGGCACCTTTGGGACAAATTCTGACAGTGGAGGTCCAATCACAGATATTACCAGCAAATCTTCCACTGTGTCTTCAGCCAACTCCTGTACGCTGCTTTTAGTATTTGGTGCTTGCTCTGCTAATTTGTTTTTCGCTCCATTTCCAGTCGAATTCTCGCGGATGTATCAGCTGACGATGTGTAAAGGTGTTTTATAGGATCAAATAAAATACTTGGCTTACAACTGACTATGAATTGATGGCAATCGCCAATCCCACATTTAGCTAATATTTTCAATTCTTCGCCTGGATGGCCTTCTGTCCCTGAAACAACCGGTACCCTAATGGACTTAAGACGTGCGCCAGAATGGTATTATTGATTTGTAGATATTCGTCTTTTGATTGTCTTTACGTGTTAGATGTTTAAAATGTTCAAAGGTTTGTAGTCCAAAGGGACAGAACTGTAGAGGTCATCGGTCCTTCACTTACAAACTACTTAACTTATACTAAAAAGAACACACAGACCCATGACCGATGGGAGGACTCGAACCTTCGCCGCCAGCGGCCGCGCGATCCACACGGCCATTCTCGCCCGGCTATGTATTAGAGTATTTGTGGTGGTGATTGGGAACCAAACTGGTATTTGTCTAGTCAGGTAAGGAAAGTGTAAACCTACACTAAAACACACGCTAACGCTGTTAAAACTGTGCGCGGATTGAGTTCGCATGTAGTTCACCTCAGTGACTGGTACACCAGAGAGCTGGGTAGTTCGAGATCATGAACTGGCTATCCATTCCACGAAAATCTTGAATCTCAGATCAGCAGCTAAATTTTCTTTTGTCATGATGGAAACTTGTTTGAATAAAACTATAGCACGATATAAACGTCACCTATGTTTTCCTTTGCACAATAGTCTCTTTCGAAGACGAGTACAATGCACTACATTCATCTGCCTCCTTTTATGATGTTAGTCTATTCATACAACGAGTGCCATCTGCAAACATTAAACGATAAGAAAGAGTCATCTCTTTCATTCCCGCAACTCCCCATGTAGCACATCAGGAATCTAGCGTTTATCTGGCTTCTATGGATACTACCTCTTGTTCTTAAAAGTGAAAGAAAAAGGAAATACACCAGTACACAATCTTCTGATACTGTTCACCAATTGTAAATAACCAGGGTAAAAAGTTACGTTCTCCTTGCACACATAAGGATTCACTAGACTGCAGTAATTATAGACTTCGACATTAATCACTAAGTAGATTTATATGCCACAAATAATAATGTTGTAACTACCATTTACGTTTCGGCGCGAAAAAGTGTACAAAAAAGAAAAAAAAAGGTGTCTTACGCTGATGATTTAAAGTTGTGTATTGACCCCAAGGTTTGCAACCCAGTGACACTTGCACCTCCTCAGTATTTAAAAATAGAGAGAAAAAAGGAGGGCCTTTATGTCTTAAAACTGTAGTCTGGAGGAAACCCATCTACCACCAAATGTAATGGAGCATTATACGACGAAAAGCATTGGATGACACTGTTAGAAATGTTACCCATAAATGTTACCCATAAAAAAAGGTAGATCCTTCACATGATGTTCCGTACGATTGCATTTGCGCAGCAGGTAAACGCGACACTTCGTAATCACGTTCGTGGTTATATCGTGCAGGATGCTTCGTGACCTTCTGTTATAGAGAGAAGCCACCTCGACAGTCAATAAATAACTCCACCGCCTCCGCAACTGGCACCGGCTCTTCTCAAACCTTGAACTCCTCACCCACTGATTCTAACGCAATACTAGCGTGGAAAAAAACCTGTCGACGTTTGAGTGCAGTGTCAACTCTGAGCTTCTATTATTATTTTCTATAGGGCCCAATTCTCCATGGTCATGGAACGGTCACTGCATGAAATTGTAACAAAAGAGTAGGAATAGATAAAGTGAAATGTGTAGCAACCGTATGCCCACGACAGGCCTAAGCATAAGTAAAAAGAACCAACAACGTAAATGTTCAAATGTTTGTAGAACTTATGGGACTTAGCTAGTTCATATCGCCGGCCGCGGTGGCCGAGGAGACTTAGGCGCTCCAGTCACGGTCTGCACGGCCACTACGGTCGGGGGTTCGAATCCCCCCTCGGGCATGGATATTTGTGCCGTCCTAGTTCGTAAGTAGTTCATAAGTAGTTTGGTAAGTTTAGGGACTGATGACCCCGTAGTTAAGTCCCATAGACTATACAAACATATGAACATATATATATGAGCTAGTTCATAAGTAGTCTGTAAGCTTAGGGACTGATGACCCCGTAGTTAACACTAAGGACGGCACAAATATCCATGCCCGAGGGGGGGGGATTCGAACCCCCGACCGTAGTGGCCGTGCAGACCGTGACTGGAGCGCCTCAGTCCCTTCGGTCACCGCGGCCGGCACCACATATAGATAATTCGTCATTGTTAACCTATATCTCCGAGCAAATTCAATATTAACAACGGTTATTACAGAGAACTTTCAATCACAGAGATGAACAATACAGCGATGCCGGTATATCCGCACGTATGGCTGCATGAAATAGATGTTCAAACACGTAAGTCGTCATACTAACGAAGTGCAGCAAAACGAAGTAGGCTGGCTACAGTATTGTCTTGAGCATTATTGCAGAGAATTCATTTTTGAGAGATAATAATGGTCATCTTGATGTTATTTACTCTAGGGAAGTACTGCAATGAGGGACGTCCATTCAGCCGCCACTGCTACTGACACAGGTACCCTTCACAGCGGGCGCAGACGTTAACAAATGCGCCTCACACGCGGCACTTTTCTCGTGGCGACCCGGGCGCCGGATGTTTCCCGAGCAGCCGCAGCTGGGACCACATTGGAATATCCGCGGATGGCCTACGTGCCTCCACGGCCCCTGCGCGCGCTGTCAATAATAATACGGGAGCAGCTCATGGCACCTCCAGGGCACGTATCCACCTGGTGACGCGGACACGTGGCTGCCTTTCCCAGGATCTGGAACCTGTCCTGGCACTCGCACAGAAGAAAAACTGCCTCTGGAAAGACCTTTCACTAAGATCCTAAGCCTGCACTTTCTTGATTACTGAAATTATGAACCATAATTGCACAGTTCCAGCTGTTACTGGTATTGCTTTATCACCTAGCTACAGCAGAGTTCAGTCGAGACTACGCCACGACTCTACCTGTCATTCCGAAAGGAAGATTAGGTTTCAAAATCCTCTCGATGACGACGTTATTACAGATGGTGCAATTTTTTCTCTGCAAAACCACATTACCCTGTGTGGCGGAGGATACTTACATGGGGAACACCAAGTATGGTACCAATGTAATTTGATGGGTCGTAGATATGTTGTGAGGGAATTCCTCCAGACCATCAGGCTTATAGGATTTGTTACAAAGGGCCTTGATTTCTAAGAAAATCGAAATCAAATTTGCAGCTAATTACCACGCGTAACGTATCTAATTATAAATGGCAGTTACCGCTTAGCGAGACAGTGTGTTGTAATCGGCAAGGTGTTAGGCTCCCACGGAGGAGACCTGGGCTCGATACCTAGCGGCAGACCAATTTTTAAAAATTTTGATTGCTACTTTTTATATTTCAAAATAAATAAATAATAATTAAGCAAAGAGAAAGATATAAAGAAAGAAAAATAAAAATAATGAATTATTAACAGCTAATCGCGAAATCGCTTCACGAGAAGACTCGATTCGAATACATTCACTATTGTTGCATCAGTTCAGCGCACCAGTCTTCGTTACCATGATTAAATATGCCTGGTTTGCGTCGCAATTGATTGACGACCGAACATTGTTTTTGAATGTGACCGACTAGTGTTTTCCAGTATCGCTGATGAAAACACCTTGCGCCTGTAAAGCGGTAGCATTTATTAGAAGTGCGTGGTGCTACAATGTTCTGTATTTTTGGTGCTTCTATGACAATTATCACCCAGAATTTTGTAAGGTATTAAAGATAGTGACGATGGCGACAGTAAGTAAATAACACTGCGCAATAAGTAAAAAATCAGTTGCTACTGTGTTATTTGCTATTATCCTGACTCTTTACTCAAGCTGTAACATAGGAGTGGGTATAAAGCCATATAATTATGCACAATAAAAGAAGAGAAATGAAGGAAAGTGAAAAATAAATGACCCGAAGGGTACGATTTATTTTTATTATTATTATTATTATTTTCTTGGTTATTTTTTAAACGTGTGACTTTTCATTTTCTTTTTCTTTCATTATATCTTTTTCTTTGCATTATTATTATTATTATTATTTTGAAATGTATGAAGTAGCAATTACAATTTTTAAAAGTTGTTCTGCCGCTAGGTATCGAACCCGCGTTTCCTGCGTGGGAGCCTAGCACCTTGTGAATTACACCACGCTGTCTCGGTAAGCGGTAACCGCCATGTATAAGTAGACACGTGACGCGTGGAAATTTGCTGCGAATTTGATCTCGATTTTCTTAGAAATCAAGGCCCATTGGAATAAATCCTTTTAGGTTGGTGGTCTGGAGGAATTCCCTCACAACATACCTGCGACCCATCAAAATCCGTTGGTACCATACTTGGTGTTCCCCTTGTTAGTGGAGCACTCTCCCGTTCCAGTCGCGAAAGTCATGTGGGAAGATGACTACTTATAAGCTTCCGCGTGAACTCGAAGATTCTTTCCGATCTCTCTTCCATGGTCACTTTGCGAGATACACGTATCAGGAAGCAATAATGGGTTGACGCACTCGTGAAAGCCTCTATTGCAATGCCTGCCAGTTGGCTGAGAAATTCTGAGACGCTTTTTCTCCGACTAAATGAACGTGTAATAAAACCATGTTCCTCACTGGAACTTTTCTAACAATCCTATCCGCTAAGGACCCCCAGTCTACCGATCAATATTGAGGTACCCGTCAAACGAGGGTTGTGAAAGTTAACACCTTTGTGGCTGGGCTATGTTTCCTATGGATTCATCCAATAGATATATTTCGCAACAGCCTTACATGGGATTATTTTCTACGTGGTCGTAGCAATTCCAACTGTTCCGTGGGGATACCTCGACTTACTGCAAGGATGTGAATGATTCCAAGTGATTGTTTTGCAATCGTATAATCAAACAATAATGGCTCCTTCCAACTGCTTAAGCGCAAATACATTTGTTTATGTTGAGGGTCAACTGCCAATCCCTGCACGAAGCATGGATCCGCTTCAAATCTTTCTTCTTGTAGTTACAACTTTTTAACGTTGAGAATTCTCTGCATACATCAGCATTTTCTACGAGTAGCCTTATAGAACAGCCGACGTTATTTCTAACGGCACATACATTTGAAACGTCATGGTCCGGTGCCGCGATGGAGTAGCCGAGCGGTCTAAAGCGCCTCGCTGCGGAGGGCGCGGTTGCTCGACGTGGATGTTCGAGTCCTCCCTGGGGCATCGGTGTGTGTGTGTGTGTGTCTGTGTGTTGTCCTTAGGTTAGTTTATCTAGGTTTAAGTAGTTTGTAAGCTACGGACTGATGACCACGCAGTTTGGTCCTATAGATTTACAGACATTTGACCATTTGAACATGGTCCGGTAACACTCCCTTGACGTATGCCATGCGTTTCCGTTTAAAGATTTATCTCCATTGAGAATGACACGCTGTATTTGCTAGAAACCCCTCAACCTAGTCAAACAGCTTGTATAACACACTGTTTTTTTCAGTGGTCATCAATACGTATCTAAAATCGAACATTTCCCGTAAATCAAGAGAAACGACATCAGCCTGGTCGCTGTGTATCGTGACTGAACAGAACTATCTGGCAGCATATTTCATGAGATTTGCCTTTAAAAATTTAGGGAAACCACTAAAAGCTCAAACTCGATGGCAAACGAAGAATCGAAGTGGCATCCTCAACATTTAACGACCACAATCTAAACAACTGTGCAACCTCCTCAGTTGTCATTCCATACACGTGGGAACATCGTTGCTATTTTTTACGTTGTTTTTGTTGCGGATGATGACATTGATGCTGCTGTTAGAGACTTACGAATGTTGATGAGATATCCTGCCGCCATTCTATTAGCAACTCGCTAGGAAATATATGCATCCCAGCTGTATGCGTTTAGTGTTATGCATGTTGAAAATGTGCGAACGGTTTTAAGTTTTTGCGTTTCTCGATGTATTATTATTAATCCATGGATCCCACGGGAAGGATCCCTTAATTTGTGGCACGATGTCACAAGGATGTACAAAGTAACTGAAGTACAATGAAATGATTCATATCTCACACTTTTACAGTTAATAACAAAATAATCAACATCATTAAGAGCTCCTGCATAATATCGAGTGGACGCTCAACAACGAAACATTATTTTCAAGTGTTTCTATAAGATTCTATTCAACGAATGAGAAGATATGTCTCCTAAAGTTCTTTAATTCTATCCGATGGACAGATGACTGAGATTGTGTGCCGGACAGGGACTTAACCAAGGACGATTACTCCTCTAGGTGAAGTGCTCAACTGAGAGTGCGATCCAAGCACGAATCACAGCGTTACTTCCGACTGCACTTCGTCTCCTACCTTCCAAACTTCGGGAAGTTCTCCACCGTAACTTCACGGATTATCACTACTAGAAGAGAGAGTACTGTGCCCACCCGACAATGAATTTCCATTCTGTGCAGTTAGCCGTGAGGTTTTCCTAACGATTCGAAACCACCCCTCGATTAGCCAGGATGTGGTGTCAGGCGGTTTCCCACACCTAACTAGGTGGACACGAGACACAAGTACAGCCTCAGTTACAGAAACGTCCGCCTCCGTAGTCCAGTGGACAGCGTGGTTGGTTGCCACGCAGGGGGCCCGGGTTCGATTCCCGGTCGGGTAGGAGATCTTCTCCGCTCGGGGACTGGGTGTTGTGTCGTCCTCAGCATCATTCCATCATCATTGACATGCAAGTCGCCAAAGTGGCGTCAGATAAAGAGACTTGGACCAGGCAGGCTGAACATGACCCCAGTTGGGGTCTAACGGTCATAAATGCCACACGATCATCATCATCAGTTACAGAAACGTTTGCACTCTCCCAATATGTATAACACAAAACACAGACAGTTGGGTACACGTATTTCCTCACGGGGACTAACAGGGCGGTGGTAGGATCTCATCATCAAGAAGTCGCCAAGATTTGCACTAAGCGGCCGAATAACCCCAGACGAAGTCTCCCGTTGTAACCTAATACTATCATTTCGTTGCAGATGAATAAGGTTAGCATTAAACTTCAGTAAATGGAAGACACGGGTGGATACAACAAGAATGAGAAGAGAGATCGCTACCCAATCGTCCTTCCACAACATACTACGAGGCTGCACAGAAGGCACTGGATTCTCACTTGAGAGAAACGATTATTCAATCTCCGTACGGCCGTCCCGACTTTTTTTTACTTCTTCGTTTCCTTACACCGATGCAAAAACCTAGCAGATTCTTCCCAAAAGCCACCGAAAAGCCAGTTTTCGGAGCTTTTGTGGCCGAAGCGTAACAGTTCGGTAAACTTTACCAGCTATTATACAGTTGGTGGTTCAAACAGTTCAAATGGTTGTAAAGATATGAGGCCAAACTGCAGTGGCCATCAGTTCTTAGACATACAAACTACTCTAACTTAAGCTAAGGACAACACACACCCATGCCGGAGGGAGATAGTGTTCCTCTTATTACTTACTAGCTGAAAACCCGGCGTTGCCCGGGTATGTATTTATTTATTTATTTATTCCTGCTATTTTTCAGGTATTTCATTCATTTGTATAACGGCTGTATGTCTGTAAAATCTGTGGGAATAGAGTTAGCAGTAAAGAAGTAATAGATTAAATCTTACTGTTTATGTGCTCATATCTAATGAACTACGTGTCGTACTGTGATACCATTTAGAAGGTACACTCACCCATATGCATGTATACTGTTTATAAAATTTCCTAAGGTTACAATTTGTAGTGTACAAATTATAAATTCTAACGTCATACTAAATGTTCAAATGTTTGTAAAGCTTATGGGACTTAACTACGGGGTCATCAGTTCCTAAACTTACAAAGTACTTATGAACTAGGACGGCACAAATATCCATGCCCGAGGGGGGATTCGAACCTCCGACCGTAGTGGCCGTGCAGACCGTGATTGAAGCGCCTCAGTCTCCTCGGCCACCGCGGCCGGCTAACGTCATACTGAATGCCGTAGTTTTAGTCCATAAACAGCGGAAAAGTGGTAAGCGAGAAACTACTTTTTACAAGTAGATACGTACTCTCATTCACATATAGCTTATTTTTAAAGTCTCGGCGCATTATGTGGCAGTTTTTTGCGATTCCTGTTGTTTATGACATATCTTCTGAACCATGTGTCGTACGTCATTCTTAACTCTGCAGCAATTGTTACCTCACGCTAAGGCTAGTGTGTACCAAATTTGGTTGAAATCGGTCCAAAGGTTTAGGAGAAAATGAGCAGTATCTCGTGAACTATGTATCGTACGTGATTCTTACACTTTCGGCGAACGTCTTCATGGACTGAAGCTTACGTATACAAAATTTCATATAGATTGGAACAAAACTTGTATGCAACACGTACACACAAAAATACGGACACCCTGCTTTATGTATTAGATTAGTAGGAAATCTGAAGCTAGCTCGGAATTCATTATCGTCTTCCAAATATATTTACTTGGGAGCGGCCATGCCCCACTGCCAACCTAGTAGAAATCAACATTTATCTAAAGCAAGCCTAAGTAAGATTTATCCTTTTTCTCCTTTTCCTAAACGAAGAGGGAGCTACAGGGAGGTGTGGAGGCATTCTGGGCCTGCTGTAGGAAGTACTGCGGAGCGTAGCATTAACCGGCGTGTAACGTGGTTTATCGTACCGCTACTGGAGCCAGTTTCCAGGTTTTTTCCAGCGTGCAGCCGTCCAACTGCGCAGCACTGCGACCCGTGATCCCCCTTCCTTACACCCGCGGCCTTGCGTCATACCGCTCACCGCACTAGGAAAACAAGAGCGTATTATAAAACCGGAATACGTGCTATCGTATGTCGGTGGGGGAAAAGTCAAATTCTTTGCTCATGTATGATTCACGTTTTGACCCACCATGGCTCAAGTGGCTTCTTCTATTACAAACTGCTTTTACCGATAATACTAGGAACAAAGCAAAAATTACAATTAACGAATAAAGGTAGTAGTTGCACTGGACTGAAATGATCCTTTGCTGACGGCTACAAAATAGTACGCACCTTTGCTCATGTCTTTTACAACTGGTGTGACGTAGGCTGATTGCTTTGCGATGTGCTCGTAAGTCTGAGAATTTCGAATAGGTTACTGCAGCGTACTTCAGTGTTCCTCATACGACGGTAATGTTGTACGGGAGAGGATGAAAAGAGAAATAAGGAAGGAAGGTTTGAAGTCCCGTCATCATCGTGGTCATTACAGAGGAGAGGATGAATCCCAGTGCTGATACGTAACCTAATCCTAGTGTCGTGCACCAATGGGGTGGCCTAGATACACATAATTGACGGACAGGATAACCACAAAAGAAGTAGTGAAACGGTGTGTTAAACATACTTTGTTGTTTTTGAAGTCTGCTCATTAATTATACCTCTGAAGAACTAAAAATTTGTTCGGAAACTAATAGTGGAGAAAAAATAAATAAAAACATGGATGAGTGTGACAGAATGTTGGGTCGTGATAGTTTTGTTTACAAATTCAGTCAGTGCTTCAGCATATTTCGAAGTGTCACGTTTACTACGGGAGCAGACACTGTCTCTAAATTACAATGCGTTCTTCGATAAAGCTGGCATTAACAAAATTGCTATCATAGTTCAGTATAGTAGAAAATATATGTTATATACAGGATATTTCATAATTCACGTTACACACTTGTAGAGGGGAAAAAGGTCTACTAAACATACACTAAAGTGCTACGAGCACTTTAAAAAATTTTCAAACGTTTGTAAAGTTAAGGGAAAAAACTGCTCAAAACCACATATTGACCATAGCTGTTTATTTTTTTCTCAGTGCTATCGGTTTTGGGTCAGTTTACCATTATCAAACGTTAGCAGAGCTTAGCTAATAGCTTAACATGTCGTAACACAAAAATTCAAAATTGTAAAATATGTATTTTTGTCATTGCTCTACTCATTGATATTACCAAAGTGACTGACTGCTACTGTGTGAGTTTGTAGCAGTCAGCCACTGTGGTAATATCAATGAGTAGAGCAATGACAACAAATACTTATTTTACAATTTTGAATTTTTGTGTTAAGACATTTTAAGCTATTAGCTAATCTCTGCTAACGCTTGATAATGGTATACTGACCGAAACCGGTAGGATTGAGAAAAAATAAACAGCTATGATCAATATGTCGTTTTGCAGTTATGTCAAAGCTGTTATGCCCCAGCTGTTCACCTTTCTAAAACTTCTCAGGTCATCAGACCCTAGATTTACAAACTATTTGAACTAACTAAGAACAGCACACACAGACACCGATGCCCGAGGGAGGACTCGAACCTCTGACGGGGAGCGGCAGCGCTATCCATGGCGAGGCGTCTTAGAGCATGTGGCCATTCCCGTACGGCTACGAGCACTTGACCAATGGAAGTGATGTTTGCCACAGTATCGAAGATGCTGCCCACAGCTCTTCAGTTGTGCGCTTTGCAGTCTATCTTCAATGTACTTTTTTTTCTTTCATAATAATAGCCACGTTCTCACTTTTGATCTACCTTTCTTTTGATTGCAGTACCGTAGGTATTACGATAAGTAATTAAAAGTAAGCTAATCACAATGTTACAAATGTGTAGCTTTTTATATGGAGCAGATCAACTTTTTTGTTTATTTCTTCTGCTTCCCGCCCACTAAAATGTATGAAGACAGAATTCAACACTTACCTTGATGTGGTAGGAGTTGAGTTTGTGGCGTGGCAGTGAGTTGAAGGAGCTGAAATCTTGGCGCCTGGAGAAGATGCCATTGCCGCCGGCACCCGCCCTGCAAAAACAATGGAAAAAATTATTCACTACCAACAGTGAGGTACATAAATAGCGGCACGTAAACGGTAAGTGCTTCCGCTTCGTAACAGTATTAACTGCCAGGTCGATGATACTGCAGCGATACAGAGTCGAGTCATCAATAAGTTATCAAATGTAAAACGTGCTCTCGGGATATTAAGAATGAAAATGAAAAATTCTCCTATCATAGCACAACAAAAGGTAAAAATGTAGGAAACAGGTTACCATCAACCGTATGTTTTATAGAAACATTGCTTTCTTTGCTACCAGTTTCGACAATACATTATGCTATCTTCAGACCCCTATATCGAAGTATAACATCCTTTTAAATAGGGAACCAAACTGGTTTCGTGGACTTCTTGCTAACAGTAAGATCCAATAACAACAAATAGGAACACAGTTGTTATTCAAATGTTCAAATGTTTGTAGAGCTACGGGGTCATCAGTCCCTAAACTTACAAACTACTTATGAACTAGCTTATACTAAAGACGGCACAAACATCCATGCCCGAGGGGGGATTCGAACCCCCGACCGCAGCGGCCGTGCAGACCGTGACTGGCACACCGCAGACCACTCGGTCACCGCGGCCGGCACAGTTGTTGTTGGATCTTACTGATAGCAAGAAGTCCAAGAAACCAGTTTGGATCCCTATTTAAATTGATGTTATACTCATATATAGGGACGTGAAGATGGCATAATGTAATGCCGAAACTGGTAGCCAAGAAATAAATGTTTCTATAAAACATTCGCCTGATGGTAACCTATTTCCTACATAACCTTGATCAGCCGCAGTCCCAGCTCCACCATCTATGATGGATTCAATAAGACTTAAAAGGGAAATGAATATGTCCTAAACAAGTATCCTACGTAAAAGAGAACCAGATCCAAAACTTATCAGGTAGTTTGAAAAACATTCAAATATAAAAAATCTTGACATATTCGGCATGTGTATGAAGTAACAGGATTCATAATCTCATATCATTCCACAATGCGTCGAACATGGCTTTTCTCATTTCGTGCAGTATGACAGTAGGATGCATGCCGTCTCCACTCAGGGAAACGTACTACCCCCTTCTCCACTCGAGAGTTCAGTGCGCTTGCTCTTAAGAAAACGCAAATGTCAATATTTTTTATTTAAATGTTTTTGAAGCTGCCAGATAAATCGAGACGTCAGTTCTCCTCTTTTACATATTTGACTCTGTCCAGGATATATTCGCCACTTCTGTGCGGTGCTAGGAACATTCTTCATTTTGATTCTTCATTAATTTTGAGGGCACCTTTTGCACTTGATAATTTCTGTGGCTTGGTTCTAAAAAGGTCAATGTCAGTATTCATCAAAACTGGTTTTATTGGTGTAGACCATAGTTTCACGTGGTCTTCATACGTTAAAACGGCCAATTTCTAAGCCACATAGGATGAGAGATACTGGGATTTTAAGATGTGAATCCCAAATATACTGTTAATATTTTCCAGAAAATTACAGAAAATATTCAGAAGTTTATACCGTGAAAGAAAGATTTTTGACATTGGCCCTTTTAGAACCAAGCCACAGATTTATTGGACATATACGAGGCGCGTCCAGAAAGTAAGTTCCGTTGGATTTTATCTACGCTGCAGCGCTGCGATTGCAGTTCCGCACATGCGCTGTAGACGATGTGTATCAAGGAGAAGAACGTGCGCCATTTGGAGATCGCTGTCAGTTACGTACGCTTTGATGTGCTTGTTTGAAATGTCGGCGTTGATTGAAAATCCCGCCGCCTGTGAAATCAGGTCGGTGATTCGGTTTCTGAATGCGAGGAAAGTGAAACCAAGGGAAATTTATAGGCAAATTTGCGATGTTTACGGACCAAATGCGATGAGAGATTCGATGGTGATAAGATGGGTCCGACAGTCCAATGGCGGGCGTAGTGTGTGCACGATGTAGAACGAAGTGGGCGTCAACCTTTCGTAACAGAAGAACTGGTTCACGCGATTGATGACAAGATCCAGGAAAACCGTAGGTTTACAATTAGTGCTCATCACTTCACCAATGACGACGAGCTGAAAGAAACTGTTTCCAACTGGTTGAATACACAGGTGGCAGATTTCTATGAAGAAGGTATACAAAACCTGGTGCCACGCTATGACAAATGCCTGCAAAATATCGGTAGTTATGTGGAAAATTAGTTTAAGAGTTGTAGAATATTGTGCAATAAAAATTTCTTCTGTATCTGTGTACAATTTCATTTTATTTCCAAACGGAACTTACTATCTGGACGCGCCTCGTACTACGGACTGAGTCGTAACTACCACAGTAGTTTGGTCGAACAGGTTTGAACATTTGATGAGTTACACAGAGAGAAGCGAAGGTGATTGGTAGAGAGAGGGGTAGAAGCAGATGATCAGAGAGAGGTTAGAAGAAGAGATGGACGGAGAGACAGGGTAGAGGAGGAGATAGGTAGTGAGAGATAGAAAGGTAAGGTGGACAAAGAGAGAGAGAGAGAGAGAGAGAGAGAGAGAGAGAGAGAGAGAGAGAGAGAGAGAGAGAGGAGGAGAGATGGATAAACTTAAGACTGGAATGGAGGAGTACCCGGGGGACGCCGGGTTTTCAGCTAGTTCTTGACAAAAGGCGTGAAGTGCGGCAGTACGGCGAGTTTAGTGCCAGAAACCAAAGTGAACCCCCTTCGCTTTCCGGCCGCGTTGCGCCGCGAGTGTTGTGAGAGCCGGGCACAGCGGCTGCGCGGGCCCCGGCGGCGCGTGGGCGTGCGACGGGGCGGGCCTCGACTCAATAATTCAGCGGTGACCAGCGCGCTCCCCAGACACCGCCTGTCTCGCGACCGACTGACTGCGGCTGCGGCGCGCCGCCGTCATGGTGGCCCCCAAGGCCAGCTGCCGACGCCGCAACTTCTCCGTCGCATCAAGTTTGATTCCAAAGCGAATACTTTGTGCTCAGCGACTGTTTTAAAAATGTACAAGATGACAGCAATCAGTCGCACATACACTGGCCAAAACAATTAGGGGATCAGTTGAGACCTCTAGGTTCTCAAGTATTGTCATCGGCAGAATGAACTAAAATGGTCGTAGTCTTTCTGTCGGTTCTACGGAGATGAGTCAACAACATTGCGGCACTCGAGATAATGGTAATAAGACAGAGTCACTGCAGAGGGGTTTGTGTTGATTTGTGTTTTCTCTACCAAACGAATTACACAAGCAGTTGCGTTCAGATGGTGTAGTAAGCAGGTAGTGCAATGCAACAACAATGATTTACGCTAAGCTATGGCATGGAGAGCTGTAGGAATGTCGGAAGCGAGACGGATCCAGAGGGAGGTGGCTGCAGCTATTGCAGTGTCCCAACGTGCAATTGATCTGCAAGCCATATGAGACAACAGGAACCGTCAAAAGAAGGCCAAGGTAGTACACGGGTAGTATCATCAGGAGATGACCGTTATCTCCGGTTAATAGCCAGTCGAGACAGGCAGTTGAATCCAACTCAACTGCAACGCACCCTCCAGACGACAACAGGAGGCGCAATACCAGAACAGTCCGAGTCATCTTCGGAAATGTTGCCTCTATCCACGGAGGCCTATAGGCTGTGTCCCATTAAAACCACGACACCGTTTAGCTCTCAGATACTGGGCGGAGGAACATCAGGATTGGAGTCGTAACGAATGACGCCGTTGCTATTCACAGATGAGTCAAGATTTCGTGTTTAGCCGGACAGCCGTCGTTTCGTCATCTGGACAGAACGTGGAACTCTGAACAATCCCGATTATGTGCAGGAAAGGCCGCCATATCATGGGCAGGAGTCATTAGTGACGTACGTACGGACTCTGTGCCTTCAGAATGGCGCTTTGACTGCCCTGAAGTATAGAGACGAGATCCTTCGATCTTTTGTTGTCCCCTATGCGGGTGTCATAGGAGATGGGTGGACGATAAGGCTCGTCCCCACAGAGCTGCACTGATGGACAACATGCTTGAAAGTGAGGGAATTGAACGAATGGAGCTTGTTCACCGGACTTAACCTGGCCGTCCGAAGTGATCACACACCATATTAGAGGGCAACGAGAATTTTTTTTCCTCTCCACTATGATGGTAGACCCATGGTGACTCGCCATGTAAACTTCAAGTAGAGAGTTGAGACAGCATAATATCGTACTGTATCACATACAAATGACAATTGTAGCCAATGTCTGAATAAAACACCTTACCACATGAATACTATGTATGATACATCACCTGATCCCCCAGCTGTTTTGAGCAGTGTATTTCTTTTATTGGTAGATCTAGGTTTTGATCACTGTGTAACCATTATGCAGGTTTTATGGGGATTAAAATATAAAAAAGTACTGAATCTTTGTGTTGAAGATAGCGTTCATACTGATCATTGTGAACTTATGTAGATGAATTTACATAGAAAATCCAGCAAGATGTTAAAACAGATGGTCAATTCCATCGATGGTCAATTCCAAAGGAAAACTTCCAGAGTCCATTAACATTAAAAACGGAGTGTGACAGCAACACCAACTTCTCACCTTTGCTCTTTAATTAGGTACTCAATAAGGCGAACAAAGGATGGCGGCGGGGACTGGAAGGAGTGAGAGGATTACGACTGGGATGCAAGAAAAAAGAATACGGGTGGATGGTCTAGCAGTTTATGATGATATTATTGTGATACGGGTCATATCAATAGAGGAGGTGGTTAACCAAATCACACAACTACAGAGACCGAATATAAAGTAGGCCTGAAGACACAATACGAGATAAATATCTAAACAGCTCCTAGTTGCTTAACAATAGAACGAGGGATAATACATAAAAGCGGAGCGATTCAAATGCCTAGGAGAATGGACTGACAGAAAAGGAAGCGGCGGGAACACGAATAAACAAAACTGAAGCATTACCAGGCAATGTGATCCGCCCTGAAGCTTTATGCCAACTAAGAGCTGTATACCAAGATAGAAACAATATCCACCGTCATCAGGAAATGGAGCATGTTCTTTGGGCACATCCTCGGAATGGACCAGGGGAGGTTAACACAGCAAATTATACAATTCCTGGTGAACAAGAGACTCAAGGTACGGTAGATCAAAGAGGTACAAAGAGGTCTTGATGAAATGGGTATGCAGCAACCAAAGATACACAACAGGGTGATTTTTAAATAAGAAAATTTAGGTCTTCACGGGTTTCGAAGACAGAACTAGACCCAGAACAAAGTCATCGTAGTCAGAACAGAGAAGAAGGTTGCAAAGTATGAGAATGAAAGAATACTGGGAAAGGAGGAAAACCAGAAGAAAAGAAGAAAGGCCAGAAGAAACAAAGCTGATACCAATTAACGTATTCCTAAGGTAGCCAAAACGAAAGAATAAGAAATTTAAAGAGTTCAAAGTGCGTGCCTCAAACTCAGAAACGAATCCCATTATAACCAAGGGAGTTATATAGCTGTGGTAGCCCTCTACCCCCTATTCATGAGGAACGTTTCCGTTTTTATTTGAAGGGCGTGCTTTTCAAGATATAACAAAATGTTTGATAAGCTTATGGGACTCAACTACGGGGTCATCAGTCCCTAAACTTACAAACTACTTACGATCTACCTTATACTAAGGACGGCACAAATATCCATGCCCGAGGGGGGATTCGAACCCCCCGACCGTAGTGGCCGTGCAGACCGTGACTGGAGCGCCTCAGTCTCCTCGGCCACCGTGGCCGGCTTTTCAAGATATAACATCCGATAGCATTCCACAAAGACCTAGAATGTTAAGGAAAAGGCTGGAACATTCGGTAATATTCCAGAATGTTCGTGAATGTCCCACACCATTGTGGACGAACCATTCCAGAACACTCCCTAATGTTTGGCAAAATTCGTCATATATATTTACATTTTCACGGAGAAATTTGTATACTCTACAAGCTACCGTATGGTGCAGTTCGATACCATTTGACAGATATGGACTTTTTAGATACAGGGTAAGAAAGAGATGCACTGTGACAGGCGGAGAAAAAGGGTGTGTGTGTGTGTGTAAGAGAGAGAGAGAGAGAGAGAGAGAGAGAGAGAGAGAGAGAGAGAGAGAGAGAGAGAGAGAGAGAGGGAGGGAGGGAGATATGAAGGGCGGAGATGGTCCGAGTGAGGGGGAACACGACAGGAGAGAAGGACGAGGTCGAGATTGAAGGAGAGAGGTGAGGGAAATGACAGAGGCAAGGTGATGGATAGATATGGTGGGGACAGGAGGAGGAGATGGACAGACAGGAGGAAAGATGATTTTGAATAACAGAATACGGAATAAATAAATACTCGGACAAAACCGGAAACTCAGGGAGGGGGAGAGGGCGACGACTACAGGTGAAGAGTTTTTCATAGGGGCAAATGGACAACTTATTTGTTTTTAATAATATAAATATGGTGGGATTACAAATATCTATAACCGACTATTAACTTTAATAAATGTATATAGTTGTGATTGAATAATGTATTTACCAGACAATTGGAGATATCTTTGCTGAAGCATCGTGCAACTACAGTCCAGTGGGATTCATCCCTTCAACTCGAATCGCATGACTGAATGTTTGCTACCGCAACTGTATATGAAGATCCCAATAATTTAGCCGAGTGAGGTGGTGCAGTGGGAAACACTGGATTGGCATTCGGGCGGACGGTGGTTCAAATCCACCTCCGGCCATCCAGATTTAGGTTTCTGTGATTTCGCTAAATCACTTTAGGCAAATGCCCGGATGTTTCTTTTAAAAAGGGGGCGGCCGATTTCCTTCCCGATCCTTACCCCCAACATCCGAACGTGAGCTCCGTATCTAATGACGAGATTGTCGATGGGGCGTTAAACCCTAATATTCCTTCCTTCCACTAACGGCACAGTACCAGAGAATCAAACAGCAAACCTTCAAATGAGAACGGTACCAGAAAACAACCGAGTGGTGTATCTGCACGAAAAAGCCCCCAACAGATGTCACCAAAAGCACTACGAATAGAGAAATAATTTCAAGGACCTCAATTCTGTGCCTGTGGCTTCAGGATCTGCTAAAACAAATGGAAAATAGGAAAAAAAAATCACTCAATATGACTGATTGCACTTTTATTACCAATCTAAAAAAGCCTAGGGCAGCAAAAACTACATAAATACGGTAAAAATTGATTGCAGTGCCAATATTTTTCGTTTTGGTTTCAGGTTGTTTGTGTTTCAAATGGAAATGATACTTACTTTGTTTGCCAGAACTGTTCCAATAAACAAAGTGATTAAAAAGTTCGATGTCGTCTATGAACTGTCAGTTTGCCCTGTAGTTGGATAACAAACTATTAATTAGTGCACCATGTTTATTTCAATACTCGTGGGTTGAAAATAAAAGCAACAAACAAATTAGACTTATACTGTTCCGACCTAAGATACAAGACTGTTAGTGATATAAATAATAAATAAATAAAAGACGGAGTGGGGAACGATGTCTTATGGTGCCCGTTCATCATCGTATTCCTAAATGGAACATGAGACGGTCGCAGGGTACATGGAGAAGATCCTACAAGCCATGCCTCTGCCATTCGTGAACGCAAAATTTGCAGCTGTACATTTTCTGGCATGATAATCTACATAGTCCAATCTCTAAGCGATCGAGAACGTGGCATGATGACTTAGATGCAAGCTTCGTAGGAGGGAGTACCACATGACTACATCCGAAACGTATACATCTCCTTGCCGGGTTCTGCACATATATTCATCGTCATGGGGGCCAGACACAGTACGTTTCGTGTACGTACTAACATGTTTCGTGGATGTGTAGCACAAAATTTTACTCCTTCAAAGCTGAAAGTAATCTCGTATGTGTGATACCATCCATCTGCCAGCCAACAATAACCGGAATCCGCCTTGTCCTTTTCGGTGCAGCACTTTCTATGATCATCAAGTTTTGATGCAAATCTTGCGCAGTCTGATCGAGTGCCCGAGCCATCAAATGGTGCAGTAAAAGATAATGAAGAATGATTGAATCGCCAAGAGATAATATTACTATCGAGCCTACAAAAATGCTTTAGTTTCACTTCAATAAATTGTTGATCGGTTAAGCAAATTTGGCTGTCGAAATCGTGTGTCATTTAACAAGCTAGTAAAACTGTGTCTCAATTTTTCAATAGGGCATGAGAAGTGCTTAGTAAGAGAGCAACATTGATACATTTGTGGTCCTACAATAAATCTATGTCCCAGTGAGTATATTCTTCTCTTTCAAATGTAGCTGCATAAATTGCTGGCCGTTTCCCGTCGAGTCTTCAAAATGTTCAAATGTTTGTAGAACTTATGGGACTTAACTACGGGGTCATCAGTCCCTAAGCTTACAAACTACTTATTAACTAGCTAAGACTAAGGACGGCACAAATATCCATGTCCGAGGGGGGATTCGAACCCCCGACCGTAGTGGCCGTGCAGACCGTGACTGAAGCGCCTCAGTCCCCTCGGCCACCGCGGCCGGCGTCGAGTCTTCCCTCGTGCATGGGTGTGTTTAATATTCTTATCATAAATAAGTTTAAGTAGTTTGTAAGTTTATGGACCGACGACCACTGCAGTTAGGTCCCACAGCTTTACGAACATTTGAACATACATTGCTGTACTTCGTTACAGTTTCAGTGCTTCCGGTTTTCTTTCGCAATGTTTTTATTTTCATTAATCAGAAACTTCATTTTTGTTGCCATGATGTCCGTAGCTTCTTCTATAATTAATGATGGGTATTTTAGTCCATCAACTACAATTAAGATGCGACTTTTTCCGTTTTAATGACAACAAAACATCTTCAGTGATCTGTAATGATAAGATCTCTACAATTTGTTTTGTTTTTAAAAAACGAAAAAATGAGCACATGCAAACTACTGATTTGTTACTCACGGAAATTCGTCTTGGTTTTCGCTTCAAATGTGAGGCGAAATGACACAAAAGCATTAAGCCTCCAGTGCAGCGAGTTTTTCCAATATGAGGATACCTTTCCTTACTTATACGTCGACCTTAGGACAACGCGATTCTCTAGTGATAATCTACCACTGGTGCTAAAAGCGGAGCTATTTAGTTACTTGTGCAAAATTTCTCACAACTGTTAATGTAAGTTCTGGAAGACTCAGAATGTCTACAGTACTTCGTTGCCCTGTAGTATCAAGAGTTGAGGACAGTGGCTCACCTGACCGAAAAGAGGATTGTATGCAAATCAAGCGCTCAAGCAAGTAAGAGAGCACTAGTGTGCCAGTATGTGTCATGCCGATTGGAAAATAGACAGGGCCGGGCTTCAATGGCCCAGTCACGCGAAGCCATGGCCAGCGTGCGTTTGCATACCACTTTCAGGCGGCTTCACACTTGTCGCCTGCAAAGTTCTTCCCACTGTGGCTTACGGTGCTTGCTGGATGCTTCTTCCATCAAGCCTGTATTTGTAGCAGGGTTAAAATTTAGATTGTTTGTCTAATATGCCTATGCATAAAAGAAGAGAGAACGGAGTAAGATACCTAAATCAGTAATCGGTATCAAATCGAAACGCAACGTTACAAGTTACCTGCAGCGTGCTGCCATAACTGAAACGTTCCTTTTTTTTTGATGCCACAGATATTCTGCGGTGTAGCGTGAAATCATATTCGCACCAGTGGCCAGATCCACTCACTCTTGAAGGTGTTTCACATATTTAATCTGAAATGTTTACTGACGGGCCCGCTCTGTTATACTATCAAATCAAGCCTGGATTTACCCGGGAGAAAATATTAACGTGCTCACTACTCCACTGTTGATTTCAAATTTCTGAATCAGTCCATTTATTTTGAGATACGACTAATGAATTAAAAGAAGTACACCGCTTCTGATTGGCTACTAGCAACTTTTACCGAACGAAATGCTGTTCAAGATCAACGAGTCACTAAGCAATGCTCTTCAATTTACACGGAAAAATATAATTTATTTGGTTTCAGTATACATAGACAAATTTACACGGACACAACTAGAAATTTAGATCGAACATGAATACGAGAAGGTTAACAACAGATACCACAACGAAATCCTGTCACGTAATTTGCTAGAGGATCCTAAAAAATTCTGTTCGTATGTAAAGTACGCTAGTGGCAAAACGCAGTCAGTACCTTCACTAAACAATAGCAATGGTGATGTTACCGATGACAGTTCTGCTAAGCAGAATTGCTTAACACAGCTTTCCGAAATTCCTTCACCACAAAAGACGAAGCAAATACTCCAGAATTCGTATCAATAACAGCTGCCAACATGCGTAATTTAGAAGTAGATAACCCTGGAGTATTACAGCAAATTAAATCACTTACCAGAATTAAGTCTCCCGGTCTCGATTGTATACCAGTTAGGTTCGTTTCAGAGTATGCTGATGCAATAGCCCCATACCTAACTATCATAACTGCTCGATCAACGAAAGATCCGTACTCAAAGACTGGAAAGTTGCACAGGTCACTCCAATATTCAAGAAAGGCAACAGGAGTCATCCGCAGAATTACAGGTCTTTATCATTTATGTCGGTTAGCAGCAGGATTTCAGAACATATACTTTCCTCAAATATTATGACATACCTCGAAGAGAACGATTATTGACACATAGTCAACACGGATTCAGAAAGTATCGTTCTTGTGAAACACTATCTGATGATTGCAATCGACAAGGAATGTCACAATGATTCCGTTTTTCTAGATTCCCGGAAGGCTTTTGACACTGTAGCTCACAAGCGGCTTCTAATCATATTGCTTATGGATTGTCGGCACAGTTGTTCGATTAGATTCCTCATTTCCTCTCAGAAAGGACACAGTACGTTGTGATTGAAGGTAAGTCATCGAGCAGAACAGGAGTGATATCTTGCGTTCTCGAGGGAAGTGTTATAGGGCCCCTATTGTTCCTTATTTTTATAAACGATTTAGGAGACGATGCTGTCATTTCTCGGTTAGTAAAGTCACCAGAAGATCAAATGCAACTGCAAAATGATTTAGATAATCTGCAGGGAATAAAATTTGGCAATTGATCCTTGATAACGATAATGAAATGCGTTAAACGCCATTTACTCGATAAATCAGACGAATCGACAGGCCGTCAATTCAAATAAATACGTATGAATAGCAGTAACAAAAACTTAACTTCGAAAGAACACTTAGAAAATATTGTATGGAAGGCGAACCAAAGGCTACGTTTCATTGACATAACACATAGAAGATTTAACGTTATACTAAAGAAACTGCCTACACTATACTTGTGCGTCCTAGTTTGGAGTATTGCTGCGCATTGTGGGATTGACACCAGTTGGAACTGATGGATGATTTGGAGAAAGTTCAGAGAAGGACAGCTCGCTTTGTATTATCGCGATTTAGGGGAGATGTATCAGGGAAATGATGCCGGGGAGATCTATTTCTTTCACCAACTTTCTCTTCCGAATGCGAACCTATTTTGTTGGCACCCACCTACAGAGGGAGACATGATCGTCATAATAAAAAGAGAAATCAGATGGAAAACTGAAAGATGGAGGTGTTCCTTTTCCTCGCGTTTCTAGAGAATAGAACGAGGGACAAATATCGTAAGAGCGGTTCGATGAACCCTTTGCCAAGCAATTAAATGTGGTTTGCAGAATAAATATGTAGATGTAGAACTGCTTTGGGACACATCTTACACATGTTTTCCAGTACTTCAGCTTGTTACAGATAATGGTATGAACTGTACCGGTACTAAATTACACCTTATTTAACAGCGGTCGGCACCAATAATGTCAACCAATTCGAGATTCAAGTGACGGAGTTGAAACTGCAACTGGTAGGCAAGAATGGTCACTGATTAGCGACCATTTTTGAACTGCTCTACCCACTTGTAAACATTTGCACGTTTCGTACAACCTTGACCATAAACGTTAGACATTCTATAGTACTAATTCACCGGTTTCTCGCCTTCAGCAAGTGAAATACGAATAACAGAATGTCGTTCAACTAATGTGGAAGTTGGAAGCGGACTCACCACCTTAAGATGTATTTTTGAGGTTATAAACAAAATAATGTTAATGCATCAGCTGATCGGGGCTCATCCCAGTGATGCAAACTTAAAGCCATAAAAGTACCAAACTTTTTCTACCAAAACTTTTTCCCCCAGACCAATTTGTTTCCTCAACTGGTGAAATTCCTCATATTACGGTTTATGGTGGTATTCGCTTCCATTCCTGTACGTCCCGACTACGCACTGTCGGTAAACCAAGCAGCCAGCGTCACACCTCTGAAATGTTAGAGGCTGTTGCCCTTCTATAAGTTCGGAGTTGGGAGGGCTACCTTGCAACAGTAAAATGCGCGACCATACGCCACACATCAGATTGCTCTGCTGTATAGGCCACGCTGAGTCTCCCATCATTCGCTTATCGAAAACATCTGGTCTACGATCACCATCCTGTTACACCAGGCCAACTTCGGCAATATGCGGAAGCAGCATGGATTGCTCTACCCTCACCACCACATACAGTCCCGTTTTGATTCGAAGTCGAGGCGCGTTGCAGCGGATACAGGCAGCTAAAGTGGCAACACTCAACACTGCTTGCTTCATTTTCCTCACTTCACAAGGGACTGTATTTACAATCTATATCTATAAATGTGAATGTCTGTTCGGTGTACGTTTATCACGTCTGAACCACAATACATACAGAGCTAAAAATTTGTACAGTTACTGATGTCTACCCGGGGAAGGCTTTAGGCACGGTTTTATGGCAATCGGATAGCTATATATGTGAATGTCTGTTCGGTGTACGCTTACCACGCCCAAACGACAAGACGCAGAGACTTAAATATTTGGACAGTAACTAATTTATACCTGAGGAAGGTTTTAGGCACGGTTTTATAGCGATCTGATAGATATTTAGTAATTTGAAGAATATAATGCGAAATGCGGAACAATAATGATTCTTTGAAAATTATATTTACCCTTTGAAAATGGTTTTATTGGTTGCATTGTTGCTCGAGGGTTGATAATGATAAAAGGGTGGAGTACATTGAGATGGAAAGTTATCGGTGTATATAAAATTATACGTGTGTGTGTGTGTTAATATTTCGCTCTGCAGCGAAAACTGCAGAACGCAAACGAATGGTGTGTGTGTAATTGTTGTCCGAAGTCTCCCGTTGTACACCATAGCGGTTCCATGCCGACAGCTATAAGGGGGTGGAAGATATGGTGGTTGAAAGTCGTCAAATTTTTAAAAAATTCGGTCTGAAGACCAGCGATGACGTTGGGACTCTATAGCAAGGAGGTTACATACAGCGAAACGTGATTCCACAGACCATACCACCGGCCGCGGTGGCCGAGGGGACTGAGGCGCTTCAGTCACGTTCTGCACGGCCACTACGGTCGGGGGTTCGAATCCCCCCCTCGGACATGGATATTTGTGCCGTCCTAGTTCGTAAGTAGTTCATACGTAGTTTGTAAGTTTAGGGACTGATGACCCCGTAGTTAAGTCCCATAAGCTTTACAAACATTTGAACATTAATTTTGAACAGACCATACCTTTGGTCTATGCGTGCTACAATGTCTTCAGCTCTTTCTCTGTAAGGATTAGCATACGAATAAGGAAATATAAGAATAAATAAATAAAGCAGTAAAAAAGAAATTTCTTCTACTACATCTCTTTAAAAAATTCTATTTGACGTTTCGCGCATTACATCAAGTGATCCATCTGTGATATTATTACAATCATTGTAGTTGAATTTCTTGAATGGATTCTTCGAAACGAGTGCATTTTTACCTTTGATTTCTTACATATTCACTGATAAATGTAACATGTTTTTAGAAAAAAGGAGATGGACAGAGACTGAGTGGATAGGAAAAGTACTAACTCAAGGTTCGAATAAATAAATAAATACCCGGGCAACGCCGGGTTTTCAGCTAGTTATCTTATATACAACGTGTTATCTCCCAAATACATTTGACTGTGATACCTCCGGTTCTTCTTTGCTCTTGCGATACGTATGGCCAGTCACTGCAATTCGTGGGATGAGCCCGCGCATGTCGTACGAGAAATTTGTACAAACATATCTGAAACAACTGGACCTGAAAGGCTGTGAACATGCACAACGAGCCTACATCTACATGGGATACTCTGCAAATCACATTTAAGTGCCTGGCAGAGGGTTCATCGAACCACAATTATACTATTTATCTCCCATTCCATTCTCGAATAGCGCGCGGGAAGAAAGAACACCTGAATCTCTCTGTTCGAGCTCTGATTTCTCTTATTTTATTCTGATGATCATGTCTACCTATGTAAGTGGGAGTCAACAATATATTTTCGCATTCGGAGGAGAATGTTGGCGATTGGAATTTCGCAAGTAGCCCACGCCGCAGCGATAAGCGCCGTTGTTGTAATGATTCCCATCCCAGATCCTGTATCATTTCCGTAACGCTGTCTCCCCTGTATCGTGACAATACGAAACGAGCTGCCCTTCTTTGGACTCTTTCGATGTCCTCCGTCAAACCCACCTGATAAGGATCCCACACTGGGCTGCAATACTCCAAAAATGGACGGACAAGCGCAGTGTATGCAGTTTCTTTAGTAGTTCTGTTGCATCTTTTAAGGGTTCTGCCAATAAAACGCAGTCTCTGGTTCGCCTTTCCCACGATATTATCTACGTGTTCTTTCCAGTTTAAGTCTGAAGTAATAGTAATTCCTAGGTATTTTGTGGAGTTTACGGCCTTCACATTTGATTGATTTATGTTGTAAACAAAGTTTAACGGATTTCTTTTCGTACTCATGTGGACGACTTCACACTTCTCATTATTTAGAGCTAATTGCCAATTTTTAGGCCATACTGATATCGTATTCAGATCGTTCTGCAGTTGGTTTTGATCTTCAGATGATTTTACTAGACGGTAAATGACGGCGTCATCTGCAAACAACCTAAGAGAGCTACTTAGATTTTCCTCTAAATCGTTTATGTAAATAAGGAATAGCAGAGGACCAATAACACTACCCTGTGGAACGCCCGATATCACCTCTGTTTTAGTCGATGCCTTACCATCGATTACTACGAACTGTGTCCTCTCTGACAAGAAATCCCCTATCCAAACGCAAATTTGTGGCGATATACCATAACCACGCAATTTGATTAAAAGCCGTTTGTGAGGTACGGTGTCAAAAGCTTTCTGGAACTCAAGAAATACGGAATCTATTTGCGAACCTTTGTCGATAGCACCCATAACTTCGTGTGAATAAAGAGCTAGTTGTGTTTCGCATGAACGATATTTTCTAAATCCGTGTTGACCTTGGGTCCGTTACAACTTTTCTAAGCATCGCAAATACTGGCGAGAGTTGTTCAGAGTCTGGTGCGCGCGCCGCGGACTGCGGGTGTTGGCGTTATTTTAAGTGAGCACCTTTGGTAATTAAACACGGCCATGTATCGGCAGCGCGTGATGGCGCACATTAGCCGGGCGTGACGTGCCACGAGCCACCCTCGAAACAGCGCGTCGCTCGCTCTGCAACGGCTGAGTGGAACTTTTTTCATTACTTACGCGCGTAAATCTTCTGTAAATTTTATTGCACTCATCTCGCAAGCATCAAAGCCCGCAAATTTGGTTTCACTGCTTCCGCAATCAGCCAGAATTAATGGGTAGCGCAATATACACCCACGAAGAATTATCAGCGAGCGGGAGTTGTGTCGAGGGGGGGTTGTTTTTCCAGCCATCAAGGAGTAGACAGGGAAGCGCATTATATCGATTTGTTACCCTGCTGCGAGGGCGTTGGCTACATTCTAAACCTGTGCTCAAAAGCTAATTGCCACAAAACGTTCTCGTTTCACGAGAGAGAGATAAAGAAAGAGCCACACTTCTGTCCTGATTGGTGCGAGAGGTAAGTAATGCAAACAAGCAGCTTTGGCTTGTAATGTTCGTATTAAAGCTGTGTTAATGCCGGTCTCTCAACGTAAAAAATCGGAATCTGCTTTCGTCCACTAATTCTGCTGCAAATCTGGGCTAATGTATTAACATTCTATAACACATGTTATGTGATAAAAACATTAAATATGCCACACAGTAAATGTTTGGTTGCACGCTAGACTCGTACTTGGCAAATAAGGTGACATTTTACGCGGCTGGTTTTGCTGCTTCTCGGGGATTACTGAGTTTCTTATATTTTTATCAGTTGAGAGCTTACATAGAAAAAATTAATAATACGTATGAAATTCCAATATTTATAACTTTGTCAGCGTCACGTCCGTATGGCCATTATAATTTAGTAAAAAGTAATAACATCATTATGAAAACAAACATCAATTGGTAAAAAGTAAGTCCTTCTCCAGACTCACCAACACGCTTATCTATATAACGAAACAGCTATCCGATTCATAATTCATGGAATCACTCGCAGAATGCCTGGCTAACGGCCTTCATGGTAACGTAGCTTTTAGTATTTCATGTAATTATTGAGCGAATTTAAAACCAAAATCTGTTAGTATAACCTACTCATGAAGAGGTATAAACGTGTGGTAAAGGTTTAACACAATAAGATGAAAAGTTAGAAACACTGATTGTCTGAAGGGAGCGTATTTCGCGGCACTCAAATTAGCCAGAATAAATTATTCGGTATTTCAGAATGAGTGCACTTAGTGATTCTCAAAACGTTTGTATATGATTTCAAGCCTTTAATTATCTTTTTCTTGCTGACACCTCCGCAAAGTGATGAAAATGTTCAAATGTTTGTTAAGCTTATGGGACTTAACTACGGGGTCATCAGTCCCTAAACTTACAAACTACTTAAGAACTAGCTAACACTAAGGACGGCACAAATATCCATGCCCGAGGGGGGATTCGAACCCCCGACCGTAGCGGCCGTGCTGACTGTGACTGGAGTGCCTCAGGCACCTCTGCCACCGCGGCCGGCGCAAAGTGATGAAATGTAAAACATTTATTGCTCACTACTTTTCGCTCTTCATGCTATACATGGAGCATCAAGATTGAATTTATCACTTCTTTACTACTAACTCTTTTATGCCGACAGTACCCACATATGCTCTAGAGTGAATGTATTATATCTATGTATCATAGATATGACATCATATACACTGCGGTGCGTGAAAACTAGGTTTCGCTAAAAAGGAACGTAAATTATCATCCAACGTTTGACAGTGAGAACACATGACGACCGCCAACAAACCTTAAACATAACTGCAAATCTTCTGCAAATATATAGTAGTTACATGCGTACCGTGAACAAAAGATTATATTATCTCGCAAAGAAATCAGAAGTTCGAAGCTGCTTTACGCGTTGAAGTCGATACTTTAAAAAAATTTCGCGTTAATTAGTATGTATCTAATAGTGTCTATTCCTACTTGCCCATCTTCCAATTTCTCGATAATTTCTTATCTTTTTGAATACAACAAATTCTTGCTACATTACATTTTCCGAGGATGCTACCACTACAGTCATAAATACAACTGCGGTCGGGGGTTCGAATCCCCCCTTGGGCATGGATATTTGTGCCGTCCTTAGTCTTAGTTAGTTCATAAGTAGTTTGTGAGTTTAGAGACTGATGACCCCGTATTTAAGTCCCATAAGCTATACAAACATTTGAACATTTTTGAACATCAGTCCCTAAAGTTACTAACTACTTATGAACTATCTTATACTAAAGACGACACAAACATCCATGCCCCAGGGGGATTCGAACCCCCGACCGTAGCGACCGTGCATATTGTGACTGGCGCGCCGCAGATCGCCCGGCCACTGCAGCCGGCTATACCTGTAATACTACATGTAATAGCAATATGATAAGCCTTTTTACTGTTAAAAATCAATGTTTGATTTCAGCTATAAAAAGGACGAATGTACTTCACACTGTTCATAATGACGAAAACGGCCTTCTGGCAGTATAATGACATGTGGTGTCTACGTTATATTTGGCCCATGATAACCTTTTTAGATAAAAATAGCGAAATCCAGTAATTGAGCTCAGCCCCTAGGCATCATAATGGGGCCGGAGAACGAGGTTGTCTTCATTTTACTATGCCCTAGCCCATTACAATGAAACAGAGTGTAGACTCTGACGAACACAATTCGTTGTGCGGCGAAATTCGTGGCAAGTAAGTGGTTCTGCAACTTTCCATATAGAAAAATCAAACTGAATTAGAAGACACACTGTTAAATGCGAAAAGAGATGTAAAAAGAGAATTGTAGCTTGTCGTGACTGCGCCACAGGATGCAATACAGGGACTGACTCAGAATGAAGTCACCTTCCGGCGACAAGTTAGAACAAGTGTACGAGTTGATGCTGTGCTAACAACGTAGTCGCCAACTCCCAGTTCTCTTTAACGTAACTTCAATAGACCTAAGCACCAATTGTAGGGTATGTCTCTAACGTAAACTGAGAATTCAAATGTTCAAATATTTGTAAATCTATCGGACTCAACTGCGTAGTGATTAGTCCATAGCTTACAAACTACTTAAACTAAGGTAAACTAACCTAAGGACAACACCCTTGCCCGAGGGGGGAATCGAACCCCCGACGGCGGACTGCCGCGCACACCGCAACACGGCGCTTCAGTACAGACGAGGGAAACTGTTATCACCCGTTAATTTATTTTAAGAAGGCAAATTAAATGAACCGTAATTGTATTTGTCAATCATATGGTTCTATAAACTGAACGCAATTACTTGAGCAGACTAGTCAGTTTTCAGGAAGAGGCTTTCGTGTAACGATAATATAATCATAATTGAAAAACGTTAGGAAGTAGGATTAACCTACAAACACATTTACCATTTATCGATGTGGAAAAAAAACGAATGGTTTCCCAAGCGTCTTTAAACATCTTATTAATGACATAAAGAGCCCATAATTCTGTAAAAAAAAGTTCAGGGTGGAAAATTCGGATGAAATGTTGATGAAGCGAAGATAAACAAGAATGTAGTCTATCAACCACTGTATTTTATTTATGTCAATGTTCGAATCTTTGTAAAGCTATGGGACTCTACTTCTTTGGTTATTTGTCCCTAAGCTTACAAACTCTTACATGAAGTTAAACCAATACCCGAGGTAGGACTTGACCCTCCGACGGCGAGCAATCGCACGCTCCGCAAGAAGGCGCCTTAGAACGCTTTGGCATTCCACCGCGGACTTTATTTATGCACTGACGAACTAGTTGTATAGTGGAAACCTCGTTAAGAATTAAAATAGAATCAAGCACACAAATATACTCTTAACGTATGGTAATTACAGAGGAAACAGAATATAATTTACAAAGAGCCGTACATAGATTGCGCCAAAGCGTAATAACTACAATTTAACTATACCGGCAAATAAGACAAACATATTGGCTTCCTATCGAAAAGCCATTTAATTGATGCTAAAATACCTCTGTCGGCACAAAGTTTCTGTTGACTCCATTACATACTTCCACTTTCAGCATCAATGATGCTTTTTTTTTTTAAATCTCAAATCATAAATGAATAAAAACAAATAAAAATTAATGGATTCACACGATTGTAGGATAGAATGCTACTTCTTTACATTGGTACTTCATAATAAGTTAGCTTCCGCCGGCCGCGGTGGCCGAGGGGATTGAGGCGCTCCAGTCACGGTCTGCACGGCCACTACGGTCGGGGGTTCGAATCCCCCCTCGGGCATGGATATTTGTGCCGTCCTAGTTCGTAAGTAGTTCAGAAGTAGTTTGTAAGTTTAGGGACTGATGACCCCGTAGTTAAGTCCCATAGACTATACAAACATTTGAACATTTTTTTTGTTAGCTTCTTCCCCTACCGTATTACTCGTGCAAATTTGTACGTTTCATTTTCTCATCAACAGTCCGAGAGGTGCATGTGGTGAGATGGAGTAGCTTCCGCCCGGAAGGTCCCACGGAGCCTGAGTAAATAAATAAAACGTCGTGGATAGGCACTGGCAAGCCTCTCGCAAGGATGGGGGAGGCGCTATCTGTTCCACAGACAGGCTTCGGTTAGGGCCTAGCAGCCCTCAACTGAGTTATTAGCCCAGAGAGCACGGCTTGATGACGCAGATTTCACTGTTTAGACAGTTAAGTGGGCGCCTGGCCCCAATTCAGCGTGAGATCAGCAGCGCTAAACGAAACGAAAACTCTGCTCCTAGCGCGCGATAAACAAACCGTTCGCCTAACGCAGATCAGCAGCTGGGATTTTCTCAGAACAGGCAACTCAAAAAGCCGACTGCACTTAGGCCCTAGATTTATGGATAAGTGGCATTACAGTCGCCCGCGGGCGTTCTGCGGCTTCTTGGCCTGAAAGCAGAAGGCCACAACTTGGAATGTGACTCAGTACAAACAACTGCTTCTTGCAGGCACAAACCTTTCACTTGCAAGTACCCCACATCAATAATTTACAAACGCATCTGGAATCTACGAGAAATGAAACCTATTTTTCCAAAGCTGAATTCATAATGCGGGAATAAAAGGGTTAACAGGTATTCCGGTAAATGACAGAGGTGCGATATACTGTCTTAAGACTAGTTGGTGGCCATGGATAAGCGCCACCGTGAGAAAATTGGCGTAGAGTTCGTCATAAGTGGGGAGTGCTTTCATCTGTTGGCGGGGATTCTAAGAACAGGTCATGTACGCCACATCGTCCCCGAGGCGGAGGGTGATTCGGAGAGATCGTTTTCACGTAAATCATACGAGGTTTCCTTAAATGTAAGCTGATATCTGTGGTCTTCAGTCCGCAGACTGGTTTGATGCAGCTCTCCTTGATACCCTGTCCTGTGCAAGTCTGTTCATCTGAGAATACGGACGGCAACCTACTACATCCTTTAGAATCTGCTTACTGGATTCGTCCCTCGGTCTTCCTCTACTATTTTTACTCACACACTTCCTTCTAATGCTAACGTGACGATTCCTTGAAGTTTCAGAATGTGTCCCACCAACCTATCCCTTGTCTTACTCAGGATATGCCAGGAACTTCTTTTTTCCCCAATTCGTTTGAGCATCTCTTCGTCAGTTACGTGATCTACCCATCTAATCTTCATCATTCGTCTGTAGCACTTCATTTGGTAAGCTTCTATCATCTTTTTGTCTGAACTTCTGATCATCCACGTTTCACTCTCATACAACGCTACACTTCAGCCAAATGTTTTCAGAAAGGATTTCAAAATGTCTGCCGCGGTGGAGTAGCCGAGCGGTCTAAAGCACCTCGATGCGGAGCGCGCGGTTGCTCGCCGTGGAGGTTCGAGTCCTCCCTGGGGCATGGGTGTGTGTGTTCGTCCGTAGGTTAATTTACCTAGGTTTAAGTAGTTTGTAAGCTACGGACTGATGACCACGCAGTTTTGTCCGATAGATTTACAAACATTTGAACATTTGATTCAAAATGTCTGTAAATCTATCGGACCAAACTGCGTGGTGCGTGGTCATCAGTCCGTAGCTTACAAACTACTTAAACCTAGGTAAACTAACCTAAGGACAAACACACACACCCATGCCCCAGGGAGGACTCGAACCTCCACGGCGTGCAACCGCGCGCTCAGTAGCGAGACGCTGTAGACCTCTCGGCTACTCCACCGCGGCAGAAAGGATTTCCTAACATTAAACTAATATTGGATGTCAACAAATTACGCTTCTTCAGAAACGCTTTTCTTCCCATAGCCACTCTGCATGTTGTATCTTCTTCATTTCGGGCATCAGAGTTATCTTGCTACCCAAATAACAAAACTCTATTGTATGTGACATTCAATGAGTATGGTTATCATTAAGTGATGAAATGTAAAATAAAAAAGCAAACATATGAATCGAAGACTGTTAAGAAAGAGTGGCAGACTAGGAAAGGGAAGTGTTTTTGACCAGCTGCAGTTGCATTGTGGCTGTTTAGCAACGGGGAACAGTTCGGGCGTGGCGCTGAGTGCTGTGACTGAAGGAAAGCAGCTCCGGCGCGTGAACTGTCAACTGGCGAGTGATGTTAATCAGACTGTAATACAATGTGGCAACAGCAGGCAGTGTTGTGTGCGGCTTACAGAGGCAGCAGCCTTGCCGCCGCGCTCCGGGGGAACCCCGAGAGTCCGTTAAAAGTGAACGGCGTCTTAAATTAGCCAACAGCTCCGTCCTCGCCAGGCGTCCGCGGCCCAGCTGCAGCGCGTTATTCACGTTTTGTCCAGCAGGGAGTGTCCGCAACCCCGCAAGGTCAGCCCACAATACACCAGACGTACACGCTACACTGACAGCACACAAGTTCACATTCGGCACCGCTTTACACTTCTGTGCTCTGCCCTCAGCTTCCCTCTGCTTCCCATGCTAAGATCACTGGACCAAACATTAATGTCGCTTTGGAGCGCTGCACATGATGTACAACTGAGAACAGGCGTACACACCCCTCCTGCGTCCATATAATTCATCATGTGTTTGGGGCCAATGGATGCAGTGGTTGGGAAGGGAGTAAGACAGGGTTGTAGCCTTTCTCTAATGTTATTCAATTTGTACATTGAGCAAGCTATAAAAGAAAGCAAGGAGAAATTTGGAGAACGAATTAAAGTTCAGGGTGAAGAATTAAAAACATTGCGTTTTGCTGACGACATAGTAATTCTGTCAGAGACAGCAAAGGACCTGGAAGAGCAGTTGAACGGAATGGGCAGTGTGCTGAAAGGTGCATATAAGATGAACATTAACAAGAACAAAACTAGGGTACTGGAATGCAGTATAAGAAAATCAGGTGATGCTGAAGGAATTAGAATGGCAATGGGTAGAAAAGCGTTCTTGAAAGAGAGTTTTGTTAACATCGAATATAGATTTAAGCCTAAGGAAGTCCTTTCTGAAGGCATTTGTGTGGAGTGTTGCCTTGTATGGGAGTGAAACATGGACGATAAACAGTGCGGACAGGAAGAGGCTTTTGAAATGTGGTGCTACACAAGAATGCTGAAGATTAGATGGGTGGATCGCGTAACTAATGAGGAGCTACTGAACAGAATTCGGGAGAAAAGGAATATCTTGACTAAAATAAGAGAACGATTGGTAGGACACATTCTTAGACATCAAGGAATTGTGAATTTAGCGTTGGAGGGAAGTGTGTGGGGTAAAAACCGCAGAGGAAGACCAAGAGATGGATACAGTAAGCATGATTCAGACAGATGTAGATTGCCGTTCTTATGTGGAGTTGAAGAGGCTTGCTCAGAATAGGGTATTGTGGAGAGCTGCATCAAACCAGTCTCCGGACTGAAGACCACAACAACATGGGGTCAATAAGTTCTGTGTAAACAGAGCAATAAGACAACTATTATTTTTAGCATGCCCATGATAGCAACTACGTCAAACTAATGGACGGTGTGCGGCAGACCATACTTCTACTACGACTACGTGATCGGAGCTTGAAAAGAATGAATGTCGGTAAGTCTCAGTATTAACTCTGCTTTCTCCAATTTTCTCTTTGTGGTCATTTTGCGAAACGTATCTGTCGAAATTTCGCTGGAGGTATGCACTCGCCATTTCAACATAAGCCTCTTCGTGATGCCCTATGCTCTGTCACCGCAAAATTTCGTGATGTTGGTTTCTCACAACCGTCATGCTTCATTTTTAATAATAATATACTGTATCTTCTAACTTGTTTATCATTCTCAAGATAAGACGACTACTTCCGCCGCTCCGCAATTATCTCGATACTGTCCTTGGCTCTGTAAATAGCTCCCATTCACGTTGACTGTGAAAAAGCACATGGCGGGATTTTTCGGTAAGGACTTCAATGTGATTTTCTTGTGCTTCTCTTTTATCACACCCATAAAGTTCTTTGGGTGCTTGCGTCTTGACAAACTAAGTACATTACCGCCGCCGCCTGCCCCAGCCGCGCCCATGCGATAAACCCATCCGACCCACAGATAAGTGAACAGTGACAGATCGATTGTTGTGGGCCGGCAGTTTTGTTGATGACCCTGTGTGATCACTGCCCACTTGGGGCTTAACCACTGGGCATGAAAGTTCGGCCAACATAAGAGCAGCCTTTTATGGCGTTTGCCGCCACGAACGTTGAAGTTGTGTCGCTTAGTTCAAACTCTATTTGTATCTTTTGATACCTACGGATTAAAGACTTCCCATTTGTCCTACAAGCCTTGCAGCGTAATATACGACATACTGCTGGCTTGCTAGTGCTGTTGCAGCTCATCATATGAAACTACTCTGTCGTTTTATGTAATGTTATATATATTGATAACAGGCAGAGCGTTCCAACACAATACGGAGTATCCAGAAAGGAAACTCCTATGAAAACTGCGCGCCAATATGTGACGACAGCAGACGCTGCGTCGGCGAGTTGAAAGCCTACAGTCAGCAGACTGTTGACTGCGACGGGCGACCAGGAGAGAGAGAGGGTATACTCGTCAGCTTGTAAACATTTCATAACTACACGTAACTCTGTCACAAGAGTGAATAAGACCGAGGATACGTCAGCGGTTAAAAGGCTCACTGAGTGAACGCTGCACTCACAAGTAGGACCCAAACGTCACAGCTTCAGCTGATTTAATATGCCGGCCGTGGTGGCCGAGGAGACTGAGGCGCTCCATTCACGGTCTGCACGGCCACTACGGTCGGGGGGTTCGAATCTCCCCTCGGGCATGGATATTTGTGCCGTCTTTAGTATAAGGTAGTTGATAAGTAGTTTGTAAGTTTAGGGACTGATGACCCCGTAGTTAAGTCCCATAAGCTTAACAAACACTTGAACATATATATATATATATATAAGGAAGTGTCCCGATTGACTGACTGACTCATCATCGCCCAACCCAAACCACTGAAGATAGAAACTTGAAATTTGTGGAGGGTGTTGATCTTACTCTGTAGGCGTCATTTAAGAAGCGATTTTTCGATATTCCGTCTGTAAGGGGGTGAAATAGGGGTTGAAACGTTTTTTGAAAATACGTAGCTATTTAGGCAACTTTGAAGCTAGATTACAAAATCTCGGATTTTAATTCAGGGTTAGAATTTAAAAGACACGTATTTCGGAATTTTTTGAAATTCGACAAATAAGGGAGTAAAATAGATGACGCAAAAAATTGATTTTCAAAAATATGTTGCTGTTAACTCAAATTTTAAGCTACAACTACGAAATTTCGGATATGGAATCTTGGTCAGGATTAAAAATCCATGATTTTTAGTATTTTCGGAAATTCAACAAGTAAGAGGTTTAAATAGAGGATAAAAAATTCTTTTTGAAAACACGTTCTATTGATACAATTTTGAAGCTAGAGCTGCAAAAATTTATATTTGTATAGTTGGTTAGACGTTAAAAATACGTGTTTCGGTATTTTTGGAAATTCAACCATCAACGGGGTGTTTTTAGAAAATATGTTGCTATTTAGGCAATTTTGAAATTTATAACTACAAATTTTCGGATTTGGATTCGAGTTTCAAAGTTAAAAGACACCTGTTTCGGTATTTTTGGAAATTCGACCAATAAGGGGCTGAAATACGAGATGCAAAAATTGATTTTCAAAAATATGGTGCTGTTAACTCAAATTTCAAGCTATAACTACGAAACTTAGGATATGGACTCTTGATCAGGATTAAAAAGACACGAGTTTCGGTATTTTTGGAAATTCAAAAAATAAGGGGGTAAAACAGGGGATCAAAAATTCGTTTAGAAAACGTTGTCAAGACAATTTTGAAGCTATAGCTACAAAAATTGGTATTGTTATTGTTCGTTAGAATTTAAAAAAATACGTGTTTCGGTATTTTTGGAAATTCAACTACCAAGGGGGTTAAATTGGAGAGGTGTTTTTCGGAAACATGTTGCTATTTAGGCACTTTTGAAGTTACAACTACAAATTTTCGGATTTGGATTCGGGGTTCAAAGTTAAAAGACACGTGTTTCGGTATTTTTGGAAATTCGACCAATAACGGGGTGAAATACGAAATGCAAACATTGGTTTTCAAGAATATGGTGCTTGTAACTCAAATTTCAAGCTATAACTACGAAACTTAAGCCATGGATTCTTCATCAGGATTAAAAAGAAACAACTGGTGCACACCAACCAGCCTACGCATTCGAAGCAGCGGGGGTTCAGCTAGTATATATATCGTGTTCGCATAGTAGATGGTTATTAGCAGCAATGGTGAAGTTCGCAACACGGTCAGGTAATGAAGCACTTACAGTAAACTGCAGTAGGTAAGTAAATGCCCAATTCGCAAACTACGCCGGATGGCGAATCACAAACAATGGCTTCGCTTGGTGCCGAACGCAAGGTCAGCCGTCCGATAAGGAAAGCTGCAGACTGGCTCTCAAGGACGCCTCGGAATAACTTGTTTACTACACCAACGCCGCTCGTTACATGCCTGTTTCGCCGCAAAAAAAAAAAAAAAAACCTCCCATCTGTTAGAAAATAAGCCGTGAATCAACTACTACGGTACAATTAACTGGAAAAATAACAACCAGAAAAAAACCTCAAAAACAGGTACATTCTGTCATTCAGCAAAAGGACGTCTTGTTTACGACCTTTTCTCCTAGGCAGTCTTTTGTATTGGGTACAAACAGCTTAAAGGTTATTTCATTCACTTGGTCGATGCTATTTTCCCTAACTCGAGGGTCAGGAGCATCATGTTAACTAAGTCGTGCGACATGAAACAGTTTGATATACGTAACTGCATGGGGAGAATCACAGAAGACATTTGTCCCGAAAAGTGACACGGTGTTACAAAATGATAGGAAACGTTTTGTGGCGCTGTATATCTTGAGTGTAGTCTTCTACTGAAGCAAAGTGCTGACGTAATTAGTTCAAACACGAAGAATGAAGGACGAAGCCTAGGGATTTAAAATGGCGTCGACATGTACATTCTTCCATTCAGCAAAAGGACGTCTTTTTTTAAGACCTTTTCTTCTAGGCTGCCATTTGTACTGTGTACAAACAGCTTTGCATGGAGTAATTCAGGAAAATCACGAAAAACCTTGTATGGACGGACGTTGATTTGAACCACCATCCTCCAAAAAGCGAGTCCAGTGTGTTACCACTACGCCACCTCGCTCTGTCAAACACGATCAGAATAGAAGTTTCTGAAATGTGGTGCCAGGTAAGTTGATCAAGATTAAGTGATTAAATCCAATAACTAACGATGAAGTAAAGAAAAAGAAGAAAGGAAACAATTTATGGCACTGATTGACTGTAAGCAGCGTTAATAAGATATGATAGGACATATGTTCTGACGTTAAGGAACCGTCAATTTGGCAACAGAGGGAAGAAATTACACAGACTTCACTGTATCAGAAGCACCGTGGCTCTATGCTAGTCCGCTCACGCACTATTGATGTATTAGTGGTGAACCAAATTAAGAAACGTCCTCATTTGTTGAATCAGGGATCGAGACATGTCTGTACGATCCGTTATAGCCATGCGGATAAGATGCCTGTCATATCGACTGCTAGTGATACGAGGCCGTTTGGATCCAGCACGGCGCGGAGTTCCGTATTGCCCTCCTGAACCCACAAATTCCATATTCTGCTAAAAGTCATTGGATCGCGACCAACGCGAGCAGCAGTGTCGCGATACGATAAACCGCAATCGCGACAGGCTACATTCCGACCTTTATCAAAGTCTGAAACGTGATGGTACGCATTTCTCCTCCTTAACACGAGGCATCACAGCAATATTTCACTAGGCAACAACGGTCAACTACTGTTTGTGTTTGAGAAATCGGTTGGAAACTTTACTCACGTCATCACGTTGTAGGTGTCGACACCGCCGCAAACCTTGTGTGAATGCTCTGAAAAGCTAATCATTCGCATATCACATCATCTTTTTCCTGTCGGTTAAATTTCGCGTCTGTAGTACGTCATCTTCGTGGTGTAGCAATTTTAATGGCCAGGAGTATAAATTGTTACAGCTGAATATCCGTAATTTTATTTATTATAAAATTAGCCGTGCCCGTTTTCAAAGCAACCATCCCACTATGTGTTCAGAGGGGAAACCACGGAGAATGTCTATAGCTGAACTGAGATTTCGCCGCGGCGCAGTGGCCGAGAGCATTGAGGCGCTACGCTCCGATGCGCGAGGCCGTTCCCCAGAAGGCTGTTATTTATTTTGTTTTGTAGAGAACTGTCCGTTTCATAAGTTACCTACACTAGCGGTACTTCGCAGTAAACTCTTTGAACTGAACATTTGTTTATGTTTCACAATAGCAGTTATCCACTAGCCGTGTTTTAGTTTCTGTGTTTTGTGTGATAGTTTTCATCATGGCTGGGTGTTTTTGAGGCTGTTCTTACTTTTATATGTCGAAAGAAGTCAGATTCAAGAGAAGGAGTGCAGCACTGGGTGAGGAAGAGGAAGGAGGAGATGAGGATTACCATACAGGAGGATTGTAACATTTTTGTATCAGTTGGTCGCATATTAAAATTTTTTCTTTAAAAGAAATTTTCTCAAAATGACATTTTCAGTATAATGCCCCTTTTTCTCACTAACTTCTGAATATATGTCAATGAATTATTTACCACATAACATAGATAGTACAATGATGTTGTACCTTTAGTAGTATGTTATTGTAATAGTTAAAATTCAAGAAATTAAAATTGTGAAAATTTATACAAAAAAATTGTTCAAGTGTTTGTATAGCTTATGGGACTTAACTACTGGGTCATCAGTCCATAAACTTATAAACTACTTATGAACTATCTTATACTAAAGACGGCACAAATATCCAAGCCCGAGGGGGGATTCGAACCCCCGACAGTAGTGGACGTGCAGACCGTTACTGGCGCGCCGCAATCCTCTCGGCCACCGCGGCTGGAAAAAAACTTGTAAGTTTAGGGAAAAAATCAGAACTTTTTTCCCAGGTCTTATTTTAAAGTGATTGTAGAACAATACAGTCACAAAACATGCTAGAACAAGTGATAAAAGCAACACATTTATATACTCAACAGTCCTGAGAAAACGGGGCATTTATATAGTCAATTTAACATTGTCCACATAGGACGGGTGAAGGAAAATCGACTCTACAGACCGATAACGTGTTACATATCAAGTGGTGGAAGCTACGTCAAGACGATCGAGAAAAAAATATGGTAACAGTTTAAAGGCCTAATCCCCCAAGGGAAGAAGTAGAAGAAATAAGTAAGGAGACAGAACAAGACTTGATACAGTAAGCAGTTTCAAATGAATGTAGGTTGTGGTAGTGGTGTGTAGAAGAATCAGCTCCTACAAGCCATCTTCGAAGATCAACTACAAAAATAAAAAAGATTTCTCTGTTTTAAATGCATGCACGTGGAAGACGTAAGACCTAAAGGCACAGCTTCACTGTGTGGGGCAAGATATTCAAGATAGGCATGATGGCACTGCTTGAGGAAGCGCCGTATGAAGGGTCCCTGCGTCGGGTGGGCGAGTAGCACGGCCGCTTACGCGTGGGCGGTTTCTTATCGCCACGGCCGGGATGCGACGCTGCGCTAACGAGACGTATTTGGGGGCCACTCCTCGACAAGTCTGCTGTTCGCCCTCGCTTGGCACGATCCCCCTCCCCCACACTTTCCGGTGATGCTACCGAGGCATCAACATAAAATCGATATTCCTTTATTTCCCCTGTGTGCGGAATATTTTTCCGCACTGCCGCCAGCGAACCATTTCTGCAAAGCATGTCGCAGATCGGTATCCTCTCTGCCGTCCAATATACATCGCAGGCATGTTTAGCCGCAGGCGGGTGGCGGAAGATCGTCATGTTGCTATCAATGAATCTCCTGTATACCATTGTGACGAAAGAGGACTCAGTACGATTTAGTTTACGTCCTATTTGCCGTTCGGTATAGAGGAAATTCGAACCGCACCATCACGACAAATTTCTGATTCCAATCACTGGAATAATCAACTTTACAAAAGAAAAAACGAGGCGCAAGATGCTACTGACTATTCAAGATGCTAAGGATTAGTCGCTAAGAATGGGCCAACTCAAAGATTCCCCCCTCCCCCCCCCCCTAATCCTCCGCTACGTAGTCCCACATCTACGCTTTTACAGTTGCAGTCAACTTTTTTCAAACTGTCATTCATCCACGATGTTTTATTTTCACATGACAAACAAAATCATACGACTTTTTCAGGAAGTCAGGTGTACGTACAGAGTAATACATTTCGAGTTACAGTTCCGAAATTAATTGCATCTAAAAAAAGCAGTCAACAATCCGAAGATTGGTTTGAACACCACAGTGCTTTACTAGGCACGGTCCTATTTGGAGGTGGTACGCCGTTGCCTTCCTCCGACCTTCGAACTGACTTACCCAGCCAGTTATAGGGGGACCTACAGTTTAAAGTGGGTTCCGAACCACGGTGCTACTCGGTATTTTTCACATGAGCAATACTGCCAGAGGTGAAAGAAGTGGAAAGTGACACATAAAAATCCTAGGACCTGGAGGGGATCGAACCCGCGACCTTTGGATTTGCAGTCTGGCACTCTACCACTGTGCAACCGAGGCGCTTAAAATTAAATTATTTCACGAGTATGTAACTAAAATTGCTGTCTTTCGATGTCTGAGAAGAGGGGGGCGTACCATATGGAGGCAAATTCACCATGACTGCCTCAGAGAAACCAGGGATTAGGGTAGAATGCAGTTATTGTAATATCGTTAGCTCTCATGCTTTGTGCTTCCTACCGATAGCTTGTTATGGTGTAAGTGACTCACAGTGGGGAAATTAAAACATCCCCGGAGGTCACGATACCAGTACAAAATGATTGTTATCAGCAAGACAACACTATTATAAAATGTTTGTAAACCTACTGGACCAAACTGCAATGGTCATCATCCCCTAGACTTACAAACTACTTAAACTAACTCACACTAAGGACGACACACATTCATGCCCGTGGGAGGGCTCTAACCTCTGGCGGGAACGGCCGCCTAGTACGTACCATGACGCCTTAGACCACGAGGCCATTCCGCGCGGCGTGGCACTTGTGGGAGACAGGTAATTAGCTTGACATGCTGTACATATCCGCGGCTTTCTCAGTAGTACATGTCTTCACTACACTACTAAACTGCATACGTTAGCAAATTAAAAACGCATTAAGCGTTACGAATTATCACTCTGTATGCAGTAGAACAACAAGGATCAAGTAGAATAATACAATGCGACAGAAAATCCCCGCACCTCGCAAAAAAGTAGGTTAGCACAGGTGGGTGGAACTTGGTACTCCATTTATCCAATACACAAAACAAATACAGAAGAAATCTTTATTACGTAAGCACCATTACTGCAACAGGAAGGCCAACTTCAGTGCTTCACCTGTCATGTGTTTTAGAAAAGATAATTTCCAGTATTTCTTTGAGTGCTTGGTATTTTCCACGCATCCTCACATTCGTTAATGAAGAAGTTTCATTCCCTTTATCCATACACCCCTTTGAAACCATATTAAATTTAAGATTTTGCCGTCCCGTCCGCCAGGAGATGGATATGTTTATCCCCTCCTCCACCCTCTTCAAATGTTTGTAAATCTATCGGACCAAACTGCATGGTCATCAGTCCGTAGCTTACTAACTATTTGAAATAAGGTACACTAACCTAAGGTCAACACACACCCCCATGCCCTAGGGAGGACTCGAACCTCCGACGGCGAGCAACTGCGCGCTCTGCAGCAAGGCGCCTTAGACCGCTCGGTTACTCCACCGCGGCCCCCGCCCTCTAGAGTCGTCCCTGCTATGGGACCGATGACCACACCGACCGCAGCTTTCAGATTACTTGAGTAATAAATCGTCATATCGAGCATTCCGTTTTCCTTTGTTGCCATGAATTACTTCCATTATTGCCAAACCAAAGAGCCGCTGCAATTACCGTCTTCGTTAGTACGCGCTTCCTGGATTCCAGAAGGCACGCTGACCAACAAACGAATACACCCGACGGATTATCGACTAAGTCTGGTGTGCCGACCTTTGTGGATAGGATTTTTACGCGGTTTCCCACATATGAATAAGTGAACATCGGGCTGGTACCCGCATCCTGTCTCATACGAGTTATAAACGTGTACATAAAGCTCGCAAACTTTCATATGGGTGGCACTCGGCGCAGACGGGCTGAGGGTGGCATCAGGCCACCCTCTGACACAATGCCAATTCCCATCATTAACATACCAACCCCGTGAACGAACGGGCAAAACCAAGAAAATCAGTCTCCTCAATACAAAATACGTTTGACAAACACGTATCTTTGCAGTTTCCGAACGTAAAACTAAATAAATAAATAAACAAATAAAGAGTCAGTAGTAAGGTTAATTTAAAGAATAGAAGAGAATATTCGCCGCAAAATGTGAAATAAATCAATTTTTCCGAAGCTACTTAGTTTATTTTTGCATCAAAACGTACATTAATTATGATCATTTAGCAATACAACCGTTACACATAAAATACCATTTCTCTTTTCGATCTGTGATACAACTGTCTTCTTCTCCCCTCTCTCTTTTTATCACTAAGCACAGCAGCTCGATGTTTCGACAGAAATGTAGCATAGGTCAACTTAAGTATATTTACACGAATTTATCAACACACTGATAATGTGAGTAAAATATAATGCATTTACGGTATGGTTACTAGTGAAAGAAGCCGACTTCGTTTTCACTTCTGCGAAAGAAGGATGGGAAAGATAAACTACAGACATCTTTTTAACATAATAATTCAACGTTTCGGCTAGCGTAACTAAGAGAAAGCGTCGCGTGTCGTCATCGAAGAAGAGCATTTATTCGAGGAAAAAAAAAAACACTTCATTACTATTCCGAATGCTTTTAAACCGCCACATCCTGTATCTCTGTTTCTATATTTGTATTTTAGAGCAGTGCGAAGAGTGTGAACGAGAGTGAATAGACAAAATATCAATGGCAACAACCATTCTCGTTTCCCTGTTTAAAGGATCTTCTCCTGATTTTCATTCAGATGATTTGTTAGTCGGCTTTTCTATTGTTCGATACCTTTGTTTTTCAGGTAAACGAAAAAGATAAGTGAAACAATATGTTACATCACTTTCACCGAGATAAGTTATCTTTTCCAGCAAGTCGTAACTCAACAGTAAGTTACAGAAACAATAACATTCGAACTAGTTACAGAATTACACCAGAGAACTGTCAAGACGAAGGCGTATGCGTTTGCAGGCGGCGACAGATAACACGATGCAGGTGAAGACAAACCAGGGAACTACTTGCGTTATCTACGGCTTGGAACAGAAATCCTTATTCACCTTCAACGTTTATTTCTTCCTACAAAATTATCAGCTCTATACTCTGGACGCAACTCTACTTCACATGGCTGGTACGAGTGCACAAAACAATAATCAATTCCTTTCGGTGACAGGAACTTCGCAACTGCACGCACTTACCCGGGCTTCGATTGACAGAGACAAGAAAATGATAACAAAGACGGGCATTTCTTGGACAATATTCAATGTACTAGCCAGGTACCGCATTATTTACACAAACAACCACTTCCGATCAGTTACGGAACCAACAAGAATTTAACCAGTTCGCAACAGTAGGAACACGCGGTGACATAACATTACAATATGGCTATATTTGCTCTACTCTGATTGAAACTGCCTAACGCTACTTGACCAATGAGCATCAAGGTTCCAGTTAACTGTTATCCTGTCAGACAAGTTAGTTCAAATGTTTGTAAATCTATCGGACTCACTGCTGGGTTATTAGTTCATAGCATACAAACTACTTACACTAAGGTAAACTAACCTATGGACAACATAAACTCCCATGCCCAAGGGGGGAATCGAACCCCCGGCGGCGATAAGCCACGCGCACCGCAGCACGACGCCCCAATGCGCACAGCTAATCTCATGCGGCAGACAAGTTAGTAACTGAAATTATGATACAATAAGGTATAGCTATATACAAACACGTGGTAACAAAAGTAACACTGAAAATAACATTTCGTTCATACACAGGCGATGCAACTAATGAGGTTTATGGTGCGAAACCTATTACAAATATTGAAGTGAAGCTTGCAATCAGAAACAAAAATCAAATAATTGCTACATTTTAATAATATTCCTACCCATGTGGTAAAATTATGCATATACGTATATATCACATACGTATATCAACGACATGTGATAAAGCAACATTATACATTATCTTGAATATGGAAAAAATAGACTGCAGACACTGAGGGAAAATCAGACTTAGTGTAAGAGAACAACTGCCGGCCGCGGTGGCCGAGGGGACATTCGAGTGGCAGCCGCAGTGCGGGACGGACGCGTGGCGGCAGTGCTGGCGTTCGCGAAGTAAACAACGGCTGAGTCGCTGTGTTTAAGGTTAGTTCTAACCGCTTTGCTTAGCAAATTGTGGCTGTGTTTGAAACGAAAAAGCAGACAGAATGAGCACGATTAATATCTTGAGGAAAGATACGATCAAATTTACTTTCGACAGATGTCATGTAAGACCGAAAGCATATGAAGTGAAGCAATGGTTTATAGAAAAAGTACAGATTCATGAGAGTGACGTAATAGGTGTATATTTGTCCTTTGTAACAAATGCTGCGTTCGTGAAACTGAAAAGTCCTGAACTATGTTGTTCAATAGTAGATAAGTTTGGCGGTGTCATAAAGTTCAATCATTCTGACGGTAGTGTGAGTGACGTTCCTGTCTGTCACGCTGGTTTAGGAATTCGGACGGTCCGCATTTTTGAACTTCCTTTTGAAATGCCGGACGAGGAAATCAACAAAGTTCTTCGGCCCTACGGCAGAATAATTTCCAACATCGCCGAAAAGTGGTCAGAGGCCCATATGTTTCCCGTGTTGAACGGCGTCCGACAAGTGAAGATAGAGCTTTATAAGCACATACCCTCATACATAAATGTGAGTGGCTATCGTGCCTTAATAATATATGACGGACAGCCCAGAACGTGCGCCCTGTGTAATTCCACGGAACACATCAGGAGCGAGTGCAGCAAGAGGCGCGTCCCGCAGCTGCCGGCTGCAGAGCCCGCCGTGCCCGGCCAGGCGGTCAGCCTCAGGCTGACGTACGCTGCCGCCGCGTACCCGCGCGGCCCCGCTGGGCAGGAGGAAGTGGCCGCCGCACCGGCCGAGCCAGTAAACAACCCAGAGCCGAGCCACGTAGAGGAAGCCAAGACCAGCGACGCGAGCCCCCCAGCTGCTGAAAACGGTGACAAACCTTGTGAAGCAGATGTCCTATCGAATGTGCAGGCGCCGACTTTTGCCAACACAGAAACTGGAAGTGGACGGCGCTCTTCGGTTATACAACATGAAGAGACAACGACTTCCGAAATATCCGCAATGGATTTCGAGGAAGCGTCAGGCAGTCAGACGCAGTCCACAGAAGGCCAAAGTGGAAATGGAAATGAAAACCAAAGTCTGCAGAAGGACGGCAAAGGGAAAGAACTCCAAATTACAAGTGCAATACAGAAAGATTTAAATACTGAGTTGAAAAATGGCAATCCAAAACGGATTCAAGATAAGGAACAAGTATCATCTGAGAGATCCTCGGCGGATTCCCAAGACAAATCACCTGACTCATCCAACGGAGGATCCCCAAAGCGAAGAAGGAACAAAAAGCGTAGGTTGGCTCACGAAGCCGCAGAGAAAATTGCCCCCCTTCTACAGGAAAAACTTAAAACTGTCAAAGAACGACAGAAGCAAAAAGACGTCTCACAGTCAGCACAGACTTCAAAGGCTCTCCCTCCAGGAAACAGAAAGGAAGAAACTGACGACAACACTGAAGTGGTCAGAGACGAACCTTTGTTAAGTCCAGGCACTTCACAGGCGCGATTAGATTGGACACAGGAGACAGATGAAGAAATGGAAGATGCGTCTATACCAGAAGAAGATGACTTTTACTAACAGTTTGAAATGCAACATGTAGACAAACAGAAAGAAGATGGAGAAAAGGAGAAACTTAGAAAAAGAAATATAATTGTCCTCAACTATTAACCACTTTCTCGCATACTATTAATGGAACAAGATTATAACGTGACGACTCTGAATATAAACAAAATACAGAACGCAACTAAAATGGCCGCCCTTAAAGACTTTCTGTATCAGTCTGACACAGATATAGCGCTATTGCAAGAGGTTCAAATCAAAGACCTATATATCTCTGGTTATAAAACACTTTTAAATGTAGCAACTGAGCACAACTGTGGAACAGCTATACTTGCAAAGGATGGAATTGAAGTAAACGACGTCTGCCTTTTAGAATCGGGGAGGGGTATCAGGTGCAAAATTTTTAATACAAATGTAATAAATATTTATGCACCATCGGGCAACAATTTAAGAGCAGAAAGGGCCAGATTTTATAAAAGTGATATTCTCCATTTACTAAAAGACAATCCTGCAAATGTTTTAATAGGAGGTGACTGGAATTGCGTTTTAAATGAAAAGGACCAACGCCCAAATTTCAATAAATCTAGAGAACTTGAAGGTTTAGTAACAAATATGAAATGGAGAGATGCATGGGAAATCAAATACCCCACCCTTGTTAGGTTTACTTACATTACTAGTAGATCGCAGAGTAGAATTGACAGAATTTACGTCTCATCGCATTTCGAAAATAAAATAGCTGCAATCGAAGTTATACCCACTATATTCTCCGACCATCTTGCAGTCAAATGCAGTGTAAAGTTGGTAAAACAGAAAACGTACTGGGGTAGATCACTGTGGAAATTAAACACAAGTATGCTGTTAGAAAACGAGCTAAATCAACAAATAGACGACGCCTGGCAGGCCTCTTTAAGACAACGTCACAAATATAGGTCAACTGTCCAATGGTGGGTTACGGTTGCGAAGAAGAAATTGAGAGCTACTGTAATATCATACGGCAAAGAGAGAATGAGATGGACTAGGAATACAATGGAATTTTATTACTCCTGCTTACGAGAATTATATGGACAACCAATGACAGATGATATTTTAAGGCAAATAAATCGAACAAAAGCAAAACTAATAAATATGAAGAGTACACAGCTAGAGGGCTTGAAAATTAAATCCCATGAGCAAACTATTGTAGAAGGGGAAAACGCTTCAGTATATCACCTCATACGGCATGCACAACAGAGGAGACGAAATTTCATTGAACACCTGCGAGCGGAGGATAAAAAAATCTTGTCAAATCAAAAAGATATCCTGAATGAGGCTTATCGATTCTACAACACTCTTTATAGTGAAAAGGAGATCGAAGAATCTGTGACAAGAGATTTTTTATTCACATCTGGACTTGCGGACGCAATAACGGAAGAGGACAATCGGAATCTGCAAGTAGCAATTACTCAAGAAGATGTCCTAGATGTCATTAAGTCATCTCCGACTAAAAAGTCACCAGGCCCTGACGGATTGCCCATAGAGTTTTATAACTCATATTGGCATATAATAGGGAACAAGTTCACTGAAATGATTAATGAAGTTGTGAATGGGGAACCTGTCCCTCCAGATTTTAAACAAAGTATCACAGTGTTGATTCCAAAGGGTAGGAATACGGAAATAAAGGATATCAATAAAATGAGACCAATAAGTTTACTTAATTCAGACTACAAAATAATAGCCAGAGTAATTAAGGATAGGTTAACACCAATCCTAGAGAAGATCATTGGGTATCACCAAACGTGTCTTTCTGGACGCAGTATTTTTAAAACCGTAAGTGAATATAGGGATATAGTCTCCATTTTTTCGAACACTACTGAACATGGTGGCCTGGTTTTTATAGATTTCACAAAGGCCTTTGATAGGGTTAATCATGCCTACCTTTTTAGAACCTTAAAATTCATGGGCCTTAATGTCCACAATCTGAAAGTTTTAAAAAACATTTTAACGGGAATGAAAACAAATGTATCTATAAATTGTCACTATACAAAGGATATTACAATTGCTGGTGGGATTCCCCAGGGGAGCCCCTTGTCCATGATGCTCTATGTAGTTGCCTTGGAACCTCTGATGCGACGGTTGGAAGAAGCACTGGAGGGTATATCTGTTTCCGGAATGAAGAGGGTATGCAATGCATATGCCGATGACGTAGGTGTGATTATCAGGAATAATGACGATGCTGCAAGATTAACAGAAAATGTGTACCTTTACTCTCAAGCAACAGGTGCACAAGTAAATGAAACAAAGAGTGCCTTTTTAAAACTTAATGGACTCACCGACGTACAGATTGCCTGGGCAAAATGTGTTGAACAACATACTGTTTTGGGTCTAACTCTCCATAGTTGCCCACTTCGAACAATAGCCTCCAATTGGAAGACAATTCTAGGCAAAATTCGCGGCTCTCTCATATTAAATTACATGAGGGATCTCAATATGAAGCAAAAAATCAAAATCATTAATTGTTCGGTTTTATCCAAAGCAACATACATTGGACAGGTCTTACCTATACCGAAAGACATAGCGAAAGCTATAATGGCAACCGTTTGCCGTTACATCTGGCACGGTCAAATATTTCGAGTGGCTGTCGGAACAGTGACTTTAACTGTGGAAGAGGGGGGACTTGGTTTAACGGACATCCGGAAGAAAACTACCGTTTTATTTATAAAGAGGACCCTGCAACTTTTTGATAAATATCCAAGCAGTATAACGGCAAAATTGTTCAAATTGTTTGAGCCAAAACGCTTTCAGCCACCTGTCAATATCATTAATATCAACTATAAATTTAAATATATTCGAGAATTTTTCTTAGAACTAAGCTACTTGCAAGACATTGCATGGGATAAAAACAAGCAGAACTGCAAGTATTTTCTCGAAAGAATGAGATCCAAGGACAACCAAAACAAAATGGAGGTTAAGAAACCCAATAAAAATTGGAAAAATATCTGGAAGAACATAAGCAATAAAATTCTTACAACGGATACACAGTCTGCATGGTACGGAGTTGTAAATAATATTATTAGCACGAATGAGAAATTATATTCAATAGGCCTCAGTGATACAAGCAGATGTTCAAAATGCCATGAAATCGATACATTAGAGCATCGCTTTACTTGTAAAGGATTGGCAGAAATATGGCAGGATGTTAAAAACCAAGTCGCCTTCCTAAGACGGAGCGATGGGAGAGACATTAATCCAAATGTTATTTTCTTCCCAGAAGAAATTTATTTCCCAGCTCAAAAAAACAATGCTATCGTATGGCTACTAGGACATTATGTTACCTACACCATCAGTAACAAGGGGACTGATTGTCTACAGGAATATAGAGAATATGTACAAAGAGAATATTATAAAATTTACCAGAGGAAAGATCATGTGAAAAACTTTGGTAACATGTTGCGAATTGTGTTCCAGAAGCAAGGAGTAGGATGAATGGATTTCGGCGGTAGGGGCTTGCTAAAGTAGGGGATTGCTGCTGAGGGTGAAGTACGGTGGGGACTTCGTGGGCCCCGTGGCCGCTACGGTAGCCGTGAAGGCCTCAGCAGAACCCTGAAACAGCTGGCCAGTGGCGACAGGGAGATCTATTAAAAGTTTTTTCTTTTATATATAAAGGACCATAATGTCGTTCTGCAATCCCCATAAATGAAAATAAATTCACAATGTTCATAATAACATAACTTAGATAAATTTAGTATAGATTGAAAGTTGATAAAAATCAGTTATCTTCGCAAGTAGTACCTTTTATTTCTTTTCTACATTTATTTCGTGTGCGAGGTGCTTTGCTCACATTGAGACAAGCATTACGAGCCTAAATAAGAACTCAGAAGGAGAGGCAATTTGTTTTTTAGAATAGCCTGACTTTACAATGTAAGGATATTATTATTTTTTTTAACTCCTTTGTAAGAAACCCCACAAGAACTACTAATCAACAAATGATTCGAACAACAGCGTTGCTTTCCGAAACCGAAGGCTCTCGAAGTTATGAGAAGACGAAATACGGATGCTGAAATGCTAAGAAGGAAAAACGGAACAGGACAATCACAAAGATTGTGGAACTATCTGCATTTGGCAGCAAACTATGAGAAGACGAGCTTCGGAGCTTCCTAGGACTGGAATAACAACCGAGATAAAAAAAAAAAAAATAGCACAGCATCTGACAGGTTCAAAATCAAGTGTGAGAGACAAATCAGTTACAGCGAGAACATAAATTTTCTTTACTTTTATTTTCAAGAATTAATTTATAGCTGTGAAGCTTTAACATTATTCTCAAGCAGAAGGCTAATGAAAGCCTACGCCGATGAAGGCGACAAATGGCGAGTGCAAGGACGGGCTATAAGGGGAGATGGGAGGCCCCCCCCCCCAAAAAAAAAAAAACGAAAAAAGGGGGACTGAGGCGCTCCAGTCACGGTCTGCAAGGCCGCTACGGTCGGGGGTTCGAATCCCCCCTCGGGCATGGATATTTTGTGCCGTCCTTAGGATTAGCTAGTTCGTAAGTAGTTTGTAAGTTTAGGGACTGATGACCCCGTAGTTAAGTCCCATACGCTATACAAACCATTGAACAACCATAAGAGAACAACTCGCAAAGTTTACCAGTGAGTGAGCTTCGGCCAACACAACTGAATTGAATCGAATTTATGCAGTCGAGTTAGCGCTGTTTTATCAGTCTTTGTGAACAGTTTTTGCGCAATTGTAAAGTTATCATGTATCTTAAATAGTACTAAAGTTATTACGTTCTACAAAAAAAAAAGCTCTGAGTTGGATTAGAAAGCGAACCAAAGCCTCTTAAGCTGAATGCGTGATGTTTTTTCTGACAAGGTCACAAACCATTTCTTGTATCGCAGCTCGTAATGAGCTGCTGCCACTTCTCTAACAACCTTGCTACCGACGAAAAGCAAACTTTTATTAACCTTCTTGCCGTCATAACTTTCACATTAAGCTCTATAATTAGGAAAAAAGTAGCCAACAGGCAAAGAATAACATACAGATATTTACGTTTGTTTTGCCGACCTCTACAAATAGAACAACAAAAAGGACCAATGATAATGATAACAAACACTGAGTCAACGACACGTGTAAGAATACTCATATACTACATAGTGTTTTAGAAAAGAAAAAAAAATGTACAAGAGATAACGTAGTGAAAATATGAAGATGGTTAGAGTACTGATATATACAGCATTTGCTAATTTGCAATAAAAAATTCTAATGTAAAATCCCGAGATATTGTTTACCTTTTTTAATAAAAGAACAATTAAAGATTATGAAAAGCGACATAGTAACAAGACAGTAAGATTCATCCCGACAAATCCGAACTATATATTTTCATCAAACTGTCCGATGGATTCGAGTTCCCCCAAGGAAGAAATAGTTAACAAGTACAAAATTCAAACTAAAAAAGAAAGTACACTTAGTACGCTTTCTCTGTGTTTCTTCTACGACTAAGATGACACGTTGGATAATGAAAAGCCGCGGTGAAGTGTCCGAGTGTTAAAATGCGTCTAGCTGCGGAGTGCGCCGCTGCTCGCTGTCGGAGGTTCGAGTCCTCCTTCGAGCATGGATGTATTTGTTGTCCTTAGCACATCAGTAAGTTTAAGTTGTTTGTAAGCTTAGAGACTGATGACCAAAGTAGATAAGTACCATAGATTTACAAACATTTTAACACTGATAATATTGTTTTCTGTTACATGCAGTTCTGCAATGCGGCTTGTACACTGAAGTGCTGCCTGACAAATCTAACAATCGCCTTTGTTCATTTTCCTGAACAGGTACATGACAGGTGCTGGTATAGCCTCCATTTCACCAGAAGTAAGTAAGTACTTCGCTCTATAAACAGTTGTCTAAACATTTTTAAAGCAGCAGTCTCTCGTATGTCACTGTCTCGGGATACGGATAGGTGCCCCGGATCCAATCCGCCAGGTACATTAATGACGGGGCTTGGCGTGCCTGCCGACTACCCTGGATGTAGTTTTTAGGCGGTTTCCCACATCCAAATGGGTGAATACCGGGTTGGTATCCACGTTCCGTCAAAATTTCACGATTCACGAACATTAATTAACAATAAAAATAAATAAATAAATAAACCTAGTTAAACAGGCCACGCTTTGCTATGGTTCTGATACGAAATGAAAGGAATTCTCCAGTCGAGAAAATACATCATCAAATGAATACTCTGCTTTGCGTTGCTAAAATCAGTGGAATTATTAAATTTTGTGTTTGTACTTTTTCTACACATACATAAAGGTCATATTCTGGAGAAAGTGACACATATTTCTACATCTGTCCACCCACTCTCTCCGACCCCCCCCACCCCGCCTTTTTCCTCTACCATCCCGCATCTTTGCCCATCTCATCCTTCCGTTCCTTCTATCTTCCATCTCCTCTTCCCTTCTCTATCTCTCTCCCTGTTCATTTCCTCTTTCCCTCGTCTTAGCTACTCAAAATTACGAGATTAAAAATTAGGAACTACTAATATTGTAGTAATCCTGGAAAATTACTCTTGGGTGGACAGTAAGCGAAATAACGCAGTCAATACGCAATATTTTACATGGACTTCCTTACTCCTTAATTTTCACAGGTGTGATAGCAACCCGAAAAGTGTGTTACTGTAAATGAACAATTTCAACATGAACGTCGCTATATTACGATTTCACAAAAATGTTACTTTTGTGTGTCATTTCTATCATAGCACCTAATAGGTAAACATGTCAGAAATTCGTAGCACTGTAATTTTTTATGTTCAAATTTTATTATTGGAATTTCAAATGCGCGATAAAAAAACCGGCATCAGAGTTATAAATATGGAAGCATCTACTTACTTTTTCCACTCTTAACGGTTATGTACTCACATGATCGTTATTTTGTGTACACCTGCACAAAGTACATACCGAATCATATAATTGTCATTGGCCAATTATATTAAAAATCGGTGATTCAATTCCCGGGTTCATATTTTAATCTTATGATTACTTTTAACAGGCGATGATGTAATGTTTTAAAACTTATGGTACGACATATTTGAACAAAACTTCTATACTACTTCTTTGTTTTTACTTCAGAACCGGTTTGGGTCAATTAACGAATCATCATTTGGGGTAATTCTATTATATGGACTTCATTTCAGCTGCGGCGGAGCGGCCGAGCGCATTGAGACGCTATGCTACGATGCGCGACGCCGTTCCCCGTCGGGGGTTCGAATCTCCCCTAGGGCATGGATGTTTGTGCTGTCTTTAGTATAAGTTATTTCAGAGGTAGTTTATAAGTTTAGGGACTGATGACCCCGCAGTTATGTCCCATAAGCTTAAGAAACATTTGAACACTTTGAACTTAATTTCATTATACATCGACTCCAAAAAGTTTAAACCATGTGCGTTGAAACATATATGTTGGGTATAAGGATAGCAGGGAATCATCGATGTCCTTGAAATTCTCAGAGAGAAGCATTTGAAACATTTAATTTTGTATATACAACTTACGTTTTTCAAAATATTGATGCATATTTTCTGCGCAAAGAAATTATTTTCTCCAGTCCATATGAAAATGCAAATTGACGGTAAGACGTGGTAGTCAGCAGTAGACTAGGACACGCCAGGAGAGAACTCAGATGATGCCGTAGCTGAAAAGGGTTGAGGGGGAGCAGAGGGGGGAGGGAGTGTTAAAGAGTGGCACACGGCCATCCTCACATCCTCCGACATTCAAAATTCCTCATAAAACCGTGCCAACCCCGTTTCGGAACGGGACACAGAGAAAAGAAAACAAGGAGTTAATTTAATTATTAATTTCTTGCTTTCTGAAAAAATCAACCTATCGAACAAACATCACAGTCACTAACGCCGAAAGAAGAAAAAATATAATTGCCCAAAGAAAGAATCACGAGAAAGTTAAAGAACTTCCGAAGTTTGGGTGTTTAAACAAGGTACTGTACGCTCCACCGGAAACGGGCTGTGAGCAGTGATATACGCTTTCCGGTGCTGCTGAGACTGGTTGTGGCAGCTTTTGTACTCACTACTTTTACATATTCTGTCGCTTACCTTGAACGTTGCGCAAACATAATGAGATAATAACACACTGCACTAATCAACAGACATATGGCATTTACGTCGGATGCTAATCTGTACAATTACATTGTAAGTTCTATTAGTTCTGTGACGTACATGTGTGTCAATCCGTGCTGTAAAAATCAGTATAAGTCATTCCCAATTATCAATGGCGTCAGGCATCAATCTACACTGGCGTCACAAAGGGTGATAAGCGGCTAAAGAGCTGATATGCATACTCTGTAAACGAAGGAGAAGACTTAACAGGTGTTATTACAAATCGTCTTCAACAAGCTCTTGATTCGGGAAGTGGTTAAGTGTGGTAAGACATGCAAACATATGGAGCTTCGAAATGAAACAAGGGTTTTAGAAAAGAGGGAACGAGATTGACGTTTAACGTCTCATCGACTGACGAGGTCACTAAGTGACGGAGCACACACTCGTATTGGACAAGGAAGTGACTATCCTTACATTCAGCTTAGCCAAATTTAGGACAGTACGTAACCATGAGAAAGCGTTTCACTAGCAAGTCAAGTTTTGTAGAAAATATTTTATACGACAGAAGTACACGGCAGATCTACACTGGAATATATGTGGAGGCTCTTTCGAGGATTTCTACAGGAGCAATTATTCGATACTGCTGGGTGAAATTCTGTGATGATTCCTAAAACTTTTTACACTGGAACTAGAATTATTGGCAGGTGTTCTCCTCATAAAACCCACTTCACACCGAAATCAATCACTACTGGAGATATTTTTACTGGTTTGGTACGTACATCTGTCGAGCACAAACGCTGAGGGAGCTTGTTAGCAGTTGTATTGCTGATTTTCTTCCACTTTAATGTTAATCTTAATGAAAAGAAAATGTTGAGATGATGATTCAATAATGTGCAATAATCTGTCACTGACGCTGAAACATCTGTTGTGATAGATAACAAGGATAATTATCTGTTGATCAGACCCACGCTGGTGTTTGATATAGCACGGATGAACGTTTACATAGGAACAAAGCAGATACACAGACTGTTATTATAGAGACGAATTACGCACACTGGATAGATAGACGCCTGGTTACGCCCAATAACGCGACTACCCTTTTAAGAGCTTTATTTCGGCAACAACAACAAATTTATCGAGGTACGTCAAGACAATTTTTAATAACAGTAACCTAGTTGAAGCACTTCGTGCCGGCCGCGGTGACCGAGGTGACTGAGGCGCTCCAGTCACGGTCAGCACGACCACTACGGTCGGGGATTCGAATCCCCCCTCGGGCATGGATATTTGTGCCGTCCTAGTTCGTAAGTAGTTCATAAGTAGTTTGTAAGTTTAGGGACTGATGACCCCGTAGTTAAGTCCCATAAGCTTAACAAACAGTTGAACAGCTGAAGCACTTCGTGCACTTTGGCCCTCGCTAAAGGCAGGGCTGATTCGTGATGAACAGGTCAATCTCGTGAGAGTCGAGAATGGGCAGTCTTGAGAATCGGTATAGATATGATTGGTGCGCCGTGTAGAACGATCTTATGTAATTGCATTTTAGCATGCAATCCGGCGAAGGTTAGTGTATAATCTATGTATATTGGTCTACGACTGAAATTTCTACTGTGTATTATTTGCCAGTACTATGTTACGTAAATGAACTGTGCTTCGTGTGACTTTGAAAGTGTTTGTTCGAAAAAAGTTTAGAAGTTGGAGGCTTTGTCCATAATATGTTTTATTCATCCCCCATTAAAATCTGCGCAGAGACCTTTAGTGTCCTCAAATGAAAGTATGGAATCAAGGGTCTACGACGAACGTATTCTGCTTCTGCATAGAACACCAGGGGGAGGTCACTTACAGAATCACACTTTTTCGCTTAGACGAGGCAGAATACATAGGCCCCTAAATTTGCCTTCATTCCGTGCTGACTGTGGTAACGCAGCGGAGGGAATGAATATGTAAGGTGTAAGTTGCACTAGACCCTGACTAGTCGTTACATTACGTTGTAAGAGTTCAGACTCTTATTTCCCTTTTGTATCGCTGTGAGACACGTTGAAGATCCCATTTCGATACGCCAACAATTCGGTAGGCTTCATTCACGGCGTAGTGATGGCCACGTCCAAAGACGATACATTTCTGTCATCCTGTCAAGCCTTCACGGCAATCCATCATACTGCGCTGATTCCATACAACAGACTGGCGCATACTTCACTGCCAAAACCTCAACGATGGAAATTTACACACCACCCACAGCGCTACAAAGCAAACTGTGTGCTCTTTCAACAGTGTGACTAGTATCCTGTACTCTGAACTTACTTTGAAATTAAGATTTTAAATGGTAAAATTTTGTGAGCTAGATAAGTCCTCAGGACAGTTCTGTGAAACTGCATGAAGTGGTGCAGTGATTTCCACATTGGACAGAACGACGCACAGTGGTCTGGGTTTCAATATACAGTGGCCAAAAATCGACAAACTGATACTATAGAATCTCGTACAGGAAACTTTGGTGCATGTTACTCAGAAAGTAAGATATGTATCTTTTGTACCCGAGATGCTAAGTTAGTTCAGATTTAACGTTCTCGACATAACGCTAAGACATGCAGCAACTCCGTGCGCGTAACTTTTTATTCGGTTGTCGTATTTCAGTTCTGATTAGCGAATATTGCGTTTTCCTTAATTTATATTCAAACGTGTTATAAATCAATGTCAAAAAACGTGTTGACAGATCAGTTTTCCCTTTAAAAATTCTGTTTCTGTACTTCTGAGGATAGAAACACACGAGCCGAATCCTGTCAACCGCTCCGACCCATTATTGCCTTTTTTACAGCTGAAATATATATGGTCGGTGTATTATAAAATGTTTATCATTTGTATAAAAATTAGAACATAGGTAATGTTTCAAATATGGAATCGTGTTGGTAAATTCGAAACGTGTAGTTACTGCCATCTAGAGGACTACACTCCAGTGGGTTTAGCAGTAAATGGTCTACTAATTCCTGTTTGTTACGGTGAAGAGCACTTAACTACTATTACACAGCAAATTCGCATACTAATAAATCTGTACTCTAGAAGAGCTGTTAGTGGTTACACAAGACAGTTCGGACCTGCGGACACGCAACTTACATGTTTGGAGTGGCATTTTGCGATAACAATGAAAAACTGTTGCCAAAGATAGATCATCTTCGAATGTGTTGGATACAGTGGCAATCGCGATCAGCAAAAGACGATAAACCGTTTGAGATATGGGAATAAATAATGAGAAAAGGTTTCAAACCCAGCTAGGGCTTCTTGATGATACGGAGATACTAGAAGGGATGGATCTTTAAATTTCACAATAGACATGGATCTGACTGCTGAAATCAAGGGGGCTGGCAGAATTTCATTCACAGGTTTCATGCTGTCTTGCAGGTCTTGTCAATTGAACAGCGAAAGATTTCAAAACGATGGTCATGGTACTGCATACATATGCGGTGACAAGTTTTCCCTTGATACTGACTTTGTCAGCCACCTCTATAACCTTCGTACAGCAATTTTTGTTTAAATCTTAAGCTTTTTACTGTTTTGGACCATTTAGTGAGACTCACACTACGGTGCAACGGTTCAGATTAGTGTAGGACAAAACACAGACACACTAGAAGGAGGAGTCGAGCCTCCGACGGCGAGTAGCGGCGCATTCCGCAGCAAGGCGCCTTAGAGCGCTAGGCCACTCCACCGCGGCCCTGAGTTAGGTTTTCCGAGATTTCCGTAAACCACACCAGGCAAATGCAGGCACGGTTCCTTCGAAAGGGCGCGACTTACTTCCGCGCCCTACGTCACTTCACACGTAAGTGCCTGAGAGACGGTTCATCGAAGCATTTTCAAACATTTCACTAAAATTCGAAATATTTAAACATTTAGAACGTTTCAGGGCATTGAAATACATTCAATGGCAAAGATAAAAATTTGTGCTAGACCGGGATACCAATTCGGATTTCTCGCTTAGGGGGAGTGGTCGTCTTAACCAATTAGGCTATCCAGGCACGCTTCCCTTACACACCAAATTCTCATCTTGTAGCACATTACAATTGTAGTGCCCCTTGTCCATTTGATTCCACTTGCTCGAAGGCTATACTGGATTTCGGCAAAGGAGCGAGCGTATCAATGCGTCCGCATTGAAAATGTCATTTTCCTGTTTGGGCAGATATACATTTATTTATATGGTTTCCGAAAAGAACAGACAACATATACATGATTATATTTCCCTACAGTTCCAATCTCGAATAGCGAGCGGAAAAAAATGAAAGTGAATCTTTTGGTCCGAATTAATGATCATTACGATCAATAAAGTATTTACCTATTTTCGAAGGAGAACGTTGATATCGTAAATAGATTGCTCCCCCCCCCCAAAAAAAATTAAAAATAAACACGCCATTGTCTTAATGTTCAAATGTTTGTAAAGCTTATGGGACTTAACTACGGGATCATCAGTCCCTAAACTTACAAACTACTTATGAACTAACTAATACTAAGGACGGCACAAATATCCATGCCCGAAGGGGGATTCGAACCCCGACCATAGTGACCCTGCAGACCGTGACTGGAGCGCGTCAGTCCCCTCGGCCTCCGCGGCCGGCGCTATTGTCTTAATGATTGCCGCACTAGACCGTGCGTGTCATACCCGCGACTTTCTTCTTTATTGTGAGGAAAAAGAAAACGAGTTGCCCTTCTTTGTGCCGTCTGGATGTCCTTTGGACCACATACCGAGCAGGAATAATCCCGCAGAGGGCGAACATGAGTTGTGTAGGCTGTGAAAAAATCTGAATCTGTTCTCTCCGTCTTTAATGGACGTCTAATCATAAGATTCCTAGCTTACTTTCAGTTCTAAGGAAAACCTTCGACATATGAACAAAGGAATTTCGCCCATTACTTTCGGGGGGCGTAGGGAGAAGCGCCAGAGCTACGTTGTTTCATCAATGTGAACGTGGTGAATCAGTGCTGAGGAGACCGTAGGCCCTGGGACGGGCCGCCGGCTGCGTGCCGGGTGATGTGTTTTGGGCGGCGCGCCCCCGGTGTAATTATGTGAAGGCCGGATGTGCCAATCGTCGCAGAAACAAGGCTGGTGCCGGCGCCTGTGTTATGCCGCGCGGGTCGCGGGTCGGCGTCCCAATCCGCAGCCGTCATCAGCATTTCCATCACGGGCCGCGCCACAGAATCCACCTGTCCTTATTACCCCACACCGCCCCAGTCGCAAGGAGCCTGCCCTCCTTGTGCCAGCGCTTCTCGGTTGTTCATTTTACGCTGAATTGCACGCACGCACTTCACAGCAGGTAATATTCTGAGACGCGCACCTCTCCCTTTTACAGAATCGGAAAAGTTATATGTTAGATTCAACACATAATTTCCTCAAAGTTATTTGCGCACCTGTCCAATTTCGTGTCACAGGTTTGTGTGCCTCGTGCAACTCGTTTCTATTTCCTCACAATAAAGAAGAAAGTCGCGGGAATGATACGCACGGTATAGTGTGGCAATCATTAAGACAATGGCGTGTTTTTTTTGTGAGGGGGGGAAACAATCTATTTACGATATCAACGTTCTCCTTCGAAAATAGGAAAATACTTTATTGATCGTAATGATCATTAATTTAAAAATGGACAACAGAGCTCGAACCAAAAGATTCACTTTCATTTTTTTCCGCTCGCTATTCGAGACTGGACCTGTAGGAAAATATAATCATGTATATGTTGTCTGTTCTTTTCGGACACCATATAAATAAATGTATATTTGCCCAAACAGGCAAATGACATTTTCGATGCGGACGCATTAATACGCTCGATCCCTTGCCGAAATCCAGTATAGGCTTCGAGCAAGTGGAAACTAATGGATAGGGGACACTACAATTGTAGTGTGTTACAAGATGAGAATTTGGTTTGGAAGGGAAGCGTGCCTGGATAGCCTAATTGGTTAAAACAACCGCTGGCCCTAAGCGAGAAATCTGGATTCGTATCCCGGTCCAGCAAAAATTTTCATCTTTGCCATTGGATTTATTTCAATGCCCTGAATCGGTCTAAATGTTTAAATATGTCGAATTTTAGTGAAATGTCGGAAAATGTTTCGATGAACCGTCTGTCGGGCACTTATGTGTGAATCGCACAGTAGACATGTAGACTGATTATGCCTTTCAGCGTTCAGTCTGGAGCATAGTACCTCTAATGAAATTCCTCCATGATCCCCTATTCAATGCTAACATTGATGCCTTGTCTGATGTTATGCCTTTTACTTCAAAATAATTGTGCACCGAATCTAAGTACTTTCTTCGTGGTCTACGTCGACTTCTCTTACCCTCCGCTGCCGAGCTCGTGAGTCTCTTAGGTAACCTTGCTTCTCCCATGCGTGTAACACGACCCCACCATCTCAGTCTGTTCGCTCTAACTGCTTCATCTATGGTGTTCATTACCAGCTCTTCTTTGATTTTCTCAGTATGGACACCTTCTTCCCATTGTTCCCATCTATTGGTACCTGCAATCATTCTTGCTACTTTCACATCTGTAACCTCTATCTTATGAATAAGGTAACCTGTATCCACCCAACTTTCACTCCCACATGTGCCTCGTGGGAGTGTGCTAAGTATCATCATCATCATTAGAGACTGATTATGCCTTTCAGCGTTCAGTCTGGAGCACAGTACCTCTAATAAAATTCCTCCATGATCCCCTATTCAATGCTAACATTGATGCCTCGTCTGACGTTTTGCCTTTTAATTCAAAATCATTCTGCAACGAATCTAAGTACTTTCTTCTTGGTCTACCTCTACCTCGGCTGCCGAGCTCATGAGTCCCTTAGGTAACCTTGCTTCTCCCGTGCGTGTAACATGACCCCACCATCTCAGTCTGTTCGCTCCAACTGCTTCATCTACGGTGTTCATTCCCAGCTTTTCTTTGATTTCCTCATTATGGACACCCTCCTAAAGCACCTTGCTGCGGAGCGCGCGGTTGCTCGCCGTAGAGGTTCGAGTACTCCCTGGGGCATGGGTGTGGTTTGTCCGTAGGTTAGTTTACCTAGGTTTAAGTAGTTTGTAAGCTACGGGCTGATGACCACGCAGTTTGGTCCGATAGATTTAAGGACATTTGAACCATTGTTCAAAAAATGTTTTTACAGCTTATGGGACTTAACTACGGGGTCATCAGTCCCTAAATTTACAAACTACTTATGAACTACTTACGAACTAGGACGTCACAAATATCCATGCCTGAGGGGGGGATTCGAACCCCCGACCGTAGTGGCCGGCGAACCATTGTTCCCATCTATTGGTACCTGCAATCATTCTTGCTACTTTCATACCTGTAACCTCTATCTTATGAATAAGGTAACCTGTATCCACCCAAAATTCACTCCCATACAACAAAGTTGGTCAAAAGATAGAGCGGTGCACAGCTAACTTAAGTCTTGGTACTTACTTCCTTCTTGCAGAAGAGAGTAGATACTTTCGTTTTCGAGATGCTGATCTTCATATCATAATCCTTGCACCTCTGATCGAGCTCTGAAATATTAGTTTGCAATCTTTCAATCGAATCGGCGATTACAACTAAGTCATCCGCATATGCGAGACTGCTTATTTTGTTTTCACCTACTTTAATCCCGCCCTGCGAGTCTACTGTTTTCAACAGAGAGTGAAAAATCCAAACGATGCGAAAAATCCTTGCTTTGCATACATACTCTCTAAGCTAGTGCATCGTCATATTAGAAATCGTGTATGGAAAAAATCATTGACGTCCCAGTACGCAACCTTATCAGACTTTTCTCTCAAAAAGTGCGCCTGAAAATTATGGTGAACGTTCTCAGAACAAGAAAGAAAAGAGTTACAACAAAATAGCTTTGCTGGCCTTAGAAGTAGTTAATCATCATCCGCCACAACACATGTCTGTCACAGGTGTAAAGTTGTTTGAAACTGTCAGCAAGCACCTTCTTATAGAATCGTAGACTTAATGCTATTATTAAATAATTCTCAGTTTCTGTTGCAACATTTTTATTATTCCAATTGCGCGTTTCACGCTGTTAACGCACCATCAGACTGCAAACAGACAAATGTTTTATTACAGTCCGTGTACCTGGCGGGCAGCGAATCTAAAGTGGCTAAGGAGAGTAAATTTTGCAAAGTCAGACTTACTTGGGCGGAGATGGAGCCATAGAACTATCTAAAGCTGTGGTGGAGATAGCTTAACAATTTGTATTCTGTCATTGGGCCCTGCAAAGAGGTAAACGTACAAAGTACGTAAGGGCTATTTGAAGTAGAATAACTAGGGACAAAAGGTATATAGTAAGGAAATTAATAGAATGCTTTTTATGTGATAAAACTCACCATAGCAGCAGAGGAGTCATTGTCGCGGCAGGTCCACGTTTACAACTGGTAGTATTGCGACTCCTCTGCTGCTATGGTGAGTTTTATCACATAAAAAGCATTCTATTAATTTCCATACTATACCCCTTTAGTCCCTAGTTATTCTACTTCATATAGCCCTTACGTACTTTGTACGTTTACCTCTTTGCAGGGGCCCAATGACAGAACACAAATTCTTAAGCTACCTCCACCACAGCTTTAGATAGTTCTGTGGCTCCATCTCCGCCCAAGTAAGTCTGACTTTGCAAAATTTACTCTCCTTAGCCACTTTAGCGCTGCCCGCCAGGTACACGGACTGTAATAAAACATTTGTCTGTGTCCAGTCTGATGATGCGTTAACAGCGCGAATCGCGCAATTGGAGTAATAAAAATATTGCAACAGAGACTGAGAATTATTTAATTATTCAAAAGTGTTGCTGCACCAGCCGCCGCCGCCGCCACCACCACCACCACCATCATGGAATGGAATGAAAGTAATGCTATCAGTACGATCCGGCGAACAAGTAACAATCAACAGCATGGTTTTCGTAACTTTTCCACATCCCGAAACAATGTCGACTGACAAAATTCAAGATTAATAATGGAAGAGAGATAACAACTCACCGTAAAGCATCTAGACTGTCCAGATGTTTGTGGCGCTGCAGTGTCCAGACACGGTGTTTGTGTGTGTATAGTTGTCTGAGGGATTGCGTGTGTTTCTTTTTCTGACGAAGGACATAGCCAAAAATTTAACTTGTGTGAATGTATCTGTTTTCGTGTCTGTCACAACCTCAGCGAGCCTCTTTACGGTGAGTTGTTATCTATCTTTCATCTTCTAATATATAAAGCAGAGTGTCCATATGTTTGTACGTGTTGCATACAAATCTACAGTTTTGTTCCAATCTTTATGAAATTTTGTACACGTAAGCTTTAATCCATGAGGTCAGTCGCCGTAAGTTTAAGAATCACATATGGTGAAACACTGTTGTTCACCTACGTCCCTGTGGTAAACTCAACCGATGTTCAGAACTGACTACCCGATTCACGCTTGCATACAAGATTGAGTTGTTTCCCGGACCATACACAACAACGAGAATTACAAACAAATGGGCATTAATGATAAAATGTTTGTAAATCTTATGGGACTTAACTACGGGGTCATCAGTCCCTAAACTTACAAACTACTTATGAACTACTTACGAACTAGGACGGCACAAATATCCATGCCCGAGGGGGGATTCGAACCCCCGACCGTAGTGGTCGTGCAGACCGTGACTGAAGCGCCTCAGTCCCCTCGGCCACCGCGGCCGGCCATTAATGATACAAACGTAGGCTTATCCACTGCAGTGACAGTTGTGAAACGCTTTTTGTTCACCTACGTCCCTAAGGTAAACTCAACCGATGTTCAGAACTAACTACCCGATTCACGCTGGCATATGAGATAGAGTTGTTTCCCAGACCATACACAACAACGAGAGTTACAAACAAACAAATGGGCTTTATTGACACAAACCTAGGCGTAGCCATTGCAGTGACAGAGATGAAACACTTTGTTCACCTACGTCCCTGTGGTAAACTGAACCGATGTTCAGAACTGATTACCTGATTCACGCTTGCATACAAGATTGAGTTGTTTCCCGACCACTCACAACAACGTCCATCGGAACCGTGCTTTCGGCTGCACTCGCCACTCCTGTATCGCACGGCGCATGCCTCGGCAAGGCGCTGCCGGCCGCTCCCCAGTCAGCACACGTCCGCGTTTCGCGGCGCTGATACGAGCCCCGAGGGGAGGAAATAATGCGCGCAAAGTGAAAAGAGGGAAATAATTCCCATTCCGGGCTGGGCGGCGTTTATCGGGCCGGCGCACGGAGCGGTGACAGAACAAAAGCCGCTATCTGCCGGCCAGGCCGCCGGCCTCCCTCGCCTTCACGGTTCGTCAACACCTTTGTCACCGCCGCTGTCGCGTGGATGCTGGGGGCCCCGCGCCCACTGCAGATTCCACACGGGCTCCAATCTCTGCCTCAACTTTCAGCCTTCGTGATCGAGTTAGTCCTATTATTTCTTACAATCATTGCTGTGTCTGACGAAATTATTTTTTAATACAATGCGTCAAATAATACCGATTCAATGTTTAACAATAATTTCACAATAATTCATCATAATCCAAGTTCGAACATTTCACTGAAAGAGAAAAGCTCTGGTCCACGAGTTACTTCGTAGTTTCGTAAATAATAATTTCACCAAACACAATTACGCGACTCTCGATACAGACCAAGGAGGTTTTCATTTTCATTGGCCTTTGAGTAGTCCGCTTACAGCCATCCACATAAGTAATGATAAGGACATCCTCTGGTACAGTTATGTAAGCAAGTTGGCAAAAGCAACTATACAAACATATTTTTGGAAACATTTTAGTTTCATTTATTGGGTAAGAGCACTCTTATTTAAATTTATATATAAAGAACAGTCTAGAGTGCAAAAATTTATTTTTTTCCGACTAGTTTCAGTCTTCTCTTAGACCATCTTCAGGAAATATAGCTCCGTTGATATTGTGGAGCTGGCAGTAAAAGAGCAGTAACGCACTTGAAGGCTCAAAGTTTCCTGCCAGCTCCACAACATCAATGGAGCTATATTTCCTGGCCACTACATTTCATTATCCTTGCTTTGCTCTTGTTAATGTTCATCTTATAACCTCCTTTCATGACACCCTTTAATTGCTCTTCCAGGTCCACTGTTGTCTCTGACAAATGTCATAAACAAACCGAAAAGGTTTTATTTCTTCATCCTGAACTTCATCTAATTCTTCCTCGCATTCCTTCACGGCAAGATGCAGAATGAATGTTGTCAGTTTTCAGGAAAGAGCGAAGGTTTCATTTGAAACTCTTCTAATGGTCCGTGTTTGCGTTACAAATGTGGGCTTGTGGATCCGTCTTGATGCAAAACATGTGTTATTTTTATAACCAACTAGTTTTGGCGGAAAACCCGCCATTCTCAGTTTTTATTTCTTAGCTAAAAGAATGCAAGAAGACATATTTACAAAACTGTAAAGCATATTATAGTATAAGGTATATACTTTCTTTTCGTAGAATCACTATATAAACATTCATTTCCGTACCTTTCATTATTAGGCTATTTTGCACTTCCATACTGCTTTTAGCCTTTTATACGGCGTAGGCCTACAGCATGTCATCTGCAATAGTATGAGCGGTTGTTATTGTTAAAAGTTGCTATTGTGAAAACCTTATTTCAGCGTGTTTACGCCTCGGTTTTATTTTAGCTGACATTGCAGATATATATCGATACACTCACAAACTGCAATAACAGCTAAAAACCAAAGGCTGCTATAAAGTTTTCACAATAGTAACTTTTAACAATAACAGCCGCTCATACTGATGCAGATGACATGCTGTATAAAAGCCAAAAATCAGTATGGAAATGCAAAATAGCCTAATGATGCAAGGTACGGAAATGAATGTTTATAAAGTGATACAACGAAAAAGAAGTGTACACGTTGTACTACAATATGCTTTACAGTTTTGAAAATATGTCTTTTTGCATTCTTTTAGATTAAATAAAAATAATAATAAAAAGAAACTACTGAGGTTGGCGGGTTTTCTGCCGAACTAGTTTGGGTATCAAAAATATAAAAAAACAAGTATGTTGCATCAAGGCGGTTCCACAAACGCACATACGGAATAGCTCCTCAATGGCAAGACGACTCTTTAAGTAGGCCTAATAGAACTCAATACGCTGCCGTGGTCACCGAATGTTCGTCGGAAGCAGTTTCAGTAGCGGTTTTGAAGAGAAACGTGAGATCATAGTTCTTACATATACTATGTGGAACAATTCTAGGTCAGATACTACTGGTAATGCTTGGTACTATACGTGAAGGAACTGACTAAGGTGGGCTCTATACCATGACACTACTCTGTTGTATATGTTTGCGTGAAAGAGAAAATACTAGAAAACATACGAAGCTTGTTATGTGTTTATCGTAAATCACATTTACGAGCACTCTTGATTCACGTGATGATCATCGCAACCGCGGGGCGCAGACTGGAGTGTCATGTAATTATGAATAAAGGCATAGTTTGGTGCTTAATTATAGAACCGCAACCACGGCCTGCGATAGTGTGCTTTCATGCGGACGCACTGAATCATCGACGGAATTAACATGGAATTTTCGTTATAAATTCGATGCCACATTATTGAACCTTGTATGTGACATTTCATTCTGGCGTATTTGGTTCTCATTTACGTGGTACTTGCCATTTGTTCTATACCTGAACTTTAATGTTTGCCAGTTTCAACTGAGAATAAATGTGATTATTCGATGGGCATGTATTGTGAGACTACACGAAGCAAGTGATTTAACTAACAACTACTAGTCTCGTCATTCAGGAGGAAATAACTGCATCGAGATAAGAATCTCTGAGTTGGGAAAGATTTCACATGTAAGATTTATTAGTTTAAAATGGTGGCGTTTCTTAAAATTCGCTGTACGTTTGTTTACAACCTGCTAATATTTGCCAACAGTCACGTGCTTCTACGCTTCTACCACGCCATGTGTACAGCCGCTCTATTGTTTGCCCGGTCTACTACAATCTTCGAAGTGGGTTAATACACACATCTACGGAACTATTACATTTGTAGAGACGGCAGCTGTCGCTACCTTCACCTATATCGCTCAGTGATTGTTGAATCTAAACTGGCAGCATTTTGAGATGTGAGTAAATACAGCATCCCAAGATAACAAATACAGTCCGCACAGCGGTAACTCCGGATATTCATAAACCACGACGGTCGCCACAGGAATTAGGCGACAGCGTCAATTTGGAACACCCATCAACTGATCTTTTGGTTCATAAATTCTGCCGTGATGTGGTTAAGGCCGCATTAAACACTTGGGTGAAGTGTAATTTTCGCGTGCAATCACGATTTCATTATTGAACGTTCAATCAAAAAATTCCGCCCTCCGACCTTATGACAGATAGCGTCCGATTAATAATGAGTGCACACGCTTCCGAATGGAAACCCATTTACGAACTGAATAACCGTGACTAACGCACTAATATCAAATGCAACCGTACATCGAATACTGTTATTTGCTGAGATCGTTGCGATAATCTGGCGATTTCTCGCTGTCGACTGCTGTTCCTCTTCATTAACAGTCTGTTCATTGGGATACCATAAAGCATACGTGTCTTCCGCTGTGTACTGCTCATTGCATGTATAAGTATATGCAGTAAAAATATATTAGTGCCTCTTGTGCAACAACTTACAGATCTATAACAACATAGCTGCTATTTAGGTGTTACTTCCTTTTTTGGGTGATTACAGGTCTGTCCTCCTTGATGTGTCTACACTTCAAAATGTTCAAATGTTTGTGAATCTAAGAGACCAAACTACTACGCTCATCACTCCCTAGACTTACAAATTGCTTCAAATAACCTCCTAAGGACAACATATACGTCCTTGCCCGAGGCAGGACTCGAACCTCCGGCGGGACCGGCCGTGCAGTCCCTGACATGGTGCCTAGAGCAGCACGACCAAACGAGATTATTCTCCGGTAAGGAGCCTTGCGTGTGGGAAAAAAAAAAAAAAAGACGGGTAAATACTTCAAACTAGAAAAAATGCTCACGAGTATACTGCTATCGGATTGAGAAGATTCGTACACTACGTAACAAAACGCTATTTTTGCCACACATTATGTAATCTAGTAACGTAGTTGAACTCCTTGACATTTCACTATACTGTTACAAGAATTTCCCAAAGTCTGCTTTAAACACTGTAGCGTTCCTGTTGAAACGATAGTATGAGTAATTAACGCCGTATTGAATTCTAGTCACAAACATAAGTGCAGTGACGTCAAAGATAAAGTGTTACCAAGGACGTCGTTGAACTGTATTTTACAACAAAGAAATTTTATTATTGTCGTGAATGTTACCTCAGCTCTTTTTTTCGAGTACTTTTTAAACAATTGTACACAGTCTAATCCTTCTTGTCTTGTCTTGGTCCTGTGCGTGTCACGGCTTGATTTGAAAGGACGATATTATCATAATTTTGAAGAGTTGCTGTTAGATTGTTCTTCATCAACAATAGCAATCAAGGTCTGTTCAATGATTGTAAAATGTCAGATATGATCTTCAATAGAAATGTTAAATAGTATATCGCGTTCTTCACATCAAAAACACCCATACAAAGATTTTAAGCATTTTCAGGATTTTAGCTCTAGTTGCAGCATTTTCTACCACGGCCGCTGAACTGCAGTTACAGGCCGCCATTTCATAGTTAATTCTAGAAAATAATATTAAATACCTCGCTGTCAGCATTAGACACTTCAAACGTATTTCAAAATTATTAAATAATTCAGGAATGGGAGTTGAAATAAAATAGGACTTTTAAGAATTATATTTTAGCTTGGACGACACTCCTGGACGGCGGTGAAATAAATAATAATGATACAGATCATAATGAAATTTACATAAGTAGGTCTACGGACCAAACGGAAGCCATTCATAGTTTTTTTTTTCTTCTTCTTTATTGTGGCGTGGACAGATCTTGAGTTAATAACAATTATAATGCTGATAGGCAATTCTAATGCTTACAATTATTACAGACTGAGTCTAGCCAATGATTAGTGAAACATTTAATTTTATTATTTTTTATTAGATGCCCCGGTGAACTTCGTATCACTTACCTCTTAATATAAACCACATTAATTTAAATCATATGTATTTTAGACCCAGTAGCTTTGTAAAGGCATCATCCGATTGTCTAAATATCGGCTCGATAGTGGGCGAAAAGGGTGAGCAAAGACAGTTCATATACGGGTTCAGATCGTCTAAGATAACTTTACTCTTTGAGTATATTTCTGAACGCACCCCACCCAACTATCTAGTATCAGAATGACAAATCAAGTTTAATTTTTTGTTTTGTTTTTGGCGTAATGGATGTGGATTAAACACGCTGTAGGTGCATGGTATTCCTTGTGATGAATCAAATGACGTAGATGTGGCAACTAATAAAAGCATTTTCTGAGATACGGTAAAGTTAAGAAGTCAAAGAGCAAATAGCTTATTGTTCTAAATTTCGCTTTATGTACTTCAAATCAAAAGAATTACACATTTTTCTAAAGTATCTTATCCAGTATTTCAGCGCTCAAGCTATCTCCATACCGGATTTCATCACAATAATTTCATAGGTTTGTTTAAAGATATATAACCAAATCAGTTCAGCCATTCTCTAGTTTTAGCGAGACTAACGAACAGCAATACATTTTTATCTTTGACAGTTCATATACGGGTTCAGATCTTATAAAGCTAACTTAACTCTTTCAAAGTATATTTCTGAACGCATCCAACACAACAACCAAGTCATTACTTTACATGTTTTAAATCTAAATTTCCTCGCAATTTTTCCAGATTTTATCACCGTTTAACCTTCCCTGAACTTCCAAAAATGTGACATGAACATTATCCTCGACAAGTGTGCGTGATTCGCCCACTCTTTCCGCCCAAGAATCGAGCCGATACTTGTACTATCTGATGATGCCTTTGCAAAGCTACTGGGTCTAATATACATATGATTTGAATTAATATGGCTTTTATTAAGAAGTAAGTGATACGAAGTTCACTGGGTCATCTAGTCGATCCGGCAATGCGTCGCAATTGCTAATATTTATGTACTCTTGCTTTGAACGTCAAATGTGCAAAATTTTATTGCAATCGTACGAATGATATTGATATCCCAAAGAAAAGAGCTCTTTCAGTTTTTCACAAATTTTACTATTTTCTGGCCAACTATTCGCAACTTTTACTTCACTCACGCCTTCCTCTCGCTCTGAACGTCGAATGTGCAAAATTTTATTCCAATCAGATGAATGGTATTGACATTTCATTTAAAAAAAACCTCTTTTTTTAATTTTTTTCTTAATTTTCCAATTTTCCGGGAAACTTTTCCAAATTTTAATTTCATAAGAACGTTACTCTTGCTTTGAACGTCAAATATGCAAAATTTTATCGCAATCAGACTAATGATATTGATATCCCACTGAAAAAAGCACTTTCAGTTTCTCAAATTTCCCCGGTAACTTTCCCAAATATTTAGTTCAGAAGAACGTTCATCTTTCGTTGAACGTCAAATGATCAAAATGTTATCGCAATCGGATGAACGGTTATCAACTTATAGTTTAGAAACACACTGAGAAATGAACTTGTTTCGAATTTTCCGACTTTCCTTTTTATTGTCCCAATTCATTTCCCATTTGTCCCAAAACTTTTCCAAGACCATAATGAAAAAAAATACCCCTCTCCGTCGTGCGAATAATCAGTTAATAGTGCCGAATTCATAAAAAAAAAAAAAAAAAAAAAAAAAAAAAAAAAAAAACACGTTGAAAAAAGTACTTTCATTTGTTCTCAAATTTTCCAATTTTCCGGTAGATTTTCCAAAAAATTTATTTCATACAAACCTTGTCCTCTCAAGCCGTACTGAAGTGATGCTCTTACAACCATGTAGCATTTTATTATTATTCATAGAAAAAACCTCTTTCGATTTTTCCTAAATTTTCCTACTTTCCGGATGACTATTCCAAGTTTTTATTTTCTACGAACCGTCCTCTTACTTTCAACATGAAATGTACAAAACTTTATGGCAGTTGGACGAACGATATTGATAGCTCACTGGAAAAAGCTGTTTCAGTTTTTACCAATTTTCCTCTTTTTCGGACAAGTTTTCCATATTTTATCACCGTTTAAACCTTCCCTGGACTTACACAAATATTTTAAGACTAAAATTAGGCAAATTGGTTCAACCGTTCTCGAGTTTTAGCGAGGCTAACGAACAGCAATTCATATATATATAATCCACTTTTTACGTAATATTACGAAAACATAAAGCCTTTAATATTTTATTAAAATCAGTTCTTTGGCTAATGCACTGTATTAGTAATAAAAATGATATCATCACTAGTATTTAATAGTTCAGCAAATTTAAGTTCAAGTAACGGTACAGTATAGTTAGGGCAATTTTTTTAAATTTCATATGCTAAAACGCCACAACACAGAATCAGCTGGCTGACCTATTACATTTGCATCCAGCTTGCTACGGATAGGTATTTAAAAACCACACGTACAAATTACCTGACAAGTTAAAATTTCAGAAGTACGACTAAAAATAAATAAATAAAAAATCTTGGGACTGTTAACACACACGCCAGGACTATGCAACAGTGTACCTGTGAGCTGTATTTTCCCACGTGAATATATTGAGATTAAATATTTATTTTAAAAAAGGTAGCAATTGTGAGGCCAGAAAAGAAACGAAGATTCTCGGCACTCTCTCCATAGTGCAGTCAATAAAAACGCATCTACTGCCTTCTAGTTCCTTCGCGCCTGCAGTTTCCTGAGTTGCCACTGATCAAGGATAATGAAATTTTTCACAGATGTACATATGATGTAGCTACTGTTTATTTTCACTTTAAAGTTTTGTTTGCAACAACAGAAGATCGTTCCCCTTCTGCCTCAGATGTGTTACTAACAACAACAACAAACCAACTCCATGTGTCAAGATCTTAGAGGCTGAAGGACTGTGTGTCTTACCCAACAAAGGCGTCTAGTGTGCACGGTGAAACGGTACCGCTTAAAGGGCATACAGAGGACACTCTCTTCCCTGTGCTTACGGTCCAAATATGCATCAACTGGATAATACGTACAACAGCAAAACCGTAATACTCCGTATACATGGTTTCTTGGTACTCCTCCAGTGACAGAGTTGTACAGTTATAAATAGAATCGCACATCTATCACATTCATTCATCAGGTGTCGCCAGCGCTTCCTAAAGATGCTTTACACATTAACAGGTCAACAAGTGCATTGCATGTTACCATTTTTGCACTTGTTGCCTTCCCGCAATCCTTCGCGTTTAAAGCTTGTTGCTATTAACTATACAAAATATATATTCCGTTTCTGTAGAAGTAACTACATTTCCAGTCCCATTTCAAAAAGCCAAAGCTCACACCTATATATCTGTAATTAATAATGCCATGGAAAGAGACTACACCTTGTTTAGTGAAGACTTTTTAAAAATACATCTGGCTGAATTCATAATGATGTTACTTTAAACGGTTTCGGAAATATTTAATGTGGATCATTCTTTATCTGACGGGTATCTTTTGAAAGTTCCTTGGTCTACTAATTCTAGCCATCCACGATATTATACTGGGCTCCAGTTGTCGACCATTCTGCGGGGCAATCGCGTTTTTCTGAAAATATTACCTATGCTTCGATACGTTTCACCAATCAGCACTGTCGTACCATTTTATAAATTGGCGAATAGCGAAGCCACCTCTTCGTCGGCTTACGCCATACTTTGCAGAACTGTGTTGATTTTTCGGGGGAGGAGATTTTTTGCAATGAAGCCATAATATCCTAGCACAGAAATCATTATAGGGTCTTACAACAGTTAAGACATTGATGACACGGATCTGTTCAGTAAATATTAATTCCTTTTGAAAACTAACACGAACAAGGGTCGTATGGGTATATGCCCCCCCCCCTCCAGAAAGGTACTGTTTCATTGTTAAAGAACATACATATTACACATTGTTTTCGTCACACGCTTCAGTAAGTTAAATGTACGCTATATTTATTTATTTATCGGAAGGCACAAACACTCTGAATATGAGGTAATTAGAATAGCAGAAGCGTGTACGCCAAAGTACTTTTTTCTTCTTTTCATTGCAGCATTTAGTAAAGCGCTAAGTATAACTCGGACGATGCACCTTGGATAATTAATTGTTACAATTTTTGAAAAATGTTATTTTCATTCGCGAGCGTCTTCTCTTTTGCTATAGCCTACTGAGGCGAAATATTTTAGGAATCTGAAATGTTCATCTGCCCGCTCCTTCTCTCACTGTTTGACCCAAATCGGTGAGCCCCATTCCGCGGCCCTCTCCTTGTAAGTTTCAACGTCATGTACAGTAAAAACAGCAAATAAACAACTTTTTTTATGAGTTGTATAATGGTTTGCCGCAGGGTTTTCAAAAAGCGCACAGCGACAAAAGAGCAGCGCATCTCGCCGGAGGACAAAACACCGAGTTGAAGATGAGAAGAAACAGAATTTTAAAATGTGAAAGGCAGAAATTTTAACAGAAGCTGCTGAATCGTAAAAAGATTCGGCAACCGTTGCGAACCAGTACAGTTGCACCCAGCGGCCGCGTCCAGTACGTGCGACATGAATATTAAAAGCAGCAGGCCAGCTGCCCCCCTCCCCCTCCTTTCTTCTCCGCCGGTCCCCCCTCCCATTCCCTTCCCGTTCCCCTGGTGACTCCCTTCCACTTATACTCCTTGACCTTCACCTTGAAGACTAAAAATACAGCGCCAAAGTCGTTCGACGAAACACACTGTTGCTGTTCTGTTACGCTGTCGGCATTTTAACGTTCTGTCTCACGGACGTGAAGGTGACGAAAGGTCGCAACACGACGGGACTCCTATTAAAGCAAAGGAAAACAATACTCATAAGCCAACAGGGCGTTAGTGGAATACATGAAAGGGACGTCATTATTCAACATTCGTTTCTACTGCTGAAACGTGTAACTGCGAAACAAGTACGTCAACATGGGATACTCTGCAAATCACATTTAAGTGCCTAAGTCCGTATTTAAATGAAGATCAACAGTGAATCTATCTTGCATAATAAAACTGTGTACTATGAGTGTTCCGTCTATCTTGTGAACTACCTTATTGACTTCAGAACCCTCAGTATCTATAGCCGTTCTTTTCTAAGTACCACCTCAATTACAAAAAGAAGACTTTCTATACCAAAGAATTTACAATGTTCAGTTAATGAACTTCTGAACCAAGGGATTACTGAAATTGCTAGGGAACCGTTCTTCTGCAGAAATTTTCTCAATTTATTAAACATCACAACTGTAACTGTAACATCACAACTGTAACACCACTGCATTTATTTCCTCGGCCGATACCTCGAAAGGCAGTTCGAATAATCATACGGTCCTGATTCGAGATCCTGCATGGGTGACTTCGATATCGCCAATGTGTCCATCGCGATGTTTGAACTTTAAGGTCCCTCCACAAGACCGAACTACCTTTTCACACAGTTCCGCACTTTTCAACTTTAGAAAAACGTCACTGTTTACGACAGACACAGAGATTCCTATATGTTGTTGTTATGGTCTTCAGTCCGGAGACTGGTTTGATGTAGCTCTCCACCCTACTCTATCCTGAGCAAGCCTTTTCATCTCCTCATAAGAACGGCAACCCCCATCCACTTGAATCTGCTTACTATACGCGTCTTTTGGTCTCCCTCTGCGATTTTTACCCCACACACTTCCCTCCAATGCTAACTATACGATTCCCCGATGTCTAAGAATGTGTCCTACCAAGCGATCCCTCTTTTAGTCAGGGTATGCCAAAAATTCCTTTTCTCACCAATTCTGTTCAGTACCTCTTCATTAGTTATGCGATCTACCAACCTAATCTTCAGCATTCTTCTGTAGCACCACATTTCAAAAGCTTCTATTTTCTTCCTGTCCGCACTGCTTATCGTCCATGTTTCACTCCCGTACAAGGCAACACTCCACACAAATGCCTTTAGAAAGGACTTCCTTACACTTATATTAATATTGGATGTTAGCAAATTTCTCTTTTTCAAAAATTCTTTTCTTCCCATTGCCATTCTGCATTTTATATCCTCTGTACTGCGACCATCGCATGTTATTTTACTACCCAAGTAACAAAACTCATCTACCACCTTCATTGTTTCGTTACCTAATCTAATTCCTTCAGCATCGCCTGATTTTCTAAGACCGCATTCCGCATTCCATTATTTTTGTTTTGCTCTTGTTAATGTTCATTTTATACGCTCTCTTCAACACACTGGCCATTCCATTCAACTGCTCTTCCAGGTCCTTTGCTGTCTCTGACAGAATTACAATGTCATCAGCAAAACGCAATGTTTTTCTTTCTTCCCCCTGAACTTTAATCCCTATTCCAAATTTTTCCTTGCTTTCCTTCACCGCCTGCTCGATGTACAAATTGAATAACATCGGAGAAAGGCTACATCCCTGTCTTACTCCCTTCCCAACTGATGCTTCCCTTTCATGCCTTTCGAGTCTAATAACTGCGGTCTGGCTTTTGTACAAGTTGTAAATAACTCTCCTTTCCCTATATTTTACTCCTGCTGACTTCAGAATACACTCTTTCCGCCTGGTACTGGCGGAAGTAAAGTTGTGAGGCGGCATCGTGAGTCGTGTCGGGATAGCATAGCCGGTACTGCGCTTGCCCGCGAAAGGCAAAGGTCCCAGGTTCGAGTCCCGGTTCCGACACACAATCTGCCAGGAAGTTTCATATCAGCGCACACTCCGCTGCAGAGTGAAAGTTTCATTCTGGTATCCTTACACAGTTGGCGAAAAAGAAGGAAAAAAATAGTTATGCATTGGAGTTCATTTTATGAAATATTAGATGTAGAATAAGTATATTCGAGTGGTTGAATCCTGTAAGTCGACACCAAAGTATAGCGGTCACGTTACTAATTTCTACCTTGTCCGTACTGTATAATGAAGCCGAAAGTGAAGAATTCCAAACGCATGTAACTACATTGTAAGAAGGGGACTGTTACTAATTTCAAATCATCAAAAAAAATAAATTAGAAATGAAGTTAGTAGGAGCTTGCGTGAGTCCATAACTTCTTAAAGCTAGACAATAAGAAGATTAGTTACGCTGAAACCGCCTTCTCATTTTAGCTGCACTGGAATTGTCTACAGTGCTTTATAATCGATTCCATGTTAAAACAACACCACGATTATAAAACAAAATTACTTCATATAGATTCTCTACTGGACATTTTGAACAGTTGGCAGCGGCTTTACTGTGTATGGAACGACCTCTGTCATGCCCTGCTCAGCTGGTCGGAATATGACGCTGTGTACGCCGAATGAACGACATAAAGATGACTAATTAGGACTGTGTGAGCAAAAACACTAAATAATACAGCTTTCGATTTACTGTGTCATACAATAGGTACGGGTTACAAAAGCCGTTGTTCTTCATCGGCCACGTGTGTTTGTAGCCGGGCCTCCATGGCGCTAGGATCGGGGGGAGGCTGTGCGGAAGCTCGATGACAATAGTCATCAGGGGGACTGCTTTCAGGCCCGGACAATGCTGATGACGGTGTGCAGAAGAACAAAGGCAGATGACGACCGCGCGCTATAACCGAAACTGCACGGCGAGTGCAAATTATTCACAAGTGCCTCGGCGCCATTTAGAAACGGATTATCTGAGAAACTGCACTGCAGTACATGCACTTAAAACGCGCATGTGAAAGCTCTAACATTTCTGAGTGAGTGGGTGTGGCTTGATAGCTCAGTCGACAGGTTGTGGCGTTCGATCCCCAGTCGGCTCCAACATTTGTCCGTCACTTTTCTCTCATTTCAATTTTATCAATAATTTCTTGACCTGGAAATATACCTCGTTGTATCGTGGTTTTGGGTACATGATAACCTGTAGATTCGCATTTAACTGGTCGGATCTATCAAATCAAATGTTTGTAACTCTACGGAACCGAAATACTGTGGTATCAGTCCATAGACTTCCAAACTACTCCAACTAACCTAACACACACACACACACACACACACACACACACACACACACACACACAGACGCCTGAGGAAGGACTCGATCCTCAGCCAGGTTGGATAAGTCCGTCCCGAGGTCGGTGTAAGGCAAAGCTGCATCACCTCAATGACAATTATGTTTCATAAAACATGATTAAATTATTTAAACACCTCAATCTACCATATAATTTCTCTGCGACGTAAGACATTTGTATCTACTGTATATAAATACTGCGTTTCTGTTGGTTGCGTTTTGAACGATGCAGCTGCCCAAGACAAAATAACAAAATGTTTAGCTACCACGGTTGTAAATTTTGCTAACAGTAAGATGCACTTATTTCTCAAATACAAATGTTCAAATGTTTGTTAAGCTTATGGGACTTAACTGCGGGGTCATCAGTCCCTAAAAGTACGAACTACTTACTAACTAACTTATACTGAAGACAGCACAAACATCCATGCCCGAGGGGGGACTCGAAACCCCGACTGGAAACGGCCTAGCGCATCGGAGCATAGCGCCTCAATGCGCTCGGTCGCTCCGCCGTGGCCACTTATTTCTTTCCGCATTTATATGCGTAGTACACTTACATTTAGTATCGTTGATACAGAACATCATTAACTGTGAAACTGGATCAATATTTTTGTTTGTGTAGGAAATTACACCTGCAGTTGCATTATCATACAAGATATGTCTGAAAAGTTTGGCGAATGGTCTCATGAAATATAGGAAACAAGAGTCAAAACAAAATGGCCTTCAAAGTAATCGCCTTGGCTACAATACACTTCTGACATCGGTTCTACAATTGTTCGAAACTGTCAGCAAACGCTTCGGTAGAAGCACTGGGTCACGCATTGTTGGATCTCCGCAAGCGATGCGATGCGATGCGAAGCGTAAGCCTTTCAAGAGTAATTTAAGGCGGGGAAACAAAAAGAAGTCTATCGGCGCCAACGCTCGAGAATAAGGAGGGTGTGGAAGCACAGTGACCTTGCGTTTTTTAGCATGAGGATCGCAGCGTGGGGATGTGCATTTTGTCAGGAAATTCCACTGTCCACTCCGATATAGTTGTGGCCGAACCCACCGGATGCGTTACAGCTGTCGTTTAAAAACTCCCTCGTTAACTTCCGCGTTGACAGCATGATCCTCGGGTAGAAATTTATGATGGATCAAGCTCCATGTTCCAATAACCTGTTAGCTGGGTCACAGCGTGCACCAACGCTTCGCTGCAGTGCTTTGCACGATAGGGGGCGCTTGTTGACATCTCCCTCGATGTGCATGCGCGGTTTGTAAAATAAGGATCCATCCACCGAACTTTTCAGACGCACCTTGTATTTCTGAATATTATGAATCTCAGGTGTATGTATAGACGTAATATTCTCGTCCTCAGGAAATGTAGTCTATTGACACAAGAAGTAGATGAAAAACACCCGTTGTTCGTCCAATACTAGAATGGTGATAAGTGAAGAGTCTATAACACAGAGGGTTGACAGAGGAGATAGATAAGATCCTACGGACAGCAGTACGCTACGTTCCAGGCTTATTTATTAAACGGGAAAGTGTCATGGAGATGATCGGCACTTTAGTGAAAGATGCAGCAACAGAAATGTTCTACGTATCACTATGGACTTCTGCAAAAGTACCGAGAGCATGTGTTTCTTAAAGAAGAGTGAATCAAAGTATTGCTTTCTCCTACGAATATCTCACGAAAAGACCATGAGGATGGTTCCCGGTGACCTCGCACGATTGGACAGTAAAAGGAGAAAGACGGAAGGAACATTATGATCTGTCCATCGACATCGTGGTCATCAGAGATGGTGGAAAAGGAGGAACTGATGATAGTACACAAAGTAACTTTGCGCAACACACCGTGAAGGGGTGTGGAGTATAAATGAAGATGTAGATCTGGACGCGACGTAATGATCGAGCTACAGCACAGAGCTCCTTACCGGCAACCAATCAGAATGGTAGGTCACAGTTGGCGTCAAAGCAACTCCAATGTTTCAACCCTTTACGTGGAGAGAGACTGGACTAGACAAATGACATCTAATTAATATGTCTTAATCCCCCTATATTTCCGCTGACTTTCGGTACTGTAAATATTAAATAAGGTTTGTCGTGTGCTAGAAGTAAGGGTGCGAGGGAGAGAGGAAGGGTGGGAAGGGGAGAAGGCTGCGCGAGTAATGAAGGCAGGGGCTAAGAAAACGGGAAAATAAAGGAGGCGTGCTCTGGTAACGACTGGCGGCCGCGATTGAGATTAATGGACGCACCAAGTGAGTAATCTCCGGCGCAGTCGTGCCCGCTTAGCCTCGGCTCGCGCCGTTTCGGGCGCCGCGGGGCAAACCGACGAAATGATGCGAACAGGGGAGAAAGCGGGTTATCAAACACTTCTCTTGGTCACTCATTCAAGAATCTCAGCATCGATGTTCAAATGTTTGTTAAGCTTATGAGACTTAAGTACGGGGTTATCAGTCCCTAAACTTACAAACTGCTTATGAACTACCTAGAACTAAGGACGGCACAAATATCCATGCCCGAGGGGGGATTCGAACCCCCGACCGTAGTGGCCGTGCAGACCGTGACGGAAGCGCCTCAGTCCCCTCGGCCACCGCGGCCGGCACTCGCTATCCTCACGAGTATTCAGTAACTGACCGTGTAGCCTACTCCGTCCATTTCCACAAGCTGCCATTATCATCATAAACTTTTATAAATTTCGTCCTAGTTTACAGTTATTCCGAAAAGTGCCTGATCAACTACATTTCTCAAATGGCCCCTCGGTGGTCAGGAACAAGTCACCTTGTCTCGGGAACCACTCGGCACCCCTCTGCGAATGCCGCTCGGACTAGACACCCCCGTGTCTGATCGTGGGAAAGGCAAACCAGAGAGTGCGTTTTATAAGCAGAACCCTTAAAACATGCAACAGAACTACAAAAGAAACTGCATACACTAAGCTTGTCCGTCCATTTTTGGAGTATTGCAGCCCAGTGTGGGATCCTTATCAGATGGGCTTAACGGAGGACATCGAAAGTGTCCAAAGAAGGGCAGCTCGTTTCTTACTTTTCACGATACAGGGGAGACAGCGTTACGAAAACGATACAGGATCTGGGATGGGAATCATTACAACAACGGCGCTTATCGCTGCGGCGAGGGCTACTTACGAAACTCCAATCGCCAATATTCTCCTCCGAATGCGAAAATATATTGTTGACTCCCACGTACATAGGTAGAAATGATCATCAGAATAAAATACGAGGAATCAGAGCTCGAACAGAGAGATTCATGTGTTCTTTTTTCCCGCGCGCTATTCGAGAATGGAATGGGAGATAAATAATACAATTGTGGTTCGATGAACCATCTGCCAGGCACTTAAATGTGATTTGCAGAGTATCCCATGTAGATGTAGACATGTAGATGTAGATTTTGTATGTCCCTCTAAATTGTAAGATATCTTTGCGTGGTGATTGAAGATGGATCCTACGAATTACGATCTGGACTGCTTCAACTGAAATGTCAAAACAACTACGCTGTTCATTCTCCAGCAACGCTTTCAAAATTTACCAAATCTGAGTACTTGAAGTGTAACTAAGCAGGCTCGGACGGAGCAACGTGGGAAAAGCGAGAGTTGCAGGAAGCGAGAGTGCGTAATTACGGCGCGGGGCCCGGACGCGTCGACACAATGGCGGCCACACCGGTCGCGGAAGCCAGCGCGGTCGCCTTGACCCAATACAGCGGCTGCCTCAGCCGGGGGCGAGGGTTCGGGGCAGGTGGCTGCATATCGCGCGCTGGGCAGCTGCAACGCCAAGGCCCTCCGGTACCCGCAGCACCAACCCTACAGTCCTGGCCTCTGGGCAGCCCACAGCACCTCACTAACGTTGCATCCATTGTGCCGCCCTCTCACGGGACGTGGAAACGCACGTGGACGAGGTACTGGTGACATCACAGCGTGGAATTCCACGTACCGCTATCCTTCGCGCCGTGGAGGTTCGAGTCCTCCCTGGGGCATGAGTGTGTGTGTTTGTCCTTAGGTTTAAGTAGTTTGTAAGCTACGGACTGATGACCACGCAGTTGGGTCCGATAGATTTACAGACATTTGAACATTTGATTGAAAAGTGCGCCGCGCTGGCAAGACTTGGGTAGTTATCGTGGGCGTTTCCGCGGGTCCCCATCCATACCTAAGTGGTAGTCCCATCCGTAATGGTACCGAACGACAGCTGTGAGCTACTGCTGGGGACGCCCTTAGTAAGTACCGAAGTCTTGCCGCTGCCACTCCCGCGCACTTGTCCACGCAACAGCCTCTATAAACATCCAGTATAATTGGCTCCCAAAACCGGATATCCTAAGCCACAGCCTAAGGGATGTTTCCAGAATGAAACTTTCACTCTGCTAAGCCATGTCTCCACCATATCTTTTCTTCCAGGAGTGCTAGTCTTGCATGTTGTGCAGGAAAACTTCTGTGAAGTTTGGAAAGTAGGAGGCGAGGTACTGGCGGAATTGAAGTTGTGAGGCGGCATCGTGAGACGTGCCGGGATAGCTCAGTTGGTAGAGCGCTTGCCCGCGAAAGGCATATGTCCCAGGTTCGAGTCCCGGTTCCGGCACACAATTTTAATCTGCCAGGAAGTTTCATATCAGCGCACACTCCACTGCAGAGTGAAAGTTTTATTCTGGAAACATCCCTTAGGCTGTGGCTAAGCCGTGTCTCTACCATATCCTTTCTTCCAGGAATGCTAGTCTTGCATGGTTCGCAGGAGAGCTTCTGTGAAGTTTGGAAAGTAGGAGGCGAGGTACTGAGGAAGTAAAGTTGTGAGGCGGCATCGTGAGTCATGCCGCGATAGCTCAGTCGGTAGTGCGCTTGCCCGCGAAAGGCAAAGGTCCGAGGTTCGATTCCCAGTTCCGGCACACAATTTTAATCTGCCAGGAAGTTTCAAACTTGAGGTTGTTAATAAGTAAATGAGTGTACGTTAGCTCAGTAAACACCTATACCATCCGAAATTTGTACATCATTTACAAACTACACTGTAATACGGGATTTAAAATATGTAAAATTATAAATTGTACATTGTTTCTTGCTTAAATTCAACTCTTCCAAACTTTCCAACAATAACTAATAATTTTTAAGTAAATTCTCAATCCTGTGGGTTTTTACATCGGCTGAAATGTTTCTATCTGAATATTAATTGAACTACATTAAATGATTTACTACAATATTGATTCAATGTATTACAACTGAACAACATGAACGCATGGCCGGTCTGCTAGCATAATACAAATTTCAGTGGTTAGTGAAACAGTTAAACATTATGCAGTCAACTTGAAGGAGACAGCTACTTTAGCCGGCAGAGGTGCCCGAGGAGACTGAGGCGCTACTGTCACGGTCTGCACGGCATTACGGTCGGGGGTTCGAATCCCCCCTCGGGCATGGATATTTGTGCCTTTCTTAGTGTAGTTAGTTCATAAGTAGTTTGTAAGTTTACGGACTGATGACCCCGTAGTTAAATCCCATAAGCTGTACAAACATTTGAACATTTTGAACAGCTACTTTAGATAAATATCTGTTTCTATAAGTTTAGCATCAAGAATGATGTTAGTCAGCTTAAGCTTAGATTAAAAAGATGAATTAAATAGGAAGTTGAACAGTACAGGAGGTACAGTTCCAGTTTAAAGTTATTTTTGCTTCGGAATACAGAACCATTATACTTTACTTTGGACGAAAAAAATAGCGGATTGTGTGATGACAATTATCAGGACCCCATGCGTCAGAACACGTAGTTATACTTTCTATCTGCGAAGAGACCACGGAAAAACATTTTTCAATATCACCAGTACAATGCAAATACTCTTTGCTACGCGCTTCGCACGTATTTGCAGAATACAAACGCACATACAATCCTTTACCCGCTCATCGACCACAGCGCGGGATTGAAGCACAAAGAAAATCTCTGGCTTCTCAGTTGATACTCGTACTGGGTGGGAGTTCCACAGCGGTACACGGAAAGCAAATCACTATGTTTCCGCGCCGTCAAAGGAAGCAAACATTTTCGGTGATGTGTGACAGTACGGAGAACACGTGAAAACCAACCGGCAATAGGGGCTATGCTCAAAACAGTATCTTCCACATATGAATTCCTCGCCAAATAACGTACCCCGCAATATTAACTGAGAGGGGAGAAGGGGGCAGGGGAAAGGCATCGATACGGCAGTACTACCTGATTTACAGCTGGTCGAAAAGCTATGAAAGAACGTATGGCAAGTAAAGGAAGACGACACACACCTGGTGGCCGTGCGGGAATAGCCGCGTGGTCTAAGGCGCTATGCTACAGATTGCTGGGCCGCTCCCCGTCGGAGGTTCGAGTCTTCCCTCGGGAGTGGCTCCTCTTTCTGTCTGTGTGTGTGTGTGTTGTGTGTGTGTGTGTGTGTTTGTTGCCATAAGAATACGTAACTTTAAGTACTTTGTAAGTGTAAGGTACGATGGCCCCAGCATTTAGTCCCTTAGGTTTACAAACATGTGAACATTTGAACATATCTGGTGGTCTCCAGTCCTACTTGAATATAGTCTAACCTGATTTTAACTTCTTAAAGCAATCTCCAAATTATTTCAGGCGACTTTCGAGAAAATGCACTACAAATGGACGAGATCTGTGAATGTTATAAAACAACGTTATTTTTACGAGCACCTGGAATCTTATTTCTAAGAAAAACAGCGACCTTACGAACGTACGGAAGACGTAATTACGAAATATTATCACACCAAAAGTAGTTTTAACCTTTTAACCAAATTTCTTATGATGCAACTGTACTGGCGTGATACTTCAATAATGCCGAAACGGTATTATCGATGATTTTTCTTTATGTAATTTGGGTGAAAGAGACACCTTGGCCTATTACCAAGGTTTCCGTTTTCCTGACAAAGAATGACCAAAACGCATGTCATGAAGTCAATTGGTATTGCAATCATAAAAGCAGAACAGAGATGGTTGTCGCGTATTTATGAGATTATGTCTCACATCAGTTGTTTGCGGATCTCCAGAATCTGAAGTCTATTTCAAAATATGCACAAAAATAGTAAGAGTGGCACTGTTGTGCATTGAGAGTAACGATAACTTCTCTTACATTGAATGTGGCTTTGCGGTATCTGCATATGGGCTGTGAGGTCTTCGGTTTGAATTTTAAGCGTTTGGAGGATATATGTTGTTCAGGTCTTGCAGGGCAAGTTTCAGTTAGGTAAATAGTGGATATATCGAATTCTTGTTTTGACCTGTGAATCCCATCGTCTTCATACAATCTGAGAGCGTACGTCTTGTTAATGGCTGAGGCAGTGGAAAGACAGCATGTTCCGTTCTGCTCAAGCCAACTTCGAACAAAACATTGCCTCAGTACAGTGCGAAATCTTCGAAATACTAATACATTGCGCTCTTTAATTACTGAAACTACAGACACTAGAATAACTTACAACGCTGCCCGTTATTACGGATAAAGCCGCTAATTAACATCCGGTTTCACAAAGGCATTAAGCAAATGGCGCTCCAAAGGTTCGCGGCATGCTAAATGAACATTTCGCTACGTCCGCAGGGTCGTGTTACATAACGGAGTGCAAAAAGGCAACGAGAGAACTTTACGGAGCCGCTCTCCGCGTCCTTGCCAGCAGCGCTTCTAAATGACGTGCAAGCAAGTGGGGGCCCAAGGTGGGAAAGGAGCCAAACACTCTCCCATCAGCCGCGTCACATCAAACGGAACACTGGAGATTTCTCTCAGCACCAGCAGCTCTGTCAAACACGCCGTACTGCTGCCATGGTGTGCCAACGTCGTTTAGAGGTAAATAAATAAAGAACGTTGTTTAGCTATCAGCCTTGTGCAGACCTTTTATCCTATAACTTCTCATTCGACCTCTGTCTGGTTGATTTCTCTGTAGAGCTTAAGGGACTTAACTGTGGGGTCATCAGTCCCTAATCTTACAAACTACTTATGAACTGCGTTATACTAAAGACGACACAACATCCACGCCCGAGGGGGGATTCTAACCCCCGACTGGGAACGGCCTCGCGCATCGTAGCATAGCGCCTCAATGCGCCGCGGCGTGGATTTCTTTCCTGAGGTAAACTGCTGCCAACAATGATTAGGTGATCACCGAGGACCAAACCACAGACCAAACCCAGCACCTGTGCATCAGCAGCCACGGTCATCAACCAGGCACTTAAATGTGATTTGCAGAGTATCCCGTGTAGATGTAAAGCACGGAGGCGATTACATCAAAAGTGCCATCTGTACTTACCCTCTGAAGACTTTACGGCGTTTTTTTACGATTTTTGTGTGTTACCAATATTATTGTTCTGCGTAAATAGTGTATCCGAATGTCAACTCTAGCGGCAAAGATTACTTTGTAGTGCTAGATGTATGTAATTATTACGAGAAAGATGTATAATGTACCCAATTTCATTTGTGTTTCATTAATATCCGTGGCCAAGGAAGAATAAGTAAGATAATTATAAAATATACACTTCACCTCTGTAAGAGGCCTCCCACCCACACACGCCCCATTTTGTCTTCTTGTCGGATTATCTTAGAAGAGCGGAGAGATTCTGTAAGTGTGGTGTAATTTGTCTTACATTTGTGAAAAATTACTAGAATATCTAATCGTTGTTGTAGTGTTAACCTAGTCCAGAGAATCCCGATTTAGCAGTGTATATTTTCGAGGTTTTTTTTTTAATATTTCGCTTTTATGTGGCTCGCGATACGATTAATCGTGTGTTTAATTTTATTTACACTATCCATTTATTGGCAAACTGCAGTTTAGATTCATTACCATTCAGAATATATTCCGATGCCTTTCATTTCAACATTAAATTCATTTTTATGGTCATCTTACTTTAATAATACTAACAGTTGCTAAAGAAATTCCGCCATATTGATTCGACTTTGGCTTGGGTCATTTCCGGTGAGGTATTTAATACTATTAACGGCTTACTCAATTTACTTTCAATTAAAGAATCAAAATCGGTACAATTTTCATTAATAATACTTTTTCAGACTATTTCAATAAATGTTTTACATAAGAATATTTACTCCAGACAATTTTAAATCAGTATCATTTCAGTTCAGTGCTTACTTTAACTGAAAAGATATTCAGAATATTTTGGCAATTGCAGTCTAGACTTTTACGCAAAACATAACTCTGAATATTAAAGAAGTTCAAATATCACAATCTTTGACGATATTGACTTACGCAATTCAAATTAATTTTTGGTACTGGAGTAGAAAGACTTTTCATTTTAATACTGAATTTAAACTTTTTGTGATAAAAGTAGTAGTATACGTCCCATGGAAATAATTAAATGCGTCATAATTTTCAATGGACAGACAGCTTATGATATTACTCTAGAACTTCCACTTTAGAAGAAAAGAATGGTCTAGAGGGTGCAAATGCCTGCATTTCGATTGTCTCCAAACAATCTACTCACTTCGAAACTATGGGTTGGAACCAGTATTTTAGCACAACGACATTATTCAATGGCTTCTACATATCATGCATGTACCAAGTTTGGTTGAAATTGTTCCAGGCATTATACACATACTATGTTTATCTGAAATATTGTAGGTAGGCTGCAAAATCGACTGTGAGAACGGTCTAAATATGAGTAGTAAGCATATGATCCAACATAGTTAAAGAACTGAAAATTGTTTGTATAGCTGAAAGTGCATGGGCACGCCATTTTTAGTACTCCTGTTTGCAAGACATAGTTACCGAAGATCATGTCTCACTGTATGAAAGCTGAGTGCCGATAAGATTAATTATTAAAATGTTATTGGGTTAACGCCAAGCACTGGATATACGCCTGCTAGTTTTCCATGAAATCCGAAAATACTTTACTAATTTAAATGTTGTGATAAAAAACGATCAAACTAAAAACACACGCATTACAATATTTGAGAAATCTGCCGGCTGTATAATTGTCAACAGAACATTAATCTGCTGAACGTTACTGTATTTCAGCAGTGAATGATCTTCTTTTTAGTGCTGTGCCGAAGATTATGCTAGCATTACCGATATGGCAGTGTTAACTATCAACAAAATAGCCCCCAAGTAATAAAATACCTCGATACAAACGTCTGTGTTGCGCATAAAAACATAAAAAACAATACTTCGATCAAAAAAATTGAAACACTTTTTTATGTTTAGTGCGCTGTATTAATACAGAAAACACTGAAGGAAACTTGAAGACGTTAAGAAAGGTAAGAACTTATTATCCATTTCATTCCCACATTATGAATTCATTGATATTCATGTCGGGTTTCCAGCCGGATCATCGAGTCATCTTGACATAATATTTCAACGGACCACCTGGCCGCCATCTTCAGGTGCTGCGTCTCGTAGGAAACACTGAAACAGTTTCCTACGAGACTCAGCACCTGAAGATGGCGGCCAGGTGGTCCGTTGAAATATTGTGTCAAGATGACTCGATGATCCGGCTGGAAACCCGACATGAATATCAACAATTTATACGCCGGGAAACTCTACGTAATCACATTATGAATTCAGCTTTGGAAAAATCAAACTTTAGTGTTTTCTGTATTAATACAGTGCATTAAACATAACAAAGTGTTTTGAATTTTTTTATCAAAGTATTGTTTTTTTATGTATGTCATGCGCAACACAGGCGTTTGTATCGAGGTATTTTTATTACTTGGGAGCTATTTTGTTGATAGTTAACACTGCCATAGCCGACCGCAGTAGCCGAGCGTTCTGCGGCGCGCCAGTCAGTCTGCACGGCCGCTACGGTCAGGGGTTCGAATCCCCCCTCGGGCATGGATGTTTGTGTCGTGTTTAGTGTAAGGTAGTTCATAAGTAGTTTGTAAGTTTACGGACTGATGTGACCCCGCAGTTACTAACCATATCGGTAATATTAGCATAATCTTCGGCACAAGACCAAAGAAAAGGCAATTCACTGCTGAAATAAAATAACATAAATAACATGTATCACACTCACGCTCACAGCCACATACAGACGGCAACTTAACACAACTTCCTATACGGATAAATTAATGCCGGGCTACACGCCATACCAAGCGGCAAAATTAGAAGCCTGTTCTTCATCAACAACAATGCAACTTGCAAGACTGATACACAAAATACAGTATAAATCAGACTTTAATATGTTGTTGTCGAGGAACAACACAGGGAACGAAAGAGTTAACACGATAATTCGGGGTAAGGCAACACACGAAGACACACAGGTGTTCTAAGCACACAGAGATATGTAAAATACATACCACACATCGAGATTAGGCGATTCATATATACGTAATTTAATATACGGTCTGCTGAAACCGTTACGTGTGAGTAAGTAATTTCTGAATACGGAGTGTTTGGTTCTCTGAACTTCGTCGAAATGAAACGTGGACAATGGGGAAAGCGAAGAAGAAAAGGAAGAAGAAACAAGAAGGCTTTTTGACGTTCTACGAAGGACATCACACATTAATCTGAGTTTGGATTGTGGAGGGGGAGAAAATTGTAGGAGGTCGCACCGACTGGAACGAGTAAAACAGGTTACCATACAGAGGGCGACGTCTAACCAGTCTTCGACTTACGTTGTTTACTAAGCTCGTCGTATGTGATATGGCTGTAAGAGTTCAAGTGAAAATTACAGCCGCTATAATCTTAGTATTTTTTCACAAACAGAATACGTACTTTTATAGATGTAAAGTAAGCAAGCTTACTCCTTTTGGGACACGTGAAACAGAATGTTTGGCGTTTCTCATGTGAACTCAAGAACATACGCCGTAGAAACTATTAAACCAAATAGCTACTTCCTTGAACCTTAAACTCGGTCATAGAAAGTAAAAAACATCAAAATGCGTCACACCTGGTGTGTCCTAACTATTCCTAACGACTCGACGGAGCTTTCAGTATTTATTTTTATAATACCAGCAGAACAGGTGAGAGTCACTAGGTTATCTTGTTGTACTCACGAAAGATGACGAATACTCCGTTACATAATGTGCAGAAAACTTTCTCTTCTACACTGTAAATTACGTCTCCTCTGGGCCACAATTATGTTAGAAACTTCATTACTCGAGCACTTTGCAACCCTTTAGTTCCCAGTTTAGTGAAGGCTAATACAATTCTCGTGGAAGTGGTAAACTGAGCACGGCATCTACCTGTGTCCTTTTCACCTCCAAGAAGCCAACGCTAAATACCACTACTTTGCAAGAGTCTCTCAGCTACTTTTCTTACATTCAGTTCTCGGAAAACCTTCGGTTTTATCCTTATTACCGTGTCCTGCTTTGACAGTTCTGAGTCAGATACATAATACATTCAGTATTACCTTTTTGGCGCCAACGTTTCTATAACTTCAGGAACAATCAATGGTGCAAACTATTCTATAACGTGCTACTGCAACTGAAAAAGTGTGGACATAGCATATGATAATTTCGTATGCTTCTGCATCCCATGAATTTGCCATTTCGAACTGAAACTTTGTGCCACTTGTCTGATCACTGAAAGTAATACAATTGCTTCGGGTATTAAAAGTGATACAAATAGGTAGTAGGACCAATGAATGGATGGTAAAACGTACACCAGGACAGCCATTTTAGGAATAGTTTGTGATGAAGTACTGTCGTGAATCAACTGAAAAAATATGCATAAACTATCGAGCACGCCTATTTTAGAGCAGACAATCTACTTTAATGGTAACAGAGATCTACTGCAATGCAAATTCATGTAACACTGTTTTGCATAATGTAGCACGCAAGGATATTATCACTATGGTAATGCAAACGTTGCTCATATGAACTGTGATGTATTTTGAGTGACACGGCAGCTTTATGAGAAAAATCCAAAGGTTACTATTTTTTTTTTTTTTTTTTTTTTTTTTCGCTTATCACTAATCCACTTCTAGTAAGGTTTCTTGTTTACGAAAATGATGAAGGAAGGCAACACTGAAAAAGGAACGAGATATTAAATTTGATGTTTGTAACATTTTTTTACCGCAAATATCCAACATTCCTGCCCTAAAAATTGCCGGAAATATTAGTGCACAACCAGTAAAGCATATCATACTAGCAGCTTGGACATTGCTAGAAACACCAAGAATCTTCCAATTCAGCCTATGGATGTTGGTATTCGCGCAAAACGTTAAAAGTAGTTTGTCGATGACTTGAAATTTTGATACAACCTTACATTGTTACTTTTTCACGCTCAATGTAATAAGCTATCCACTGACAGTAATAATGAAGGGGGAGGGGGTGCAAAAGAGGTGTAGCCCGCGATGCCCAAGTACCCTAAATTTAAATTTATTCATCCAGAATTTGGGTTGCATTAAATGTTATACATAACTAGCTGCAAAAACTGCGTTCCCAGGGTATTAATTTATTCCATACTCTCGCAGTCCGTGTCCCCTCCAATTCTCTCTCTCTCTCTGCCTATATCTTCCTCTCCCTATCTCTTTTGCGCCCCTCCCGCCATCAACTCATCCTCTCACGCTGTTCATCCCTCCTTTTAAGTTCATCTGCTCCGCCTACTATCTATGACTTTTGTAGAGGTCAGTGAAACACCCCTATTACAAGGTACTCCTTGCCGTAGACTACTGGCTAACTTGCTGCTTATAAAAATCCTCTCCATGAAAACAATTATAGATGAGCGAACTTTATAATAGTAAAACGCTGTCAAAAGTCTGTTGTTGGGTACCCTCTTGATTTGATGGTCAAGTGTGCAAAATTTCAAGATAGGAATAAAGCTATAGGTATGTGTCAAAATCTGGAAGTAACGTACATTTCACCATCCACGTTGCGTATAATTTCAAGCACACGGTGACCTTCCTCTTGGATTGAAGATAAAGTCAGCAAAATTTTCTCAAGATCGGAATAAACCTGTAGATGTGTATGAATTGATTAAAAAACAGCACAAGCTAACACCCTTCTTTATACATAAGGAAGGTTAGAATAAAAAACAGAACTTCCTTTTCGTGTTGACGCATGCATCAAAGGAGTAGCATGTTCCCCTAGTCTTTCTACGGCTGCAGCTCCCAAACAGTTGTGTATAGTGGGTTGCCTTTCGAAGGGATAATAGATGTCGGAATTTTTTGTTTTCCTAAGCCATGTTGTATAAACGCCAACAATACAAAAACAAAAATTATTAATATCGGTCAAGCCACTCGCGAGATTTAGGAACACTAACGTACAGCTATTCACTTTTACATCTGAAATATTTACTAAACCTTTTCTCGCTTACTACAAAGCATGAAGCAGAACGTTTTAATTCATTACTGCGTTAGTACTACTATATTTAAGACTCATTTTGTGTACAGTATTCACCTATACCAATGAATGTCCCTGCAAAACAATAATACTGTACGACACACGGTTCGGGAAATATGACATCATAAACATAAGATATTAGTGAGCAAATGGAGCATCAAAAATGAGGTTTTTCATTTATTACTTATTCTCATTATATTCTCAACCGATTTCTCATAAACATTCATCAGTTGACCGGCGTTGCCTGGTAAAAAGTTGTTGTGATGCCTCACGCAAGGAGGAGAAATTCGTACCATCATGTTTCCGCCTTTGATAAAGGTCGGATTGTAGCCTATAGCGATTGCGGTTTATCGTATCGCGACATAGCTGCTCGCGTTGGTCGCGATCCAATGACTGTTAGAATATGGAATCGGTGGGTTCAGGAGGGCAATATGGAACGTCGTGCTGGATCCTAACGGCCTCGTGTCACTAGCAGTCGAGATGACAGGCATCTTATGGCTGTAACGGATCGTGCAGCCACGTCTCGATCCCCGACTCAACAGAAGGGGACGTTTGCAAGACAACAACCATCTGCTTGAAAAGTTCGACGACGTTTGCAGCAGCATGGACTATCAGCTCTGAGACCATGGCTGCGGTTACCCTTGACGCTGCATCACAGACAGGATCGCCTGCAATGGTGTACGCAACGACGAACTTGGATGAACGATTGGCAAAACGTCATTTTTTGGATGAATCCAGGTTCTGTTTACAGCATCGTGATAGCACATTGGAAGCGTGTATTCGTCATCGCCATACTGACGTCACCCGGCGTGATGATATGGGGTGCCATTAGTTACACGTCTCAGTCACCTCTTGTTCGCATCGACGACACTTTGAACAGTGGCCTTTACATTTCATATGTGCTACGACCCGTGGTTCTACCGTTCATTCGATTCCTGCGAAACCCTACATTTCAGCAGGATAATGCACGACCGCATCTTGCAGCTCCTGTGCGGGCCTTTCTGGATACGGAAAATGATCGACTGCTGCCCTGACCAGCACATTGTCCAGATCTCTCACCAATTGTAAACTTCTGGTTAATGGTGGCCGAGCAACTGGCTCGTCACAATACGCCACTAACTAGTCTTGATGAACTGTGGTATCGTGTTGAAGCTCCATGGACATCTGAACATGTACACGCCATCCAAGCTCTGTTTGACTCAAAGCCCAGGCGTATCAAGGCCGTTATTACGGCCAGAGGTGGTTGTTCTGGGTACTGGTTTCTCAGGATCTATGCACCCAAATTGCTTGAAAACTTTATCACATGTCAGTTCTAGTAGACTATATTTGCCCAATGAATACCCGTTTGTCGTCTGCATACTTCTTGGTGTAGCAATTTTAATGGGCAGTTGTGTAGCTTCTTGTGGGTGAAAAGATAGTGAACGTGTCAAAGTGAGGACAGAGTCGTCTAGCTGCTTACTTTTAAACAGGTTTGTCGTTTTTGTGTTCTTTAAGCTGGTTTAATTTTACATTCTTATCCCAGAAGTAGCTAGCTGTGTATATTCACCGCTGTACTGCCTCACTCTACGTTGTTTCCGCGGCGCCTGGTCACCAGGCAGCGTCTGCCCTGGGCCGCAGCGGCGGTAACGGCCGCTTCGCGTAAACTGCGGCGACGGCCGGCGTTCCTTTCCGGCCAGCGCCGAAATTGGCGGCGACGCGGCAGCAACAGGTTGCCGCCGGGAAACACAAGACGCCGCGCTCCGCAGCCCAAGCGCAGTGTTGCCACCCGAGCAACTCCGCGCTGCTGCACAGTACACTGGCAAACTCTATCCACCTGCCCGCAATTTTGCACGAAAACGGTGTCGCGGCGGAGTGGCCGAGCGCATTGAGGAGCTATGCTCCGATGCGTCAGGCCGTTCCCCGTCGGCGGTTCGAATCCTCCCTCGGACATGGATGCTTGTGTTGTGTTTTGTATAAGTTAGTCCACAAGTAGTTTAGGGACTGATGACCCCGCAGTTATCTCCTACAAGCTTAACAAACATTTTTGAACGAAACCGGAAATGTCAAGTTTGTGTACTCTGTGATAATTTAGTCAAGATATGTGACTTAGAGGATGTTTCTGACTTGAATACGACACTTACTTGTACATACATCCTCCAAATGCCATGGCGCAGGCTACCTTGTTCCTCTGGTAGTCATTTCTTTCCATTTTAATGAAACCGAGAAAGAGGAAGGAAAGGAGTGACTCCGGTTGAGCATTGGGGATCGGAAAAAATCAACGGTAACAAGTGAAAATTCGTCACGTTCCGGGATGCGAACCTCGCCTTACGGCTTAACCATTTGGCTCTTTGTGCACGCCTTCCGTCCGCCCTAAATTCCTACATGTCGCACGTTACGGAAGTAGCGCCCATATCTTGCATGTCCTCTTACGCTCGCCAAACCTATTTTCGAACGATATTATTGCATCTACAGCGAAAAATTGAACCATACGGTAACTCGTAGTGGTACCGAGTACCCCCACCACCCGCCATGCATCTTTGGGTGAATTGCGAAGTATCTGGGATGCAGACTTTTTCGTCACGTAGAAATACATACACTCTTGACTTGAGGTTTACATGGCGTCTACTTAGAGCAAGCCACCATGGAACTACCATAATGGTAAAAAGTCATTCTCGTTGCCCTTTAATATGGTGTGTGATCACCTCGGACGGCCAGTACAGTTGAACACCTGCGTAGCATGAACAGTACGAGGTTATCAGCCACCTCTTGAGTGATATTTGGCCATTTTCCATGACTGCAATAAACTGCTCTCAAACCGTTGAGCCGGCCGCGGTGGCCGAGGGGACTGAGGCGCTTCAGTCACGGTCTGCACGGCCACTACGGTCGGGGGTTCGAATCCCTCCTCGGGCATGGATATTTGTGCCGTCCTCAGTCTTAGCTAGTTCATAAGTAGTTTGTAAGCTTAGGGACTGATGACCCCGTGGTTAAGTCCCATAAGTTCTACAAACATTTGAACGTTTTTTGAAACCGTTGAGGCGTGTGCAGGTCTGGCTGCAGTGGGTCTGTCAAGCAGAGATGATCAATCTGGTGAACTATCTGGCCACTCCATTCGCTCAATTTCCTTAGCTTCAAGCATGTTGTACAGCAGTGCAGCTCTTTGGGGACGAGAATTATAGTATTCCAGAAGGAACCCATCTCCTATGGCACCAGCGCAGGGCACAACGAAAGGTCGGAGGATCGCGTCTCTCTACCTCTAAGGAGTCAAACCGCCATTCTGACCGATAAAGAAATCCATACATGCGCCAAGACTCCTGTTCACTCAATTCGTCAAGCACTATGATACGGTGATGTTTCCTGCACATAAGCAGGGCTGTTCCGACTTTTACCTTCTCTCCAGATGAGGGAACGGAGACTGTCCGGCTGAACACAAAATCTTCTCACCTGTGAACGGAACCCGGCGCCATTCGTTACGACTCCAATCCTCATGTTCCTCCGTTCAGTTTCTGCGGGCGTCGTGGTTGTAATGGAGGACACTCCATAGGCCTCCGGGCCTCCCCAAGGAGATTTCGGACTCTTTGTTGATGTTGCGCGTCCTGTTGCTGCATGGAGTTGCCTTGTAGCTGAGTTGAATTCAGCCTGCTGTCTCGACGTACTGTTAATCGGAGATAACGGTCACCTCTTGCTGATGTTACCCTTGGAGGACTTTGGCCTTGCCTTCTTTTAACGATTCCTGCTGTCTTAAATCGCGTCCAGGTCCTGTAAATTACACTTTGGGACACTGCAATAGCTGCAGCCACCTCAGTGTCTGTCACGCTTCCAACCTTCCTATGGCTCTCCATGCCATAGCTCGGGGTAAGTCACGTTGTTGTTGTTGCATTGCACTGCCTACTCACTACACTAACTCAACCCAACTGCTTGTGCAATTCCTTTCGTAGAATAACCACAAGACAACACCAACGCCCTCTGCAGTAACTTTCTGTTATTTCCACTTTCTCGTTTGGCGTAATGTTGTTGTCTCCACTGAGTAGAACTACAGAAAGTCATCGAACCATTTTAGTTTACTCTGACCATGGCAATACTTTAGAAACTAGATATCTCCACTGATCCCCTTATTGATTTGACCAGTGCAGTTGGTGGAATATCTGTTTTTTTTTTTTTTTTTTTTTTTTTTTTTTTTTTTTTTTTTTTTTTTTTCGGATATATTCTACATCGCACTATCTACAGAGTATTTCTGAGCGTGCAAAAATTTAAAAGGACATAGATGATGGCCCATTGAATAATTTGACGTTAAGGAACCGGGATCGGAGAAGCCAGCTTCAGGAGATAATAAGAATACAATAATATCACTGTGTACTTTTTTATTTTTACAGTTAACAGCGAATAGAATCACTGGCACAATGAACGTACCATGTGCACTGTAACTGACGGCGATCAGTCTCGTATAAACAAAAAGAGCCTGATGCACCCTTATAAATATTACTGGTGTGTTTCGGATCACATCACGTGCAGATAAAATACTGGCGACTAATTCCATCTCGCCGCGACGAATGGCCGCGTGGTCTAAGGCGTCATGCAACGGAATAAGCGGCCGTTCCCCCCGGAGCTTTGAGTCATCCCTTCGGCATATGTATGTGTGTTTTGTACTTAGTATAAGTTAGTTTAAATAGTCTGTAAGTCACGGGACTTATGCCCACAGCAGTTAAATCCAACAGTTTTACAAACATTTGGTTTGAATTCCATCTCCGTATCCCCGGGGCCACATACACAAGTAATATTACATATCATTATAGTCGACATGGTCGATTTGAGAATGTCCGCAACTGCACTATGTTATTTTAAATGTTTATTTCCGTCAACAATTGCAATGAAATTGTTTAATTTTATTTGTAAATAGTTTGGAAAACAGCAATGTGGCATCTCCGTCTCCAGGTTCCATAAGAATTCCTAAGTTTATAACTCGTTACCCATTACGCGTAGAAAATTCTAAGGTAGATAAAAAAAATTAATAATTAAAAAATTGAAAACTCCGACACGCGCAGATCTAAAAATGGAAGGTGTCCAAACTTTTGAGTGTGAAATCAAATAAAGAAAAACTAATTCGTCAATTAAGGTATATAATCTCGGTAACATACCAATATTTAATAATAGAACAAAAACTATGAAATAGAAAAATATGACATTGAAAATTTCGTGGTGATTTTTGTAAAAACTGTAATGACTATGGGCAACTCTTCATTTTCTCGGGGTGACTTCGAGCCAGTCTTCATACACATCTGCTTTTTAATCTGTAACAGCATGTTTACACTTTCTTAACCACTAACAATAGTATGGATTGAGAAGGGACTTCAGTTACGGTAAAATTCCTTGCAAGAAAAAGACAGCTGTATGGTGGCCAGCTCTAATTTACGTGAAGTGAAGGTAAGTTTGATGTTTCCAATACCACTAAAGTTCTGCCAGAACCCAATTTGCAGAAAGAGTGGATGTTTATCATTACCTCTGTCTTTTGATGCAGAGGTAGAGATTTCATAAAGATCTGTGTATATGAAATAGACTACAGATCATTCTTCAGTACAGTATCACAATATAACAGCAGTTCCAGTTTTCTTTAATTTTTATTTCTCCATGTATATTTCTGATTAGAAGGCACTGATTTTTAAGCTTAAAATAAAAAGGTGTGATAGTTCCTTTTTACTTAATTCTCTTGTAAATTTCTTCCAATTTTGTTTTTTGAAAGTTTTTAGTGCTATCTACAACTGTACTATACTCATAATCTACACAAAATATATTCCTATTTCGTGAATTTTAACCAGGGAACAGTATACTATTTGACACAGAAATAATGATTTACAGTACTGTGCTATGCTCCGAAGCAACTGTTCTTAACTTAAAAAATTATTAACTCTCATCATATTTACTTCAATTTTTAATAGAGCATTTTGTACATATTTTCACAAAAAGCTTAGTTCATATTTACAGCCCAGTCAAATTGTTCCGTCCTACTTTTATAAATTTGGGCTGCAGAGATTATGTTTCGTAAGCAATCAGACAAACTTCCAAGAGAGTTGACATAAAAATGTGAGAAACACAGCAAATTCTGCACTTCCAAACACTCCCGAACTTAAGGCTAAGTTTCGCTGGCACTGGTTTACTGAAGAAAATACATGACCATCCAACGTTACCCCTTTACAGATAAATCACATTCCTCTATAATTCTCTCAATAAATCGAAGTTCACTATTCGCCTCCCTCACAACAAACCTTTGCACGCTCGTTCCGTTCCATACCTCTTTGAACTACGGTGAAATATCTAATCGACGGATGTCGCACTAATGCTGTATTCGAACTTAACGCGATTCTTTCAATTAACTTTACATGCTAAAAAGAGCTCTGCAGCAACATTCTACAGTATTCACTACTTGTCATTGTAATACTATACAAAGAGTCTTCGGAAAACAACATTATTCTATTGAGCCTTCCAGCATTAGATCCTTTTTTGAAAGAAAATTATTTAAATAAGTTTTTGGAGGTTAATGGATTACACTTTAAGGTTTGAAAGCTCCCACAGATATAGCTCACGATAGCTCAGAATCGTCAACTGACTTATGAAATTTTAACGCTATGTTTATAACTATTTTCTCTATCTTCTGCATTTCTTTTATTACGTACATCTGTTATAGTCCTGAAATATTTATAAACTGTGAACGACGCTTAGAAATTATTATGGAAGTTCAAATTTTTATAGCCGTTTCCAAATGTGCACAGGCAGCAGATGTTAAAGACGGAAGAACAAAATCAATTTATTTAAATCCTAAAATTTTAATTAAACTCTGACAGCATTTTTTTGGATTCCTAAACTTCTTCTCCGACCCGATAATTTGTCAAGATGAGCACAAAAGTCAAATCATACTGAAATTATTTTGCAACTATCTACAATGTTGCAATAATGACACTATCAGACTCAGCTGAATAAGCAAACGGAGAATATGAAAAATTATCTGACACCAAAGGCCAATCGCAGTGACGTGACTAGAATACTGATACAGACTATCAGCGATGACATAACAGTGTTTAGAAAAACAAACGCTGTAACCCAGAAAGTTCATAAAATTTTTATCGGTAACAGAGCAGAAACCAATAATTAAATACTAAATACTTCAGTCGTATGAGTGGCTTATCAATTTAAAGTTGCTGGAAAATTACAGAAACGATAGACCTATCTTTTTTTATGCCCAGTACATGCGAGCAAACATGTTCTAACAGTTACTAGTAGTGCAGATGCATTGGCCACAAACTGCTTTGTAGCTCATCCGATAGAGCACAAAAATTAAGTCCTGAAAAAGAAAAATGTGGTCTTCAGTATCATACAGCCACACGGTATATTTTGGTCAGCACGATATCAGGTGATAGATTTGCTCAATGTTTGGAATCAAAGTAGGGACGGTTTTGTGGAGGTTTGAAAGTCTACGTACAGTTTATTCGAAGTCACTAAGTAGGCCTATTATCCTTTTCGAGTAATCGACTATAAACGGTGGAATATTTAAGGGCCGTCAGCTTCAAGACAAACACACGGTTATAGATTGTAATACCTGTCTTATCACGTTAAAAATTAAAATAAAGATTTTGTCTTAGTGAGTATATCATTACAGCATTTTAATTTTTAAAATTCGGTTAATAATTATCGAAAAACGGAAGCCGTTAGATAGGCCATCTGCGACAAAGACACAGGCGAACAAGCGGATACTCAAAAACATAATTCATATTTATGGTAGGACGTTTACAACAACGTCGTTAATAATGCTCCGTCTTTGTACACCTGAAGTACAAATGTTTGTGAAGCTTATAGGGGTTAACTGCGGGGTCATCAGTCCCTAAACTTACAAACTACTTATGAACTACCTTATACTAATGACGACGCAAACATCCATGCCCGGAGGGGGGGGGGATTCGAACCCCCGATGGGGAACGGCCTCGGGCAGACTCGCCCTATGAAAAGGACGTGCGAAGTCTGTAAGTTCTCGATTGTAAGCACAGCTTACAGGCCTCAGGATTTCTTAACCGATTCATTCTTTTCGGCAAGCTGAGTCACGAATTTTATTTTTCTTCAGTTCTATTCTACGTTTGCCCATCTTTTATTCGATATACCCATCATATCTACAGCATTTTTTTATGTAGCACCCCATTTGCAGAGTCTCGAGTCTTATCCTGTTCGGTTTGATGCACTGCACGCCTCATCACCTCGGCTATATCCATTTAACTCTCCTTACTATATTCAAGCATTCATCTCTCTGTAATGTCTATATCTTTCCCCCATTATGAAATTGACGGTATCTTCAAGCCTCAGAGTTTATCCTATCCTCAAGAACATGTTCGTCTGGCTTCTCCCATCTGATTGCTACCAGTATCGTAGAGTCATCTTAGGGGGTCCCTGTCTCCTCCAGAGGGCGCAGGATAGGGAGCAGCTCTCCATGGAATCATAGCAAAGAAAAGTCTTCTCTGGGGCCAGTCTGGCCCGACTGACAGCCATTTAATTCTCTGGAAATGGCGTCATTGCATGTAGTGTTGTATATAGTCCTCACATCACCCTCAAGGCCGTTGACGAATTTCTTGATCCAAGTAGTTAGTGAAGTACCTCCTCAGTTGACCTGGACTGACTGCACCCCGTTTCCTCCCACCAAGGAAAAATCCTTGGCACTACCCGGCATCGAACCAGATTAAAAATTCAAATGTTCAAATGTTTGTTAAGCTTAAGGAACTTAACTGCGAGGTCATCAGTCGCTAAACTTACAAACTACTTACGAACTACCTTATATTAAAGACGATACAAACATCCATGCCCGAGGGGGGATTCGAGCCCCCGACCGTAGCGGCCGTGCAGAATGTGACTGGCGCGCCGCAGAGTGTTCGGCCACTGCGGCCGGCGAAACCAGAATTCTCTGCATGGCAATCAGCCGTGATGACCTATCAGCTACGGAGGAAGACATACAAAGAAATGTTCAAATGTTTGTTGAGCTTATGGGACTTAACTACGGGGTTATCAGTCCCTAAACTTACAAACTACTTATGAACTACCTTATACTAAAGACGGCACAAATATCCATGCCCGAGGGGGGATTTGAACCCCCGACCGTAGTGGTCGTGTAGATCGTGACTGGAGCGCCTCAGTCTCCTCAGCCACCGCGGCCAGCAAGACATACAAAGAGCTGGTTCGATATTCGCTTATCTTCTGCTGTGTTCAATACATGATATGAGGAACTGTTCAAAATGTTCATGTTTGTATATCCATGGGACGCAACTGTAATGGTCATCACCTACGTCTTCTCTCTCTGTCTTTCATTTTTTTCCCTTTTTATTGGCCTCTGAATAGTCCCCATACAAACATCCAAATAAATAATAGTAATGACATCATCGGGTAGAGTTGTGAAAGCAAGTTGTCAAAAGCAAGCAAACAAACAAACATTAAAGATATGACAGAAATCAAACAAGAACAATTTGAAATAACATATTGTGAGTAAACATGGTTTTATCTTTTACATATTTGTTCATAACTCTTTCTTCGCCGCTATTAGGAAGGAGATAAGTTCTCTGTACACTGCAAAGTCAGCCAGTCGCTAGACTTACAACACCCACACCCACCCACACAACCCCCCCCCCCCCCCCCAGATATATATATGCCCGAGAGGACTTCTGCGCGACCGCAAGGAATTGAATCGACCTGCGTTGAGCGGAAAAAAAGGGTTCCTAGTCTTCTGATTATTACTATTATTATTATTACTACAGGGAGCAACTTTCAGTTTAGGAAGATATACGCTTAATTCATTTTCGTGGTAAGTGTATTACTTATTTAAGCGGGGCGCAGCACAATATAATTGGCGCCACATATATCCCCTGACAGCACATTACAGTTTTGCTGAACAGCGTGCGGTGGTTTGATAAAGTGAGAGTGTCTACATTAGCGCGCAGGCCGGCGCCGGCTGTATATCAGCGTGTTGCAGCGGGCTGACGGGAAACCGCACAGCCCGTCACGGGCCGGGCCGGCCGCAGCCGCACCTGCAGCCATTAAAAGCCCGGACACAGGCTGCACGTGTGCCGGCCGGCATACGCGCTACATCACCAGAAACAAGTGGCCGGCAGCTGGCGTTCACATGACAGGCGGGCATGGTCCAGATTTTGTTCCGCTCGCCGGCGTATCACTTGCCTTCCTTACAGGTTACACAGCTCACCACATGGTGACAACAAGCGCTCATGTTAAGCCTTTCCTGCCCAACGGGACTTAAAAAGTCCCAGCCCATTTACAGCGTCATAAAACAAAGTGGAAAATGATATCTGACTCGTGTTCCGGACGGGACGTTACGGTCCCTCTGGTGTATCATATGAAATGCTCGCTGGGCTAGATTAGTCAGCGAAAGATATGCAGTGGTTGGAAAGGGAGTAAGACAGGGTTGTAGTCTTTCTCTATTGTTATTCAATTTGTACATTGAGCAATCTATAAAGAAAAGCAAGGAGAAATTTGGAGAAGGATTTAAAGTTCAGGGGGAAGAATTAAAAACACTGCGTTTTGCCGATGATATAGTAATTCTGTCAGATACAGCAAAGGACCTGGAATAGCAATTAAACGGAATGGACAGTGTGCTGAAAGGTGCATATAAGATGAACATTAACAAGAGCAAAACTAGGGTAATGGAGTGCAGTGTAAGAAAACCAGGTGATACTGAAGGAATTAGATTGGAAAACGAAGTAATAAAGGAGGTAGATAAGTTTTGTTACTTGGGCAGTAAAATAACAAACGATGGTCGCAGTACAGTGGATATAAAATGCAGAATGGCAATGGGTAGAAAAGCGTTCTTGAAAAACAGGAATTTGTTAACATCGAATACTGATTTAAGCCTAAGGAAGTCCTGTCTGAAGGCATTTGTATGGAGTGTTGCCTTATATGGGAGTGAGACATGGACGATAAACAGTGCGGACAGGAAGAGGACTGAGGCTTTTGAAATATGGTGCTACAGAAGAATGCTGAAGATTAGGTGGGTGGATCGCGTAACTAATGAGGAGGTATTGAACAGAATTGGGGAGAAAAAAAATTTCTTGCATACCTTGACTAAAAGAAGGGATAGATTGGTAGGACACATTCTTAGACATAAAGGAATTGTGAATTTAGCGATGGAGGGAAATGTGTGGAGAAAAAATCGCAGAGGAAGACCAAGAGATGAATACAGCAAGCACATTCAGACAGATGTAGGTTGTCGTTCTTATGTGGAGATGAAGAGGCCTGCTCAGGATAGGATATTGTGGACTGAAGACCACAACAACTGCTCAGAAGCAGCAGTAAACAATGGACAATACGAAACTAAATTACCAACGTGAGAACACACAACAGCGTCTTTTTGCGACACCAAAACTCTCCTGAGAAAGTCGTGTCAAGTCTGTGTGCACGACTTTCTCAGGAGAGTTTTGGTGTCGCAAAAAGACGCTGTTGTGTGTTCTCACGTTGGTAATTTAGTTTAGTATTGTTTTAGTTAATGGAAACTGATATTATTAATGGAATAGAGCCGGCCGCGGTGGCCGAGGTGACTGAGGCGCTCCAGTCACGGTCAGCACGGCCACTACGGTCGGGGGTTCGAATCCCCCCTCGGGCATGGATATTTGTGCCGTCCTAGTTCGTAAGTAGTTCATAAGTAGTTTGTAAGTTTAGGGACTGATGACCCCGTAGTTAAGTCCCATAAGCTTAACAAACATTTGAACATTTTAATGGAATAGAGCTGCTCTTATTTGTGTAGCGTTCAAAACTGTGTCTGGATATTATTAGTACTGACAGTGTTTCAAAGGAATTTTGTCTATGTTATTTTTGTAGTTGTCTTAGTTGCTAGGTGCCAGTAATAAATGGTTGTAATTTTGTTTTCTTTTGTTTACGAATTACGAAATATGAATACGATTCAGGGATCACTTCAGTTTGCTTTTCTTCCTCCGTCAGATCAATATCTAAAATGACATTTTGATGTAAAAAATTTTCTTTCTGTTTGTTATTGGTAAAACATTATGTTAACAGAGATACGTAGTTCATTATAGCTCCCAATTGCATTATGACCTCTTGGGCTTTGTAGTCCAAGATTTAATTTTTTTATTTTATAATTTTTGCTTCAAATAAGGAAAACAAAAATGTGTGAATGCACGAATGAGTTTTTATTCACTTTGGTAGTAAAATAGCTAAATATGAAGTTATATGCTCGAATATTTGCTAGATTGGGCAGGAAAGGGTTAAGGGCAGATTGTGAGTAAAATGCGATAATATTTGACGATTTCTGTTTCCTCTTTCATAATGTGATTCAGACTCTCCTCAAAATATTGCTAAACCAAACACCAAAACAGACAATTTTAAGATGTATTTTTTTTATTATTATTTTTTATTTCACATACGTCATAACTTCGAAAACACTTGCAAAACATGAAGAATCATATCTTGGCAAAAATACAATCTAGGAGGCTATCAACACCTTATTCTTTTATGCATCTCTTTCGTCTCAGAAGCTGGCATTGCGGATAAACAAATCAGTCCTTTCTAATTCAAATGTTTGTAATCCTAAGAATCCAAATTGTAAGGCCATCGGACCCGAGATTTACGAACTACTTTAACTTACCCTGACGACAAAACACACACACACACACACACACACACACACAAACACACACACACACAAACACACACACACACACACAAACACACATGCCTGAGGGACTTGAACCTCCGACAGGAGCGGCCGAGCAATTCGTAACATGGCGCCCAATACTGTGCGGACTTTCCCGGGCGGCAAACCAGACCTTTGTTCTTGCAATATTTTATTATAAAATTATTTGCTAGCCAGTAACTGCTAATATTGTTCATTATGTATGTTTAAGAAACAGATATCTATGAGTAATTGATATGTCATATCTGAATTTGTGCATGAAGTTTTGCAGGATATCTGCGAAGACGCTAAAGAAAGTGTATATACAGCAAAAAACTTTTTCTCAAGTGATCATTCCTGATAGTGGTTGATGGAATTATAGGAGAACTGAATCTTATAACAGTTTAACTACATTTACACCTCAACATTCTCTTCCACTAACGGCTACAATCCAACTATAAATCAATAACTGCAAAATCTAAAGGTACTAAACAAATGTTTGCATAGGAAAGATTAGAATATGGATGTTTCCTTCAATAATGTGGTGGCGTCTATCTGTGACAGTACGCAATGTCTGATGCTGTAATAACATTTAACGGTGAGAACTATAAAAGACTGAAGTCTCTGGAGAAGTTAGGGAAGTAGTTCTGAAAGAGTTCGGGGTGAGATACATGGAAAACACAGAGGACTTGAGCCGCGGTGGCGCAGCCGAGCGGTCTAAGGCACCTCGCTGCGGAGCGCACGGTTGCTCGCCGTCGGAGGTTCGAGTCCTTCCTGAGGTAGGGGGGGTGTTTGTCCTTGGGTTAGTTTACCTTAGTTTCAGTAGTTTGTAAGCTACGGACTGATGACCACGCAGTTTGATCCGATAGATTTACAAACATTTGAACACAGGACTGAGAAAACAGCAATTGTTCCATGAACGCCAAACAGAAGTTGCTAATCAGCGAACGAGAAATTCGTCGAGTGTTCGCAAATGTGTTCAAGAGATGTCAGGCTGCACTTTCCATAGAGGGACATCATTTTGAACATCTACTGTAACTAAAGGTAAGCTTAGGTTACTCAGATGGCAATGCTTTTAACTCCGTGTATGCGCCCGCTGCACAATATAGTCCGAAAATCGGGCGCTGCCGTGGCCGGCTGATGCGGTGGCGGCGGCGGGAGCCGTACCGCTTGATCCGCTGACGCCTGGCAGGCGTCTTTCGTGAGACACCCTGTAATTTTCGACCGATCCTACTAGGGTTAACTAAATAGTACGAGCAAGCGCAGTGAACAACTGTTGTGGAAAGTAGTTAGGTGTAAACTTTACTTCAATGAAATTGGGAATCACAAGTGTTTCAGAAGATCAGCCTGCATACAAATCACTGAAGTCGACTCTTAACTATTACGTGAAACAAGCTCAGTTAGAAAGACAATAAAATGTCTTGATAAAGACTGCAAAACTAATACAGTGAGTGCTGAGATCTACTCTCTTCTGCAAGAAGGAAGTAAGTACCAATACTAAGCAAGCAGTGCACCACTCTATCTTTCGACCAACTTTGTTGTATGGGAGTGAAAGTTGGGTGGATACAGGTTACCTTATTCACAAGGTAGAGGTTACAGATATGAAAGTAGCAAGAATGATTGCAGGTACTAATAGATGGGAACAATGGCAGGAGGGTGTCCATAATGAGGAAATCAAAGAAAAACTGGGAATGAACACCATAGATGAAGCAGAGCGAACAGACTGAGATGGTGGGGTCATGTTACACGCATGGGAGAAGCAAAGTTACCTAAGAGACTCATGAGCTCGGCAGCGGTGGGTAAGAGGAGTCGAGGTAGACCAAGAAGAAAGTACTTAGATTCCGTGCAGAATTTTGAAGTAAAAGGCATAACATCAGACGAGGCATCAATGTTAGCATTGAATATGGAATCATGGAGGAATTTTATTAGAGGTACTATGCTCCAGACAACGTTGAAAGGCATAATCAGTCTCTAATGATGATGATGATGATGATGATGATGATGATAATGATGAAAGACAAGTAGTAGTAATTCGTATAATTAAGATTAAAAAAAAAAAGCTTTGAAATGACGAAGAAAAATAATGACGGGATAATATTACAAATATATACGTATTCGGTATTGGCTCAAATGATCACACTGAAGGAAACAGGAAGAGGAATAATATTGGGCAAATCGGTAGAGAAACTGCTGCAGTAGGAGCGCAGCGCAGACGCTGTTCTTGATATGAATATACATAGCTTATACAGGGCTCCCGCAAGGGGGAGATGCGTCACGGGGAAGCCCAGGCGCAACTGCGGGTCCGGGGATCGATCCCGCGTCCTCCAAGTGAGGAAGCTCCTTCCCCCTCGCATAGCTGGCAACTGCTTGCACAGCCTGCCTCATCTAAATCCGCTTTAACATGCAGTCAGAAACAGTGGCACAAACGAGCGGCAGCCAGCAGACCACATATTCATTAGGATTCTTTTCAATCGCACTAATAAGGGACAAAATTTTCATCTGTTTCAAATAAACGAGAACATATCTCTAACGACTGTTCATTACGTTAAGCTACAAAGTGAAATGAGATACTGTGTAAAAATATCCCCGCAAAGTCTAATCTTTCGACGAGTGTCTTCAACGTATTGCGTAAGTGAAATATAAGAATATTTATTCTTATTTAGCAGAACAGCAGGTGACTGCTGGCAGAGCTGATGTTTGTGGCCCGGTGAAGAATCCATAAAGAAGATAATCCGAACTTGCCGAAAAACAGCTAGTTATAACTGCTTAAGTTCTTGTTATTAATTGCAATACAACCTGTACACTAAAAGCAAGTTAACCGAAAAGATCTAATTAGGTATACTTAGTATCCTTAACGTCACCAGCAAAGATACAACCTCAAGGTTACATCGCTAAGAACTGTGCAGTGGCTTGCAGTTGGTGTAGACGGGCGGGGAGTGAGAGAGAATGGCAGTAGGGCACCAAAAAAAAAAAAAAAAAAAAAAAACACATTTTATCGAAATGTATTCTGCAGATGCTTAATGTCAGGTCAGCTTACAAGACACAACAACTTCGGTTGCGAAAGATCTTCACATATACTCCTGCTGCGCCTGCGAAAATTACTTATATCCCGATGAAAGGTCGCGTACGCCATCTCTGCAGAATTCTGCTTACGTGCGTTCTCATTACACGAGTCATTTTCAAGCCACATCTGCGCCTGACTTTTCGCATTTCGCCATGCTCGTTTTAATATCGTTGTCTCTCCGAGCGTCCATTGTTCACTCCTTCGACGCCAACTCGACTTAATTGAGTATCGATCTCCCTCGCCACACATTTCTTACGCTGCTGCTGCACATCCACCTCTAAATGAGCAGGTCTGCATTCTATATGAGCATATGTAACACGTAAGCGAAACGCTTTGATTCTGAGCAGCGAAGTCTTCATAATTGCGTCTCCGGCACAGTGTGTCTATTTGAACAGTGCAGCTCATTGGCTACGTGCTGGAACTCTTGCAAATAAAGAGCAAATGTGGGGAAACAAGTTGCTACGTCACGTTTATGTAAAAAAAAGGACTAGTTTAAATATTCGCTCAAGAGCGGAGTAATATTTTCGGGCAGTGGTTGTGTTTGTTAATAACGATGCGTTTTTGAGGCCAGGCTTCGTCATAAGGTGGAAATTAGTTTGCAAAATGGTGATAGCTAACCTCACCCATGATATTAGTTATACGCCGGCAGATTGTAATTTATTTATTTATTTATTTTGTTCTCCCCTTTGAAAGAGGATGTGGAATTATTAGTTAGCTCTTCACTACGGGACTGTCGTTCCAGTGTTCACGCGTGTGCTAGTTTACAGAGTCCTGTTAGTTTCTGTCGACACGATGGCATTTTAGCCGTAGTCGGATTTGAACCGCGTCCTCCCGACTGCAAGTTCAATGTGCTAACCTCTGTGCCACTTCCGTCGGTAACAGAAATTTGTGAAGTACTAAAACTAGTCATGCCCAAATTTCTCACCTTAATTCAAAACATGCTTTCATTAGCTTTCGTAGTTCAGATCGGCATTTGTTCCAACAATAAAACAGGAAATCCCCCCTCCAACGTATGTAGTCATAACAGACTGGGCGCAGACAAATAGAGAATATACTACTTCTGGTTCTTCTTCATATTTTTCACTCTCTGCCTTTGTGTTGCATTGACTCTGGGTCGGAATGGTTACTATGGTTAGTTTAAGGGGGGACCAGTGTCCCCTCCTTCCGTTATCCCTTAGCCGCCCGGAAGCAAGTGTATGTTTCCAAACGTCTGCTTATGAAATTATACACGTGAAAGTGTGTGAACTATTTTTTAATATGTATGGGAATCGTTCAACGAGAACGACGTAAGTTTTCGGAACGTATCCAAGCGAGGAGAGGCATGTGCTTTTATACTTGTTTTATGCCCCACCACACTGCCTTTGTGTTCATACTGTGCATCACAACTGTTAACTCGCAGATATAATGTACTCGTGTTTACAAGTAAAATGGGGCGCCAAGATAAGGACCCAACTGCAGAAAGAGAAATGTTGAAACTAATCTGCATAAACAACACAGTTTCTCTCCGAAACTGCCAGTCTCACTGCTTCAAACAAGACGTGAATAGACTGAGATGTGACGCTTCTTCTAAATTTACCACTAGAGACAGGACGCAAAGAATAAAACGGTGAAGCACCATCGCCGCGGAGGATTACCCGTGCTATTGGGGCGCCATACTGCGGTGCGCGCGGCCGTTCGCCGTCGGGGGTTCGAGTCCCTCCCCCCCCCCTCCCCCTCGGGCATGGGTGCTTGTGTTGTCCTTAGTTTAAGTAGTTAGTAAGCTACGGACTGATACCCGGCAGTTGAGTCCGATAGATTTACAAACATCTGAGGATTTCGATTTTGTGAAGCACAATCCAAGAGTGCGGCGTCAAAGATTAGATGAAACCTTGAACAATATTCTGGCATTGCAGTTCATGCAAGAACAGTTGAACGGCTTTTAAATAGCATCAGTTATAACGCCTGTGTTTCTATAAGTTAATAGTGTAAATCAGAAAAAGGGTATAGAATTTGGAAAACAGAATATGGTGAAACGAACATAGTACTGGAACCATGTTCTCTGGTTCCACGAGGAAATTCTACTTATACCAGGATGAGGATCATGTTACAAGACGAGACTTAACTGCGTGGTCATCAGTCCCTAAACTTATAAACTACGTTATTCTAAACACGACACAAACATCCATGCCCGATGTAGAATTCGAATCCCCGACGGGGAACGGCCTCGAGCATCGTAGCATAGTGCCTCAATGCGCTGTAAAGATATTTATTTTCGAAATGTCAGCCGCTGTACTGATTCTACTGCAGGTTCTTGGAGAAATATTTCAAATTAAATAACTGAACACTTGTTATTGACTTGTTTCACAAAACTTTATTTGTACGATCTAGGTTTCGGGTTAAGAGCCCATTTTCAAGTACTTTACTGATTCCAAAGTTGTTACACCAGTGAAGACAAACTATTCGATTCTACTGGTCTTTGTTTATCGACTTAACATTGGAAGAAAATGCTATTTACATTGCAATTTAGGAACTATTACACTTGCATTACATTATTAGACATTATTAGAAGAACCTTATGTAAATATCTATTGTACTAACATTGTATTTAATGCTCTCATCTCTTACTGAAATTACTAATCATTATTGTACCTAAAAAATTGAACAATTTCTTGTGCATGGCCACAGCTACTATGTGGAAGTTACTCATAATCTAAAAGAGGTATTTTTCTATGTCCCACATACTTTAGGTAAAAGTATCTTCAAAGGACAAACAGCCAACCATTATGACCAGTGGTGTATGTAAAATAATTTGTAAAGAGTGCCAGTCCTGTTACACATGACAGACTGGTCGATCAATTTGTACTAGGCTTAGGGAATACCACAGGAGTGGGGAGGGGTGGGCAAAGTTTGAAGCCCTTACTCTTACGGGAATTAGTTGATAACTACGAGTTTGAGTACTGTGGGCAGGGCGAAGCTGGGAATTTGTATCTGACGGGAGGCGTGCTTTGGTAGTCCTTGCCGGTGCGGGTATCACTGTGTCCCCAGTGGTGTAGGGGTCAGCGCAACTGCCTAGAAAGCAGGAGACCCGGGTTCGAATCCCGGCTGGGTACACATTTTCAGCTTTGCCCAATGGCAGTTGATGTCATATATTCTATGAATGTTAAATACCACAGGAGCTGGAGAGCAAGGAAGCCAGAAGTGGCTTTGCTCAACATTGCTTAGAGCAAGAGCACAAATACGCCATAGATGTAGAAGTCTCACATATAGAAGGTAAAGGTGCAAAACTGACCCAACAAGAAATTTTGGAAATTAAAAAACAGATTCGCACAGCTTCAAATTTGATACTGAATGAACAGACAGAATTCAATTAATCACTAGATGAGTAACTTCTACATAGTAGATAATAACAATATTAGGAACCTGAGGCGGTTATCTGCAAGAAGGAAGGCCATGTACAATAAACTGTCAAATTTTTTGAGCTACATTAATGATTAGTAATTTCAGTAAGACATAATATCATTAAATACAATGTCAGTACAATATAAATTTACTTATGGTTATTATAGTACTGTAATGCAAGTGTAATAATTCTTAAATTGCAATGTAAATAGTATTTTCTTTCAATGTCAAAGTCGATAAACAGAGACCTGTAGTAACGTAGTGATTTGTCTTCACTGGTGTAACAACTTTGGAAACAGTAAAGTACTTGAAAATGGGCTCATAACCCGAAAACTAGGTCGTGCAAATAAAGTTTCGTGAAACATGGAAGTAATAAGTGTTCAGTTCCCAGAATGAAACTTTCACTCTGCAGCGGAGTGTGCGCTGATATGAAACTTCCTGGCAGATTAAAATTGTGTGCCGGAAGCGGGACTCGAATCTGGGACCTTTGCCGTTCGCGGGCAAGCGCTCTACCGACCGTCCGTAGAGCCCGCGAAAGGCAAAAATCCCAGGTTCGAGTCCCGCTTCCGGCACACAATTTTAATCTGCCAGGAAGCTTCTAGTGTTCAGTTATTTACTAGCATGTGATATACTATGAAAAATTAGGAAGGTCGGCACCCAAACACGCCTCCGGCCATGTTGGTTTAGCTTTTCGTGATTTTCCTACATAGTCCAGGCAAATAACCCGGGATGGTACCTTTCAAAAAGCACAGCCGTTTTCCTCCCCAATTCTAAGCAGAAACCAATTCCAATGTGTGCCGCGTCTATAATTAACACAATGTCGACGGGACGTTAAACTTTAATGTTCCTTCCTTCTGCGCAAAACTTACTTTTGTTCTGACGTCTTGATGTGCTACGGGAAGTGAACAAATGCTGGTCATGCAGGTGCTTGTAACCAGACGTGGTTCGTAAATAAGCATCTCGTGTTTCCCTCGGGCGTGTAGTAACAGAATACTGAAACACGGGAACACGCTCGGAGTATCTGGTCTCCTGACTGACTGCAGCCTAGAGACTAAAATTTCGACAGCGGCGCTAAAAATAGAAGGCGTCCGCGAACTGAACCGCAAGCTTCCGAATCGGGTGTTAAGGCCGGCGCGGCGTGAGACGAGTTAAGGACTGCGGTGATTATGCGGCAGTGGCAGCGCGGTTACGCAAGAGTGCGTGCGCTTTCCTCGCGCTGTTTGTTTTGCTCGGCAGCTGTGAGCCGCGCGTTTCGCAACGCCCGCCTGCTCACTCTCGCGGCCGAGTTGACTGACCTCCGGCTACTGGGTCACCACACCGCGCCCACCACCAGCCGTTCACGACTCGCTACTGGGTCTTGTGTAGTTCGCGAACGAACTAGTTCCGAAGAGCGCTCCCACAGGCGAACTAGTTCGCAGATCACTCGCCTCTTAGTTCGTCCACTCCTTTTCCGAAGACTGACGGATAACAGCGAGAGGACGCGAGAGCGCGCAGAATCGCGTGATTCCCTCTTGCCACTTGCCGTCATTTCGAGCTGAGATGCAGCTCAGCTGTAGTTTTAGTAGCGGTAGCAAAAGCCAAAACGAGCGGACGAACTAAAAAGAGCGACCTACTTCGCGGCCGAGCTGCGAACTAAAAGGAGTCGCGAACTAAAATATGCGCGATAGGTCGCGAACTAAAATATGCGCCATAGTTCGCGAACAGAATTAAAAATCACGTGTTTGCCTTCTGCTGATGAGAGCCATGTCGATGTTAGCGTCTGCCTGCTAGATTACGTAGTTCAATGCTACAAAATTTCTGCTTTGAAGTACTTTACACTCTGCAATATCTGACTAATAAATTCCATAATGACAAGATATAGAGATAACTCTAAACTTAAACGCGAGAAATTATCCACGAACTGTTTCATTTGGTTTGCGTGATACCGTTACGGGGTCAAGCAGCAAGCAGCTAGGTGGGGGAACTTCTCCCTCCATCTGCATGCGCAGACCACGCCGCTCAGCCGTCACTGGGAGCGGACGAACTAAAAGAACGAACCAGTTCGTGGCAGAGCTGCCAACTGAAGTGAGCGCTCCCGATCGCGAGCAATTATGCGCATGTCTAGTCGACACCAGCATTCCTCTCAATTCGGCACGTACAGTTTGACGATGGCAAGTATTAACCCTCGCAAAACCAAGGGGACCCCGTACTTTAATGCCCACCTTTTGATAATATTGATATCTACTCAGGTATTTTATTTTTAAAAATTTGGTAAAAATATTTATTGTCTTTAATGAAGTCGTCTTCCTGATTCTATGATTGTTTTACATTTTTCGTTAAAGCTTAATCGTAAAATTAAAGGGAGGTGGTCATGAGGTATCTGCCCCCTTGGTAGTGGATGCGACTTCTCCAAATGGTCCTGTTACTCCAAAGACGTGGCCTTAGAACACAAAGACATTATATTTCTCTGGGTTGACAGCAACAATGGTCTCAATAATGATTCATTTCCCTTTGGTACTTATTATTCACTGTTCAGTGGCACTTTGGCCAGTGTTAGATACTAGAGCTGTGAGAGTAATGGAAAGATCCGTATCCGTTACTAAAAGAAACAGTACTCGTTACAAAAGTATCGTTACTCGTTACCAGTGCCACCCAGAAATACGGTCGCTACACTGATTTTGAAACGGTGAAATTTTTTTAACTATAATTGTTAATATTACATTAATATTTAAATTTGCCATGTAGATACTGTATACAACTGAGTAAAGGACAGTACATACCATTTCCCTCGTAATTAAAATGCAGTTGTCATACAAATCGATCATAATTAGCGAGACCTACTCACGACCTCCATTTTAAGTTCTGTTACCGCACTTGGAGGCTTGGAATGTCATAATCAACCAGAATATTTCGTGACGAATGGCATTGTGACCGATCATAGTACAATTGCGAGCAGTGGGACTGTTGTACTGTATTATGTGACGTTAACAATTAAGATAATACCGAGATTATAACTTTTGAGTATTTTTTACAATACTCTTTTATAGCAAACAAAAAAACAAATAATTAAACATTAAACTGAAACATTTATAGGCTAAAAATACAATAAAACTTATCTTTGAGTTAAAAACGGTCGTCAGATCATCGATGATTAACCTGTAAAAACGGGCGAAGAAGTAAATCCAAAATGTTTAAAAACAAAAATAACCATCTAAAATCGTAGAGCCACGCAATATGCACTTACAGTACGTCACTGATGTCTATAAAAATTACTGATCTCTTAATAAATAGTATCATAGAAAATACGCATTCTCCGTATTGGTTTTCGTTACAGAGTTCGTATCAATACGGTTGATGCGAATAACGAAATATATGCATGGGCAAGTTGGTATCGATACGGTAGATGCGAGGAACGAAATGTCCGTATCGATACGGTACATGAAGGTAACGAAATTTACTCATGAGTAACTATTCGGTATTTCGTATCAGTCAAAGTATTCGTTATTCAGTACCGAATACATATAGTTTGCTACAGCTCTATTAGATACAACTGTGCCGGTCGCTGTGGCCGAGCGTTCAGCGGTGCGCCAGTCACAGTCTGCACGGGCATTACGGTCGGGGGTTCGAATCCTCCCTCGGGCATGGATATTTTTTCCGTTTTTAGTATTAGCTAGTTCGTAATTAGTTTGTATGTTTAGGGACTGATGACCCGTAGTTAAGTCCCATAATCTATACAAACATTTGAAACAATAGTTTTCTCGGTATAACACGCTATACATTAATCGTGGAAGTTTTTATTGCTTCAAATAAAAAGTCATTCATTAAAGGGTTAATTTAAACAGAAGAAATTAATTGGTCTCCACCTTCGGTTCGACGTTCACACTTTGATTATAAAATACAGTATAGCTGTGGTGAGACGTTCTATTGGACATACGAACAGGCACTGGTCCGAGCTAAACCAGAAACTTTATCCCATGATCCTAGCTTAAATACAAAACGAGTACCAAAATCGCGATCTTTTCAAATACATTTATTGCAGCCCCACGGCACTGAAGTGATTAACAAAGCGGAAGACTGGACTCGCTTAAAAACCGGAAAGAGAAAGGCAGGGGGAAAGGAAGGAAGTGTGTATTGTGAACGCGCCAGAAAAGAGAGGTACGAGAGCGGCAGGCGCGGCGAACGTGAGCCCGGCCGTGTCAGTTTCCACGAGCAATGAACGTCACGCGGGCAGGAGCAGGCGCGGGCAATGCGTTTACAGTGACGGACAACGCCAGGCGTGCCAACCGTGCCGAGTCGCATAAAGCCGCCGGGCTGCTACCTGCTAATTTGCGCCCACGGCCAGCCCTGCTTCAATCCGATTAACTACGCAAATAGCTCCCAAATCCCTCACACCCTACACCGGACGTTTTAGCCCTGCGAAATTTGACACAGAGGACGACATTTTATACTGCCACGTTCCGAGCCTTATTCTTTTTTTTTTTTTTAAAGCACTGTGTGGACGAGTGTATAAGCGACGGGAAATAGCGGTGGAACTGAATAAGCGCTCCAAAGCAAAGAATATGAAAGCTCCGACACTGCACTGCATGTGGAAAGGAAAGTACATGGGTATGAACAAACATATCTATATGGACGTTTGCTTACAGGATCTCTACGTACACCTCAATGTGCTGGTGGGTGTCGTTTTTCTGCAAAACTCTGCATTACGTATGTCGTCTACAATTACGTCTACAGTGCATAAATGCAGATATCTTAACTATAACTTATGTAAAAACATTCGTACATGTTCTTTAGCGTATTGTCAACAAAAGCCGTGATGATAGTTGGAACTTTAATCTCGTTCTCGGAGGACTGTTGGTATTCACTGCCACTGCTTCCATCGCCTCTTCCCGTACTGACCGTAGCACTACCGCTTGTAATGAGTTGTTCGTCATAATCATCCCTATTATCATCATTATGTGTTAGTGTTACAGCAGTATCTAACTTATGCTCATATTTCTGTACCATAACAGATACGAGAAAGCATGCGAATGATTCATCTTCTACACTATTACCATCTTCATGAAGAAGGATTCTTCGTAACTGCATCTCAACCAATCGCAATACATTAGCAGGACTGATTACCAATCGCCGCCCCATTTGACGCTTCACCACCAAATAACGTCACAAAACGCAACTTAGGAGGCACATTGCACCGTCCGTACTGGCGAATGACAGGTGAAAGAGCATCTACATCTACATCTACATACATACTCCGCAATTCACCGTAAGGTGCGTGGCGGAGGGTACACTGTACCACTACTAGAATGGAAATGTGGCAAGGCACACGCAGAGGCCTCTAACGGACGACTGCAGAGTTTTGCAGATACAGGAGTATCACTAATACAATAAGGGATCTTTACATTATCTCTCATACGATTTTGGTGTATATGTGTTTGTTCGAGCCCAAGTTCGTTCCTTGTAAGTATAATAGGGAACCACGAAAGCGGTAGTAAAAGATAAAGCGTCTTACCACTGCTAAAACTGATATTTTTTTTTTTGTTCTGAGACGTATAATAATGCTTGAAAATCAAAACATTCTTTAATAGCAACTTCGTCTTATTTTCAATAACTGGTTTCGACTGTTATGACCATTATCTTTGTCTCCTAAATCTCGGTAACAGGACATAAAATTTATATCCATGATCTGCATGGTCAAATAATGTACATTATGTTGTATAAGGAACACATTATTGGGGCAATCTAAAATTCCTTAATAAGAGGTTTTCAGCTAAGATTGCTTTTTTCGTTTAATTACACGACCGGTTTCGGCGCGCTAGACGTCATCTTCAGACCTGTAGTAATTTTTCTATGTTAAAAAATTGTTGTAATACCAGTGAAGTCATGTAAATAATTACTACAGGTCTGAAGATGGCGTCTAGCACGCCGAAACCTGCCATGTAATTAAACGAAGAAAGCGATCTAGGCTGAAATCCTCTTATTAAAAAAAATGTACATTATTATTAATAGTATGCAAATTACATTAACTTCAGAAATTAAAATACAATATGTATGCAAATTACATATTTACAAACATATACAGGGTGTTTTAAACATTACTGGGTCTCAGCAACGGTTACAGGATAGCAAATTAGTAATCAGCCAACCAGTTGCAATAATAGTAGTTTAATAAACTCGACCACGGTTTCGACGGATATAAACCTGTCTTCTTCAGAAATACATGTAATACCTATACACAATGTGACTTTATAAATTACAAATTTATAATCATTCATGACATATATCAGATCTAATGATTATGAATTTGTAATTTATTATTTCACATTGTCTGTAGGTATCACATGTATTTCTGAAGAAGACGGGTGTGTGTGTGTGTGTGTGTGTGTGTGTGTGTTTTCTCCTTCCTCCGTAGCAGTTTGGTCCAATAGGTTTATGAACAATTTCTAATAGCGCTGTATTGCTGATCAAGTACACCCTCTCTAGAAGATGCCACTCATTTCGTACTGGTGTCGTGACCTCCGGGGATGTTTCCATAAAAACCGCCTTACCGAGGCCTTAAGGCTTGATTATCTGTTTCTTCGTACGGCTTTGATACTAATACATCGCAGTGCAAGTCACCTCAACACGTCTTCTCAAATGCCAGCAACACAACAATTATCTTGCGAGGTATATTCCCCAAATTCTGTTACAAACCTATGAAAACCCAAAAGTCCCCTTAACGTCTGTTCACATGAGCAACCTAGTATTACAGATATCGTATTTACGTGAACTACGCAATAGTTGACATTTTTACGGTAATTCGTAAATCCTGAACACGTATGATGGAAACCAAGTATCCTCCACCTCGAGATGTAACGTTGTGCAATAAGATACATGCGTTAAGACAATGGACTTGCGTTTGGGAGGAGCAGGCTTCAAATCCCATTAATTTTCCAGTTATGGGTGTTCAGTTTCCCATGCTAATTCTAGATCCGATACTGCAAATCCGACATTTCACGTACTATGACCGACGAATTGACTTTCTGTGAGGATCTCGTTTTGTTAATAACAGTATTTTTTCCAAATACTCTAGGTACAAGTTTAGGTAGAAGAGAGCAAAGGGATGGCACATACTAAGGTTTCGTATAATCGCTACCGTCGGTAATTCTTGATGTATGCTTGACTCTTATCATCCAATGTAAATTACGGCTGAACTGTATACTAGCATAAGCTACAACTTACGGGTGTGCAACCCGTTGTTACTGATAAAGGCACCTAATGAGCAACTTGTATAAGTTATAGTGAAAATGTAAGCTTTAGGTGCACGAATACAATCACTAGTGATGGTGCACCTTCACTGGCCCCTTTAGTGAATGTCGATTATTGATTGCGGGTTTGCCCAAAAAGGTATACATTCACTAGTGAATGCGCACCATCGCTAGTGAAGGGATACTTTCACTGTCAAGAGGTGGCGAATGTGAATCATGGCTGCAATAACAAGAGGAATTGATTTAAGAAAGTTGTATTTTAGGAGCTGCATTTTGAAAACACGGTCATATATACAGTTTTCTGAATGTCTTCTTATTGTTGATTGCTTCATCACATCTCAGGGTCATTATCTGGTTCACTTTAAGGCCTAAGTAATAAGCTAAGACGAAACTTTTCACTTTTGAGAAAGGTCTGTATTTTTCTAAAAACATTTACATCACAACTGAAAGTCTGCAAAAAAAAAAAAAAAAAAAAAAAAAAAAAAAAAAAAAAAAAAAAAAAAAAAACGAGGCAGCTCATCACTTCTAACTGCTCGAGAAGACAAGACAAGACTGACTGCTAATTAACAAGCAAAGATACTGCTCTTCCACTTTTTTCTTTTAGTTCCACAGATGATTTTTTTTCTTCACAACATTAATTAATGATTGTCTATTATTATTATAATTTTTTTCTTTTTTTTTAATAATAAAAAATGAAATTAAAAATAGAAATTCGCTTCGTACTGTTCTGATACCCCAACACTCCATCTCTGGTAACAGCACAATATGTAGATGCGTTTTGCACTTTCACCTGCCGTGGATCCTGCCTTCAGGGTGTAGTGTAGTGGCGGGCCCTCTAGCGGTGCCAAAGAGTTGCAGCACAAAGATATAATTTTTTAAGGGGAGCAATAGTTTTTTTTATTGTGCATTGGATTCGTTGAAATGTTCAAATGTTTGTTACGCTTATGGGACTCGACTACGGGGCCATCAGTCCCTAAACTTACAAACTACTTATGAACTACTTACGAACTAGGACGGCACAAATATCCATGCCCGAGAGGGGATTCGAACCCCCGACCGTAGTGGCCGTGCTGACCGTGACTGGAGCGCCTCAGTCACCTCGGCCACCGCGGCCGGCCAACTGCGTTCAAATCAATTTAAAATAAATTCCTATTACTGTTAGTTTGGAGCTACAACCCTTCAAAGTTTCAGGAGGCAGATACCACAAACGCTGCGCATAATGCAATGCGCCTTCTAAATGTGGTGCGGCCGAGTTGTAACGTCGCCTGTGTCACGGAGCGAGAAGCTTCCTCGATGCGCTGTTAGACTGCCGACTGTCGTCGCACACGGCCGTATACCCGACAGTTGGAGCCACACAAACAACCGGGGCTCAATATAAGACAGTTACTGACATCGGATGACAATGGCACACAAGAACAACAGCGCATCGAGGAAGCTTCTCGCTTCGTGATACCGGCGACGTTACAACTCGGCCGCACCACATTTAGAAGGCGCATTTAATTATGCGCAGCGTTTGTGGTATCTACCCCTGAAACTTTGAAGGGTTGTAGCTCCCAAACTAACAGTGATAGGAATGTAGTTTACATTGATTTGGACGCAGCTGGTTTCAACGAATCCAATGCACGATAGAAAAGAAATATTGTTCGATTTAAAAAATTATATCTTTGTGGTGTAACTCTTTGGAAAATGATACAATAAACTATGTTCATAGCTCCGCAGAAAGTGTAACATTTCTTGTGTTGACCTACCGCAAATCAAAAAAATGTTCAAATGTCTGTAAATCTATCGGACCAAACTGCGTGGTCATCAGTCCGTAGCTTACAAACTACTTAAACCTAGGTAATCTACGGACAAACACACACACCCAAACCCCAGGAAGGACTCGAACGTCCACAGCGAGCAACCGCGCGCTTCGCAGCGAGGTGCTTTAGACCACTCGGCTACTCCACCGCAGACCTACCGCATTAAAATTTCCCGTCACCTATTATTTTATAAGTTACAGAGGCAAACACACTTAGTGAAACACCCTGCATGTAGATGTCGGTGCCGCAAGTGCGTGTTGCAGTTTCACGTGCCGTGGATCCTGCGTTCAGGGTGCTGGGAGGCTAGCAGTGTAGTGGCGGTGCCCGGTGTAGACGGGGGGGGGGGGGGGGGGGCGTCGGCAGAGCAGGCGGCGGGCAGGGCGCACATTAGGGCCAGTGTGGGCCCGCCTTCCGCAGCCTCTAATGACGCCTCGGACGCCACCGCTGCTCGATAACGCCGCGCCGGGCCGCACCTTGATTTGTGGAGCCGGGAGGTTTAATGCCAGCCGCCGCCACTTCCTGCTGCCTGGCAGTCCACAAACATGGCCGTACACTGCTGTTTTTCACTGTTTAGGAGTTATGCCTGCCGTTTAATCTTAGTACATTAATTTTGCAGTATTTATCACCTTCCTCGATCGGATTATTGCTGTCGACACCCGTGAAGTTGCTGCATATGCGTCACTGTCAGGATTATACAGAAACACAGCTGCACAACTACTATACGTGCGAAAGTGGGCATTAGTTTCCCCGTTCGGCAAGACGTGACAAGTCCTGTTGGGACGCGTCTCTGATTTTGTGTCATCTGAGTAAACATACACTTTGCCGGCAATTTAGTTTGTGAAATAAATCGCAATTTGCGATCAGTTATGGCTTCACTGTACTAGGTTTAGATGGAATACCAAAGCACGGCGAATATTTAACGTTCAAAGCAAGAGTAACGTTCTTATGAAATAAAAATATGGAAAAGTTTTCGGAAAAAATCAGAAAAAATAGAAATAGAAAAATCAAAATCAAAACCTTTTATCTGATTGCGATAAAATTTTGCACATTCGACGTTCAAAGCGACAGGAAGGTTTGAGTGAAGTAAAAAATTGAAATAGTTGGCCAGAAAATAAGAAAATTTGTGGAAAACTGAAAGAGCTCCTTTCTTTGAGGTATCAATATCATTCGTACGATTGCGATAAAATTTTGCACATTTGACATTCACAGCAAGAGTACATACATATTAGCAATTGCAAAGCATTGTCGGGACGACTAGTGTTGTCATATACGTCAAGTAGTTGTGGAGGATTATTTGATTGATTTGATTTTTTTCAGGGAAGCCAAAACAGCCTTGGTCCAACACGGCACTGCCCGCACCGAAACTAAGTTTATTGTGCGGTATCGCTCCCTGTATATCTAGTAAAGCCAACCAATGCCCTTGAACAGTGAAAGGAGTCCCTTTACCAGTTCTTTATTAGACACAATTTCTTCGGGTCTGGTTGTCCCAAATGTTCTGTGCCTTTTACTCTGCAATGCAATGCATTCGAAGATTAGATGTGATGCAGTTTCATCACCGTCATCACAGATCCTACATTTAGGGTCCTCTTCTGTTTTTACCATTGTATGTAGGTGTTTTTTGAAATTCCCATGGCCTGTCAGCAATCCAACCATGAGTGTAATCTCTCTCCTTTTCAGGCCCAGGATTGCAGAGCTTCTTTTAAGACATGGCTTTGGCATCATTACCTTGCCATGTTTTTGTTGATGGACTGTGGTCCAATATTCTACGTGCTGTCTTCTGAGCCAGTTACGTATCTCCAATTTGATCATTGCCTTGGTGATTGTCAGGACAGGTTCCGATCCAATAAATGGAGTCTCTGCCCTCATCCTGGCTAATCTGTCGGCATGTTCGTTGCCACTGATCCCCGAGTGGCCAGGGACCCACAATAGGTTTACTCTAGTGCTTTCCCCTAGCTCCACCAGAACCCTGTGACATTCTGCAACAATTTTAGACCTTGTTGCAGGAGCTGCCAGTGATCTCAGGGCTGCCTGGCTGTCTGAATAGATATAGATGCTACGATCTTTGTAGCACCTACGCAAATTCTCCTCCACACATGACCTGATGGCAGTGATTTCGGCCTGAAATACTGAGGCCAGTTTCCCCAGAGAGACGACGCCCTCCAGTCTTGGCTGCACCCCGTATACCCCGGCCCTGTGGAGGATGGCTTCATCCAACGACGCTAGCGGTCAGTATTTTGGTAGCAAACGTGACTTCATACGCTTATGGAGCGGCGTACCTCGTATCTCTGCCGCGCCCTTTCCTGCCGCGCTCGGGTTCAACGAACTCTGTGGCGAAAGCGGGCGTTATCTCGGTAGGCTAGTCTTACAAGGCCACTGTATCAGGACAGTGGCCGTAACGAAAGGCGGTCACGTAGCGCCGGGGCTGGAATGCGCGCCGGCAGGAAGGAAACACGATACCGGGCTGACAAACTCGCTTCTATCGCCAGGCGCGGCGTACGCTGGCTGCGGCGAGGGACACGCCGGTCAGCGCTTTCTGCGTGCTTGCGGTGTGTGTGTATGTGTGTGTGTGTGTGTGTGTGTGTGTGTGTATGCGCCCGAGTGCGCAATGGTGTCAAGTCCCACAGGCGCCGGCGGGCTTGCGGCTCCTCCGCTATTCCACTGCACGCAGAGCTACTGCAGTCCGTGGCGACAGCCGCGGTGCGATCAACTATTCACGTCACACGTTTAGGGTTCGCATGTCGTTTCACAAATTCCTTCGCAGTTGCTCTCTCGAGAGCACGGCAAATACGCTGTATCAGAATAATACACTGATGCGCTAAACGTCGGAATTACATCTCTTTCCTGAAGCAAAACTGATGATCATCTAACAAATCCACAAGTTACCTGTCCATAGGAAGACCTTTCTGAAATCATTTGTCTGGAGTGTAGCATTGTATGGGAGTGAAACGTGGACGATAAGGAGTTCAGATAAAAAGATGATAGAAGCTTTTGAAATATGGTGCTACAGACGAATGATGAAAAATAGATCGGTAGATCACGTAACTAATGAGGAGGATCTTAACAGAATTGGAGAGAAATGGAGTTTCTGGGATAGATTGGTTGGACACATTCTGAGACATCAAGGAATTGTCCGTTTAGCATTAGAAGGAAGCGTAAGGGGTAAAAAGCGTAGAGAGAGACCGAGGGTCGAATACATTAAGCAGATTCTAAGCACGTTTCTAAGCACGGGTTCCTATCCTCAATTTATACCTCAAGGCACCCTCTACAACTATCTGAAATATGTCGCAATATTTATGGAACATCCGGTATGTCCCTAGCATCTACATCTACATACATACTCCGCAATCCACCGCAAGGTACGTGGCGGAGGGTAAACTGTACCACTACTACGCATTTCCTTTCCTATACCACTCCCAAATAGAACGAGGAAAAAAGGAATGCCTATATGCCTCCGTAAGAGCCCTAATTTCACTTATTTTGTATTTGTGATCACTACGCGAAATGTAAGTAGGCGACAGCAAGATCGTGCTACACTCAGCTTCAAATTCCGGCCCTCTAAATTTCCTCAACAGAATTTCACGAAAAGAACGTCGTATTTCTTCCAACGATCCCCAATTGAGTTGCCGGAGCATTTCCCTGACACTTGCGCATTGGTCGAACCTACCAATAACAAACCTAGCTGCTCGCCTCTGAACTGCTTCTAGGCCTTCCTTTAAACTGATCTGCTGGCAGGAATAGGGAAGCGACAGTCACCTTGTTTAGAATTCAACCCCGGTATTGGTCGTAAAGTGATTAATACCATGAAAAACTGAATTTTGTTGGTGGTGTGACTATTTGAATCCTGCTGTCGCCAGTTTTATATTTCTGCGTCTTAATAACGCAAAAGGATAAAGGCTGGAAGGAAATATGAAATAGACTCGACATTACGTGAGATTTCTGATACAACAATAACGCAGAACGCGCAACGCTAACACGTTTTTTTTTCTTTTTTTTTTTTTGCAATTTAAGCAGATCCTGCCAACAAAACTACAATCAACCTTTCACCGGGAGCTTATTACACACAGTCTTACAAATTCTATGCTCTTCATGTAGCAACCGAAAAGAAGGGGAAGGAAGGTTTAGGAAGGAAAGGATTGAAATTAGCTGCCTTGGGGCATTGGAATTATAAAATGGCGATAGTGCAAATGTGATTCGCGCCGGGAATAGAACCAGGGTCTCTCGCTTCGGGCCAGCTACCCGTGCTCGCTTTCGATGCATCTCAAACGGTTGTAACGCCCGTATCGTCCATGCCCTCTTACATTCCCAATCACGGATTCCCGTGCAACGTCGAATTGCTGTGAAGTAAATGAACCAAGAGCCGTCTTCGCATCTACTTACTATAGATTGGTTCGGTCATGTCCGAAAGAACATACAACACACCAATATATGGTAATAGTTTGAATTATGGTTGAATACATTTCGACCGTTCAAGAAGTGATACACGCTAACATGAAGTAACGTTATTAGCGTTATCTCTTAACCGCAGAATACAGAAGCAACAGCTCCTAACGTAGGATTTTGTTACATACCGCACTTCATACGGCTTGATAGAAATATATTTCACATTTGGTCAACGTCAGGATCACAGGTTCAAGAAAGTGGAGATTTCGGTTGTAATCTCGATGGAGGAACCATCGCTGAACTCTTCGGTAATTCCCAAAAATCATGGAAAACCAAAAGTAGAGACGACGAGACAGGATTAGAGCTCATCTTATCTAGAATATGAGTTCCACCTACGTTGATCTACAAGGCAACAATATTTATTTAACGATATGTAGCGACAAAATCAAAGATTCGGTTGCTTCCATTGTGCAAATTGATATTCACTCAATTTCCAGATACGAAGGCTGTACGATTGACGCAAGTGAGAAAAATGGTAAGATAAGGATAAAATTACTGGTATTGTGCAAAACGAAACTCATCCTGCAGCTATATACCGGTGCATTAGGCTGTGCGAATATCACAACAAGGGAGAAGAATGAAATGGTAATGTCCTGTGAAAAATCACTCCAGAAGGATATCTGATCTACGATAACTGCTTTCGAAGGTGTAAGTCATGACTCACAACTAGATTCAAATTATAACATCAAACAGCTTCGAGCGGTTTCGATAATCAGAATACAGCGAAAGTCACTAGCACGAAAGCTTTTTTTGTTTGCAGATTATTATAATGAAACTAAATATCTTCCCCGAGGAATGTTACCCAAGAGGTTTGCATAATTCATAACGCAGCGCGAAGAGGGATAAAATGCGTGAGGGAGTAGAACAAGTATTGATTTCCACGGTGCGAGGGTGAAGCGTCCCCCGCAGAGGGTAGGTCGGGGAGAGAGGAATCCGGCGAAACGAGGGGGCTCTGGCACCAGCCAGAAAATAAACACGCTCACTAATAGAACAGCGCCCTGTTTAAGGGTTAGGCGCGGCACTGGGGACGAAGCTTCACGAGGGTGTTATGTCTCGACCCAACAATTTAAAAAAATCTAAAATGTGATTGGTTCCAGGCAATTAACCAGCTCAAATAATCTACATCATCGTATCCACAGTAGACTGATTCAGAATAATAGTCTAATTCAATTGGAGCTGGAGTCTTTTTGACAATCCTATTTAGGCGACACAATGCAGGTAGACACAAAAGTCTTGTCAAAGCTTATAATACAGGTAAATGGCGGCGTCCTGTGGTAATACTTCGCCGAATAGACCACAGGCGCGTATCATTCTTTGATCTCAAAGCTATCCATCTCCACACCACTGACGATATGTCAACGAGCTTTGTTTCATGCTAACCAGCTACATCCTGCGATAATACATCACTGACTAGACAACTACTTTGCCGCATGTGTATCATCGTTGAGATTCGTGTGTCTCTTATCGCCATGGCAACCGACAGCATCCTTTTCGATACGGATATGCTTCGATGTTTACCTTAGCTGTATTACAATCTTTGACAAGATTTCACCGATGGAATACTTTTATGTATTGCCCACAGGTGTCTATGTTCTTACCTGAACCTACGTCCGTTGCGTTTTAACACTAAGGTTATTTGTTACACAAAACAGCATCCACGATAGCTAATGATAAAAAATGTTCAAATGTTTGTAATCCTTTGGGACCAAACTACGTTGTTCATCAGTCCTTAGTCTTACAAACTACTTAAACTAAGTTAAACTAACCCAAGGACAACACACACATCCATGCCCGAGGGAGAATTCGAGCCTCCGACGCGGGTGGCCGCGCGATCCGTAACGTGGTGCTCCAGACCGCTCGGCTACTCCTGCGCGGCTCGCTAATGATATTTTTTTACTTTAATAAAGATTACTGGTCTCGGCAGGTTATAATGCCGTCGTCGGGTCTGGAAAAATAACCTGCCGAAATCAGTGATCTTAATAAATTAATAATAAAAAATTAGCTATTTTGCTTTCGTCCCCATATAATAATGATGAACTTCTACAAGGTTATTTAAATACATATCAATATTGACTTGCTTCTTTTTACTTTCGTATATTCCGATTTTATATCTTATCATATTTTGATTCTCATCGAGTCCTCCTGCGATCATGGCTAGACAATGTAACAAGTTGGTCCCTGGCGGATTTGTGCGAAATGTTACGCTCTTCTTGTAGGACTTACACTCAGAAATGGACTGCTTTCAAAAAGCAAACGATCACCACATCTATAATGGGGAAATGCGCAAGAGTGCTGAACAAAGAGGATGTACATTTGAAACGAGGGTATTTCGCCAGGTAAAGTGCGAATAAATCCCGCTTATGCAAATTAACAATGAGGTTCAAATCAGTAATTCGATTTCCTGTAAATGGATCGGCTCCAGCGACTCTTTTGACCGCAAAGGGCAAGTTAATTAGCAACAAATTGGCTGCGCGCCCGGCTCACTGAAAAATAATGGATCTAATGGACACTCGCGCTCTCGTTTAAAATCGACGCCATCCATAATAAAAAGGCCAGGGACGTACGGTGGCACGGCGCTGGGCGGCGGGTTCTACGTCATATGCCTCTCAGACGAGCAAGGCTATGAGAACAAGCGATCCAGAAATAGCACAAAAGCGCGAGTAGCTGTTCACCTCCTCTGATACTTCAAAATCTGCATTAAAACACAACGACTACCCACAACCTTAACCCTTATCAGCGTGCCTCCACTTTCATATGTGTCACAGAATCGAAGATTAACACTAAGCGAACGCTTATATTACAATTCAGCAAAGTGAATTAACCTTGAAACTGGTTTTTCAGGGCGAGAATGCCACAGCGAAATGAAATGAGCAGAGTTTTAGGTCTGCAGATCGGTGGCAACATCACTAGTTCATTCTACGGTCAGTTACAGGATTTTTATCAGTCACTTATAACTTATTTCACTTATGGCATTGTGTAGTTAATTGCGAAAACTGACTTACAACGAGGTTCGGAAACACATTATGCTGTCAGGTCTCCATACAATCAGCTGCATTGATAGCGGCATACTTCCTCTAACCTGACCATATAAATTGCTGTGGTATTGCTTGGGATTAACAGTAGAACTGACAATTTCTTAGAGAATATCTAGAAAAATAGACTGCACTGCGCAGGTGGGAATGACATGCATGGTAATAAAAGTTTTGTGTCACTACCAAATACAGTAACAGTGATAATCATATTATCCACCTGGCATCGATAAAGACGGAAAGATCGTCTGGATTGAAGTTAATGTAAAACACTCGAATAGTATGTTTCAGTAAGTGACTATCTGTCTCTCGTGGAACATACCCGGTAAAGATGTGAGAGATCTTGAATCACCAGAGACCACCTCTTCCATTAAGGTAATCTTAAAAATCGGTTTTATGTTTCTCACATCTTTACCGAGTATGTTACAACTGTAATTCGTTGTTACCCGATCATTTGTAGGGCTACAAGGAAATCCAAAAATTCCAGAAAAATAGAAACACCACAAAACAACTGACGGTGTCACACCACGGAGAGCGCATTGTAAGCTTTGTTTACCATTTATACCGTCTTCTTAACACAAAATAAGCCCATGTACCATTATACCCGTTTGTAATTCCGCCCTGTAATTTTGTGTAAATTCTGTCACGGAGATAATCTGAAGATGCCCTGCTAAAGGGCGAAACGCGTCATTAATTAATAAAACAATTTGCAATCAAGACGGTTTTTTACTGAAGGAATAGTTATTTTCTGATCATATAGCATTCCAGAGTAAGGTATTACAAATATTCATTAAATGTGAGACCTACGACTTAAAAAGAAAATAAAAATAGCAGAGTGTAATTTTTTTGCTCAATACAAGTTGATTTGTGTTTCAAATGAAACTTGTTTCAATACACTCATTGTGCATTCGCATGTTAATTGTACCTTTTATAGGAATTATGTGGATTTTTTTTATTCAAGGAACAAAGTTAGAACAGGTAGACAGTTTCAAGTACCTGGGCAACATAGTGAAAGAACTGGAATCGAGGTGCAGCAAAGCGAATGCAGTGAGTGCTCAGCTAAGATCTACTGTCTTCTGCAAGAAGGAAGTAAGTACCAAGACTAAGTTACCGGTGCACCGCTCTATCTTTCGTCCAACTTTGTTGTATGGGAGTGAAAGTTGGGTGGATACACATAACCTTATTCATAAAGTACAGGTTACAGATATGAAAGTAGCAAGAATGATTGCAGGTACTAATAGATGTGAATAATTGCAGGAGGGTGTCCATAATGAGGAAATCAAAGAAAAACTGGGAATGAACACGATAGATGAAGCAGTTAGAGCGAACAGACTGAGATGGTGGGGTCATGTTACCTAAGAAACTCATGAGCTCGGCAGCGGAGGCTAAGAGGAGTCCAGGTAGATCACGAAGAAAGTACTTAGATTCGGTGCAGAATGATTTTGAAGTAAAAGGCATAACATCAGACGAGGCATCAATGTTAGCATTGAATATGGGATCATGGAGGAATTTTATTAGAGGTACTACGCTCCAGACTGATCGCTGAAAGGCATAATCAGTCTCTAATGATGATGATGATGATCCATATGGACCCGCGATTCCAGCATGTTCGTCAAAATCCGATTCCTGTTAAGGGTTAATGCGTGATCGTTATGCTACTGGTGCACGGGTAGTAAGGATGACTGGACTGGCAGACGGAAAGGTTTATGTACCGCTAGGATAACGGCAGGGACGCGCCATTCATCGGGACGGTTGCGCGAAGAGGCACGCAAGACGCGGCGACCGCGGCCAGCGTAAACAACAGCGCCGCTGACCCTGACTGTGGAGGGAATAAGAGCCGGCCACAAAGCGTGGCCTTGTAGCCGCATTCCAGCAGCCGCCGCAGCCGCCTTCGTGACTGCCGGCGGCCTTGCAGGCGCCTCGCAGCCCCATTGTGTCCCACGTGTTGCCTCCGCTTCCGCTCACCTCACACAATCAATCGCAACAACAATCGCCGCTGTAATCACGAACACGCGGCTACGTGCAACCATTTTGCGACGTGCCAAGTGAAAGAAAAGACTCTGCACATGGCGGAATACACATAAGCACCTAAGAGCTTTTTTTTAAGAATCTCTCCCAAGTAGGACGTCTATTTCCATAACAGAGGATGGGATAGTCGTCTAGTCAAGTTTTTTAGTTTTGAATAACCGGTTTCTTTCGGTTTTTTTTTTTTTTTTTTTTTTTTTTTTTTTTTTTTTTTTTTTTTTTTTTTTTAAGTTAATGCCAAGAACCGGGTAAAAAATCGGTACGACTACTTCTTGTAGTAGTGGTTCGAAATGTGTTGTTTGTAAATAATTTAAAAAAATTAAAACTAGTAGACCTTCATATTTAGGGCTATTCCTAAAATTTCCACTGCTGTGAAATATTAGGTCATTGCAGAAACTAAGAAAAACTATCAATGATAATTTAAGAACAATCCCGGCAGTCAGAAACGCGCAACAAACGCGTGGCATGAGAACGTAAGAACTGGTGCAGCTAGCCGGCCGCGGTGGCCGAGGGGACTGAGGCGCTCCAGTTACGGTCTGCACGGCCACTACGGTCGGGGGTTCGAATCCCGCCTCGGGTATGTATATTTGTGCCGTCCTAGTTCCTAAGTAGTTCATAAGTAGTTTGTAAGTTTAGGGACTGATGACCCCGTAGTGCACCTGTTTCCGTGTGGCGTGGCCTATTAGACGACGCGCGTGCACCGGCAGTGTACAAGACTTGCCTCCATCTGGTCATGAGGCAGTTCCTTGGTGTCGTCGCCAGACATCGGTTGTGTCTTAAATGGCACCATCCCGAATGTGGAAGTACTTCACGAAGTACGGTAGCAGTGAGGAACAAAGCTCCAATTGCTGTAGAAAGCTGAAAACGTGTGGAGGTACTATAAACGTGCTGTATCATTTAAGGAGAAAGCATCCAAAATGTTTCTTGGAAGAGAAGGTAAATTCGATTCATATACCTATTATATAAGCTAGGAGTAATAGCTTTTAATGTATTATCATATTGTTATGCTAACAAGTTTATTAATGTGATTCATTGAAAGCGAGGGGCTTTATTAATAACCAATATCGGATTAGGTAACATTGATCATGTGATGCCTCGCGAGGTAGCCGTGTAGTCTGAGGCTCCATGTTACGGACTGCACGGCTGTTCCAGTCGGAGGTTCGAGTCCTCTCTCCTCCCTCGGTCATGGGTGTGTATGTTCTCCTTAGCGTAACTTAGTTTAAGTTACATTAAGCAGTTTTTAAGTTTAGGAACCGATGACCTAAGCACTTAGGTCATAACGAGATATTCGTATGCTATGGCTCACAAGTCCAGCTTACGAAGTGGTTGGCTCAATATTCGAAACTTCCGGATGGAAATACTAGGCCAGTAAATCTGTATGCTTCGTATATCGTCTTCTACTGACTCCTGGTTAGGTTTACATACACTCAAGAAGGCGTAGTATTGGGAGGGGATCTTGCAAAATATGGAAAGGCTAGTTATTTGTTGTATAACATAAATTTACCTAAATTTAACTAAATTTCGTAAGTTTCGGTTTCGGCCGAAACTAGAAGAACCGAAAATTCGATTACGGTTTCTGTTTCGGCCGCAAAATATGTTTCAGTCGAACTCTACTAGAATAATAGCAATGAAAAACCGAAAACCGGTTGTCTTGAGCAATTTTTACAGTGCGGTTAAACTGGAGATGAAAAGAACCGGTATAACCGAAAACCGGTTGTTTCAACAATAACTGCCATTCCTAATTCTCCCGCGCATGGAAGTGATTCACGCATGCGCAGACGACTGATGAGGAGCCCAGTTGAGAAACGAAGCCAAGTCGCGAATTTGTTTGAGAAATGTCAACTTGTCTCCTGCTCAGAGGAACGTAGTTTTTCGACCAACAAGGAAAGTACTTGGGCTCGAACAAACACATATACATCAAAATCGTACGAGAGATAATGTAAAGATCCCTTTTTGCACTAGTGACACTCCCGCATCTTCAAAACTCTGCAGTCGTCCGTTAGAGGCTTCTGCGTGTGCCTTGCCACATTGCACTTTGACCTGTCGTTTCGCCAGTAGGGAAGGTGCAGTGTGCCTCCGAAGTTGCGTTTTGTGACATTTGTGTGGTGAAGCGTCAGATGGAGCGGCGATTGATAATCAATCCTGCTAAAGTATTGAGATTGGTGAAGATGGTATTAGTGTAGAAGATGAATCATACGCATGCTTTCTCGTATCTGTTATGGTACAGAAATATGAGCATAAGTTAGAAACTGTTGTAACACTAACACATAATGATGATAATAGGGATGATAATGACAAAGAACTCATTGCTAGCGGTAGTGCTACGGTAAGTGCGGGAAGAAGCGATGGAAGCAGTGGCAGTGAATACCAACAGTCCTCCGAGAACAAGATTAAAGTTCCAACTATCATCACGGCTTTTGATGACAATACGCTAGAGAACATGTACGACGATTATTACATAATTTACAGTTCAGATATCTGCATTACGTATGGCGTCTACAATGCTATCTAGAGCATGATTGCAAAGTTTTATATAAAAACGACACCCACCAGCACATTGAGGTGTACGTAGAGATCCTGTAACCAAACGTTCATACGGATATATTTGTTCGAGCCGATGTACTTTCCTTGTCAGTCGTAAGTATTTTATGAGGTGGTACTATAGAGTAATTGCATTAAAAATTTCATATAACATGTGTACAATTTTTATTGAATACAGAGAGATAGCTGTTAATATGAAAGCCAAACGAACTTAGAGAAAATGTAAATCAAAAGATTTTCACTGATTTATCATTCGGTTCTTGGTAGTACGACATCACAATGACTTTAGAGTTTTTTTATAATTATGTCCTATAAGTTCATTTCCTCTTAGTTACCCGATTTTCGGCTTACTAGCACATATTCAGACTTTAAAGTACATCGAAAACAGGTTATTTAAATAAAAGTTAATATGATGATCTACCAAGAACCGACGAAAGAATTAGTCAAAATATCCAAATTTGCATGTGCTGTTGTTTGCTATTGTTGTACATACCAAGAGCTATGTCTCTGTACCCAATAAAAATTGGACACGTGTTGTATGACATTTTAACTGCAAATCGTCTTTATTACCATCTTCTAAAATATTTGCTATTTTTCCTTAAACATGCTGTAATTAACAGATGAAATATTTGTTTTTGGTGAGCATTATTTGAAGCTTTATCATAGTGAAAGGTCTATCTATGTATAGACACCTGAGCTTGTTCATCATATAAATAGGCGCCTCAAACCGCAGGGGCTGGAAGTATGTAATAGCATTTTATAACGAGGACGTTAACACATGTGAGTAGTTACGTAGTTACGCATGAACTGCACGAAAACAATTACAGTTTCACAGTGGCAGTCTAAAACACAAATAAATGTTTTAATCATCACAACATATCATACGGTTTGGAATAGTGATGTTAACGCGGCGATTCATTTGCTGTAAGTTGACAACAAACCAAGTAGACTCATTAAGCAGACAACTCGAGAAATGCTTACCGTTTGAACATGTCTTTGTACGTCGACGGTCTATCGCAAGAAGCGCTGCAGCTGACAACGACTTTCTTGCGCGTGTTGCACGTCTCGTATTGAAAGGGCTTTAAGCTCACAATTTCTACTGTAGTTCCCATATGCTTCCACCAGGAAGCGACTCAAAAACAGAGCTCAGAACAGATCATGTGAGAAGTGGTCACATTAGCCACAGGATAGCAGCCTTGTCAACCACTACATTAAATGGCGCAACAGCAAATGTTCAAATGTTTGCAAAGCTTATGGGACTTAACTGCGGGGGTCATCAGTCTCCCAACTATAAAGTACTTATGAACTAACTTATACTAAAGGCAGCACAAACAGCCTTGCCCGAGGGAGGATTCGAACCTCCGACGCGGGATGCTGCGCGATCCGCAATGTGGCGCTCCAGATCGCTCGGTACTCCCGCGCGGAGGCGCAACAGCATCATTTGAGTACTAAGCATTTCGCGATTCCAATCGGCCAGAGTTAATTCTAGGTCTCTCACCTCCCAAAGCTCCAGGCAACTGCGGGACATTTTAGTCTCTCATGTGCCATGCATAAAAACTAACCTCTAATGTATCTACAATACAGGCAATAGCATTCTGCCAAACACCTCTAAGTGCTTGCATAAAAGAAATAAAATCCTCTATTTCCTCAATCACCGAAGCTGGAACCGAAATAGTTTTTCAGTGGATACCAGCAGACACAGGTATCCATGGGAATGAAATGGCAGACTTTTCAGCCAAAAAAGCAACCGAGATCTCTCAAACATGTTGCCCAAAATTATCATATATGCCTATTAAAAGACTTATTAACAATTTAAGAAGAACGTCTATGACCTCTTGATAACACAAGGGCAAGGAAAAACGTGGTTTTTAATGTTGGGAGAGAAGAGCTCACTTCCTAAACACCCACGATGGGAAACGGTGGCAGCATTTCGAAGAATTACTGGCCACGACTGCCTTGCAGACACCTGCACAGGATTGGAATCTTCTCCTCACCGAAGTGTGTTATATGTGAAAGAGAAAACACCATTACGAATTGGGAACATCTAAGAACCTGTGGAAGTCTGCACTATTGTGACGGGATGTCATATGGTCAATTGTACTGGGAAGTTAGAAGACTAATGACTATGTATCAAATGTAAGTTGCAATGTTTGTAAACATGAGAGGCCAAACTACTGAGGACATCAGTCCCAGGACTTACAAACTACTTTCCTCTAGGCCTATGCTAAAGACCACACACACACACACACACACACACACACACACACACACACCAATGCCTGAGGGAGGACTCGAGCTTCCGACGGGAGCGGTTGTGCAATCGTGACATGTCACATTAGACTGCGCAGCCCATATTTTTCAAGTCTCCATGATTGTCCTAGACCTGGAACTGGCAGAGAAAAAAATGTTGTGGTGCCACATGCTCTACGGATGGCGAAAAATACGTAATGTCATTATACTACCTAAAATTATGCACCTGGTTACCAATTAATTCAGATACTTCAGTGATTAATCAGTCGCAAATGTGCGTGCACATTTTATGTGTCATGCAAAGGCGGCCGAGAGATACTAAATAATTATGATACACAGGTGTGAAGATTTTTCTCACGATTTTTGAGAGTCGGTGCCTGAGTGTATTAAGAAGTAATTAATTAACAACAAGACGGCGATTCCACTAAAATCAAGCGTTTGTACGAGCGTAAACGCTTTCACAAATATGGCTACACCTGAGAAATGAAACTTGTCATCACGAGACGCCAGTCACTTGCAACTTAACGTTTCTCATTAATCAATCCGGAAGTCTACGAACGATACAATAAAACAGACAACAGAAGTAGTGCAACTTCTTTCTCTTTTGGGACCCAAGGTATTAAATAGCACCCAAAGCGAGCAATCACCCTTCCTCAATAACAAATACCGTCAGTTTCGTGAAAGATCATCTAACGGAGTGAAACAAGGCCCGTGTTGCATAAAACACGTTACAGCGAATGATACGACGGAAACTGAATGGTAATTACGATGAGAATCCACACAGCATCCTGTATCAGTTTTTCAGTGAAATGTCTCACATACGACTGACTTGACGCATACAGTTTTAGTATCACACACGAACTTTGTGTCTTTATTAGTTTCACAATTTGATGTGAAAGCAATACCACGATGTCACTTTATAAAAATTACCTAACAATGAGGACAGAAGCAAGTCTCCGTTGAAGCACTTAATCGGCATTCGAGTGTATCCGCAAAATATACTGAAGCTCAGTAACGACGTCAGTTCCATATCTATAGAAATACGTTTCACTTCCAGAACGAAATTTTCACTCTGCAACGGAGTGTGCGCTGATAAGAAACTTCTTGGACGGCAAGAGCTTTCCCTCGAAATGAAAAGTCCTGTGTTTGACTCCCGCTGCAGTACACCACCTTAATTTGTTGTGGCTAAACCGTATCTCAGCAAAAGCTTTTCTTCCAATAGTGCTAGAAATACAAAATATACAGGAAACCTCTAAGAAGTTAAAAAGGTAGGAGGCGAGATATTGGTGGAGGTAAACTTGTGAGGAACGGCCGTGAGTCGTCCTGGGGTAGCTAGAAGGTGGAGTATTTTCTCGCGAAAGGCAAAGCTCTTGGGTACTAGTCTCGGTTCGGCACACAGCTTTAATCTGCCAGGAAGTTTCGTAACTTTCACTCGATTATAAGTTTTGCACTTGCAACACGTCGTCTCTCTCTTTGCTTCTGCTACCGTCATCCTTTCGTTTTGCTGCTCTATTTACGTAGTCGTAACACTTCAATTTCAATAACTGTGCTCGCAAAAGCCAGCTTTGTAGCGCCTGCTTCTCGCAGTTTTGACAGGAGATTTTAACCTGTCACTATCATACTTAGGTAAATTCTTACTTCCTTCTCTGCGAATTACCCACAAAATTATCTAAGAAATTCTGACAACGTTTAAGTTTGTGTACAGTTCTCTGGTTCGCCGAAGCATGGTGATATTAGTATCGGAGGCAATCGGCTATGTCTCAGACTCATATTTAACAGAGATTTAATTAATACGAGCTTTGAAAATGCTTTCTTTTGTTATTAAAGCTAGCCTATTGTCTTTTATTGCAGAATAAACTCTAAAAACAATGCCGCAAGCTTTATAACATCTTTAATTGACAGTTTTTTTGTCCAATTTGATTCTGATTTATTTAGTGCTGTTATTCCAGGAAACGACTAAGTGTCAGCATGCGATGCGAATATCTCCTGCGAAAGAAAATGATATTGGTTGAATCTTGTCAGTTTTAAATATTTACCACTTGTTAGAAAACTGATGCACGTGTTTACTAAGAAATGAAGACTGGGGTTACTTCAATATTAATTAAAGATATGTTTAATTCTCTTCATAATTAATGGAATGGGACTACAGCTGAAATATTGTGTAGACTGAAGAAGTACCAGCAATTGTGGTTAAATTGTTTTAATTCTGAACCACTGTGATCAGTTGTCGTTTGATACCTGTCATGCAAGGACGAAGAAATTTACGGTTACCTGAGTCAACGGCCACCCCTTTTAAATGCACTGTACTGGCGTCGGTTACGTAACGCCGGCCGCGGTGGCCGAGGGGACTGAGGCGCGCCAGTAACGGTCTGCACGGCCACTACAGTCGGGGATTCGAATCCCCCCTTGGGCATGGATATTTGTGCCGACCTTAGGCTTAGCTAGTTCATAAGTAGTTTGTAAGTTTAGGGAGTGATGACCCCGTAGTTAAGTCCCATAAGCTATACAAACACTGGAACATTTTTTTTTTTTTTTTTTTTTTTTTTTTTTTTTTACGTAACGGGGGCCTGAAGTCGGTGCTAGTGAAGCAGGGAAACCGGTCGCTTAATTAATTAAAACAATTTAAACACAGATGCTGGTACTTCTAGAATCTACACATAATTACAGATAGTCTCTTAGCTGTATTTTGGATATCATTAGTGAATAACGAATCCAGAATGAGGCCCAAAACCGAGACTTGCTGCACTCAAGCTTTGATGGATCTTAGGCTGCTATCGGTTCCGAGTAACAAACGGAAATAGCGCTCTGTTTGGGAATGGGGAGTAGTAAGTGCGCCCTAGCACCCCCAAGGGCGAATGCATACGACTGGGAGTTATTCTTAGCAGCGAGGAAGTCAGGGGAAAACTGGCGCGCGGCACACAATTCTGACAGCGGCGACGGAGCGGTTATAATTAGTGGAGGGAGGGCGACGAAAACACACGCGGCGTTTGGGCACCTTAAAACAGACCCACTAAAGATAGCGAGGGCGTCGGAAGGTCTGCGGCGAGCCGGAAGCCATGCGCACGCCCGCGAGGACTCCCATGGCGTTGTTCTGCCATTAGCACGACTTCACAAGAGGAACGTCCCAAAATCAGGCTATCACTCTTTCAAGATAATATGGAACACATTACGTTACACGAAAAAAAAAAAAAAGAAAAAAAAAAAGAATTTACTGGGACACGACTGCTTAGGATGTCTGTTCAAAATATTCCGCAACTTTGTCCACAGCATTTTTTCTACGCTTATTCCTCCGCTACAAGACTCCCCCACAGATGATATACTACTTCCAACGCCTTTTGCACTTCCGGAAGCAGTCTTGGCATCCCTCTTTCTGTCCCGCGCGAAAAGCCGTCTGGGAATCTTCTTTAATCTCGCCTATCGTTGCCAATTTTCGTCCTTTCAACGGGGTTTTCAAATTTGGTAAGTTCACTACTGATAGGTTCGACCAATGCGCGAGTATCACAGAATTGCTCCAGAAACTCAAATGGGAATCGCTGGAGAAAATACGACGTTCTTTTCGAGAAATTCTGTTGAGAAAATTTAAAGAGCTGGAATTTGAAGCTGACTGCAGAACGATCTCGCTGCCGCCTACTCATTTGGAGGAAAGATCACAAAGACAAGATAAGAGAAATTAGGGGTCAGACAGAGGCATAATGGCATTCTTTTTTTACCTCGTTCTATTTGGAAGTGGAATAGGAAATCAAATGTTTATAAAGCTTATGGGACTTAAGAGCGGGATCATCAGTCCCTAAATTTACAAACTACTTATGAACTAGCTTAAACTAAAGACGGCACAGACATCCATGCCCGAGGGGGGAGTCGAACCCCCGATGGGGAACGGCCTCGCGCATCATAGCATAGCGCCTCAATGCGCTCCGCCGCGGCGGAAAAGAAATGCCTAGTAGTGGTACAGTGTACCCGCCAAACACCTTTCGGTAGATTCCGGAATATATGTAAAGAGGTGTCATGTGGAGAAAAAAAAAAAAAAAAAAAAAAAAAAAAAAAAAAAAAAAAAAAAAAACAGCAGGGACCTATCATTTAAGAGAAACGACTTTTTACGAAACACTCCCGTAAATATGAACACGACTGAAGTTCAATGATTACAAATTTTCTCAGATGTAACAGCTACGAGGAGTGATAAACTTTACAATATTCGCAGTATAGGCCTATAATGTGTGTAGTATACTGAGGTCGGAAACAATGTCAGAAGCTTCGAGAAAGCGTTGTTTTACCGTGAGCTCCGGCTATACAGCGATATAAATCGATGCTTTTGTTTCACCGGGTAGTTTTCTTCGCTTATAACAATGATGATAACTGATGACTTTTATGTTGCTGACATTCAATCAACACTCTGCAAGTAAAGTCTTTACGTAGAACATACACAACATAATGTGCGATGTATCAGTTTGATTAAAACGAAACAGAGACGGATGTCTCTAGCCTTGTACTTGCCACTAAGCGGTATTGATCACTTCGAATCGGTTCTGCCTACTGTAATACAACATTAAATATTAATTATAAGAACGAAAGTTCAAAATTTAAAATATTCATATAGCCAATCAACTACGGCATGCAAGATATATTCAAGCAGAACAAAATAAATAACTACACACTCTTACAATAGCATGCTAATAATTTTGGAAACTGTTAAGGGCATTCGACCTACCTTACAGATGTGAAATACACTGCTAATGAAGCCCGGTGCGTAAGGTATAAGAAATTCGACTCCAATAACTGTAGGGCAAACTACGGCCGTTAGCTTGGGATTCAGATTTTCGGTTGCTGCCGCCTACAACGAAGTATTTTCGACGGAGACGGTTATTACTTCGGGATTACACGACCTGAGTAGGAAGTATGGTAGGCACAATATTACCAACTTGTTTGCAAAGAGCGTGCACAAGAATGAACAAACTTGGGTGTCTTCAAGTTCCCTCTCCAACTTTTCCGTGCAAAAGACGACGCTTTCGGAATAACGACATAGTTCGATGATTATCGATAACTGATAAAGTATGTTATCCTTACCTTTTGTCGCCTGCGAAACACACGAACTTGAATGTGGTTTTTACGCGGGAATCAATGCGTGAATATACTACTTTCTCGCCGGGTTTATAAATACAACGAAGGGGGGTATTTTCCAAACTGCTAAGTCAATTAAAAAAAAGGAATCGATTGAATATTTTTAAGTACAAAGGGAACTGTCAATTTTATGACTTCAGAAACACTTTTCACTGTTCCATTAACTCGAGTAAGCTCGTAAGTGCGCTGAGGCACAAGAACATCAAAAGGCAATATACGGGCCGTATACCTAAGGTAAGGTCCGTTTGATCACAATAAAAACATCGTTCATGAGATAAGATTTTTATTGGCAGTAATATGTGACTATACATCTAATTTACGTTTCTACATAATCGCAGAACAAACTTTTCAGATGTTTGTAAATTTAAGGGACGTAACTGCTGCGATTATCAGTCCCTAGGCTTACAAACTACTTAAACTAAATTATGCTAATGACAAAACACACACATACACACACACACACACACACACACACACACACACACAAACGCTATTAGAGAATAGAACGGTAGATAAAGGTTATGAAAGTGGTTAATGAACCCTCTGCCAGGCACTTAGATGTGATTTGCAGAGTATCTATGTAGATGTAGATGCTGTGACGACGTAGAAAAGGCCACTTGATCAAGAAACAAGCCACACAATGGGCAACTACAATAGTCATGGATAAGGAATACTCCAGACTGAGATTAATTGAAAGGTAGGAAGTGTACTCCGTCAAGAAAAGAAGTAACTGAAAATGTTGTTCAAATGTTTGTTAAGCTTAAGGGACTCAACTACGGGCTCATCAGTCCCTAAACTTATTAACTACTAATGAACTACCTACAACTAAGGACGGCACAAACAGCCATGCCCGACGGGGGATTCGAACCCCCGACCGTAGTGGCCGTGCAGACCGTGACTGAAGCGCCTCAGTCCCCTCGGCCACCGCGACCGGCAAGAAGTAACTCAATACAAAATTCAACCAACCAATACTTCAACACAGTGTGGGAAGTGAAAGGCCAAATCCAGTTGCAAAGAATTTTTGTTAAATCTAAGGGACTTAACTGCTGCGGTTGTCAGTCCCTTAGCTTACAAATAACTTAAACTATCTCCTGCTAAGGGCAACACACACACACACACACACACACACACACACACACACACACACACACACGGTCGAGGAAGCATTCGAACCTTAGACAGTGAGCAACCACGCGCTCCGCAGCAAGGCGCATTAGAGCGCTCGGCCACTCCACGTCAGCGCCAGTTGTAAACGCTGCAAGAGAGGCGTTCCTTATCACGGTGTGAGCCTCAAAGTTCCGAGAGCATACTTTTCTCAAAGCGTTATTCAATACACAGATTCCTCCCGCAGATATATCGTGAAAAAATATGGAGACAAAATTAGAGATATCTGAGTCCGCACACAGGCTTTTATTTTATTTTTTATTTGTTTTTTCAGTTCCATAGGACCCACTTGAGGAGTAAGACTCCATGGTCATGGAACAAGTCAATACATTGTTACACAAGAATGGCAATAGAAAAATTTTAAGTAGTCCTTTGTACACGACAATCTTAAGACAAAGTGAAAACAATCAATAAAGAAAAAAATGAATTAGCTTAATTGTTTAACTTTTCTAGGAGTTCCTCGACAGTATAAAAGGAGTGAGCCACGAGGTAACTCTTCAATTTAGATTTGAAAGCATGTGGATTAGTGCTAAGATTCTTAAGTTCTTGTGGCAGCTTATTGAAAATGGATGCCGCAGAATACTGCACCCCTTTCTGCACAAGTGTTAAGGTGGTGTGGTGCAAATGTAGATTAGACATCTGTCTAGTATTCACCGAGTGAAAGCTACTAACTCGTGGGAATAAGCTGATATTATTAACAACAAACGACATTAAAGAAAAAACGTATTGTGACGCCAGAGTCAAAATTCCCAGACTACTGAAAAGGGGTCGACATGACGTTCGCGAACTTACACCAGATATTGCTCGAACCGCCCGTTTTTGAGCCAGAAATATCCTTTATGCATCAGGCGAGTTACCCCAAAAAACAATGCCGTACGTCATAAGTGAGTGAAAGTAAGCGAAATAGACTACTTTTCGTGTTGAAAAATCACTTATCTCAGATATTGTTCTAATCGTAAATATAGCAGAATTTAGTTTTGGAACAAGATTCTGAACATGGGCTTTCCATGTCTATATGAACACCTAGAAATTTGAACTGTTCAGTCTCACTTATCACATGCCCATTATGTGTAATCATAATGTCAGATTTCGTCAAATTATGTGTTAGAAATTGTAAAAACTGAGTTTTACTGTGATTTAACATCAACTTGTTTTCTATTAGCCATGAACTTATCTCTTGAACTGCATTATTTGATACTGTGTCAATATTACTAGCAACATCCTTCACTACCAAGCTGGTATCATCAGCAAACAAAAATATTTTACAATCACCTGTTATACTCGAAGGCATATCATTTATATAAATAAGAAACAGCAATGGTCCCAAAACAGACCCCTGGGGCACCCATACTTAATTGTGCCCCATTGGGATTGCACGTCATAGCCATTTTCTACACTGCGGAGAATTACCTTCTGTTGTCTATTATTAAAGTAAGAGGTGAACCAGTTGTGGGCTACTCCCCGTATTCCATAATGTTCCAACTTCTGCAACAATATTTTGTGATCAACACAATCAAACGCTTTTGTTAAATCAAAGAAGACGCCTAATGTCCGTAGCCTCTTATTAACCCATCAAGTGCCTCACAGAGAAACGAAAATATAGCGTTTTCAGTCGTTAAACCACTTCTAAAACCAAACTGTACGTTTGACAGGAAATTATGTGAACTGAAATGATCAATTAATCTTGAATATACAGCCTTTTCAATAACTTTGGAAAAAACCGATGGCATAGAAATAGGTCTATAGTTTCTCCTTTTTTATACAGCGGTTTCACTACTGAGTACTTTAATCTGTTAGGAAACTGACCATTCTGAAAGGAAAAATTACAAATATGGCTTAGTACTGGGCTAACATATGGAGAACAGTACTTTAGAATTCTGCTAGATACCCCATCATATCCACAAGAGTCCTTAGTCTTTAGTGATTTAATTATTGACTCAATCTCACCTATGGAATTATCATGAAGGATCATTTCAGGTAACAGCCTCGGAAACGCATTTTCTAAAAACGTTATATGATTACCTGTAGAAACTAGAGTTTTGTTTAGTTCCTCTACTATATTCAGAAAGTGATTATTGAATATTGCACATATATCTAACTTGTCAGTAACAGAAACATTCCTACTACGCACTGACGTTATATCTTCTACCTGCTGCTCCTGACTAGACACTTCCTTCACGACTGACCAGATAGTTTTAATTTTATCCCGAGAGTTTGCTATTCTTTTTGCGTACCACATACTTTTTGCATTCTTAATGACATTTTTCAGAACCTTACAGTACTGTTTGTAATGAGCTACTGCATCTTCATTCTGACTGCTTCTATTATTTTGACACAACTCCCGCTTAGTTCTACATGATACTCTTATCCCCTTTGTCAGCCACCCTGGCTGTCTGTTACTGAAAGTACCCCGTTTTGAGCGTTCTAGCGGAAAGCAACTTTCAAACAGCATAATAAATGTGTTCAGAAAAGCATTATATTTATCATCTGCATTATCAGCACTATAAACATCCTGCCATTCTTGTTCCTTAATTAGGCTTAAAAAGGTCTCAATTGCAACTGGATTAACTTTTCTGAGTAGTTGATATTTATGTTTAACATTTGTTTGAGAACAAATACTTTTTAGAATTAAAAGTTGGGCATCGTGGTCTGATAGGCCATTTACTATTCTGCTGACAGAGTGCCCCTCTAATAATGAAGAATGAACAAAAATATTGTCAATGGCAGAACTGCTACTTCCTTGCACTCTCGTTGGAAAAAATACTGTTTGCATCATGTTATAGGAATTAAATAGATCTAACAGCTGACTTTTCCTTGAGCTACCACGTACACAATTAATGTTGAAATCTCCACACACAATTAAATTTTTATACTTCCTATACAGTGAACCCAGAACCAATTCCAGCTTGGGCAGAAACATTTTAAAATCTGAGTCAGGGGATCTATAAATAACAACTATTACTAGTTTAGTTCCATTAACATTAACAACTCCTGCACAACATTCAAATATCTGTTCTGTGCAGTGTTTAGAAAAATCGATTGACTCCGATGAAAAATCGTTTTTTACATACATGGCCACTCCCCCACACTGCAAGGAACTCGTAGAGTAGAAGGCAGCTAACCCGTATCCTGGCAAAGGAAGTCTCTTAATTGTCACACCACTTAAAAAGTGCTCTGAAATTCCAATAACGTCAGAATCAGTATCAATAAGCATTTCATTAACTTTATCTCTGATACCCTGTATATTTTGATGAAAAACAGTAATTCCCTTATTACTTATATTCTTAGACTTTGTCAAAGGTGGTTCATTTCTTAGAGGGACTTCCTTTAAGCAGGAATATCTATCAGCTGTCTTCAGTCTAAAAAAAGGTGCAGCCCTAACACCAACTACAACAACTTTCCACAGGCAACTGTAACAGCAAGAGGAGCTAGTGTCACTTGTAGACCAAGTAATCACCGCCGCAAACAACGATCTGGCTAGCGAAGTACAGATGTCGATGCAGAAGATTAGAGTCAGATTTGTGACTTTTTACACTCGTGTTACGCGACAAAGTAAAACGGGGATCATTATGAAGATCTGGTTCGTGATTTTAACGTTGCAAAAGTAGGGAATTAATGCACCGCCAACTAAGAGTTCCTTCGTCGATAGTGGTAAGTTTCATAGCGTGGCGGATCAGTAATGTTACAAAGCGTGTGCTTGGGCGACCTAATGCACTGCCGTAGACAAGAACATCAAGCAAGCCTGATCGGTAAAGGCATTTGCCCCTTACAGGTCCGAACCCGGAACACAGTTTTCAACTAATAAGACTTCTCAGCCGCCTGGAATGGCTAAAAACGATAACAATGATTTATGAAAATCAGGAAATCGTCACCCGTCAAGGTTATTTACCTGTAAAACTGTATCTGTGTGCCGCGGCGGAGTGGCCCAGCGCATTGAGGCGCTATGCTATGATGCCGCTCCCCGTCGGGGGTTCGAATCCCCCTCGGGCATGGGTATTTGTGTCGTCTTTATTATAAGGTAGTACATAAGTAGTTTGTAAGTTTACGGACTGCTGACCCCGTAGGTAGGTCCTTTAAGCTTAACAATCATTTGAACATTTTTTTTGTATCTGTGTACAATAAATGTTTGCAGCTTGATGAATCTAATGACTATTGAAGAACAAAGTTACCGGAGAAATATCGTTTAACGGACAGTTATTACCAGAAGCTTTGCAAATCATGAACGAGGTATTATTTGTTAAAAAGTTCCACATCTGTGAAACAATATATGTTAACATATGCAGTAATTACAGACTCGTATTTTCAAAACAGAAATTGCTGTATTGTTGTATGTTCTTCCCGTATTCCTCATCGAAGAACAAATGTGGAGCTACAATGGAATGATTAAACCACAGTGGAATCCAGCAGCTCATGGCAAAGCCACGGTGATTACATTATACATAATGTGATCACCGTGGCTTTTGATATCGGACTACAGCAGTGCGGATAGACCGAAATAATGTAGCGTGTCCACACATTGCCCTTTTCATGTGAGCGCACTTCCAATCCGCTGTTTTAATCACTTCATTGAAACGGCATTCCATTCCTATAGCGAATGAGGTGAAAACGTATGAAAATATAACTACTTCTATTTGGATACATATTAATGCGTTGGTAATGCACCTGCTAAATAAACATACCGTCCACTGTTCCAATCAAATTTTTAAAGTTCTGGAAAATTACACATTATTTACAACTCTTGGGTATAGGTCCTGTTGCAATAGAATGTTAAATGTATGATTTCTACAGCAACTTGTTTTTTCTGTAAGCATCAGCAGACTGTTTACTTGCATATAGCATCCAAATGCAAATTTCTCCACATACTGACCTTCATGGCAGGCAGAATACACAGTATTGTAGTTAATTTTTATTCTATTTTTGCCAAGTGAATTGAGACATATCCCTTTTTAGTGCCTTTTCATTCGGAATCACAGAATTTCTCACAACGTAATGGAAGAAATAATGTGCTGTGATGTCACCACCTGAGAATAAACGTCTGCTCTACTCCCCAATGTTAATTTTCTAACAAAATGTAGACTACTATTTTCTCTGCACCTGTCATACCTATAACTCTGAAATTTTGACAGCTATTTTTAAAACGAGTTATTATCTCACTGAACACGAGGTCCTTTTCTTTTCTGTTCATTTAATATTGATGAATATTTTCACATAAGTCAATTTTAACTGACAAAAATTTAACGCATATCTCCCACATTCAGAGAAAAAGTCAGTCCTTGTTATAATTCTAGTTCGGTGGCTTCTTTCAACAACACTATATATAACAGAAAATATTAATGTCATTGTTTCACATATTTGTGAGACAAGGGTAGCAAAGCGCATTGAAAGAGCCTCATTAAAAATAGTTTATTATGAAAATCCACGATTAATAATCAAAAGCGTCCAGCAGGGTAATTGTGGTCATATTCTCGTTCTTTACCTACAAATTTTCTTTTCCTTGCTGCTATTAGTGAATCTTATAAATTCAGCTACATATTAGCACCTTCCAAAATTTCAAGGTCTTTGATAGTGTTAACACCACGAACAATGTTAAGCCTTTCCGTCATCTTTTATCTACCTAAATAGCCACCAGCGAATGAAATAACACCACTGACTACAAATTTCCATTCCACGAAAAAGAGATTTTTATATACCGTCAAATTAAGAATATTAGGTACGGGAGCCACCCCCATGAACCACAGACATTGCCGAGGTGGGGTGGCTTGCGTGCCTCAACGATACAAATAGCCGTACCATAGATACAACCAGAACGGAGGGGTATCTGTGGAGAGGCCAGACAAACGTGTGGTTCCTGAAGAGGGGCAGCAGCCTTTTCAGTATTTACAGGAGGAACAGTCAGGAAGTGTAAAATAGCTAAGCAAGAGTGGCTAGAAGACAAATGCAAGTCTGTAGAATGTATAAAAAGGGGAAAAATAGGTACCGCCGACAGGAAAATAAAAGAAACATTTGGAAAGCCGGCCGCGGTGGCCGAGGGGAGTGAGGCAATCCAGTCACGGTCTGTACGGCCACTACGGTCGGGGGGTCGAATCTCCCTCGAGCCTGTATATTTGTGCCGTCTTTAGTATTAGCTAGTTTGTAAGTTTAGGGACTGATGACCCCGATGTTTAAGTCCCTTAAGCTTAACAAACATTTGATCATTTCAAACACCCATGACAAAACTATTTCACCTGCTTTTTTTCTTTTTTATTGAAGTGTTCTATGTCTTGTTCTCTTTGTGCAGTTCTTCACACGCCTTCAGTGGGGAACATCCAAACTCGTCTTCTCGATATTTTTTGTATAGGTTCCGTTTTCAGTTCGATCAGGACTCGTATCAACAAGAACATCACATTAGCTTCTCATAGTTTGAACGTTCCAGCTGGGAGGCGGATCGTGAAAGACGCTCCATAAAAATGGTATGGTTCGTAAGATGTATACGACAGGGTAAATAAACTCAGACTTTAAGAAAAATGTAATAATCCCTATTCCAAAGAAATCAGGTGCAGATGGGTGTTAAAATTACAGAACCATCAGTTTAATAAGTCACGGTGCAAAATTGTAACACGAATTATTTACAGAAGGATGGATAAGATCATAGAAGCCAACCTTGGGGAAGACTAGTTTGGATTCAGGAGAAAATGTAGGAACACGGCAGGCAATCTTCACTATACGGATTATCCTAGAAGATAGATTAAGGAAAGGCAAACCTATATTTCTAGCTTTTGTAGATATGGAGAAGGCTTTTGACAATGTTGATTGGAATAAACTCTTTCAAGTTCTGAAGAAAGCAGGAGTAAAATATAGGGAGCGTAGGATTATTTACGACTTGTACGAAAACCAGACAGCAGTTATCAGATTTGAAGGGCATGAAAGGGATGCAGTGGTTGGGAAGGGAGTAAGACAGGGTTGTAGTCTTTCTCCATTGTTATTCAATTTGTACATTGAGCAAGCCATAAAGGAAAGCAAGGAGAAATTTGGAGAAGGAATTAAAGTTCAGGGTGAAGAATTAAAAACATTGCGTTTTGCCGACGACATAGTAATTCTGTCAGAGACAGTAAAGGATCTGGGAGAGCAGTTGAACGGAATGGACCGTGTGCTGAAAGGTGCATATAAGATGAACATTAACAAGAGCAAAACAAGGGTAATGGAGTGCAGCCTAAGAAAATCAGGTGATGCTGAAGGAATTAGATTAGGTAACGAAACAATAAAAGTGGTGAGTGAGTTTTGTTACCTGGGCAGTAAAATAACATATGATGGTCGCAGTACAGAGGACATAAAACGCAGAATCGCAATTGGAAGAAAAGCGTTCTTGAAAAAGAGAGATTTGTTAACATCGAATATTAATGTAGGCATAAGGAAGTCCTTTCTAAAGGTATTTGTGTGGAGTATTGCCTTGTATGGGAGTGAAAAATGGACAGTAAACAGTGCGGACAGAAATAGGATAGAGGCTTTTGAAATGTGCTGCTACAGAAGAATGCTGAAGATTAGGTGGGTGGATGAGGTACTGAACAGAATTGGCGAGAAAAGGAATTTCTGGCATACCTCGACTAAAAGAAAGGATCAACTGGTTGGACATATTCTTAGACATAAAGGAATTGTGAATTTAGAATTGGAGGGGAATGCGTGGGGTAAAAGTCGCAGAGGGAGACCAAGAGATGACTATAGTCAGACAATCCAAATGGTTGTAGGTCGCCTTCTTACGAGGATATGAAGAGGCGTGCTCAGGATAGAATAGGGTGGACAGCTGCATCAAACCAGTCTCCGGACTGAAGACCACAATAACAACAGGTACGGGAGTCCATATGTTGTTGCTGAGCGACTAGTTGTGCTCCGGGATACAACCATGAAGACGTTTTCTGGGGAGTCTCTATATGCTTTACAACAGTATGGTTATAAGGAACTACCTTAATCTGTTCTGTATTTTCACAATGCCTGAGGGCAGTGTGGACAATCTTGGCTATTTACATAACAAAGGCGAGAAAGTACGATCGTTGAATAGGTGAAGGAAGTAGTATCAGTTATACGAAAGATGACTTCAAATTGATTACTACGAGATTTACACTTTTCAAATAATGAGGCTCTCTGTAGACAACTTAGAAGCAGACACTTGCTGTTAAAGGTAAGAGGTGACAGATAAACTCTGAACATGGCGCAAACTAAACTCCAGCTTTTAAACAGTAATATAAAAAACTTACGACAATGGTTACAAATGAAAGAGCAAGGTTTCTGCAACATAATAACGAAATTCCCCAGTCTAAAATTTTCGCAAACGTGAAGGTTTGAATAAATGCCCACTGCGAAACGTCGTTGAGCGCACAAACGATTTTCAAGAACGAAATAAAAATATTTCCAATCAGAGTTTCTTGCCAAATTTTGCTCCGTATTACGTAGAAATCTGCAAATTCTTTTGTAAACTTAAAAAAATTAACTTGTGATTTCTTACAATTTTCCGCTACTTCAACTCCCCTTAATAGAACAGAACCGAAATTTCGAGACAATAATGGCGGCCGGCTGCTGTTTCCGGTCTAATCATTTTCAACAAAACATCTCTCTCACGACTCCTCCTGGACTATATTTTCTGTACTTGCCCATACTCCTTCAGGGAAAAAAAAATCGGCATTTCGAGACAATATATCTCGACTGGTAACTCTTTCTGCTCGAATCATCACATACAGAAGTGCTCATTTTTACGATTCCCGTCCGTGCATTACATTTTCGCTACCTGCTCATACTCTAAATAAGAAGAGCATTTTCTTTTCTAAATACGAAAATAATACGCGCCTCGGCAGCGCGTGCCGGAGCGCGCGAGGAGGTATTACAGCGGTTCCGATTTGCGGAACGTATTGGCGGACAAGGGCTCAGCGAAGCATGTAGGGAGTCCGGCGTATTTTAAGGCGGCACACCCCTTGCCCTCCCCTCCCCTTCTCTTCTTCCGGCCGCATAATGGAGGCAGCAGCTTACACGCGCCCTCGCGCCGCTGCAGAAACAAGGACACTGCGAAATACGAGCGGCGGCTGCGCACGGCATTGTTTGAGCAAGTGTGCCGGGAAACAGATGGTCCGCGCAAGTTCGCGAGCTAGCGCACTCGTGGGAGCGATCCGCAGTCCGCACTCCGCGCCCCCATAATGTTGCCGATACCTGCCGCCGGTTATGAGCTTCCACCCTATTGTGGATCAACTTTTTTCTGCCTCCCGGTGAAGCGCGCAAGTTCTTTTTCCTGTATTATTTCGACTGTACCACTCCGGGAAACTACCCTCGGGCTTACAGGCCAAATTAAACATGCCAGTTTATTTTGAAATACAATGAAAAATACGACGATCTAAGCCCTTGTTCATCTACAGCGGTAGTTGAAAACGGAAAAACTTGTCACTCGGTATTACTTCTCATAACCAGATGTTGCAAAATACGAGGCGCGTCCAGAAAGTACGTTCCGTTTGGTTACATAAAACGAACGGGTACAGATACAGAAAAAATATTGATTGTACAAAAATCTACAACTGTTAAACTACTTTTCTACATAGCTTCCCAAATTTTGTAGGCCATTGTCATAGCATGGCACAAGGTTTTGTGTGCCTTTTTCATAGAATTTTGCCGCCAGTGTATTCAACCATGTGGTAACATGTTCTTTCAGCTCGTCATCATCGTTGAAGTGTTGTCCACCAAGGACAGATTTTAGGTGTAAGAAGAGGATTACTGTCAAAACATTTTTTTTTTTCACGATAATGCCTGACCTCACACACCGAATGTGACCAAATAATTCTTACGGAAATTTCAATGGGACCTGTTTCATCATCCTCCATACAGCTCGGACCTCTCTCCTAGCGACTTTCATCTCTTCTTACACCTAAAATCTGTCCTTGGTGGTCAACACTTCAACGATGATAAAGATCTGTTACCACATGGTAATTTCGGCAGTTATGTAGAAAAGTATTTTAAGAGTTGTAGAATTTTGTGCAATAAAAATTTCTTCTGTATCTGTGTACAATTTCATTTTATTACCAAACGGAACTTACTTTCTGGACGTGCCTCGTACTAACACGAACTCTTCAAAGACGAAAGGAAATACCGGAAAAATCAGACCTCGGAGAAGATCAATCTGGACTTAGAAGAAACCTAGGAACACGCTAGGCAATACTCACCTTAAGACTTATAGGCAATAATCACCTTAAGACATATCATACAAGTTGAGGGCCGCGGCGGAGCGGCCGAGCCCAATGAGGCGCTATGCTACTATGCGCGAGGCCGTTCCCCGTCGGGGGTTCGAATTTCCCCTCGGGTATGGAAGTTTGTGTCGTCTTTAGTATAAGCTAGTTCATAAGTAGTTTGTAAGTTTAGGGACTGATGACCCCGCAGTTACGTCCCATAAGCTTTACATACATTTGAAAATTTTGAACGAGTTGAGGCAAACCTGCGTGTGTAGCTTTTTTCAATTTGGAGAACGCGTTTGACACTGTTGGTATTAATACACTCTTTAAATTCTGCAGCAGGGGTAAAACTGGGAACGAAGAGTTATATTCAACATGTACAGAAAGCAGTTATAAGAGTCGAAGGCTAAAAGGGACGCAGTGGTTGGGAAAGAGTGTCACGGTTGTAGCCTTTCTCCAATGTTATTCCATCTGCAAATTGGGCAAGGTGTGAAGGAAAGTAAGGAAAAAATTGCTGAAGGAATTAAAGATCAGTTATAATTAATCAAATATTTGCTGTTTGCCGATGAGCCTGTAATTCTGTCAGAGACAGCAAAGGACCTGGAAGGGCAATTGAACGGGATAGGTAAGAGTTTATAAAATGAACATTAACATGAGCAAAATAAGGGTAATGGAATATGGTCTAAGAAAATCAGGCGATGCCAAAAAGAATTAGATTAGGTATCAAGACAATAAGCTGGTAGGTGAGTTTTGTTACTTGGTCAGTAAAATAATATATGATGGTCGCTGTACAGAGGATATAAAATGCATAATGGCAACGGGAATAAAAGCGTTTATGAAAAAGGTAAATTTGTTAACATACATCTGGAGTGTAGCCTTTTAAGAGATTGAAACGTAGACGACACGGAGATCAGACAGAAAATGCTGAAGTACGTAGATCGCGTTAATAATGAGGAGGTACTTAACATAATTGGGTAGAAAAGAAATTTCTGGCATATCTCGACCGAAAGAAGGGATCGATTGGTAGAACACATTCTGAGACATCACAGAATTGTCAAGACGAACACGTTAAGCACTTTCAAGGAGATGTAGTTTGCCGTTCTGACTTAGGATATGGTAGCTTTGAGGTTTGCATCAAACACGTCCTTGGACTGAAGACCACAACAACAATCAGGTGTGGGGTCCGATGGTTGAATGGGTCTCAGACGACGTAGCAAAATTTAGGGTTCCAAACCTCAGTTACTCTTGGAGAACACTGAGGAGCTCTGATAAGAGCCGAGTGGCACAGTTACACACCGGACTCGGTTTCAGGAGGACATCGGTTCAAATACTACTCCGGCCATCCAGATTTAAGTTTTCTGTGATTTCTCTAAATCGCTCAGGGCAAACGGCGGAAAGGCTCCTTTGAAAGGACACTAGCGACTACCTTCCGCTTTCTCAACCAATACAATCCGATTTATAGTTTCCAAATGATAAGCCAAGATCGCAAACTAACAATTTTATTGAGTGACGACCGGTTTCGGTGCACTGTGTCACCATCATCTGGTCATATATATATATATATTATAATCTGGTCATCTTGTTAAAAAAAATTGGGTATAAAATAAGAATTGCACTTAGTCACTATATAAAAAAATACATAAGTTAAAACATGACTGAGTATTTTGTAAGCTGTCATGTTTTTAACTTATGTATTTTTTTATGTATTGACTAAGTGCAATGTTGCACTTCTTATTTTATACCCATTTTTTTTTTTAACAAGAGACCAGATTATAAATATATATATGACCAAATGATGGTGACACAGTGCACCGAAACCGGTCGTCACTCAATAAAAGTTTTAGTTTGCGATCTTGGCTTATCATTTGGAAACTATAAAACGAATTGATCGCCTCCAGACCAGACGATGTCAGGTAACTTTAATACAATCCGAGCCTGGTCTCGGTCTGTAATAACAACGTTGTCACGGGACGTTAATGCCAATGTTCTTTCAATCCAGAAGTGACCTACATTTTGTAACCCTAAAGCTGATGCTCCAGGTTGCCCTGATTATAGAAATAAGTAATTGGAAGATACTGTAATAAAACAGGCCTAGTGAGAGGCTAGGACAGTAATCCTATTTGATACAAAGAAGACAATTTTCAAAGAATAATCTTTCTTATTTTTAAGGAGCTCGTACATCATTTCAATTTAACAAAGGTAAAGCGACAGTCAGGCTTGATGATGGAACCAAGACTTAATAAAATTCAAGACACAGTGTTCGGATTTGTCCATCTGCATAAAGAATTCGGCAATGCAAACTGGTACAATGTGCGCTAAAACCTCAAGAAAATTGTTTTAAGCTAAAGGGAAAGACAGGTAATATACAATATGTGCAAGAATCACTTCAAAACGGCGCATGTGCTGCAAATTGATAATCTAAATTTTCATTGGTTATATTAGTTTAAACACCTGTTCTTTGTTTAACACGTGTCCTCAAGGACAAACATAAAACTGGAGGGCGTCGACGACATGGAACTCTAGCTCGTCACCAGAGTACGAAAGCAAACAGGCAGAGCACTTAACGAAACCTTAACACTTGCCAGGAAGAACTTTGTAATCAACATAAACGTACCACCTCTCTCAAGTAAACGCAGAGAAGTACTGTATACAAAGTGGAGAGGCTATGAAAACTAAGTGCGTTTCACAGCCAACAGTATATGCAAATGCGTACAGTAATGCACGGAGGCATTATCGAGGACGCTAAGAGTAAGCGTTGCAAGCGGTAAACCCTGAAAAACATTTAAGGTTCGACATCTGCGCCCTTTTGGGCCCATAAGGCAGGAACTGATGACTATAGATTGCCTGAGTGGCCGGGGAGAGGTTTTTGGAGCTGTGCAAACGTAGACGTCACCTTACTTACGGTCACGGGAAAGTGTAAACAAGTGGCAACAACTCGGTTGGTTCTTTGCCTGATCTTAAATTTGCTCCACTAGCCTCTGCACGAGGCTGGTTTACAACACGGACACAAGCGAAACCTGAGTAAACTGCAGCCGAGACATAAAAATACAGTGCGCGCGGGTACTTCAAAAGCCCGGCGTAACAAATGCACAAAGAGAGACGGGGAGAGGGCAGTGCCACCAACTCGCACAGTAGCAGCAAAAAAAGAGCGAACGAGGAGAGGGAGAAAGGGAAGGAGCGGGAATTAACCACGGCTGCCTGCCCAAATTAACGGGAAAGCTATCCCATTCTGTTTTTAGTTCACAAATCCTTTACTCCACCTAAGCGCCGCATGTGAAATGCCGTACTCTCTCGTTTGTTCTGCGCACGAGACTTAAGAGTTTCTGCGGCTGTTAATGCACTTCAATTAAGTGAGATGTGACGCTCAAGGGCCTAACTAAGCGAAACGTACAGTGTACCCCACAAATAAAACCGTCGCGCTTCTTCCTTTTCCAAAAGGAGGGGAAATAGGAGCGGCTGGACTATTTGCCATCACGAATGCTAGCCGCTGCAGCTTACAGTTCAGCGTACATCGCTTTTAATAAGATTGCCTTTGAGACTGGGCTTGTGGATGAATTAAACTGCAGCCGTACGAACATAAAACAGAATAGCAAACTTCCGCGGCGAGATTATCGTAACGGAACATAACAGAGATGTAAAAATAATTTCAGCAGTAGCTACCCCAAGAAATGTTGGCAGGGTCGTTTCCAGAGGCGGTGCATCCCGAGTGTTCACCGGATCAGCAAACTCACATAACAAAAGTTGACTCTGCACAGAATAAATGCAGGTATTTACTTAGTAAAACAACCATTCGTGTCTTTCTCGTGTAAGATCATCTTACCTGCATTTTAAATTTTTTTTTTTTTTTTTTTTTTTTCAGATTGAGGTGTGTGAGGGTTTATGACTTAATATTTCTTAGCCTAGATAAATTTGATAAAAGTGAGCACTGACGGTTGCAAAGGTTTGAAATAAATAAGAAATACCTAGAATAGGCGATGGGACATTTTCGTCCCAGTGAGTTAAATATTTGTTGTCGACTACTACACATTCTGGGTAGTCTATTGTGTCTGCTGCTTCAGTGCAGGTATAAAGTCCAATGATTTTTGAGAGAACACATCTTTATATATATATATATATATATATATATATAAAGTTCCGGGAAGAGCAGCAGCATGTCTCGTTGTCACAGTCTCATCGTCAAGCAGATATAAGCGTTGATGTTTATTACCTTTCACAAGAAACTGAAATCTAAGGAGAAGATGTACCTGGTATTCCGACTTATTTTCACAGTGGTATAAATCAGAGTGAAGCCTACAACTTGGGTGACAGAGAGGCAATGATGAAGATTATTTGTGCAAAGTAATTCTAAAAGCAAGAAATAAATCATTACTGGCATACCCTTTTTTATGAATTTGTTCCTAAATACATTAAAATGATCACTGAAATGGAGGCACATAGACCGTGAAGCATGGTCATTACCGTTAGAAGACTTTGATGTATTTCTTGTTATTCTGCATGGAACGTTTGAAACGCAAGTGGACTTTCTTTGTCCAGACAAACTAGAAATACAAAGTCTGTGATCTCACGTAATAGATTAAGGAAAATCATGAGATTCCTCAGTTTTGATTTGTAGTGAATACAGTCCGGTTGACAATCATAAATTTCGTCTTATGTCAGACGTATGGCTCACAGGAAAGTCGAAGCATGCTTATTCCTAGTCCGTATTATTTGTGACGATGAAAAACAGTTACCGTCTAACTGTAGATGACAGTTCAAACACTCCATAACTTCAAAAATTTGTATTGGCAGGTCAACAAAGATTCGAAATATATGCAAAATGCTTTTCGCATCTTACATGAGATGACACCCACCTTGCTGATGAATGGCTTGGTGACAATGTAATAAAGAAACTTTTACATCCGTAAGTAAAGCTAAAAAATGCTTCTGACACCTCCTTCACCTGCATTGAAAACAAAGAGTTGCCTGGTACAATCTGCAAAATTAGAATGACAGTGCCAGACCGAATGAAGAGAGCTCAAGAGAAAGTAAGCAAAAACGTAAACTGCAAAAATGGCAACACAAAGCACGCAGAGTACCAAAGAAATTCGAAATACATTGTAATAATTTGCCGTTCCCTACACCGAGATGCACAATTTATGACTGACATGAAGTCAAAGCCTGACACTGTGGCACGTTACTATCAAAATACTTACAACATACATATTGGTGACAAGATAGGAAGTAAGTATTCGGTGAAATCTGTTGGAAGAACGGGGCCTTTTATACTTTTATATCCTAAATTCACTATCCACAACTGCTCGGATAATGCTTTGAGAAGCAATGACAATGCAAATAAGACAATACTTAATTCTCAAGGTCGCAGAGTAGAATGCGAACCGGATTCTGACAGAAACGTATTTGTTATGTCCGGGTTTTTTAAGTACTTTTTGAGTGTATTTTTATGCACTGACTGAAACGCTGCGATCTGCGACAGAAGTAATGAAGCTATTTTCTTACAATCGTTCGTAGAATATGCGCTATGTACTAAGCTGTTTTAGCGCATCAACAATCGAAAACGTACGGTTAAAGGCGTTACATCGGAGTGGTAAGCGCAGCTGATACTGCCGTGCGTTAGAAAACTAAAATTAAGAGGTTTGTGTTCACTGTTTAATAGCCTGGACGAATTAGGTGTCGATAGAATGATAAGATCCATAATCCAGGAAACCTGATCAGTAACCACCTCAAAAGTGAAATTCATGGGAGAAATCTCAAACCAGTTTGAAATTCACATGGAAGTCCGGCTATGAGATGGCTTATCGTCACTCTTGTTCAACAATTAAGAAAAAAAAAACTGTGTGTGGAAAAAGCACATCAAAAACATCAAAATTGGAAAAGAAAAAGGAAACAAAATTACTGTGAAATGATTGACCTTTGCAGATGACCTGGCTGTATCAATAAACAACAAAACTGAAGCCAAACTAGCACTAGATAAACTACATGAAATCTGCCGTAACCTTGGGATCCAAATTTCCAACGAAAAAACTTAGGATCTGTACACCAACCGGAAAACAAAGTACGGGAAAATCTTGCAGGTCACTTACTTACTTCAAGTACTTAGGAGAAACCATCCAACCCACAAGACTAAACACAGAACTAATATTCAAACTGCAAAGGCCTGTATATCTCGCAGTTCTCAACTACGACAACTGTAAGGGAATTAAAACAACCGCATTGAAGTGTAAACAGTAACAGACGACAACTGGGAGCAGACTTCGCAAGTCCGAGATTTTTCGAATTATTTATTTTTCCAGTTGAAAAAATAAAAACTAGCTTTACCAGACGTCCTCCATTACCCGGACATGTCATCTCTTTTAGTTATACAATTGCTTCAGCTTAAATGTGCGGAATAAACTCTCACAATCACAAAAATCTAAAGAACTTAAAGGTTAAATTGGAATAAAGATTATACTAAGAATGGGATATTTTTCCACAAGTCTCTCTTTTCGGTGTCGACCTGAAGTTACGATTTCAGAGCAAATGAACGAACCAGAGTGGCAATCAATGTGGTATAAGACCTGCGAGGCGGCTAGTTGAAAGTACTGTGTATGCAACAACGACAGATACCGCGGACTCTGATAATTACAAACTAGAATAACATGATTTCTCTTATTGCTGTACGAATCCAGAAATACCGAGGGAGGTGACGCGTTCGAAAGGACAGTATTTCAAATCAAGCTCCAGGTAACAAGATTTATGTTTTTCCGTGATTTCCCTGAATCATTCAAGACAAATGCCAGGATCGTTCCTCTGAAAGGGCACGACCAATTTCCTTCATCTTTACCCACACAATCCGAAAGTAAGCTCCGTCTATAACCATGCTGTCGACCACACGTTAAACCCTTGCCTTCATTCTTTCCTTTTTTATATCCAGAAACGTCCTCTTTTCTTTGAAGACTTACAACAGTAACGTTGCCCTTATCATTGAAATAAACAATTGGACGATACTGTAATAAAATAGGCCTACTACGATACTAGGACGGTATTTCTATTTGAAACGAAGAATACCGAATCTTACTTAAAAGAAGTAAATAATACGATGTATCAGATTACAAAATAAGTTGGTTAGAAAAATGCGATAGCTACATCTCTAAACGAAACTGCAATCAGACCGAAGACACTGATGAGAGCAATTACCAGGATTGTTGCAGTTTTATACAGGACAAACGAGAAGTTAATTTACGAGAACTGCCTCGAGAAATTCATGCGGGTACAGAACTCGTAATAAGGAAGAGAGTGCGACAACTCTGCATCCTTGATGAACTATAAAACATAGGGACGCTAAGCGGAGGATATAAATAGCCTTTTCCTCCTGTTCCATGACTGAAGTCTACTAATTTTGTAACGAAGTACTTATCGTTTAACTGAGTGCTTGTTTTCTTATATTTCAAAAATGTTTGTATAGCGTATGGGATTTAACTACGGGGTCATCAGTCCCTAAACTTACAAAGTACTTATGAACTAACTAATTCTAAGGACGGCACAAATATCCATGGCCGAGAGGGGATTCGAACCCCCGACCGTAGTGGCCGTGCAGACCGTGACTGGAGCGCCTCAGTCCCCTCGGCCACCGCGGCCGGCTCTTATATTTCATACCCTTCTTTTCTCTCTCTTTGTACTGCCTTAAAGAGGCTGTCATGGTTTTAAATTGACAAAGAAAATGCGACACTTTGATACGACCAAGAGACTGCAAGATTTATTGGTAGAATACTAGAGAAATAAAAGTAAGTCAAGCAAGGAGTCTGATTAAAAATCACTCCTGTGACCGATTCAAGAATACTAATCAAGTGTCACATATTTGTATGAGCCGTGGGACATAGTCACAGATACGATGAAGAAACTGAATTGGCAGACTAATTAAGATAGATGTAAACTATGGCGAGAAAGCCAACTTAAAAAGTTTCCAGGACCGCCTTTAAATGACATTTCTAAGAATATAAAACTCCGTACGTATCGCGAGTGCATTATGAAATTATTTACAGCAAGCACAGAAGCATTTAAACAACCATTCTCCGCACCCCACATGTGAATGGTAAAATAATAATAATAATAATCTATATATAAAAAGCTTGCGTGTGTACGTGCTGACAGACTTTTCTCCATGACCACATACTGCCACCCACTAGTGGTTGTGGTGGTAGATAGCCCTTGGTCTAATGATGTTAGTAAGGGAGTTTGGTCGAGGTGCGTGGCAGTGGGTGAGTGAGACGAGCAAAATTTCGCAAAATATGCAATAAATACTCTTAGGAAAAGCTATATACTCTGTGACTTACGAACTTTACGGTACGAGTCAAAATCTGTTTATTCTTTCAATCGTCAGACAATGCGGTCCTTTCAGACTTTAATAACGACGAGGAATATCAAATACGCATTTTTAAAAAAATAGATCACATGTTTCCGTCAGCCACACATTACCGACTATGAACAGTGACACAAAACAAAGGTAAAAAATCCAGATAGACTCAAAGATAAAAATACTCGTGGAATACTGTTGAATAACGAGAATCATGTGACTTCGTCATAAGCCTATCGCGTGACACGCAAATATTTTGTCGTGAAATCAAGCATATAGCAGGAACAGCAGTATTTATCTACACTCTATGTGGTTCGGTCATCTTTGCAACGATTTTATATCGTGTTATTGATGTTGCCAACATAAAAACACGAGGCCGCCAGGATAGAAAGTAAAATTTTACCGAATCAGATACATCCGTTGTTGTCACATCTCATTATGACCAGCACTTTCACGCGAAACTCTTTTGTATAGAGTCTCATGATTCACACAGTCTTACAATTCATTACAAATTCCTATTCAAGAAGATATTTGTGAAAACTATTACAAATCAATATTCGCACTTATCCAATATCGTTTTCTGAAATGTAATTTGCCAGCTGCTTTTGGTGCTGCTGTTGCAATGTGTAACTTTATGAACACAACCTATCATTGAATTTACATTATTCCGAAGAACGGACTTAAATTAATTTCACTCTTAGTATGAAAAACTTTATGAACATTCATCGTTTTCGACAATGACTTCTACTTAAATTTGACATCTTGGCTAGGAGAACTGAGTTTATTGACAGAGATCCAACAAGCGTTGTGTTTTTGCTGACCTACGTCCCGAAACCAAAGAACTATGATACACACATGACCTTCTTTAACAACCGTTGCGAAGCACGGGCATATAAGCTAGTAATAATAATAATAATAATAATAATAATAATAATAATAATAAAACCACACATACTAATAACTGGAACACACGCTCTGTCACGCACTTTCGCAGTGGTCTGCAGGGCATATATGTATAAAGATGTCGCGAAGCGCCTTAATCAGGATTGGAACGAAACGGATAACGAAATAATAAAACGACAAGAGACCATGGAGAGACGAGGGGAGATAGATAACGAGTAAGCATTTAGAATACTCCCTCAGGAAAAATAATGAAAAATTAAGAAGAACTAAATACTTAGCGAAATTGAGCAGTTTGTGGCTTCCACATTAATAGGGACCGTGACTCTCAGAAACTGGAAACATGTGAGATAATAATGTCCTGACAAGTAGAGGTGGACGAAAAAGTTTGGAGGTCACAATGGTGCCAAGGCCTTATTAAAGAAGTCCTCGAACGAGATGAAAAAAATTCAAATCAGGTAAACTGGAACACTTGGTAACACACAAATTACCATTGTTCCAAAACTGAAGGTACTACCCCAGCTAAGGAGAAAAGACGTGTTCTACTTCAAAAGCCGCACAAGGTTGACCTCAAAATCAGCTGCTGCAATAAATCGTCACTCCAACAAATTTTTGGCCGCAATCCATACAGAACAGGTAGCAACTCAGTGCATCAAACTGAGACACAGAATGAAAAAACAAAAATCGCGTCCCAGAGGAAAGAATAACTGCTGGCGGAATTTAGTTTCGACATAAGGAATGTCTTTCTCAGCGACCATAAAACATACAGGCGCACATAAAAGGCACTTCTGAGTGCTTCGGCAGCTTTCTCCCAACCGGTGGCACAGATTTCCACTGCGTGACGGGACAAAAGACAGAACCCAGCCACACGACACACTGGCGAAACACTGCTGACGGATGCTGCAGGTTCTGTCGACGATCGTTCCAAATTCGTGAAACCCAGAATCTAAAATTGTATAATTAAGCAGCGAAGAGCTTGAGATTCGTTCGAACGATATAGTGTTTTTAGCAGCCACAATCAGTTTGGAACAAGAGAATCTTTATGTCCAGACCACAGCGGGGTTATTCAATGAAGGCGTCCAATGTCTCAACTCGTTGCCATTACTTTCTGTAATTCTCTAGCAAATATTACGCCCAGCTCTTCCTGAGAATTGAGCTCTTGAGTGTGTCGATCATATTATTAACGAATCATTCCAACAATGAAACGCAATTTTTACAAATATATTGCTACGAGATGGAATACCCGACAATACCTACCGGACATCGACTACTGAAGTGACTATAACCAAGTATGTCAGAAAGTCTTCTAGGCGATGATGGGACAACGGTATGATCTCAAACATATAATAACTGTAAAATTATTGCAACACCAGGAATCGTGAACGAATGAAACTGGGTTGATATGTATTAAGTTTACTTCGATCTACTAGTACGGTACTTTCGCAAACGTGTGACTTTATGTTACGCCCAAATAACCTGATGCCTTTCAAACTGCAGAAGTTTATTAGTAGAAGTAGAGTATAATAAATACGATCTTTCTGATTTATAAATAGTACTACTTACTGCACATTGTGTTAACAGAGAATTCATGCGAGCCGGCCGCGGTGGCCGAGGTGACTGAGGCGCTCCAGTCACGGTCAGCACGGCCACTACGGTCGGGGGTTCGAATCCCCCCTCGGGCATGGATATTTGTGCCGTCCTAGTTCGTAAGTAGCTCATAAGTAGTTTGTAAGTTTAGGGACTGATGACCCCGTAGTTAAGTCCCATAAGCTTAACAAACATTTGAACATTTTGAATTCATGCGATACACTGTATTAACCAACAGAATTTTGGAATTTGCTTTACTTAAAAGAACATTTTTATTCCAGAAATAAAATACAACGGAAAGTTAAGTGGTCTTCTACGATAAAATTACATGCTTGAAGAACATTTCTTTGATGTCCTACTTTAATCCGTTATTATAATAAAGATTACGATCATAGATCTGCGTCGTTTATCAGTCCTGAAGTTTAGATGGAACCAACTTAACTTCCTGTTTGTTTCGAAAAATGTAGCGTGACCGCCGGACTGGTCCAAACTTTTCAGCTTATTATTACATCGCTAATAGCTATAAACTAGCGATATGTTACTGAAAATTAAGTACTTATACGTCAAGCGCAAAAGGATATACCTAGCCGAAAAACACCAATAAAACCTGAAGTATGTTATCAACGTATTACTCTAGTTACAGAAATCTCAATAATATCTCACTGTATGTGATGGTGGAGACATACAATGCAACAACGTGAATTTTACGTTGACGAACAAACAGCCAAGAACCGATGGAAAAAAATCACGCATTCTCAATATTGGGTTAAAATGTGTGGGTTTCGTAGTAAATAGAAACGAAGGTAAAAAAATATCTAAACTACCGCTTCCCTACAGGAGACCGGAGCAAAAACCTCGCAGATGATAATATTTTTTAAGAGACGCTTTTTCGCAAAAAGTAAACTTGGGTTTCAGAAAAAACAACCCTGTTTCTCCACATCAATTGTCTAGCAAAAATGAACTTTGGTAAGACTTGTAGGAAATTCCAATATTACTGAGTGATGTTTGAAAGGTGCTGTCGACTGACAAAATTAGTGCGTAAATTGTACCTTTCAAATATGACATGCCTGAGAAATATTTGATTGAACTCAGTACGTTATTCGGGGTGGCGGTTCTTCGATACAGTAACAAACTATTGGAGCCTGCCAGATTGTTTAAACACAGAAGACGAACATTAACACTCGATATGAGAGGGTTTCAGAACAGGGTTGCCAGAAATATTTGCGAACAAACTGAATATTTGCGAACAATCTGACAAAAACGACCATAATCATACATTGAGACATGTCGGGGCACTTTCCTTAAACTTAAGAGAGTGAAATATTTATGTAAATTTCTGCTTTTTTGTGCTAATAGAGCACATGTTTGTTTGATGCCTAAATGATCCTTAATAACTATCTTCCTTCCACGTAAAACAGAAAAGTTAGACACATTTCACATTCCACTTCGTAGTCATTTCTTCCTCGTTCGACGAAAGATCACTCTTCTGTATATTTTTCTTTTGTATTAGGAGATCGCTACACACGCGCTCAAATACGAAGCATAAGTCTCAGACATAGAACATAACTGCAGTGTCTTACCAGCATTGAATCCCAAGACAAGATTCAATAACTGAAAGCGTCGTTACCGCGCAACTAAGGCATTTGATAGACCTTGACAGGTGCAACAATGAAACAAAATACATTACAATCTGTATAGGTTAGATTACCGTCTTTTGCAACTGTAAAAATTAGTCTAATTCAAAGCACCCGCGTTTAGATTTATTTCAAGAAACAAGGATAAAAATAGCATACCATAGCCGTAACTTAATATAGAAAGAAGTGTTTAACAAAATCAGAGAGCAATGACACCTACCAAAAAAATCCAGTACTTACCAGATCCAATGAAACAGTTGTGTTGCTCTATACTCAGGAAAGACAAGAAATGGCATTTGAAAGAAAACATGAACGCATCTCACGAAGTGAGCCAAAAAACTTAAAAGTTCACACACATACAGATGATAAATAAAAACAAAACAAAAGACAAACGCATCCCACCAGGTTACAGAAATGGCGAGTTTTTGGGCAACTTTCATAAACAAATTCACTGAAAATAGAGTGACACCATAAATGGCAATGTCCTACGAAAACCGTATGAAGAGGGTAACATAAAAACTTGAATAATCTCAGCAGTTAATTTTTTTCAGACTAAAATAATGTCACAGTATGAGAGATGTTCGTGATCGAATTTAGTAAAGCGGAAAGCGTCTGGTCTGAATTAGACAAATTTTATCAGTTGCAAAAGATGGTAATGTAACCTATATAAATTGTATAACTGCAACTGAAGACAATGAGACGAAAATGAACAAAGAAGAAACGTATAAAAATCATTATTTTGCTCAACAGAGACCATTAAGTATCCACGTCTACATTTTGAGAAGAAATAGAAGCGCGCAGTTGAGTCCGATAGATTTACAAACATTTGAACATTTTGAAAACAAACATTGGAAATCACAGATCACACATCCTTGTCTTTGGACTTTTTCCTTCCCTTGATCTATGTCGTTTTAGTTTTCTATGTCGTTTTACTTTTCCTGCTTGGATTAGACTCTGAAGGTAAAGATCTTGTTATCTTTTTTATTAAGATCCACAAACTGTGCGAGAATTGATAGTTGACCATCTTGTTATATCCGACAGATATGGTTGGTTTTAGCTTACTTCGGTAATTGGTATTCTTCAATCATATTAGGTTAGCACTTTTAATTACGTTCCGTTCATACTGGTCAGGATAACATACACCTTTTCTCCTTGTCTTGTAGTTAGGTCAGTGTCTTGTAGATATGAGATGAACATTAACAAGAGTAAAACAAAGGTAATGGAAAGCGTTTCTAAAGAAGCGAAACTTATTAACATACAATCTTAATTTAAATGTTAGGAAGTCCTTTCTGAAAGCATTCGTCTGGAGTGTAGCATTGTATGGCAGTGAAACGTGGACGATAAGGAGTTCAGATAAAAAGATGATAGAAGTGTTAAAACACTTGTGATCTGTGGAAAATAAAACTATGAACAGTGAAACAGTGACAGTGAAAGTAGTGAGAAAACGACACAGCATGAAGAACCGGCGGTATTGCATTAAACAGACCGGCATTCCATGATGTGAAGCGAGAAGAAGACAAAATTTCCACCACTGAAGATGTTTTACATTCAATAAAACGAAACGCGTCTGGTGGGAAAAAATCGCATTTTTTATTGTAGTTGCAAAGACGGAAAATCACTGCTATTCATAATTATGAAAGCAACTACGGACATTATGGCCACACAAACGAAGAACTAATGAGGTACTTAACAGAATCGTTGTGAAAAGGAGTTTCTGGCATATCCTGACTAAGAGAATGGATAGATTGGTGGCACACATTCTGAGACATCAAGGAATTGTCAATTTAGCATTAGAAGGAAGCGTGTGGGGTAAAAATCGTAGAGAGAGACCGAGGGACGAATATAGTAAGCAGATTCAAAAGGATGTAGGTTGCCGAACGTATTCTCAGATGAAGAGACTTGCACAGGGCAGGGTAGCGTGGAGAGCTGCACCAAACCAGTCTGCGGACTGAAGACCACAACACACAATATCATATAGAACGGTTCGCATTAAGTATATGGAGTTTTGGTTCGGAATTGTTGAGAGGCAATGTGCCCTATGTCTTGAGGGCTATTTTAAAAACAACGAGAATTTCTCTGCTGTATAATTTGGTATTTGATAAAACACGAACGTTCTTACCACATTTAACAATGAGAAGATTACTTAAATAACACAGAAATATGGATGACATAAAATGTTAGAAAAGTGGACTTAGGGCCCTTCTGAAATAAGCAATTCAATCGATATCTTGGCGGAGGAAGAAGTATGTCAAAACGCCCGGAAAGTCATTAAATGTAGAAAGGTCAAGTGGGCAGAGCGAGACAGAAAGGTGTCCGGTAAGACGGGAGAACGTGATGCAGGTGGCGGCCTTGTGGGGTGCCTGTTTTGCATCGGTCATTGCGTCGATCCCGCGCTCGTTACGCAACGCAGCGCCGGGCTTATAAATGCGGCCATCCCACGCTATGGGCGCACAGCTACAGCACAGCCAATAGTGCGTTATGTCAACAGCGGCATCGGCTGTTGAGCAGCTGGCTGCTGATCAAGTCAACACTGGCGCCAGTATATCTGCGCAAGCAGACGGCTTCAATGGCGCCGTAGCAGCCATTATACTTGCAAAATGTCTTCCATCGCGAGCCCGGCTGTTTGCACTCTCGCGCAGCAATGCGATAGTCGCCCAGAGGGATTACGCAGATGTCCTCCAATCCGAAAGGGAGCACGCCTTCGCTGCTAACTTTACAGCCGGTGAAAGCGAAATCAACGTCTGCGGCAGTAAGAGACGGGAATACAGGCAAGGGACAACTTTGACCTCGAACTTAATAGTATTACAAAAAATTTGCGAAATATGAAAATGAAAAAAGAACGATTTACGAGTAAGATTTTAAAAATAGAAAATTAGCAAAGAGAACATTAATAAAGAAAAGAAACAACATTTTTTTTTACACAATAAGATTCATGGTATGGTATGATACGTTCTCTATCTCGATCCGAGATTGTTAGTTTTAAGCATTAAAAACACAGAATTCACATCTTAATTCCACCAGTGAGTCTCCATCAGATGCTGAAAATTTCTATATCTAAATTCATGTATTTGTTTTATATCTTACGAATGCGATGTTTCTAATTTTATTGTAAGGCAGTATGACGTTAGAAAACTCTTGATATTGTGCTATATATTGTATGCAACCAAAAGCCATGACAAAGAAGAATCTATATATTTATATAAATGAATTGCTGTTCGTTAGTCTCGGTAGAACTCGAGAACGGCTGAACCGATTTGTCTAATTTTAGTCTTGAAATATTCATATAAGACCAGGGGAGGTTTAAACGTGATAAAATATGGAAAAGTTGTCCGGAAAAGAGGAAAATCTGGAAAAACTGAAACAGCTTTTTCCAGCTAGCTGTCAATACCTTTCGTCCAATTGCGATAAAATTTTGTACATTTTATGCTAAAAGCAAGGGGAAGGTTCGAATCAAATAAAAATTTAGAAAAGTCGCCCGGAAAATAGGAAAATTTAGGAAAAACCGAAAGCGATTTTTTTTCTATGAATAAAAATTAATTGCCACATGGTTGTAAGAGCATCACTTGAGTACGGTTCGACAGGACAAGGTTTGTGTCAAACAAATTTCGGAATAAAAACTAGAGGAAAATTTGAGAAAAACTGAAAGTGCGTTTCTCGTTGTGTTTTTGATTGCATTCATCACTATAACTCACTATTCGCACGACAGAGAGGGGTAATTTTTTTCTCTTTTTTCTCATTATGGTCTTGGAAAAGTTTTCATCAAAAAAAGGAACAGTTAAAAAAGGAAAGTCTCAAAATTCGAACAAACTTCCATTTTCAATATGTTTGTAAATGTACTCAACACTATAAGTTGAGAACCGTTCATCTGACAGCGATAACATTTTTATCGTTTTACGTTCAACGAAAGATGAACATTCTCATGGACTAAAAATTTGGTAAAGTACGCCGGATAATCTGAAAATTCGCGAGAAACTGAAACTGATTTTTCAAAGGGATATCAATATCATTCGTCTGCGATAATTTTGCATATTTACGTTCAAAGCGGAAGGAAGGCTTGAGTGAAATAAAACAACCAAGTCATTATTTTACATGTTTTAAATCAAATTTTCATCGCAATTTTTCTATATTTTATCACCGTTTTAACATTCCTTGCAATTCCACGAATATGACATGAACTTTATCCTGGACATGTGTGCGTGATTTGCCCACTATTAACGCCAATGAATAATTTCCACTGCTATGCAGTTACTTGGTTTCTCTTTATTAAGATGTCATCTGTGGTAGAATACAGCATTTTGCATGGAAATTCACATACCACTGATTTTTCTTATAATCGAGTACTATTCTATACATGGTTACGTGTTGTTCCCTTGGTCAAAGATGTCGCTTGCTAAATGGCTGTCGTTGACTGCGTAAAAATTTTCAAATATAATGGTCGGAGGTATGTTAAGAATGCCTGCGACCATTGCTAGTTACGAGTAGACGGCAATTGGCCCATTAACAAACGTCTTGACCAAGCCAACCAGTAGTTTGGCAACATGCTAAGCACTTTCTAGAGGGTGATCCAATCATTTTTTCCCCATCTCAACTTTGTAGCGATGTTAGGGGCATGATATCGATCATTTCTACTAAAAATAAGATTTAAAAAACCCAAATTAATTTTTTTCACCATTGTCTTCGTTCTTACTTAGGCCTAATGAAAAACTGCACTTGTTAACAGTGAAAGATCTTTCACACTCTCTTTACACGAGCAGAAAGTAAAAACAGTGGCTGTTAAAAAATAAGATTACAATTTATACAGCACAACCCGTCCACCAACTTACTGCCATGCTGTTTCTGCAATACAGCATATTCACCAATAACTGCATTACGATACTTTTAGTGTAGTTCATTATCTTCAGCCAATGTAGTTAACTGTATTCTTTATTATAATAGTTATTACATGGGGAAAACCAGATAAAAAGACACAAATTTCCGTGTTGTCGTCGGTTACCGACAGATCACAACGGCACATTACAAATTATGGTTCGTATGTAACTTTTGTTCGACCCATTATCCTTACCTTACTCTAACCTTATTACAGAACTAATATTAGCCCAAAACATACCCATGGAAAAGAAATTAGGATACGACCAAAACAGCTTATGGAAGCGGGAATGTGTGTTCAGAAAATCATGAACCTTAGCATTTTTTCGTACCCAAACTAAGTAGTAAGAAAATGTGGTAACCTGTGTATAGACGGCTTATATATTATTGATAGAGGAACCTTGGGTTATGAGCGAATATGGGCAGTAAAACGAGAACAATTTTCCAACAGATTGAAGTGAACAAAGTTTTCGAAGTGAACATTAGGAGTGTTAATTTGGGCAACCATGAAACTAAAACAGAGATGAGAGACGGACACCAAAAAAGATTTTCAAATGTTTGTAAATCTATGGGACTTAGAGTGCCTCGGCCAGTCCACCGTAGCTGACGGACTCCTACCTCCTCTATCGAATGACGTTCAACTGAAAATTATTCCAGAGTCACGCAAAGAACTACATTGATGGGAGTCAGAAGAGTATCCTAATTTCCGCAGACGAGCTTACACTGTTAGCAGCTTCTGTTGGGACAGCGGCTCATTAACTTCAGACGCAAGCAGAGCGAGTAGTCATGTGGGTCCTGTTTCAAATGTAAATAATGAACATCAAGTCCACACACAGGTATTTTTGCGGTGAAAAAGGGCAAAACAAATCAGATAGTAATTTTTTAATTGTTGGACTGCAGAACTGTCGAACACAGCGACAAAGGGACGTTCAAGACAAGAATGAACAAGATGACAATGGTCTATCTTTAACCAACACATAAAACAGAATCGGTGCCACCGTCATTCGAAATGGAAGATCCACATGCAACAAAATATATATTTAAATTAAACTTCTTGGCAGACTGAACCGAAATTCGTACTTTCCGCGGGTTTAATTCCGGTTCCGGCACACAGTTTTAATATGCCAGGAAATTTCGTATCAGCGCAACCTATGCTGCAGAGTGAAAATATAATTCTGGATCTTTAAATGAATCAGAGAGAAATGGGAGAACAACTAGAAGAGGAAGAAACTAAGATTCTGCTACAAGTCACGGACAGTCGTGAAATTATTATACACACCAACGGGAACTGGCGCATTTGTCACCAGGTAGGAATAATACAATGAAGATTATCCAGTACAAACTCCCACTTAAATTAATAATAATGATAAGAACACAGAAGCCTGGATCACACAAGAAGAAAACGATTTACAAGATCTACTGCTCTAAAATGACATCCCTCAAATAGTAAAGAACAATCTTGATAGTTTCCAGTACACAAAGCCTTTCAGGAAGAGTACGTAAGTACCGAAGAAGGGAAAGGTGATTACCAAAAGAACACTGGATGAATCTTACACAACCTTTCATACGCTGGTCTAAAGTATTTAGTTTGCACATCATGTCTCCTTGGCATTCGACATCTCCAGAGATGGGGCCTACTTCATTTTGGTGTACCTGCTAAGTATCGTGTACTGGGGGACCCGAGCGCGGTGCACAAACTTGACAAATAAAAAGTAAGCAAATCTTTAGGTCACTATCATCCTGCCGAAGCCTTCTATGACGTACCAGGCGACAGCTATTTCCACATAGCTTTATTTATGATTTCTGCTTAAAAAACACATCTCTCACGAAAGTATGACATACATCACCTCAAAAAATAATTACAAGATTCAGCAGCAATTTCTACTAACAACCGATAAGTTAAAAAAAGCAAGACAAACAGTACAGAAGGAAAGCAGCAAACACAAATTGTAAGAAATACCTGTCTAAGGCAAAAAATTGTTTCCGCTATACACAAATCGGATAAAAGAAAAAAAGTTTTCCCAGTGCTTGGATTATTATCACTGTCCAAGCTTCGCCAATACAAAGACATGCACTGGATGTAGGTGATATAAAATTGCTCGGTTTTGAAGACAAAAGAATGACCAGCATTACGATCCCTGAACTACACTTCCTTCGACTTCACCCGGTCCAAGAGATTTCTATTGCGGTGGAAGTTTCTGTCCTACGTTTTGGACTGATGAAAAGGTTAAAATTTCTACAACTAGATGACTCCATTCCTGGGCCAAACGCATATGGTAGTTAGCCAAAGTAACAGCGGGAATCTGTGGTTGCGGCGGCTACATTCTGCGATGTCTTGCAGGTGAGAGCTATTAACTACTCCTCGGCTGAGTACATGGATCCTCTGATTTCAATATGGTCAGTTTTACGTATCATAAGAAATCAGACGGCCGGCCGCGGTGGCCGAGGGGACTGAGGCGCTCCAGTCACGGTCTGCACGGCCACTACGGTCGGGGGTTCGAATCCCCCCCTCGGGCATGGATATTTGTGCCGTCCTTAGTATTAGCTAGTTCATAAGTAGTTTGTAAGTTTAGGGACTGATGACCCCATAGACTCTACAGACATTTGAACATTTTGAAATCAGACGCATACAGTCCTCAGTGGTTCTGAGGAACTGCTAATTCCCTTCGTTAGTTAGGCACTGATTCATTACAGTGAGGACACTGATATTTTATTACGATTGCCGCACAAATTCAGGCTCACCAAAGAGAAGAAAAACGGAAAGAAAAAGAAAAGTTAACAGAAGCAACGTCCATAATGGCTTACGTTCTGTTTATTCAGCATGAAACCTTTACTCTGCAGCGAAGTATACGCTGATATGAAACTTCCGGGCAGATTAAAATTGTGTGCCGGAACCGGGACTCTAACATGGAACCTTTGCCTTTCGCGGCCAAGCGCTCTACAATGAGCTATACCGGCACGCTTCACGGTCCGTTCACATAGCTTCACTTCTGCCAGTACCTCGCCTCCTACTTTCCAAACCTAACAGAAGTTCTGTAAACATTCCTTAGGCTGTACCTAAGCCATGTCTCGACCATATCCTTTCTTCCACGAGTGCTATTCCTGCAAGTTTCGCAAGAGAACTTCTGTGAAGTTTGGAAAGTAGGAGGTGAGCTACTGGCAGAAGTGAAGTTGGGAGGACGCATGATGAAGCGTGCCGGAATAGCTCAATCGGTAGATCGCTTGCCCGCGAAAGGTTGCCCGGTTCCAGCACACAATTTTAATCTGCCAGGAATTTTTACTTTCCAATTAAAATTAATAAACGCAAGTGATTAGTGTTATTGGGGGGAAGCTATTAATAATGCCGGTAGTTTGGTCCCTTGAACCACAAATCAATCAATCAATCAATAATGGCGTCCGGTCCGAAGAAAGGGTTCTGAACTTGAATATTTTTTGGGTGGAGACGGTCTGTACGTAGGACATTCAGAAAAGAAGACCCTTGGTGTCTTCAGTGGGTGCTCCTGATCAGGAACGTACGAAGAAGTATGGGATCAAGGGTATCTGGAGATGACACAAAGTCGCCTTACCAAAATAACGCAATTAGGCTGCATACGGTAGAAGTATTCAAAATTTTCCTTTGCCGGGAAAACGAAAAACCATAAGAATTCTGATCAACCTCTACACTCACACAAAGGAAACATGGATGATTTACTACTATCTATCGAACTGATTGTAACACCAATATAATAAGTATATACATGCCAAGACGGCGTTAGCTTCAATTACTTCACCGCAGATGCGGTCATACGTTCTATATCGCAAGGGAATCCATAATGGCGAGTATAAGAGGGCAGGGCGGTAGGGGCACCACAGCCACAACGTGCGACTTGTGGAAGTTTCAGAAGAACGGGAGGCGAGCATGGGTAGCCACGTGGTTAAGGCGACCGCTGGCCCGAAACGGGAGACCCGTGTTTAATTCTCGGCCCAGTCACATTTTCATTTGTCGCCACTGTTCAATTTCAATGCCCTAATGCAGTCACTGTAAATCCTTTCTTTCCTAATCCTTCTTGCTTCCCCTCCTTCATCAATAATTTGCAAATGAATAACACTGCTTATGCTTACAATATTGTGCAACCTCCACAGACTCAGTATCTAAATTACAGTTTCCCCTGGAATAAAATGTATTTCAAAGGCAGAGAGAGTTACTAGGTAATCCCTCCCTTATTCAAGAACCACGACACAATCAATACATACTACACAAACTGTCTTAATATCCGTATGGCTTCAGGTGTACGCCAAGTGTCCTTTAATATGTTTTCGTCTAATTATGATACACCGCTTTTCGTGCATACAGTAATAATATATTTATGTGACGCTTTTAATTAAATATGTGCGAAATCTTCAAATTATAACCTTTTTAAATATAACAGAAAAATATATTGGTAAAAGCGTCATATGCAATAATAATTAAAAAAAAAAAAAAAAAAAAACAGTTCTGTGTGAGAAGGCATTGGTTTACACCTTACATTTTGTTACGATATTAAAAGATACGTCTTAGGCGATTTCGGGACTTTTTCAAATCCCACAAAACGGTAGATAGAAGTGAAAGTGCGTTTGATGTCCACTTCCGTCAACGCGACAATGAAACGGGCCCTATCTCGTAATTGTACATAGGTATGTGTAGAGCCAAACGAGGTGAAAATGTCTTGCTACTGGGGTAGCTACATTCTGAAGACAACTAAGCGCTCTTGAAATAATTATTCGGGTAGGGTTTGTTGAAGCAATTTTTCGGGATAGGAGTAAATTCAAACTCATCACGACATTACACGTTTTTGCTCAATATTTTATGCACATTAAATATTACACGAATTTGAAATCTGGGCATACGAGTCCTGAATTAAATGTTAAAAATATATATCAAAGTGAAAGGCGATAAATTTGGCATAAAAAATTAATAACGAGCATTTCTCAAGATTAAATACTGGCTATAGAAAGTCGGGGTAGACGCAAGAACTAAACCTTTGAAAAGTTGAAGGGATAATTGGGATATTGGAGCTATCAAATAATGAAAACTGATTTGATGGATTGAAAGATTTTACAGCGATAAGGAAAAAAGCTGTGGAATATAAGGAAAATATGAGTCATTTACATTTACATTAACCTCTTACAGCGACACGTTAATTTACTACATACTTGTTACCGGTACATACAACACTTTAACATTTTACTTTCTCCATTACAACTTTTCCTAAAAATTAATAGGGATGTCCAATTCCTGTGATATGCAAGTATCGTAGGCCTATACATTTATTTCTGAAGAAGACGGGTTTATATCCGTCGAAACCGTGGTCAAGTTCATTAAACAACTATATTGCAACTGGCTGGCTGATTATTAATTTGTTATCCTGTAACCGTTGCTGAGACGCAGTCATGTTTAAAATATTAAAAATCAAGTGCCTGGTTCTGAATCATCCGCTTCTTTGCTGGGCACCGTAACAAAAATGCCAACAGCGATCGTCGTCTCTATTTACAGTTCGTAGCGAAAGTATAAATACGTACCTGCATTTCATTGGCCTACGTCTGCAGGTATGGTACCATCAACGATAGATACATTCACAAGACTGGGAAGAAGTTACTCACCTTATTTGCAAGGATCTCAGTAGTTCACCTCATCGTTCCTTCGCACTTACCGTCGAAGGACTGCTATACGGTTCATTTCTCCAAGCTTAAAAACAGTTTCATATAACAGTATAGTTAAAATAAGGCAAAACGCTCTTCGTCTTACTTTTTCTCTAACATTTAGCCGTTGTACATTATAATTCTATTTGAAAAGGCAGCGTTTAAGTATCGAAAGTGAAAGTTGATGGATACCTAATACATACTAACGTAGACGTTCAGGAGGAAATATATCTTACTGCACAATGCTAATAGAAAAGAGGCTGATTAGAATAAACTTAATCTTGTGACTGGTAAGAAAGACAGGTACCACACGTCTATCTCAAGTCACTCTGCTTGCAAAACCTCTAAGAATAGCGCGACACATCATACCGTAAGTGCGGCTGTGAAATATTCTAGGGTAAGACAATAGAAAGTGTAATCAAGATGAGGCAGTATTAATGCGACTCTGTACGGATGGGCTGCAACACAGACTGTGATGTTCACTTATGGTAAAGATAAGTCTGGAAAATGTTTACTCCGATTAATACTGAAAAGATTTAACACGCTACCCCCTGTCAACCCTTTTGTTTTGGCGAATTTTTATTTTTCATATTAGTAGACCTGTCCCTTAGTGTATTCTCGGCTATTTGGGCTATTCAATTGTTTCTGGCTGTGATTAGTAGGCCTTAGTTACTCTCAAGAAAGCGGAAAACCACATGGGTTAGATTTGTATCCAACTATGTCAAGTAATAACTATCATCTTCGTGGACATTATAAATATGTGAATAAATGTGCTGGAAGCAGAGACGACGAAGATAACGTTGAGAATCTCTCATAACGAAACGCTTGAAAAAACTATAACCCACACAAACCAAAAGTTGAGAGACAGGAGCTGAACTACAAATATGCTACATGCTTTGAAGGAAGTATGGAAAATATGTGCCCTTTTCGGACTTTGTGTACCTGAAGGGTACGAAAGGGCTCGAATTTCTCCTTCCGTGATATGTTTTGGGAAGAAGAAGAATTTATCTAAGTTAACTCTAATAGAGTAGATGACAAAACAGTGAGAAATGACGATAATAAGACTTCTACAATTAGCGTTTTCTGGAACACTTTTCATACACATTGTCACAACCTGTAGGCCTACATCCAATGAGTAAAGCACAGTTGAATAATTACTGGGCTTTGGAAGTTACTGCCCTTGCCCGGTGTATACAGCTTCTACAATAGATACGTATGAAAAGAAAAAATGTCTATGTGACAGCAGAAACTTTTATATGACGAGTCCAATTCCGTGTGTTGAAGAAGAAGCAAGTGACAGCCAAAAGCATGTAGCTTTTCATTTACTGAAGTCAGTGACTAGTTCTATTTACGTGAAACAATTGTTAACAGGCTTATATCGGATGACTATTGGTTCAAACCTATTTCATTAGCTGACAAATCACACACTTATAGGTGTGTGTGTAGGGGGGAGGGGGGGGGGCAGACACAGTAGGAAAGAGTCCTTTCTTTCAGCCAAACAGAACAAGGAACTGATGCAATCAAAATTATGCAGGAATAGCTGACTCTCGTGTCATTTGCACCCAAGAAATAAAAATCAGCGATTAGCTAACAACCATAATACATTTAGGCAATTCTGTAAATCACATTGCAGTCTAGAAACGATGGAATCAATAAGTATATTACGACACTGATTCAATGTTATATATTAAAATTCATGAGTGAACTTTACACAGTTAAAATTACTTGGAAAGCCGTATGTAACATCAAAAGACATGTTATAGTTTAAGCAATATGGTCTAAACTCAAGACTTACAAAATTCAATTATCAAGATCTGGATAACAGTACGTAACACCTCAAGCATAACTACCACGTTTGAAATTTTTTTGCAACAGCTACAATGACTGATAAACCGCTGTGGTCATGGATTTTTTGGTCCTAAAATTCTGTTAGATGTTTAAATGAAACAATTATAATGAAAATGAGTTACATCATGCTGAGCGATTAATATAAATATGAAGAACAAATTGTGGCTCTTAAATGTTCTTGTTAAAGTGACATAGCCCTACAAACAAGAATTATTTTTTGCTTTAAAATCGCAATAACAGATTTACGAACTTACAGCATAGAAACGAAGAACCAATAAGACAACTGGAGAAACATCGAAGAAAGAGAAACTGCTTTTCATGGCAATTATTTTTAAACGTGCAACTTTATAACATCGACGTGTATATTTTAAGAGATACGTACGTACATGGTTGCAGATAAATTAGCATCAGCGTCCCAGAATTTTTTATTATACTCGTTACTTACATAGCACCAGGAATGACGCACTCGCAGCATCCGGCGTTGAGCGTAACCTTGAAGCGGCAGATTTTAAAGCCGATCGTACAACACTTCCAGGCTACATGACTGCAGCCGATTGTTGTACGTACGTTTTCCTTTCATTGTAAGAGCAATTCTACTGTTTATTATAGTATTCGTTTCAGCACAAACACTTTAATGAATAAGTATGCTGCTTTGTAAGTCGGAACCAACTTTGGAATGTGGCAAGTTCGAACTGGTAAAGAGCAACTGCCAAGCACCAATATGGTTGTTTTACTCTTTGGCTCGGCAACGAACAATTCTAAACGTTTCTCGCGAGACTGTTATTACGTTCTGTTACCGTATACACACATTGCTTAAAAGGTTTCGTGAAAATATTCGGATCGTCGAAGCACACAGGTCAGTGCTAAAAAATGTGACTTACAATATATTGTAGGCCTATTTCTGACACCGTCCAAAGCCGCTGAAATGTTAGTTATGTTTTTATACAAAGTGATGAAGAACCAGAGTTCATAAAAACCGCAACAATGACGTTTGTGGTACATAAAGTGTGCAATAATATACCTGAAAATGTGTGTTCTCTGACAACAATGTTCCATCAACTAGATAATTATTCCTTGACAAAGAAAGAGCAATATGATTCGTAACTGGGTGTTACTTTCAAGCGATTTCTAGCCATAACAATAACCGTGCTGTATACTATTCTAGAGAATTCTTTGATATTATGAAAAATTAATGGTTTACGTTGTAAATGTATAATTTGTCTTTTTCTGGGATTGCTGAGAATATTGGTCGTAACTCAGAGCAGCCAATAACGAAACATAGCCTCTCCACTTCTTATTTTTTAATTCTTACGTCAGTGTAAGAAACATCGTCTCCAACAACTTCCTTTACAACATCCCGAAATAGAACTCTATTTGAAGAACTATAATGTTCTCTTTCTGTATTTCTTTTACTCTCATAATGCCACAATTATAATTTTGCACTTGCTTGCTTTTCATTTAAATTTGTCAATTTCAAATACTGCCGTTGAAATATTTTTTTTTTTTAATATATTTTAAGGTTAAGATTTGTAGGAATAGAAGTTACGTTGCAAGAAATGCGACCGATGTAAAGGAATGAACTTTTTGCTGGAGACGATGTTGCCGGTAATTAATGAAATTAAGAATGCCACGTACCTTACGTTAGTTGGCGTCTGGATGTACCTTTTAGAAACGACAAACAGCTACTCGTGCGGTGAAACAAACGGCAATCAGCAAAGGGTGCAAGGAAGCATAGCGGCTTTTCCTGCGGCAACCGTAAGAAACGTGGGCATGGCGCCGGTTGGGGTGGCGTACAGACCCAAGGTCAAGGTGGCTAGCAGAGAGCCGCGCAGCTGTTGCGGGATGGAGCCAAGGTCGCGCGGGGGATGTGGGTCACCCCACACAGCGACGGCTTAGCGCACTTCACGCCCACTAACCAGGGTGGCATCTCATCTTATATCAGCAGCAAGGCTGCAGTACGGTCTCCAACACCATCTTACGGCCTTGGTTCGCGGAGAATCCCCAAGCACGAGAGCCTCGGTAAGTCACGAAAGGCACAGGTGAAAACTTCACCGTGGAAACTAATGTTTGTATATTCAAATCGTAAAGTCAAGAAGCTAAAAAATATACGGTAATTTTGCTTGTTGTTTACTTCAATTTAAAGGCATCGAAGAATCAGAAAATATTAAAACAGCAAAATACTTGTCGGAATCTTGAAATTACCTATATCACTGCAATATTGTTACCTATCAAACCTGAAGTATACCTCGCACTACTCCATAGATCATTTTGTTACATAACAAGGAATTCTAGACAGTAAAGGGGATGGGCGTGGCAGTATCATCTCAGCCAAGTGTTATCTTCGTCATCAAGGTGCGCCAGTATCTTACCCAAAGTTGATTAAACAAAGTTCTGCCACAGTATCTTGGTTGCTAAAATTCGCACCTAGCTGCGGAGCGCGCGGTTGCTCGCCGTGGAGGTTCGAGTCCTCACCAGGGCATGGGTGTGTGTGTTTGTCCGTAGGTTAGTTTACCTAGGTTTTAGTAGTTTGTAAGCTACGGACTGATGACCACGCAGTTTGGTCCGATAGATTTACAGACATTTGAACATTTTTTTAAAATTCGCCTAAGAATATAGAACAGATCGGAAACCTGGTAGGAAACAACCGGATGCGCATAAATTGCTAGGAAATGTGATAAAAACCAATAGCATAAGCACAAGGCAGTTCGAATGGAAAATAGCTTGAAATTACAGAGCAGCGAACTTCAAGCAAGCTACTTGTGTGCATCACACTACGATACTAAATTAAGCCGGCTATACAGAAGCGCGAAAGAGCTAACAGCACATTCTTGAGGTGGTACTGACCTGGGCCTGTCAGAAAAGAACTCGAATTTGGATTTCTTCTTGCCGCCGCCGTGACCAGAGCTGCCGTGGCTGATGTGGGCGGGTGAGACAGACGTCTCGCTGGAAGTCGGCGGCGACGAGGAGCCGGTGCTGGAAGATAGCGACCCCGCTCTGCCCCTGGGCTCTGCGTGGTGGCCGTTGCCGATGTTCTGCGCGTCGCTCCCGCCTCCCCCTCTGCCATTGTTGTTGCCATTATTGTTATTGTTGTTGAGGTTCACGTTGACGTGCGGGTGGTGGCCGTTGGCGGAGGACGCCAGCGAGGGCCGCGTGTTCTGGCGGTTGCGTCGCTTCTTCTTCTTCTCGAAGTCGTCGTGGCAGCCGGCGTTGCTGGGCATGGGCGGGGACCAGTCGAGGTCCTTCTTGAGGTGCCCCCTGCCGCAGAGGCAGCCGCAAGCCTTGAACGCCAGGTCGTAGCCCTTCTTGGTCCACAGGTTCTGGTGGCGCTGCCTCTCCGACCAGGAGCGCGCCCGGCCGCACGTCTTCAGGTACGTGAGTACCGTCTGCTCCCAGGTGTCGAAGCACTCGCGGTGCATGTACTGGCCCACGGTGCAGTGGTCGTTGTTGCAGGTGACTTTGACGCAGTCCCGCAGGTCCTCCAGGTTGATGGAGCTGTCGTTGTTGTTGGTGGCGGTGGCCCTGAGGCACTCCCCCGTGGGCACGCAGCAGCGCGTCACGTTGGCGTCGTGGTTCTCGATGGTCTCCGGGTCGATGCCGTTCAGCCCTTGCAACTCCCCCGCACCACCTCCGGTGCCGCCGTGGTTGTTGTTCTTACGCGGGGCCATGTTCCAGCTATCACCTTCTGCTTCTCCTCTCCCTTATCAATCCTTCTAAACGTATCTTCCAACTCTTCGTCAGCTCTACCGCAGCGTCAGTTACTCGTCAGCTTACGCTCTCGTGAGATCAGCTGCTCCTGCCCATTCACACTGCCGCAGCGAGGCTTCCGGTTTCACCTTCCTTGCCGACAGCGAAATCAAAACAGTCAGCATCCAGCGTGGGACATCACAGTGGCTTCCTCTCGCTTTCGCTTCCACAAGCCGACTGTGCGTGGATACGGCGACGCGAGCGCCGCTTCGCCGGCTGGCCGCTAGAGGCGCGGAGGGGGCCTGCGCGGCGCCGCGCGCTGCCATTGGCTGGCGCGGAAGGTGGGGAGGTGCATCATAACAACCGGTCACGTGCTTAGCCTAGAGAGAAAATAGCAGCCCGTTTTCCCTTTCTACTCGCCAGAGAGCGAAGCGGGCGCCGTAGTACTATTACGTTCGCTCTCCGCGCAAGCCTTTGCGTAACTTGGCGACGCAAGCCGGCGACCGCGCCACGCTACGTTGCATTTCCGACGCAATGCGAGGCGACGGCGGCTGCCACGTCACACGAAAGGCTCCACTTTATTTCTGCTCGCTATTTCCGCGATTCTTTGTGTTACACGCACGACACATGCAGGTCCGTAATAAAAAACTAAACCGCATATTACACAAACATTGACATACTTTACTCCATTCATAAATTTGTTACAGTCATAATACACTATCAATAAAGAAGCTTCAGTTGAGCGAAGGTCACGCCTGATATACAGGGTATTTCATAAGGTGTAGTAAATATTTCAGAAGGTGATAGCATACCCGAATACAATGATAAACTTCTACATACCTTGTGTTCAATTTTTATGCAGTTAGGATGCAAACATACAAAACTTAAAGCACTGGCAAAGGAGGAAGCTCTCTTATTCATCCGTCACTTGTTCGTAGAACAACATACTGACTTAAAAGCAGACTTTAAAGTCTGAGGATGCCCTTGTAAGCCGAAACATGTTGCTATTATGCTCTTTACTCCAAATACTGGTTCGATGCAGCCATCCTATCCTGTAAAAGCCACTTCGAATGAGAACGACGATCTACATCCTTTTGAATTCGTCCCTCCGTCTCCCTCTGCTATTTTTACCCCACACATTTCCCTCCAACGCTAAATACACGATTCCCTGATGTCTTAGAATGTGCCCCACCAATAGATCCCTTCTTTTAGTCATGATTTGTCAGAAATTTCTTTTCACCCCAAACTGTTCAGATACTTCTCATTAGTTCCGCGATCTACCCATCTAAATTTCAGCATTCGTCTGAAGCATTCAAATACTCCTATCATCATTCTGTCTGAAATCCTTACCATCCACATTTCACTCCCATATAATGCTACATTCAAGACAAATTCTTTCAGAAATGATGTTTTAATCAAGGTTAAAGTGCAGTTCATGCGTACGCGACTGCCGCTTGATATGTAGATGTTGAAACGGAGCGATGAATGAGGGGAAGTGAATGTAGGGCTGGGCAAACGATACACGCTTTCGACCACGCTCGAGATTTCCCGATACAGCGAAGAACTCGATAGCCTACAGTATCGAACAGTTCGAACACTCACATAACAAATGACTCGCGCTGCGTATATTCAAACGATACGCGGGAAATCTTCTAGCTACCGGGCTAACGCTTTGCTCAGAACTAATATCATAGGAAGTACAAGTACATGCAAAATAAAAGAAGGGCAATACTATGAAAAACTGTATATTTTGTTTAAAACAGTGCATACTTGACCTGTCTGATATCACTAAAGGATATGATCCATTGATAAACATAATATCTGCACTATAACATAACTTCTGCATCAAATAAATGCACAGCAAACATGCTAAGAAAAAAAAACACTGTTGGTTTTGGAAGTATGATACATGTCTGTGAAAATCTATGTATATAAAAATGAATTGCTATTCGTTAGTCTCGATAAACTAGAGAACGGCTGAACCGATTTGGCTAATTTTAGTCTTGAAATTTTCTTGTAAGTACAGGGAAGGTTTAAACGGTGATGAAATATGGAAAAGTTGTCCGAAAAAAAATATCGGGAAAAACTGAAACAGATTTTTCTAGTGAGGTATCAATACCGTTCGTCCAATTGCGATAAAATTTTGTACGTTTCATGTTGAAAGGAAGAGGAAGGTGCGCATCAAATAAAAATTTGGAAACGTCACCCGGAAAGTAGGAAAATTTAGGAAAAACGAAAGCTATTTTTTTCAATGAATATAAATCAATAGCCACATGGTTGCAAGAGCATCACTGGAGTACGACTTGCCAGGACAAGGTTTGTATGAAATAAATTTTTTGGAAAATCTACCTGATAATTGGAAAATTTGAGAAAAACTGAATGTGCATTTTTCAATGTGTTTTTGATTGAATTCAGCACTATAATTGACTATTCACACGACGTAGAAGGGTAATTTTTTCTTATTATGGCCTTAGAAAAGTTTTTAGTTAAAAAAACTAAACTAAAAAAATAAAACTACAAAAAAATAGGGACAGTTAAAAAGGAAAGTCGCAAAAGTCCAACCAACTTCTTTTTTCAATGTGTTGCTAAATGTACTCAACACTATAAGTAGAGAATCGTTCATCCGATTGCAATAAATTTTGATCATTTAACCTTCAACGAAAGATGAACGTTGTTATGAACTAAAAATTTGGGATAGTAACCTGGAAAATTTGAAAATTACGAGAAACTTAAAGAGCTTTATTCAATGGGATATCAATATCATTAGTCTGATTGCGATAAAATTTTGCATATTTGACGTTCAAAGCAAGAGTAACGTTCTTATGAAATAAAAATTTGTAAAGTTTTATGAAAAATTCAGAAAAAATAGAAAGAGATGTTGCTATGAAATATCAGTACCATTCATCTGACTGCGATAAAATTTTGCACATTCGACGTTCAAACCAAGAGGAAGGTTTGAGTGAAGTAAAAGTTTGGAATAGTTTGTCAGAAAATAGGGCAGGTAGTTCTGTTGTTTTGCTGTTCTATCCATTTTTACAAAAGGGACAATACATTTTAAGAGTTAATTATAAGTTCTGAAAAATAGTTAAGAAGTCAAAGAGTTAAGTAGTTTTTCCAGAGAGTAATTATTGTTCGATATTTCGCTTTGTATACTTCAAATCAAAAAAATATCTTGCATTACACACTTTCTAAAGTATCTCACTTGGTACTTCAGCTCTCAAGCTATCTCCACACCAGATTTCATCACAATAGATTTAGTGGTTTATGTAATGAATACAGCCGAATCGGTTTAGCCGTTCTCGAGTTTTAGTGAGACTAACGAAAAGCAATTCATTTTTATCTTTGACAGTTCTTATACGGGTTCAAATCGTGTAAAGCGAACTTTACTCCTTCATAGTAAATTTCTGAACGCACCCAACACAACAACCAAGTCATTATTTTACACGTTTTAAATCTAAATTTTCCTCGCAATTTTTCCGTATTTTATCACCGTTTAAACCTTCCCTGAATTTCCACGAATGTAACATGAACATTATCCTGGACATGTGTGCGTGATTTGCCCACTATCGAGCTGATACTTACACTATCTGATGATGTCTTTATAAAGCTACTGGGTCTAAAATACATGTGATTTAAATTAATATGGTTTATATTAAGAGGTAAGTGATACGAAGTTCACCGGGTTATCTAGTCCTTCATGAGTATAAATTACATTTAATGTAATTATAAGAGGTAGGTTGCAAAAGACAATTCCATTCCCTGTCCATATGGTACAGTAAGAGATAAAAATGTTACCACCTTTCAATCGTCTAAAAAACTATATTAAAAGAGATGAAATAGGGAAAACATAAGGAATTTAATACCCAATAATGGAAATAAGTCATATAACCTGTAATTGCGACCACGGAATAAACAGTGTATGAGTTGCTATGTACGTAGTACCAACAGGCGACGCTAGATAGCAGCACTAAAATTTTAAATCGTGTTTGCTATCGTTTACTATAGCATATTTTGCATATTCGTTACTGTAATAACTTACGACATGCACTCTAGAAGCTACTACAACCTGAATTTGACATTCATTAATCCTCATAGTACATTAATGACACTATTCGTTATAAACAGTTTACAGCACAGAGTCGAAACCATGGTCGAAACGATTTATGAATATCATCGCTGTAAATCGTAGGGCTAGTACTTCCTGCCCAAGGAGGTTAGAACCTCTGGAGATATCCTAACACGAAAAAAGTGAAGCCAGCAAACTGGGCTCTCCGGCATTTGTTTGTGCCCTAAACACTACGCATAGCGTGTGTGTGTGTGTGTGTGTGTGTGTATAGGAGATCTAGTCGTTGAAATGTATGCCATATGTAAGTAAATACTCCAATGTGCCTGTCACTTTAGTTGCTTCACGCAAAGAAGGCAATGTTCAGACAGGATTTTAACCGAGAAATCTCTCTTTCGGGCACAAAAAACGCCACCTCCCTTTATTCTAACCTCCTAGCTCCTGACATTGCTACAAAGCGTCGTGACCGAATGTTCGAACATATCCCGATGTTTTCCGAACTGTGATGTGAATTGTTCGAACAGTTCGTCATGTTAAAACCCAGAACTAAGTGAAAGCAGCCAATGAGGAGTCGTGTTCAGGTACCAATAAGGTTACATGTTTGATGTCTAGTAATTTTGGCGTCAGTTTTAAATTTTGTTAGGGCATTTGTGTGCAGCTGTTTGGCAGTGCAATTGATATTTCATTTATATTCCGAACTAATTGCGTGTTTTACCTGTTTTTACGATACATATGGGAGGTGCGATTGTGACGGAATGATATACCAAACAACCGACCATTGACAATTAGTATTTACGAAGATAATTAATTTACTCACCGGACAATGGATCATCAACAACGTGTCGACAGTAGAGCAGGAACAGCATTAACTACCTAATTCATGGTGAGGAGAAAAAATGCAAACTATTTCAAAACCCATTGACAGAGCATGAGGGGAATAAACTTTTGTGTCCACCATGAAATAAATAAATAATGCTGTTCCTGCTCTATAGTTGACAAGTTCTTAATGTACCCTTTTCTAGTGAGTATATTAATTATCTTCGTAATACTAATATTCACATACCATAAAGAATAAAACTATTTCTTATTGGCTGCCTTCACCTCCCGTCATTCCTCGCGACGTTGTCAATGTCTACACTACAAATTCTGGTTGCGTACGTATAAACAAAACTTTAAACTAAATTAATTTTAGATGTCAACAAATTTCGCTTCTTCTAATGTTTGTAAATCTAAGGAACTTAATTGCATTGGTCATCAGTCCCTAGGCTTACAAATTACTTAAACTAAAGTAACTTATGCTAAGGACAACACAAACATCCATGCCCGAGGGAGGACTCGAACCCCCGACGACGAACGGCCGCGCGCACCGCAGCTGGGCCCCTTAGTGCGCACGGCTATTCTATCGCGGCTTCGCGTCTTCAGAAATGCTTTTCTTCCCATAACCGTTCTGAATTTTAAGTCTTATTTACTACGGCCATCAGAAGTTAGCCAAATAACAAAAATCATCTAGAACTTTAGAAAAAGTGATCTGTAGCGTAGCCTTAAGGTTAGATATAGGTTGAGCAAGATTTTCTTCTTCTTTTTTTTAGTACGTGAGGGCGCATAGCGCCTTAATCTCCGGTTAAGAAACACTCACTATCTGATTGGCTGACAGCTAGCGAGTTCTCATTGGCCGGAGACAATTTCTGCGTATCGAAATAAAAACTCGTAGCACCACTAGGCAGTCATTTTGTTTGTGTTGTGTTTTTGTTTTGGATGGTGTTGCCAATTGTTGAATGTGTCTTTATCCTATCTTTGCTTTGTGCCAGTGTGTGGTTTTTCGATGTAATTATGGAATAAAATCGAAGCAGTAACTTCCTGCAGGTGATACTGTAATCTAATATTTTCTACGTCTTGGATGAAAGTATTCTGTGTTTTCAACCACTTACTATTATCGTTACATGATATTTTATGTTTTATCCATTTATTATGATTGGGTAGATGAATCAGTTTCTTGTATTTAAGCAGTGCTAACCATTGAATATGTCTAGTGAACTCGGATACCGCTGTAGATCATCATTAGAGCTTCTTAACAGTCTTGACTTTCATTTCCTTATATTATAAATATTTAGAATGCTACTTATTTATGTGCGTCACTAATTTTATTCTGGTATACTGTCGAAGCATTAAAAACTTTTTATAATAGTTTTTTACAGAAGTTGCTAATGATTGGGGAAGACACTTTAGATCAAAACTACCATGTAGATAAATAGTGTACGACATACGAAATCCGACATGCGAGATGGATTTGAAGAACGTGGATGTGTTACGGATGCACCAACATCTGTCTGCCCAAGAACAGTCACAACTGTGGAAAATAAATGTCAGGTATCTGTGATCCAAAGTGCGCGGAAATCAGCTAGATGATTAGCAGCTGAGCAGAATTTATCATGAATATCAGCACAAACAGAAGTGTAACGTTTACATTCAACGTTTACGATATGGGTTACATAAAGACGATTTTGTGAATTGTCATTTAACCAAAATAAGTATGATTCTAAGCATTCAATAAAATTATGTGCTCTGACGAGGCAAATTTTATGTTAAGAGGACACTTTAAATAGTCATAACTTCATTTATTGGTATACCGACCTCCAAAATCTTTTGTTAGAACAGCTACTATATGAACTTGGTGTGTCTTGGAGGGGGGGCGGCGGACAGAATTGTAATTAGGCGCACTTGGACCACACTTTTTGGAAGGAACAGGAGATAACTGTTTGCATATGCTTTAAAATTAAAGTGATAACAAGACGTCTGCTGAAGACATTGTAGAAATTCATTTTCAACATTATGGCGCCACACCACTGACGTTCCCGATTATTTAAACGAAACTTTCGTAAGTTAAGTGATTTGGCAAGGGCAGATATTGACATGCCTCCTCCTTCACCAGCTATCACGTCCATGGAATTTTTCCTTTGCGGTGTCCTCAGAACTATATTTATTTTCAAAGCCTCAGACCATTACTGAACTAAAAGAGTACGTACACGACACATTTCAAGCTCTAAACAGTGATACCACAATGGCATAGAGTATGTAATAGTGTTTCAAAAAGACTTTAAAGATGAATTAACGAAGACGGAAAACAGTTCGAAAATAAAAATAATTGTATTTTTTGTATTTATAATCTATGTTAATATAAATGTAAATGTAAATCGTTAATATCAGAAAGTTCTTTTAAATTTTGACATAACGTTGCATTCTAATACAAGGTTTTTATAAACCTATATACGTATATAAATTTTGGTTCATAAAATCATGCGCTTTTTCCAGGGCAGCGCTGTCTCAAATTTTTCAAAGCATTCGGTCAACAACATTTGAACATTTTCGCTTAGCAACATCTACGTTTTCTACATAAGTGCCATGTAAATGTTAATTTGTTGGAAATTTTAAATATCCCAAAGTTCTTTCCAGATTGCGTTGAAGTTTTCACACAAATTTAGCACAGGTTTCTTAGTAGTCACTGGAATGTCATCGGGTGTATGTGCAATATGTATGAACGTTATAAAAATATAAATGTTCGTTTATGGAAAACCGTCAGTCTTCATAATTTTTTGGTGTTTTTTATTTTTTATTATTTTTTTAATATACCTGCACCTAATCCTTAAATATATGATACATGAAATAGCTATGTAACTTTTTGTGATTTTTTTATAACAACGTTTTCTCATTATAAAATTCATATAGTATCGTATATGCCATATATTAAGAAATTAGGTGCATAGAAACATGCCCGTATTCCAGGGAAACTTGTGTGAAAATTTTAAAGCATTCCTTAAGAACTGTTGTGGATATAAAATTTTTGTACTTAAGTAAGACTCTCGGTTACAAAGAGTTGTAAGAGCAGATAGAGAGGGCGATGATATTGACGTAGAGTTGGGGGGGGGGGATGAAAAGGAAGAGCGCGATGAGAAGATGGGGATGCGCACAAAGAGGTGGAAACAATAGAAAGACCCACTGAATATGCTGCAACTGTAGCGAAACATGCATGGGTAAAAACATAAAAACACTGTTTTTATAAAGGCAGATCTTCATAGAGAAGAAACTAAATATGTAAAGGGACCTTTAAATTGCTATTAAGTGAAATTAGTAACCATGACATTTACACTGTTTGATTGTCAGAAATATTTGGCTGTACGTTTCCGAATATCTCGTGATTTCCAAGGGTACGGTTAGTCCGAGATTCCTTACTTGTTAAGTTATAGTAGTTACTTAGTGCTTTATTTCTGAATATGTCATCATTGGTTTGTGTGTGATTAACCAAGATCCTAAGAGGACAATTGTAATTTATCTTGCAAGTGTATACAGAACACTCAGAATAGCGTCGTCTGCTGGTATCACTACCTCCGTACTGAATAGCTAGTATCTCCGGGCGGCAAGTTCGTTTATTATTATTATTATTTCTTATTCTTGGTATATAAGCGCACATGCTGGACACAGTATTGTTCTCGGTTAAAATTGACCTTAGATTACGACCGTTAGCAAGCTCTACTTGAACATTACGTACCCCGCGAAAATTTTACACCAAATCAAGCATAATTAAGCTCAAATACATAGCATATTGCTGTATCTGGATGCACAGCCTCCCGTGTAAAATGCACATATTTTTTCGTTGTGTCCATAGGACTCAGGCGTCGATGTAAAGGTGCCTTCACGCTGTCAACCAAATCCAACAACGTCATTTGACAACTGTTTTCAAATCGTAGTTTGAATTTGTTTTCAAGGAGAAGTTAAACAGCAATCAGTAGTATTCCAAGTGGCTCATTGCGGATGTTGATAAGGAAAAAAATAAATAGACTAAAAGATTTGTGGAGATGTGTAAGTGAAATAAATGTTTGTACTCTAATTTAACCTATTTAATTCCTCCATCAGTTATTTATATTCTGGTTCACTTTTATCTAGGATATTACGTGAAATGGTACTCTGTAGCAATCGAATACCCATTTTGTTTCATGCTGGAAAAGCTTTTCTCTGTTGCTACAAATGAGAAGTTCTTCGGCAGAAATGCCATTCATGATTTCCATAATGAAACACTGCACCAGGTAGCTGCGTAGTTTTTCATGCGTTGCACGATGCATTTCGATATTTAACCCCAAGTGCAGGTAGTTATACAGATATTTTATGCTTCGGAACATCAGAGAAAATAAATGTCAGACTGCAGTAAATTATAAAAAATCTTTTGCAGTGCGCAGAATGATTCACATGCAACGAATATGAAAGAACTACGAAAATATTTTCTATTCTTAATTAGGATAAATTCTTTGAAGAGGTTTTGTTAAGCATGAAAAACACGTAACTATTTCACTGTTCCATTGTTTATTCACTGACACAGATACAGGGCTTCCTGAAACATATGATGAAATGTAAATACGTGGGTCGCCCATTCTCAAACAATTTTCGTGATCATATCCTCACAATGTAGCTCCTGTAGTATATTTGTACGAGCATGCTTTATCTTTTGCTCTTGCTATCCGCGGTTTTACCTACAATTGTTAAAAATTTTCTTTATTTTCAAGAAATGCACTCGCCAGAAACATTAAATCAAGGTTAGTCGTACCGCCCTATCTCGACAATGTTAAATTGCCTATATAAATGACTCTTTTTCTCAGGAACTGTTGAGTATATAAATGTGATATTTTTATGACATGTCGTATTGTTCTACAATCACATTAAAATAACAGATTGATAAGTTTTGATTTTACCCCTAAAATATTTTGGTGTAAATTATCACAATTTTAAATTATTGAATTTTAACTATATTGCAGTGAATGCTACTAAAGTAGAGCTACAATATTATTGTAATATACATGTTATGTGGTAAATAATAGATTGATGTAGATTCAGAAGTTTCTGAGAAAAGGAACATTGACACAGAAAAAAGGTAATTTTGAAAAAATTGCGTTTAAAGAAAAAAGTTTTAATATACAACCAACTGATATATAAAACATATATTAGAATCCTCCTGGATGGTAGTCCTGATATCTTGCTTCATCTTCCCCACCCGATGCTGCCCTCCTTCTCTGGTATCTGGCTTCTTTTGACATATTGTTTGTTGCAATCTCTGATCCAAGTCCAGCACACTTTTAGTGCTGTTGTAACCCTTCCAAAACTTGTAGCACCTGTTTCCTTTGTTTCGTATTTTTTAAACACTCATTTTGGTTTAATGAGGAAAACTATAACAGGAAACACAAACTAAAACACAGCTGTTGGATAGATGTTGTTATCAAACACAAACAAATGTACAGTTCAAAGTGTTTGCTGCGAAGTACCGCTAGTGAGGGCAGTTTAGGAAACGGACAATCCGAAAATTACACGAAAATGTTCGTCCAACAATTCAAAAGAAAGCTGAAGTAAAAGAAAGAAGATTAAATTTGCTTACTTTGAGATAACTAGATTTATTCAAGTTCTTGGGAAAGGGGGTGGGTCGTGTGCAGGATAATTTTAGTTTGGAAGGGTATCACCAAAATATTTTTATATGGAAGGGGGTCGCATATTCGAAAAGGTTGAAAAACACTATTCTCGACTGTATAGTCCCAGAGAAAAATGCCAGAATGCGAGATGAAGGAGAAGAAAATTCTCAGAAATGTCAGTGCATGATTTATTCAAATATTTACTTACAATAGTAAATAATCGATACTTCAATAAAACCAACACCGAATTAAGGATATATATCGATATTTTTATAATTTGCATAAAAGTAAAAGTGTGAAATTTTGTCATTTTGGGACTCCCTTTAAATGCTGTCGTACAGACGATTGCTAAAAGAAAAACGCCGAACGTCTATTTACAAGAGTTTATAGCAGTAGTCAATACTTTGCAACAGTCGTTAGTTTGCCGAAATCGCAACTGTTTAAAATTTTTCACGTGCGTCTTATTGTAGCTTGTATATATTTATATCTGTCATAGACGCAAACCCTGAATATAGAACCAGTGTACTAATAAAGTCGCAATACCTATGCATTTGATACAAGTTTCACTAAGACACACTAACAGATCTTTCGGGTAGCACACGTGAATACCAGGTAATATAATATAAACGCATCTGACTTTCATAAACAAGAACAATCCAGGTTCTTTCAATGGAACTTCACGTGCAAGGAATGAGATTTCACTTGTAAACACACAAGAAATAGTTTTAGTATATTGAAAATGGTACCGCTATTCTGTATCTCCTTGTCGTAACTCATTAAGTAACCTTGTTGACAACTCCACTGCCGATAATACGATTGCGACACAGTCTGCCTGGCGTGTCACTTCTAATGTGTCACTTCTAATGTGTCTCACCATAAATACGTACCAGAATTAATTATTAACTTCCCGTATTACTCTTAAGTTTGTCAGTTTAATATATTAGTGGAATAACACCGTAAACTTTGACCCTATACAAATATGCGGTTAGTATTATGAAAAATGTTTACGCAAATGTTTGCCAGTTGTGACACTAACAACAGCTGTTTATAAATATGCAACTGTTATCAAAGATAAACATTTATGCTGCTGCTGCGTTACAATACTCTCTGTATGTGGTTAAAGAATCGTAATATTGAAAACTTCTTAAAATATGAAAATTATCATTTTTAATGTCCAAACCACTTCACGGATTAGTAATGTTAATTATCTTATTATTTTAAAACTTACTTAAACTGTATCACGAAGTACAGTTTCATGTATCAAATAAGTAATTATGCACTTTATGGTCCCTTTCCTTTTTATAAGTAAACTAATTAATAATAAATAAACTCCTTTCTTTGTATTCTGTCAGTTACAATTATACAAATAACAGGGTACGCATAATTTCATTTAACGCAACGCAGCTTTATTTTTGTTAAGTTTGCTTCTTACATCAACAAAAGGTAAATAACGAGGGCTGACTTCTATCTTTCCCCACTCCAATGGTAGTAGATATAAGGCCCCCCTCCAAAAATAAATAAATAAATAAAGTAAAAAAATCCCACGTGACACCACGACTTTTACTAACCTTACAGAAAAAAAATATTTCATGTAAATCTCAATCTCTTCAGACGTTGGCAATATCGCGACCCACTAAATTGTCTATGATTAACCTTTTTTATTTCACTCGTTATTCCAATCAAACTGAAATCGTAGCTGTGCCATGTTCTGTTTAAATCTGCGATCTATAAGTCTATCTGCATCGAGTTACCATTATAAATTTCTTGCATGCGCATTTCCTTAGTGCGACTATATTAAATGTTCTGTATGTGATATGATAACTTTCAAGGTCCGTAATATCTAAAGTCACTCCTATCTTTAGATTCTGATCTCAAATTCCGGTATACTAGCGACCGCAGTCCAAGTAATAACACACAGAAAAATCGCACTGACGTGTTTTACGGCCCACTTTAGATTTGTAATTTTATAAGTTTTTGCAAACATTTTTGACAAAAATAATAATGTAAACAATAAAAAATTAATTAATAAGAGTGTCTCAAACCCTTTTAGGGAAAAATGTTTAGGTAGTGACGGGTTTCGAACCACTGACCTTCAGCGTCACAGACCCAACACATTGCCCATTACACTACGGCCAACACTTAGAAGTTGCGTTCTTAAATTTCGTACTATTTGTGGCCATTTTTAACTGATGCTAATATGGCATTTGTAGACACTAGATTATCATGTATCGTACTAAGATCGACGTGTTTTTGTTAATTCTTCAGTGCGCCATTGCTTTAAAATGAAACGTATAAGTTAAAATAAGAAAATCATCAAATACGCAACGCAAGATGGCTTATGCCAGAGAGAGTTCTGGGCGATGACTGTGACGTGACATCTGCGAACGGCTGGTTTTCGTAAATTCAGTGGAGGGTGTCAAAACTCTATTACTTTTGCAAATACCGCTCAAAAGATACGAGATATGAAAAAAACATAAGGGAACAAAGTTGTAGAGGATTTTCTCCTCTACAAATTCGTTTATTCCATTTTCGCGTCAGATGAACGGTTTATTTGTAATTACATTTACATTACAAACGGCTTTTATTGGTACTACTAACGTATTTCTTGTTCGAAATATTTCAAAAAGCGAGGTACTGGTCTCTGGTAGCCAACAATTATGTCTGTAAAATTTGGTGCCGATCGGTTGAACGGTTCGACCTAAAAAGTGAGAACACATTTCAGGCAGCCAGACATCGTCAAATCGCCGTTATTTTTGCAACGATGCAAGATATGAAAAAAAAAAAAAAAAAAAGAAAACATAATTCAGCGAAGTGGTAGAGAATTTTCCCCTCTACCAATTAGGCTATTGAATTTTCGTGTCAGGTGAACGGTTCGTTTGCAATTAAAATTACATTACAAACGGCTTTTTTTGGTATTACTACAGACAGACAAACAGACATCCCAAAATCGCCGTTATTTTTGCAAAAATCTCTAAAACGATACAAGAGATGAAAAAAACATAAGAGAGGAAAGTTGTAGAAAATTTTCTCCTAAACAAATTCGGTTATTCAATTTTCGTGTTAGATGAATGGTTAAGCCGTTATTTTCATTTAAATTTTGTGCTGACAAAAGACGATCGCAAAGGCCCACTTTTAGTGTTAGTACCGTAACCTAAAGTGGGCCAAACCTCAACTGTGGCTCTACCTTTGTTTGGATTTAATATCAACAGCTATATCTCTGTAAATTGTATACAGGTTATATTGAATTTTTAATGCAATTCCTCTGTAGTATCACCTCCTAAAATACGACTGAGTCGAAAAACTAGGTTCCTCCGAGCAGGAGACAAGAACACATTCTCAAACAAATTCCCGACTTGGCTTCGATTGTCAGCTGGGTTCTCCATTCGGTCGTCTGCGCATGCGCGAAGCACTTCCATACGCGTGAGAATAGGATCCATCCTATTCCGTCTACTAGTGATCGTAGGCGTGCATCTTGTGCAAGTGGACGAGTCTACACTGTACACGGACGGCGTGACCGGTGCATCATGGGTAATCTCGTAAGCTCTCACTTCTCCGTGTAGAAAGGGCGTAAGACAGCGGGTGCGCAGGAAGTGTTTGTACACAATGTTACGCGGCGTGCAGCGGCGGCACCTGGCGCCCGCGTCCCCGTGACCTTGAGGCGCCGAGGCAGCGGCACGACGCCAGCTGCGGCCAGCCCCATTTGCGTGTCTGCTGCACCAGGTGGCCGGCTGCACCGCCGACTATTGCGCCACTCTCGTCAATGGTATCTCCACAAACCTGACGCCCACAACGTCCCAACTCGCTAGCCTCTTCCCAGTCCAGGCTGGTTCACACTGTTGTTTGTTGTTGTTGTGCACTTCAGTCCGCAGACTGGTTTGATGCAGCTCTCCACGCTACCCTGTCCTGTGTAAGTCGCTTCATCTGAGGATACGTTCGGCAACCTACATCCTTTTGAATCTGCTTACTGTACGCGTCCCACGATCTCCCTCCACGATTTTTACCCCACACATTTCCTTCTAACGCTAAGTTGACAATTCCTTGATGTCTCAGGATGTTCCCAACCAATCTATCCCTTCTCTTAGACAGGCTATGCCAGAAACTCCTTTTCTCCCCGATCCGGTTAAGCACCTCCTCATTAGTTACGTGATCTACCCATCTAATTTTCATCATTCGTCTGTAGTACAACATTTCAAAAGCTTCTATCATCTTTTTATCTGAACTCCTTATCGTCCACGTTTCACTCCCTTACAGTGCTACACTCCAGACAAATGCTTTCAGAAAGGACTTCCTAACATTTACATTAATATTGGATATTAACAAGTTTTGCTTCTTTAGAAACGCTTTTCTTCCCATAGCCATTCTGCATTTTATATCTTCTTTACTTCGGCCATCAGAAGTTATCTTGCTACACAAATAACAAAATTCATCTGCTACTTTTATTGTCTCATTACCTAATCTAATTCTTTCAGCATCGCCTGATTTTCTGACATTGCAGTCCATTACCTTCGTTTTACTCTTGTTAATATTCATCTTATATCTTCTTTTCAAGACACTGTCCATTCTATTTAATTGCTCTTCCAGATCTTTTGCAGTCTCTGACAGAATTACTATGTCATCAGCAAACTGCAATGTTTTTATTCCTTCTCCCTGCACTTTAATGCCCTCTCCTTCCACTCCTTCACTGCCTGCTCAATGTACAGATTGAACAACATTGGGGAAAGGCTACATCAATGTCTTACTCCCTTCCCAACCTCTGCGTCCCTTTCTTGCCCTTCGACTCTAATAACCGCTGTCTGGTTTTTGTATAGATCGAATATAACTCTTCGCTCCCTATATTTTACCCCTGATACCTTCAGAATTTGGATCAGTGTATTCCAGTCGACATTGTCAAAAGCTTTCTCCAAATCGACAAACGCTAAAAACATAGGTTTCCCTTTCCTTATCCTATCTTCTACGATAAGTCGTAATGTGAGCATTGCCTCCCATGTTCCTACATTTCTCCTAAATCCAAACTGATCTTCCCCGAGGTCAAATTCCACTAGTTTTTCCATTCATCTATAAATAATTCGTGTTAGTATTTTGCAACCATGACTTATTAAACTGATAGTTCTGTAATTTTCACACTCGTCTGCTCTTGCTTTCTTTGGAATTGGAATTACGATATTTTTCTTGAAGTCGGAGGGTATTTCCCCTGTCTCATACATCTTGCAGATCAAGGTGATACATTTTTTTCATATCTGGCTCTCCTGATATCAGCAGTTCAGACGGAATATCATTTAATCCAGGGGCCTTGTTTCGACTCAAGTCCTTCAGCACTCTGTCAAGTTCAGTTCACACTAGGCTACTAATTTAGTCAAGTGGCGAGTGATTTAGTAAGTGTGATTAGTAAGTATCGTGGTATGCGTGGGACAGTGTACAAATGATTTAAATCATACTTAGCTAGAAGAGTGCAAAAGGTTGAAATAAGATGACATAATGTGCAATAGCTAATTCCTCTAACTGGGTAGCTATCAAAAATGGCGTCCCATAAGATACGGTCTTGATTGCTTTGATGTATACAGTACAGTGGCGGCTGGTGATAATGTGCTGCAGCACACTGTAAATACATTTATAAAATTATGCCATTTCTCTTCGAAAGCAAGCGAGAAATCGCTGTAAAATTACACCCTTTCTTTTGGAATGCGATCCAGATATCACAACAAAATTATGCCAATTCCCTTTCCAATACGTATTACAATGCTAGTAATAAGGATGAAAACGCATTTTGGAGCGCTCTCGCCGCGATAGCTGGAAACCAGCTCCGTATGCTGAAGTGGGATTCAGCCGCGCTGGTACGTGCGCAGAGAGGCAGCGCAGTCGTCTGTTCGCTAGTGCGCATGCGCAGACGTGACGTCAGGCCTGGCGGCTCATGTGTGCTGAGACCGACTTCAGCACCAGATAAATATTTCTCTTCGCACTGCGTGTAACGGTTGCGGAAGAACAGTATATGACGAATATTGCGGCATACAGAGTCAAATAGCGCGCTGGCTCAGGCGTCTTGCGCGTTGTCTCTCAAACCTACTTGTGTGAGGCTCGTATTCAAATACCTCTGAGCAGTTTCATTGGTCACTTGTGTAGAACGCAGATGACGTGGTGGGGATATAGCTAAGCTCCGTTATTTCCATTATCAGTCACGTTTTTTTTATTTTAGTATATTTTATTTCCTGTTTATTTTTGTAATATTGTAGCACACTGATCAAATTTTGTACGAGCCGCCACTAGTACTAGCTTAAACCCGCGGCTCCGCTCGCGTGTTGGTTGATTATGATAGATAAGCTATCTTTCAGTAGTGTGCTATTAGACTGGTTTTGAAGGAGGAAATGAAATACAATAGGGGCCTACCTTCTTTAAAAACAAACATTTTAAATCAACATTCAAATAAAAAAAATTATGTGTAAATTTACAATAAATAATACATACATTATTCCTTACAGCCTGTGTTGCAATATCTCAACACGTATGGTGAGAGTACTGTCCAAATTCATTTTAATTTCATTTTAGGGCATTCTGGTAAACTACGTTATTTGTAGTATTGTTTGGAGCGTAAATGTATTCCTGAGGCATGTTGTCGGAATGTGCTCTATTAAAAGTAGATGCACTGTTGTAATATGTGTAAAGTAACGCAATGCACATGTATCTACGGACTTTAAATAACAATTAAATTACTGTAATTAATTTCACTCATTTTTGAGGAAATGTCGTTGATAAAGCGAAATTGAAAAATATTCCAGTCAGGTTGCAGAAGTCTATGCACTTACCGTTTATCAGGAAAGTAAGTAGTGTAGATCAAATCACACGTAAAAATGCTCTCGTTTCGAAGAATCCAATCACGAAATTCAACAATAGGCTGATTGGACACATTGGTAGGACACATTTTTAGACATCAAGGAATTGTGAATTTAGCGTTGGAGGGAAGTGTGTGGGGTAAAAACTGCAGAGGAAGACCAAGAGATGGATATAGTAAGCAGATTCAGACAGATGTAGGTTGCCGTTCTTACGTGGAGTTGAAGAGGATTGCTCAGAATAGAGTAGGGTGGAGAGCTGCAGCAAACCAGTCACCGGACTGAAGAACACAACAATATGATTCTTCTCTGTAACTCGTCCCACAGATGTTTAATAGGGTTCATGTCTGGCGACTGAGGTGTTTGTAGGGTGTGTGTGTGTTTCTGTGTGTGTGTGGGGGGGGGGGGGAGGGGAGATTTTACAAAATGTTCAAATGTTTGTATAGTCTATGGGACTTAACTACGAGGTCATCAGTCCCTAAACTTACAAACTACTTATGAACTACTTACGAACTAGGACGGCACAAATATCCATGCCCGAGGGGGGATTCGAACCCCCGACCGTAGTGGCCGTGCAGACCGTGACTGAAGCGCCTCAGTGCCCGCGGCCACCGCGGCCGGTAAGAGATTTTACAGAATCTACAAACGTACATGGTATGCTGTATGTTTTGGATCATTGTTCTGCAGAAAATGGTAGTTAGTATTCAGACCTAGTTTTGTCAACACCGACTTTCAAATTTCTCTTTAGAATCTCCAGATACACATACTGATCAATAGTCCATCAAACAATACCATGATCGCCACACGTGCGGCAGCCATGCACCCTCAGACCTTGATACCACCCCCACCTGTTTTACAGTACATGTCGTATTAGCAGGTTCCAAGACGTTATTTCGTCTTCTCCACACTAAAATACGTCCATCCTGATGGAAAAGGTTGAATTTGCTCTCGACAGAGAAAATTTTTCCAAAACTCAGAGTCCTTGGTCACATATTGATTTGCAACTTGCCTTCCTTATATACGGTTTCTATCTTGGAACTCGAGCTCTGTAACCGGCTCGATGAAACATCCTCCGGACAGCCTTTGGGTGAACTTGCTTAGTATGAAGTTCCTGTATTTGTGCAGCAATCTCTGATGAACTATTTTAGGTGTTTTCTTAATAATCCTTACAATGTGCCTCTCTTCTCTTTTTGAAACGTGACGTGGTCTTCCGACTAGATGTCTGTTAATCTTTTTTTTTGTTTTTGTTTTTTGTTTTTTGTTTTTTTGTTCCCTTTAACAACACTGCACACTGTATAACGGTAGCTCTTAACGATCGTTGCTATTTCGGCATATAATTTACCCGCTTCATGCAACGTTACCATCATCTTCCCCTATTATGGAGTTGTTTCCTTCCCTTTTCTACCAATGTTGTTCTCACTGGCGTATTTGCGTGTTCGGCACACTGACCTTGCTGCTGCCTTCACTCAGTGACATTCACCTTGCAACTGTGGCGATGTGTTTGCGTTCTACCGCCGTAGTATCACCTCTGTCTGCGTCAACTACAACACCTATCAGTGTTTCGGTCTCTGGTTTTTAACCAGTGCTTACGATTTAAATAAATTTGTGTCTACGCAAACAGTTGGGGCACATAATGGACATATCAAAATCGACAGATCATCACCATTATAAAGGCAGGATCTACTGCAAACAATACTGTGTGTGAATACTTCTGTCCCCCTGTTTATGCTACTACGTTGTCTCCAGAATGAAACTTTCACTCTGCAGCGGAGTGTGTGCTGATATGAAACTTCCTGGCAGATTAAAAATGTGTGCCGGAACCGGGACTCGAACCTGGGACCTTTGCCTTTCGCGGGAAGCGCTCTACCGCCTGAGCTATCCCGACACGACTCACGATGCCGCCTCACAACTTTACTTCCGCCAGTACCTCGGCTCCTACTTTCCAAACTTCACAGAAGCTCTCCTACGTTGTCTGTCGGCGGACCATATTGGAACCGCAAAATGTTCAAATGTTTGTAGAGTCTATGGGACTTAACTCCAGGGTCATCAGTCCCTAAACCTACAAACTACTTATGAACTACTTACAACTAAGGACGGCACAAATATCCATGCCCGAGGGGGGATTCGAACCCCCGACCGTAATAGCCGTGCGGACCGTGACTGGAGCGCCTCAATCCCCTCGGCCACCGCGGCCGGCTATTGGAACCGCAATGAGTTCATCTACAATCCCCCAGGTGGTACCTGCCGTCATCGGATCAAAATCGACGTCGTCTTTCCATGTGTACTCATATCTTTCCGGCGGTGCGTTTCTTCGCGGCTTGCCGCGCGAGTAGTGTCGGGTGTTTGTTAAGATTACACAAGTTTGCATGGGGCGAGGCGGCTGACGCTGACTGCAACTTGAAGCCCCTGCGTGCAGCGGAAGTGGTGGGGGGGGGGGGCAGGCACTCCCCTTCCCCCTGCAGAAGTATCGACTGACCGCTCCCCCCTTGCACAAGGCGACGCGACCTGCCTCACTACTGGCGTCATCTCGCCTCAAACTACATAACGCTCAACCCAATAACTGCCCCACAAAAATTCGCACGTTAGGGAACTGTGGCTTCGTCCATCATCTCACTTTCTTAACAGTACTTTGTTATAGTCTTGTGTAGTTAGCGAACGAACTAGTTCGGAAGAGCGCTCTCACAGACGAACTACGTGAACTAGTTCGCAGATACCTCGCCTCTTAGTTCGTCCGCTTCTTTTCCGAAGACTGTCGGGGAACAGCGAGAGGTCGCGAGAGAGCGCAGAATCGCGCGATTCCCTTCTGCCAGTTACCGTCATTTCGAGCTGAGGATGCAGCTCAGCTGCCGGCATTACATTTAAATTAATTAATTAAATAATACATTAAAAATCCTTAAAATATTGAGTGTCATGTGTAGACACCATTTATTAAACTGACTCGTTTCACGTCATTGCGAAATGTCGTATTTATGATCTATGGAACAAGTATCTAATATAATAACGAGTCCGAACGACATCGTTTAGTATAGATGCTAAAAAAACGCTCAGGTGAGCCTGATTGAAGAGTGGCCGGGCCAGTAGCTTCTCCCACCGCAGCTCGACAGGTGTGGACACCATCTGTTTACTATCGCGCTTTGTCTGTTTTCTTCCCACTCTCTTTTTCAATCGCCTGTCTTTTGTGATCAGCAACATGGCTCGTTGGAGTAAAGATACGACGGTTAAGTTTGTTTTGGTTTGTGTAGAACAGTAGCGCCTGTGGAACAAGAAATGTACACTGTACAAAAGTAAAGCAGCAAAAGGAACCGCAATCAGAGAGCTGGAAAAGTCGATGGGACTACTGGGATTTCAGGACAAGAAGATTAAAAAGAAGATTAAAAGCATCAGGGCCGCCCACGGTGGCCGAGGGGACTGAGGCGCTTCAGTCACGGTCTGCACGGCCACTACGGTCGGGGGTTCGAATCCTCCCTCGGGCATGGATATTTGTGCCGTCCTTAGTGTTAGCTAGTTCATAAGTAGTTTGTAAGTTTAGGAACTGATGACCCCGTAGTTTAGTCCCATAAGCTATACAAACATTTGAACATTTTTGCAGCTCAGCTGTAGTTTCATAGTTCACTGCCACAAATTTTCTTTTCTAAGGTATTCAGCAGTGTCTAAATATAACCCTCATTCCATAGTGTTTTGCTTTATATGCGAGAAATTATACATCATTATATATATAAAAAACTGTCATAACAAAAGAACGACTCTTTTAGTAGCGGTAGCAAAAGCCAAAAAGAGTGGACGAACTAAAAAGAGCAACGTACTTCGCGGCCGAGCTGCGAACTAAAAGGAAAGTTACCGGTCACGAACTAAAATATGCGCGATCGGTCGCGCACTAAAACATGCGTTACCGGTCGCGAACTATTAAGCCAAACGTATCTCGCTTCTTAGTTCGTTGGATTGTTTTCCGAAGACCGACGGGCAATAGCGAGAGGGCGCGCAGCAGAATTAAAAATCACTTGTTTGCCTTCTGCTGATCAGAGCAGTTTCGAGGTGAGCGTCTGCCTGCTAGATTACATAGTTCAGTGCTACAAAATTTCTGTTTTGTTCTGCACTCTGCAATATGGGACTAATAAATTCCATAATGCCAAAATATAGAGATAACTCTAAACTTAAACGCGAGAAATTATCCACAAACTGTTTCTTTTGGTTTGCGTGATATCGTTAGCGGCTCAAGCAGCAAGCGCATGAAGCAGCTAGGTGGGGGAACTTCTCCCTCCACCTGCATGCACAGACCATGCCACTCAGCCGTCACTGGGAGAGAACGAACTAGTTCGCGCCAGAGCCGCGAACTAAAGTGAGCGCTCCCGATCGCGAACTATTATGCACAAGTCTACTTTGTACGGGCCCACCAATATCAGTTGTTACTTATTTTGCCTGCTGAGTGTCCATTTTCCCATCTACAACACAGTGACAGGTAATAAATTAAACTAGTATCACCTCTGCTCGAAATTCGACCACTACGAGGCAACACTGCTGTGGAGACACTATGCAATGGAATCTACTATTGTCGCTGATAACACACGTTGTTGACATACCTATTTTACCTCCGATCAAATGGATTCGCCCTTCCTATGTCACCAACTTGCGCGTAAGCGAGGGAAACACAGTTAACTTGAGAGCGAACAGTCCAACGTAACGGTGTCACTATGTTTTCGAAACAGGAACAACGAAGTTGGATCAAGATCGAATGTCCCAGAGGTCGTACAGCACGATCGTGTTATCGAGGTCTTCAAGAGGCGTGCGGGGAATCGGAATAGTCGTACAGAATAGTGGTACGTAGAGTAAAAGCCTTCAACGAAGATCGGCAAACTGTGGCAGACATGCATCGGGCAGGTCTTCCTAGCGTCGATAAAGAAGTGCATACTGTTGCCTCGTTAATGGACAATGATCGACGCCAGACGATTAGTGAGCTCACCCACGAAACCGGATTAACGCATGCGACTGTGCTTCGCATGCTGAAGGATTGCATAGGCTTGCAAAAAAATTGCATCACGATGGGTTCCCGTGAACTGACGGAAATGCAGAAAAGGATGCGTTACGACGCTGCCCAGACGCACTTGGAGCGCTATGAGCGATTAGGAGATGCGTTCTTAAGCCGTATCGTAACACATCGTATGAACCAAAACTGAAACGCCAATCCAACGAATGGCGTCATTATGGGTCGCCGCGAAAGTCGAAAGTGCGTCAGAGCCCCAGTATTATTAAAGTCGTGTACGACTGTGATGCTGTTATCCTAACGCATTACGTTCTTCGACGGCAGACCATCAGTGTACAGTATTACTGTTCGATTTTGGAGCATCACCTGCAACCGGCTTTGCGAAAGAAGCGGCAACACTTTCTGCGCAATCCACGCATCATTTTCCAGACAATCTGTGGCTGCTCTGTTCGATCGATAGGACTGGGAAGTACTGTACCATCCACCATAATCCCCGGACTTAAGTCCTTGGTCCTTGTCACTTTGGTTTGATTCCGAAGTTGAAAGAACCACTTCGCGGTATTTGCTTCAGAACTGTTCCAGAGATTCGACAAGCAGTAGACTTCTCCATTCGCACCATCAACACATCGCTGGCAACGGGTTCCACACAACGCTGGTGGCTACTTTGAAGGACAGGTGCACACATGTAATGCTTTTGTTTCGGTTGTGAATAGTTGCCACTATTTAAGTTCCAACCCTCGTATTTACAAATTAACGAAACTCAATATTTTTAAATGTAATTTTAATTTATAACTTCTGAAGTTTTTCCGGCGTATTAATGGAGAGCTCGGATATACTCGCGGTATTTAGATTGGTTCTTGAGCATCCCAAAACCTATGGCGTCGTTTTGCGCATGCTCGATACAGCCGAGTTGTATGTGCAGAGTGTCTGTTGTGCAAGAGAAACAATCTTCTAATCACTGATTATCGATGGATGATGCAAGAACCCTCCTAGTACTAAACCTATACTGGAGTTGTAGGCGTACTTAGGAGTCCGTAGAAGATGGTGTAGGGGGCGTGCGGACGCACCGGCCCACACTTCCCATCCAGGATCTGCAAAAGAAGCTGACCCACCTTCAAGTCAGACTTGTGAGCCGACGTGTAGGAGTTAGGGGTAGGTTTTCCTTCTGAATAAAATTCGGGTTGCCAATTATGAGGCATTATTGCTAGGCTCTCCATAATACAATGTTGAACAATTTTGATTTTACTGCGGGTACTGAGAGCATATTCCTACTTGTCCGGTACGGATTAGGTCCTAGCGCCGACCGACTACAGTGGCGCGCAGCCGAGACCTCCTACCATATTTCGTGTGTCTTCGTACATGTTCGGAAGTGTTCGCTAAAGATTTAGTTATTCATTTATTTAGTTATCTGAACAATATTAAACATAGTAACATTATCAACACCGACCTTTGATTATCCCTAAACTGCTACTACAGCCTGTATGCCAGGAAACATAGTTAAATAATAAATAATAATAAATTAAAAATAATAACTTGGCGCCATAGTTTTGGGACTTCCCCGGCTTATAGGCGCGGCGGCCGCAACGGAATATCTGGCGGCAGCAGCGATCTGGAGCTTTCGTTACCCCACCTCCTCGGCTGACGCCATATGCTGTGTCTCGGTCGTGGGAACCTGTAACGGCTCTTGCTAACCGTGCCCAAAGAAGTAGTTGATGCCGGCTCGCGCACAAAATCTGTCTAATAATTAATTACATAAAATGAAATTAAAAATTATACCTCCATATAGAACCCTCACAATGACGACGATGTAATCACAGGATTCTAAAGACAATTCTTTACTAATTTGTGCAACTAGATGGATGATTTTATTTGTGTCCAGTAAAAGAAGTTCATTATTCCGTTATAAGGACGAATGTTTTTCGTAAAATGAAAAAGAAGCGGATTGAAATAGTTGGTAACTCATATCAGCAATGTCTTCAGGAAGTCCAACTATTCGCGGTCAAATCTGGGACACATGAACAAGATGTGGTTGACATCCACTTCCGATTCTGGACCACACTCACATTCTGGCGTACTTTAGACGTTGATCCCATGTAGATGATCTGGAAAAGTGGTCCGATGAAAGCTAAGTCTTATAACGGTTGAGATTGTGGATAGGTCCAGACGGGTCTTCATGAACCACTGCTGTGTAGGAATACGAGGTTGTAGCACTGCGTCATTAGTTGTGAATGACTAGACATACTCACAGTACTTACGGTACGCATTTTGCTGCCCATGTTCTTTTTTATATTGCTACCTACTTCCAAAATACGGAAAATGAAGAGCTTGTAGAGAAGAGATTTGTTGCACAACGTCAAAAAAGTGCTCACAGCGTGACGGGATGTCATTTCCGGGCATGAGGTCTTTATCAAAATGTTACTTACTCACCTCACAATTTAAGTCTTCGAAGTTTGCGACTCTAATTTGTGAACATTTTGTCTGATAAGAGTAATTAATTTAGACAACATTGTCAAAGGAGAGAAACAGCGATCTAATTGGTATGATTAATATTACAAATAACAGTCCTGATCGCAAAAATTAACAGTTTTCATTGACCGGTTTCGACCTGATGTAGGTCATCTTCGGAACAAAATGTAGCCCATGTGGCCACTGCTGGACTCGGCTGGGCTGGGCTGTCCTGGCTGGAGTCCAACACTGGCCACATGGGCTACATGTTGTTCCGAAGATGACCTACATCAGGTCGAAACCGGTCAATGAAAACTGTTAATTTTTGTGATCAAGACTGTTTTTTGTAATACTGATCAGAGAAAAGCGTATGGTAACTTCCTGTCAGTGGACAGAGTCGATGGATCTCAGTCCGTAGTGTGGCATCAGTAGTTGCACTGCCTAATTATATTTCGGGTTCAAGAATTGCGTGACTTCGTAATCTGCAAAGACGAAAGTTCAAAATGTTGAAATGTTTGTGAAGCTTATGGGACTTGACTGCGGGGTTACCGGTCCCTAAACTTATAAACTACTTATGAACTAACTTATACTAAAGACAACACAAACATTCATGCCCGAGGGAGGATTCGAACCTCGATGCGGAGGGCTTGCGATCCGCAACGTGGCCCTCCAGACCGCTCGGCTACTCCCGCTCGGCGATGAAAGTTGGTTCCTTTATTAACGTTTGCGACACACCTTTAGTGTTTGTTGCTCTTTTGTGCATCTCAATGAACTTCGGTGAGTTTTAAAGAGTTCGTAAATGTGAAAAAGGCCATCTTATTCTGTTTCTGATCAGTTTATTGTGTTTACATTTAGAATGTCATATTTTACATGTTGGTACTGGACAGAGATACTGTCAGCTAGCCAAAAAGCCAGAGAGGTTGCTACGCTGCTCGGTTGTCGAGCGGTGTTAGGAGTAGTCTCTTTTGGGTTGTCTCTTGTATAAGTCAGTTGAGGTTTGTCTCTTGTACAGTACAGTGAACAGGACTTACCAAGCTCTGGAGGCAATTATTATTATCGGAGTTTTTCATTGTATATTAAAACTACGAGAAGAATTCGTCATTATGAAAGTTACAACAACTGAACATTCATAAGGTAATATTTTTGTGTGTACCATTATAATTAATTAATTAATTAATTATGACACAGTAGAGACTTTAGTAACGAAGTATCGTAGTGCTTTTTCCGGTAGTGTGTAGTAGAATCCATTCCTTACCTTAGATGATGATTTTTTAATAAATTCTTTTGTGTGCTTTTACAAATATTGTCAAAAGGATTATCATGATCGTACAGTGCACGTGGTGGCTTATTAATGAATACAGTTTGGAGTAAAGAGAAGTAGCTCATTAATAGATATTGATGAGATTATAGCTGAATGGCAAAATAAAGCGATTCCAGGTGCGCAAGCAGACAAATTATTGTTTTGTGATTGTCAGTATCAGGAATGATAATAATATACAGTACAATATTGTTCAGATACTTTTTCGGAAGTTAAATACTTACCCCAGATTTGTCATTTGAAGATTAAATTGTGTAATTTATTAAATCAGTTTAATAACAAATGTTATACGTTCTTTCTGTCATGCTACCAGATTTGTTATAGATGTTCAGTGGTAACATAATCGACTAAATAATCACAGCCTACCACAGAACGATCAAACTGACATAAAAAAACAGAATTTATTTATACGACACATGACGAAATTTTATCAGACTTAATTAAATACTTCTCAGTCTCTGTTGCAATGTTTTTATTCTCCAAATAAAGAGATAATTTTTATTGGATAATAAAAATATTGCAACAGAGACTGAGAAGTATTCAATTATTCAACACTATTGCTGCTCTGCAACACTGTTGCCGCCACCACCACCATCATGGAATGGAATGAAATGTTATCAGACATAATTATTTTAGTTTCTCTCCCATTTAAATTGTCAGTGTTCACAGACTGATTACATTCTGCATATCGCAATTAGAAAAGAAATTCTTAAATCATTACCTCACAATCTGCCCATATAAAATCGATCATAATAACAGTGCCACTAGCTTATCACATTTCTACAGTAATTATTTCAGGCTTGATGCGATGTGATTACTGTAATTAACATTGACTTCAATTAAACTGTTACCAGCATTTAACTTAAACAGTGACAGTTTTACTGAAATAACGTTTAAAATGCAGCTGTTGTCTGTATATATAGAGAGATATCATATGTGTTCGGAGCCTATTGTACCTCACATCTGTGGCACACACACTCTCTGCTGGGAAATAGAACACGCCGAGTTCCGTAGCCCGATTTCCCAGAAACGTCGCTCAGTGGAAGAAGGGTCGAAACAATCGAACACGTGTCCGCTCTGTAGGCACTCGACGTTCCAGAGAGTACGGCGGTCAAAGCTTTCGGCGAACTTCCATTAACTCGGCTGCCTCCACTAGCTGAACTGATGCGGCCGCTTAACCGTTAGCCCAGCGCATACGTGCCCCGTGATCGAACTTATTTTTCTTTTGCTTTTCATTTTTCGTTTACCTAACCATGTTCGTAGAAGATTACTACAGGAACGTTATATCAACTGAGGTTATACAACGGCATTATATTAGTTGCATAATTGTATCTGAGCCTTACAGAAACTTCCCGCTGCAATACCCATATTAGAATGCAACGCGGATTTTCTAATCAGTCAGTCAAGAACTCCCGAAATTTCCCATTAAGAACAAATGAACAGAAAATGTAAATGTTCCAACCGCAAAATGCCTCAAAATGATGATACAATGTTGCACTGGAATCTTCTTCTTGCACCGTTTATGCTTATGGAGGACGTTGATGTAGTCGATTCAAGCTTCTCTTTTCTCCTACAGTCCGTCATTTAGCACCACCTCCCATTGCAGTACTCTTACATTAACAATTTTTATCACCTGATGTCTACCTCTTGCTCGAGGCCTTCGAGTTGATCTCCGTCCGGATGCTGTCCATTCTGGGGTTCTTCTAGGGCGTCTTTCTGGTCTCATTCTTTTAATGTGCCCAAACTATTTACACCTATTAATAGCCATAATTTCTATTAGGAGTTTAATCTGATACGTGCTTTGTATTATTTGATTTCCTATCGTGTCCCTTCTCGTCTTCCCAAGGATCCTTCGTAGAAATTCATTTCTGTTGCTTGTATAATGCTAGATCTTTATTTATCAAAGCCTCTGCTTGTTGTATCCCCATGCTTATCTTTCCTCTCCACTCCCCCCCTCCTCCGCTCCTTCCCCCTCCCCCCTCTCATCCCTTCTGCTTGCCGTGCAGTCAGTGTTGGGTAGCCAGAGATGGCTTGACGTGTGTGGATGAGTGTGCCTGAGTGATTGTGTGGATGAGTGTTCTCTTTCTGAGGAAGGCCGCGGCCGAAAATTTAGAATTGTATGTGTGTTTGTGCGTCTGTCAGCGGCTAAACGTTCGTCTTTATGATGAGATGTTCCCTATCTACAAATTATTATTAACATTCCTTACTAGACCTTCCCATTGTTCTTAAATAAAATTAAAAGTGTTTTTAAACTATAATTCTTCGTTTCGTTCTTCTATCAGATCATTTTCTATGCACGTTCAAAGCATTTTCATCGCATAAGACAGCTCGTATATGAGTTGCAGCATGGCCGCTTAATATAAGCAGCAGTGGACGCTGTGTTGCAATGCGCATGCGCAGCTGACGTTCAATTTCTCTTCTGAACAACCTGGAGGCAGCGGGAGAGAGGGGCGAGGGGAAACGCCGCCTTTAAAATTGGCGTTGGAGCTGGTAGAGACACCAGATCCTGGCTACTCGAGATCTGACGGTTACACATGAATGGTCCCGAACAAAGGCAATGCAGCTACTGCGGACCTCGCCTTGCATTTCGGCAAATCCTCCATTAAGGCAACATCCGCACTTCATAACTGTTTTTGGCGCATGGAAGATTCATCAAGTTACAACTATAAATTAAAGACGCTCAATTGTAAAAGCCTTCAGAGATTCCGATCATGAATAATAATGAAGTCACTACTCTGCACCTAGCAAGAACGGGCGTGTGGTTAGCGGCATCGCTCTCCGCTGTCTAACGTAGTGGGTTTGACACCGACTGCAGCCAATTTCCTAAGACCCAGTGTTCTATTTAAGAGATACGGGTACAACAATGACTTTTGTATTGTTAATTGTCTCATATAATTTGGACGTTTTTGCAAATGTGTCAAGATTTTGAGGTAGCTTATCTCTTCATCGTAACATATTCATTTTGTTACAATCAATTGATAGTGTAATCAGTTATTTACTGTGTTTTACTGTTCATATGCATATTTATATGTTCTTGATGTTTATTATCAAAGAAGAATGAACAAATTACTCAGCTTTAAGCTTGGAAGAGAAGTGTGAAAAAAAAGCTTGGTAGACCGACGCCTCAGCCCGAGTTGAAGCAAGTGCAAAACAAGTTGAAGTAAGACATTCTCCAGATCTTGTAACGGAAATAAAGGTAACTGAAGGGGGGGGGAGGGCTCTTTTCCCCGGCGCCACTCGCAGAAGTGTGCCAAATTATCGTCACGCCGTGCGCGCTGGGGGGGGGGGGGGGTGAAGGGGGGAGGGACGCCGAAACATCGATGCGCCGAGGGTTGAAGGGAGCGGCGGCTACTATTATCAAGATCCGGCACTGAAAGAAGTCATGTGAAGCACAAGATGCCTCTGTTAGTAGCACTACATTTGCGAACAGTCGGACTGTAATCTGTGACATTGGCCATCAAGATAATACCATCATGAATGAAAATGTATTACTTGCGTAGATGATCACTTCTCAGTACTTTTTACAAAACTTTTTTATACTCTTTCAATTAAAAGTCAGTCAACATCGCAATTTATTTAGCGGTTACCGGTTTCTGTCAGTGAAATGGCCATCCTCAGAACACTACAACCACAGTGTTGGCCATCGGTTGCGCTGACCAAAAGTTGCCTGAATTATAGATATTGATTATATTAAACAAGATCAAAAACAAGTAATTAACCACTAAACTTAAACTATTACTGGTGAAATAAATAAATAAAATGCGTGTTTGCATTAAAAGCTTTCGTTAGATCATCGAGGATTAATCTGCACAAAAGGGCTGAGAAGTATTATCTGTTTAATGAGAAAAATAATCATCTGAAATAGCAGAGTTAAGCAATACGCACTTAAAATTCGTCACGTATCTTCTAATATATAAAGCAGAGTGTCCGTATGTTTGTACGTGTTGCATATGAATCTACAGTTTTGTTTCAATCTTTATGAAATTTTGTACACGTAAGCTTCAATCCACGAGGACGGTCGCCGTAAGTGTACGAATCACGTACGATATATAGTTCACGAGACATGACGTCATAAACAATGAGATGCGAGAAGAACTGCTGCATTTTGCGACAATGCTGCTCATTTTCTCCTAAACCATTGGAGCAATTTCAACCAAATTTGGTACACACATTCCTTACCGTGAGGTAACAATTGCTGCATTTTTAAGAATCACATAAGGCACATGGTTCAAAAGATATTACGTCATAACCAATAGAAATCGCAAAAAATGCCATATAATGCGGCGAGACTTTCGAAATACACTGTATGAGAATGACAGTACTTAGCGATTTGCAACAAACTTTAAACATAATTTCAAACCTTTATTAAACTTTTTCTCGCCGGCAACCATAGTAAAATGATGAAAGGAAAGAAGTTTCTCGCTTACTACTTTTTCGCTGTTTATGGAGTAAAACTACGGCATGCGGTATGACGTTACAATTTATAATTTGTACACTACAATTTGTAGCCGCATGACGTTTTACAGACAGTATACACATATATAGTTGAATGTACCTTCTAAATTGTATCACATTCTCACACGTAGTTCGTGAGATATGAGCACATAAACAGTAACGTTCCGCTGTTCATGGACTACAACTACGGCTTTCGGTGTGATGCTACAATTTATAATTTCTACACTACAAATTGTAGCCTCAGGAAATATTACAGACAGTATACATACATACAGATGAATGTACTTCAGAAATTGTATCTCAGTACGACGCGATGTATGAGGACATAAACAGTAACGTTAATGAAATACCCCCTCATCACGCACCAAGTTTTAATCTATTATTTCTTTACTACTAACTGTACTCACAAGAGATTTTAAAGACATACCGCACTAATACAAATGAATATATACCTGAAAAATGGCAGGAATAAATAGATAAATAAATACCCGGGTAACGCCGGGTTTCCAGCTAGTTATATATAAAGCAAAGTGTCCGTATGTTTGTGTGTACGAGTTGCATACAAATCTACAGTTTTGTTCCAATCAAATCAAAATGTTCAAATGTTTGTAATTCTATCAGACCAAACTGCGTGGTCATCAGTCCGTAGCTTACAAACTACTTAAACTAAACTAACCTAAGGACAACACACACACACACACACACACACACCCATGCCCCATAGAGGACTCGAACCTCCACGGCGAGCAACCGCGCGCTCCGCAGCGAGACGCTTTAGACCGCTCGGCTAGTCCACCGCGGCTGTTCCAATCTTTATGAAATTTTGTACACGTAAGCTTCAATTCATGAGGACGGTCGCCGCAAGTGTAAGAATCACGTACAACACAGTTCACGAGATATAACGTCATAACCACCACTGGACCGATTTCAACCAAATTTTGTTCACACATTCCTTACGTGAGATAACAATTGCTGTAGGAGTAAGAACCACGTACGACACATGGTTCAGGAGATATAACATATAAACAATGAGATGCCAAAAAACTGCTGCATTTTTCGCCTATTCCATTGGACCGATTTCCACCAAATTTGGTATACACATTCCTTACCGTGAGGTAACAATTGCTGCATGGTTAAGAATCACATACGGCACATGGTTCAAAAGATATTACGCCATAACCAATATAAATCGCAAAAAATGCCACATAATGCGACGAGACTTTATAAATACTCTATACGAGAATGACAGTACTTACCTACTTGCAACAAACTGTAAACATGATTTCAAGCCTTTATTAAACTTTTTCCCGCTGACAACCACATCAAAAGTGAAAAGAAAAAAGTTTCTCGCTTACTACTTTTCCAATGTTCATGGAGCAAATCTACGGCATTCGCAATGCAGTTGCTGTTTATAGTTTATACACTAGAAATTGTAGACGCAGCAAATTTTATAGATAGTATACACACATACAGCTGAATGTACTTCATAAATCGTATCGCTGTACGACAAGTAGTTCATGAGATATAAGAACATAAACAGTACCGTTCATGGGAAACCGCCCCATCACGCATCAGGTTTTAATCTATTACTTTTTTAAAACTAACTCTGTTCCCAACGGATTTTACCGACATACAGCACTTATACAAATGAATATATAAATGCAAAATTATACAGCTATTGTACCACATATAATTCAATAAATATGAGATCGTATATACTGCGATGGGTAAAAACATGTCACATCATGCAGCATGTATTCCAATCAGCTTAAGGAAATTCCTGGAAAGCTGACAGTGATGTTGACAACTTTGAGCTCTGAAGCGCACATGAATGCAGGCGATAGCAACAGACTTTTATAGAGTTATAAGGAAAGGAAGAGATCTGGCTTTGAACTTCACTGTTTCCAGTGAGACTTGCATTTTCTACTACGATTAATGAAACACAGGGCAATCTATTCAATACTGTGGAGTGGATCTGACTTGCCCATGTTTCTCTCACGGACAACTTTATGTCACTTGCTCAGGGGTGGTCTCACCAAAGAAATTATACATCTTAGATCTTGGCCAAGTAAAAAGAAATACTGTTTGTAGTAAAGTTGTGAACTAAATGAATGTATGAATGTTACATGTCATTTGTATTTTATTACTATCTTTCTTTGTTTTGATAGAGAAAATTTTGTTTATTATGCAAGACAGCCTTATTTCTTATATATTCTCCCATAAATATAACATTTTATTAGAAAAAAGGAGAGAGAGAGAGAGAGAGAGAGAGAGAGAGAGAGAGAGAGAGAGAGAGAGAGAAGGAATAGGAGAAGTACTAACTCAAGGCCTGAATAAGTAAATAAATAAATACCATGAAACGCCGGCTTTTGAACTAGTATTTATATAAATTATGACCTCAGAATAAATAGTACCACAGAATTTAAAGATTGTCCGTATTGATATTCGTTACAGAGTTCGTAGCGATACGCTAGATGCGAGTAACGAAATGTATGTATGTGTAACGAATCAGTACTTAAAGTGAGTCAAAGTATTCGTTACCCAGTAACGAATACATACGGTTTGCTACAATCCTATTGTCTAGTGCCCGTTGTAGGCCTGCTTGTCACTGTTCTGTTGTGTGCGCTTACTTCTCCCGAATAACGTTCAAAAATCAAAATGCTTAAAATTTTTGCTCCCTCTGTACAACGAATAAAATAACTAGTAATTTCTATATTAAAAAAAAACTATGGAACAAACACTAGACGAAGAAGCTGAAGAGTGGGCGAAGCCGCCAGTGGAAAAAGTTGTCACCACTGCCTACTTTCTACAGAGAACTTCAATGCCGCGGTGGAGTAGCCGAGCGGTCTAAAGCGTCTCGCTGCGGAGCGCGCGTTTGCTCGCCGAGGAGGTTCGAGTCCTCCCTGGGGCATGTGTGTGTGTGTGTGTGTGTGTGTGTGTTGTCCTTAGTTCAGTTTACCTAGGTTTAAGTAGTTTGTAAGCTACGGACTGATGACCACGCAGTTTGGTCCGATAGAATTACAAACATTTGATTTTTGAGAACTTCAAAGAAGATGATTGGCAGTGGCCAGACTGGTGGACGTTTGGACAAAAGAACGAGCTTTTGAGAAATACAATTGGCTTATTGTGTACAACAAAAAACAAGACATTGACATTTGCAGCAAGTTGGATCCCTGTGCATGGAAAAAAACTGTCTAAGCAGTGGACTGGTTGTTAAATCACTAGTTTTGGTGAAGCTCGAACCCAGCAACGCCGCGCGGGAGTATCCGAGCGGTATGGAGCGCCACGTTGCGGATCGCGCGGCCTCCCGCGTCGGAGGTTCGAATCCTCCCTCGGGCATGGATGTTTGTGTTGTCTTTAGTATAAGTTACTTCATGAGTAGTTTGTAAGTTTAGGGACTGATGACCCCGCAGTTAAGTCCCATAAGCCTTACGTTTTTTTTACCCAGCAACAAACAGCGTTAATAAAAAGGATATTTACTCACAAAGACAATTCTGCTAAAAAAAATAACACATTTCCAGCTTGGTGATATGATATAAAATATTTATTTAAAAGTATCGTAAATCGATTTCGTTGAATTGATTTAACATCATTAGTGTAGATTCGAGCCCTTTGGAATCACGTGTACCGCCTAAAACAGTTCAACAGTCAAATCTATGAAACGTATCAACAGAAAGTCATCTCCAGCGCGTGTTACAAGTTTGAGTTTAAACTTTATGCCGTGTACGTGAGTTCTTAGGACTCGAATCTGCACTGATGATGTTCAATGATTTGAATGTAACCGCTAAGCGATATTTTTAAATATTTTATATCACAGAATCAAGAAGGAAATTTTAATTTTATCATAAATTTGTGGTGGTCTGGCACACAATCCATTATGGAGTCGACATACAAAAATACAGTTCTGCCACTGGAGCAGTTGCAAAAATTTTAGCTGAGTCCCAAAAAGAAACAATGGAAAAAGTTTGTTTGTAAACCCTGCTAGTTACCAGCATTCACACAGCCATAAACATGCAGCTTTCCACTCCACGGTCCTTCGTCTCATATCTTTCCATTATCTAATTCTGCATTTCAAACAGAATTACAAACAATCAAACATATAGCATCCAGTAATGACTATAATCCTGCCCTGATAGACAGTATACAGAATAACAAAAAATTAGAAAAATTAGAACACTTTTATATGCTGACCAGCAAGAACAAGTCAGTAGTCAGAAAAACTGATGTGTCATCCCATATTTAGGCAAAATTTCAGATCACATTCGTAAAAAGTTAAAATCTCGAAATTACAGGCCTACATTTTACAATACAAACAACATTTCAAAGTATTTATTCAGTAGTAAGGACAAAATTCAACCCCTATCACAGAGTGGTGTGTACAAGATCACGTGCAAACATTGTGGGAAAGTGTATGTTGGTCAGTCTGGGAGGCTGTAGCTATTAGATTTTCAGAACACAAGAGAAGCTGGAGGTTAAAGAAGACAGATGCTCAGAGAAAACCATGATTACGATGTACACTGTGAAATCCTACATCCCCTGAAAAAAGCAGAAAGATGACACTACTGGAAATATTGTAAATCAATAAACATTTGCCTCAGAATACCAGTTTAGTATTAAACGATCAGATCCAGTTCCCCTTTGCACCTCTACTGAAGTAAGTTTTATTTTCCAACTTTCCTTTTCAACAAAAATAATCATGCCAGTTTTGATCTTTTAAACATACTTATTATATTTTTATGTAAATGTTAATAACTTTCATAAATTGTACTTTTAATGAACTTTCCTGTGATAACATCTTTGTAAATGATAACATATTTGTAATGAACTTTCCTGTGATACCATCTTTGTAAATCGAAATATGTTTGTAACATCTTTGAAAACATATATACTACAGTCAGTTGTCACGTGATGATGGCCGAAGAAGCCGAAAGCCGGTTTGTGACGAATAAATAAGGTTTGAAAAACATCAGGAAGTTGTTCGTTCTTGATATTATCATGTTCTGTCAAGTACCGACGGAAAAATCAGTTAAATGTTCTTAAGATTCATTTCGGGCAAGCGGATGATAAGTAATGAAAAAAAAAAACCTATAATTTTCGTGAAACTGCGTGAGTTGGTGATTTAATGCCTAATTCTGGTTGACTTTTAATTTACAGTTTGCCACAATAGACAAAAAAAGAGGCCCCTCGTAATGAATTATACTTGCCAGCCTTGCTTAATTATTAAATAATTGGGGCAGGGATTGAATCGCTACATTACTCGATGTATTTACTCTAATAATCACATACTGAATGTAACTTCAAAATTATGTCATATTACAATCCATAAGTTCAGAAAAGCCGCCCGGGAGTGGCCGAGCGGTCTGGAGAACCACGTTGCGGATCGCGCGGCCTCCGGCGTCGGAGGTTGGAATCCTCCTTCGGGAATGGATGTTTGTAAGTTAGTTCATAAGTAGTTTGTAAGTGTAGGGACTGATGACCCGCAGATAAGGCCCATAAGATTTACCAACACACAACACAGTTCGGAAGATGCGCCCAGAAGATACTTCCTGTGACGTCATAAACAATGAATGATAATCAGCCCACTTATGCATCAGGTTTCATTTGCAACGTCTTCCCTACTAACTTTATTCGCGAAAACATTTCGCATGTAGTTTCGTTATTAGCAGATATGGCGTCATAATGACTGAGCCACGAGAAACGCAACAACAGGCTGAAATTCACTACATATATACGTGGAATAGACAGAGTGGGGCGGAAGGCCGTGGACAGACGGGCAAGAAGGAGATGATCTAACCACGGATAAATAATTAAGCAGGCAATGCCGCGTACTAAGGCTAGTGTTACACACAAACATGTAGTTGTTTGACATTGTTACAAAAAATTTCGGCCGCGGTGGAGTAGCCGAGCGGTCTAAAGCGTCTCGCTGCGGAGCGCGCGGTTGCTCGCCGTGGAGGTTCGAGTCCTCCCTGGGGCATGGGTGTGTGTGTGTGTTTGTCCTTAGGTTAGTTTACCTAGGCTTAAGTAGTTTGTAAGCTACGGACTGATGACCACGCAGTTCGGTCCGACAGATTAAAAAAAAAAAAATTCGAAAAGTCTTCACCCATTTATTCCATATTTTTATACGATGTTCTAATAAACATCGGCATAGAGAGGCTATGTGTTTGTCAAAACAATTTAATATAGTAATATACACTGAAGGGCCAGGAAATATTATAGGCCTGCGTGAAAAAATACCCATAGAGATATGTAAACAGACGACGGCGCAACGCCTATATAATGCAAGAGGTGTTTGCCGTCTGGCACAGACATTAGATCGCTTACCGCTATTACGATGGCCGGTTAGCACGATTTAAGTGAGTTTCAACGTTGTGATATAGTCGTCGCACGAAAGATGGAGCACATCTCCGAGGTAGCGATAAGGTGGGGATTTTCTCGTACTACCATCTCACGAGTGCACCGTAAATATCGGAAATACGTTAAAACGTCAGATCTCCGACATAGCTGCGGCCGGAAAAAGATCCTGCAAGAACGGAAGCACCGGCAACTGCAGGAAATCGTCTGATGTGACCGAAGTGCGACCCGGTGGCAAACTGCTGCGGATTTCTGTCTTGGGCCATCAACTGTGTCCCAGCGTGCGAATCATTGGAGGAAACATCGATATAGGATTTCGCAGCTGAAGTCCACTCGTATATCGTTGATGATTACACAAGGCTCTACACCTGGCCTGGGCCCGTCAACACAGACATTAAACTGTAAATGACTGAAAATATGTTGCCTGGTCTGACGAGTCTGGATTCCAATTTTATCGAACGGATGGACGTCTACGGATGTGGAGACAACATCGTGAATCCATGAACCCTTCATGTCAGCAGCGGACTGTTCAAGCTGGTGGAGGCTTTGTAATGGTGTGGAGCATGTGCAGTTGGAGTGATACGGGACCCCTGATACGTCTGGATACTACTCTGACACTTGACAAATACGTACACATCTTGTCTGATCATTTGCATCCATTCATGTCCATTATGCATTCCGACGGACTAGGGCAATTCCAGCAGGACAATTCGGCACCCCACGTCTTACACGATAATAGTAGGCGGTGATTTTAATTTATCGTCAATCTGTTGGCGAATTTATATTTTCAAATCAGGAGTTACGCATAAAACATCGTGCGAAATTGTACTCAACGCATTCTCAGAGCCAACTATAATTGTAAATGGATATGAAAACACCCTTGGTCTCTTAGCAACAAATAATCCTGAGCTCATAACGAGCATCAAAACGGATATAGGTATTAGTGAACACAGAACTGTCGTAGCGAGACTGAATATCGAAACTCCCAAAGTTACCAAAAATAAACGAAAGGTATATTTGTTCAGGAAAGCAGATAGAAATAAAATACATTGCTTCTTGAAAGATAGCTTTCATTCGTTTCTAACACTAAACGTAGGTGTAGACCAGATGTGGCTCAAATTCAAAGAAGTAGTATCGACAGCAATTGACAGTTTTATACCAAATAAATTAATAAAAGAAGGAATGATCCCCCTTGGTACACAAAACAGGTCAGGACACTGATGCAAAAGTAACGTAAAAGGCATGCTAAATTTAAACGATCACAAAATCCCCACGATTGGCGATACTACACAGAAGATCGAAATTTAGCCAGGACTTCAATGCGAGATGCCTGCAATATTTACACAACGAAACTCTTTGTCGAAATTTGATGAAAAACCAAAGAGATTTTGGTGATGTGTTAAATATACTAGAGGCAAAATACAAACAATGCTTTCGCTATGTGATGGTAATGGTGATCCTGCCGATGACAGCCAGTGGCGGCACTAAATGAAAACTGGGCGTCGGCAAACTCGTCTTTACGAGGCCCCTTTCATTTTTTCATTAATGAAGAAAATGTTAAATGAGCTGAATTATACATCAATAATCATTATACTAAAATTCCATTAGTATAATATACGAGAATTATTGCAATGACAAAAATTACAACAAACAAACAAATTAGAGGAACTTTTCACCTTTTCGTCTCACTGCATATTTTAAGACCACATCTTAATACTAGCTGCTATTTCGGCTTCAGTTGATAGTACTGAGAACGCAGATAGTCTCTCTTGGATCATTGTGCTTTTCAAGTTAGTCTTAATCAATTTTAACTTTGTGAAGCTTCTCTCGGCCGAAGCTGTACTGACTGGAACTGAGCATGATTCTGATTGTTATATAAACATTTGGATATACTTCTTCCAAATCTTTTTCAAGATTTGTCAGTATTTAACTAAAAATTGCATTTCTGCTACACTCATACGGAAATAAATACGGACAACTAAATAGCTGCCGGCCGGGAATGGCCGAGCGCACTAAGGCATCATACCACGGTGAGCGAGATCGCTCTCGCCGGGGGTCGAATCCCACCCTTGGGTACGAATGTTGTGTTCGTCCATTGGTTAAGCTAGTGCAAATTAGATGTAGGTCGGCGCTACATAACCTAGTAGTTGGAAAGCGCCTTTAAACATCAAATATTAAAAAACAGAAACAAAAAAACTGAAACTGTAACAATGTTTTGCGAGGCCCCCACAGGCGCGAGGCCGTCGGCGGTGGCCGACGTCGCCGACGCCTAGCGCCGCCACTGATGACAGCGCTACTAAAGTAGAGTTACTAAACATAGCTTTTAGAAACTCATTCACCAAAGAGGACGAAACCAATATAACTCATTTGGAATTACGAACAGAGACAGTAATGAGTAACATAGAAGTAGATATCATCGAAGTAGAGCAGCAACTAAAATCACTTAACAAGAAAGTCTTCTGGTCCGGACTGTATACCCATTAGATTTCTATCTGATTATGCTGAAATGATAGCTCCTTACTTAACAGCCTTATACAACCGCTCTCTCAAAGAAGGATCTGTACCAAAAGATTGGAAAGTTGCACAGGTCACACCTATATTCAAGAAAGGCAGTAGGAGTAACCCATTGAACTACAGGCCTATTTCATTAACGTCAATTTGCAGCACGGTTTTGGAACATATCCTGTATTCAAATATTATGAATTATCTCGAACAGAACGATCTATTGACCCAAGGTCAACATGCATTTAGAAAATATCGTTCATGCGAAACAAAACTAGCTCTTTGTTCACACGAAGTGATGGGTGCTATCGACAAGGGTTCGGAAATCGATTCCGTATTTCTTGATTTCCAGAAGGCTTTTGACACCGTACCTCAAAGACGGCTTTTAATCAAATTGCTTGGTTATAGTATAACGGCTCAAATTTGCGATTGGATGATGGATTTCCTGTCAGAGAGGACACAGTTCGTAGTAATCGATGGTAAGTCATCGACTAAAACAGAGGTAATATCGGTCGTTCCACAGGGTAGTGCTATTGGTCCTCTGCTATTCCTTATTTACATAAACGATTTAGGGGAAAATCTAAGTAGCTCTCTTAGGTTGTTTGCAGATGACGCCGTCATTTACCGTCTAGTAAAATCATCTGAAGATCAAAACCAACTGCAGAACGATTTGAATAAGATATAACTATGGTGTATATTTGGGCAATTGAGTCTAAATAATGGAAGTGTGAAGTCGTTAACATGAGTACGAAAAGAAATCCGTTAAACTTTGTTTACAAGATAAATCAATCAAAAGTGAAGGCCGTAAACTCCACAAAATACCTAGGAATTACTATTACTTCAGACTTAAACTGGAAAGAACAAATAGATAATGTAGTGGGAAAGGCGAACCAGAGACTGCGTTTTATTGGCAGAACCTTTAAAAGATGCAACAGAACTACAAAAGAAACTGCATACACTACGCTTGTTCGTCCATTTTTGGAGTATTGCTGCCCAGTGTGGGATCTTTATCAGGTGGGTTTGACGGAGAACATCGAAAGAGTCCAAAGAAGGGCTGCTCGTTTCGTGTTGTCACGATACAGGGGACACAGCGTTACGGAAATGATAAAGGATCTGGGATGGGAAATATTACAACAACGACGCTTAGCAATGCGGCGTGGGCTACTTACGAAACTCCAATCGCCAACATTCTCCTCCGTATGCGAAAATATATTGCTGACTCCAACTTACATAGGTAGAAATGATCATCAGAATAAAATACGAGAAATCAAGTGTTCTTTCTTCCCACGCGCTATTCGAGAATGGAATGGGAGATAAATAGTATAAAGGTGATTCGATGAACCCTCTGCCCGCCACTTAATGTGATTTACAGAGTATACCATGTAGATGTAGTAGATGTAGATGTAAAAGATTTGAGTAGAAACAAGGTCCCTGGAGTAGATGATGTCCCGTCTAAACTGCTATTATCGTTTGGAGATCCAGTCATGAAGAAATTGTTCCACCTAGTATGCAAGATGTATGAGACAGGGTAAATACCATATGACTTCAAGAAAAATATAGTAATTTCAATTCCTAAGAAAGCAAGTGGAGACAAATTTGACAATTATATAATTATCAGTTTAATAATTCATGGTTGCAAAATAATAACACGAATTATTTACAGACGAATGGAAAAACTGGTAGAATCCGACTTCCGGTAAGATCATTTTGGATTTAGGAGAAATGTAGGAATGCGCGAGGCAACACTCACATTACGAGTTATCTTAGGAGATAGGTCAAGGAAAGGGACACCTAAGTTTCTAGCATTTATGGATCTGGAGAAAGGTTTTGACAATGTTGACTAGAATACACTCTTGAAGCACGTCCACTGAATTTGTGGTCGTGTTCCATTTTGAGTTATTCATTACTCTTAAGTGTTTCTCCACCATTAATATTGTCAATTATTTTATTCATTTATTAATGATCAATGCCCCATGTTTATATATGTTACCACCTGTGTGATTGGACTTGTGTGTTTATGTGAATGTGGAAGGTTGATTTTAATATTGACTAACTGCCGCGCAATGGTCTACAATCGCCGCCTCGCGCATTAGACTTCGTTTACTTTAGTTAAGAACGCATGGCTTCGCATGTCGTCTGCATTGGCGTCTGCTGGGTGGCCAGATACAATCTTACTTGGCCTGTTCGTATTGTTGTACCAACATAATCATGGTCGAAAGAGGGACAAAAAAGGCTTCTCTGGAGCTCTATAAGAGGGTATTATCTTCTCTAGCTAGTGAGGTTGGTAGACACTATGCTCTGAGCGCTCTCTACATCTGGTGTGTGGTGGGGAAGGCTTTTGGCGTGGCCTTAGGTTTCCCTCTTGCTGCGTCCGTCGAAGTAAGTACATCGTTGAAACATGCTGAGGGGATGGCATGCTGTTAGAACGTTACTTTGTTTGTGACCAGGCAGTCTTGATTTATCAGTGATATTTTTCTTGAGTAATTCTTTCACTATGCGAGGCAAAGTATTTCTTAACTTACAGAACTCATGTAATGCAATTTAAATTTAGTATTTGCATTTTCATCCCGGTGATGATTTTGTGTCCAGTTTTTCTCAAGTTAGAAAACACGTGCGTGGCCTTCAGCCTTTGTGTAAACTTAGTATGTTTGAATTTCCTTGCTGCTTTTTAACTAACATTTTTGCGTCGTGTCTGCATCCGCGAGTATGCTAAATATTTGTCAGATTTTCTGGTTTGATTCCATCTTTCCTGTCTTGGTATGACTGATTGCACCACATGCTTTTCTAACGGTCTTCAGCCATGCTTTTACTAATAATAGCTTTCTTCTATATGAATTCTCATGCGTGCTTTACTTGCTTATTCTAAATTCATTTCTTTTTGTAAATCCTATGTTATTCACTATGGTCACACACCATGTGGTACTTACGGATAGTATGCTGCTGCCTACACACACATGAGTTCGTTTGGTGCATAGTGTTACTGTGCTTCAAGACACCCGCCATCTTGTCAAAACACCACCGATGCTTCGTTTCGCCACTGCTGTTAAATGTGCCACATGAGTAATATGTTGCAAGCATTATGCATGTGTCTGTAAGTGAATGAATGTGCTTTCCCTTATCCACTGTGTATTTGCAAATTTCCTCCCATGTTACCTCTATATTCATAAAGGGCAAAAACAATTTCTTTATGGGCAGTAACTTTATGATTTAATTCATTTTTGTACAAGGTGTGTGCTTTATTGTGCTTAATATGGTCTCCCCACATTTATTTGCTTGTTAATTCTAGTGAATTTTTTTATAATGATTTAAAGTTTCAAACCTCTGCTTTATAATTTCATTCTACCCGTCCTATGTTTAATTATCTACTCCTTTTTTCTTAATATTAATTTTGTGTTTGTTAAAACGTTGGCTGCTACTTTCAGGAGTGAGCAGTAAGATAAATTTCCGTTGCGCAAGTACTGTGGCCACTCTTAAAGTAATTTAGAGCAGCTGTGAGCGTTTTAACTTGCATTTGCAGATCTCAACTGCCCAAGATCTTACTTAGAAAACTTAACAAGCTCCCTTCACTCTTTCAAATTCTGAAGGAAGCTGGGGGTAAAATATAGGAAGCGAATGGTTATATTCAACTTGTACAAAAACCAGACAGTAATTATTTGAATCGAAGGGCATGAAAGGGTAGCAGGGAAGGGAGTAAGACAGGCTTGTAGTCTTTCCCCATTGTTGTTCAATATGTACATAGAGCAAGCTGTGAAGAAAGGCAAGGAGAAATTTAGAGAGGGCTTTAAAGTCCAGAGAGAGGGAGTAACAACGTTGTGTTTTGCTGATGACATAGTAATTCTGTCAGAGACAGCAAAGGACCTGGAAGAGCAACTAAACGGAATGTATACTTCTTGAAAGGAAGATATAAGATGAACATTAACAATACTAAAACGCGGGTATTGGAATGTTCTGTCAGAAAATCAGGCGATGGTGAAGGAATTAGATTAGGGAATGAGAAGATAAAAATAGTAGATGAGTCTTGTTATTTGGGTAGCAAGATAACTTCTGATGGCCGAAGTAAAGAAGATATAAAATGCAGAATGGCTATGGCAACAAAAGAGTTTCTGAGGAAACGAAATTACTTGACCTTCAGTAATAGCTTAAATGTTAGGAAGTCCTTTCTGAAAGCATTTCCTCGAGTTTAGCATTACATGGGAGTGAAACGAGGACGATAAGGAATTCAGACAAAAATATGATAGAAGCTTTAGAAATGCGGTGCTAGATGTGGTGTTAGATCGGTAGATCGCGTAACTAATGAGGAGGTGTTCAACAAAATTGGAGAGAAAAGGAGTTTCTGGCACATCCGGACTAAGAGAAGGTATAGGCTGGTGGGGCACATTCTGAGACATCAACGAATCGTCAACTTAGGGTTAGAAGAAAGTGTGTGGGATAAAAATCGGAGAAGGTGACACATGGACGAATACAGTAAACAGATTCAAAAGGATATAGATTGCGGTTCTTAATCTCAGATGAAGAGGCTTGCACAGGACAGAGTAGCGTGGAGAGCTGCAATCAAACCTGTCTGCGGACTGAAGACCACTACAACATGACCCGCTCTACCATCTCTCTCATCTTCTACTTTCATTTCAGATACACCCTGTATGGCCCTAGCGAACGCGAATATTTATAGCAATTGAATATATAACAAAAATGATTCCCCCTTTCTCCTTACACATCTTCTATTCCTCCCTCTATCTCACCATTGGCTTCGTCCCCTTCACACCACCATCATCGCTGTCCACTTGTTCTCTTACCCCTCTTTCCAATCTCCTTCCTTATTGATTATTACTGTATTCCAATATAAATCTTGATTGGGAATTGAAGTCACTTAAAATGACATAATTTTGAATATAGGGCATCCACTGCTGAAATATTGGTTCATTTTTGTCATGGAAATTTCGATCAGTTAAGTAAAAAAGTTGGATTAGAAATATAAAGCATAGGCGACGTCGCAGTATGCAGAATGCCTTACTAACAGGAAAACAAGCCCGGAAGTAACAGTCATGATCGTCCACTAAATTAATACGGCATAAACCAGTTTACTGAGACTCATTTTTTATGTTCTATTAGGCATTTTTTAATGAAATCAGGCTTTCCAACTTTTATATAATAATTGACAAAGGATTTTACGTATACACCAGAAGCTGTAAGCTATAGTCGTTTCTAAACCGGTCGTCTAGTAGTCTAAAAGACTCCAATAAATTACAGTGGTAGTAAGCTATGGTCTTTCTTTCAGTAAAGATTTATATTTTAAATCCATCTCTTTTACTTAACTGATCGAAAGTTCCATAAAAAAATCCACTTAAAATGAAGTTGCTGGTAACATTGCTGTATGCAAGGCGAAAGAATATGCGAAACAATTTATTTAAGAGTTTTCGTACACAGATTTTGTAGCTGAAACTGACTCCAAGAAACAAAACTAAATCGCTCGTTCCGTAAGCAGAGCACAACACTTTCTTTCTAGGAATTAGTTTCACTCAAATAACCTGTACATTGTCATTAAAAATAATGATGTGACCTATTTCTATTTGAATTTTCATTAGTATAACGTGTAGCAAAAATGTATAGTAAATCGATTAAGAACTTTTCAATATTTTTTGTAATAACCTTCAACGACGTCTTTATAAACAGCGTTATACAACAACAGCAACATGGTTGAATTTAGTCAGAAGCTATGCAAACACAATTGAAAACTTGAAGGAAAATCGTTCACTTACATGCTGCGCTCGAAAACACGACAAAATGTCTGCACAGTTTCTCTTTCATTCGGACACATAGTTACATGTCGCGGCAATATTTTGTAGCACTCTCGAATCTACAAAACAGAAAATTCTCGTTGTGCCCCGTTATCCTGCTTTGCTTCGATTTACCCTACTAAACCCTACTAACCCAGAATAAAGAATTTTTAGGACCACAAGATGTGTCCTACTTTTACTGAATGGCCGTTTGGCTACCTTATCGTTGCAACCACTCCGAAAAGCATATACTGTACTCCGGGAACGAGAGGAAAATTATGTACACACATCCCCTGTCCAATTCTTTTAGTTGCCTGCCAAACTCACATTGCGTAGTCGGAGCGTACCTACTCACGTTAACGTGTATCGGTGTCGCATTCTGCAGCCGATTTAGGGGATAGCATATCTGTCTGCTCCGCAAAACACATAAAAAAGAACTAGATGACGCAATACAGAGGTGTGCTTAGAAAGCGATGAGCCTGACCTCGTTCCCTGAGAACAGGATGAATACATGATGACGGCACACAACTCTTCACAACCAGCGTTACCACTGACCTCGTCAGCATCACAACTGCGCCATTAAAAGCATTTCAGATAAAAATAGCCTGCTGTGAGAGACATTATTTTTGCGGATGATACTGCGGTATATAAAGAACTCGATGCGAATTGCTGACTAACAACTTAAAGAAATTTAACGCATTCCGGATACGTAGGAGAAGCTTTACTCACAATTACGAAAATCTTCCGGGCTCTTGTGCCGTGGTTGGATGATTATTGAAATCCAACGTTTCGTTCAGAACTACATTCGTTTATTTTGTATTCGAGTCTAATGAGAGTATGGTGTTTTGCGCCCTTTTTACCGAACGATATCACAGTAGCAAGACCAGCCTTCACAATATAATGATAACGTCCGGTTTATTGTGATCCAGGACGTTATAACGAAGAGTGTTGGGATGTATTCCCATCTGCTTGCATTATGGAACCTCCCGATACCAGTGTCGCATAATAATACACTCCTGGCCATTAAAATTGCTACACCATTAAGATGACGTGCTACAGACGCGAAATTTAACCGACAGGAAGAAGATGCTGTGATATGCAAATGATTAGCTTTTCAGAGCATTCACATAAGGTTGGCGCCGGTGGCAACACCTACAACTTGCTGATACGAGGGAAGTTTCAAACCGATTTGTCATACGCAAACAGCAGTTGACCGGCGTTGCCTTGTGAAACGTTGTTGTGATGCCTCTTCTAAGGAGGTGTAATACGTACCATCACGTTTCTGACTTTGATAAAGATCGGATTGTAGCCTATCGCGATTCCGGTTTGTCGTATCGCGACATTGCTGCTTGCGTTGTTCGCGATTCAATGACTGTTAGCAGAATATGGAATCGGTGGGTTCAGGAGGACAATACGGAACGCCGTGCTGGATCCCAACGGCCTCGTATCACTAGCAGTCGAGATGACAGGCGTCTTATCCGCATGGTTGTAAGGGATCGTCAGCCACGTCTCGATCCCTGAGTCAACAGATGGGGACGTTTGCAAGACAACAACCATCTGCACGAACAGTTCGACGAAGTATGCAGCAGCATGGACTATCAACTCGTACACCATGGCAGCATCACAGACAGGAGCACCTGCGATGGTGTACGCAACGACGAACCTGGGTGCACGAATGGCAAAACGTAATTTTTTTCGGATGAATCCAGGTTCTGTTTACAGCATCATGATGGTCGCATCCGTGTTTGGCGACATCGCGGTGAAAGCACATTGAAAGCGTGTATTCGTCATCGCCATACTGACGTATCACCCGGCGTGATGGTATGGGGTGTCATTGGTTACACGTCTCGGTCACCTCTTGTTCACACCGAAGGCACTTTGAACAGTGGCCGTTTCATTTCAGATGTGTTACGACCCGTGGCCCTAACTTTCATTCGATCCCTGCGAAACCATACATTTCAGCAGTATCATGCACGACCGCATGTTGCAGGCCCTGTACGGGCCTTTGTGGACACGGAAAATGTTCAACTGCTGCCCTGGCCAGCACATTCTCTATATCTTTCACCAATTGAAAACATGTGGTCAATGGTGGCTCGTCACAATACGCCAGTCACAACTCTTGATGAACTGTGGTATCTACATCTACATCTACATCTACATCTACATGGGATACTCTGCAAATCACATTTAAGTGCCTGGCTGAGGGTTCATCGAACCACAATTATACTATTTATCTCCCATTCCATTCTCGAATAGCGCGCGGGAAGAAAGAACACCTGAATCTCTCTGTTTGAGCTCTGATTTCTCTTATTTTATTCTGATGATCATTTCTACCTATGTAAGTGGGAGTCAACAATATATTTTCGCATTCGGAGGAGAATGTTGGCGATTGGAGTTTCGCAAGTAACCCACGCCTCAGCGTATCGTGTTGAAGCTGCATGTGCATCTGTACCTGTACACGCCATCCAAGTTATGTTTGACTCAATGCTCAGGCGTATTACGGCCAGAGGTGGTTGTTCTGGGTACTGATTTCTCAGGATCTATGCACACAAATTGAGTGAAATGTAATCACATGTTAGTTCTAGTATAATATATTTGTACAATGAATACCCGTTTATCATCTGCATTTCTTCTTGGTGTAGGAATTTTAACGGTCAGTACTGTAGATATGTATGTTATTAGTTTATAATCATTTTCTTTTCCAAAACTTTTGTTATTCTTTTTTGCGACGTAACTAGCTGAAGTCATTTTCCATTATTTGACGCCGGAGAAGTTTGTTTAATTAGCGAATATTAATTAGTTAATGCCAAAGGCGTATTGTTATATTTCAGATAGTATGTCAATTAATGCTTCTGGTAAAACAAAGTACATTATTTTGTCATAATATAAAAATAAATATTACTGTTTTTCACAAGTAATGTAAGGTAAACTTTGCTCTGATTAGTTTCTGTATAATTACCGTTAATTACTGAAGTATTATTGCAAACATCTTTCATTAAATACGTAAGTGAAACACTATTTATTTAACTGAGATTTATACAGTAATTTACTCAGCATTGTATAAGCTATCTTTTACTATAGCCAGTTGTATGTAATGGTTTACTTTTCCATTATAATTTATTTAATGTCCATAATTCACAATATTTTGGTAAAACACTGTCTTGGTTGCATAAACTTGATGACCTACGCAGTTTTGATCCCTAAAATATCCAAACAACAACTACAACAGCCTCTTCTGGAGATCATCGGACGTTGAAAGGGGGGGGGGGAAGATGTACAAAGTTGTTTAAAACACAACTAAAAATAAGTTAAATCTTTCTTAAGCAAGAAATATTACAATAGGGAGGGTGCAGACTGAAAAAACAGCAGGCCACATGATCACATTCACGTTTTGACGTGGGGGAATGAAAACTGAACTAATAAAATACCGCTAACGTGCACAGCTTAATAAATAAAATTACTGAACCTTGGGGTTGTAGAGCGTCAAATTATTAAAATACAATAATAATAGATGTAACTGTTGCTCAAAAATGGGGGCCAACAATGTCAATGGTAAAACCTAACTCAGCCGCGCGAAGCTTTGTTTACTCACGTAGAGGCGCTCCCTGCTTCCGCGCTCGTGTCTTGCTGGTAACTGTTCAAACCAAGCCCCCACAATCGCGTAAGCGGCCGACTGCGAACAGCGGACAAATTGAAGAGCGCGAACTTTAAATGTGCGTAACATTCTTTTGATTAGAGAGAGTATTCATTCGGGTTAAGTCGCGAAAACTATGTCTAATTGAAATATGTAACTACAAAACAGCTTCAAATTCTTTGAATATATAGCAACTATCGGTTGTGTGTAAATTTATTACACATACGGTGTAGAAATTGGCCAACAGGGTTTCCTCTTCCTAACGAAATCGAACTATAATATGTAATTTTTTTGCGTTACAAGTGGAGCATATGAACGGAATTTATCGTCAAACACGATTTTCTTCGCACTTTCTCAGTATATTCTACGATTGTAAAACTTTTTTTACAAACATTAATTTCGGAAGAGTTTCGCACTTTACGTCTTTGCTTTAGTGCTGTATTCTCGAATATTTAGATATTTCATAGCATCAAAAAATCAAACAGGGCTGACTGAAATAGCTAATATTAAAAATCGATTGTGATATTGAGATATAACTGAAAAATAGCTTTTTACGTTGTGAATACAGCAATCAGCCACTACCAAATTCTTTTTAGAACACGAAGTATGCCATAACTTTTTCTTAACTAAGGCATCTAACATTAGCATTAGGGTATCTAGCAACAAAATTAGCATTTTTAATGCTGTAAGCCAAATACCTTACAGCAGAGTGAACTGCTCAAATGTCAGCAACTATCGTCACAGGGTTCAACTTCGCAATGTGCATCCACTGTACCTATGTGCCCTTTATAATTGCAACTATACACAGGTCTGCAAACCCCTTTTAGTTGTTATACCTATATGTAAAGCAGACTACCTTTAAATTCTGCGTTGCTAATATTAATTTCATAAACAAAAATTCGAACTGCAGTAAGGTAACTAATCTCGTGACCCCAATAGTTATTTTACTTAATCATAAAATGAAACTTTTTGTTCTGTCCACCAGTACTGACTATAGTAGCTCATTTTTAAGAGCTACCAGTATTGTAAAAGCCTGTTATTTATTTCATTCAATCCTATATTGTTTTGACTAACAGTCTGTTAAGCAAGAGTAACTATCTTTGAACACAAGTAGTAGGGCTATTTGTATTCCTGAGAAATATAAATGGGAAGAGAGTATTCGATATTTTTATTCCTTTCTTAAATGCATTTAAACGCTGAGCAGCTCTTCACCATCGTGCTTCATATACACTGCAATAGTCAAACAGTACAGACATGACTATCAATTGTGTATATATACAGCGGTAGCTATTTAATACACGATTTACCTGTTAACATCATTCGTATTTATGTGACGCTTGCCACTACCATGGCGGCCGGGCGAAGGTACAAATTACCCCGCGACAGCAGCGCCGTCAGGGAGTCTAGTTATTTTTACAAGATCTTTGGTTGAAACTTGCGCATCGAAGATGCGCAAATGGCTCGTAGATGGCGCGCTTGTGTGCGACAACAGCAACAGATTTCCATGTGCAATGCAAACAATTTCATCATGGGTTGCAGCCGCTACCGGAAGATGCCCATCATTACGTCGAAAAGGTTTTGATGTTTCGACATAATTTGATCGTTTAAAAGGCTAAGGGTTTAAAAAAATATGTGTTTTGATATTTCAAATTCCTCCAACAGATTCAGTTTGTGGTCTTTATTAGGCACGTGAAGGTTTTTTAAGTTTTCCAGACTTGGAGGCTGATGGCCTAAAGATTTAACATGAAGGGCAAAGCGGGAGAATTTCTTTAACTGACCTTTTTTCAGTGAGTTGATGCTCGCTAAACCTAACGGCAAAGGATATTCATGTTTGACCGATATATTGAGCGGAACATTCGCTACACTTAATACTTTACACCCCTGATTTGGAGAACAAATTCTTTTTGGGCTGCTCAGTATGAGGGAGTGAATTTTGTATGGGGGAGTCTTTTGAAAGAACCATGTGAATGTTGGTGTGCTTAAAAAGTTTTGCGATGTTGTACGAAAACGGTCCAGGGAATGGGATGCCAACCAGACTGTGTTGATCTTCATTGTTTTTATTTATTTATTTATATTTTACACAACTAAAAATATGTTAAATCTTTCCCAAGCAAGAAATATTGCAATAGGGAAGGTGTAGACTGAAGAAAACAGCATGCCATATGACCACATTCACGCACCATGTTTAAGTAAATAAAACATTAAGTTTATGCAACCAAGATTGTTTTTTACCAAAATATCAATTAAGGTTGCTGTGTCAGTGTCACAAAAAATGGAGTGGAGTGATTTTAATTAGCAATATGTAATTTTAAGTGACATTGTTTGATAATATAAATAGGATGCGTTCGCGCCATATAAAAGAGTATTGTTTCATCCTCCATCTGATGGACAATCCACGCCAGTTCCGAATATTGTTTTGAGCCTTGTGTCGTGATGTATCTGAGGCACAACTTTTAACTTTAATTGTGAACAGTTATGCAAAGGTTCTTCAATGTTAGGCGTGTAGAAAGTGTATCTACAGTAATTATCTGTAATCCATATTTGTGCCACACTGTACACGTCGAACTTTTGTGTTCTACACACTGACTGTGCAGGAATGTGAGGAATGTACTTACGGTATCGTAGAGATTGTAATTAATGAGACTTGTACACTGGCCATAAATGGAGACAATTAGGCACTAATAATACATAGTTAAAATGTCAAATAACTGCAATTCTGTGTGTCGCCTACGTTATTTTTAGTGGATTAGTTTTGTCCATGAAATTTCGACCAGTCGCTACCGAGGGCGCCGATGAACCAGAACATCAATAAACAACGATCAAATGTTTCAAATGTTTGTATAGTCTATGAGACTCAACTACGGGGTCATCAGTCCCTAAACTTACAAACTACTTATGAACTAACTAAGACTAAGAACGGCACAAATATCAATGCCCGAAGGGGGATTCGAACCCCCGACCGTAGTGGCCGTGCAGACCGTGACTGGAGCGCCTCAGTCCCCGCGGCCACCGCGGCCGGCAAACAACGATCTACGACCCGGTAAGTTACAACGTAACCAGAATTAAATTTATATTTCAACCCGCAATCGCAAACGCATCTAACTTTTGTCATAAATTCCGAAAAAATATCTATTCTCTCTATATCTACATTTTTGTATCCCATCCTCGTTGTCCCATCCTCGTCGCCACTTTTGTGTCTCGTTTCCGCTGGTTGTCGTAGGTGTCGGTGGCCGAGTAAAGAGAGACCGACACACGAGGTAGGATGCACGCGTGTGCAGATACGTAGGTGACCAGCCAGTGGGACAGCAGAAACTAGAACACTAGGCTAAATTAGAACAAGATATATATTTCGTGGAGTCTTGGTAATACTTAACTTTTACATACTTCTTGACTACAGAATGCTGATACATAGTTTAGATAGAGGCCTGCCTACTGATGATTCCTAGTGCCTATCCGATTGCCAAGTCTAAACTGCTGCCTATCTGATTCCCAAGTGTTAACTGGTTCCTAGCTCAGTCCCAAGTAAACGATGCAGTTCAGTGGTGGCCACGAGCGGAGTTGCAGCAGAGGGCGCTCGTGGCTGACGTCGTAAGAACGCCGCGCCGTGCGTGCATGGCGGCGCGCGGCGTAAGTACGTGGCGCGCACTTCATACTTGTGCGACACCACATACATACAAAGGTGCGTAGCGGAGAGTACTCAGTACCACTACTAGTTACTTTCCTGTTCCACTCCCATATAGAATAAGGGAAAAACGAATGCTTGTATGCAGCTGTACGAGCCCTAATCTCTCTATCTTATCGAAATGTAGGCTGGCGGCGGTACAATCTTTCTGCAGTCAGCCTCAGATTCCGCCCCTCTAAAGAAATAAAAACAACTTAAAATATTGAGTCTCATCTGTAGACACCATTTATTAAACTGTCACGTTCCACATCACTGTGAAATGTCGTATTTATAATCTATGGAACAAGTATTAATCTAATATGATTTAAAACAGCATCATCCGACAACCCTCAATATCACTCGAACATTCAAAACATGTGACGTCATGCCTCTGCGCGGGAGCACGCTGAAACGGTATTTGGCTTCAGTCAATAGCGAGCCAGGGTGCCACACAGACATTCAAGGAAATCCCCTCTGCCTTCAAATTGTTCGCTGCAGAAGGGGACGAAACGTCGGGTTTCAATAATAAATTCATCCGACCACGGCACAATTGCCTGTAATGTTTTAGTAACTGTGACATTCCCGGTCTGAAAGTTTACATTTTAGAAATGCAGATCATTTACGGTTTGACTACAAATTTGCAGAACAATTATTGGAAACTGTTAGTTGCGTAAAATATCTGGAAGTAGGAATAAGGAGCGACTTGAAGTGGAATAACCACATAAAATTAATCGTGAGAAAGGCAGATGGCAGCTAGAAATTTCTTTGAAGAATCTGCAGGAAGTTCGTTACAGAATATTTGTTCCATCAATTCTTGAATGTTGCTCGTCAGTGTCGGATCAATACCAGGTGTAATTGATAGAGGAAATAAGGAAGATGCAAGGGAAAGCACCACGTTCCACTACAGGGGGTCGCAACCGCTTGTTCGCGGGGCGCCGTAACAGGAGGAAGTACTTGTGCAATAAAATAACTATTCTTCTTGTAACTTCCACTATGAACTGAATAAACCGCAGATTGTTTTATAATACAGTGTGTTAATGATGGATAAGCGCAAAGTTTGAAAACTGTTTTTAGGAACCAATCTATAGGTTAAAGAACTTGGTAGAATAAGTAATTCTGCCACTATAGAGTGGCCGAGCGCTCCAAGGCGCGCAAAGTTTGAAAACTGTTTTTAGGAACCAATCTATAGGTTAAAGAACTTGGTAGAATAAGTAATTCTGCCACTATAGAGTGGCCGAGCGCTCCAAGGCGCCATGCTGCAGAGGGTGAGCTTGCTTGCTTCGGAGGTTCGAGTGCTTCCTCGGGCACTGGTGTATTTGTTGTCCTTAGCATGAGTCCGTTAGTTTGTAAGCCTAGGGACTAATAGCAGCAGAAGTTGAGTCCCTTAGATTTTTTTTTTTTAAAGAAAGATTTAAAAAATAACGGTGAAAAATTCGAAAAAAAGATCTACTTGTTTTCAAATTGTCTATACAGTGGGACCTTTCTTAATGAGCATAATTCGCTTTTGAGTCTGAAATGTGAAGCAGTCGATAGATTAGATAAGATTAGAATAGTACATGTTCCATAGATCATGAATGATGTGGAATGTGTCAGGTTAATTAAAGATGTCTTTACAAATAATTACTTTGTACTAAATATTACATGACACAATTTTTTTAGTATTATTTTTTAATTATTTTTTTTCAAATTTACTAATTTATATCTAAAAATTCATCTATAGTGTAGAATGAGTTGCCATGTAGAAATTCTTTTAATTTATTTTTAAATGCTTCTTGGCTATCTGTCAGGCTTTTGATGCTGTTTGGTGAGTGACTAAAGCCTTTTGTGGCAGCATAATTTACCTCTTTCTGTGCCAAAGCTAAATTTAACCTTGAATTGTGAAGACCATTCTTTCTCGTAGTATTATAGTTATGTACACTGTTATTGCTTTTGAATTAGGTGGGATTGGTAATAACAAATTAAATACGTGAATATATATACTGAGTAAAATGTATTTTTCTATCGGAAATCATGTATAAATAGGATAATGTGTACCATTTCGAAAAATAAACAAAAATACTTCTTCTAACAATTTAAACGAAAACTGAAGCAAAAGAAAGAAGATTAAATTTGTTTCCTTTGAGATAACGTAGTTTTGTTACGGTTCGTAGGAGGGTGGAGAGGGGGGAAGGGGTCGCATATTGAAAAATGTTGATTTAGGTGAAAGAGAAGCTCTGGATTTACCGCCCCGTCGACAGCATGGTCAGTAGAGGCGGAGCACAAGGTGGGATGAGGAAGGAAATCTGCCGTGCCCTTTCAAACGAACCCTCCAGTAACTTACCAGTTATAATTTACGAAAATCACGCCCCAAGACCTAAATCGGTATGGCCGAAGGAGGGATTTGAACCGTCGTCTTGTCGAATGCGGTTCCATCGTGCTAACCACTGTGCCACCTCGCTCGGTGGGTGAGCTTGAAAGCGTCACCGCTTTGAACGGCAGTCTCCTGTCACAAACACTGCAAGAGGGGCGTTTCACATCTCGTGTCGAAATTACGACAGCGTACATTTCTAGAAGAGTCAACAGTGTAATGCTCACACGGAGGCTTAAATGCAGCGGTTTTTCCGTGAACTATGCGCGATTGGAACTGGAAAAGGAGAAAGTGATAGTCGTATACAAAGGAGCCTCCGACAGACACTGTAAGATACCTGCTGTGGGAAGGTATACATTTCATATTCAATTGTACCGCGAATTTGAGACCAGTGTCAAGCTAGTCAGGCATGGGTCATTTATCTTTGGTTGCAGACTTATTTTTCGATGGCAAAACTATCGATATTGGAGGCGGTGATAGTATTGTTGCCGGGAAGTAAGGTTGTGATTATTTGAGTGTATAGGCTAGGCGCGCGGATGAGATTGCAGAAGCGTGGGGACCGTGGTTGTGTGCAGTTGTCGTTCCGGCGGGATAGCCGAGGAGATGAAATTTGGAGACTTGAATGTTGAGCCAAGCTGTTTGTTTAAGATATGGAGACGAAAGGTATAGATGACGTTAGAGAAACATCTTTTGAAGTTTTTATAAGGTAAAGTTTTTCATTAAGTACTTGGCATGTTTCTATGGCACAATTTCGCATTGTTAGGCTGAATTGATTGTAACAGGAACGGTCGGGAAAGATTTTGCTGTTAGCTTGTGATCTCACGATTCATGCTAGGGACCCCTTTCTGTGTTAGGAAAAGTATTTATTGTAATAGTTCAGTTTTGAAATTGCGTTTTTTATGAAATAGGAATTTCATGGGTAGTGTTCTTGAAATATGGTATTGTTGTAAAATTGTTTGTGTAAATCTAGTTAAATTTATTAACAGTAAAGAAATGTTTATCTTTGTTTAAAAATAATTTTGTAGGCAGATGAAATATCTGAGTTATATTTTTCTCTGAAAGATTTTAAAATCATAAACATGACATTGTTAGTAATTTTCATGAAGCTACATCAGTTAGAAAATAAATCAGATATTTCATTTTTAATAATTAGTTCGAGTTTCTTAAACAGATTACCAGTTTATCCCTCCTCACATTTTTATTAAAAGTGACATAGAGGTTTTCTGTAGTTAGTTTTCCAGTAGTTAGTACAGCAGGAAGAGGTTTGGTGTTGCGCAGATTTATGCAGTAAGTGAAGGTGAGAAAGAAACAGTTTTTGTCAAACTTACAGTTCAGTATGATTTACAGATTTCGGGGTAGGACAATTCATACAGTGTTCAGGTTAACAAGTGTTTGCACTGAGTCAGATTGTATTGTAAATATTGTGTTCGTTACATTCCGTTAAAGATAGTTACTTCAGTCAGAAACAAGTTTGTAGGGCCAGAATTATTAACACAGTGATTTTTATTATCAGTAATTTTCAGACAGTTAACTTTGTTTCGACATTTTCATACAGAAACAATTAGCAGTTTGTGTCTCATTACAATAAACATTTCGCAGTCAGATAGGTTTTGCGATACCTTGACATTCACATAGAATACAGTTAAAAATACACAGTCAGATTAACATAACGTTGTACAAAGGCATTCAGCTAGAACAAGTTCAAACACACAGCAGAGGTAAAAAATGTAAGAGAGAAGGAGGAGCGAGAACACTGACTGCAAATTACGAAATCTTGAGTGACGCAAAGCTGCGAAGGAAGTGGTGTCACGATCATAAAACCTAGACCCGTGATGACTAGAAAATTGTTTGCATTGTTTGCTTCAAGCGGCCGGATGTATTTATGGAGAGCCTAAGATCCGGCCTGTCTGTTTCCTGCTGTAAAGCATGGGGGAAGTTCGGTTATGATTTGGACTGCTGTACCGAGGTGTTCAGTTGGGCCTATCATTACTCTTACCAGTCTGATTACCGCGAATTAATGCACTTCTGGCCATTAAAATTGCTACACCAAGATGAAACGCAAATGATAAACGGGTATTCATTGGACAAATATATTATACTAGCTTATATGCCCGTGCTTCGCAATGGTTGTTAAAGATGGACCTGTGTATATAATGGTTTTTTAGGGTTCCAGACCTAGGTCAGCAAAGACAGTTCCTTGTTTGGATCCCTCTGTCAATAAACTCAGTTCTCATAGCCAAGATGTCAAATTTAAGTAGAAGTCATTGTCGAAAACGATGAATGTTCATGAAGTTTTTCGTAAAAAAAAGTGAAATTAAATACGTAATCCGGAACGATGTAAATTCAATTTTAGGTTGTGTTTTTAAGGTTAAGATTGTGGCGTGTAATTGTCTGTTTGGCGTAAACTTCTGAAAACTCTTCCATCATTTAGATGAGAAGTAGTAATAACAATAACAGCGCCATGTATTGGTTCTACGGTGTAGTAGTAAATTGTTTATCTCTCACAGTAAGTGTATGCTGAAGTATTAGTATGTTATAGTGTAGCACTGGGGACTCTGTAGTTATTCCGTATGTAGTGTTTCCTATTATCAAAAACTCGACGAGTGCTTGAAAGTCTAGTAATTCAATCAACAAACTAGTTCATGTCTGTTTAAATAAGAAGTCATGGTGGTGTTAATATGTGATGAAGTAAGTCTAGGTAATCGTAGAGGGAATGGCGTCAGCTGATCGTCTGTGTAGAACTTTCCATTGAATATAGTATTTCCAATGAATTGTCTTGACTGTGTTAACAGCATCGGCCACTATTTAAGCTAATACATGTCCCCAAGTCCTGCAGTGAACACTTCGTAAAGCACGAAGTTGAAATCGACCTTGTATAGAAGGACTGTATATTCGGAAGTCAGATTATAACTAAGTGCAATTTTATCTGCAAAAGAAGACATCTTTCTCTATCTTAATGTAGCCCACACCAAAAGTAAGTTCAAATGTTTGTTAAGCTTAAGGGACTTAACTACGGGGTCGTCAGTCCCTAAACTTACAAACTACTTATGAACTACCTACAACTGAGGACGGCACAAATATCCATGCCCGAGGGGGGATTCGAACCCCCGACCGCAGCGGCCGTGTAGACCGTGACTGAAGCGCCTCAGTCTCCTCGGCCACCGCGGTCGGCCCAAAAGTAAGTAACTGCAAATTTTAATCACAGTATTGAACCGAACAATTCTGAAAGCAGAGACATTTCTGACGAGTTTGTCGCTCGCGTGTGTATATTATCTCTAGTGGCAGGCAGAGAGCAGAAATATCTCTGGAGTGAGCATTCAGATGCCAGAACAGGTTTTGTGCCCTCAACATTAAGGTGGAAATGTAACGTAATATTGTGAAGAATCTACTAATCGCTGACTTTATCTTGGTCCCTTTTTGTTCGGTTAAGACGCTATGTGTAAATGGCCCTTGTAGCGACGCTTCCTCAACTTTCTTGTTGCTTCTGTGACAATTTATTTACATATTATTTCATGTTATATGATTGCTCTGCGAAAATGAGGTGGGGCTTCTTTGCAGACAATGCGGTACAAACCGATCGTAATAGCAAATAAATGTGTGGAAAGAGTGAATTTGTCTCAATATCACGTGGTAATTGCAGTTTAATGTTGATGCACAGAATGCAATGATCACTCCATAAATACTTCTACTCTATATACAATTTAGTGGTTATACCCATCAGTTGCACTTCTTTTCTTTCCATGACATTGAAAAGCATGTGGGATACAGCTAGGAAGAAAAAAATGTTTGTGTCCTACCTGGATGAAATTTTACTTGCAATGGCAGTGGTTTTGTTTGCTATCGTTGGCAACGAACTATTCGCTTTAAATGTTCAAATGTTTGTAAATCTATCGGACCAAACTACGTGGTCATCAGTCCGTAGCTTACAAACTACTTAAACCTAGGTAAACTAACATACGGACAAACACACACACACATGCCCCAGGGAGGACTCGAACCTCCACGGCTAGCAACCGCGCGCTCCGCAGCGAGGTGCTTTAGACCGCTAGGCTACTCCACCGCGGCTATTCGCTTTAGGAGGATGATTTGTGAACATAAAAAATTATTCCCCTCATTGTACATGACTGATTTTTGAAAAAGTATTCAATGGCCGTTGCCAACATCAGTACACTACGCCGCTGCCGTAAGTAAAATTGTACCCGTTCTTGTAGTCTATTATACCATAGTTAGCCGGCCGCGGTGGCCGAGGGGACTGAGGCGCTCCAGTCACGTTCTGCACGGCCACTACGGTCTGGGGTTCGAATCCTCCCTCGCGCATGGATATTTGTGCCGTCCTTAGTATTAGATAATTCACAAGTAGTTTGTAAGTTTAGGGACTGATGACCACGTAGTTAAGTCCCATAAGCTCTACAAACATTTGAACATTTTTATACCATAGTTATAAAAAACGCAGCAACGGTATATTTAGTTTGTAATCTTCTCGGGTCTGCAGCCGGATACTAAAGTCAACTTGACACAAGAGGTTTCTGATGTGACCACAAAGGTTTTCCCGGCGTAATAACTGTTTGTAATCTTCTCGGGTCTGCAGCCGGATACTAAAGTCAACTTGACACCAGAAAAGCAATTCTACGAATATCAAGAACTCAGATGGGAAACCAGTTCTCAGCAAAGAAGGGAAAGCTGAAAGGTGGAAAGTGTACATAGAGCAGCTCTACAAAGGAAATGAACTTAGAGACGATGTTGTAGGAAGGGAAGAGGAAGTAGATCAAGATGAAATAGGAGATACTATACTGAGAGATGAATTTGACAGAGCCCTGAAAGACCTAGGTCAGAACAAGCCCTCAGGAGTAGATGACATACCCTCAGAGCTACTAAAGTCTCTGGGAGAGCCAGCCATGACAAAACTATGTGAACTGATGTGTAGGACATATGAGACAGGCGAAATACCCTCAGACTTTAAGAAAATTGTAATAATCCCCATTCCAAAGAAATAAGGTGCAGACAAGTGTGAAAATTACAGAACCATCAGTTTGATAAGTCATGGTTGCAAAATTTTAACACGAATTATCTACAGGAGAATGGAAAAGCTGGTAGAAGCTGACCTCGGGGAAGATCAGTTTGGGTTCAGGAGGAACGTAGGAACCCGGGAGGCGATACTCACTTTATGTCTTATCTTAGAAGATAGATTAAGGAAAGGCAAACCTACATTTTTAGCTTTTGTAGATTTGGAGAATGCTTTTGACAATGTTGACTGGAATACACTCTTTCAAATTCTGAAGTCAGCAGGGGTAAAATACAGGGAAAGGAGAGTTATTTTCAACTTGTACAAAGGCCAGACCGCAGTTATTAGACTCGAAGGGCATGAAAGGGAAGCATCAGTTGGGAAGGACGTAAGACAGGGTTGTAACCTTTCTCCGATGTTATTCAAATTGTACATCGAGCAGGCGGTGAAGGAAAGCAAGGAAGAAAAATTTGGAATAGGGATTAAAGTTCAGGGGGAAGAAATAAAAACATTGCGTTTTGCTGATGACATTGTAATTCTGTCAGAGACAGCAAAGGACCTGGAAGAGCAGTTGAATGGAATGGACAGTGTGTTGAAGAGAGCGTATAAAATGAACATTAACAAGAGCAAAACAAAAATGAGTGCGGTCTTAGAAAATCAGGCGATGCTGAAGGAATCAGATTAGGTAACGAAACAATGAAGTTGGGAGATGAGTTTTTTACTTGGGTAGTAAAATAACATGTGATGGTCGCAGTACAGACGATATAAAATGCAGAATGGCAATGGGAAGAAAAGCATTTTTGAAAAAGAGAAATTTACTAACATCGAATATTAACTTAAGTGTAAGGAAGTCTTTTCTGAAGGCATTTGTGTGGAGCGTTGCCTTGTACGGGAGTGAAACATGGACGATAAGCAGTGCGGACAGGACGAGAATAGAGGCTTTTGAAATGTGGTGCTACAGAAGAATGCTGAAGATTAGGTGGGTAGATCGCATAACTAATGAAGAGGTACTGAACAGAATTGGTGAGAAACGGAATTTTTGGAATACGCTGACCAAAAGAATGGATCGCTTGGTAGGACACATTCTTATACTTCGAGGAATCGTAAATTTAGCATTGGAGGGAAGTGTGTGGGGTAAAAATCGCAGAGGGAGACCAAGAGACGCGTGTAGTAAGCAGATTCAAGTGGATGTGGGTTGCCGTTCTTATGAGGAGATGAAAAGGCTTGCTCAGGATAGAGTAGGGTGGAGAGCTGCATCAAACCAGTCTCCGGACTGAAGACCATAACAACAACAACAATCAGGAACTCGCTGTTCAATGTTAATTTGTCTTTACAGAGATAAGATTGCGGGTCTTAATTCAAAATACTTCTGTTACTGAAGGAATACGCACAACACGATCGTTTATTATTTCTTTGCAGCACTACAAAACCATAGCACATTTAACGGTGCGTTGCTGTTCTATGGCATAACCATTGAAAAGGAATAAAAAATTTAAAAAATGCAGCAGCGCCAACTATTAGTTGTTTGGTGCTCTACGTAACTAACAGGGCCACCGTACCGTACTACACCGTTTTCTAGGCATTCCTAAACAGAATAGCAAGATGTAATAAGTACGCACCCGAACAAACCGAGCGTAAGCTCCGCCTCTAATGACCACGCTGTCGACGGGGCGTTAAACGCTAATATTCCTTCCTTCCTGACTACATACAATATTTCTTGTGACTTGTCCAGGATATAATATGAATATTTTCTGTAGAGAGCTATTGCCTGAGCAAGCGATATAAAGCTGTCCGTGTGAGAAACATGGAGATTTCAAATACACTCCACAGTATTGAGTAGATTGCCCTGTGATTTATTAATCATAATAGAAAATGCAAGTCCCACTGCAAACTGCAGTCTCTTAAGAGTTATAAGCCAGATCTGTTGGAAATAATGGGTATTCGTCGGATGTACTTTGTTTCATTCCTTCTAGCTGTATAGATATCTATTGCTTCTTACTACAGCGGTATGCGCTTTACAGTTAAAAGTTGTTTCAAAGTTTTCAGCAGCACTGTCATCTTTCAGGAATTTCCTTAAGCTCACTGGAATACATGAGTGTCTTTCCAGTAAATAAGAAATGTAATAAAACGTCATGCCTGATGTGAAAATTTTTACCCATCGCAGTATATATTTACTGAGTTTTATGTTGTACAATTCTATAATTTTGGAGGTATAGGCCCTATATTCATTTGTACAAGTGCTGTACGTCTGAAAAATCTGTTGTGAATGTAATTAGTATTAAAGAAGTAATAGATTAAAATTTAGTGCATGATGGGGCGGTTTTCATGAACGTTACTGTTTATGTGCTCGTATCTCATGAACTATGTGTCGTACTGTGATACAATTTACAAGGTACATTCAACTATATGTATGTGTACAGTTTGTAAAATTTCGTGCAGGTACAATATGTAGTGTAGAAATTATAAATTTCAACGTATTACCGAATAACGTAGTATTACTCCGTGAACAGCGGAAAAGTAGTAAGCGATAACCTTTTTTCCTTTCATCATTTTTCTATGGTTGTCAGCAAGAAAAAGTTTCCTAAAGGTTTCAAATTATGTTTAAAGTTTGTTGGAAGTCGCTAAGTGCTCTCCTTCTCAAATAGTGGACTGATAAAGTCACAATATCAGGTAACGCAAGACGGGGTACTTTTAATTGTTTATGACGTCATATCTCCTGAACTGTGGGTCCTACTGCTAAAACGTTTCCTAGTTGACGTCTACTACCTATAAACTACATTCGTGCCAAATTTCAGCTTCATAGGTGAAGTAGTTTTCGAGATTTTGTGTCAGTGAGTAGTGAGTGAGTGTATGAATGAGTTTCTTTTCGCTTTTATATAGATAGAGACTAGAACTGACATGCGGTTACATTTTCATGTAATTTGGGTGCATAGATCGTGATAAATCGGTACCCAGAACAACCACCTCTGGCCGTAATAACTGCCTTGATACGCTTGGGCATTGACTGAAACAGATCTTGGATGGCGTGTACATGTACAGCTGCCCATGCAGCTTCAACACCCACAGTTCACCAAGAGTAGTGACTGGCGTATTCTGACGAGCCAGTTGCTCGGCCACCATTGACCAGACGTTTTCGTTTGGTGAGAGATCTGGAGAATGTGCTGGCCAGGACACCAGTCGAACATTTTCCGTATCCAGAAAGGACCGTACAGGACCTGCAAAATGTGGTCCTGCCTTATCCTGCTGAAATGTAGGGTTTCGCAGGGATCGAATGAAGGGTAGAGCCACGGGTCGTGACACATCTGAAATGTAACGGCTACTGTTCAGAGTGCCGTCGATATGAACAAGAGGTGACCGAGAAGTGTAACCAATGGCACCGCATAACATTACGCCGGGTGATACGCCAGTTCGGCGATGACGAATACACGCTTCCAATGTGCGTTCACCGCGATATCGCCAGACACGGATGCGACCATCGTGATGCGGTAAATAGAACCTGGATTCATCCGAAAAACTCACGATTTTCCATTCGTGCACTCAGTTTCATCGTTGCGAATACCATCGCAGGCGCTCCTGTCAGTGATAACAGCGTCAAGGGTAACCGCAGCCATGATCTCCGAGCTGATAGTCCATGCTGCTGCAAACGTCGTCGAACTCTTCGTGCAGTTGGATGTTATGTAGCAAACGTTCCCATCTGTTGACTCAGGGGTCGTTGCAGCCATGCGGATAAGATGCCTGTCATCTCGACTGATAGTGATAATAGGTCGTTGGGATCCAGTATGGCGCCGCGTATTGCCTCCTGAACACACCGATTCCATATTCGGTTAACAGTCATTGGATCGCGACCAACGCGAGCTGCAATGTCTAGTTACGATAAATCGCAAGGTTACATTCCGACCTTTATCAAAGTCGGAAACGTGATGGTATGCATTTCTCCTCCGTACTCGAGGCATCACAGCGCCGGTTAACTGTTGTTTGTGGCCGCGGCGGAGTGACCAAGCGCATTGAGATGGTGCGATACGCGAGGCCGTTTCCCGTCGGGGGTTCGAACCCCTCTCGGGCATGGATGTTTGTGACGTCTTTAGTATAAGCTAGTTCATAAGTAGTTTGTAAGTTTAGGGACTGATGACCCCGCAGTTAAGGGCCTTAGGCTTCACAAAAATTTTTTGCTGTTTTTGTATGAGAGGAAACTTTCCTCATGTCAGCACATTGTAGGTGTCACCACCGGCGCCAACCTTGTGTGAATGCTCTGAAAAGCTAATCATTTGCAAATTACAGTGTCGGTTAAATTTCACTTCTGTAGCACGTCAGCTTCGTGGTGTAGCAATTTTAATGGCCAGGAGTGTATATCGACTAGCATTTTACTGCCAAAGACCGACCTATTTCAAAATGATATTGCGCCCATACACACAGTCATAAAGGTTCAGATGTGGTTTTCTGAGCGACAGAAGATTATTAAATATCTCTCTTGGTCAGCGCAGTCACCAGATCCATACATCATAGAACCCTGTGTGGAGAGTTTTAAAGCAGAGTGTGTGGAGGAGATGTCAAGCTTAAACATCGCTGAAGCAATTGGCGGATATTTTGGTACAAGAATGGGATAACATTCTCTTAGAAAGTATTCAGACAGTATACGTATGTATTCTTTGTATAATTGCAACTGTCTGAGAGCCAGTGGTTGCCCACGTTTCTAATAATAAACGAATATTATATCAACGTCAAGTGCTCATTTTTAATTTAGTGCATTTCGATGATTTAACCCTCTATTGCACTGTGTATATTTAAATACACATTCTCTTCCGTCCTATTACACGACAGACCTAAGGTGTAGAAGTCCTCATGAGCGCCTCAAGAGTACATACTGTACATGAATTGTACTGCGGTTTGACCTCAGTTTTGATATTGCTGAATCCTTATGCTTATCAGGACAACCATCCGCGAGACAATCGCTGGATAGCTCACCAGGCAATAATATCTAAGCACTCCTAACATCCGCATGTGCACTGTGTATATTTGAATATATATACTAGAAAGTTTATGATCATATATCTTACGTTCAGGGGCACCATGAAGTATACTTCCAATGTTATTACTGGAAAATTCTTACTTTAATTATTCTTGTGCAATAGAGGGTTAAATGGCTTTCTTGTTGTTTTGGTTTCTATCGCTCACCAGAATGAGTTATTGTACTGGGCCTGGTTCCACATCATAATATAACTATCAGTGGTTCTTTATGTGTCAGTGGGCGACTAAGCAATAACTTATTGTAGCTGTTGTGGTGGTATTTCAGTCTGAATGCACCTTAATGAAATATGCACTTAAACCCGTCCCAGCTAAGCACGGCTAGTATGGGATATATGAGACATTCCACAGACGAATGTAGAACTCTTTGGGAAGCGTTTCTCTCGCGGTCCAAGTCACAGAACAAGTTATATAGCTTTTCCTAAGAGTATTTATTTCTCTATTTCACCTATATTTGCTCGCTACACTCACCCACTCCCATGCACCTTAATGAATTACACACTTAAACCTTCCCCATGAGTAACACCGCCGCCGCACGCGAATAGCCGAGCGCTTCTTGGCGCCTGCAAAGCTGTTCCCGGCGGAGTTTCGGATGCCCATCGTACACACACACACACACACATACACACACACACACACACACACACACACACATGTGTGTGTGTGTGTGTGTGTGTGTGTGTGTGTGTCATTTGGTTCGTTTCAGTTACTTTAAGTACTTTGTAAACCTAGGGACTGATAACCACGGTAGTTTTGCCCCATAGTTTTACAAATATATGAACATTAGATTCACACCGCCCACTGTCGGGAACTGTCTGAAAATCTGTTAAATAGTTTACGAGTTTATCGAAGACAGGCATATGCAGCGGGAGGACTTTGTTTCGTAATATGTTAGGTGATGAGGAATTAAATAATACGATAAACCGCATCTATTTCACTGTTTCATTTGGGTGCTGTTTCATCTATTAAACATACACACACACACACAAACAAACAAAAATAAAAGAAGTTTTCCTCAGACATAAAAATTAGGGCTGATCTGACAAAAACAAACTATAAAGTGGGCGACGACAATAAGTTTCCTCTTCGTTGGGAATTAGCGCTGCACCGAACGAAAACGTAACGTTGGTGAAGTCGACGACGAGAATAAAATGGTATCTATTAATTAGTATGTGATTATTATGTTCATCGAAATATCGTTTTTGTATACGAACAGGAATCGCCACAGGTGAAGTCTGAAAGATTTGACAAATAGTGTGTGTAATTACAAACAACAAAGAAGACATGCCAAAATACACTATTACTCTCGGAAAAAGGTATTACAAAATAATAATATCGACTATTTCGTAAACATGTTATTAAGCCAAATGGGGATACGGTGCCAAAGAAACATTCATAAATCCATTTCCACAGTTTCCTTAGTTCTAGATGAGCAGCTCTACAGTAAAAAGAAAAAAAAAAAAAAAAAATACCAATGGAATTGCAGGTATGATGTACGTGTCCAAACATGTTTGTGTAATAGAAAAAAAAAGTTTTGAACAAGACGGAAATTAAATGTCCATATGACGTGAATACGCAGGTGGTAGAAGTGGCATTGTCTCAATTAAGATTTCTTGACATAGCAGTGAAACGCGTTTAATAAAGCACACACAGTTTACTGGCAAAAAAAAGGCTTCAATTATTTGTAGAGCTTATAGGACTTAACTACGGGGCCAACAGTCCGTATACTTACAAACTGCTTATGACTTAGCTTATACTAAAGACGGCACAAACATCCATGCCTGAGGGGGGATTCGAACCCCGGTCCGCAGCGGCAGTGCAGAAGTGACTTGGCGCGCCGCAGACCGCTCAGTCACTGGCTCTGTACCTAAATTTGAATATTAAAGATAAAGGTGAAGCAATGAATTAAAATTTGTGATGCGGCCGGGAATCGAACCCGGACCTCCATGCTTACAAATTTTAATTCATTGCTTCACCTCTATCTTTAATGTCTTGGACATTTTCGAGACGAAAAACCGGGTATCTGAATTTATATTTAAATTAAATTTGAATAGTCACATGGTGTGGGGGACTGATGACGTAGCAGTTTAGTCTACTCAGTATCCCAACAACAACAATATCTTATGATGCGAAGCGTAGGGTACCACGATATTGTCCATCCTTTTCCACTCGCGAATGTTAAGAGGCACGAACGACTGTCGGTAAACCTCTTCTGACTTCGCGTTGTCTGATTGTTAGTGCCTGGTATTTCTTATGCTATCGAAATGTACTTCATGTTGTGTTCGCCTCTGAAGATTCATGAACATCTACATTAATAGTTCTTCTCTAAACGAACTAGTGACGCAAGGCGGTAATCTGGCGGATTAAGGGGACGGGGGAAGGTACCGCCCCGGGCCTCTCCTCTTGAGGGGCATCCAAATACCTCAAAAGCAGGTTTTTTTTATTATTTCCATTTATATTTTTATTTTTACTGTTTTTGCGCCCTTGGCATCTCGTTCTGGGGCATGCAAATCTCGGAAGTTACTTTTTTATATTAATACATGTATTTCCAAGTGGACGGGGCCTCATTTTGTTTTGCCGCCGCCCCGGGCCTCCGACAGCCTTATTCCGCCACTGGCGGTACTTTTCATCGAACCCTTACGGGTTAGCCCACAAGCCCTGTTGTTTTTAAGGGCACATTATAATTTAAGAGTAAAATTATTTTGGCATTGCCTATAAAGTCACATAATCATTGTTCTCAACAAAATTTCTTGATTCGTTTATTATGATGATATCGTCTGTTCTTTTCAGGATTTTAACAAGAACGGTTTCAACATCATCAGCTTTTGTGTTTATTCTAGTTGTGTGGTGGCCGAGCGTGTGGGCAAAGAATATAAATTTTGGGAGTGACTGAGTTACAGCTACGCACATTTAATGCCTTTTATTGATAAAATACATTTAACAGTGTACTTAGCTATCGTTCGACAGTTACGATCTTAACAGCAAGAATAGTAACTACAACAACAGATCACATAACGATCTTGTTAACAGGTTTACAGATAGATTATGCAAAAATTTTAACCATAGCTGATTAATACTAATAAACCAACTTGACACATGTAACTATTGACTAACTATTGGCAGCAAAACATAACAGCAATTATGATCCTTGCTTCAGTTTAAAAGTGAATGAATTTTACTGACCTCAAACAACTTTCGATCCTTGAAATTACTTGTCAGTGAAAGTAGCAGAGATAATCTACAACTCTATGTGGAATTTCAATTACATCAAATTACCGATTTAAAAAATTCATGTTAGAAATGTAAGAAAACAGTTGCGTTGGAAAAAACACTTAGTAGATACAACATTTCTACTAAAGGAACTACTTGCAATACACTTGTGCGTCCTATTTGGACTACTGATGCGCATTGTGGGATCTCCACTAAGTGGGACTGACGGACGATTTAGAGAAAGTTCAGAGAAGGGGTGAGACTGTCACGGGAATGATGAACGAGTTGAGGTGGAAATTATTAAAACAAACGCGTTACTCGTTGCGACGACATCTATTTGAGGATTTTTTTTCACCAACGTTCTCTTCCGAATGCCATCATATTTTGTTAGCATATACCTAAGTAGAAAGATATGATCAACAAAATATGAGAAATCAGATGGAATACTGAAGATTTATGTGTTCCTTTTTACCGCGAGCTATTAGAGAGTGGAACTGTAGAGAAACATCATAAAATCGATTCCATGGACATTCTGCCATGCACTTCAAAGTTAGTTGCAGAGTATTTATGTAGATGTAGATATAGAAATAGGAAACTTGTGCTTCTCTTTGACATTTTAGTGTGGACCTCTGTGACTTACTCTCTTAGATTTGGTAAACATATTGAACATCCAGTTTACAAGGAATAACAGTAGGCAGTAGGTACTTCAAACAGACTGATATTAGCAATTTAAGCAACATCTTTGCCACCTCAATAGGTCGCGCAATGTCAAGTTACAGCACATTCAACCTCTTGTTACAGTAATTAAGTGCGCTAAAGTTACAACACATTCAACCTCTTGTTACAGTAATTAAGTGCACCAGAGCCCATTGGCTTGCAGCATAGGATCTAAATTGCAAATAACTGTTCGTAACACAAACTAATGGGACATGAGTTATGCACGGGCAAAGTGGCTGAACTAGACAGATGAACCACGTGGCGCAGCCTAATACCAAATTATCACACCTGGCTATGGCATGCAACAAATATACGCCTTATTTTGCTCTATGTTAACCACTGTTATTCCATATGCAACTTAACACTTAATAATAAATGTTTAAAGAAAATATTATATCTTTGTCATCTATTGTTGCTTCATATATTTCTGCATCATCTCAATACTAAATGAAATGTATATACTTGTAGGCATGGAGCACCGTAACATTCAATTTCACGATCTAAATTTTAAATTAGTCATGTGGTGGTTTACTGATGTATAATTGTACCTATTTCTATTTTATTGAAACAAACAAAAAAGTCAAGTACTACCTTCTAATAATATTAAAAATTGCATGTATTGTAGCTACGTGTAGACATTTAGTTCCTCATCATTATCGAAATCTTATATGTAAGCTTTGAGCTTCGTAGACATTGAGCTCCTCATCAGCATCGAAATATTACATGCAGATATGGGCATCATGTTACTTGAATTAATTATCCTAACTGTTTCGAATTATTGCCGCATTAAACCTTGAACTATAGTTTGATACAATGCTAGTATTCATCTTTACTTAAATTATTGAACTTTTTAAAAATCATTATAGAATGTTGTATACATTCATATATGTGTAAACATGCCTTATTTGTAAACGTTTGAAATTTAATTTAATTTGTGTATTGCCTATGTAAGTTGTCTTTTACAATCTTCGTACATTTACATTCTACATATAGATGAGTTTCCAAAGATAGTTGTAAAATAGGTGAAATAAGAATGTTAGTCAACATTGTAAGATCTTTGAACCTCATATTATGTAACGTTTTAACAAGGACGTACTTTGATGTGTTTATTATCACATGCCACTACTGAAGGATCAGTTGGTGGAGTGTTACGTGAATGCTCTACAACTTGCATTTGACATTAATATGTTCAAGATGCATCGGAACAAGGTTCTTTTACTTATTGACGACCCACATTGATTTGATTTGATTTGATTTTTTTAGGGAAGCCAAAACAGTGTTGGTCCAACCCGCCACTGCCCGCACCGAAACTAAGTTTATTGCGCGGTATCGCTCCCTGTATATCTAGTAAAGCCAACCAATGCCCCTGAATAGTGCAAGGAGTCCCTTTACCAGTTCTTTATTAGACACAATTTCTTCGGGTCTGGTTGTCCCAAATGTTCTTTGCCTTTTATTCTCCAATGCAATGCATTCGAAGATCAGATATGATGCAGTTTCATCACTGTCATCACAGATCCTACATTTAGGGTCCTCTTCTGTTATTCCCATTGTATGTAGGTGTTTTTTGAAATTCCCATGGCCTGTCAGCAACCCAACCATGAGTCTAATCTCTCTCCTGTTCAGACCCAGGATTGCAGAGCTTCTTTTAAAACATGGCCGTGGCATCATTACCTTGCCATGTTTTTGTTGATGGACTTTGGTCCAATATTCTACGTGCTGTCTTCTGAGCCAGTTACGTAGCTCCAATTTGATCATTGCCTTGGTGATTGTCAGAACAGGTTCCGGTCCAATAAATGGAGTCTCTGCCCCCATCCTGGCTAATCTGTCGGCATGTTCGTTGCCACTGATCCCCGAGTGGCCAGGGTCCCACAATAGGTTTACTCTATTGCTTTCCACTAGCTCCACTAGAATCCTGTGACATTCTGCAACAATTTTAGACCTTGTTGCAGGAGCTGCCAGTGATCTCAGGGCTGCCTGGATGTCTGAATAGATATAGATGCTACGGTGTTTGTAGCACCTACGCAAATTCTCCTCCACACACGCCCTGATGGCAGTGATTTCCGCCTGGAATACTGAGGCCAGTTTTCCTAGAGAGATGACGCCCTCCAGTCTTGGCTGCACCCCATATACCCCAGCCCCAACATCTTGGTCTGATTTTGACTCGTCAGTGAACCAGACAATATCCCCCGTACGGTGTCGAACTATTTTCTCCCACTGCTCCCTACTTCCAATTGTTATATTTAAAGGCTTGTTGAAGCAGTATGGGGTTATAATATAGGCGGCTGGCATTTCCCCAACCTTTCCTATATTTACCTCACTCATTATTTTAGTGTGTGATTCTGGATATCCCAATGAGTTTCAGTTGTTGCCAGATTTGAGTCTGTTTCAACCAGCCGCTGCCTCCATCTTGACTCAAAGGTGTAATGAGGGCATATCTAGCAGTTGGTGTGCTGCTAATTCCGGCTGTTATGGCTAAGCAGGCTAATCTCTGCACTTTAACCAAGCTCCTTAGGAGCAACCTGCTGTTCTACCTTCTTCCACCACACGACCGCCCCATAGGTGATCTTGGGTCTAATCACTGTGGTGTATATCCAGTGCATACCCTTGGGGCTCAGGCCCCAATTTTTGCCACAAGCTATTCTGGTACTCACAAGAGTACCTTTTGTCTTGGAGCAAATATTCCTGATGTGAGGGGTCCATGTCAGTTTCTCATCTAGGGTAACCCCTAGATATTTCACTGTCCCCTTCACAGGTAGCGCTTCATTGAAAAGCTTTAGATTCCAACTTGAATGTTGTATATGCTACTTTGTGATTGGTACAATAACAGTCTTCTTAGGACTAACCCCCAGATCCTGTTTTCTGCACCAGTCTTGCAAAATGTCCAGTGCTCCTTGTGCCATATTCTTCACTGTGTCAGCAAATTTGCCAAGTATTACTATGACAAGATCATCTGCGTATCCTTGGCAAAAGTACTGCCTAGAGTTTAATTCTCCAATGAGATCATTCACCAATAGATTCCACAATAAAGGGGAAATAACTCCTCTTTTCGGGCAACCCCTAGTGGTGTTGATTACCATTTTTTCATCCATCATGGTAGCCTCTACCTTTCTTCCACTGAGCATGGCCCTAGTCCACCTACATATAGTGGTCCCTAGGTCATGCACCTCTGCTGCCCTAACCTTGGAATCGAAGGTCGTATTGCTAAAAGCCCCCTCAATGTCCAGGAAGATACAGAGGGCTATTTCCTGAAAGTGTAGTGCTTTCTCCACCTTCCCAACGAGTTGGTGGAGAGCTGTCTCACATGATTTACCTGGCTGATATGCATGTTGGTTTGAATGAAGAGGAGCCCTACTTAACCTCCTTTATCCAACATGCACATTAAACAGCTTTTCCAGTGTCTTAAGAATGAAGGAGGACAGGCTGATTAGTCTCATATCCTTCGCCTTGGTATGATCAATTCTCCCTGGCTTTGGAATGAAGACAACTTTCACTGTCCTCTAGGCATTGGGAATGATTCCTGCTGCTAGGCTAACCCTGAATAACCTGCATAGGAATCTAATAAGATTTTCTCCCGCTTGTTGCAGAAAAGCCGGAAAGATTCCATCGGGGCCAGGTGACTTGAACGGTTGAAATGTTCCCACCGCCCATCGGACCTTACTGAAATCGACACACTCCTTGGCCAGATCCCAGTCCTCTTTGCGAATACCTGAGAACCGTTGTCTCTCAGGAATCGCATTCTGGTCTGAGTTATCCCCCAGAGTATATTGAGGAAAGTGAGTCTTGAGGAGCAGTTCCAGCGTTTCATGTGCTGTCTTTGTATACTCCCCATCCTCCTTCCTCAATGTTCCTCCTGGATTAGTTGGTACCCTAGTGAGGATTTTATGAAGTCTCGCTTGAGCAGCCGTGCCCTCCACTTCCTCACAGAATACCTTCCAGGATGCCTCCTTTGCCCGTCTGATGGCAAGGTTATAATTGACAAGGGCCTCACGATACTTTGCACATTGTCCTTTGCGCCTCGAAAGGTTAAACAGTCTTCATACCTGTTTCCTTTGCATTTCCAGGTTATTATTCCACCAAGGCACACTCCTATTTGTGCACTTCTTGGTGATTGAGCAGTTGTCCTGGTATGAGGTGACTATAGTAGAGGTTATGGCCTCTGCTACTTCCTCAAACTCTGCTGGATTCCTTATTGAAGTTTTAATTTCCGATAGGCTGAAGTCAAGGTCTCTTCTATATGTCTCCCAGTCGTTTTCCTGGGATTCCTATAGGCCATGGTCTGTCTGGTTCCCATTTCAACCTCGAATTTAATATACATGTGATCTGATGAGGATGGCTCCAGGACCACATGCCACTGTTTGTCGTAACTTCCCATCATCATGGAACCAAAAGTTATGTCAATTACTTCTTCCCTTCTACTATTCCTGAATGTAGATTCGTCACCCCTATTCAGGATCTCCAAGTTGTTAGATAGGAGAAATTCAAGAAGTTGCTCACCTCTACTGCTGGTGTCCTTGCTGCCCCACGATAGACTGGGCTTTGGCATCACATCCCACCAACAGTTCGTCACCTTGCCGATGGCAGGCTTCTGTCAGTCTCCTCACTTCCAAAGAAGGAGGAGAGCTGTATTCGTAAGGAAGGTATGCTGAGGCCAAAACAATTTCCCTCGTGATACCTTCCTCACGTTGCTGCATCCTGATAGTCACTAGGTCCCTGGAACAAAAATCCATCATTGGCATGAAAGGTATTCCATTTCTAACATAAATGCATGTTCTGGAGTTTTTTAGATTTCTAGCAAAAAATCAGTTTACCTCCAGTAACACCGAGGCCCGATACTCCCCCTCTGTATAGATAGGGTTATTGTATCAGGGCCACGTTCACCTCCTGTCTCCCCAGGCGACGGCTCAGGGCAGCAGTGGCCCCTTTACTATGCTGCAGGTTTATCTGCAGCACTTCCAGTCCCCATCTTGCTGCCATTATTGCCTTTAAGGTCTTTGATTACCCTGACGGCGACCTGCGAGAATCCTAAAAACAGTTTCAGGCCTTGCTCTCGCATTGCCTTCAGGGAATTCTCTCCGACCTCCACCACCAGGGTTCGTCCTTCCGGAACGACCTTTTGGTTAATTGCCCTCCAATCCTCTGTCGAGACCTTTGGGTTCTGAACCCTTATTTTCTCGAACAGAGTCTTTGGAGGGACATCCTTAAGGATCTTTGGTACCCATATTGATACCTTTGTGGTCTTCAGGAGTTCGGTTGCTGTCTTGACCAGCAGCTTCGCATCCTCCAACGGGGATATCATGGGCACCTTGTCCTTAAGCCATACTGCTGAGTGGCCCCCCACCGCGATCTAGATAGACCCTCCAGAATTTGGGTCCTGGACCAGCGTCCTCCCCCCCCCCCCCCCCAATCTCTTCAAAGAGGGCCATCTGCACGAGTTCCTCCTGCTGCGAAGTGATGCTCACCAGTGGGTATCATTCTTGGACAACCGCCATTCTAAAGACCAAGACTGCAGTACTATAGGTCTGTTTTCCTATTTCCTGCCTCAGCCTTTTAGGATCACGCTTGTCGAGAGAGGAGGGAGTCTTAGATTCCTCCCGAAACCTCTTGCCACCTGTCTTTGACGTCGAGGGAGTCTGTGTATCTCCTTTGACCTGAGGCAGTTTCTTTTTGGGAGTCTTGGGCTCAAGCCCTTTTGATTCCCTACACTTATGCTTAGGAAGCCATTCTTTTCCTTCCTTTTGCTTCTGTTCCTTGAGAAGTTTCCTCCTCTGAGCCCCAGACAAGGCCTTAATCCTAATCTGGTCTAACTTCTCTGTTACAGTTCCCACTTCTTGCTCAGGTCTAGACCCTGATTCAGAAGTAGGAGTGCACTCCATCGGTCCTGATCCCGATGTCTGAGTATCTGAGGTCTCAGATTGCCCCTTAGATTCTTTTAAAATACTTTCTTTCTCTGTGTTCATCTTAGTCCCACGAGATTTGGGGATTTATATGGTCCACACCACGATAACTCCTCGTGGTGCAAGGCTACTTATTCAGGGAGATCGCCCGGTATCCACGAGGCTCCGTTCGAGACACATCCACCCATGTGCCACGCACCCCTCGGCACGGATCGCATCACACCTTGGGTTGGGAAAGGAATTGGGAAAGGACTGGGAGAGGATAAGGAAGTCGGGACATTGTGGGACACACTTTGTCAGATCCATCAGCTGAGGCCTTTCCGGCAGTAGGTTCTCTACCTTCGGTATAGCCCTCTGCTTCACACGGATGCGCAAGCCTCTCCACCCGCACGGACAGTGCTTCGTCAAGGTGGTGTCCCCTGGAGAGGGCAACCCACATATGTAAATGGATATGTAAATATTACTCTCAAGAATGACGATTTGGTTTCCTAATATACCAATCCACTGACATAATGTAAGTTAATAATATTGTATCTAATTTCACACTTTTTGTACCATTTCTTATAATGATAAAGGGTGTATTAATTTCTATTTATTTATAATGTTTTAATTTGTTGTAAATTTTACAGTGTACACGTGAATATGGCTATACAGGCGAAATCAGGATTGTAACGAAACACAAAATGATTCAGTCAAATGGCAGATAAATCATTAATAGATATACGCCTTTTCTTTTCAGAAAAATAAGTAACACTTCATATAGTTCAAGAACGGATCCAAACCACCATCACAATACCTGCTCGAGTAGATAAAATATAAAGGGTACTTGGAAATTTTACACAGTAGTCGAGAACACACACCTTGTATGTCTTGTTCATAGTTGCATATCCGTCTCCATCAAATGCAAGCTCAGTACAAATAAGCGGGCGTTACTCCTTCGCGCTCACCCTTACTGACCACGGTCGGCAGCGAGTGCAGTATACATAACAACAACCTGGGCACTCGCTGTTACTGAAAGGCCAGGTTAACACAACCTCGTCGCGTTGCCAACAGAATTCGCGCCTCGACAAGGCACAATTAAAGTCCTTCCTCCATTGGGGTCGTAGCTTGCGGCAAGGAGTGTTCGCCGATAAAGACATAGGATATTGCCAACCTAAGAGTTGCCAGTGGTACAGAAACGTTTTGCGAGAGAATTGTGAAGTGTATGGCGAGATGCGATACCCTCACGGCGGCTCAGAATTGATATAACGATTCAAAGACGGCAGTTTAGATCTGAAAGATCCATTACAAATTACTTGCTTAAAACTAAACAGTGAATGCGGAACTTCCAGATGTAACAACTCCACGATATCCGGAAAAGAAACGCCGTGGTGGGCGACTGGGCAGTTCTTCTGCGATACGACTTCCTCACGTCAGCCAGGGAGTCTTTCGAACACTCGGTTGCGAAGTGTTGCGACACTTCCCGTAAACCGGCTAGGCGGCCGCGGATGTCTGTCTATTCCGACGCCTCTCGAATGCACTGCGTGGCGTTCTGAAAGCAACCACATGGAATTGGAGGCTTAGTTTGTCGATTTATTTGAGCAGAAAACACAAGAATTATGTACAAGGTGGTTCACTGATAGTGACCAGGCCAAATATCACACGAAATAAGCATCAAACGAAAAAACTACAAAGAACAAAACTTTTCTAACTTGAATGGGGAAAACAGATGGCGCTATAGTTGACCTGCTAGATGGCGTTGCCATAGGTGAAACGGATATCAACTTAATTTTTTTTTAAATAGGTACCCCAATTTTTATTACATATTCGTCTAGTACGTAAATAATTATGAATGTTTTATTTGGAACATTTTTTTCGCTTTGTAATGAATGGCGTTGTAATACAAACGTATAAATACGTGGTATCACGTAATATGTCGCCAGTGCGGACGGTATTTGCTTCGTGGTACATTACTCGTGTTAAAATGGACCTTTACCAATTGCAGAAAAGGTCGATATGATATTTATGTATGGCTATTGTGATCAAAATGCCTAACGGGCCTGTGCTATGTATGTTGATCGTTATCCTGGAAGACATCATCCAAGTGTCCGGACGTTTCGTCAGATAGTTACGTTGTTTAATGAGACAGGAAGTGTTCAGACACAAGTGAAACGTCAACCACGACCTGCAGCAAATGATGATGCCCAAGTATGTGTTTTAGCTGCAGTTTCGGCTACCCGCTCATCAGTAGCAGACAAATAGAGCGAGAATCGGGAATCTCAAACATCAAACATCAGAATTCTACATCAACATAAATTCCACCCGTACCATATTTCCGTGCACCGGGATTTGCATGGCGAAGACATTGAACGTCGTGTGCCACTGGGCAGAAAATAAATTACGGGACGATAACATATTTTTTCACGCGTTTTGTTTAATGACGAAGCGTCATTCACAAACAGAGATAATGTAAACCGGCATAATTTGCACTATTGGGCAATGGAAAATCCATGATGCCTGCGAGAAATGGAACATCAGCGCTTTGGCGGGTTAATGTATGGTGCGGCATTTTGGGAGGGAGGATAATTGGCCCCTATTTTATCTATGGCAATCTAAATGGTGCACTGTATGCTGATTTCTCACGTAATGTTCTACCGATTTTCCTACAAGATGTTTCACTGCATGACAGAATGGCGATATACTTTCAACATGATGGATGTTCGGCACATGGTTCGCGTACAGTTGAAGCGGTCTTAAATGGAATATTTAATGACAGGTGGATTGGTCGTAGAAGCACCATACCATGGCCCACACGTTCACCGGATGTTACATCCCTGGATTTCTTTCTGTGGGGGAAATTGAAGGATATTTGTTATCGTGATTCACCGACAACGCCTGAAAAAATGCGTCAGCGCATTGTCAATGCATGTGAGAACATTACTGAAGGCGAACTACTCGCTATTGAGAGGAATTTCGTTACGAGTATTGGCAAATACATTGAAGTTGAAAGACATCATTTTGAGCATTCATTGAAGTCTTGAGGTAATTGCAGGTAATCATGCAGTAACAGCATGTGTTTTCATAATGTATGATAATTTCACAAAAGTACATGTATCACATTGGAACAACCGAAATAAAGTTCAAACATACCTACGTTCTGTGTTTTAATTTTAAAAAATCCTACTTGTTACCCACTGTTCGTCTAAAATTGTGCACAATATGTTTGTGAATATTACAGCGCAATCTCTCACAAAGCGAAAAAAGTGTTCCAAAGAAAACATTCATATTTGTTTACGTACTAGACGAATATGTAATAAAAATGGGGGTTCCTATTTTAAAAAATGCATTTGATATCCGTTTGACCTATATCAGCGCCATCTAATGGGCCAACCATAGCGCCATCTGTTTTTCCCCTTCAAGTCAGAAAAGTTTTGTTCTTTGTAGTTTTTTCGTTTGATGTTTATTTAGTGAGATATTTGGCCTGTTCTCTATCAATGCACTTCCCTATGTATGTGTTAAATGATTTAATCGCCATTTGAATGTATTATTTTATTATGTTTTGTAACAATATGGATTTCGACTGTGTAGCATTTTCAAGTGCATACTGTAAAATTTACATAAAATTAATACATTATAAGTAATGGTACAGAAAAGTATGAAATTAGATGCAATATTATTCACTTACAATATGTCAATTGATTGGTACATGTAGCAAACCAAATCGTCATTCTTGAGAGTAACGGTTTACATACGCGTAACCATGTGGAACGTCAATAAGAAAAGGAACAATGTTAAATGTTAGTTAAGCTTATGGGACTGAACTGCGGAGCCGTGCTCCACAATTTTATGTTGTAGACATGTTTTAAATTTTACTTTTTATTCTATGACATGGAGTCAGCCACATTTTATTTAACAACTATTTTAATGTGAGCTACAGGTAAGTACATTCTCATCCAATGCTGTAAATTTTAATTTCTTACTTATTTGAGAAACATTTATGTATTTTACTATTATTCATATGATTTGTGTATTATATTTTGTTAGGAAATACTTCTGAAGAAGGAAAATTACTTTTGCCGAAACCTGGGTCAAGGTTTATGCATGTAAACCATTTTTACGCAACTAGTCGGCTGAAATTTCGTTGACTTTTCGATAAAGTGTTACCGCCTACAAAACCACATCCAGGCTGGTCGGCAATCCGACTCCCTTCGTTAATCCGACGGGCGGATTAGAACCGGAGCCGGTACGCCTTCCCGTCTCGGAAAGCAGTGCGTTAGACCATACGGAAAAGCAACACTAACGCTCCAAACGGCAGCACTATAGTTACAGAAGAATGACGGTTGGCTCTTTCTCCGCTAGGGGGGGGCTACTGACTTTCCAAATGCTAGACGTAAACTTTTACACATATGTTAATAAACATCATGATACGATCGCTACCAAATTTCACAGGATCACCCACTGGGCTAATCTGAAGATTTCCTGAAGATTTCATCATAATTACTCCAACCATCTTGTAGTCTATACGGAACATACATACACACATCTATTTTATAGATAAGAATATCTAATATAATTCCTTCAGAATTACCTGATTTTCTTACACTCACTCCGTCACTTTGTTTTACTCTTGTACATATTCATCGTATACCCTCATATTAAGAAACTCTCCATTCCATTCAATTGGTGTCTCTAAAGGAATTACAATGTCATCGGCAAACCGCAAAGTTTTATTTCTTGTTCCTGAACTGCAATTCTTGCTCCAAATCTCTCCTTGAATTCCTCCACAGTTTGCTCAATGTACAGCCTGAATAACGCTGGGGAAAGGCTAAAGCTCTGTATTGCTCCTTTCCCAACCACTGCGTCCCTTTCATGCCCCTCGACTCTAATAACGGCTATCTAGTTTTTGTACAAATTGAATATAATAGTTACCTGACATGTCATGCCTGTGGAGAGCGATCTGAATATTTATAAAAATACACCTTCTTGTGGTTATTGAGCCAAGATCAACAATATCGTAATATTCATCTGTTTTTACCGGTTTCGATGATATATATCATCCTCTTCAGAAGGTTGCATGACTTTACAAGATATTCACTTTGGAGACCTGTTAAAATAAAGGGTTTCCTGTCAATATATAAAATGAGTAAAAGTACATAGTCAAATTATTAAAGTGCACGTCACCATAATTGATCATCATATCTGATTAAAATATAAAATTGATGACATGTTCTTTAAGAAGTTGACTATGTACTTTTACTCATTTTCTATTTTGACAGGAAACCCTATAGTTTACAAGGTCTTCAAAGTAATATGTTGTAAAGCTATGCAACCTTCTGAAGATGATGATATTTATCATTGAAACCAGTAAAGGCAAATAAATAATACGATACTGGCTACCGTGACACAGTAACCTCAAGAGAATGTATTTTTATAAGGTCAATATAACTTTTCGTTCCTTATATTTTACCGTTGCTACCTTCAGTGAATCAAAATTGTTAAAAGCTTTCTCCAGATCTACAAAAGCCGAAAAAGTAGGTTTGCCTTTCCGTAACTTATTTTATACGTCATAATGTGACTATTGCTTCGCGTGTCCCTACATCATCATTAGAGCCTGATTACGCCTTTCAGCGATCAGTATGCAGTCTGAAGCATAGTCCCCCTAATAACATTTCTTGATGATCCCCTATTCAGTGCTAATATTTTTGCCTGTCTGAGGTTAAGCCTTTTACTTCAAAATCATTCGTCACCGAATCTAAGTCTTTCTTCTTGGTCTACTTCTCTTACCCTCTACTGTCGAACCCATGAGACTATTGCTTCTCCCATGCCTGTAACATGACCACACCATCTCAGTCTGTTCACTCTAACTGCTTCATCTATGGGGTTCATTTCCAGTTTTTCTTTGAATTCCTCATTATAGACAGCTTCCTGCCATTGTTGCCATCTATTAGTACCTGCAATCATTCTTGCTACTCGCATATCTTTAACCTCAACTCATTCACTCCCATACAACAAAGTTCGCCGATAGATACAGCGGTGCATAGCTATCTTGGTAGTGCCTTCCTTCTTGCAGAAGAAAGTAAATCCTAGCTGAGCACTCACTGCATTAGCTTTTCTACACCTTGATTCAAGTTCTTAACTATTTTGCCATCATGTGAGGTAATACATCATATATACTATCCACCTGGTCCTCCTTTTGGATGAGGGTCTGCCTTGAGCAAAAAACTTTGTTTTTGTATGCCCATACATGTTGACAGAAACAGGGGACAATAAAACAGTAGAAGAGGAATGGGTAAAATTGAGAGATGAAATAGTGAAGAAGGCAGAGGACAAAATAGGTAGGAAGGCAAGACCTACAAAAAATCCTTGGATATCACAGGAGATACTAAATTTAATCGATGAAAGGAGAAAATATAAAAATGCAGTAAATGAAACAGGCAAAATGGAGTACAGACGACTAAGAAATGAGATTGACAGGAAGTGCAAAATGGCTAAGCAGGAGTGGCTAGAAGGCAAATGCAAGGATGTAGAAGAATGTATAAATAGGGGAAAAATAGATACAGCCTACAGGAAAATAAAAGAAACATTCGGAGATAAGAGAAACAGATCTATGAATATCAAGGACACTGATGGAAAACCAGTTCTCAGCAAAGAAGGGAAAGCTGAAAGGTGGAAAGAGTATATAGAGGGGCTCTACAAAGGAAATGAACTTAGAAACAATATTGTAGGAAGGGAAGAGGATGTAGATGAAGATGAAATAGGAGATACTGTATTGAGAGAAGAATTTGACAGAGCCCTGAAAGACCTAAGTCGAAACAAGGCCCCTGGAGTAGATGATATTCCCTCAGAGCTACTGAAGTCTCTGGGAGAACCAGCCATGACAAACCTGTTTCACCTGGTGCGTAAGATGTATGAGACAGGAGAAGTACCCTCAGACTTTAAGAAAAATGTTATAATCCCGATTCCAAAGAAAGCAGGTGCAGACAGGTGTGAAAACTACAGAACCATCAGTCTAATAAGTCATGGTTGCAAAATATTAACACGAATTATATACAGAAGGATGGAAAAGGTGGTAGAAGCCGACCTCAGGGAAGATCAGTTTGGGTTCAGGAGAAATGTAGGAACACGGGAGGCAATACTCACGTTACGGCTTATCCTAGAAGATAGATTAAGAAAAGGCAAACCTACATTTCTAGCTTTTGTAGATTTGGAGAAGGCTTTTGACAATGTTGATTGGAATAAACTCTTTCAAGTTCTGAAGCAAGCAGGAGTAAAATATAGGGAACGTAAGGTTATTTATAACTTGTACAAAAACCAGACAGCGGTTATCAGGGTTGAAGGGCATGAAAGGGATGCAGTGGTTGGAAAGGGAGTAAGACAGGGTTGTAGTCTTTCTCCATTGTTATTCAATTTGTACATTGAGCAAGCTATAAAGGAAAGCAAGGAGAAATTTGGAGAAGGAATTAAAGTTCAGGGTGAAGAATTAAAAACATTGCGTTTTGCCGACGACAGCAAAAGACCTGGAAGAGCAGTTGAAGGCAATGGACAGTGTGCTGAAAGGTGCATATAAGATGAACATTAACAAGAGCAAAACTAGGGTAATTGAGTGCAGTGTAAGGAAATCAGGTGATGCTGAAAGAATTAGATTGGGAAACGAAGCAATAAAGGAGGTAGATGAGTTTTGTTATTTGGGCAGTAAAATAACAAATGATTGTCGCAGTACAGAGGATATAAAATGCAGAATGGCAATGGGTAGAAAAGCGTTCTTGAAAAAGAGAAATTTGTTAACATCGAATATTGATTTAAGCCTAAGGAAGTCTTTTCTGAAGGCATCTGTATGGAGTGTTGCCTTGTATGGGAGTGAGACATGGACGATAAACAGTGCGGACAGGAAGAGGATTGAGGCTTTTGAAATATGGTGCTACAGAAGAATGCTGAAGATTAGGTGGGTGGATCGCGTAACTAATGAGGAGGTATTGAACAGAATTGGAGAGAAAAGAAATTTCTGGCATACCTTGACTAAAAGAAGGGATAGATTGGTAGGACACATTCTTAGACATCAAGGAATTGTGAATTTAGCATTGGAGGGAAGTGTGTGGGGTAAAAATCGCAGAGGAAGACCAAGAGATGGATACAGTAAGCAGATTCAGACAGATGTAGGTTGCCGTTCTTATGTGGAGATGAAGAGGCTTGCTCAGGATAGGGTATTGTGGAGAGCTGCATCTCCGGACTGAAGACCACAACAACAACAACATGTTTCACTACAGTTGTAGCATCCTCAGTGGATCCTTTTTATTGCTTAAAAGCGAACAACAGAAATATTTTAGTAGAATTATTACAAGTTCATCCTGTTAATTATAAATAAGTACAAGACTTTCATATACGCATATATATCTTGTTTTCCATGTTGGAGTTGTTGGTTTTATTACGTCATTCGTGTGGGTCTTTGCTTACGGTTTGTCAACTGCAACCATATTGCGCTTATATAGGTAACTGTTTTTTGTTGAAATATAAATGCCATGTGGTTGCAGATGACAAACTGTAAGGCAAGACCCTCAGGGATGATGTCAGAAAACTAACAAATCAAACATGTAAAACAAGGTACATAGCCGGCCGCGGTGGCCGAGGGTACTGAGGCGCTCCAGTCACGGTCTGCACGGCCACTATGGTCGGGGGTTCGAATCCCCCATCGGGCGTGGATATTTGTGCCGTCCTAGTTCGTAAGTAGTTCATAAGTGGTTTGTAAGATTAGGGACTGATGACCCCGTAGTTAAGTCCCATAGACTATACAAACATTCAAACATTCAAGGTATATATCTTCTTTATTTATATTTGGTCAAGCTCCCGCACATCAGGGTCGGCTTTGTTAATTCGGATTTGTCGTGAGTTAATATTTACGGACTGGCCGGATGCCCTGCCCCCCATGCCCCACCGGGAGGAATTGTGTACCTCAGTTGTCTGTGCATAGTGTTGTAAGTGTGAAAGTGTAAGGTATTACGAAATGTTTGCAAATCGTGTAAAATGGCGGGACTTGGGAACCAGCGCTGTATTCACCTAGGGGGATGTGGAAAACCGCCTAAAAACCACATCCAGGCTGCCCGGCACTCCGACCCCCTTCGTTTATCCGCCAGGCGGATTCGAACCGGGGCCGGCACGCCTTCCCGTCTTGGAAAGCGTTAAGTTAGACCACACGGCTAACCGAGTAGGTGAAACAAGATGTATACAGGGTGTTACAAAAAGTTAAGGCCAAACTTTCAGGAAACATACCTCACACACAAAGAAAGAAAATATGTTATGTGGACATGTGTCCGGAAACAATTTCCGTGTTAGAGCTCATTTTAGTATTTCTCTTTAAATGTAAATTGAAATAATGCGAGCAAACAATTGTCAAAATACCCAATTGTTTCGTTAGTATGTACTATACTTCCTCGATTCGCCGCCTGTTGGCCCAATTGAAGGAAGGTAATGTTGACTTCAGTGCTTGTGTTGACATGCGTCTCATTGCTCTACAGTACTAGCATCAAGCCCATCAGTACGTAGCATCAACTGGTTAGTGTTCCTCACGAACGTGGTTTTGCAGTCAGTGCAATGTTTACAAATGAGGAGTTGGCAGATGCCCATTTGATATATGGATTAGCACGGGGCAATGGCCGTGGCGCGGTACGTTTGTATCGAGACAGATTTCCAGAACGAAGGTGTCTCGACAGGAAGACGTTCGAAGCAATTGATCGGCGTCTTAGGCAGCACGGAACATTCCAGCCTATGACTCGTGACTGAGAAAGACCTAGAACGACGAGGACACCTGCAATGGGTGAGGCAACTCTTCGTGCAATTGACGATAACCCTAACGTCAGCGTCAGAGATGTTGCTGCTGTACAAGGTAACATTGACCACGTCACTGTATGGAGAGGGCTACGGGAGAACCCGTTGTTTCCGTACCATGTACAGCGTGTGCAGGCACTATCAGCAGCTGATTGACCTCCACGGGTACACTTCTGCGAATGGTTCATCCAACAATCCAAATACTAAAATGAGGTCTAACATGGAAATTCAGCGTTTCCGGACACATGTCCACATAACATATTTTCTTTCTTTGTGTGTGAGGAATGTTTCCTCAAAGTTTGGCCGTACCTTTTTGTTAAAAAAAAAAAAAGTTTGTAAATCTTATGGGACTTAACTACGGGGTCATCAGTCCCTAATCTTACAAGCTATTTATGAACTACTTACGAACTAGGACGGCACAAATATCCATGCCCGAGGGGGGGATTCGAACTCCCGACCGTAGTGGCCGTGAAGACCGTGAATGAAGCGCCTCAGTCCCATCGGCCACCACGGTCGGCATACCTTTTCTTTTTTGTAACACCATATATATATGAAAATCTTGTACATATTTGTAATTAACAGGATAAACTTGCAATAACTCTAAAAATATTTTCTGTTGTACACTTTAAAACAATAAAAAAGACCCATGAAAATACTACAACGGTAGTGAAACATGTGCGGGTATAAAAAAAAGGAAGAAGAAATGAAGAATGTTTTGCTAAAGGCAGACCCTCATCCACAAGCAAATAACTAACATATTTGTAAAGCTAACATAGACCAAAAAATGAATTCAACATAAAGATGATTTGACCCTCCTATTTAGCACTCAATCTGTTTAGATCTATTTCCCACAGACATTACTTTCTCTTTGGAGATACTGAAATCAGAGCAAAATGCGTGTCCCTACATTTCTTCTAAATCCAAACTGATCTTCTCGTTGGCATAAAGGATTGAAATGTACAAGAGACGACCAGTGTTTACAGCGTCACGTTGCAGTCGGCCAGAACTGCACGCAGGGATCGCTGGTGAGGTGATGTGGCGCTTTGGCGAGCAGCTGCTTGCGGCGCCCAGTGGCCCAGTGGAGAAGGCAGGCGGTCAACGTCCTCGGCGTAACCCACTTTGTGGCGCGGCGCCATGGCCGGCGGCGGCCGCGCACGTAGGCCGCCTCACGTGACCCAGTGGAGCTTCCCGCGGCCGCAGGTGTTGACAAACAAAGCAGGGCAGCGCCGAGCCGATAAACAGGCGGGAGACGCTGAGGCGTCCTGACAGGCTGCGGAGAGGGAGAGGGCTGGCGGTGGTGCAAGGCCGCGCGCCTCAGTCTCCAGGTACATGAGTCTTCATAAAACACTACAGCAATAAACACCTAAAATCAACAGGCCTGAGAAACCCAAGTACCATCACCACAGGCTGTCAGAAACAAAACTAGATTTTACAAAAATTCTGGGATTACATCAGACTTATATGTAAAACAGTATCGAGGAGACTGAGGCGCTTCAGTCACGGTCTGCACGGCAATTACGGTCGGGGGTTCGAATCCCCCCACGGGCATGGATATTTGTGCCGTCCTAGTTCGTAAGTAGTTTGTAAGTTTAGGGACTGATGATCCCGTAGTTAAGTCCCATAAGCTTTACAAACATTTGAACATTTGATTTAAAACAGTATTGGCCCACTTTAGGTTACAGTAGTAACACTAAAAGTGAGCCTTTGCGATCGTCGTTTGACAGCTCGAAATTTAAATGAAAATAACGGCTTAACCATTCAACTGACACGAAAACTGAATAACCGAATTTGTAAAGGAGAAAATTCTCTACAACTTTGCTCTGTTATGTTTGTATCATATCTCGTAGCGTTTCAGAGATATTTGCAAAAATAACGGCGATTTTGGGATTATGTCTGTCTGTCCGTAACGTTTTCCCTTATTTTTAAGACGAACCGTTCAACTGATCAGCACCAAATTTTACAGACTAAGTAAGTTATCAAATACACTTCAAATTAATGATGAAAGATGTCCACAAAACGTTACCATTAGCCGTCCCTGCGGTTAGAACTCGTGCCCAAGTCCACTCGGATAAACAACCACTGACGGACACTAAATCAAACAGACCAATGACTGCTTTTGCAATACATCAAGAATAGTTTAGCAAACTATTCCTCACATCTTCAACACAATATACTCCCGAAATTGTGCCTTTGCACTGCAATGTTTAAACACAGCAGAGGCCGCACTAGACTTCATCAACCTGTGAGTGAGCCACAACTAGCGGCCACAAATGTACAAAAGGTTATTCTTTAAATGCAGTAATGCCCTCGAAGAACACAAGCCCTTTCCTCTTGACATGGCGATTACTGTCGAACCATGAGGTCTAGACCCCAGGCAACAACACGAGTCAAGCATGCCCGGATAAATAGGAACACGCAGCCAAATGAACATCAAACCATTGGGCGGTTACTGTCGGTGTGTCGCAGCCACTCCGTACTTCCAGACCAACCTACCGATCGCGCGTCCTCTCTTCTCACCACACCCGCCAGGTCGCAAGATATCAATGGCTAAAGAACTCACAAAACCAATGATAAAACTACTCCGGAGAAACAGAGATATCAAACCCACGGTTCACGCGTAATAACAAGGTGTCTGTGCTGACTGTACTTCTGACAAGCCTACAAAGTCAATTCCTACGTCTTTGATATCTTACAAAGTCTTGGAGTAAAACAAAGCGATGTTGGAGGATAACTGTCGGTTATTTAACTCGCTCTGGCCGCTCAATGGCTATCGGTACCACAACAATTGATGACCGCTACGTCTCGGAGCAAGCCTGAGACGAACGCTACCGTGCTGAAAATGATTTTAGTGCAGACACTCCCTGATAGCACGCGGGAAAATAGAAACATTCCGTTTTTGATCTCATTTCTCTTATTTCATTATATTATGTCTCCCCATGCAGGTGGGTGCTAACAAAACATGTTCGCTTTCGGAAGAGACAGTTGGTAAAGGAAATTTAGCAAATAAATATTGGAGTGACTTAGCAACTTTCCAACTGTGTGCAATAGACCGCATGACGAACTCCCCTCCTCACGTCTGTGGCAAGATATAGTTTTGACAATCACGGGCCGCGCGGGAGAAGCCGAGCGGTCTGAAGTGCCACTTTGCGGATCGCAAGGCCTCTCGCGTCGGATGTTCGAATCCTCCCTCGAGCATGGATGTTTGTGTTGTCTTTAGTATAAGTTCATAAGTAGTTTGTAAGTCTAGGGACTGATGAGCCCGCAGTTAATTCCCATAAGCTTTACAAACATTTTTTTACAACCGCGTTGGAGTCACCTCCTAGAGACAACAGCCCGTGCTACGTCACAGTCCAGGTCGCGGCCGCCAGCTGAATGGCTGGCCTTGGGGCACGCTCACTGCACAGCCAGTAAGCTGGTGGCCCCTCTCCGGGGGACACCACCTTGACGAAGCACTGTCCATGCGGGTGGAGAGGCTTGAGCATCCGTGGGAAGCTGAGGGCTATACCGAAGGTAGAGAACCTACTGCCGGAAAGAACTAAGCTGATGGATGAGACTAGGAGTGTCCCACAACGTCCCGTCTTTCTTATCCTCTCCCAGTCCTTTCCCATTTCCCTTCCCAACCCAAGGTGTGATGCGATACGTGCCGAGGGGTGCGTGGCACATGGGTGCATGTGTCTCGAACGGAGCCTCAGGGATACCGGGCGACCTCCCGAGTAAGTAGCCTTGCACCACGCGGGGTTATCGTGGTGTGGACCATATAAATCCCCAAATCTCGTGGGACTAAGATGAACACGGAGAAATAAATTATTTTAAAAGTATCTGAGGGGCAATCTGAGACCTCAGATACTCATACATCGGGATCAGGACCGATGGAGTGCACTCCTACTTCTGAATCAGGGTATAGACCTGAGCAAGAAGTGGGAACTGTAACAGAGAATTTGGACCAGATTAGGATTAAGGCTCAGAGGAGGAAACTTCTCAAGGAACAGAAGCAAAAGGAAGGAAAAGAATGGCTTCCTAAGCATAAGTGTAGGGAATCAAAAGGGCTTGAGCCCAAGACTCCCAAAAAGAAACTGCCTCAGGTCAAAGGAGATACACAGACTCCCTCGACGTCAAAGACAGGTGGCAAGAGGGTTAGGGAGGAATCTAAGACTCCCTCCTCTCTGGACAGGCGTGATCCTGAAAGGCTGAGGCCGGAAATAGGAAAACAGACCTATAGTACTGCAGTCTCGGTCTTTAGAATGGCGGTTGTGAGCATCACCTCGCAGCAGGAGGAGCTCATGCAGATGGCCCTTTTTGTAGAGATTGCGGGGGACGCTAGTCCAGGACTCAAATTCAGGAGGGTCTATCTAGATCGCTGTGCCCTAATTTTTGTCTGGGAGGGGGAGCACTCAGCTGAATGGCTTAAGTACAAGGTGCCCATGATATCCTCATGGGAGGATGCTTAGCTGCTGGTCAAGACAGCAGCCGAACTCCTGAAGACCGCAAAGGTATCAATATGGGTACCAAAGATCCTTAAGGATGTCTCTCCAGAGACTCTGTTTGAGAAAATAAGAGTCCAGAACCCAGAAGTCTCGACAGAGGATTGGAGGGTAATTAACCAAAATGTCGTTCCGGATGGACGAACCCTGGTGGTGGAGGTCCCAGGTTCCAGTCCCGGTTCCAGCACACAATTTTAATCTTCCATGAATTTTCGATTAGGTTATTGTTGTACAATTTGCCAATTTCTGACTTCATGAGCACTAAACGGAGAAGAAATGTGGTTACTGTATTCAGGTATCTCTATGTAAAGGGTCAGGAACCCCCTTTTTCATGTGTTTTACTTAATTATGCACATAAAGTGTGATGAATCGTGTAATTCGGTTACAGATACTGTAAACGTCTTTATTAGCTGGCCATCCAGCAAAATACATTGTACTTTCTCTTTATTTTCATTTGTAATTGGCGTTTTGCCAAAGTTTTCACGTGGATCAACTTCAAGAGTGGACTATTATTTTTTAATCTAGCCATACAATTCCCAAGTACTTGAATAAAGCTGTATGTACTGGTACTAGTACTGGTAAGATATTCCATTTATGCCAATCACTGCAAGTGCGGAAGTACAGATCAATAGCATTAAGGGGAAAAACGAGAAAACATAAAACACTTGCATAGAAAGAAATAATGAGAATACAAGCAACGGAAACATAACAACTTTAGTTTTGGTCGCATACACAGATAGAATCAAAAGCGAAGCTGAAAGCTCGCACTATATATATATTCTATTGCTTGATTGTAATGATTATTTTTTCATTAGTACTCTCACAAAAACCGAGGCGTTCTGTAAAATGACGATAACAAGAATTTACGCTTACCAGTAATATATCGTCTTTTCGTACGTTGACGATGGTCTGTGTGACCGAAACTGGTCGAGAACAAAATAATGCTATAAAGCTGATGATAAAATTGCTTTTCTTATTTTGAAAGTCTGTATTTTATACGTGAGTTTTAAGTTAGGAATCGAATGGTGTCAGTTGTAGCTTGTCGATTCGTGTGTTTGGGGGTAGGGGATCCCTGGTGGGACTAGATCGTGTGGTCGTTGATTCTACATCGTGCGTCGACTGAGAACGCACTACTAAAATAACGGTAGGTATCTGCGTTGCCCGTCCAAGAGGCACAATTCAGTTACAATTAAGTCGCATGATTTACGTCGAAATATTGGCACTACACCATTATAGAGTGAGGGTCGATTCCAATACACCGCCGGCCGCGGTGGCCGAGGGGACTGAGGCGCTCCAGTCACGGTCCGCACGGCCACTACGGTCGGGGGTTCGAATCCCCCCTCGGGTATGGATATTTGTGCTGTCCTTAGTACTAGTTAGTTCCTAAGTAGTTTGTAAGTTTAGGGACTGATGACCCCATAGTTAAGTCCCATAAGCTATACAAACATTTGAACATTTTTTTCCAATACACCAACGTCTCCAAAGATCGCTGAATCTCAATGTATGTTTTTTCGGGTTTTTTGCTTTCCCTCCAGACAACGTTTGTAAACTGGCAGGCAGCACAGTAGTTTCAGTAAATTCTTATACCTCAGACGTGCTCGAAAAGTAAAAACTTGCTCGATAATGTAATATAACACTGGTGTATACAAGATTATTTATCTGCATTTCAATGTTATCAAATCAAACACACTAAAATTACCACGTAATGTCCGAAAGATGGCATAAGATTAGGTTAGGATCTCATATCGTAAGGTAGATATTTAACTATTAAATATAATGTGGGAACATGTAAACCAAGTGCAGAAGACTGAACTTTGGGAGGTAAAGAAGTCAGTTCAATAAGGTATTACCTGTGAACATAGCTAATAAGCTTAATATTTGGAAAAACTGTGTCTAACATACATGATTACATGGCGGTAAATGTCAATCCTTTTCGATTGAAAAGGTACACAGTTGTAAGGATAGTGGTATGCTGAGCACAACCGTTATTATATTCCATATGTAAGAACAAAATTAAGATCCTCAATATGTCATCGAGAGGCTATTAAAACTGTAAACATTGTCCGTCTTTAAACATACAAGTAATAGATGTTGTCTGACTCAGACCTTAGTGTTATAACCAATTACAACGAAATTGTAGCTAACCAAGCGTGTAATATAATCTAAAAATTACTAAAGGTACATGTTACTGTCATACATAAGGTAACAGGCTGAAAGTATTCAGCTCCAGAATTTCTCCGGTGCATTTCCATAATTCTTAGAAGTTGGTAAACAGTGTTCAGAAAGTCGTACCTGTTAACAACGGGAACACGGTGTCGTTGTGGTAAAAATAAAAAGTGAATCACGTACGTTCACATAGCGATACTAAATGTGAAAGTATGCAGTTGTAAGAATTGTGGTATGTTGAACGTTTCCTCATGGGAGGTCACCGTTGGTTCGGACAGTTACTTCGCTCAGGGATTGCGTGTTGGTGTTTTCCTTTACAATTTCAGTTCATTTTCATGGACGTGCAAGTCCCCGAGGTGGTCTCAAATAGAAACACCTGCACCACGCCGCCGAATAAATTCTGGTGGGTTATTTCGCTAGAGATGACAGAAGATGTTCACCTAGTATGGAGACGTCGAAAACGAGTTTCTTGGCGACTCAGAGGTATAATAGCTAACACTGATAGTGTTACGGCTTCGGCTCTCCTCAGAAAATGGCAGGAAGAAGGCAGATTCCCGGCAATTCTTCTGAACGTATCGACAGCAGACATTGCAGGCGATTCACTATTCACCGCTGCTCTCACACACACTGTTCCATACATACCGCCAGCTCGAGTTCACGTTTGTAGGATTTATTCTTGGAAGAGTCTACAGACGCGGTTGGTTCTATCCGAGAACGTGCTGCTGGAAGCGTGCAGCTTGTTTTGCTCCACTGTATATTCCTTCAGGCACTGCCTAACTACAAACGAGTGAACTCTTAAAACACTCCGCTTTTTTCACAGGATGTTGAAGCTTCTCTTCGTGTCTGCGAATGTTTGCTAGTTATTCCGATCTGTTTCTTTGCGGAGCCCTTGCATCATACTACACTTATTCCAACGAAGTATTGTTATATTGTATTTCTTCGATTAGGCAATAGGAGGAACAAAGTTACAGCAGGTGCACAGTTTCAAAAACTTAGGATGCATTTTCTCATGTAATGACAACATAAGGAAAGAACTAGATCAAGGTGTTGCAAAGCTAATGCAGTGAGTGGCCAGATACGATCTACTATATTCTACAAGAAGGAAGTCAGCATCAAGACTAAGTTACGAATGCGCCGTTCTATCTGCCAACTTTGTTGTATGGGAGTGAAAGCTGGGTTGATATAGTTTACCTTATTAATAAGGTTGAGGTTACTGATATGAAAACAGTACGGATGATTGCAGGTACTAATAGACGGGGACAATGGCGGGAGGGTGTCCATAATGAGGAAACCGGAAATGAACAACACATATGAATCAGTTAGAGCAAACAGGTTGAGATGGTGGGATCAAGTTACATGTTAGAGATGGATTCGGCAGTAGACGATATGGGGAGTCGTTGCAGACCAAAGAAAGAGTAACCTTGTATTCGGTCAAGAAAGATTTAGAAGTAATAGGCTTAACACCAGATGAGGCGTCAATTTTACCATTGAATAGCAGATCATGGAAGGAATATGCTCAAGTCTGAACGCTGAAAGGCCTAATCAGTCTAATGATGATGATGATGGTGATGATGATGATGAGGGCAAGTATAATTTCACACAATATGGATGAGAATATCATCCTCATGGAACATAGCTAACTCGTCGTTTTTATGAAGTAGTGAGTACTACGCTCAGGCGATTTCCATTTAATTTCATACCAGACATATGCTCGTCTTTCACAAAGGAAGTCTAAGATCCTTGCATTTTATTGGTACAATACCTGAGTCGCTACAAACGGATTCTTCATTCCAACTCTTAATTTATGTTTTCGTTTCCCCGAGCCAAGGTCAGATATACATTCGTCAAACAATTTAAGCATAGAATTAGTTCTAGTATCATGAAATGTTTTTTATTTTTTTTTTTTATTTTTTTATTTTTTTTTTTACAAAGGAAAGCTACGCTACATGCTCTCTTTAAACCGGTTATGAAATGGAAGGAACACTAAAACTTCCTGTCAGGTGAAAACTTTGTGTCAGACCTATGCCTTCCGAGGGAAATCTCTCTATCTACTCACCTACCCGTGCACGCTCCACGGACTGTCCTCATAACTTCAGTTCCGCCAGTAATTCGTCTCCTACCTTCCATTATATATAGTGGGAAATTACAACTCTCTTGTTTTTTCAAATAATTATCCTTTTTAGAATGAAATTTACGCTCAGCAGCGGAGTAATATGAAACTTCCTGACAGATCATAACAGCTCACACTCCGCTGCCGAGTGAAAACGTATATATACAGGATGGTCAGAAAATGTCTGAAATGCTTGTCAGGACGTTGTAGGGCAGGTTATACTGAGACATAAATGTTAAGAAAAAAATTTGACACGTCACGCCGTTTTCGAGTTATTTAGCTTAGAAGTTAGCCAATCACGTCGTTTTGGCGCGCAGATTCGAACAGCTCACAAGAGGCAGCGTTGCCAAACGCATCCTCCATGTTGCAGTCATATGGGTATAAACTTGTATATGAAAGGCCGTTATAACGTGAGACACTGTGGTCTGGGTGTAGAGAACTGGACATTTGATACAGAAGGTCCTGAGTTCGATCCCTACCAGGCTTATCGTTTTGTTTTTATCCAAATGGGGAAACACGTCTGTATTTTTTGTCTAATCTTTTATGTATGGATTTCATATAAGTAACGGAACTGTACATCTTTTTTTGCATAAGCACATTGGCGTTGGCCCCAAGTATGCACATTTATTCCGAAAGCTACAGTATAACGTTCAATAATTTATTTAGATTATCCATACTGGATGTTAGAGAACCCGTGACTGTTAGTATAATATATTTATGAAATGGAGCTTGCTTTATTCCATGAACCGGTTTTAGAACTTTTTCAAGTTCATCTTCAGATGGTACAGGAAGTTGACAGTGTCATTTCGTAGCGAGATGCTGGGTGCTGGCTCTGTGGTAGGTAATTGACATGTTTTAATACATCGTTATATGCTTTGTTTACATCGCGATTTGGCACTGGGTATGTTTTTAAGGCCACGTTCTGTTACTTCCTGTGGCTTTATGGATGGCTTTTGCAGTAGGCTGCCATTTGTCAGGAGATTGTTTGGTACCATACTGTAATTGGATATTGCGATGCAATCAACCCTATTGTTTATGTGATTTGTCATGCTGAAGAAAAAATATACGGTGTTCATTTAAAACAACATAAGTTTGTGTTAAAAACACATTTGCTTTCGTTTTAGAATGTTTCCAAATATGTACATTCATGGGCCCCAGCCGTACATTGATACTGGTGAAAGTCGTTTTCCAATAGCCGTTATTGTTCCAGAGATATTTTGGGTGGACAAGATAGCTGTATGTGCCGTATTAAGTAGACTGTTCAGTAACATACGCTTGAGGCACTTTTGAATGCGACAGGGCACGATCAGTAAAAACACATTTCAGGCCTCTTGAGACATTCACCCCGTTTACGTGGGCCACCCAAAACCGGATTTCGTAAACCGATTTCCCAATTCCGCTTTTGGTTGATCGTGTAAACACTCCAAAATCGATTCTGGAAATCCGCATCTCTAAAGCGGTTTTCCAGTTCCACAATCGATTTTCGTGCCCATGTAAACGCAACCGTTTTTGAAGCGTTCTTGGCTTGTCAGATTGTGTTTTCTTGTTAGGAATTTTCGTCACATATGGAAAGAGTGATATTTTCTAATGTGAAATAAAAGTATAAATATTAGAGTGAACATAAATCTGTGTATTTAGTCCCTTTAAAAATTAAATCATCCATCCATTTAAATAAAGAAAAATACCGATTGTGCTGACTAAATAAGGAACTGAATCAGCTGTTTTTCAGCCGCCATGTTAAGTGAGTTAGGAAATCCGATTCAGGCTAGGTCATGTAAACACGAAACGCAAAAACGGTTTACGAAAATCGGTTTTCGTCTTCCGGAAGATGCGTTGCAAGTAAACGTAGTGATTGTCCCACGCATCAATGGCAGCATTCCTTTGTGCTTGAATCGATAATTGAGGATGCTGGCAACTAAAAATCTTTTGAACAAGTTCTGAGGATCTACATCTACATCTACATGGGAAACCCTGCAAATCACTTTCAAGTGCCTGGCAGAGGGTTCATCGAACCACCATTATACTATTTATCTCCCATTCCATTCTCTAATAGCGCGCAGGAAGAAAGAACACCTGAATTTCTCCGTTCGAGCTCTGATTTCCCGTATTTTATTCTGATGGTCATTTCTACCTATGTAAGTGGGAGTCAACAATATATTTTCGCATTCGGAGGAGAATGTTGGCGATTGGAGTTTCGTAAGTAGCCCACGCCGCAGCGATAAGCGCTGTTGTAACGATTCCCATCCCAGATCCTGTATCATTTCCGTAACCCTGTCTCCCTTGTATCGTGACAATACGAAACGAGCTGCCCTTCTTTGGACTCTTTCGATGTCCTCCCTCAAACCCACCTGGTAGGGATCCACACTGCGCAGCAATACTCCCGTGCAGTTTCTTTTGTAGTTCTGTTGCATGTTTTAAGGGTTCTGCCAATAAAACGCAGTCTCTAGTTCGCCTTTCCCACGACATTATCTACGTGTTCTTTCCAGTTTGTCTGAAGCAACAGTAAGTCCTAGGTATTTTGTGGAGTTTACGGCCTTCACTTGATTTATCTTGTAAACCAAGTTTAACGGATTTCTTTTCGTACTCATGTGGACGACTTCACACTTCTCATCATTTAGAGTCAACTCCAATTTTTACACCACAGTGATATCTTATTCAGTTCGTTCTGCAGTTGATTTTGATCTTCAGATGATTTCACTAGGTCGTAAATGACGGCATACTCTATGCTGTTCATATCCGGCTAGCATATTGGTTAATCCCTTCTTAGGGTCCCACGTTCTGTCGGATATCGACACACACTACGAGCAGGATGAGGTCGGTCGTTTTCATCACATGGAATGATCCCTTCTCTCACAGTCTCTGCATAATAATTATGGACCGGAGGTGGTTGTTGTCGTACACGGGAGCAATCATTGCCATCAATTGGGACAATTGGTGTGCGGCGGCCTTACATGATACGTGCTCAGAATACGAAGGAGCACCGAATTGTCAGAGACGTTCCAAAGTCAATGTAAGACGATTTCGTTCCCCTTTTCTCCACCGCATGCGAACAAAGTTGTGTCATGGTGCAAGCCTATCTGAACATTGTATGTGATCAGCATTTCAGTCCATGGATCTCGTGCACATTGGTCACGTGCACTAAGACATCTTACACGAGCACCTCATTTATGGAATGGTGGTTTCTTGAGAGACCTTTGCCTGTACAGCTCCCCAGCATGACGTCTGCTGAGCACGTATGTGTAATTACGGTAGTCCCTGTGGCTTCTCGAAGCTCTTTGCACAGAGTAGCCAAGTGGTGGGATGAGGCAAAGATCGTTACATACCAGTCCTAAGCTGCTTTGGTTTTGCGTGGACGGCCTTAGCGATGCCGATATCGTATTGCATGCGTTTCCTGGAACTTTTCTCACAGTCTGAAGACAACTCTTAGATTAACGTGAACAGTATCTGCAGCATCAGCTTTTCTCATTGTTTGTCCCATCGACTTGATGATTTTGATTACCATGGAATGCGAATTTCGAGGGATTATGTAGCACTACGTGTCGCATGGATAACTTTGTATTCCCTAGATATCATCTCTGTTGCACTGCGTTTGTGACTGCACGGCGCCAGATGAATAAAACTACTGAAATTCGTATATATTACAAATGATAAATAAATGCTGTAAATGCTGCACAAGTGCTAAACAAGCTACATAAATATAACTTAATGAAATTTACTAAAATTAGTTATTTCAGCTAAGTAATAATGTGCTAAAACGTAATATACAGACAGCAGACGGTTACTGGTTATAATATTGCCACGAGACACTCTCTAAACCGATTGACGGGGTGGCGCAGGGGATAGCGTCACCGACTGCGGTGCTGAAGGTCGCCGGTTCAATCCCATTCGCCGGTAAAGATTTATTTCTTTGTAATTAGCAATTCCAGAATGTTCTACATCTTTCTTATGTTCACTTTGTAAATTCTACTTGTTTCATATGTTAACTGTTCTTCTAATTTCTGGTACATTCTGTCTGTGTATAAATAGCAAAGCACTCTGCCCGAGAGTCAGTTAGTGCTGCGTGTATGTTAAGTTCCTAATAAACCTGCTTTTAGTATAAGTGCTGTGTTCAGTTGCCTTCGAAGTTAAGCCTGCTTCCATTTCAACGAGACAATATATCCACAATTATATGTGAAATCACTAACTAAATATTCCAAAAGCGCAAAAATTAGGATTTTTGATGATTACTTGTAATATAACTAAGTATGTGCCATACATGATTTCAAAGAGCATTTACGTATTACTGAGCTACCACAGAGTATATGAGATATGTTTTTGTGATATTTAACATCACTGAAAGATCAAAGGTATTTCAGTCATCTCTAGAGGTATTAAAAGAAACCAGTAATCCATCTTCAGCTTACTAATCTTTACTTGAAAACTATGCACAGTAGATTTTCTTGCTTGTGAATGATGTTGTATAGTGTAGAATTTTTTAATTTCGTGCTAATCAATGTTTTACTTCTTCTTTATTATCTACAAGGATATAAATTCAAGAACCTTGCACTAAAAACCGACATATTTGTTAGGAACGTGGCAAATATATACCGGTTGCTTAAATTTTGGAATGACAGCTGTTTTTCATTTTGTCAATTTATAAAATTGCACTGCATTTCAACCACTATGCTACGTTGCTTAGCTCCATACTTTGAGGTAAGTTTCTTGTAATAGTGAGAAAAACAAATAGTCTGAAAATAATTTTTATTGACAATCATAACGCCCGGAGAAGCTAATGCTTACATTGATTGAAGTTTGTTAAAAAATTGATACACGTGAACTGAGTTTTAAGAGTGATGCAACTCCTTTCTGAAAAATGGCACCTTTTATGTTCATGACAGAAATTCCTTGGTGTCACTTTTGTAATGTGAAACTTAATTGGGAGGACAAAAAATTAGAAAAACACATTTAAAGTGCTAATGTGTTAAAGAATTAAAGAACCAAAGCTCATTTAAATGTCTAAACATATTTAAAAATATAAACGCCAAATAAATGCTAAATCTGAATTTCAAAATCCTAAATTTTCGAAGTTTATTTGCTAATTTCACGGAGCTCGACTGTAGAGGCTCAAACTACTATGTTCATCAGTCTCTAGACTCACAAACTATTTAACTTAGATTAAGGACAACACACACAACCCATGTGCTCGAGAGAGGACTCGAACCTCCAGCGGGAACGACCGTCCAGTCCGTAGGATGACGCCTTACACCTCGCGGCCATTCCGCGCGCCTGGAATACCCATGAACGTACACGTACGCATTTATATAAACAATCACCTTACTGCATCAACACAAAACGAACGACAACGGTGCTGTTGATAGGTAATTTGGAAATTTCCTTAACTTTTTTCTTGAGTGTAAAGAAGCGGAATATTTTGGTTAAGTTGTTAAAATGTTCAAATGTTTGTTAAGCTTAAGGGACGTAACTGCGGGGTCAACAGTCTCTAAACTTATAAACTACTTATGAACTACCTTATATTAAGGACGGGACAAACATCCATGCCCGAGGGGAGATTCGACTCCCCGACCGTTAAGTTGTTAATACACAAACCGAAATCAGTAAATAAATACCTAGTAGTCAAGTAAAATTCAGTATTAGCTCAAAAACAAAAGATTGCAGCTTTGAATTCTGTCGGAGATGCAAAGTTCTGAGAATAAAAAATAACAGTATCATCTATTGTCTCTCGGGTGTATTACGCCATAGTAGTAAACAGAGCAGACTCCTAAACTTCAAAATACATATAACTAGCTGAAAATCGGCGTTGCCCGGGTATTTATTTATTCAAGCTTTGATTTACTACTTCTCATATCCGTTCTCCCTCTGTCCATCTCCTTAAAAAAATTGTATGTCATATTTATGGAGAGTATTCAAGAAATAAGACTGTCCTGCATGATGTACAAAATAATAACTTCAATTTCCAAACAAAGAAAGGTAATTATCAAGATGCAAATCCTATGTAACCTTAATACATTCATTTAATTCAAAACTTGATCATAATATTTCTGGTTAATTGTCTAAAATCTAATCTGAATAAATTCTTTGGGGAGCCCACCCCTGAGCAAGCGACATATAGTTGTCCGTGTGAGAAAGATGAGATGTTAAAACCAGTCTGCAATATTTAATAGGTTGCCCTGTGATTTATTAATCGTAACAGAAATTGCGAGTATCACTGGAAACTACAGTCTCCTGGATTTAAAAGGTAAATCTGCCGGAAATAATGAGTATTAGTTGGATGTACACTGTTTGCTCTACAGAAGTCTAAATGTTCAAATGTTTGTACAGCTTATGGGACTTAACTAAGGGGTCATCAGTCCCTAAACTTACAAACTACTTATGAACTAGCTAATACTAAAGACGGCACAAATATTCATGCCCGAGGGGGGATTCGAACCCCCGACCGTAGTGGCCGTGCAGAACGTGAGTGGCGCGCCGCAGACCGCTCGGCCACCGCGGCCGGCATAGAAGTCTCTTGCTTTCGTCTACAGCTTCACAGTTGGTTCACAGGTTCAGCTTTCAGGAATTTCTTTCAGCTGACTGCAATATAGGACTGTCTTAGTAGTAAATACGTAAATGTATTAAAACGGGCGCATCATGTGAAAGGTTTTTACCCATCCCAGTATATAGGATCTCATATTTACTGAATTATATGTTGTAAAATTGTATAATTTTGTAGATATATATTCATTTGTACAAGCGCTGCATGTCGGTAAAGTCTGTTAAGAAAACAGCAGTAAATTTCAATGGAAACTGGAGACGTTTAAATAAAATTTCGGTATTGCTTGCGGAATGAGCTGCGCAAAGAGTAATAATGACTTAGCAAAATGGCAAACATATTGCAGTGCCTACTTACGGATGTCGTTTATGACGTAATACCTCCTAAATTATGTGTGCTACAAAACATTATTTATCAGGTTCGTATGTGGAATATTAAAAAGTGCCTGCGAAATGTGTTGTAAATGGGGATGGTAGTAAAGACGTAGTAAATTACAACCTCGAATTTTCATGCATTCAGTAATTGTTCCTGTCAGTTCTGCTTAAAATCAAGAGCAAATAAATTTTGCAATGCCGCATGTAAAATTCATATGCAACTTGGAAAGAGTAATATTAAAGTCGATAAGTTGCATTGCCTAACCGTAACGCAGAGGGCAGGAAAAAGGATCCAATACTTGATTATTTTTTAAAGAAGGCTTTCATTTATCCAAAATACATCCTAACTATCTAGAATAAACAATCACTAAATATCTTGTAATTACATGAAGATGATGATTGTCGATTAGAAGATACCTTTTTTGGATGCAAGACAAAACATAAATACTCATCAATAACAATCCCAAATCAATTATAAATCCCAAAAATTATCCAAATATTATGCTACAATGGTCGTGCTCCATATCAGACTGCTCTCTTAATATTACACTTGGCTCACTACTACTACCACTACCACTACTACTACTACTATTACTACACAAGTCGGCCACCGCCGTATCTCAGTCTGTGCCAATTAATATCGCCGACAAAAGTCAGTGTCGATACCAAAATGAAGTGTTGCCACCTTTCATACGTGTATTCAGAGAGACAGATACAATGGTTTCAGACTAAAAATGTTAAGTGTAGTGTCGCACAAGCCTAAAGTGCGCGTCACCTACTTTCGCCTCGCGCCGCCATGCACGCACGGCGCGGCGTTCTTACGACGTCAGCCACGAGCGCCCTCTGCTACAACTCCACTCGTGGCCACGACTGCTGCATCGTTCACTTGGGACTGAGATAGGAACCAGCTAACACTTCGGAATCAGATAGGCACCAGTGAAGTCTTGACTATCGGACAGGCACTAGGCAGGCCTCTAGCTCAACTATGTATCAGCATTCTGCAGTACTGAGCTATGTAAAAGTTAAGTATTACTAAGTCTCTAAGAAATATATATCTCGTTCTAATTTACTCTAGTGTTTCTAGTAGTTTCTGCTGTCCCACTGGCTGGTCACCTCCAACCTGCACAAGCGTGCATCCTTTATTCCTGTGTCGGTCTTTCTACTCGGCCACCGACAGCTACGACGGGAACGAGACACAAAAGCGGTGACGAGGCCGGGACACAAAATTAAGTGAATATATATTTAGTTTCCCTCCTTCTATTTTGGTGAAATTAAGCCTATACGTTGTCTCAACCTGCTCTCAGTTTACCTCTTGCAAATTCATCTAGTAGTTTCGGAGCTTAGCGTGTTCAGTATAAAAGTTGTACTAGCAACCAGACGGTTAGGCATGAAATTTAAATCATGAGCCGGTCGCGGTGGCCGAGGTGACTGAGGCGCTCCAGTCACGATCTGCACGGTCACTACGGTCGGGGTTTCGAATCCCCCCTCGGGCATGGATATTCGTGCCGTCCTTAGCCTTAGTTAGTTCATAAGTAGTTAGTAAGTTTAGGGACTGATGACCCCGAAGTTCAGTCCCATAAGCTATACAAACATTTGAATTAAATTATGATACCTTTTGTTTCATTGTTCACATTTTGATGAAAAATGCTTGTATGTTGCTCCAAGCTAAGTTCAAACTACCTGTGAAAATCCCATGTAAATTCCTTTAGTAATTCAGGTAATTAGTGTGTTCCAACAGACAGACATGACGACTACGTATAAAACTTTAAATAATGTTATAGTGTACGTATTTTGTATGCAACTGACTTAATAAAACATTTTATTGCCATATGCATTTCGCCTTTATTGGAAGGCATCATCAGTGGCCTGTAATATATACATGATTATGTTTTACACTATTTGATATTTACATTTCTCAGTATTTTTAGGGCCGGCCGCGGTGGCCGAGGAGACTGAGGCGCTCCAGTCACGGTCTGCACGGCCACTACAGTCGGGGGTTCGAATCCCCTCTCGGGCATGGATATTTGTTCCGTCCTTAGTTGTAAGTAGTTCATAAGTAGTTAAGTCCCATAGACTCTACAAAGATTTGAACATTTTTAGTATTTTTAGGTTATGAACAGTTCTGATGCGTTATTTAAGTATAGTATTGATATCTGGATGTTGTACTTAGAATATTTCATGGATATTGCTTTACATCTGGTGCTCATTGGTTGCTTCCAGCTATTCTGCTTCACTTCTGTGCATTTTGCTGTGTTTGTTGTTCCAGCTCTTCACTTTAAATGACTGTGTTATTTTTTTCAACCATCCGATTTTCAAAAAATGTTCAAATGTTTGTATAGTCTATGGGACTTAACTACGGGGTCATCAGTCCCTAAACTTACAAACTACTTATGAAATACTTACGAACTAGGACGGCACAAATACCCATGCCCGAGGGGGGATTCGAACCCCCGACCGTAGTCATCCGAGTTTGATATCATGTATATGAATGGTTAAATTCATGCGAGGGTCCGTTACGAGGTCTGCATTGTTCGTCTCTAATTTTTGACAGTGCCGCGCGGTCTGAGGCGCCATGACACGGATTGCATGGTGGCTCCTGTCGAAAGTTAGACCTCACTCAGGCATGGGTAAGTGTGTTGTCCTTAACTCAATTTAAGTAGCTTTTAAGTCTCAGCGATTTCGTCCCTTGGGTTTACAAGCATCTGAACTATTTCTGAGTTTTTGACACTGCACGAAATCTGTTTGAGATCCGACTACTTCCTTTCGCGTAATTTCAAATGTTTAAATGATTGTATAGCTTATGGGACTTAACTACGTGGTCATCAGTCCCTAAACTTACAAACTAGCTAACACTAAGGACGGCACAAATATCCATGCCCGAGGTGGGATTCGAACCCCCGACTGTAGTGGCCGTGCAGACCGTGATTGGCGCGCCGCAGTCCCCTCGGCCACCCCAGCCGGCTCGTGTAATTTACGTCATTCATTAACTCGCAGGTACTTCTGTAAAACAAGAACGATATCAATGCCACTCCCATTTCGTAAGTTCATTGAGTGCTTTTAACTTTATGTACTTCGCAGCACTGTATCTGCTGCTTCCAAATTCTGCTGCTTCCAAATGTAGTTGTGATATGAATTCTGATCTTGAAATTTAGCTGATAAAGTACGTTAATGTAGAATTTTTACCTAAATTCAAATTAAATCTGAAAATGAGATGGGGATTCAGTCACAGTTTTCATAGCTCGATTCTCACAAGGAGAGGGCCGCGGCGGATTCGAAAAACTAACTGCAGTGAGGAAGCAGTGTACAACGATCTTTAAAACCTCGGTTTTCAATGAGTAAACAGGAAAGAAAACACACACCGAGCAAGTAAGCACACAGCGCCGACACGACCAAAGATGAAACCGTTCAGAATATCGATAATAAACATCAATTCTCGACGGATGAGGTCGGATTAGTTTTGTCCCTCTGTTTTTTGACAAGCGAAAGAGCAGGATCCCAAGCGGAATTTCAGCAGAAGCGTCCATCCCTATTCATAAGGTTGTCACCTAGTTTTATTTCTACCGCTTCCTTGATAACACAGTCCCTGTAGTGGGAAGTGCATGCCAGAATTTCCGTTTTGTTGTATTCCATTGGGTGACATGTGTCACAGTGTTCGGCCACAGCAGATTTGTTTGGCTGTTGTAAACGTGTGTGACGTTTGTGCTCAATACAACGGTCCTCAACAGTCCTAATAGTTTGATCAACATATGACACGCCACAGCTGCATGGGATACGGTAGACACCCGCCTTGCGCAAATCGAGATCATCCTTAACGGATCGCAACAGTACCTTAATTTTAGAAGGTCGACGAAAAACAAAGGCCACTGACGTGGGTGCCGACTCTGTGCTATCATCACTAGCCCGTTGCTCATGTGGTCGATAGCGCAGCTCGACGTTCTGTGATTAAACTCACAGAGAAAACCTTTGACGACGTAGCTCTATCAGTTCTGGGGAAAGGTTTGAATTTTGCACCGACGCCTAAACGTTTGATTTTATTGGTTCTATCGAACAGACTGTTTTTAAACTACCTTCTGACATTAAAGAGGAGGTTAGCAGGGAAGCTTGTCATGTGTCAACTAGGTCAGTCCGCCTGTGAGTAATATAATAGCAGCTGAGGCAGCTGCCTTACGTTCACTTAGGATGGATCCTGATATTGTTATTTTATCTGCTCACGAATACATCATCCCTTTGCCTGATGAGGTCGATTGTTGTGACTTTTAAGATTTTCGAAAAGTTCATAGAAAATACAGATATTATCAAATGTTTTGATAGTGCGGTTCAAGTAACTTCTGCTCGCAGACGACGCGTAAGAAATATGTGTGCCATAACACGATTATTTGTCGGCGAAGTCCCCCATAGTGACGTTTTAAATTTTCTAACACAGCGTTATGTCGCTACATTCGTGCCTTGAAAAAGACGGTTTACGCAACTCTTAAAGTATCGGCCGTTGTCAGACGTAACGTCTGAGTGGATTCTCGTAAGTTGCTTGAACAATCGGTAATTTTGTTCCTTGTTGGAGATTCATTAAAGGTCATTCTGGGATTAGCTGTTTAGGCTTTCAGTGCACTTAATCATCAACTCTGACCGCTGTAACTGAGCGATTTATAGATGACACTGCATACTTATCTCACGGAGGCGGACTGTATCTTGACAGGAGAATATTAGATAGACATTAAGAAGAGGTAAAGAACGGTATTGGAATGTTGTCGATGCGGATGTAATTTGATTAGGAAATGAGAAGAGGGGGTATAAAATGTAGAATGAAAATCGGCAAGAAAAGTGTTTCCAAAGAAGAAAAAAATCCCTTACTCTCTAAGGCATTTGTCTGCAGTGTTGCTTTGTACGGAAGTGTAACGTGGACGCTAAACAGTTTAGACACGAAGAGTATGGAAACTGTTTGAAATGTGTTATAAAAGGATGCTGGAGAGTAGGTGGGTTGATCGTGTAACTAATGAGGAGGGGCTGCTGAAGAGAAACCGGAGAAAAGTAATTTGTGCCATAACTTGAATAACGACGGAATCGATTGATATGTCATGATGAATGTAGTATTGAACAAGAGACGAATAAAGTAAGCAGACTGAAATAGATGTTTGTAATACTAATTCGGAGGTGAAGAGGCTTGCGCAACGTGGGGTAGCGTGCATAAAACATGTCTTTGACAACAACAACAACAACAACACTAAGGCATTTTCAGTCTTTAAACTCAAAATTCCTAAACGTATACTCACAGGCCTATTTTACTCTAAAAGTTTCATGGGAGAACTACTTCACAAATCTATTCTGCTCAACAAAATTAATCTTTCTTCTTTTTACGGGATATTAATTCCCAAATAATCATTTATTCATACCAACGATCACGGAAACGATATAGATAGGTTTAAATAAATGAACGTCTATAATTATTGTGGATGTTAGCCTGCAGACCTACTTTCTTGACATCGATACTCTTTAGCAGAGGCATACCTGGATGAATATATTAGCTCGTTCAGTGTTTTTCTAAACACGACAGGCATCTGAGGAAGTATTACACGCTAGCAAGACTAAACGGAAGAATTGCTTATTCAAGAATGTAGCAATCTGGGGTTCTAACACAAATTTGTTTAAATGTCGAATCGGAAGGATTAACTGTAATTACATACAGAAGGCGTGATCAGATATAGTTTTATTTTTTAATTTAATTTTTATTTTTGTATTGAAACGATTACTTTCTTTCAAAGGCTCGTAGAACATGACATAACGAAAATTTTAAAAGTATCAGTCGCTATGCTGCTTAATTACTGTAACCTCGCATAACATTATTGATCAGTGCATGTTCTACAGCGTTACTTCATTTAGTTAATCTGTTTTCGGCTTAAGGAAATCATCAGTATTTGAGGATTTTCATCAAAGAAGTTACAATATTTGATTACGGTATTGGAAGTGACGTTAATAGTCTAAATTGAGGCTCAAACACAATGTGACATTTTCGGTGGTAATGTGATTAAAAGGTAAAAAGTTGAACCATACTTAGAGAGTAAATGAGGAAATGAAAAGGAGGATATCCGACTGCAAGTATTTCTAGTGACGCCATTTCGGCGACATGTGTCGATGATAATGAAAGTGATGATGAGAACAAACACACAACACTCAGTTCCCTGCCAGGAATCGAACCCTGTCCCCTTGCATCGGCGGTCAGCGACGCTGCCACTGAGCTACGGAGGTGGACAGTAAATGAAGAAAAATATTAAAACTAAACTCGGAAATGGTGCCGGTATTAAACATTTTGAGAACCGAAGTAGTTTAATTTTATGAGTTATTAATTTTAGTATTTCATATGCACAGATTCCGAGTTTTAAACCACTAATGAAATTAAATTGTGTGTAAAACTTAAAGGAAATACTACACTGCGAGAAGAATTTGACAGAGCACTAAAAAATTTGAGTAGAAACAAGGCCCCTGGGTTAGATGATGTCCCGTCTGAACTGCTGTTATCGTTAGGAGAACCAGTCATGAACAAATTGTTCCACCTGGTATGCAAGATGTATGAGACGGGGGAAATACCCTCAGACTTCAAGAAGAATTTAGTGATTCCAATACCGAAGAAAGCAAAACTAGACAAATGTGAAAATTACAGAACTATCGGTTTAAGAAGTCGTGGTTTATTATTTACAGACGAATGGAGAAAATGGTGGAATCAGACCTTGGCGAAGACCAATTTGCATTTAGGAGACATGTAAGAACACGCGAGGCCAAACTTATATTACGACTTATCCCAGAAGATAGATTAAGGATAGGGAGACCTACGTTTTTAGTGTTTTTGGATCGACAGAAAGTTTTTGACAATGTTTTTCACATTCTGGAGGTAGCAGGGTAATATATAGGGAGCAAACAGTTGTATTGAACTTGTACAAAACCAGAAGGCAGTTATTAGAGTCGAAGGTCATGAAATTGTCGCAGCGGTTGGGAAGGAAGTAAGACATGGTTGTAGCCTATCCCCAGTGTTGTTCAGTCTGTGCATTAAGCAAGCTGCGAAGGAATGGAAGGAGAAATTTGGAGAGGAAATTAAAGTGCAGGGAGAAGAAATGAAAACCTAGCGGTTTGCTGATGACGTAGTAATTCTGCCAGAGACAGCAAAGGATCTGGAAGAGCAATTGAATTGACAGTGTCTTGAAAGGAAGATATAAGATAAACATTAACAAGAGTAAAACAAAGGTAATGGAATGTAGTGTCAGAAAATCAGGCGATGCTAAAGAAATTAGATTAAGTAATGAGACAATAAAAGTAGTAGATAAGATTTGTTATTTAGGTAACAAGATAACTACTTGAAAGGAGTACGCAAAATAATTTTCACTTAATTTTTGCCTGTCATACAGCCTTGAGCATGTTTTGTTACAAAAATCTAAGATATAATTCTGTAGAAAACAAATTTATGTAATATTTTGTATCATTGCACTAATCGATATAACGTACTGTACTTAATTTCATATCTTTGCTGTGAACCAAAGTCTTTGTTTTATCTTTGGAGTATGTCTTGCACTCGCAGTTGTTGTTGCGTTTAAAGAGTCGGTGTGTGACCTTCGTGAAGGTGAGTCGATGTCTGATTATGGTAGAGCTGAGTCGAAGAGTAGTGGTCGTGGAACTGTAGAGTTAATCTATGTGTTAGACTCGAAGAGTAAAAATTCAGTTTTGAAGAGTCGCAGCCAAGTCTGCAGATTGAAATTTTTGAATGGAAATTAATCTGTCTCAAATAAGGTAAACTTGTACTTTTTTTATTGTTATGTATGGTAGCCTGTATTTGAACTATTGTAATTGGTGTTTGTCTTTTTGCTAATGAATACTGTTTAGTGCAGCTTGCATTTATCATTTAACCCTGAGTCATTTTACCAGTTCCTCGTTCCTTTCACCAATTTGAATTGCTTTCCGTTATGATAGTATTGCACAATTAATATGTTTGTAAATTAATGTGTTAATTAGAACAGTTCAGTGTAGGGATTTTGTCATGACAAATTGGTCTATTAATGAGAGCAGGAAATAGTTTTTCATAAATCCAGTAAAGTTCATAGTTAGAGATTTTCTCAGTTTTAATGAAAGTTCAGATTATTAAGTCAGTTAATGTTAGCAACAGTTAAAGTGATTAGTCTGATCAGAAAGAAGTAGATCGCGTAAAGAGATGAGAAATATTTGCAGAGAGTGAGACTTGAAACCATTACCAGATTTGTAGGAGATTTTTTTTTTATTACGTTGAATCAGTATGGTAATTGTTGTTCAGATAGGCACATTATCAAGTGCAGTTATTTTTGGTATCTAATTAATATCAAATATCTTTGTTTGATATCCTGTTTATTCAAGTAACAAAATTATCACCGTCGTAGCACGCTCTTTTTGATGGCTCTCGCCATCTACATGTATAGTCTGGCTACTGGTATATGGTGCACGCTAACAGATCTGCACTTTTCATTTGCTCACATTGTTTCTCAAACACGAGATTAATGTGTAGACCAATTACGAGTTTAATTATTGTTGACTTATTAACAACTGTACAATTTAAAGTGTTATCCGTTGCGCATCAAACAAAACCACATTTACGTAAGATCATTGCATTCCATGTCAGTTGTAATTTATTTTAACAGGGCAAAGGAAAGTACTAAGTCTCATTGCTTAGTCAAATTATTTTGTAACCAAAACCACAACAGAACATTTATTTGTGAATTTTAGCGGGGACAGTCTCTCAACAAACAGTTTCACGCTCGCCCCACACACATATATTACCTTTAGCATTCATTCGAATACACACACACCACTTTTATACTGCTGTCCGAAGTAAAGAAGATATAAAATGCGATGGGAAGAAAAGCGTTTCTGAAGAAGCGAAATTTGTTGTCATTCAATATGAATTTATATATTAGGAAGCCCTTTCTGAAAGCATTTGTCTGGAGCATAGAATTGTATGGGAGTGAAACGTGGACGATAAGGAGTTCAGATAAAAAGATGATAGAAGCTTTTGAAATGTGGTGCTACAGACAAATGATGAAGATTAGATGGGTAGCTCTCGTAACTAATGCGCAGGTGCTCAACAGATATTGGGGGGGGGGGGGAGGGAGGAGTTTCTGGCATATCCTGACTAAGAGAAGGGGTAGGTTGGTGGGACACATTCTGAGGCATCAAGGAATCATCAACTTAACATTAGGAGGAAGTGTGTGGGGTAAAAATCGTGGACTGAGACCGAGGGACGAATACAGTAAGCAGATTGAAAAAGATGTAAGTTGCCGTTCGTATTCTCAGATGAAGAGACTTGCACAGGACAGGATAGCGTGGAGAGCTGCATCAAACCAGTCTGCGGACTGAAGACCACAACAACAACTTAAAACATTATGTAGCACAGTTTTCGACATTAGCGTTGGTATTTTCTCCCTTGTGTATTTATATTTCAAATATCTACCTTTTTCATCGTTTTAACACAATACTGTTAAAGATGAAATTTACTACCCGTTTGAGCCTCACTCAAGATGGGTAATATCTGTTGCAATCTACTATACAAATACCGCAACTTCTGATGGTCACCTTATAAATTGTACCCAGTTATGAGATTAATAATAACAGCGATATTGCACTTGTCATCTATTGCGACGGGAGAGTCATATAAATCGTGATGAGTTTTAAAATGCTACAGATTGCGTTACGACGGGTCTCTCGCGCGTTATGTTGCTCTGAGTCCCGAACGGCTGTGCTTGACTGGTTGGAATGAATTTTGGCTCGATAAGAATCGGACGGGGCTGTGGGCAGCCGCCTCCCCGTTATATTGAGACATATAATGCATAATGCATGTTGCACCTCCCTGGGTCTTCCCGAGAAGCCGGATATGTTAATAAGACACCTGTAAGAATAGAGTCCACGAGCGATCTGTCATCATACTGGCTTATCCGTGGAAGCCGTGCGGGTTTCTTCTACTTGCAAACAGCAAAGCCAGTTTCTTTTATGGAAACTGCTGAAAGATTAACGTGGCAAAAATGATGTTGCAATGGATTTTATTGGTGCACTTCAGAGGCAAGTACCGCAGATGGCACGAGTAGTTGGTACTGTGATAATACGTTCTGAAGGGAGACTATTTTTTTTCAGGCAAAGACGCGAGAGTAAGAACCCCTAAATGCTCTGATTCGAACGTCCAATTACCTTACAAATTATGTTTGCAAATTTCGGATTAAAACAAATAAACTGTTTTCGTCCTACGGATTTTTTATTCGCTCCAAACTAGTTTTCGGCTTATTAATGTTAATGTTTGTTAAGCTTATGGGACTTAACTACGGGGTCATTAGTCCCTAAACTTACAAACTACTTATGAACTACTTACGAACTAGGACGGCACAAATATCCATGCCCGAGGGGGGATTCGAACCCCCGACCGCAGTGGCCGTGCTGACCGTGACTGGAGCGTCTCAGTCACCTCGGCCACCGCGGCCGGCTTTCGGCTTATTAGTCCATCACCAGGAAACGAGTGACTAGCGTCGACAAGAACGGTAGTTCTCTGATTTTCAAAAAATTGCCTGAAAGATGTAAGTTACTTATGCTAACTAAAATACATAATATTATTTTGCAAACAGTATTACATTTTTTTTGTTCGAGACCTGAGTTTTGACCATTGATTGTAAAATAAAATTACGTATTTTAGGCAGCAAAAGCAACGTATATAATTTTGGACCTTCCGAAACCGAATGTTAATAAATGACAATACACACGTTTATTGAGCACTGTCTATAACGTGAGAAGAAAGGGAAAACTTCTCAACGAAGGTCGTAAAGTAAGACCTTGCGTTTATGTACGAGGACGAGTTGGACAATAATTCCCTTGTCGACTCTGGTCAGAGTTGCATATGAAAGGAAAAAAAAAATAAAAGACATTAAAGATGAAAGGAAAAAAAAAGGATGAAAGGAAAAAAAAGATGAAAGGGAAAAAAACAGAATGAGACATTAAAGATAAGAAATATCATTTTTCTACATAATTACTAAGTACACTGAAACGTTTGTGAGACAGCTTTGTAAGATTCAAAAACACTTCCAGGAAAAAATGAGGGCGTTGTATACGAAAGACGCCTTGAACGGCTTGTTTGACGTCAGCATTGCTTCCAAAGCGCCTTCCATCGAGAGTCTTCTTGAAAGCTGGAAACAGATGGAAGTCAGTGCGAGATAAGGACTGTATGGTGGATGGTGTACGTACCAATTGTGCGATTGGATTCGCGATTTCCTATCAGAAAGGACACAGTTCGTCGTAATTGACGGTAAATCATCGAGTAAAACAGAAGTGATATCTGGCGATCACCAGTGAAGCGTTATAGATACCCTACTCTTTCTTGTGTTTATAAATGATTTAGGAGACGATCTGAATAGCTCTCTTAGACTATTCGCGTATGTGCTGTCTTTTATCGGTTGTGAAGTCAACGTAGGATCAAAAGCAACTGCAATGCGATGTAGACAAAATTTCTACATGGTGCGAAAATTGGCAATTAACACTAAATAATAAAAAGTGTGAAGTAATACACATGACCACTAGTAGAAATCCGCTGAACTTCAATTACACGATAAATCAGTCAAACATCAGGTCGTAAATTCTACCAAATACCTAGGAGTTACAACTTAGACCGGAGAGGACACACAGAAAATATTGTGAGGAAGGCGAACCATAGGTTACGTTTCATTGGCAGAACGCTTCGAAGATACACCAGCTCCACCTAAGAGTCTGCCTACATCACACTTGTGCGTCCTCTCTGGGAGTACTGTTGGCCTTGTGGGACCCTCACCAGGTGGGACTGACGGAATATATTGAGAAGGTTCAGAGAAGGGCAGCTCGTTTTGTTTTATCGCGTTATACAGGGGAAAGCGTCACGGAAATGTTGCACGATTTGAGGTGGAAATCATTAAAAGAACGACGCTATTCGTGGAGGCGAGATCTATTTGTGAAATTTCAATCACGGACTTCTGATTGTGAAATTTTTTTGCTAGAACCCATATACATATGGAGTCATGACCATCCCAATAAAATAAGAGAAATCGGACCGAAAACGGAACCATTTAGGTGTTTTTTCTTCCCGCGCGCTATTAGGAATGGAACGGTAGAGAAAGGTTATGAAAGTTGTTAATGATTCTCTGTCAGGTACTTAAATGTGATGTGCATGGTATCTATGTAGATGTAGACGTTGATGATACCTTACATCGGTTAAACTTTGTCGATTCACCCGTGCAATTTCATGAATATATGTTCGACTAGTCAACATAATTCCTGCCTACACAATTAAGGAACCACCGCCGTCTCTTCCACAGCGGTAGGATCCCAAAATCCTGTTCCACGTTTTCTTCATATACGAAGGATGACTCTCCAGACTAAAACGAGACAAATGTGTGAAAATAACGTTGGCTCTCTGTTCGATCGTCCACGTGGCATGTTGACGACTTCACTGGAGACGTTAATTTTTTTGAAGATGCGTCAAAGATATACTGCAAGGCTCTGACGGTAAAAGCCCCTCTCTCGAAGCCATCTGTCCACTGAACGCTGCAAGGTCAGGTGCCAGTTGCCGTCGTGCTGCACTACAGTGGTACTGTGAGCTCTTGAGGCCAAAAAACGGTCCTCTCTTTCTGATGTCATACATGGTAGGCATTGTCTTGGTCTTCGGGATTCAGATGGGGCCACTTAAAACTCTCGTAACTATCTAGAAATATCAGAAAGATTTATATTCAGCCATCGGCTCACATTGGTTTGAAACTGCCATGTTTAAATTCTTCCTATGTCCGACCAGCGCAGAAAATCTGGTAGGAGCCTTCTCTATGCCATACTCTGTATGCACAGAGACAGTAAGTGTGCCAGTACCAGCAAACACCACCAATTTGATAGGTGCCCTGTCGTCATCGTTGTCATGGTTTTACGCTGACGGGAATGGCATCTACCGCGCGGAACACGATTATATGGATATTTTTTGGAGTTTTTATGGCTATATAGTGGATTTGACGAACGACGTGGAAGTAACGGGTGGTTGCTTTAATTTTGGAAACCAATGTATATTTTTCTATACTCCGCAAGTATTCTTAAGGACGGTTTCTATTAGGGCCTACTGCGTCCCAAATGAGCCTTAATGGCAAGATTTTGAGTTAAGGACAAGGAGAAGGCCAGAAGCGGCGTAATTTAATCTTTATTTTATTGGATGTAGATTTCTGTTGAGACTTCATAACAGTACTTATTTTGAAACTACCCTGGCCTCCGTCATTAGTGCTGTCAGTTCGGTTGCCTACACCTTTTTCTCCGTCTCAACTCTTTCGGATCCGGAAAATATTTCTTAATCTATTGCCAACGGAGAGAACATCATGACTTTTCTTTCAGTTTCAGACCATGTGCTCTGCATTATTTAACTGCATCAAACCGTTAATCATTGACGATTGTTGAACCTGTTTGGTGGAGTTTCCCTCCTCAAGGACGATAGAGAACCATTCCACCGTCCTCTTTGACGAAGCTGTTGACAAAATGAAGGTGGATTGTTTTTCCGGAACTATTCGGTCGTCATTACTGATGGTTGTCAATAAACGTATAAGCAATGGGGGAGGTTCAAACCCTGGACCGAGAATAGTTTGGACATAAAGAGCCACGGAGAGATCACTCCACTCAGAAGTCCCCAAATTGGTAATGTTATAGTGAAAGCCATCTATCCTGAAGGCACAGTCACATGCGAGGTGACTGAATAACATTGAATGAACTTCTTCTTTTATTCTTCTAGACCTGTGCATGTCGCACAGTCTCGCAACAGATGTAAGTTTTACAACTTTATCTAAATTCCATCAAAGTATGTAAACTGATTGGAAGCTATATTTATTACAGTTTATTTAACAATCTGGTGAATATCAGATATGTACAGATGTTCTTCGTTCTGTAACCAGGTATCGACTAAACAAATTTATGCTCCTTTTTCAGTTCTTTCTCTTTTGTGCCTTTCGAAATCATCAGCGTTCCCCAGAACCCCTTACGGCATTGCAGTCTCCTTGCAAATCCGCGCCGCCGCATGAAGCCTTACGGAACGCCTCGGAGAAGGGAAATATAAAATAAAAACAGAAAATATGCATCATTATTCCTTACACTAAAAAAAAGAAAGAAAACATATTAAAATTTCCTCCCACTAATTTGACTCGTACTTGTTTGTTTAGTGTTTTAGCTCAAAAGTAAGGTTCCGTTTTTGGAAACACAAAATTTCAAAAAATCGTAAGTACCCTTACACACGCCATACACTGTTACCTCCTAGTAGGGGTCACATCTTTGATTAGGGAAAATATTTCCAAGCAATACTTCGGAGGCAGAGACTTTCGTTTAGTTACGTGGCTCAGTGCAGAGTTTTGACTGTGCCCCTTGGCTAAACGGCCATTTCTTGCTCACTCCCTACCTATGGGATGAACTGTGGTGATGCTGCCCATATCATACTATGATTCACAATTATGTAAAGCTTAGTTATTGCGTATTCTACGTTATTTTCCTGCTTTGAAGATACATTTACCATCCATGGGCTACCGTGCGTAGAGGCCACGTTCCCAAAGGTGATGTCGAACTGTTTGTGTTGATATTGCGTGTCCTGTTGCTGCCTAGAGGTGCGTTGCAGGTGAGTTGCTTTCAGCGTCCTGTCTGGACGGACTGTTAACCGGAGATAACGGCCATCTCTTGCTGATGTTACCTGTGTACGACCTTGGCCTTGCTTCCTTTAAAACGGTTACTGTTGTCTGAAATCGCGTCCATGTCCTGGAAATAACACTTTGGGACACTCCAATAGCTGCAGCCACCTCTCTCTGTGTCCCGCTTCCAACCTTCCTGTGGTTCTCTGTGCCGTAGCTTCGGGTAAGTCACGCTGTTATTGCATTTTACTACTTGCTCACTACATTATTTGAACCCAACAGCTTGTGTAATTGGTTTGGTAAATATAAGTCAACACCAGCACCCTCTACAGCAACTTTGTGTTATTAGCACTATCTCGATTGCCGTAATGTTGTTATCTCCACTCCGTAGAACCGAAAGAAAGACGTTGAACTATTTTTAGTACATTCCGCCGATGACAATACTTCAGAACCTAGATATCTCAACTGATGGCCTAACTGTTTTGAGCAGTGTATGATTCATGAGCTACATGTACGTAACTTGGTTCGATTTTTGTAACAATATTTCCCCACTACAAAATTTATATCATGTATGCCATACATTACAAATTAGATACATAAAACTCGAGCTTATTCCAGTGCTACGTTGGGTCAAAATTTCAAAGCATTTCCTGAAGCACTCAGGTTTTGAACATAGCACTAAATAAGTCTCTACTTTAGGCAGAGCTGTACAGGATGTGGTAGAGTGACCGAGCGTTCTAAGGCGCCTTGCTGCGGAGCGTGTGGTTGCTCGCCGTCGGAGGTTCGCGACCTCCCTCGAGCATGTGTGTGTGTGTGTGTGTGTGTGTGTGTGTGTGTGTGTGTTGTCCTTAGGTAGTTAGTTTAAGTAGTTTTTAAGCCTAGGGACTAATAAGAAAGAAGTTGAGTCCCATAGATTTACAAAAAATTGGTATATTTGATTCAGGAGATATAGGAGCGGGAGGACATTGAGGTAGAGAGGGTGTAAGAGGAGATCAACAGGGAGATTGTGGCGAGGAGAGAACGTGTAGATGCGCAGAAAGACGGAGGGAGGATCGGGTGTACAAAGAGAGGGAGGAAGATATGGGGAGGAGATGGACAGGGCGAGACGAATATAGCAAAGAGTAGGCAGCGAGAAGAGGGGCAGAGAGAGGGGGCAGAAATAACGGGTGGCGGGAATGTAGGCTGCATCTCCAACTGCCATTCACAAAGTATTATGAAATTACACATAATAGAAATGAGTGCTTTCTCTTTTGTTTCTCTTACATTTCATCTGTAACAAACCACAACGACTGGTCTGACTCGACCGCATTCTGCATGCTAAATTGTTCGGCTTGATTGTTTGAGCTTTCAACGCTTAGTATATGGGTGATGTACGTTCTCCGTTTGTTTTATTTCAATGACGTGTGGTACTGTATTCCACTTGATTCCTTGGAGGGAACACCCAACTGTTGACTGCTTGTCTTAATTGTGTTATTGAATATTATCAAGAAGTTCTTTCAATTTGCTCCTCAAACGTCTGAAGTCGTTAATAATGTACTCACTTGTATTTTTCCTCATTTCATAGTTCGCCGAGCAGAGTTCACTGAATTGCCTTCAGTGAAGCCATTATCCTGATGAAGTGACATCGCCAGAGAAAATATTAATTTGTTTGCATAAATATTACAATAAATATAAGGTAGGTTTTTAGCTACTGGTAAATTAGAGATACTCGCTGGCGTACTGAGTATGCCGACGGTTGCTTTTGTGACCCAGAATTCTTACTAATAGTGTTCGGGTATACAAATTCCTGTCTTCATCTGCATCACATTCTTTTTATGAAAGAGGACATATTCAAGTTTTATATTGTGAATTATTTCATCAGTAGAAATCAGTGCTTTTATTTTTATTCATATGTGATTTTTTTAAACGTTAATGTTTTCAGAACATAGTTGAAATCGCAGCTGTTTAAAAGTAAAAAAGGAATACAATAAATATAGTTCTTGTGCAAGATGGCGAAAGCGGAATGTGCAGGCACTTTTGTGCCTGCGTCTTGCCTTTTAAGAGTGGCATAAACAGAAATGAATCGGTTACATCTCAGCAGTGTGGTCGCCGAACCTGGAGATACTGGTCAGCTGCAACCGACCAACAGTGCAGTTTTCACAGCACCATCCGACGTCTCAAATGTTTGTAAACAAAAGGTTGCAAACCGTAGGCGTAGCCAGGATATGATTTCGGGAGGGGTTTTCAGTGAATAAACATTGTAGTAACGAGTACTCTTAATAGAACTGCATATATTATATTTTATTCCAAATGACTGTATATTAGGGAGTCACCAGAGTATAGATACAAAATTATTAAACTTCTTAAGAATCTACCTATTCTCCAAAATAGAAACAAGGCAAATCATATGCTGAAGATAGGAAAATTCGGATCGAAACACGAATGGCAATCAGAAAGGAAGTGCGTGAAGCTTGATCGGAGAAGCACTGGAATTTTTGCGGTCCATGTAATAATGACAAGAAAAAGTATACAGATACGCTTTGACTAGACAGTCGCCGCGGTGGGGTGGCCGAGCGTTCTAAGGCGCCTTGCTGCGGAGCGCGCAGTTGGCCGTCGTTGTAGGCTCGAGTCCTCTTTGGTGTGTGTGTGTGTGTGTGTGTGTGTGTGTGTGTGTGTGTGTGTGTCTGTGTCTGTGTCTGTGAATTAATCCTTATGTTAGTTTAACTTTAAGTAGTTTGCAAGTCTAGTGACTGATGTTCGTAGCAGTTTGGTCCAATAGGTTCACAAACATTTGAACCTAGAGTCATTTACATAGGACCATCAAAAAATATTGCTGACTGACATTTAATGTATGACTGACATTATAATTACCGATAGTAAAACTGCTCATTATTTCAGTAGTAATCACCAAAACTATTAATATTCTGAATTGCCGCCGTCATACAACTGTTTGTCAATTTGTATCATAAAATCTCGCACCAGTTGTCAATATAATAACACTTTAATCGTCACGACATGTTTCGATACCATTTTCAAGTGCTTATAAATTAAATAAAAAATTAAATTAGAGTTTGACGTTGCTCATTGGCAGAATGGTTATTTAATTTATAAGCACTTGAAAATGGGACAATCTGGTCTCGAAACATGTCGTGACGACTAAAGTGATATCATATTGAAAACTGGTGCGAGATTTTATGATATAATGAAACCACAGCTGTTGATACATTCAACCCACTATGAAACAAGACGGTCAACTCCTACATGCATGAAATGTTTGCATTTAGCTACATGACCATGTTTTTTTTTTTAACCCAGGTGTGCGTCTCTTCCCCGGAAACATACCGAAGGGGATGAATGTCGCTTTTAAGGACTCCAAAACATGGGAATCGGGTGGGAAGAAATTGGAAATGTACTGAGCATGTGTAACTGCTTCCCAGCCACGGAAAATTGTAGGCGTTCTCTATCTTGATACAGAAGGATGCCAGTTTTTGTTAGTTTTTTCAACATTTCGCGAGGGGTTTGAATCTCAGAAACCACACCCTTAGCTTCGCCCACGGTGCAAACTGCTGCGCTGGAATGGCCGTGCGCTCTAAGGCGCCTTGCTACGCGGTTGATCCCCGTCGAACGTTTGAGTCCTCCCTCGGGCATGGGTGTGTTATTTTTAGCGAAAGTTAATTTAAGTAGACTGTAAGTCTAGGGAACGATGAACTCTGTAGTTTGCTCCCATAGTTTTACAACCGTTTTAACATATGACAACATACGCTGAAACGACACAATATAAATCGTAGATAAATAAATAAATAAATAAATAATTTCATGAATCAGAGAAATTTCGAGTAGGGCAAAGATCGTTTTTCTTTCTCTCCCATTAAATTATCTGTGATCCACCTTCCCTTGTTTTACTGCGGGAGAGAAGGAACAGCGATTAACGTTTTTCTTGTCTTCGTATCGCCTTGCTGGAGATAAGACGTATTCGATGCAGCTCTCCCCTGGTCATACACAATTTTGTGTAAGTATAGTGCCGCTCCTGTAAATTATGATTTTTAACTTGGAATACATCAATATAAAAATTTAAATGGCAGTCATCTTTCATTTCACTGCCCTTTTTCACTCGAGTGGCGTGAACTTGAAGTGTGAAGGAATTGTACGCCATTACGGCTAATAATGATCAGTGCAGTAATCGTTAAATCGGTTTCATTGCTTTTTTCTATTCCAATATTTCCTACATCAAAGATAGGGACGATTAGAGGACCTGCAGTCGAATTTGTATGGCTATTTATTAAAACGAAGTCCGAATATTTTTTCCGTTTGTGTTACATTCTTGCCAACCGCATACATACGCAGAGCCCACAACTAAAATTTATCACACGGCCCACTGCACAATAACAGATTTTAATACGAAATGATTTCCAATCCATAGTGTACAGCAATCAGTCAGAATAAGTATTCCTTCAAACCGTCTTGATGCAAATTATTTTATTAGTTATTGACGCGTTTCGCCCTTTCGCAGGGCATCTTCACATTATCTGCCTGACAGAATTTACTCAAAATTACAAGGTGGAATTACAAACGGTTATAATGCTGCATGGGCTTTTATGTTTCTCACATCTTTACCGAGTATGTTCCAACTGTAATTCGTTGTTACCCGATTATTTGTAGGGCGACAAGGAAATAAAAAAAAAAAAAAAAATCCCAGAAAAATGGAAACACCGCAATAACAACTTACAGTGTCACACCACGGAGAGCGAATTGTAAGCTTTGTTTACCATTTATACTGCCTTCTTAACACAAAATAAGGCAATGTACCATTATAACCGTTTGTAATTCCACCTTGTGTTTTTGTATAAATTCTGTCACGCAGATAATCTGAAGATGCCCTGCTAAAAGGCGAAACGCGTCATTAACAAATAAAATAATTTGCAATCAAGGCGGTTTGAAGGAATATAAAGATTTTAATACGTCCAATTCCGGAGTCTACCTTTAATTATTATAATATTTGATTACAGATCCCCGACGTAGCATCACTGCACATCGAGATGGTACTTACTGAAGGTAACATCGTCTTCCTTTTATAATGTCGAAGCCGCCCATCTTTACCCTTACAGTCGTTCTAATTCGTTTTGATTTAATTTTTATTTCCTTTTTATCATAATCCGCCATTTCCATTTATTCCCAGTTCAGTACACAATATTTCAGCTAACGACTCTCATCAAATACCATACAGGTGCTACATTATAAAGCATCCTTGCCCGAGGGAGGACTCTAACCTCCGACGGGAGCGGCCACGCAAGCCGTGACATGGCACATCAAACTGCGCTGTGCCGTCTCACCCGACAACCGTATTTTTAAGAAGTCCGTCAGGAAATCCTCGAGCAATAAAAGAAGTAGGACGCTTTCTATATTTTTGTCGTTAATTGTGCGGCAAAGAGCTGTTTTGAAGTCAATACAAGCATCTTTTCAATTTTTTTTGTTCTAATGGCTATAAATTTGGTAATTGGTTGTTTGAATGTAAAAGCGAACGCCGTCCCAATTGGCTGTGTTTCCAGTGCCTAATTTTTCTCCCTTCGTGCATTAAACGTCCCGTCTTGTAGCTCCGCTGGACGGAACACGCAATCTGAGATTCCTTTTTTGCTCCGCCGTTCAGAGATTTATAACGACTGGCGGCGTCACGCATCGGAATGGCTGCTTTGGGCGACATTCTCATGCATCTTTGGCGTGTGTCGAACTCGCCGAGAATGCCAAGCGTGACCGGCGTTGCGTGAGCGCCCTGATGAACGCGGAGCGTGGTCGGCAAGCGAATGCTGTGCTATGCTGCTCTGGCGCTGCTGAGGGCGGCCGGTGCCGAAGAAACGCCAGCATCCGACGCAGTGTCCGGCTGCGCGGGCGTGTCTGCGGCTGACCACCTGCCTTCTGTGACTTTCTCCTCCACTTTCACCTCGTGCTGTTGAGCACGTAAAGGTTAAGTGTCTACAATTACTTGGAGAACCCACCGTGGTATCTGGTACAGCAATAAAAATCTTGGCTTGTATTTACGAGGTGCGTCCAGAAAGTAAGTTCCGTTTAGTAATAAAATGAAATTGTACACAGATACAGAAGAAATTTTTATTGCACAAAATTCTACATCTACATAGATACTCTGCAAATCACATTCAAGTGCCTGGCAGAGGGTTCATTAACCACTTTCATAACTTTTCTCTACCGTTCCATTCTCTAATAGCGCGCGGGAAGAAAGAACACCTAAATCGTTCCGTTTTCGATCTGATTTCTCTTATTTTATTGGGATGGTCATGTCTCCCTACGTAGGTGGGTGCTAGCAAAATATTTTCACATTCAGAACTAAAAGTTGGTGATTGAAACTTCGCAAACAAATCACGCCGCAGTGAATAACGTCTTTCTTTTAATGATTTCCACCCCAATTCGTGCAACATTTCCGTGACGCTTTCCCCCCGTAACGTGATAAAACAAAATTAGCTGCCCTTCTCTGAATCTTCTCAATATCTTCCGTCAGTCCCACCTGGTGAGGGTCCCACAAGGGGCAACAGTACTTCAGAAGAGGACGCACAAGTGTGATGTAGGCAGTCTCTTTGGTGGAGCTGGTACATCTTCGAAGCGTTCTGCCGATGAAACGTAACCTTTGGTTCGCCTTCCCCACAATATTTTCTATGTGTTCTCTCCAGTCAAAGTTGTTCATAATTGTAACTCCTAGGTATTTGGTAGAATCTACGACCTGATTTATCGCGTAATTGAAGTTCAGCGGATTTCTTTTAGTGGTCATGTGTATTACTTCACACTTTTCTTTATTTATTGTCAATTGCCAATTTTCGCACCATGCAGAAATTTTGTCTAAATCGCTTTGCAGTTGCTTTTGATCCTCTGTTGACTTCACTAACCGATAAACGACAGCATCATCCGCGAACAGTCTAAGGGAGCTATTCAGATTATCTCCTAAATCGTTTATAAACACGAGGAAACTACTTATCCAAATAACTGCCGAAATTTTGCAGGCATTTATCATAGCTTGACATCAGGTTTTGTATACCTTCTTCATAGAAATCTGCCGCTTGTGTCTTCAAGCAGTTGGAAACAGTGAAATTTGGAGGAAGTCCATAGCGAGAGCACTAATTGTGAACCTAGGGTTTTCCTGGATGTTGTCATCAATCGCGTGAACCAGTTCTTCTGTAACCAAAGGTGGACGCCCACTTCGTTCTTCATCGTGCACATCACTAGCCCGCCATTCAAGTCGGACATGTCTTCTCATCGTCGAATCACTCATCGCATTTGGTCCGTAAACATCGCAAATTTGCCGATAAATTTCACTTGGTTTCATGTTCCTCGCATTCAGAAACAGAATCACCGACCTGATTTCACAGGCGGCGGGATTTTCAATCAACGCCGACATTTCAAACAAGCACAACAAAGCGTACGTAACTGACAGCGATCCCCAAATGGCGCACGTTCTTCTCCTTGATACACATCGTCTACAGCGCATGTGCGGAACTGCAATCGCAGCGCTGCAACGGAGATAAATTGAAACGGAACTTACTTTCCGGACGCGACTCGTATTTGCTGCATGTTTAAACTGGTGTGTTTGCCACGAGTAACATCGTCTTTCCTTTCAAGAAGCACTGTTCCAGATGGCACAGAGGTGACACAGCTTTTCAGATTCGCCTACGCACATCCTGATTTACATTTTCCGTGATATCTCTAAACCAATGGTTTCCAAACTGTGGGTCACAAACCTCAGGGCAGTGGGGCGGGGGTGGGGGCAATCGCAAAGTATTTTTCAGTTTGAGATAGGAGTGGTTGTGGGGGGGGGGGGGGGGCTGGTTCGCCATCACAGGAGGGAACTACACTACTGGCCATTAAAATTGCTACACCAAGAAGAAATGCAGTTGATAAATGGGTATTCATTGGACAAATATATTGTACTAGAACTGACGTGTGATTACATATTCACGCGATTTCGGTGCATAGATCCTGAGAAATCAGTACCCAGAACAACCACCTCTGGCCGTAATAACGGTCTTGATACGCCTGGGCATTGAGTCAAACACAGCTTGTATGGGGTATACAGGTACAGATGCCCATGCAGCTTCAACACGATAACACAGTTCATCAAGCGTAGTGACTGGCGTATTGTGACGAGGCAGTTGCTCGGCCACCATTGACCAGACGTTTTCAGTTGGTGAGATATCTGGAGAATGTGCTGGCCAGGACAGCAGTCGAACATTTTCCGTATTCAGAAAGGCCTGTACAGGACCTGCAACACGCGGTTGTGCATTATCCTGCTGAAATGTAGTTTCGCAGGAATCGAATGAAGGGTAGAGTCACGGGTCGTAACACATCTGAAATATAACGACCACTGTTCAAAGTGCCTTCGATGCGAACGAGAGATGACCGCGACGTGTAACCTATGGCACCCCATACCATCAAGCCAGGTGATTCGACAGTATGGCGATGACGAATACCCGCTTTCAATGTCCTTTCACCGCGATGTCCCAAACACGAATGCGACCATCATGATGCTGTAAACAGAACATGGATTTATCCGGAAAAAAAATGACGTTTTGACATTCGTGCACACAGGTTCGTCGTTGCGTACACCATCGCAGGCGTTCCTGTCTGTGATGCAGCGTCGAGGGTAATCGCAGCCATGATCTCCGAGATGATAGTCCATGCTGCTGCAAACGTCGTCGAACTGTTGCTGCAGGTGGTTGTTGTCTTGCAACTGTCCCCGTCTGTTGACTCATGGATCGAGACGTGGCTGCACGATCCGTTACAGCCATGCGGATGTCTGTCATGTCGACTGCTACTGATACGAGGCCGTTGGGATCCAGCACGGTGTTCCGTATTGCGCTCCTGAATCCACCGATTCCATATTCTGCTAACAGTCATTGGATCGCGAACAACGCGAGCAGCAATGTCGGGATACTATAAACTGCAATCGTGATAGGCTGCAATCCGACCTTTATCAAAGTCGGTAACATGCTGCTACCCATTTCTCCTCCTTACACGAGGCGTCACAACAACGTTTCACCAGGCAACGCCGGTTATTTGCTGTTTGTGTATGAGAAATCGGTTGTAAACTTTCCTCATGTCAGTATGTTGTAGGTATCGCCACCGGCGCCAACCTTGTGTGACTGATCAGAAAAGCTAACCATTTGCACATCACAGCATCTTCTACCTGTCGATTAAATTTCGCGTCTGTGGCATGTAATCTCCGTGGTGTAGCAATTTTAATGGCTACACAATACATCAATCAGCTCAGTGAATTTCTGAATATTGCCATAAAAAAAGGCCCAAAAAGTGAAATTTATTTTATATTTTTTATGTCTGGTTTGACATTAATTCTTCATTCAATAGTAATTTCGTTGTCTCTATAATAAATACAACAACGAATAAACACAAAGCCAGACAACTGTTTTCAGGAACCAATCCATAGCTAAATGAACATGTTCTACAGGTAATTCTGAGGAATTCGAAATAAACGATCCACTGCCAAGCGGGAATGGCCGTGAGCTCTGAGGCGCCACGCAGCCTCTCGCGTCGTAAGTTCGAGTCCCTTTGTGTGTGTGTGTTTTGTCCTAAGGATAAGTTAGTTTAAATAATGACCTCAGCAGTTTTGTCCCTTATTTTTGCATTCATTTTTAAACGATCTATTTCTGATCAAACTGTGCCTTTGTGGAACGTTACTTAACGAGCGAAGTTGACTGGCGTGTCTTAATTACAATGCGTAACACTGGTTATGCAACTGTATAAATTTATGGAAAAGTAAAATAATGTGCTCCATTCTAAAGAAAACATACAAAAATTGTGAAGAAGTCATATAACGTATAATGTCGTATACTTTTTGATTACAGGAAAGTTGTATCAATAGAACAAAAATTAAATTCGTTGCCTTTGAGATCACTGACACAGTCTTTTTTATGGTTGTGGGGGGTTGTGGGTGGGGTGGTAGAGGGAAGGGAAGAGGAGATGGTCTGGACCCTTTTAATTGGGCAGGTCGCTCAATCATACGATGTCAACAACTACCGGCCCATCTTACTTCTGACAACTTTATCAAAAATTTTTGAAAAAATTATGTATTGCTTCACATATTAGTAAAAATAAAGTTCTAACAAAATGTCAGTTTGGTTTTCAAAAAAGCTTTTCAACTGAGAATGCTATATATACCTTCACTGATGAAATATTAAATGCTTTGAATAACCGGACATCACCAGTTGGGATTTTTTGTGATCTCTCAAAGGCTTTTGATTGTGTAAGTCAAGGGATTCTTCTAGATAAGCTTAAGTATTGTGGTATGAGTGGGACAGTGCACAAATGGTTTAAATCATATTTAACTGGAAGAGTGCAGAAAGTTGAAATAAGCAGTTCACATGATGTAGATGAAACAATTAATTCTTCTAACTGGGGCGTTATCAACAATGGGGGTCCCACAAGGTTCGGTCTTGGGTCCTTTGCTGTTCTTAATATATATTAATGACTTGCCATTCTACATTCACGAAGATGCTAAGCTAGTACTTTTTGCTGATGATACAAGTATAGCTATCACACCTGACAAACAGTAATTAACTGATGAAATTGTAAATGGTATCTTCCAGAAAGTTATTAAGTGGTTCTCTACAAACGGACTCTCATTAAACTTTGATAAAACCCAGTCTATACAGTTTCATACAGTAAATGGCAAGACACTATTAATAAATTTTGACTTTGAACATAAATCGGTAGCTAAGGTAGAATATTCAAAATTTTTAGGTTGACGAGGGACTGAATTGGAAGAAACATATTGGAGATCTCCTGAAACGACTGAGTTCAGCTACTTATGCTATCAGAGTCATTGCAAAATCTGGTGATATACATCTCAGTAAATTAGCTTACTACGCCTATTTTCATTCACTGCTTTCATATGGGATCATATTCTGGGGCAATTCAACATTGAGTAAAAAAGTATTCATTGCACAAAAGCGTGTAATCAGAATAATTGCTGGAGCCCACCCAAGAGCATCCTGTAGACATTTATTTAGGGATCTAGGGATAAGCAGTGTAGCTTCATATATATATATATATATATATATATATATATATATATATATATATATATATATATATATTCACTCATGAAATTTGTTATTAACAATCCGACCCAATTCAAAAGTAATAGCAATGTGCATAGCTACACTAGGAGAAAGGATGATATTCACTATTCAAGGTTAAATCTAACTTTGGCTCAGAAAGGGGTGAATTATGCTGCCACAAAAGTCTTTGGTCACTTACCAAGTAGCATCAAAAATCTGACAGACAGCCACCTAGTATTAGAAATTAAAGGAATTTCTAAATGGCAACTCCTTCTAAAATGTAGTTGAATTTTTAGATAAAACTAAAAAAAAAAAAATATCCTTCAAATATTGATTGTCAAGTATAGACAACATTCACTAAACTGCCATGTTCAACATCATTACGAAATGGTGTATATATGATCTATGGATGAAGTACTAATCTAATCTAATCAAAAAAGTCGAAGAACACCGCCCTAGATTAATGCAGCGGAATTCCGCGATGGTTCCTTACAAAGGGCGCGACAGATTTTCTTTGCCATTCTCAAGAAAAAACAATCCGAGAGTGTGCTCCGTCTTTAATAACCACGGTGTCGACTGGGCGTTAAATCTCACCTTCATTCTCTTTCACAAAGTCTACACGCCTCACGGGCTGCACATGAACGAGAATTCCTCTCATTTTGTTATAGTGGTCATTACATGAGTCGTATGTGGATGTTTCTGGACTAGGCCCTACTGCATGATAGGAGACCCAGAAATGTAAATTACTTTTATGGGCAACACTATTTTACGGCCTTCCGTTTCAGATCAGACGGTGAAATTACAATCGAAAGTACGGGTGACCATAATTAAAGCAACAAGCCGTTGTTTCCCAGTCCTCTTTAGAATTCACGATATGATGTCCACACAATCGTGGTCCCCGAGAAAGACAGCACTCCAGTACAATGCCAATTATGTATATATTTTTAAATTTTTTAAAATTACTTTTTTCTATGTAAAAGTTCATCTACGAGTAGAAGTAGTTCTCATTCAGATTTTCTTAAATTTGTTTTTAAAAGATGGTTGGCTATCTGTCAGAAATCTGAAGTTATTTTGGTAAGTAACCAAAGACGTCTTTCTCTTCAGCCCTTTTCCCGCACATGCAAGGTCGGCTTGGTTATTGGGATTTTGCGTGTGAAAATTGACGGTGTGGCCGGATGCCCTTCCTGCCGCTACCCCCTGCCCCCGGGAGGAAATGTGTACCCAAAATGTCTGTGTATAGTGTTAGACGCGGGAAAGTGTAAGTGTTATGAAATGTTTGCGAATCGTGTAACTGAGGCAGGACTTGGTACAAGCCCGGTATTCACCTAGGGGGATGTGGAAAACCGAATAAAACCACATCCAGGATGGCCGGCACTCCGACCCCCTTCGTTAATCCGCCGGGCGGATTCGAACCGGGTCCGGTACGCCTCCCCGTCTTGGAAAGCTTACTCGAACGGGTAAGTAACCAAACACATCTGTGGCAGCATAATTCACCCCCTTCTGTGCCAAAGTAAGACTTAATCTTGAATTGTGTAGGTAATCATTTCTGCAAGTGTTGCAGCTATACACACTGCTACTGTGAAGTTACAAAGAAGATCTCTAGATACTTAAATAACTGTCTGCAAGAAATTATTCTAATTACTCGCTTTTGTGCAAATGTTTCTAGAGCTTATGGAACTTAACTACGGGGTCATTAGTCCCTAAACTTACAAACTACTTAGGAACTAGCTTATGCTAAAGACGGCACAAACATCCATGCCCGAGGGGGTATTCGAACCCCCCAACCGCAGCGGCCGTGCAGACCGTGACTGTCAAGCTCGGACACTGCAACCGGCTCCTTTTGTGCAATGAATACTTTCGCTCAATGATGAATTACTCCAAAACATGGCGTCCATGAAACCAGTGAATTGAAATAGGCATAGTAAGCTAATGTACTATTTGTCACCAAAATTTGCAATAACCCTAATAGCATAAGTTGCTGAACTCAATCGTTTGTGTAGATCATTAATGAATTGCTTCAAGTTCAATTTCTCATAAATGTACGTACATTGCTAAAAACTTCTACCTTAGCTGCAACCTTCTGTTCACAGACCATATTTATAAATAGTGTTACGGTATTTTCTCTATGGAGCTGCTATTTTAATCAAACTTGGCAGAGAACCAATTTACACTTTTACGAAAGATATTATTTACAATTTCATCAGTTAATTCTTGTTTCTCGGATGTGATTACTATACTTGCTTCGTCAGCAATAAGAACTGGCTTTGCATCATCGTCAATATTGAATGACAAATCATTAAAATTGGGCGAATTTTCCGACAGCATGCGTGGCGCAGTGCTCAACATCGCAGATCGCTGTGCTTTCGGTCCTCTGTTCAAATCCCACCAAGGGCAGAAGAATTCTTTTTTTTTTTTTTTTGGTATTTACTATTTCTGGAATGTTCTTCATGTTTCTTATGTTCGATGTACTTGTAAGTTCCAGAAAATTCTTTCTATATATAAATAGTGGAGCACCCCAAGCAGGAGTCAGTCTGCACCGAGTGCATGCATGTGTAAGCAATAAACGTGTTGTAAGTGTAAAGTGTTGTGTTCTGTTAACGACCAGCCTTCGAATTCTGGACCACTTGCAGTTTGCAACGTGACACCTTCTGGTGGAGGCGCCGGATAGAGCCTACAATACATTTGCATCATCGTGGCTCCGATCAGACAGCGTAAAAGCCGTCGCTTACACGGACAAGAACCGGAATACAAAGGGTATACTGACTACCTCCGTCTGAAGGTCCGTGTCATCAAAAGAACAATGGATGCCAAAACAGATGTAAGCCAGATGCACATCAAACATCCATCGGTGTTCTCAGGAGACGCTGTCACTCTGTTATTATTATAAACAGCAATTTTATTCCATCCCCGTCATTTTTATCCAGGATCTTTTTCATTATAGTAAACTCAGTTTTGTGTATAATTATTACTACAAGGTTGTAAATAATTGTCATTAATGTGTTGTAATAGTATGGCTTCTTGAAGATCTGTTTCTGCGATCAACAATTCTGACCGATCTCCGATTTTTATTTATTATGACATTATTGGCATTGGCATTTGTTCAGTTACCTTATAGGACATGATGTAAAGATCATTTGTTAATTTTTTTGGATTACACCCTTTTTTACTTTTGCACTGCTAAACTGTAATTTTACCTAGCATGTCTTTATTTGGCACGGCGCCACTAGACAATATGTTTAAAAATGGGACGTCATCTGGTGACTAATATCTAAAAACCTGTACTATTACTATACCCCCAGTCTGCTCTGTGATGTTACGTCAAGAGCATTTAACGAATATCACTGACCAACTTGTAACTAATGCATGTTGGTGGCTTCTAACCACAGGGTACGTGTGCTGAATTTTGTCTTTACAAAAAGTTGTATACAATGTTTGCGGAATGTGCACATTCGCTAACACCATCCCATGACCTAGGTCATGAATTACCTTCCCATTACTTGTTTCTTCCCTTCTGTATTACCTGAAGAAGTAACCGTTCCGAAAGCTCGTTTTATTTTCGTCCTTGTTTCTTTCTCTGTGTGACTACCGGCGGCAGAGCAAAAAGGTACTGGCCAGCCAACCTACCTCTTTTGAAAAATAATTTCTATTTAAGATCATGTCTGACATTTTACAATCATTTAACAGATCTTGGCTAGTATTCTGGAGGAAAAACAATCTAACAGCGACTCTTGAAAAATTATGATGGTATCGCCCATGGTATCGACATTACACGAACAAGAACAAGACAAGCGGGATTAAGATTATACGATAATTTAAATAGTGCTCGAACAAAGAGCTGAGATAACATCAACGACGATATTATAATTTCTTTGTTGTTACGAACAGTTCATTCAAGTAATTGGTTATATCTTTGACATCACGGCGCTTATGTTTATGAATTGAATTCAATACGGCGTCAGTGAATATTAATACCGTTTCTCCAGGGGACGCTGCAAGCACCAACGAAAGACACCTGATCTACGAAATAAAGTAGCGCGCATATTATTGTCGTCAGCTTGTGAATTGTAGTTCGCTGTTTGTGGGTCGAGGGAAATGAACCGAGTTAAGTTCACAGGAACATGTGTATCGTATATGGGAATGATTGTTCAAAAAATGTTCAAATGTTTATAATTCTATCGGACCAAACTGCGTGGTCATCAGTCCGTAACTTACAAACTACTTAAACCTAAGTAAACTAACCTACGGACAAACACACACACCCATGCCCCAGGGAGGACTCGAACCTCCACGGCGAGCAACCGCGCGCTTCGCAGCGAGACGCTTTAGACCGCTCGGCTACTCCACCACGGCGGGAATGATTGTATGCGCCGTACTAATGTATCTAGATGATGGGTGTTTTTAAAAGTGAGCCTTATGAATGTTAATGATTCGTCACGGTCTGTAGAATGTGGGAGCCATTGAAATGGCAATTTTGAAGGGCCGTCGCGTGTAACTATGAGCCTTACCGTTGCAGATAATTTTCTTTGGTGCGATGTGCTATGTTGTTCGGACAAGATGAAATGTCGTAATGTTAGTGGCCGCTGGGTGCCGAAGAACGTGACAGACAACCACAAGGGCCAACTATTGATGACAGGCTTGGTTGGATGACAAGACGCGACACGCCGCAGAGGGGCAATACTTTTTTGACGGGATCCTCAGTGGTGACGAGTCGTGGGCGTAACATTAAACTCCAAGAAGGCCTCCATGGAGTGGAAATGTGCTGGTTGCGCAGCAAGGTTAAAGAAAGAAAAAATAATTTCAAGCAGTTTCCGTCTGCTAGAAAAAAAAATCTTTCGTGATAATGAACTGCTGATCACTGATGACTCTGAGCGCAGGCTGCCAACGCTTTACGGGAACTCGCAACCTAACGCGGATTTCCTTGCGAGAAGTTTATAATAGTTACCACAACGAAATCCTGTCTCCTGATCTGGCAAAAAACCCAAAGAAATTCTGGTCATATGTGTTCACTAGCGGCAAAACTCAAACTATATCTTCACTACGTGATAGCAATGGTAATACTACCTATGACAGTACTGCTAAAGCAGAATTGCTAAACACAGCTTTCGAAATTCTTTCACAAAAGATGATGAAGTAAACACCCCAGAATTCGAACTAAGAACAGCTGTCAGCAAGCGAAATTTAGAAGTAGATGTTCCTGGAGTAGTAAAACAACTTAAGTCACTAAACAAAAATAAATCTTCAGGGCCAGATTGTATACCACCTCGATTCATCTCTGAGTATGCTGATGCAATAGCGCCGTACTTAGCTATCATATACAACCGATCGCTCAGCGAAAGATCCGTACCCATTGACTGGAAAGTTGCCCAGTTCACTCCAATATTCAAGAAAGGCAATATGAGTGATCCCCAAAATTACAGGCCCATCTCATTGACGTCGATTTGCAGTAGGATTTTGTATATACTTTGTTCGAACATTATGAACTACCTCGAAGAGAACGACCTACTAGCCAATAGTCAACACGGATTCAAAAAGTACCGCTCTTGCGAAACACAGCTTGCCCATTATTCACAGGAAGTGATTAGTGCCATCGACAAGGAATCTCAATTCGATTCCATATTTCTGGATTTACGGAAGGCTTTTGACACTGTACATCACAAGCGGCTTCTAATGAAATTACGTCCTTATGGAATATCGCCCCAATTGTCGACTAGATTTACGATTTCAAATGTTCAGATGTTTGTTAAGCTTATGGGACTTACCTACGGGGTCATCAGTCCCTAAACTTACAAACTACTTATGAACTACTTACGAACTAGGACGGCATAAATATCCATGCCCGAAGGGGGATTCGAACCCCCGACCGTAGTGGCCGTGCTGACCGTGACTGGAGCGCCTCAGTCACCTCGGCCACCGCGGCCGGCCATTTACGATTTCCTATCAGAAAGGACACAGTTCGTAGTAACTGACAGTAAGCCATAGCGTTCCCCAGGAAAGTTTTATATGTCCCCTACTCTTCCGTGTGTTCATAGACAATTTAGGAGACAATCTGAATACCTCCCTTAGACTGTTCGCGGATGATGTCGTTTATCGGTTAGTGAGGTCAACAGAGGATCACAAACAAAGCGATTTAGACAAAATTTCTATATGGTGCGAAAATTGGGATTAAACACTAAAAAAAAAGAAAAGTGTGAAGTAATATACATGACCCCTTAACTTCAGTTACACGATAAATCAGTCAAACCTTAAGGTCGTATAATCTACTAAATACCTAGGGGTTACAATTACGAACAACTTAGACGGGAGAGAAAACATAGAAAACATTGTGGGGAATGCGAACCAAAGGTTAAGTTACATTGGCAGAACGCTTCGAAAATGCAATACCTCCTCCAAACAGACTGCCTACATCACACTTGTGCGTCCTCTCCTGGAGTACTGTTGTCTAGTGTGGGACTCTCACCAGGTGGGACTCACGGAAGACGTTGAGAAGTTTCAGAGAACGGCAGCTCGTTTTGTTTTATTCTTTATAGGGGGGAATGCGTCACGGAAATGTTTGGACGATTTGAGGTGGAAATCATTAAAAGAACGACGTTATTCGGTGCGGCGAGATCTATTTGCGAAATTTAAATCACCGACTTTTGCTTTTGAACGTGAAAATATTTGCTAGCACCCACCTACTTAGAGGAGACATGACCAGCACAATAAAATAAGAGAAATCAGATGGAAGCCGAACGATATAGGTTTTCTTTATTCCCGCACACTATTAGAGAATGGAACGGTAGAGAAAGGTTATGAAAGTGGTAAATATGAACCCTCTGCCAGGCACTTAAAAGTGATTTGCCGAGTATCTATGTATATGTAGCTGCTTCGTTAAAACCCTGGCTGGCTGCGTCGTGCCCTTTGTGACAAACGTATGGGAAGGGAGGAGGAGACGTGCGACCCGCAGTGACGGGTGGGCGAGACAGACTGATAGAAGACTGAAAAAATACATACCGGGAAACGGCGACTGCCTCAGTTAGTTTGAAATAAAATTACGACTGTTGTATTTCACTGCAGTCTATTGCAGATAACCTCTCAAAACATGTAGTAAACATTTATGATCATGTCTCAGAAGGTTACCATCAGACGTGTAAATAATGTATTTAGATGGGTGTCGGTTAAGTTGTAGCGGGACATAACATGAATATGAAGCTATTCACTTTCTTTTTAGCGACGGGCCTTGGTTTTGGAGAAAATTGATGTTGAAGTTCACTTCGCGATGTAAGACGCGTAACGTTAGGCACGTTACAATCAAGCAGTTTGTTTGGTTTTCACTTTGTTTTTTTCTTGTTTTAATCAACCATTTTCCAACATTTTTGCATTTCATTTTACAGAATATCAACAAACAGTGTACATTGTGTCATATTAGTGAGAAATATTCAATTTTGCCGTAGTAATTTAATTTCACGTCATTATTACAAAATCTTAATCGCTATACCCCTGCATCACTTGCTATGCCAAAACAGAAATATGGACGTATTTGTTCTAAAAGCAACCGAAACACAATGGTTCACAGCACCAAGAACATTTCAAAAAAAAAAAAAAAAACAAAAAAAAAAACGACGTTAACCGCTGCGCCACGCTCAATTGTTTAGAACATGGCTAACGTTGCGCCACTTACACAGCACGCAATGAGCTTCTAAATCAATTTTCTCGAAAACCAGGGCCCGAAGCTGTAAAAGAGGATATACTGACACTCAGAGTATGTCCCTCTACAGCAGTTTTTTTCAACCTTTATGAACCCGCAACCCCTTTTCCGAGTAAAAATGTCCGGCGACCCTGCAGGCCCGTTATAAAGCTATGTCAGTGATTCCAAAGGCAAAGTATTTAGTTTTCTTTCTTAGCTGTACCTACGATCTTCGCAACCATTCACGTTTGTTGGAACTTACAGTAGAGGAAACGAATGAAAACTGTAAAACAAAACAAAAAACTAGCCCTAAGCGGTTGACCGGGTTCGATTCACGACCCTGCTTACATTTCCCTCTTCCTTCCTCTTCTTCATAAATAAATTTCAAAAAGAAAATTTTATGACTACAAGTATTTGATGAATGCTTTTGCTGTCATAAATAATAAATCTCAGTGTGTAATTTGTGGCGACGTGTTGTCATGGGCGAGTATGAGACCATAAAATCTGATGCATCACTCCTTAATATTTCAAGGATGCTCATAACTTTGGATTTATTCGAAATGATACTTAAAAGCTTTAACCAGCAGCAAATTACTATGATCCAGTAATAAAATGGTATTGTTATTAATTGAAGAAAAATAATACTCCATTGAAAACTCGTTTCCAGCTGGAAACTACTATGATTCAATAGTAAAAAGGTAATGTTTAAAAATGAAATATTAAGTAGTGATTAATTGTTTTCTGACATAATGATATTTCAACATGTGACAGGCATACAAGATTGCGATCATTGTAAATAACTGTAGCAGTACCGCATAAACACTGTTAAGTCGCTTCATTAACAAGTCGTCGTGAAGTGGAAAAAGGCTTCATAGTTTCGCGTTACGGTCGGTCCATCATCAGAAATCAAATGCGCCATAGGTAAATCTCATGCTTGTAACACTTTTGATTGTTAAAGGGCCACACGAAACGCGTGGCAACAAAGCCAATTTTCCACCCACGGATGTCTTGTTAATTAAATGAGTCCCGCCGGCCTCGGTGGCCGAGCGGACTGAGGCGCTTCAGTCACGGTCTGCACGGCCACTACGGTCGGCGGTTCGAATCCCCCCTCGGGCATGGATATTTGTGCCGTCCTAGTTCGTAAGTAGTTCATAAGTAGTTTGTAAGTTTAGGGACTGATGACCCCGTAGTTAAGTCCCATAAGATTTACAAACATTTGAACAAATGAGTCCCTTCTGTGTGTCACTTGTGCCATAGTAGCTGAACGTCACGAAACGTGCCATAAAACACGCTGCTACTGCATCCTCCTTGCGACCGCGACCTTCCGAGCAAGACTTTTCCACGAAAATCAGTTATTTCCGCTTCTGATGGTCTCCTTGTTAGGTACAAGTAAAGTTCAGATTAATGTCAGCTACTCACAAAGAACGCAACAAATTTCGGCAGGCAATTACCCTCGCAAAATTTTGGAGTCATAGACGGTGCCAGCAATCTGTAACTGAGCGTAGTCTACACGATGTTTTCCGAAATGTGGCTACTTGTAACGATTAGTTCTATTAGGTAAGCTGTAAATGTAACGGTTTTTTTACTATACGTAGTCTATTTGAGATTCATGGCTTAAACCGTATGTAGATTGCAATTAATAAAAACTTTGGTACGTTTGCGAGTCGAGGTGCCGCCATAATCCTCAGTTTTGGCCTTTGGGCAAAAAATTTTTTCGATTACTAGATCATTTATACAGATCACTAGAAGGACTATAACACAAGTCACTTTTCTTTTATATTGTATACAATCTGTTTTAAGGTCTTTAAGGCAAGATTGCGAGTTTTTAAATTTAATGTATAAACTTTAGAGACACCGTAGAAAAAAAGAATATCTTGTTTCTACAATCTCCCATACATTTATACATGAGGTAGGGAAACGGTATAACTGAAGATAACAATTTATATTGTTGAAACATCTAATTTAAAAAAAAATGCGTTATTTCCTTAAAGCCCTTAAAACAAGGAGTACAAATAAAAAATAACATCGTTCTCCAACAGGCAAATAATGCCAGGTAGTTGTTGTTGTGGCCTCCAAGCCGGAGATTGATTTGTGGAGCTCGCCACCTTACTCTACCCTGAGCAAGGCTCTTTATTTCTTAAAAACGGCAACCAACATCCATTTGAACCATCTTACTGTATTCGCCTCTGCGATTTTCACAAATCAAATGTTTAAATGTTTGTAAATCTATCGGACTAAACTGCGTAGTCATCAGTCCGTAGCTTACGAACTACTTAAACTAAACTAACCTAAGAACAAAAACACACACCCATGCCCCAGGGAGGACTCGAACCTCCGACGGCGATTTTCATTCCACACACTTCTCGCAAATCCTAAACTGACGATTCCTTGACAACTGTTCCTATCAATCGATACCACCTTTTAGTCAACATATCCCAGAAATTTCTTTTCTCCCCGATTCTGTTCAGTACCCCCTCATATATTATTCGTCTGTATCGCCACATTCAAACATTCCATCCTCCTGTTCTCTGAACTATTTATTGTTCATGTTTAACTCCCATACACACTCTACGCAAATGCCTTCAGAAGAGGCTTCCTAGCACTTAATATTGGATGTTAATCTATCCTTCTTCAAAAGCGCTTTTGTTCCCATTGCCATTCTGATTTTGTATCATCTGTACTGAGGCCATTGTATGTTTTCTTACTGCCCAAGTAACAAATGTCAGCTACCACCATTACCGTCTCGTTACATTATGTATTTTCTTTAGCATCGCCTGATTTTCTTAGACTGCGTTCCATTACTCTTGTTTTCTCTTGTTAATGTTAATTTTATACGCTCAAGACAATGTCCATTCCTTTCAACTGCTCTTTCAGGTTCTTTGCCGTTTCAGGCAGAATTACAATGTTACAGACAAACCGCTAAGTTTTTATCGCTGTACCTGAACTTTAATTCCTTCTCAAATTTTGTCTTTGCTTTCAAATACAAGTAATTATATTTTTGTTTTACTGGATGATTTTCTGTTTGTTATTACGAACTTAGAACTTCCTGACTAGAAATACTGATTTAAGTCGCACAAGTAAGACGTACTCAATAGGCTTGCTGTTTGATTAAAAGTCTCTTGTGATGAACTGCGTCAAAACCCCTCTTTAAATGTAGAAATATGGAATCAATTTGAGTTCCCCCGCACATACGGAAGAAAAATCCAGCCCGCTTGCTGGTAGTCACGTAGTGCCAGAAAAGACAGGCTGTGGAGTAACAAACTGTGGGCCATTTCATCAGCAGGTTCCAAGACGAACTAACCAAGTCCGTAGATTCTTCCGAGAATAAATACAAGAAGCGCGAACGAGAGCTGGCGATACCTAAGAACAGTGTGTGAGGGACCAGCGACGACTAGGGAACCGCCTACACTGCTGACGTTACGTTCAGAAGAATTACAAATACCTGGAATTTGCCCTCTTCCTACGATTTCCTGAGAAGAGCACAAGCCGTATCGCTCTCAGAGTTAGCTACGAAACCTCTGGCGACGTACAGACATTCATTTTCGGTGAATCCATACACAGCAGCGAGTTTAAATTTCATAGAATGGCTGACACACGAGCTACAGCGCACCTTGCGGCAACTAACCTAAACTTCGACGCCATTTTAACAGTTGTCAAATCACAGAAACACTTCTAATTTTCTCTGCAGTTTGTTTACCAAAATATGGATTAAACATGCCTAAATGTGTTCTGCTTTCAACAGAACCAATAGATGTGACAAAATAATATTACATGGCAGATGTGAGGGAGACTCTTAAGGAATTTGAGACTTTCTTGCAATTTTAATTACTCTTGAAATAAGAGCAAGAAATGATTTAGCTTTACAATAACTGCAGGTTTTCATTGAAAGATAAGAAGCTGACAAAGAGATGGGTAGCAAACATGAGAGAAGAAAAATGATTTACGACTACAACCAGCTACATCAACTAATTTTAAAGATAAAATATATGTGCAACAAATAATGATGAGAGATGCCTCTTGTCAAAGCAATCCAGATTAATTATAATTTTTCACAACTTTTACAAGAAATAAGTAAAACTAACTTTCAAAATTCTGAAGATTTACGAAGTAGTCAGTAGATCACTGAACTGTGGAATTTAAATTTATGATTACACTGATTTTCTGTCATATCTTTCGATGACCTATATATTAATAGCTTGTACCAAAACAAAAACATGGCGATCAATTTGCCTCAAACTTAGCGGCCGTATAGCCACTTAAATAAATTTAAACTCTTCGATACACGACGAACACTGCTTTACGCAGTATGACAAGCGAGGCGACAGGGTCTATCTGGGTAATGCACTGAACGAGCATTCGGCACATGAGTGATTGTAAATCCATTCTGACGGATTTGAAATCTATATCTATAAATGCGAATGTCTGTTCGGTGTACGTTTATCAGTCTGAACTACAAGACATAAAGAGCTAAAAATTTGTACAGTTACTAATGTCTACCCGGCGAAGGCTTTACGCACGGTTATATGACGATCGGATAGATATTTATCTATATCTATATATATATATATATATATATATATATATATATATATATATATATATATATATATATATATTAGTGTGAATGTCTATTCGGTGTACGCTTATGACGTCCGAACGACTAGAAGCAGAGACTTAAATATTTGTGCAGTTACTAATTTATACCTGAGGAATGTTTTAGGCACGGTTTTACAGCGATTTGATAGACATTTAGTAATCTGAAGAATATAACGCGAAATGCGGAACAATAATTATTGTTTACTCTTTGAAAATTATATTTACTCTTTGAAAATGGTTTTATTGGTTGCGTTGTTGCTTGAGGGTTGATAATGATAAAAGGGTGGAGTATATTGCGATGGAATGTTATCGGTGTATATGAAGTTCTACATGTGTGTGTGTGTGTGTTAATATTTCGCTCTGCAGCGAAAACTACAGAACGCAAACGATTGGTCTGAGTGTAATTGTTGTCCGAAGTCTCCTGTTGTACACCATAGCAGTTCCATGCCGATAGCTATAAGGGGGTGGAAGATTGGGTAGTTTAAAGTCGTCAAATTATAAAAGGCCAGCGATGACGTTTGCGACTCTATATCAAGGAGGTCACATACAGCGAAACGTGATGCCACAGTCCATATCTTTGGTCTATGCGTGCTACAATGTCTTCAGCTCTTTCTCTGGAAGGATTAGCATACGAATAAGGAAATATAAGAATAAATAAATAAATAAATAAGTAAAGAGTAAAAAAGAAATTTATTTTAATACATCTCTTTAAATAATATCGATTTGATATTTCGCGCATTTCATCAAGTGATCTATCTGTGATATTATTACAATCATTATAGTTGAATTTCGTGATTGGTTTCATCGAAACGAGTGGATTTTTACGTGTGATTTGATCTACACTACTTACTTTCCTGATAAACGGTAAGTGCATAGACTTCTGCAGTCTGATAGGAATAGTTTTCAGTTTGTTTCTAAAGAAGGTATTATGTTTCATTTCATCCTTCAAAACCATTCCCATAGCACACTACTGGAAGATAGCTTATCTATCATAATCAACCAACACGCGAACGGAGCCGCGGGTTTAAGCTAGTATTAAATAAATTCATTTTCCTTCACGGATGAATGGATGAAGCGACTACCTAAAAAGCAGGAGATACAGGTTTGAATCCCGGCCGAGGCCAGTATTTTAACTCAATGACTCGCCTTATAATATTTGAATTAAATCATCTTGAACCTTCAGTTCTATTTTCACTTCATTTCGCGTATTGCAGGCATCATCATAGGTGTAAAAACCTCGTAGGACAGAGTAAAATCAATGTTGTTATCAAATTTGACATAACTGTGTCCCATACCAGTTTTTTGCATATTGATCACCTAATTAAGTTCCTTTTCTGACATAATCATCTGTTATTACCCTAAATCAATTAAAGCGAAATAGGTGGTCAGTACTTATAAAAAGCCAGGACACCTTTATTTCTTTCTTTTTGCGTTGAAACGAACTAGAAACTTATCTTCACTGAAATGATCGTATGGCGTCACTGGCTGGAAGACCAACAGATCAATAGTTGATAATGTTCGAATGCAGGACATGCTCCAGAATCGACGTCCGTTGTATAGATTTATAATTCCCTGGATTATTCCTATTTTCGTCTTGAATTTTGGTGTGACCTGTCCGAATTTCCAATCATCAGGCACGGATCCATCATCGAACGAGTGTTTGCTACGTATTAGCCTAGTCTGTTGGGAACGTAATTGGTATACAGTCTGCACTGGAAAACCTTCGTTTAATAATGATTTTAGTCGCTTGCTGTTATTCATGCTAACAGCAGTTCTTATTTCGAGCCCTAGAATATTTAATTCGTCTTCGTTGGTAAAAGAATTCTGCTTTACTTCAGTTGCAATCAATAATATTTTTCCATGTCTTGCCGTTGGTGAACGTAATGTGCAACCAGAATATCTTTGGAGTTTTTACCATATTTCGGAACAATGAAGACACACAGTTATCAATATCTTTTGTTAAGAACAGCGGTAGTTTGTCCCTCGTTCAGAGTAAAAGATTGTTAGTCGGTCATGCATCACACGTACAGGTAAAAGTAAAAATGCTTTTGTTCTGTCCCTAAATACCCAAAATTATCAAGGGTGCTATTGCTTAGCTTGGAAAAAGAATCGACGAATTGATGAATTCGAGGTAATGCCTTGTTGTTCAATCTGAAACTGATTATCGCGTGGCAAAACCAGAAAAACTATGTTTTCATTTTCACTTTCGTAAAATTCAAGAAACCTTAATCAATAAATAGGCAATGTTCGATTTTCGAAAAAAGAACTAGGTTTGAATAAAAAACTTCTCTAAGCGGATCGAACTCACTTCAATTAATAGAACTTGCATTGTCAGGTTTGGAGGAACATTTCCTTTTAAAGTTGATGCACTGCATGTGAAAACCTTTATAAGTACAGATTTTACAGTTATATTTGAGTTTCAGAATCGTTAAGTGCAACTCGTAGATGGAGACCACATGGGTATCGGATTTTTTTTTATATTTATGGTACTTGAAGTTCAGAAGTCAAACAACAATCAGCCAAAGCCATTCGACACAACTCTCAAAAATTTTCTAGAAAATCGACTTTGAAGTAAATAATTAAAGCAGTGGCAGTATATGTCGGTTTAGCTCAGGTGGTACCGTTCTGGTCTTAAAACCACACGACTGGTGGTTCGATTCTCGGTGTCACAGTTTTTTTTTATGTTCAAATACATACACCATTTTAATATTTAATAGTAATTTTTACGAAAACTGCACGTATTTTTGTTTAATCGTAATTCCCTATATTTTACAAAAGGTTGTTGATAATGATGGTTTCAATAAAAAAAAACATAACAACTTGCATTTTTACAGTATTTCCTTCACTATCAGTTGACGACGGTTGTCTTTGATTGTTCAGGATCATTTAGACCGAGAGTTGAAAAATTGGTCGATGAGTACATAAAAAAATACAAAACTTCACATCAACGAAGTCTGACAAGTTGACTTCAGAGCTTAAAAGTCGACCACTGTACCTAACAAGAGCCTTGTTTTAACACTAAAATGAGCAAATGAGGTCCGTGTGAACTACTGATTACTTCCTGCTACAAAACCTTGTTCCCTGGCCCAAACTGAGAACTGCCTCGTTTCAAATTACTTCAATAACAGGAAGTTAATACTGCAGTGGTCAATATACATAGCAGCTCACACGTTATTACACACATTCATTAATAAGCAAGCCACCACAATTAAAGTTAGAAAGGTGGCTAAGAAAACATTTATGGCGCAACGGAATTAAGACATAATTTGCATCTGATTTTGTTCTCAGCACTTCTGAAGAACAATATTAAATAAAACAGGGAAGGTGCTCTAAACCTACAATTTATAGGCAACTTACGGATTATGCTAAACATAAACTTGTTTATTCACACGCAATGCCACAGCGAAACTCACCAAAGTCAGCGTGTTATGACGAGGCGGAATCAGGCGCCGCTATCGTAGGCGAAATTCAGCAAGTCGGAGGTAGAACAAAACACAATATACAAAAACATATAGAAGCTGGCTCTGGTCTGTCGTGCCTGTTTCGAGATGGTGCGTGTGTATAGCAAGTTAAATTACATCTGAATTGCACCGCGAGCAAACACGCTAGAGGCGACACGCGGCTACGTTACATGAACGCACTCCAGTGAAGGTGAAGTGGTTGAAAATCGGATTCATTATACTAAATCACGGTGGATTCTTAAGTTGCAGTCTGTCAGCAATAGATCTAGGTACTGGTTTTATAATGAGAAGTGGCGTGAACTCAGGCGACTAGCTGCAAACTCCGGAAGTCGGAGCTCGGACCCACGTGGTTCCGAAAACCGATAAAATTCAATAAATTCAGATTCCGAAAAATAAAGAAAGTTAACTACAGCACGGAACCCATAGAAATGCTTAGTATTATATAAGGAAGCGAATGAAATACAGTTACACGCGATAGGGAGCGATTCCAGAGACGGATGAAGTCCAGTCTCAGAAAAATCACAATGTCCGAAAAATAAAATAAGAATTACGGCATGCGACCCATAGAAATGTTCAGAATTACACGAAGAAGCGAAAGAAATGCAGATACACGCGATAGGGAGCGATTACAGAGACGGATGAAGTTCAGTCTCCAAAACTCGTAAAAGTGAAATAATTACAAAGTCGGAAAAATAAAATTAAGAATTACAGCATGCAACCCATAGAAATGTTTTGAATTACATAAGGAAGCTAAGACAGAGGGCGTACTACCAGCCGAAGAAGAGAGAGCAAAATTAAACTAGGCAGGGAGAGAAGATATTAGTGGAAATTAGACGGATACCCGCATAGTTACTTGCCTGATGGGCATGGAACAAACAAGAGTGGAAGCTGCAGCCTTTGTTCTATGAACCAACCACGTGGAACACATTTCACTCATAGAAGGAAACCATGAGCAGATTTTTAAATGCACTGTATAAAATGAACATATAACCTATTAGAACTCGGGCCCCACAAAGCTAGAAAGGATTTACACAGTTCATACACCACCACATGATCACAAAAGGCTTTAACATATCAGGCCGTTATCAAACTGCAACTAAAATCACACACACCGCGTTTATCTATTGAAAATCACTAAATTGAAGAACGAGAAACATTTCCGCACACGATCGGAGAAAATATTCCAAAAAATGATTCTAAGTTCACGAATCTAAGTTAAACGTGCTAGTCAATTGAACACTACCATCTCGCGGAAACAAGAGCAGAACCAACCTTACCTCACCACACGACAACGCCAGAATGAAGATCCAGCGGTCATGAGGCGGGAAACTGCTACCGGACGCGGGAAGCTACCGGAAGCCGGAAAATCCAAGAAAACAGCGGTGGTGGGGACGGACAGCGAGATTCGCGCTGGAGGGAGGGATCGCTAACTAGACTGTAACCAAAGCTATCTGAGCCAGAGAGAACGATGCAAAGCGAGCTATCACTCCCCACATTCAAACAGCCATAGATTCTCGCACACACTTAGAAGTACAACTGCACATTCTCACAGTGGCAGTGGCGCAGTGGAGAAGCCGTACTTATGCCACATTAATTAATATAATAAAATAATTATCATAACAAAATAAAAAAACTAGCAATATTAACTAATATTTTTAACACATGAAATAAAAAATGCTATTCCTCAAGCTTTGAAAATGGTGGGGTTCAAGTTTTAACAAAATGATAATCTAGCGAAATTAAGTAAATTATAACTTTACAGAAACATAAAAAAAAATAAAATAAAAATAAGGAAGACGACAGACGGTCGTCTTTTGAGCTATATAATGACTTTTTAATAAATGTTGTAAAGCCATATATGTTTCGTTGTGTGGCCATATTCCGCAGCAGCTGTTAAAATTGATTATAGAGGTAATCTGTCTTATGCTGACTGCAATTAAGAGGTTTATTTTTAATCCAGACGCGTTTCGCTTTTTTATTTTAAAAGCACCTTCTGTGGTCTGTAAATGATACAAAGGTTTGTACAATATGTTTATGATAAATAGATTAAAAACAGTTTTTTCCAGCCAACAAGACGGAGAAGCAGTAGTTACATGTAGAGAAGAGACATCAACACCGTGAGTAGACAGAATATTAAATTAAAAACACTTAGGCCTAACGTGAAAAATGCCTTTTAAAAACTGTTTTTAATCTATTTATCAAAAACAAATTGTACAAACCTTTGTATCATTTACAGACCACAGAAGATGCTTTTAAAATAAAAAAGCGAAACGCGTCTGGATTAAAAATAAACCTCTTAATTGCAGTCAGCATAAGACAGATTACCTCTATAATCAATCATATATGTTTCTTTTACTGATTGATTCTTGGAATGGACAAACCGATCCTGTGTTGCACCCTGAAAGTAATTCCCCGTTGGTACAGCCTTATATTTCTTCTGTCAAGTAAAATATTTCTTTAAGTCCATACAGAAATGTGCATACCTCATCAAACGAGGACGTGAAATTAGAGAAGATGCATAAAATTTCTTTCAATTACTCATCACCAGTTGTCCTCTCCAATCTTCGGTGAAATGATCAGGTATGCGTGCTTCGATTCTAAACTGTGCGATCCAAGAAAAATTTACACTTATGTAAAAAATTCAAATGTTTGTATAGCTTATGGGACTTAACTACGGGGTCATCAGTCCCTAAACTTACAAACTACTTATGAACTAACTAATACTAACGACGGCACAAATATCCATGCCCGATGGGGGATTTGAACCCCCGACCGTAGTGGCTGTGCAGACCGTGACTGGAGCGCCTCAGTCCCCTCGGCCACCGCGGCCGGCTTCATTTATGTAGATCAAGTTTGCTTTCCAATTGACATATCAAAGAAAAATTGCGACTGTAAAAAAATGCAGCAATTTTGTGATGTACTAGATGCCGTGAAAATTGTTTTCTGTGTTTTTACGGTGCTTATCACTCTGGAAAATGGGAGACCACATCGAAATGAAGGATTTTTTGTTTTGTTTTTCACTATTGCCACAAATATGGAATTTGCATTTTTTATGTTTTCCTTTTTCTAATTTAAATAATAATATTAAAAAGCTTTTATAAAATATAGAAAATAACAAAAAAAAATAAGTATCAGAGCAGGATTCGAACCACCGACTCCATAGGTGAGAAGCCAGAACTACCTACTGAACTCCGTCGACAGATACGGCAACTGTGCTATTTCCTGTTGCTTATGTGTATTTGCAAGTCGATTTTCTCGAGAATTTTTGAGAGTTGCTTCGAATGGCTTTAGGTGACTGCTATTTGAGTTCTGAAGTTCACGTACCATAAATTTCAAAAAATTCTAAAATCCGATACCCTTATTTGAGATATAAATGTTTGTCTGCGTATCGTAGCATTAAAAACAATCAATCTCTTGAATATACTGATGTTAAACATTTAGATTAGATTAGACTTAACTTTTCAGAGTGGTAAAGTGATGCAGTTGACCCCTCTCGTTGTAGATTTCGTGGTTTCTTCACCATATACGTATGTGTATATAATACAAATCCAAACACTCGTCGAAGCAGTATCCGTAATGTAATACGTGTTTTATTAATTTATGTGGTAGTTTTAGATTTTATGGTGAAACATGTATTTTATTATGGGGCAAACGTAGGCTATGCTGTAGATCAGTATCTTGACACAATCATTGTCTTAATTATCAATCTAATGCTCACTTTTCAACCTTAGAAATCAGTCTGTGCTACACACCCAAAAGTTCATGTAGGGCATGTCGATGTCACACTTCATTTAGACATATCAGTGCTGCTCGCAAGTAAAATACCAAGTGTAAAATTTCGGCGCACATTAGCTTTTTGTTTCCTTTCATCGGCCATACAAAGCCCGACGTGAGAGACGACGTGCTAAGAAAATAGTACGACCGTTGGCAACAGATGGCACATGGCAGTACGATAAATGCAACTCTTAGGTCAGTTGATACTTATGACGCATACTTTTCTATAGCATGACAAGACAGATGTGCGGATACATTCAATACATAGAATAATGCGTTAAGTCTTGACTGCTACTTGTGACTTCTAGTTGCGATTGGTAACTGAAATCGCAGCTATACCTGGCACTATGACACAAGGGAAGGATAGAAGTACGAACTACGGCTAACACATGGCATTCGACGTTGAATCTAAGCTGTTATCATTAGCTCCTCGTTGCGGTCTCTAGTCGTGACGAAAATCGTTGTTATTGTAGAAACAGCGCCTACTTAATTAGTCTGGCGATAGATAAGTTTTCGCTCACTCTTATTGTAGAATTAGCTTAAACCCGCGGCTCCACTCGCGTGTTGGTGGATTATGATAGATAATGCGCGAAACGTCAAATCGATTTTTTTAAAGAGATGTATTGAAATAAATTTCTTTTTTACTGCTTTATTTATTCCTATATTTCCTTATTCGTATGCTTATCCTTACAGAGAAAGAGCAGAAGACATTGTAGCACGCATAGACCAAACATATGGTATGTGGCATCGCGTTTCGATGTATGTAACCTCCTTGCTATAGACTCGCAAACGTCATCGCTGGCCTTCAGTCCGATTTTTTAAAATAATTTGACGACTTTCAATCACCATATCTTCCACCCCCTTATAGCTGTCGGCATGGAACTGCTATGGTGTACAACGGGAGACTTCGGACAACAATTACACACAGACATTCGTTTGTGTTCTGTAGTTTTCATTGCAGAGCGAAATATTAACACACACACACGTAGAATTTTATATACACCGATAACTTTCCATCCCAATATACTCCACCCTTTAATCATTATCAACCCTCAAGCTACAATGCAACCAATAAAACCATTTTCAAAGAGTAAATATAATTTTCAGAGTAATTATTGTTCCCCATTTCGCGTTATATTCTTCAAATTACTAAATATCTATCAAATCGCTATAGAACCGCGCCTAAAACCTTCCTCAGGTATAAATTAGTAACTGTACAGATATTTAAGTCTGCGTCTTGTCGTTCGGACGTGATAAGCGTATACCGAACAGACATTCACATTAATATATGTAAATAAATAGCTATCCGATAGCCATAAAACCGTACCTAAAGCCTTCCCCGGGTAGACATTAGTAACTGTACAAATTTTTAGCTATTTATGTCTTGTTGTTCAGACGTGATAAACGTACACCGAACAGACATTCACATTTATAGATATAGATAATGCAATAGTTGGAACGGCAGGAAATGTGGGTGTTTATTCATGTTGTTTCTTGAAGCTAGGATGTGGAAGGCCCATCTGTGTCAACCGGCCGCCGCATCATCCCCAACCGGAAGCCGTCTAGGTATGCAGTGTGGAGGAACATATGGTCTGTCTCCCTCGTTTTGTAAGGTAGTAGCCACTGAAGTAGCTCCTCACGTGGTCTCACATGTAGCTGAGTGCATCCCACCTGTCAACAGCACTCAGCAGACCGGGACGGTGACCCATCCAAGTTCTCGCCAAGGCCGACGGTGCCCAACCTCTTGATCGGGTTGGAACCTGTATATCTACTTCGGCTCGGACGTCGTGTGAGAATACCCCCTGTAGTGCACGCTGGCCACAGATTGTTCGCTAGCCATAACATGTGTGGGCAGCCTCCAACGGAAGATAATTTCTTGTCCGGTTGTGGGAGCGTAAAACTCGTGAGAGTTTCTAGACTGCTTTTAAAAAGAAGCCGACACGACGCTATGACCGCAAGGCATGGAGGTTACGAACTCTGCGGTAATTGGATAGTGTCTAAAAAAGTAGACAGACTGGTAGAAAGAGGACGTGTTGCCAAGAGAATGAAGTGTAGGTTTTTCCACACAGGTTTGCGCTGCAACTTTTTTTGATAGACTCTGCTAGTAAATTGTTGGTGCTTTGTTTAAACTGGAAAATTTAGAGCTTGGCTACGAAGTAATAAATTTTGCCCAGGAGAGAGAAAGGTTTGTTATTTAGCGTGCTATTATAAGTACGTCTTAGAACCCCCCCCCCTAGCCAAACAAGAAGTTTTGCAGCTTCTCTGCAGACAACTCGGAGCCTCGTTTCGGTCCAGTGACTAATGCAGTTTTCTTCTCCGCTTCGGCCGAGCGCATTGAGGCGCTATGCTACGATGGGCGATGGCGTTCTCCGTCGGGGGTTAGAATCCTCCCTCGAGCATGGGTGTTTGTGTCGTATTTAGTATAAGGTAGTTCATAAGTAATTTGTAAGTTTAAGGACTAATGACCCGACAGTTATGTCCATTAAGCTTGACAAACATTTGACTTGACATTCTTCTCTGCTTTCTCTACGGGTCGTTGGGAGGATTTCGTCTCTGGTCTATTTTTTTTAACTTATTTTATTTTGCAGATCCCATTCCACTCATACAGCCCGGTCTTGCGCTCAGAACTTAATGCCTTCTTCAGCTAGCTTCCTTCAGTCGTATTCTTATCTCCTTCAATGACCGGAAATTTAATACTTGGTGAACAGAATTGCTCCAGTTGTATCTGTCATAGTTGTTTCTATAAGGAATAAGAATTTTTCCAATAAAAAGATACGTCTTTTCCAGACAGTATTTTCTCAAGGTGTTCCCTTGAATAAGAATAAAGTGATTCAAATGAGTTGTTGCTGGCTTCAGAATTTCCAGTTTAATGAGCACTATGTGAACAAATTTTGAAATTGACGCAAACAACCCAAAGCGAAGAACTGCAGAAACGATCTGTATTTGTAATTCAAGTGTTAGCAGACGGAGGCGACATAAAAATTTGCATATTTTGCTTACTTTCATTCCATAATGTCATATGGTATAATAGGTATTATTTGTGTAGTAAATTCAAGGACATCCTGTAGAAGTCTCTTCAAACAACTGGATATTCTATTGCCTCTCACTATATTTGTTAATGACATTTGTCTTAAATAATATATTCCTTTTTCCAACATGCAGCTCAGTTCATACATACAATACTAGGGACAAAAACAAGCTATACAAGGACTTAAGCACTTAATTTAGTCCAGAAAGTCATCCACTAAGGAAAAAGTTAATAATTCGTTCCTTTTGCCACCCTCCCGACTCTGACGATACAATAGCAAAAAGATTCAAAGAAAACCTATGTCAAATTGCAAACACGTAACCGAGTCACACAATAATGGTAGGCGGTGATTTTAATTTACCCTCAATCTGTTGGCGAAAATATATTTTAAAATTAGGAGATACGCATAAAACATCGTGCGAAATTGTACTCAACGTATTCTTTGAGAAAAGCTATGCATATAGAGTTGTGGATACGTAGAATACTCCTTCTAAAATCGCGTTTGTTCTATTTCGTGGATATGCCGTGAAATACGTAACAAAGAATTGAACAATGGTCTTCTGAAGCATTTGCACGAAAACTTGGAGGATACTGTAAGATTTAATATTCTGCCAATATGCTGATACTGGTAGTTTCATATATGAAGGAAGTCCTAGGTTTCTGAGGCAGATGTCGTTCCAAATGTATACAGTGCAACAAATTATCTTTTTTTTAACGTTTATTCACTGTTTATGGAATTTTTGAAAGTCATTAAATGGAATAAATGGTTGTACTAAAATGTTTGTCTTTGACATGGTTGCTATGGACGCTTTTAATGTAGATTGTTTTACCTTTTCTGTAGTTCAGATATGACTTTGTTCATGTTACTTTGTTTCTTCGATAAAATAAATAACATATATTCTGTTTCAAAATGTGATTACGTTATGTTTTACAGATAAAATAATCGCTATTGCAGTTTATCGTATCGCGAAATTGCTGCTCGCGTTGGTCGCGATACAATGACTGTTAGCAGAATATGGGTTCAGGAAGGCATTACGGAACGCCGTGCTAGATCCCAACGGCCTCGTATCACTAGCAGTCGGCAGGACAGGCATCCGCATGGCTGTAACGGATTGTGCAGCCACGTCTCCATCCCTGAGTCAACAGGTGCGGACGTCTGCAAGACAACAACCATCTGCACGAACAGTTCGACGACGTTTGCAGCAGCATGAACTGTCTTTTCGGAGATCATGGCTGCGGTTACCCTTGACGCTGCATCAAAGACAGAAGCGCCTGCGATGGGGTACGCAACGACGAACCTGGATACACGAATGGCAAAACGTCATTTTTTTCGGTTGGATCCAGGTTCTGTTTACAGTGTCATGAAGGTCTCTTCCGTGTTTGGCGACTTCGCGGTGAACGCACATTGGAAGCGTGTATTCGTCTTCGCCATACTGGCTTATCACCCGGTGTGATCGTAAGGGGTGCCATTGGTTACACGTCTCGGTCACCTCTTGTTCGCATCGACGGTACTTTGAACAGTGGCCACTACATTTCAGATGTGTTACGACCCGTGGCTCTATCCTTCATTCTATCGCTGCGAAACCCTATATTTCAGAAGGATAATGCACGACCGAATGGTGCAGGTCCTGTACGGGCCTTTCTGGAAACGGAAAATGTTCTACTGCTGCCCTGGCCAGCACATTCTCCAGATCTCTCACCAATTGAATACACCTGGTCAATGGTGGCCGAGCAACTGGCTCGTCACAATACGCCAGTCACTACTCTTGATGAACTGTGCTATCGTGTTGAAGCTGCATGGGCATCTGTACCTGTACACACTCTGTGCACATGTTTTTTTTTTTAGTCGCTAACTCTGATGAGCACTCGCCTGTCAACACTCAAACAGCGAATTCAGGCCACGTTCGGAACAAAAATTCGAACATCAAAATATTAGCCGCAAACTTACAGAGTATTAGAAACAAAATTTCCCGAATTTGCCGCACTGCATGGAAGTTATTGCGCTCAGATAGTTTTAGACACCGAAAGCTGGTTAAATCATGATCTGGCATGTTCAGAAATATTTAGCGAAGCGTGGAATGTATGTCGGAAAGATAGATCGGATACAACTGGAAGAGGAATGTTTATCGCTGTGGACGCTGGGCACGTATAACAGGTCTAAAAGAAATAAAGTTAATTGTTGGGTGTCTTTACCGGCCCCCCAATGCTGCTATAGCAGTTATAGAATCATTCAAAGAAAGTCTACACCAGGTAGTGCATAGGTATCCTGGCCATGTAATATTAGTCGGAGGAGTATAGATTGGGACCTCGCTAGTTACATTTCAGGCGGTGCAGACAAGCAGTCTTGCGAGCTACTTTTGGAGACATTCTCCGAAAACTGTCTTGAGCAGTTAAACCGGCAACCCACGCGCAATGGAAATATTCTAGACCTTGTAGCCACGAACAGGCCTGACCTTATTAACTATGTCTGTGTAGAGACAGGAATTAGTGATCATGATATCGTCATAGCGTCGATGCTGACCAAAGTTCATAAACCAATCAAGAAGGCTAGGAGCGTGTTTTTGATGGGAAGAGCCGATAAGCAAATGTTATGATCGCACTTAGAGAATGAATGGGCATTGTTTAATTCCAGGACTATGGATGTAGAGGAATTGTGGACTAAATGTAAGTGCATTGTTAATAAAGGGCTAGAGAAATATGTGCCAGTAAAGGCGATTAAGGATGGAAAAGATCCACCGTGGTATAATAATAATGTTAGAAAGCTGCTGAGAAAGCAAAGGCTGTTGCACTCTCGATTCAAAAAAGAACACACAAAATGATGACAGGCAAAAGTTAGTAGAGATTTGTGCGTCTATAGAAAGATCGATGCGCGAAGCATACAATAATTATCACAGCCATACCTTACCAAAAGATCTTTCCGAGAACCCGAAAAAATTCTGGTCCTTTGTAAAATCGATAAGCGGGTCAAAGCCCACTGTCCAGTCACTCGTTGATAATTCCGGGGCAGTAATAGAAGAAATCAAACGGAAAGCTGAAGTTCTAAATTTGACCTTTAAGAAATCTTTCACGCAGGAGGACCGCACAAATGTACCATCATTTGATCAACGTACCAATTCCGAAATGGAGGACATAGCAATAGGTATTTCCGGTGTAGAGAAGCAGCTGCGAGAGCTAAATACGAAAAGTCTGCTGGTCCGGATGGAATACCAGTTCGGTTTTACAAAGACTATTCTGCGGCATTGGCCCCCTACTTAGCTTGCATTTATCGCGAATCTTTAATTCAGCGCAAAGTTCCTAGTGATTGGCAAAAAGCGCAGGTGACTCCCATTTATAAGGAAGGAAAGAGACCTGACCCGCACAATTACAGGCCAATATCGTTGACATCTGTTTCATGTAAAATTTTAGAGCATATTCTCAGTTCGAATGTGGTAAATTTCCTTGAAACGGAAAAGCTTGTTTCCATGAATCAGCACAGGTTTAGGAAACATCGTTCATGTGAAACTCAGCTTGCTCTTTTCTCACATGGCATCTTGCGAGCCATGGATGAAGGGCAACAGGCGGATTGTGTTTTTCTCGACTTTAAAAAAGCGTTCGACGCAGACTGCTAACGACGATACGAGCTTATGGAATAAGTTCACAGATTTGTGACTGGCTGGAAGACTTGTTTATTGAGTAGTGTAATTATTTTGATTTTAAGTGAAGTTTTAGAAATGTATTGGCTGAGCGCTGTATGTTGGAAGTCGGTTAGAACAGCTCACATGGGGAAGTTGATGACGTAGGGAAAAAACCCGGGCAGTTGGGCTTTTGGCACGCGCGCGCGCGCGGGCGCGCGCGAGGGCAGGAAGTGACGATCCGCGAGCAGTGGGGTAGCTGGCCGGGCGGCGTCGCTCTGCATCAGTCGGCATGTGGATCTCCAGGTGGAGACTTTAGATTTTTGTGTGGCAATTGCCAAGTGTGGTTGCTCGTCGTAGACTGCACCAAGTTGTATCGAGTGCTACTATGTGTTGTGAATATTTAGCCGGTGGAACAAGGTGTGCATCGCACTAAAAGTGACTGTGTTTTGTTAATGTAACACGTGTCGTCACATAGGCATGAACATAAACGGTGTTTGAGACAGGCACATGGTGTGAAAACAATTTGCGACAAATATTCATTTTATCTGGGGGCTCACGAGCTATAATTTATTTGATAAATGTGTCGACGTACAGATGTATCAGCCACAGGGTTATAATATTGTGAAATAAACAACATAAAGTGAACTTTCACGTGTTTTCAAAAAATAGTAGTTTTCTCTCATGAACTTGACTTTATTATGAATTTTTTTGTTCATCATATGCAGGGAAGGAAAGCCTCGAACTTGTGATATCATCCCCTAGAAAAAGAGTCAAACAGCAGCAATCACAGTTCCAGTGTTTTTGCATGTTTAGGAATATGGTTCGCAGTTGGTGGTTGTGAGTTTTAAAAATTAAACTTTCCCTATTTTAAACTCTCACCCCGATCTTCACTCTTGCAATGGGAGAATGTCGTCTGTAACTGACTGTAATAGCATACAGGATGACTTAGACAAAATTTCTAGTTGGTGCGAAGAATGGCAGCTAGCCCTCAATGTAGAAAAATGTAAGGTGATGCGCATGAGTAGAAAAAAGAATCCTATAATGTTCGAATACAGCATTAGTAGTGAGCTTCTTGATGTTGTTGCGTCATTCAAATATCTAGGCGTAACATTGCAGAGCGATATGAAATGGAACGAACATGTAAGGACAGTTGTGAGTAAGGCGGACAGACGACTTCGGTTTATTGGGAGAATTTTGGGAAGATGTACTTCACCTGTAAAGGAGATCGCGTATAAAACGCTTGTACGACCACGTCTTGAGTATTGCTCAAGTGTTTGGGACCCGCAGCAGATCAGTTTAAAGGAAGACATAGAGGCGGTTCAGAGGCGAGCAGCTAGATTTGTTACCGGTAGGTTCGACCAATGTGCGAGTGTCACGGAAATGCTCCGGCAACTCAATTGGGGATCGCTGGAAGTAAGACGACGTTCTTTTCATGAATTTCTGTTAAGTAAATTTAGAGGGCCGGAATTTGAAGCTGAGTGTAGTACGATCTTGCTGCCGCCTACTTACATTTCGCGTAAAGATCACAAAGACAAGATAAGAGAAATTAGGGGTCGTACGGAGGCATATAGGCATTCTTCTATTCCTCGTTCCATTTGGGAGTGGAATGGGAAAGGAAATTCCTAGTAGCGGTACAGTGTACCCTCCGCCACGCACCTTACGGTGAATTGCGGAGTATGTATGTAGATGTAGATGTTTGACTCAATGCCCAGGCTCATCAAGGTCGTTATTACGGCCAGAGGTGGTTGTTCTGGGTACTGATTTCTCAGGATCTATTCACCCAAACTGCGTGAAAATGTGATCACATGTTAGTTCTGGTATAATATATTTGTCCAATGAAACCCGTTTATCATCTGCATTTATTATTTGTGTAGCAATTTTTATGGCCAGTAATTTGTGTTTCCCTCGTTCTATATTGGAGTGGAACAGGAAAGCGAGTAAGTAGTACCCTCCGCCACGCAGGTTTGGGTGCAGTGCGAAGTATGAAGATGTAGATGAAGGCAGCTACCGGGCCGCTTTGACTTGCGTGCCGGTGGCGTCGGTGTTTAAGGTAACGGGACGGCGACCGCGACGTGTAGACGGAGCGTGGCGCCAGCGCCAGTGGGCAGCTGAGGCCTCGGCTGCGGTGGGCGGCAGGCCAGGCGCGACCACTGACTCACTCGCCAGGCCGCCGTGCTGGTCTGCCGCACTCTGGAGAGCAAAACGAGACCAACGGCCGGTTTGTCAATGTCTCGTTAAGTTCCAGTTAAGATTTCAATTTGTCGTTAACGGAGAATTGCGTTTGTCCATGTTTCGTTATTAGTTAACCTGACGTTAAAAGACCTCAAACTGGCCGTTAACTGGTAAAATTCCGCTCCTTACACGACTAACGACCAGTTAAGTTAGAATCTGTATGAAAATGGCAGGATTCCAAAGCGCTAAAATACCGCTATATAGTCTATTCACTTGATAAAGACCGATTTATCGAACAAAATAACAGATGCACTAGATTTATGAAAAACTAGTGTGGAAAGCAGCTTTATTGGAAAATTTTATCGTCATATTTCTTGCCCCATCCATGTCAGTAGCGATTAGATGAGTTTGATATATTGCAGATATGCAACATAATCTTAAAATTATTTATATACATGTGGCGTCTGTTCCGAAAGATCAGACGTCACTTCTGATCCTGCAGTTGTTATTCTTTAATATTCACAGAATATATGACATCAACTGCGATTGGGCAAAGCTGAAAATGTGTACCCAGCCGGCATTCGAACTCGGGTCTCCTGCTTTCTAGATAGTTGCGCTGACCCCTACACCACTGGGGACTCAGTGATCACCACATGTGCAAGGACTACCTAAGCACGCCTCCCGTCAGATACAAATTCCCAGCTTCGCCCTGCCCACAGTACTCAAACTCGTAGTTATGAAACTAATTCCCGTAAGAGTAAGGGCTTCAAACTTGCCCACCCCTCCCCACTAACGATAGGATCGTTGCCCGTCACCGGCATATATATATATATATGTGGCGTCTGTTCCGAAAGATCAGACGTATGCTGGGAATTTGTATCGTACTTAAGGCAGTCCTTGCAGGTGCGGTGATCACTGTGTCCCCAGTGGTGCAGGGGTCAGCGCAATTGCCTAGAAACCAGGAGACCCGGGTTTGAATCCCGGTTGGGTACACAATTTCAGCTTTGCCCAATCGCAGTTGATGTCATATATCCTGTGAATCTTAAAATTATTGTTGCGATATCAAAATACAGACTTACGGTAACGACATCGGTATGATGAAAATGGCTGGAATAAAAAATTTGGTTGAAAATTACCACGATGTCAATATTTTGGACGATCTAGAGCTCATTGCTCCTATAAGGCGTCCTAGCCGTATTTATGTTCGTCCAAATCATTTTGAATGCTGGGAAGATGCAGAATTTTTTTACTCGATTTTGTCTTCGAAAAGCCTCTTTGGAAACACTGCATGATCCACGACAATCTGAAGAGTTCAACAAATAGTTACGTATTTTGTAAGTTATCAGTCCTAATAGAAAACAGAATACATTATTTATGTCTGCAAGCTTATTAATTCAGTATTTACTTATGCTTATTGCTGCTAGTGTAAAGCCTAGTAGTGATTTCTTAATAGTGCACTTCCGGCTAAGTTATTGCTTGCACTAAAGAAGCTTGGGGGTTTATCGTCCCGTCGACAGCGTGGTCATTAGAGACGGAGTTTACGCTCGGATTTTCTGGGAACGATGAGGGAGGAAATCGGCCGTGCCCTTTGAAAGGAACCATCCCGACATTTGCCTGGAGCGATTTAGGGAAATGACGGAAAGCCTAAATCTGTATGGCCGGAGGTGGATTTGAATCGCCATCCTCCCGAATGCGATTGCTTGCACTAAGGTACTACGCACTTGGCACTATGTTATCGTACTAGGCCCTAAGCACTTTTGCTATCCTACATGTTCCATGGACAACATTGGATTCATTTGCCACAATGTCGCTTCCTTTTCCTTGCGTCGAGGTTTTTTTTAACGTATGGGACTTATCTGCGGGGTAATCAGTCCCTAAACTTACAAACTACTTATGAACTAACTAATCCTAAGGACGGCACAAATATCCCTGCCCTAGGGGGAATTCGAACCCCCGACCGTAGTGCCGGGTGCGTTTCCTTTAGGGAGACGCTTGTCCTCTGTTGGTCGAGCTGATCTCTACGACTAGTTTACGAGAGTAACTCGGGCGTTCCATCTTTGATTGTCGTGATATCCCGTGCTCTCCCGTTAATCTATTTTTAGTCTGGAGCAACGTCCCAGAGAGAAACTAAATTGGTTCCAATCACCCGGTTCTGGCCAAGGTTTTCGGGAGGTTTTCCTTGGTTGTAAGGTGTATGCCGGAAATGGTAAACCCCTCTCACTTATTCCCAATTGGAATCCCCCTTTGCCCCACTAACAGCTTGCCTGATAATTGGCTGAATAGAACCGCGACTCTTTATGGGCCGGATCTCGAACAACCCGCTCCACTACTCTGAGTGGAGAATGAAAAGTTTGTTTTTTCTTTTTTCTTTTTTCTCTTTTCCGTGAATGTCATGGCTGTCAGCTAATGGAAAGAAACAATACTACAACCAGTTAGGAATATATGAGGCCATACTAGTATTTCATAATCCAAGTCAACGGAGCGTTAAGAAACAACTTAAAAACGTAGAGCTAAAACAGGAAATCGCAATAAAGCGCACAAATACATCAGCACTTCATAGATTTATTAAATTTTACACAACAGAGGTACGGATAAAACTCGATCATAAAATCTTTAAATGAAACCTAGACAGAACTGAGCGAGTGGGCTAACCTTATTGTGAGTGCGGAGAACAATAGGCCGTTACGCACGTCTTCCTCACCCGTCGGCGACGAACACTTGGGAACGCTGTCGTAGGTGCACTCTCCCGCTAAATCACCCACTATAACCCCAAACAGAATGTTGGAAGCGGGCGAAACTTGCCAACAAACGTGCTGGCAGTTTGGTAGCCACAATCATTCCAGAGTGGCTTCAGCTGCATATGGGATACATGGAGAGCCTTCGCTGAATTGAGGTAATTGTCAACCATTTTGGCAGTGTTGATTGACGATAGAGGACGACCATTAACTAAGCGGGGCCTTTAAAAAAATACTTGCATCCATCTCCTTCATTGATAAGACTTACTCAGATATGTAAACGAAGGCTTCCGCGGCCGTTGTCATTGTTAATAAACTCTTCTGGGTATTAGACCGCATCGTCAATATATCAAATATTTCACCGACGTTTCGGCCGCTATTGCAAGCGGCCATCTTCTGGGCGTTATGTTTACTGCTGGATGATGGAAAGCAGGTGTCTTAAATATTAAATGTTGGCAGTTGTCATTGGTGGTTTCAGGGCTCTTATCATTGATGTTTGCTTTATTTCTTCCTATTGGTGAAAAAGGAAGTCCGGGATTGGTGTTTATATTAATGTTTGCCATTGGTTAAAAATGGCGAATGAGGAGCACTGGTAGCAGTGACGTAGCACTGAGCCTAGCGCCGGCTAGAGCGTGCTGTTTCCTTTGTGTACGCGCGGCCGCTGTTGTCTCCGGGCTATGCGGGCCCCTATGGACTGCACTGCGCACGGTGTCGTCGCGAAGCGCTGCTACTGCTGGCAACCAAGACGCGCGAAGTCTATACCCGTCTTCTCTGTTCATATTTCCGGGTCGCTTAGCTATTTCTTTTGCTTCCCTGATTTTCCTCTTCAAAGTGTAGGGTTGTTTTGCTAGTACAGTGACTTCCTGAAAACATATCTGTTTGCCGCACTCTTCCTGGTGTTCAGATACTGCCGACTTTGTATGCTGTCCCAGCCGAATGTACACTCTTTGACAAAAAACCTGGCCGCCGGCCGGCCGCCGCTGAGCCAAAGTCCGAGCCGATCGCGACATAGGACAATAAAAGTGGCCGCGCTGATTCGCTCTAAGTCCGGCTATCTGCACAATCTGGCAACACTGTAGACTGCGGGAGTTCATACAGTACTACTTGTGTGCTGTTAGGAAACGAGTCGGTCAGCTACATCCGTGGTCTCGCGGTAAAGTGCGCGACTTGCATGTAAGTACTAGCGATCGAAATCGACTGTTGACAAAATTTTTAATTTCACGTCCCTCGTGCGTGCTGATGCTACATGTGTAAGGGGAGCTTATGCATAACGTATTTCACTTTTGATACACTGTTAATAACATTTCGGCCCAATAACACCGCCGCAGCACTTGGCAGAGCTCTCCGCGGCCCACTCGCCGGCAGCAGCTGTGGCGGCGCTACACAGCGCTGCCTCGCCCTCTGCCCACAGCGCCTGCTGCCGCTCATCGCCCTGCATCTGTAAAATGCTGTAGTGTTGCTCAGTGGTGATCCACAACACAGGTTGCGATGTGTATTTCAGACACGATATTAACGGAGCAGACCACCCATTTTGAATGATGAGCATATTATTACACTAATACATAATACATTAGAGAGTCAGAACATTGTCTTAGTCATTTATCCAATTAAATTGCACTCTGCGATGGTTAATACTTATTTGTGGTTTAAATCGCGATCCTTTTCCTTTCAGGAAAGTCCTTCATGTAATTTGTTATTGTCATCACTTCATACGTTTTCATCAAGACACAGTGGATAACTGCACTACAATGTTTAGTGTCGTTGTTTGATTCCTTATGGTAAATGTATGAGCTAAATTATGTGAATACGTTTCAGCGCACGTTCTAAAGCAACACAGGCACACTGCAAGGTTTTGTATGAACGAACTATATTAATCATTATGTTCACTTCCTCTGTAAGCATCCCCTAGCATGTGGGTCCTAAGGAAATAGTAAAAATTCGTATCGAGGAAAGTCAATTGGAATTCCTTCAAAGGCGTTTGTATGGTGAAGCAAAGAAGACATCTAATACAATTTCCGTAATTTTGAGTCAACCTTTCTGAAAGCCTTATTGTATCAAGCTTTTCTTCTGATTCCATTAAAGAGTTTCTCCTTGCAATCCACAGCGTATAAAGTAAAATAAAACAAAGTAAAACGAAATACCACCGCCAAACACACGGCCTCCAACCAGGATTAGAACTGCCGACTCACACCACAGTTGCATTGCGAGACGCAAGCAGAACCTTACAGCCAACCACTCGCTGACGCCTGGTGCCCTCAGTCTCTCACATATTCAATGCTGAGCCTCTAACGCACCGCGAAAGAATACCCGAAAGCCACCTATGCGAATTGCAGCATTCCTTGAGTGCAAAAGTTAAATTTCTATCTCTCATACCACATGGGCATTATACAGCAGAGTCATGAAAGTAGAAGAGAAATGTCAAGTGAACTTAGTGAGACAATTCAGTACTACTTGCGGAAGTAACTGCACTGTCACAGTGTTGCCAAATATTAGCAACGATGTTGCCAGTTCTTAGCTGCACTAGGAAGACCTGTGTAGCGATAAGCGACGCGAAATCGCGCTCGTCTCATACGGGCTTCTAGAGGGGAGTATTGGATTTTGGTTAATACCCGGCGCTATCTCCTGATAGTTACCATCGTCACACTTTAGGATGCAGATATTTAATTCGTCCAATGAGGCCGAAACCAGTGCTCATATTTTGTGAAGCTTAACAGCACTATGATATAATTTCGTCAAATTACTATCGAACTTAAATATACTGATATTGTTCTTGCAACATACGGCTGGTCAAAGACTAAGATATGTATACTTCCATCACGATTTTAGTCACCCCCCGCTAAAAAATGCTAAAACAATTGCTTTGTTAGATTTCGACAAAAGCTATTTTTTTTCTCATTAAATGTTACTGGAAATGAACGTTGCCCCACCTGTCACTATACAATAAGGTGTCAAACACTTACCCTCACCAACTTTCAGTGAGAACTTTTGTAACAAAACGAAAAACGTGTGCGAACGATCATTTTCTAAAATGATACTAGGCACTGTTGTTTGAAAACGGACTGTATCTACGTTGAGTCTTGTCATGTGCGTCTCACTTTCGAGGAATATTACCTAAATGAGCAGCTATTATGGAAATATACCCAAAGCATCGATGCATTGGAATAAACAAATCATGTTTAGGCAAGCATGTATTGAATTTAGTCATCTTGAAGCTAAAAAACAAAAGAAAGAAAGTGGGTAGTTGTGCATATTCGTAAGTTTTTTACTCTGCCGTAATACGTGATGCAAAGACGAACAAAATACAAACCCGTTTCTACCGGTATTCGATTCTTTAGACAGTCTTCTTTAGTTTGTACACCTTCACTTCGTCGGAAATCTACTGGTTTCATGGACAATACAGTAATCAAAAGTACGCGACTATTTGGCCTTATTTTTATCATCCTTGGTTTTTATTGCGAATGACAGTAATAATTTCTGTTGGACTCGTTCCATATATCCGGGCCTATTTAATGAAATTTTATTTCCATGACAGATGAAAGCGATTAGAACGTTGGGTCTCTGTAATAAATTTTCATATGAAAAAAATTTAACACCTGAAGATGGGTCTTTAAAAACATGAAAACGGTCATGGACCTGTAAAGCAAGGACAGCTGACGCGGCTTCAGAATTTGTTATTTACTTTATGGGATGACAACATTTGAAGTAATTTACAAATGAGTTGTTTTATCAATATTTAAAAGTTTACCATCATTTTAGAACAACTGATAAATTCATTTAAGAAAATGTTATTTCGTTTTGTTTATGATGTCACTTGATATTCTTGAAGTAGGTGGCTATGGCATCTACTATGAGGTTGCCAGGAGACAGTTGGCACGAATGGTTTTGTTGTCAGTAAGCGGATAATTTAAAGACGTAACGCCGCGGCGGAGCGGCCGAGCGCATCGAGGCGGAATACTACGATGCGAGAGGCCGTTCCCCGTCGGGGGTTCGAATCCCCCCTCGGGCATGGCTGTTTGTGTCGTCTTTAGTATAAGGTGGTTCACAAGTAGTTTGTAAGTTTAGGGACTGATGACCCTGCAGTTAAGTCCCTTAAGCTTGACAAACATTTGAAGATTTGAAAGACATACCGAGACGAATTGATAAGATCCAGCTTTTGCAACAAAACTGACCCGATTTCGAAATAGGTGTTTAGAAAGTGACTATTATACAGCTAGACATTACTGCTGTAAACCTTACGTCATTGATTTACTCACAGCTGAGGAAGATTGCTCGCAACGTGAAAGAGAGTAGGAGCAGTTAATGTATGAAACGACCTTCTTGAACACAATTCAGCTAACTACTACAATGTGCATATTCTGATATTAATTTTTCAAAATTTTTAATGGAAGTTACAAGAAAAAGTCAACTTTTTGCAAATTACAAATCGGTCTCACATCTACATGATGCCAAAGTTGCGAAACAATAGACTCTAGTTACGACGTTGGAAAATCTTGATTATTTTGGTGGCCAGATGAACGAGTTCATGTAGCTGGCGTCCTGCATGTTAGGATCCGTAATTCTAAACATGCTCGAGACACTGTGCCCTCCAAATGTGACATGTGTCCAGCTATTTTAAAAGAGTAAAGAAAATATCAATGAATACCTCATTGAGGGTTTTTCCTGTTTTGTTTCTGGGTTTAGGGTTGTATCCTATGTAGGCCTTATCGTTATGTTTACTTTACTCCATTAAATAACAAAACGACTCACAATTTGTCGCAAAAAAGTCTTTGAAAATACTCAAATTCTGACCAGTTTCCTTTGAGTTTGCTTCCTGATAAAATAAAATGTCTCCAGGTCAATATGGAAATTACAAGCGACCTGTTATTGATAGAACATCTTGCTACGTTAAATCAAACTCTAATTTCTTGCACGTTCCTTGATGAGATACTCGATATATTCCGAACCTGTCTTACTGTTGCCTGCCTTGTTGATTTCATAAAATGTTACGTAGTCTGATGGCCGGATGCGTTGCAGACATAATTTTAATTGCAATTTGCTCACTACAGCGCGGTGATAGGTTTTGAGGTCAAACTTTATGGTGACTTTTAGGTGCCATGTATCGCACGTCGATAGATTATCATTCGATCGGTAACGTCAGCAGATAGCGGACGACATTAATTTACTAACCATTCAATACAATTCGTGAATTTCATTTATTTCTTATGTTACAGTCACAACGCGAAAGTTCGGGGAGGTCTACCGAACATCTGTTAGAATCCGTTTGATGGCTTCGTGTATTCAGAACGACAACTATCCTTTCCCTCCAGCAGGCGCGCTCCGCCTTCTCCGTTTCCAAATGTGCGCGCCTTCGCTCGCTCGTTGTGCCGCATTTACCAAAACGACCGTGGCTGCCGCCGCCGCATCATACCTCTTATCGACTTCAGAAAGTTAATGAAATAAATTACCCTTCAAGTCGATGGCGACTAAACGCTACTGCTAGCATTACTCATGAAGCAAGAACACTTTACGTTCTAGTGTTACTATGATGACTGACATAGCTATTAAAAATTCGAAATTATTTTTGGAACTATCTTTAACGCGATAGAAATTTTCGAATGGACAAAAGTTACTTTATACGTCTTAGTCTATTTTAAAACCATTTCACATGCATTTTTCATTTAAATGATTGTTTTACACTTTTCAAATTTTGTGTGTGAAATTTTGCATTCCATTTCAAACGTTTTCATGAGAATACAACAGAGACATTCGATAAATTTGTTTTATTTCTATTTCACCTGACCCCCCTTACGTATTAGCCACCGAAAGATCGCGAAGGTAAAAGATAAGACGATATGAACTCACATTAAGTCTTACCAGAAATTGTTTTAACGGCGAACAATTCACGACTGGAAGAGAAAAAGGAGGAAACAGCAGTTGTATAAAAAGTGCCGTCCACCACACACCAATTAAGAAATGGCTTTAATGTAGCAGTGCCATCCAGTTCTAAGTTGGGTTGAAAGTTTAAGGTCTCTTGCTCAGTGGGAATTAGGTTTGAAATGAACTGCAAAATTTGTACCAACACACTGAAACATAAACAAAATATTGCACACTAGACACGAAAGAAAGAAAGAAGGTTACGGATTGTTGTGATAAGGATGTGGAAGGAAATCGGCCGCACACTGCCGCAGGGACCATTCCGCCATTTTCCTAGACTTGTTTAGCAAAATCATGGAAAGTTCAAATCCAAATGGCCGAAGGCCAGTTCGAAGCGCCGTGCAGCGACTATGAATCCAGTGTGTTACCACTACACCAACTCGTAAAAACGAATGCGAGTGAATATTGCATTGACACACGGTTCTGAGCTACGTCAATTAAGTTTCTGGCCTATCGTTAGTATAAAATCAATTGTAAAATTTGTAACGAACACACAATAGACAATAAAGCAACCTAATAAATTCCTTGTTACAACGATTAAAATTAAAATTGATCGATGAAATGCGCCATGGTTAAAATCAGTATTATGGAAAGCAGTTGCTTGTTAAAAGATAGTAAATAAACTATTGACGTATCTCTTATTCATTGATTTAGAAAAGATGCCGTAGAATGCAGAGGATTGTAATTTTAACGCTATTAAAAAATTAAATGGTCTGAGTAAAAAATTTGTAAATAAATCTGACCCAAATTATCATTATCAATGAAGCTAATAAATGAGTAAGTCGTGAATTTCCTCTGCCTACATATCGGTTTCAAAAGAAGGGTGTTAAAATAAGTGTTCCACATTTTGAGAGGAAGTTTTACGGATGAAACAATATAAAAAGATCGTTATACATTAGTTCTAACAAGCTTATGTTAATGGATATGAGAACTTGTTGAGCTTCAATACTGTGAAAGATACACTGAACAAACAAATGTAACGGTAATAAAAAATACAAATTCAAAGCTCAACTTGAAATAAACACTAATGGTACTAACAATAATAAAGCACAGCAGTTCATCCACTTCACGAGGAGAGTTATAGGGAAAATTAAGGAGACGAACAGCAAGATCAAACTATTTATGGTTGCGAACAATATTCGTACAAGTAAATATACCAATGGTAAATATACGATCGCCTCCTGCGAAATGAATGATGTGGAGGACATTTTTCTTTCGACGTGAGATCTGGGACCGGCAGAGACAAAGTATAAGACATCTAAAGACAACGGAAAATGTAATGCGGTCGGAAACGACCAAAGGTAGCTACTTGCAGAGAAAAAGATCTCTCATTATTTTGTGAGAATATAAGCCTGAAAAAATATAAATACAGGAATAAAATAAAATTAATAGGCAGGTTTCTTAGATATGACTTCTTTCTTCAACATACAATTACGTCTCTTCTCCACAGAGGACCGGCTACCCGAGCCGAACTCTACTACATGACAGAACCGTCCACTTCTCTGCCTTTCGTGGAGATATTTCAGACGGAAGCGTTCTGCCCATCGACGATAGACCTAAAGTAACCAAACTGTTTGGTTTATAGTACAATTTCACTTTTCGCAGTTGCAATTACTTTACAAATAGTAGATCGAATAAATGGATTAATTTGAAGGGAAACTAATTATTACAATTACTTTGAATCACCTGCAAAGAAAAAAATATTTAAGGGAAAAAGTTCTTCTGAAGCAACATTACACAGTAACATTATAATTCACCTAAACAGGGGCATCACTACACGAAAAATCAGTTTCTAGTCGGGAAACGTTACGGGGATCTAATAGAAGTCGCTATATTCTGCAGGAAAAGCCGTCTGGTGAGTTTTATGATTATCGGTAAAAACTTGTGTAATAGCTGCTCTAGGACGGTAAACGCCAGATGCTTATTTTTGTGATATTCCTGGAAGGTGAGCCGCGTATGACAAGACTGACAATAGTACTTTGGAATTTTGGAGAAAGTAGTCGTTTTGCACTTTCTTTGTTTTGTTAAAAGAAACTTTCCCCGGACGTTGATGAGGGTAAGTCATCTATTCATCAGCATTTTTCAATGCTATTGTCTGCTTTCGGACTGAAGGCTTACTTATAATGGGCTTTGGTAGCGCAGCATGGCTAAAAGCAAGTTAGCATGCTGTTTGTAGGAATGAGGATATTGTGGGATGCCCAAGAAGTTCTTACTATTGTTTGGGAGTATCGTTTACGACGCTAGACAACTCTGATCGTTTCCTCATTTCCAGCATTCGAGGTATTTTCCAATATTCTTGAAGATATGAGTTTAGTCATTGAATTAATATGACTCTGTTATCCTGAATTAAATTGTCGACCGCAGGAAGGTCGACCCCTGTTTAAATTGCAAACAATTCTGTGTTTTATGTCGGGACTGTCTGTATTAACTGCCAACAAATGTCAGACAACTCAGTACTCTCATTTTAGCTCGGTGGCGCCATTCTCGTCTCCTGATCTACAGCAAGCAAAGTTGATAAGTGAGATATCGTTGTACTAGTGATGTGTGTGGCTTCAGGTCTATTTTTCTCCTCCGAAAAGTGTCATAAACGGCATTCAGCAACGAAATACCAAAACTCATTGCAGTGTGCCAACAAAGAGATTCTCATCATAATTTTTGGCCCAACAAGGCTGTAAAACTGCGAAATCATTAAGCTGGTTAGTAGTCTATGCATTATATGTATATGTTTACAGATGCAAAAACCTCAGAATTGCACATTTCTCACATATACAGTTTAGTTTCTGAGTTCATGGCCATAATTATAAGTATCCTGTCTTCTGAATCCCCAAATGAACTAATTACTGTGTTGCACACATAATCAGTTAATTATGTTTCTTCTGGCTTTCAAACAAACCAGCATTTGAAATATTACTTGTACGGTCGTAAGGCTGCATTTTGAAACGCAGTCACTTTCAAGATGCGAAGTTTTTCGTGACGCATGGGGCAACGTTGCTTTACAGTAACTTTTCATGAAAAATGAAAAAAAAGTAGCATTTGCTGAAATATAACAAAGTAATTGTTTTAGTCTTTTTTTTGGGGGGGGGGGGGGGTGACAATCTTTGACCAGCCGTATGTTGCAAGAACAATATCAGTATGTTTAACTTCGATAGTAATTTGACTAAATTATATCATAGTGCTGTTAAGCTTCACAAAATATGAACACTGGTTTCGGCCTCATTGGACGAATTAAATATCTGCATCCTAAAGTGTGACGATGGTAACTATCAGGAGATAGCGCCGGGTATTAACCAAAATCCAATACTCCTCTCTAGAAGCCCGTATGAGACGAGCGCGATTTCGCGTCGCTTATCGCTACACAGGTCTTCCTAGTGCAGCTAAGAACTGGCAACATCGTTGCTAATATTTGGCAACACTGTGACAGTGCAGTTACTTCCGCAAGTAGTACTGAATTGTCTCACTAAGTTCACTTGACATTTCTCTTCTACTTTCATGACTCTGATGTATAATGCCCATGTGGTATGAGAGATAGAAATTTAACTTTTACACTCAAGGAATGCTGTAATTCGCATAGGTGGCTTTCGGGTATTCTTTCGCGGTGCGTTAGAGGCTCAGCATTGAATATGTGAGAGAATGAGGGCACCAGGCGTCAGCGAGTGGTTGGCTGTAAGGTTCTGCTTGCGTCTCGCAATGCAACTGTGGTGTGAGTCGGCAGTTCTAATCCTGGTTGGAGGCCGTGTGTTTGGCGGTGGTATTTCGTTTTACTTTGTTTTATTTTACTTTATACGCTGTGGATTGCAAGGAGAAACTCTTTAATGGAATCAGAAGAAAAGCTTGATACAATAAGGCTTTCAGAAAGGTTGACTCAAAATTACGGAAATTGTATTAGATGTCTTCTTTGCTTCACCATACAAACGCCTTTGAAGGAATTCCAATTGACTTTCCTCGATACGAATTTTTACTATTTCCTTAGGACCCACATGCTAGGGGATGCTTACAGAGGAAGTGAACATAATGATTAATATAGTTCGTTCATACAAAACCTTGCAGTGTGCCTGTGTTGCTTTAGAACGTGCGCTGAAACGTATTCACATAATTTAGCTCATACATTTACCATAAGGAATCAAACAACGACACTAAACATTGTAGTGCAGTTATCCACTGTGTCTTGATGAAAACGTATGAAGTGATGACAATAAAAAATTACATGAAGGACTTTCCTGAAAGGAAAAGGATCGCGATTTAAACCACAAATAAGTATTAACCATCGCAGAGTGCAATTTAATTGGATAAATGACTATGACAATGTTCTGACTCTCTAATGTATTATGTATTAGTGTAATAATATGCTCATCATTCAAAATGGGTGGTCTGCTCCGTTAATATCGTGTCTGAAATACACATCGCAACCTGTGTTGTGGATCACCACTGAGCAACACTACAGCATTTTACAGATGCAGGGCGATGAGCGGCAGCAGGCGCTGTGGGCAGAGGGCGAGGCAGCGCTGTGTAGCGCCGCCACAGCTGCTGCCGGCGAGTGGGCCGCGGAGAGCTATGCCAAGTGCTGCGGCGATGTTATTGGGCCGAAATGTTATTAACAGTGTATCAAAAGTGAAATACGTTATGCATAAGCTCCCCTTACACATGTAGCATCAGCACGCACGAGGGACGTGAAATTAAAAATTTTGTCAACAGTCGATTTCGATCGCTAGTACTTACATGGAAGTCGCGCACTTTACCGCGAGACCACGGATGTAGCTGACCGACTCGTTTTCTAACAGCACACAAGTAGTACTGTATGAACTCCCGCAGTCTACAGTGTTGCCAGATTGTGCAGATAGCCGGACTTAGAGCGAATCAGCGCGGCCACTTTTATTGTCCCATGTCGCGATCGGCTCGAACTTAGGCTCAGCGGCGGCCGGCCGGCGGCCAGGTTTTTTGTCAAAGAGTGTACCTCTCGTGCTCGGCTATCCTTGTGTTAATCGGCCGCCCAGTTTCTTCAATGTACACCTGGCCGCACTCACAGCCGATTTCGTAGACTCCAGCAGTGTGCAACTTGTCAGTTTTGTCCTTCATTGAGCCTAGGACATCTCTTATTTTATTGTTGCTACGGAATATAGGTTTGATGCCCTCTCGACGAAGAATTTTGCCCACTCGTTCGGGGACTCCTTTTACGTGTGGCAATAGGGCGATGGTTTGTCCTTCCTTTGGCTCTTCCCTTTTACTTCTATCATTAGATGTCGTAATTTGCTCAATAGGCGTTTGCTTCGACGGTGGACCTGATGTCCTGTAATTCAGCTTTCAGGTGTTGTTCATCGCTAATCCGATGGACCCTCTTAGTTAGAGTGTGGAGCACGGACTTCTTTTGCGTAGGATGATGGTGGGAAGTTGCATGAAGGTACCTGCCTGTGCTGCTAGCTTTTCTGGTAGCACCAGGAAGAGTGCGGCAAACAGATATGTTTTCAGGAAGTCACTGTACTGGCAAAACAACCCTATACTTTGAAGAGGAAAATCAGGGAAGCAATAGAAATAGCTAAGCGACCCGGAAATATGAACAGGGAAGACGGGTACAGACTCCCCGCGTCTTGGTTGCCAGCAGTAGAAGCGCTTCGCGACGACACCGCGCGCAGTGCAGTCCATAGGGGCCCGCATAGCCCGGAGACAACAGCGGCCGCGCGTACACAGAGGAAACAGCACGCTCTAGCCGGCGCTAGGCGTCACTGCTACGTCACTGCTACCAGCGCTTCTCATTCGCCAGTTTTAACCAATGGCAAACATTAATATAAACACCATCCCAGAATTCCTTTTCCACCAATAGGAAGAAATAAAGCAAACACCAATGATAAGAGCCCTGAAACCACCAATGACAACTGCCAACATTTAATATTTAAGACACCTGCTTTCCCTCATCCAGCAGTAAACATAACGCCCAGAAGATGGCCGCTTGCAATAGCGGCCGAAACGTCGGTGAAATATTTGATATATTGACGATGCGGTCTAATACCCAGAAGAGTTTTATTAACAATTACTCAGATATGTTTAAAAACGCCTCTCATCCCACTCGTGAGGTTTAATCTATAACATTGGTCATAATATTTTATTAAACAGCAAATCGTTTTCAGTGACGTTATTCGCATTGACTAAACGTGACAGCTGGCAATTTGGATTAAATGTGCTATCCACATTACGTAATAATAAACAATTTTCGACTACACAGCCAAATTTGGGAGATACTCTCCGAAATAGGAGTTGTCGATAATAACATTGTTTCCTACCATTCAGTAATCGTGCATGTTAAGACCATTCCCAAATTCTGCTTACTTTTTGTTCACCTTGTATATAACTTGAAGATTCCACACGACGGCGAAACCCACTGTTAAATCGATATATGTGTCGTCCAATACAGACCACTGACGATAAAAACTTGAAATCTGCAGAGGTTCTTGATCTACAATAGATGTCCTTTAAGACGGGAATTTCAGTAGTCTCCCTAAGCGGGTGAAATAGGGGATGAAAGGCTTTCACAAAGTTGTTGTTGTTGTAGTCTTCAGTCCGGAGACTGGTTTGCTGCAGCTTTTCATAACACACAATCCTGAGCAAGCCTCTTCAACTCCACATAAGAACGACAACCTACATTTGTCTGAATCTGCTTGCTGTACCCATCTTTTCGTCTTCCTCTGCGGTTTTTACTCCACACACTTCCCTCCGACACTAAATTCACAATTCCTTGATGTCTAAGAATGTGTCCTACCAATCGATTCCTTCTTTTAGTCAAGGTATGCCAGAAATTTCTTTTCTCCCCAATTCTGTTCAGAACCTCCTCATTAGTTACGCAATCCACCCACCTAATCTTCAGCATTCTTCTGTAGCACCATGTTTCAAAAGCCTCAATCCTCCTCCTGTCCGCACTGTTTATCGTCCATGTCTCACTCCCATACAAGGCAACACTCCACACAAATGCCTCCAGAAAGGACTTCCTTAGGCTTAAATCAATATTCGATGTTAAAAAATGTATCTTTTTCAAGAGCGCTTTTCTACCCACTGCCATTCTACATTTTATATCCTTTGTACTACGACCATCATTTGTTATCTTACTGCCCAAGTAACAAAAATCATCTACCTCCTTTATTGTTTCGTTACCTAATCTAATTCCTTCAGTATCACCTGATTTTCTTAAACTGCACTCCATTAACCTAGTTTTGCTCTTGTTAATGTTCATCTTATATGCACCTTTCAGCGCACTGTCCATTCCGTTCAACTCCTCTTCCAGGTCCTTTGCTGTCTCTGACAGAATTACTATGTCGTTGGCAAAATGCAATGTTTTTAATTCTTCAATCTGAACTTTAATTCATTCCCCAAATTTCTCCTTGCTTTAGTTTATAGTTTGCTCAATGTGCAAACTGAATAACATTGGAAGAAGACTACAACCCTGTCTTACTCCCTTCCCAACCACTGCATTCCTTTCATGCCCTTCAACTCGGACAACCGCTGTATGGTTTTTGTATAAGTTGTAAATAACCTTACTCTTCCTATATTTTACTCCTGCTTGCTAAAGGTATGTTGCTATTAAGGAAATTTTGAAACGAACTAAGAAAACTGCTATTTTGATTCTAGGTTGTAATTTTTAAAAAATCGGCATTATTTGATATTGCCCGATAAGGAGATGAAATGAGTGATGGAGTTTTGAAAATAAATCATTATTAAAGAAATTTACATCTACCTCACGGTGTGTGGCGGAGGGTACTTTGAGAACCATTGTCACTTCCTTCTGTTCCATTGCAGGTTCGCGGGTGAAATGATTGCATGTAAGTTACGCCTCTTTGTCCCCCTGATATCTGATCTTATCCTCGTAGTCGCTTCGCGAGATATATGTAGCAGGAAGAAATAGCTGCTCTCCGTTGCATCTTCTCTATGTCTTCTATCAACCCCACCTGGTACGGATAACACACTGATGAACAATACTCAAGCGCTAGCCCAACGATAATTTTATAACCTACGTTCTCTGTTGGCGGATTACACTTCCTGAGGATTCTTCCAGTGAACATATCTGGCATCTGCCTCACCCACGACTGCTATATGGTCGTTTCATTTCAGGACGCCTATTATGTCAACTCCCAAATATTTCATGGAAGTAACTGCTTCAACATACATGATTTCTTTATCTTTTTATTCATTTTTTTGCTCCTTCTTTGCAATTATAATTATACAATTTGTATAGGTTAGGTTACCGACTTTTGCAACTGTAAATTTGTCTGCCCCAGACGCGTTTCGTTTTATTTTAAAGCATATTCAGTGGTCAACTGTACAGAAAATATTTTTTTGTTTTACATTTTTGTGTGGTTTTTACTAAATTCGATGATGAACATTTCTCATGCTATGGGTTTATTTTATTCTGTATAAAATGAACTTAGCACGCGAACAGCTTATGACCGAATTTAGTGAGAACTATACAAAAATGTAAAAATAAGGTTTTTTTTCCTGTACAGTTGACCACTGAAGATGCTTTAAAATTAAGCGAAACGCATCTGGTCTAAAGTAGACTAATTTACAGTTGCAAAAGTCGGTAACCTAACCTGTACAAACTGCTTCCAGTGTGTGTTCTGATAATGCATAGTTATATAATGAAGGATATTTCTTTCTGTTGAAACGCAGTACTTTACACTTGTTTATGTTGCGGTTCAACTGATATTCTTCACACCATGCGCCAATACGCTGCAGATCATTCTACATTTCGTTACCCTTTTCCAGTATTGAGACTTCTCGATAAAATACAGCATCATCCGCAAAAAGCCCCGTTGAACTTCCGATGTTATCCTCGAGGTTATTTATATATACTGTGGAAAGCAACGATCGTATAAAACTACCCCGAGACACGCCTGAGATAATTTAACGTCTGCAGAAGGGCAGCTCGTTTCGTATTGTTACGATACAGGGGAGACAGTGTTACGGAAATGATACAGGATTTGGGATGGGAATCATTACAACAACGGCGCTTATCGCTGCGACGTGGGCTATTTGCGAAACTCCAATTACCAACATTCTCCTCCGAATGCGAAAACATATTGTTGACTCCCACTTAAATAGGTAGAAATGATCTTCAGAATAAAATACGAGAAATCAGAGCTCGAACAGAGAGATTTAGGTGTTCTTTCTTCCCGCGCGCTATTCTGGAATGGAATGGGAGATAAATAGTATAATAGTGGTTCGATGAACCCTCTGCCAGGCACTTCAATGTGATTTGCAGAGTATCCCATGTAAATGTAGATGTAGAAGATTTCTCTCCGTAGAGAATTAAATGCTGCGTTCTGTTAGCCAGAAAAGCCTCAATCCAGTGCCACAGTTGGTCTGATATTTCATATGCTCGCACTTTGTTCATCAGGTGACATTGAGGAACGGTATCGAACCCCAGGCGGAAGTCAATAAACACGGCATCTACCTGGGACCATGTATCATCTCCCCTCTGCATATCGTGGATGAATAGCGCGAGTTATGTTTCACATGGTCGTTCCTTTCTGAAACCATGTTGATTCCTACAAAAGAGATTACCGGTCTCCAGAAATGACATAGTATTCGAACATAAATGTCTTCCAAAGTTCTGCAACTGACCGATGTCAAAGATATAATAGGGCTATAGTTTTGACCCCTCTCTTCCAATCCTTGGGAAAACTCTGCTCCTTTGGAGACCTGCGGTATACCGCTGCTCGAAAGGGAGCAAGGTCCTTCGCATGCTCCGTGTAAAATGGAACTGGTATCGCATCAGTTCCAGCGGCCTTTACTATGTTGAGCGATTTCAGTTGACTTTCTATCCCTCTGACACTTATTTCAATATCTGCCGTGCGATGGTTTAGAGGAGGTATTACAGTGCAGTCTTCCTCTGTGAAACAGCTTTGGAAAAAGACATTAAGTATTTCGTTCCTTTGTGTATCGTCCTCTGCTTCAACACCATTATGGTCACAGAGTGTCTAGAATACTGAAGCACTGTTTATGAAAAAATGTTTAAATTGGTATTTGACTTCTCGGTTAGAAGTAGTGAAATTCTTTTTGGACATTCAGCCCCTAAAAGTGGATGAATTCGCTTTATGAAATAGTTTCAGTATAAAAGCATTTTTGAAGCTAAATCCAAGAAAATTTGTATGTTGCTATTCAATTATATATATATTACTACCGAGTTCCAGTCCCCCATCACAATCAAGTTTTGATCACCCTTAATTTTTTTTAATGAGGTTTGATTCCATTTCCAGGATGATGCTCAACGACCACACAATGATGAACACACCAGATGTAATGAGTAGCATTGGCCGTTAATGTTTTATTTAAAAAAAGAAAAGACAGAACGATTTCACTCACATAGTCAACATCTTCAGTGTCCTTCAAACGAGCACCATGAATGCCCGGAATGTAACTCTTCAGTTTTAAAAAAAATAAAATATTAATGGCCAATGCTGCTCATTGCATCTGGTGATTTCTTTTATCTCCTCATAGATGTTTTCGATATCCACATCATCGACCGTGCTAGTTGGCATATAAACTTGCACTGCTGTGGTCTTTGTTGGCTTCGTGTCTATCTTTACTACGATAATGCGTTCACTATGCTGTTCCTAGTAACTTACCCGCATTCCCATTTTCTTATTCATTATCAGACCTATTCCTGCTTTACCACCAACTGATTTTGTATTGATAACTCTGTACTCACCTGATCAGAAATCCTGTTCATCCTGCCACCGAACTTCACTAATCCCTACCATATCTAACTTTAACCTATCCATTTCTATTTTCAAATTTTCTAGCTTACGTACGCGATTCAGGGTTAGAATATTCCAGGCTCCGACCCGTAGAATGCCTATTTTGTTTTTCTTGATGACCACATCGTCCTGAGTAGTCCCCGCCCCGAGATCCGAATGGGGGACTATTTTTCCTCCGGAATATTTTACACAAGAAGACGCCATCATCGTATAGTCAAAGAGCACAGCTGCAAGTCCTCTGGAGAAGTAACGACTGTAGTTTCCCCTTGCTTTCAGCCGTTCGCAGTAACTGTATGGCAAAGCCATGTTAGCTGATGTTGCAGGGCCAGCTCAATCAATCATCCAGACTGTAGCCCTGTAACTACTGAAAAGGCTGCTGCCCCTCTTCAGAAACCACCCGTTTGGCTGGCCTCCCCACACATACCCTTCCACTGTGGTTGCACCTGCAGTACGGCTATCTGCATCGTTGAGGCACGCAAGCCACCCCACACTGCACCGTCCCTACTGGCGAACGGACAGGTCAAAGTGCAATGCGGCATGGTACACGCACAGGCCTCTAACGGACGACTGCAGAGTTTTGCAGATGCGGGAGTATCACTAGTGCAATAAGGGATCTTCACATTATCTCTCATACGATTTTGGTCTATATGTGTTTGTTCGAAGCAAAGTACTTTCCTTGTCAGAGGGAAAAGGTCCTTTAGGGAGGCCGAGGCGTAGATGGGGGGACAATGTGAAGGCCGATCGGAGGAGCCTAGGTATTGAAGGCGACTGGAAGGAAATAGCGCAATACAGGGACAGATGGCGAAAACATGTTGCTGCGGTAATGGACTTTCAAGTCCGGTTATGACCAGTAAGTAAGTAAGTCTTCATCGGTGGAGTAGAGAAGCAAAACAGGAGAACTTGACTGTTGACTATCACTGTTTGTGAACTGTTAGAAAACAAGATGGCGGATACTTCATGCAATCTTGACTTTTTATATTACCATATTAAGCAATGGATGGTGTTTTGTGTGAAATAGTCGATGGCGGGATAAAATTAGAACAGCTCGTGCCGCTGGACTGTAAATAAACAACGAGGAGAACGTGATCTTGAGGCGGCTGTCAGTGGAGCGGCGAGGCCGTCGACCCCGCGTGGGCGGTGTGTTGGTACGCCGGCTGGCAGGGCACGTTTCGCCACTGAGGCGGCGGCGGCGGCGCGGCTAGGCCGCTGCACAGGCCGGCGGGCACGTAGCGCACGCACTCCCACCGGCTGCGTGAGGCGCCACCTACTCTGCCGGCGACACCTTGTAGGAGGGAGTCTCGCCGGCGCCAAGAAAAAGGCACACACACTTTGTAAAGCCCGGGAAGTGAGAGCTTACGGGATTACCCATGATGCACCGGTCACGCCGTCCGCGTACAGTGTACACGCCTCCACTTGCACAAGATGCAAGCTTAAGATCGCTACATCTACATCTACATACGTACTCCGCAATTCACCATAAGGTGCGTGGCGGAGGGCATACCGTACCACTACAAGGTATTTCCTATTCCACTCACAAATAGAACGAGGAAAAAAAAGAATGCTTATATGCCTCCGTACGAGCCCTAATTTCTCTTATCTTGTCTTTGTGATCACCACGCGAAATGTAAGTAGGCGGCAGCAATATCGTACTACACTCAGCTTCCCCTCCAAGGGGCCCACAGCTCTTTTGTGGGTAAGTGTGTGGCGCGCACGGGTCCCCGAGCCATTGCAGCCTTTTTTCCTGCTTTCCCCAGGCTGGATTACCCCTCCTAGTTCCCCCTCCTTCCCATCCCAATTGCTCCTTCCCACACTCTCCAACCCGTCTCTCGGTGTTACTCTAGATGACGGCTTGGCTATCCCATGGTACCGATTATCCTGCAATTTTGGTTTTGTCTGCGGTGTACACCGGTTTTTGGCCAAAATTGTCCGATAACGTGTGAGCCAATTGGGGAAGAACTCCCGACCTAGCCCCTACGGCGCGGGTCCTATCCTTTCCTTTCCACTTCCTTTCCTCGCTGTAGCCCCCATCCCCCGCTAGGTCCCCAGCACGTGTAGCCAGTCCGTGTGGAGGGGGCTGTTATGTACCCTTTGGCTGAGCCCCCTGACACCACAGGGATCACACTACTGGTGTCTGAGCTGCGACCTCTCATGCAAGCCAAGGAGTTGATGTCTGTCCTCGGGGGTACATCTAAATCTACATACATACTCCGCCATTCACCGTAAGGTGCGGGGCGGAGGGTACACTGTACCACTACTAGGCATTTCCTTTCCTATTCCACTCCCAAATTGAACGAGGAAAAAAAGAATGCTTATATGCCTCCGTACGAGCCCTAATTTCTCTTATCTTGTCTTTGTGATCTTTACGCGAAATGTAAGTAGGCGGCAGCAAGATCGTACTACACTCAGCTTCAAATTGCGGCCCTCTAAATTTCCTCAACAGAAATTCACGAAAAGAACGTCGTCTTTCCTCCAGCGATCCCCAATTGAGTTGCCGGAGCATTTCCGTGACACTCGCGCATTGTTCGTACCTATAAGTAACAAACCTAGCTGCTCGCCTCTGAACTGTCTCTATGTCTTCCTTTAAACTGATCTGCTGCAGGTCCCAAACACTTGAGCAATACTCAAGACGTGGTCGTACAAGCGTTTTATACGTGGTCTCCTTTACAGGTGAAGTACATCTGCCCAAAATCTCCCAATAAACCGAAGTCGGCTGTCCGCCTTACTCACGACTGTCCTTACATAACCGAGTAGACGGAATAGGACGGATCCTATTCTCACGCGTATGGAAGTGCTTCGCGCATACGCAGACGACCGAATGGGGAACCCAGCTGACAAACGAAGCCAAGTCGGGAATTCGTTTGAGAATGTGTACTTGTCTCCTGCTCAGAGCAACGTAGTTTTTCGACTCAATCGTATTTTAGGAGGTGATACCATAGAGGAATTGCATTAATAATTTAATATAACCTGTGTACAATTTTTATTGAATACAGAGATAGAGCTGTTAATATGAAATGCAAACAAACGTAGAACAAATGTAAATCCAGAAATTTTCACTGATTTATCCGTCGGTTCTTGGTAGTACAACATCACACTTACTTAAAAGTAGTGTTTTGTATATGTTCTGCACGTTCATTTCCACTTAGTTACCCGGTTTTCGGCTGACTAGGACATATTCAGACTTTAAACTACGTCGAAAACCGGTTATTTAATTAAAAGTCAATATGGTGATCTACCAAGAACCAACGAAAGAATCAGTCAAAATATCCACATCAGTTTGTTGTACATACCAAGAGCTGTATCTCTGCACCCAATAAAAATTGGACACACGCGCGCTCTCTACAAGCTGCTATATCTAGTCCGACATACGACATATTTATAGGCCCGACAGTTACTAATGTGAACCTTGTCAGTTACTATTCAGGAATACGGCAGTTACTAGTGAGAACTCGGACAGCTACTATTCAGGACTCAGGGCAGTTACTAGTGAGAAGTCGGACAGTTACTAGGCAGCTGCGACGACAGAACTAGGGCAGTACTAGGTCAGAACGCGGCAGTAACTAGGTCACAGCGCAGCTAGTATCATACAGACGATGCCACGAGAAGCAAGAAGAGAGAAGAAACAGTTTATGTTTTAAAGCTGAGTATTACACTTTTGAATCAAAAAAACTTGTATTACTAATCAAAAAAGTTGTCACAGTGACTTCAATTCCTGCACCAGTACCTTTATAGTCAACCAGACCAGGACGATAACTAAAAGAAAGGCGACGAGTTCACAACAGAGAAGATCCAGGAAATGTACGAGGAGATAAAAGAAATTATTCAGATCGTTAAAGGAGAAGAAAACTTAATTGTGATGAGAGACTGAAACTCGGTAGTAGGAAAGGAAAGAGAAGGAAATGTAGTAAGTGAATATAGACTGGGGAAAAGCAATGAAAGAGGAGATCGCCCGGTACAATTTTGTGCAGAGCACAATTTGATCAATACAGACACTTGGTTTAATCATCATGAAAGAAGGTTATATACGTGGAAGAGACCATGAGACACAGGGAGGTAGTAGACTGACTTTATAATGGTAAGGCAAAGTTTAGATACCAGGTTTTAAACTTAAGATATATCCAGGGGCAATAGACTCCGACCGTAACTTATTAGTTACGAACTGTAGATTAAAACTTAAGAGACTTCAAAAAGGTAGAAAAGTTAGGAGATGGAATCTGGACAAATTGAAGGAAACATAAGTGGTTTAGGTATTTAGACGGAGCATTAAGCAAGGATTGTCTGAAATTGGGGAAAGTAATTTTGTAGAAGGAGCATGCAAGACTGTCGAAGAATGTATAACTAGGGGAAAGATAGATACCGCCTACAGGAAAATAAAAGACATTTGGAGACAAGGAAAGCAGCCGTCTGAATATCAAGAACTCAGATGGAAAAACAGTATTAAGCAAAGAAGGGAAACTGAAAGGTGGAAGGAATATATTGAGGGCTTGTACAAAGGAAATAAACTTGAAGGCAGTATTCTGGAAATGGACGACGAACCAGAGGAATGTGAGATAGGAGATACTATACGGCGAGAGTAATTTGACAGAGCACTAAAAGATCAGAGTATAAACAAATCTCCTTGAGTAGATGATGTTCCGTCTGAAATGCTATTATCGTTAGGATAATGATGAAATTGTTCCACCTTCAGACTTTAAGAAGAAAGCAAGTGTTGACAAATGTGAAAATTACAGAACTAACAGGGTAATGAGTCAAAATACTAAAACGAATTATTTACAGAGGAATAGAAAAGCTGGTAGAATCCGAACTTAGGGAAATCAATTTGGATTTAGAAGAAATGTAGGAACACGCGAGGCAATACTCACATTACGGCTTATCTCAGAAGATAGATTAAGAAAAGGGAAACCTACGTTTTTATCATTTGTGGATCTGGAGAAAGCTTTTGACACTGTTGACTGGAATACACTTTTTCAGGTTCTGAAGGTAGCAGGGGTAAAATATAGGGAGCGAAGAGTTATATTCAATTTCTACAAAGACCAGACAGCAATTATCAGAGTAGAAGGGAAGGAAAGGGTCGCAGTGATTGGGAAGGGAGTAAGACAGGGATGTAGCCTTTCCCGAATGTTGTTCAATCTGTACATTGAGTAACCTTTGAAGAAATGCAATGAGAAATTTGGAGAAGGAATTTAAGTCCAGGGAGACGGAATAAAAACCTTGCGGTTTGCTGTTGACGTAATTCTGTCAGAGACAAAAAAGGACCTGGAAGAACAATTAAACGGAATGGACAATGTCTTGAAAGGAAAGTATAAGATGAACATTAACAAAAGTTAAACGAGGGTAATGGAATGAAGAGTCAGAAAATCAGGCGATGTTGAAGGAATTAGATTGGATAATGAGACATTACAAGTAATAGAGTAGTTCTGTGTTTTAGGTAGCAAAATTCTTCTGATGGCCGAAGTAAAGAACATATAAAATGCTTAATGGCTATGGGAAGAAAAGTGTTCTGAAGAAGCGAAATTTGTTGACATCTAATATTAGTTTAAATCTTAGGAAGTTCTTTCTGAAACCATTTGTATGGAGTGTAGATAGCACTGTATGGGAGTGAAACATGGACGATAAGGAGTTCAGACAAAAAGATGATAGACGTTTTTGAAATGTGGTGCTACAGACGACTGATGAAGATTAGAAGGGTAGATCACATAACTATGAGGCGCTGAACAGGATTGGGGAGAAAAATAATTTGTGTGCATATGCTGACAATTGGGACAAATTCTGAAAAGAGTCGTCAACTTAGCATTAGAAGGAAGTGCGTGGGGTAAAAGTCGTAGAGGGACACCGAAGGATGAATACAGTAAGCAGATTCAAAAGGATGTAGGTTGCACAGGACAGGGTAGCGTGTAGAGCTGCATCAAACCAGTCTGCGGACAGAAGACCATAACAACAACAACAGACTGAATATTATAGAAATATAAAATTATTGATTAATTTTGTAATTATCGACACTGGTAAGCGTAGGTATTTTTAACGAAGTTTTGAAGAAGTCAGACAACTGAACACAGCTAAATTCCTGTTTTCCTTTGACAGAGAGACGTAACTCTTCAATGAGCCTTTTCATTTGGTCGTGCATGACTACTAATAGATGCTCTTTTCCTGCACTGGTAAATATGTAAGTTGATTAAGTGTATAGTTGTGTCAGTTTGATATTCAGTTTTAACGTGATCGAAAATTCACTTCTACCCCTTTCATATCGACACACACAGAAATTTCCTAAGAAAACATTGAAAACTGTTTCGCGACTAAACGAACGAACAGTGCTGTGCTGAGGTATCTACTTATATTCCGTTTGCGTAACCTTCAGGAACCCTTTGAAGTAGTGGTCATTTATACCGTGACAAATCACAAAACGCATACAATTGACAACAACTTTCATTAAAGCACCCAGCTTCACTGCTTCAACAGACGGAGTAATGAACAGTCAAACGGCATTCCCAGATTCACATTTAAGTTCGTATGTGTGCTTTTGTCATAATTAAACCCTCCTGCTAGCCTACTGCGTACTTCGCCTTCTACCCTCCCGTAATGTTCATTATGACGTCGTCTGTAATGACACTTTATGTTGTGCTTGCCAGCAGAAGTTGGATGTACAAGACAATGCAGGACGATCTATCCCAATGAACAGAATTAATGAAGATTGCACAAGTAATCAATGCTGTTATTGAACTCGGATTGTTTTATCAGTTTCGAACTGATGCAGCCAGGGAATGTGATTTCGTTCTCATCTCCCCACACCCCCACTAAACGGGCTCGAAGGCGCACGAACACGGGAGCTCCTGTTCGTGTCTCGGGAAGTTGCGGTGGGGTACGGGGTGGGAGATTGCGGGATAGGTAATGGTAAGGGGGGGGGGCAGTTTCGTGTCTGCAACAAAGCAGTGGGAAATGGGCGTGATTATCATTCAAACCACTCACACTCAACAGTTTGAAGAAAACACTGATTCCCTAACTAATGTATAAATGCTAAAGTTTTTTTGTTTGTCACTAACTACTGAACGTAGCATCATGAAATTTTGCACAGACATTGTTAAGAGTAAAGGACATCTGGCAGCTTTCATTCCGAAGAAATTTTCTTTCCAAAGATAGAAGAAAATGCGACTTGCCTAGTGGTATGGGCGTGGTATCAACGAGATGTCATAGCATAAAGTAAATAGTTACATAGACAGCTGATGTATTCATATGAGTAGGGAATAGAAAACATGTATATACATACATAACAAAGGTTTGTGATAAGAAAAATTTGTAGTCCATTGTTTCCAAATGATCAACGTGAACTGAAAAAAAAAAAAAAAACTGCGTCACTGCATGTTTTGTTTGTGGTCGTCTGAGGGGTCTCTGTTCAGTTGCAGGTTGAATGTTTCATGCTTGAGGTCGATAACCCGTGCTCTTCCAGAAATACGCAAATGAATATTTATGTCCCGTCTGAGAACGATGGATATCAGATGTTACGGATTCTCCCTAACGAGATGTCTTTTCCTCTGTAAGGTACTACGTGTAATTCGAAGAAATGCGTAACTGATTATGAATGGCGTTTCCAAGCCATAGGCAGTCGCATACAGATCAGGCAAAACCAAACGAGTTGTCGTAGAAACGCTTAGCGAACTGAATTTTTCGGTCACGTGTTCAATGCCGTAACTCCCGCAGTTTTTTTTCCTGACGTCCAGAGGATAGACATCTCCAAGTTAATAACTACTAGATTTCCGTCCGGCGTAACAACTCGGCCTATTGACATAAATGCATTGCTTATTTCAGACTGAAAGTCTTGGTAGTGGTATGCAACCGTCATGTACCAAAATATAAAAATGATTCAAAAAATGCTTTTAGGTTGATATACACTACTGGCCATTAAAATTGCTACACCCAGAAGAAATGCGGATGATTAACGTGTATTCATTAGACAAACATATTATTCTAGAACTGACATGTGATTACATTTTCACGCAATTTGCGTGCATAGGTCCTGAACAACCACCTCTGGCCGTAATAACGGCCTTAATACGCCTGGACATTGAGTCAAACAGAGCTTGGATGGCGTGTGCAGGTACAGATGCCCATGCATCTTAAACACGATACCACAGTTCATCAAAAGTAGGGACTGGCATATTGTGACGAGACATATTCTCTGCCACCATTGACCGGACGTTTTCAGTGAGAGATCCGGAGAAAGGGCTGGCCAGGGCAGCAGTCGAACATAATCCGTATAAAGAAAGGCCCGTACCGGACCTGCAACATGGGGTCGTGAATTATCCTGATGAAATGCAGGGTTTCGCAGGGCTCGAATGGAGGGTAGAACCACGGGTCGTAAGACATCTGAAATGTTACGGCCACTGCTCAAAGTGCCGTCGATGCGAACAAGAGGTGACCGAGACGTGTAACCAGCACCCCATACCATCACGCCGGGTGACACGCCAGTATGGTGATGACGAATACACGCTTCCAATGTGCGTTCACCCCGATGTCGCCGCACACGGATGCGACCATCATGATGCTGCAAACAGAACCTGGTTTTATCCGGAACAAATAACGTTTTGCCATTCGTGCACCCAGGTTCGTCATTGCGTACACCATCGCAGGCGCTCCTGTCTGTGATGCAGCGTCAAGGGTAACCGCAACCATGGTCTCCGAATTGATGATCCATGCTGCTGCAAACGTCGTCGAACTGTTCGTGCAGGTGGTTTTTGTCTTGCAAACGTCCCCATCTGTTGACTCAGTGAACAAGACGTGGCTGCACGATCCGTTACAGCGGATATGATGCCTGTAATCTCGACTGCTAGTGATACGAGGTCGTTGGGATCCAGCACGGCGTTCCGTATTGCCCTCCTGAACCCACCGATTCTATATTTTGTTAACATTGAATCGCGACCAACGCGAGCAAAAGGTCGCGATAGGCTACAATCCGACCTTTATCAAAGTCGGAAACGTGTTGGTACGCATTTATACGAGGCATCACAACAACGTTTTAGCAGGCAACGCCGGTCAACTGCTGTTTCTGTATGAGAAATCGGTTGGAAACTTTCCTCATGTCAGTACGTTGTAGGTGTCAACCTTATGTGAATGCTCTGAAAAGCTAATCATTTGCATATCATAGCATCTTTTCCCTGTCGGTTAAATTTCGCGTCTGTAGCACGTCATCTTCGTGGTGTATCAATTTTAATGGCTTGGAGTGTATCATATTTGTCATTTAAAGATACAGATGTTAGTGTACGTCTCATGTAATGCCATATAAGGCTAAACATCAAATAAATTGCGTAATGATGACTGGAGTACAGTGAAAGCAACTTGTGGCACTCGGCAGAAAATATGATATCCCTAAGTAAAATCTGTTCCCGACATATTATATGCATATCTTAAAATGGTACATGGCAGATGGTACATTACATTAGACTTTAACACGTTTGACAGATAATCATGAAAGTTGCAATAAATTTCAACACAGATCCACTGATCACGAAGAACGTTGGGAGCTATAGGTAATTTTTCATATACATGTGAAGGAGGACATTGTCTGAGAAAGGCGGAGGAAGAGAGGAGGAACAGATGGATAAAGAGGAAGGGTGCAGATGCGCCGAGAGCGGGAGACAAGAAGAGTGAGAAGGTATCATATGGAATAGGTGGGCGCAGTGGAGGACGACATGCCTGCAGAGAGGAGAGAGAGAGAGAGAGAGAGAGAGAGAGAGAGAGAGAGAGAGAGAGAGAGAAAGAGAGAGAGAGAGAGAGAGAGGAGATGAATGGTGACGGAGTAACAGAAAATTGGAATAAATAAACCCCAGGCAACGCCAGGTACGGTGCCTAGTAATGTTACATTACAGAGAATTTGGTGTGACAAGAGCAAGTGTTGCTAGTTTCGTTACTCGTCAAGGTACGATGTTAGAACAATAAACCTGCCGAAATTCTCCTTCATAATTAACAGATAGGCTTACCTCAGAATCCTCTGCTGCTGTGTCCTTTGCCAGCATCGAAACTCCTATCTTCTATTTGTTATTTAATGGATGAAAATGATAACAGGAGAAAACTACAGACAAGAAGTCAGTTATTCTGAAATATACACACTAAAAAGTGAGGTAGCCTGATACACTTGATAATGCAATCAAACAACAGGATATAACACATAACCTGACACTGAGAACGTGTTGCTGCAGGACAAGATAAAAATGAAAACTTTATGGTAGATGCATTTAAGCAGTGTACTCGCAAGCCAACAGTCGTTTCTCTTATTTTTATTGTTTGTTTTTATTTGTACTGCACAAATAGTTTCGGCGAAACTATTTTTTTTATAAAAACCATTCATATCGAATTTCAATTTCCATTACTTCAGAAACAATAAACTTATTATTTAAGTTTATTATTACTTGGCTCTGTTTGCCAAAAAAAAAAAAAAAAAAAAAAAAAAAAAAAAAAAAAAAAAAAAAATTAGAAAAAATATATATTCCATGTGCTAAGGTTGTTTTACATTCATATAGTCAAGAAACAGAATTGGTCTGAGCCAATGAAAACTGTTAGCTTTTGATCAAATTGTATATTTGTTTGTTTTTCTGAGTGGCCATTGTAATATGGTTTTTCCAATCTTGTGTTAATACAGAGAAATTTACGTGCATATATAGTTTGACGATGCTCTTCCCACATGGCCAGACAAGTGCATGGAAAACCTTAAATAGAGAAACTTGTACAAGATTAACATAAATTTCTGTGTGTTAACACAAAAATGAGAAAATCATGTTACGAGGTGGAATATGACGACCACTCAGGAGAAGAAACAAATGTAAAATTTGATCAAAAGCTAGCAGTTTACAGTGGCTTAGCGCTGACCTGTTTTGTAACTATTGTAAGAATGTAAAACAATCTTAACACATGGATTATGTATTTTTTGTAATTATTTTTTCGAAACAGTCATTATTGAATTTTATTTTTCTAAAATAATGGAAATTTAAAAATTCTATTTGAATGATTTATTATAAAAATTGTTTAGTTGAGATACCGATATTTGAGAACGGCGACATAGTTTCGCCGAAACTAGTTGTACACTATAAATAAATACAAATCATAAAAGTAAAAAAGCGACTGTTGACGTGTGAGTACATTGCCTAAATGTCGCTATCATAAATAATCTATCAGTTGCACTCCTTACAGACACTATGTCGGATATTACATAAATGAAAACCCCTATTAAAGTACATGTTGGTTCTATTAACTCGTCCACTATGAGAGAGAGAGTTTACTTGGAGAGAATATTGATCTTTATCCAGGAGAATGAACAACTTATACCAGGCAGGGGCACCACTAGTGCTACAGTAATAGCATATTTAAACTGATCGCGCCTACCCTTATATATATATGCAAACCTTTGCATATCTGTAAGTTGCGAGCGGTCGGGAACACGTATGCCTCAAGGCGGCGAAGTTCATGGCTGCTGAAGCAATTCGGCACCAAGACCTACTACAGTGGCGGCAACTTACGCACAAGAGTACTTCGTCAAACGATACCTTTGAAGACTAGCAAGCAATTGAGGATGAGAAGGGTTCTCTCGTAGATTACATTACCTCGTACGTCGAACCACAGTATTCGTTCGTCGGCATAATTAGGAACTTGTAGGCAACCTGTCCAGAGGAACTGCTGACATTGGCTCAAGTCGGTGCGGTCTGATTTCGCACTTCTTCGGTTTCTGTCCAGAAGAGGCGGAAACAGCGGAAGTAAGGCCGGTGAAGTGTTGTCCCTCCGCCGCGAAGAAGCCGCGTCCAGTCGTTCAAAATAACGGTTCGAACAGCTCTTGCAGCTATTCGCCATATTGCGTATTTATAACCTTAATTTATTTGGGACCCAGATAAATACTCCACTCCCACAAGACGAAGCTCCTCTTGTTAGGCTATCATGCTGTGAGATTAGATTGCCGACAAAAAATAGATTTATGTGGTTTATTTGCCTATTAATTTTATCGATAATCACAATTTTAATTATCTTCTAACGGAAAAAGCCAAGATCGCAATATGATTAATTAATTGACTGACGACCTGTTTAGATGGGCTATTCCGTCATCATCTGGCGTAGCCCATCGAAACCGGTCGTCAGTCAATTAATTAATCATATTTCGATCTTGGCGTTTTCCTTTAGAAGACAATTAATCTATGCAGATCGTCTCCATCCTGCGATGTCAGGTAACGTTATCACAATTTTAAACGGGCTGTACCTTGTGACATACGAATCGAGTCGTAATTTTGCGTACTGTCTGAAAGCATAATCAGAAAGTTATTAACTATTTAATTAATGCACACTCAGACTGGACAAGGTGGCACACTGGCACCTTTGTGTTTCGCTGGGAAAAGTCTCAGCTCCACGCATAATTGAGCGGCTCGAAGACTACTGAAATAACAGAGCCCAGCACTTTGGCTCGATGCGAGTGTACATTAGAGACTACGGTATCGTCAGGAGTGCCCTATGGAAGTGTGATAAGACCGTTATTATTTTCTGTTTATATATAAATGTCCTGACGGGCAGAGTGAGTTGCAAACTGTAGCTGTTTGCTGATGGTGCTGTGGAGTACAGGGAGGTTCAAATGTTCAAATGTTTGTAGTCTATGGAACTTAACTACGGGGTCATCAGTCCCTAAACTTACAAACTACTTATGAACTACTTACGAACTAGGACGGCACAAATATCCATGCCCGAGGGGAGATTCGAACCCCCGACGGTAGTGGCCGTGTACAGGGAGGTGTCATCACTGAATGACTGTAGTAGGATGCAGGACGACTTGGACCAAATTTCTAGGTGGTGTCAGAAATGACAGCTAACTTTAAATGATGAAAAGTGTAAGGCGATGCAGATGAGTAGGAGAAACAATCCCGAATGTTCGAATATAGCATTTATAAATGTGCTGCTTGACGGAGTCGCGTCAATTAAATATCCAGGCATAAAGCTGCACAGCGATGTGAAATGGAACGAGCATATAAGCACAGTCGTGGGGAAAACGAATGGTGGACTTCGATTATTTGGAATAATTTTGGTGAGATGTCATTCGTCTGTAAAGGGGACTGCATATAAAACACTTGTGCCACACCGTTTTGAGCACTGCTCGACCGGGTGACGCACCGTTACTCGGGATTTTTTGTGTGTTACATAGTAGTACATACTGCTGCTCGCCGCGCTTTCGAGGCTACCATAATATCTTCTGTGATCCGTAAAACAGGAAATTAATTTTTTTCCACACATATATAGATAATTTTTGAAAATCGCGTTTTTTCGGAAAATGCAACTATGTAGGTGGACTTCAAAAGAAAAAACTCAGTGTAAATACAAAATCTCATCCAAATCGTTAGAGCCGTTTCCGAGATATCTAAAATATATACATACAAGAATTGCTCGTTTAAAGATATAAGATTCAGAAGCAATTTAGAGGCGGGCCGCTAGGTTTGTTACTGGTAGGTTCGATGAATGCGCGAATGTTACTGTGATGCTTTGGGAATTCAAATGGGAGTCGCTGGAGGAAAGACGACGTTCTTTATGAGAAACATTGTTGAAGTAATGTAGAAGGCCGGAATCTGTAGCGGTCTGGAGAAAGATTCTACGCCGCGGTGGAGTAGCCGAGCGGTCTAAAGCGTCTCACTGCGGAGCGCGCGGTTGCTCCCCGTGGAAGTTCGAGTCCTCCCTGGCGCATGGGTGTGTGTGTTGTCCTTAGGTTAGTTTATCTGGGTTGAAGTAGTTTGTAAGCTACGGACTGATGACCACGCAGTTTGATCCGATAGATTTACAAACATTTGAACATTGAAATATGTTCTGTCTGTACTGCCGCCAACCTACATTTCGCGTTGTTGTCTTCAGTCCGGAGACTGGTTTGATGCAGCTCTCCACCCTACTCTATTCTGAACAAGCCTCTTCATCTCCTCTTAAGAACGGCAACCTAGATTCATTTGAATTTGCTTACTGTATTCATCTCTTGGTCTCCCTCTGCGATTTTTACCCCATACACTTCCCTCCAATGCTAAATTCACAGTTTCTTGGTGTCTATGAATGTGTCCTATTAATCGACCCATTCTTTTGGTCAAAGTATGCCAGAAATTCCTTTTCTCTCCAATTCTGATCTTTAGTTACGCGATCCACCCACCTAATCTTCACCATTCTTCTGTAGCACCAAATTTCAAAAGCCTCTATCCTCTTCCTGTCCGTACTGTCTATGGTCCATGTTTCACTACCATACAAGGCAACACTACTCACAAATGCCTTCAGAAAGCCTTATGCTTAAATTAATATTCGATGTTAACAAATTTCTCTTTTTAAAAAACGCTTTTCTTCCCATTGCCATTCTGAATTTCATATCCTCTCCACTTCCACCACCATATGTTATTTTACTGCCCAAGTAACAAAACTTATTTTCCACCTTCATTGATACGATACCTAATTCCTTTAGCATCGCCTGATTTTCTAAGACTGCATTCCATTACCATTGTTTTGCTCTTGTTAATGTTCATGTTATATACTCGAAATTGTTCAAATGTTTGTAGAGCTTATGGAACTTAACTACGGGGTCATCAGTCCCTAAAGTTACAAACTACTTATGAACTAGCTAATACTAAGGACGGCACAGATATCCATGCCCGAGGGTGGATTCGAACCTCCGACCGTAGTGGCCGTGCAAATCGTGACTGGTACGCCGCAGATTTTTTTTTTCTATGGGTAGTTCTCTTCGTTGCGGACGCTGATCGTTTTTGTTCGAGGTTGTTCGTTGAATGGTCCCCTCGGCCACAGCGGCCGGATTATATACTCCCTTCAACACACTATCCATTCCGTTCAATTGCTCCTTCAGGTCCTCTGTGTCTCTTACAGAATTACAATGTCGTCAGAAAAACGCAATTTTTATTTTTTTTATTTTTTCACCCTGAACTTTAATTTCTTTTCCAAATTTCTCCTTGCTTTCTTTTATAGCTTGCTCAATGAACAGATTGAACAACACTGGAGAAAGGCTACAACATTTCGCGTAAATACCACAAAGAATAGAGACTCAGGCTAGTGCACATGCATACAAGTATTCGTTTTTCCCTGGTTCAGTATGGGAGTGAAAAGGTACTGGTACCACGCACTTTTGAATGAGGAGGAGCTGATGTTTGTAAATCTATTGGACGAAAGTACTATGGGTGCCAGTCCCTAGACTTTAAAACTGCTTGAAATGAAATAGCTTACAATATAGTAGCGTCACGTAGGAAGGCGGTCCTTTTTTCAGCCGTTTTGCACATCGCCCTCCAGTACCTGACTGGCAGACAATAATATTCCTTCTCTAGGCGTGTGGTTGGGCAGTGGCGGCGCTAGGCGTCGGCGACGTCGGCCACCGCCGACGGCCTCGCGCCTGCGGGGGCCTCGCAAAACACTGTTACAATTTTAGTTTATTTTCTTTTTTTTCTATATTTCATGTTTAACGGAGATTTTCAACTGCCAGGTTATGTAACGACGACCTAGATCTAACTTAACACTAGCTTAACCAAAGGACGACCTAACAGCCGTACCCAAGAGTGGGATTCAACCCCAACAAGAGCGACCTCCCTCTCCACGGTATGACGCCTTAGTGCGCTCGACCATTCCCCGCCGGAAGCTATTTAGTTTTCCTATTTATTTCCGAATGAGTGCAGCAGTGATGCAATTTTTAGTTACATATTTGCAAAACAAATTCATGAGATCATTTTTAGAAAACAATTTGGACGAAGTATATCCAAATGTTTATATAAAAATCAGAATCAAGGTCACAGTTTGTCAGTACAGCATAGACCGAGAGAAGCTTCTCAAAGTGAAATTGATTAAGACTTTCTTGAGAAGCACAATGATCCAAGAAAGACTATCTGCGTTGTCAGTACTATCAATTGACGCCGAAAAAGCGCCTAGTATTAATTATGATGTGATTTTAAAAAAAATCATTGAGGTGGAAAAGTTTCTCTATGTTAATTTGTTTGTTTATTGTAATTTTTATCATTGCAATAATACTTTTATATTATACTAATAAAATTTTAGTATAAGTATTATTGATGTATAATACAGATCATTTTATTTAACATTTTCTTCCTTACTGAAGAAATGAAAGGGGCCTCGTAAAGACGTGTTCGCCGACGCCCAGTTTTCGTCAAGCGTCGCCACTGTGGCTGGCCCGCAAGTTACTCGACGTTTCTCCAGCAGGCCCAGCTGTTGACGCTCGGCCGTGGATCCTCCCCTCCCACTTCCGCTATCGCTCTTCCTACATGACGCCAGCTGTAATGACGACACACATACCCATGACCGAGGGAGGACTCTAACGGGAGCGGCCGCCCAGTCAGTCCTCAGCATGATTAGAGCCCTGTATTGGGAGAGTAGCGCCAACCTTTTATGTGTGGCTTGCCGACAACCGCTGGCTGCTATTGGTCAGTCGAGCGCGGGTGGGGCACGTCCGCCGTTTTAGGCCTAAGCAGTCCATTAGCGTAAATGGCATATTTCACTTAACTAGCTGTTATTTTAGCATTTAGAGGTGTTGGAAATATGTAGACTCATTATGTATTAAATTGAGAGCTTAACATAGCATATTCCATTTTATATGGTGAAATATTCCGCATTGTTGGCAGTGAATTGTTATACTAAAACAGTCCGAGGTAGCAAGTTTTACGCATTCCACAGGGCGAAAGAGATGCGAAAAGACGCGAATTGTGGGTAAACCGCATTGGAAGAAAAAAATGCATTTCCAAACGAGACTGCAAAATTTTGCGAAGTAAGTAAATTTGCATTGAAATATCGAGTAAACTTCTAGGTTTATCTGTTCATACAAGTTTCTTGCGAGTAATGATGGACGGACAAAGATGTAAGAGAAAAGATATTTTTAAAAGATATAACTACATGAAAATCTAACATAACGTGCTGTATTTGACGAATTTCGTATTTATACTTAGCCTGCTTATTACGAAAGTTTGGGCGGTAAATGAAACCGCCCATTAAATAGATATCCAAAACTCGAATTTTAAGATAAAGTTTATTTTACTGAAGTACTCAGCAGTGCGATAACAATGTGTAAAAACTTAAACCTTCCCAAAATGTTAGCCTAGTTAATGTTATGTGAGAATATCGCATGTAGGTTAGCACACAACACCTATCAACATTAGGCACTAGATTAAAGGAAAGCAACATGCACTAATTACATACAATAATTACATCTACTTTGATAGAAACCAATATATTAGAGATAAAAACGTCAGTCCTTAGCTACTTTGAAAGCAGGAACATCACTTATTGCGAAAGCAGTGCATTTGGCACAGGTTTTAAATTTTAGCACGAAAGAATTTTACAACTAGTTTGCTCAAAAATAACGGTCTTGATCTCAGATTACCAATTCTTCCTTAATATTCGCTGTAGACGTGATGAAACGATTAAAAACTTAAGTTCATTGTTTACTTAACGTGCTGTCATACCACGTCGATGTACAGACCGGTTCCCTTCATCATAACTGCTAATTTAACAGCGCCGTGCATAGCGCTGCTATTGCCAGATAGGCCTACAATGGCGGCTCTCGCCCGGTTGGCGGTACTCTCCCAATACAGGGCTCTAAGCATGATGGCTGAGACCACGCGGCTACCTCCGCGCGGCAGCCGCTGTTACATTTGCAGTATACTTAGCATACCGGTCTAAGGTCAGATGCGGACATAAACACGGGTGAAGAGCTGCAGACAAGACAATGCGCAGAAGTGTGGGTGTCTGACACGCCCGCGCGCTGCCATCAGTCGTCGCTCTCGCGGCATGTGACGTCAGGCTAGGCGCGCCTATCCGCACCATTGTGGCGTTGCCTAATGACTGCAGAGGTCGCGTGGCGGCTGGCGGCTGGCGCCTGGCCGTGGGCGTCGCCGATCCGCGGCCAAACGCGCAGGTCGCTGACCCGAGAAGGCGCGCAGCTGTAGCTGCCGCTCTGTTTCATATACCTGTTTTTATATTGGGTGCTATCGACAAGGGTTCGCAAATGGATTCCGTATTTCTTGATTTTCCTCACAAACGGCTTTTAATCAAATTTGCGATTGGATAGGGGATTTCCTGTCAGAGAGGACACAGTTCGTAGTAATCGATGGTAAGGCATCGACTAAAACAGGCGATATCGGGCGTTCCACAGGGTAGTGTTATTGGTCCTCCGCTGTTCCTTGTTTACATAAACGATTTAGGGGAAAATCTAAGTAGCTCTCTTAGGTTGTTTGTTGACGCCGTCATTTGCCGTCTAGTAAAATCATCTGAAGATCAAAACCATCTGCAGAACGGTCTGAATAAGATATCACTATGGAGTAAAAATTGGCAATTGACTCTACATAATGAGAAGTGTGAAGTCGTCCACATGAGTACGAAAAGAAATTAGTTAAACTTTGATTACAAGATAAATCAATCAAAAGTGAAGGCCATGAACTCCACAAGATACCTAGGAATTACTTTTACTTCAGACTTAAATTGGAAAGAACACGTAGATAATGTCGTGGGAATGGCGAACCACAGACTGCGTTTTATTGGCAGAACCCTTAAAACATGCAACAGAACTACAAAAGAAACTGCATACACTACGCTTGTCCGTCCATTTTTGGAGTATTGCAGCCCAGTGTGGGATCCTTATCAGGTGGGTTTGACGGAGGACATCGAAAGAGACCAAAGAGGGGCAGCTCGTTTCGTATTATCACGATACAGGGGAGACAGCGTTACGGAAATGATACAGGATCTGGGATGGGAATCACTACAACAACGGCGCTTATCGCTGCGGCGTGGACTTCTTACGAAACTACAATCGCCAACATTCTCCTCCGAATGCGAAAATATATTGTTGACTGCCACTTACATAGGTAGAAATGATCATCAATATAAAAGACGATAAATTAGAGCTCGAACAGAGAGATTCAGGTGTTCTTTCTTCCCGCGAGCTATTCGAGAATGGAATGGGAGATAAATGGTACAATGGTGGTTCCATGAACTCTCTGCCAGTCACTTAAATGTGATTTGCAGAGTATCCCATGTAGATGTAGATTTTTCCCGAAACCTTCTGACACTGTACCTTACAAGAAACTTGTAAGTGATCTACGTGCTTATAGTCCGCGGACGGTTTGATAAGTCTGATAAAAATAGATTAAAACAATTGTTTCAAAGGCAAAAATTCACATAGTCTCCTTGCAAGGCTATACACTTGGTCCAGCGAGTTTCCAATTTTTTCAACCCATCGGCAAAATAGTGTGTCTGGCTGGCGTCATTGCTCTCGATCAAATGTAATAGATTGTCACATCTTTGGTACAAAGTCGACCGCCATATCTTATCTAACTTCAAGCCTTCTCCCTTCTTGTTAAAATAATTGTGGTGTTTAAAGATCTCTATAGCCTCTCTATAAATACGTGCATAATAATGCGATGTCGTAGCTAGCACGGTCGTCTCACTAAATTTTATTTCGTGCTCACCGTTTTCAAAAACATGTTCCGCTATGGCCGATTTGTCCGTGTGTCCCAGTCGACAGTTCCTTTTGTGTTCAGTTAGGCGAGTATTGATACTTCTTTTCGTTGTTCCAATACAAACCTTCCATAACTACATGGAATTTTATACACACCAGGAGTAGCTAAAGGGTGTCGCGCATCTTTCACTGATCGTAAGCAACTGAACCAAAAGTAAATGGTCCTCAGTGTTGGTGCAGAACCCACATGGACCTCATGTGATCTGTGCAGTGGTCCAACACTTTCAATGAAAATGATTAATGATCGTACGAAATTAGTTTTTCTCCACCGCAAGGAACTAACTACGCAGTTACCACATCAGTTGGCAGCCAATAATCAACTAATAACACTTAGATTAGGTAATGAGACAATAAAAGTAGTAGATGAGTTTTGTTATTTGGCTAGCAAGATACCATCTGATGGCCGAAGTAAAGAAGATATAAAATGCAGAATGGCTATGGGCAGAAAAGAGTTTCTAAATAAGCGAAACTTGTTAACATCTAGTATAAATTTAAATTTTAGGAAGTTCTTTCTGAAAGCATTTGTCTGGAGTGTAGCATTGTAAGGAGTGAAATGTGGACGATAAGGAGTTCAGACACAATGATGATAGAAGCTTTTGAAATCTGGTGCTACAGACGAACGATGAAAATTAGATGGACAGATCTCGTAACTATTGAGGAGGAGGTCAACATAATTGGAGAGTAAAGGAGTTTCTGTCATATCATGACTAAGAGAAGGAATAGATTGGTGGGATACATTCTGAGACATCAAGGTATTGTCAGCTTAGCATTAGGAAGAAGTGTGTGGGGTAATAATCGTAGAGGGAGACCGAGGGACGAATACAGTAAGCAGATTCAAATCAATGTTGGATCCCGTTCGTACAGATGAAGAGACTGGCACAGGACAGGGAAGCTTGGAGAGCTGCATCAAAGCAGTCTGCGGACTGAAAACCACCACAACAAACAACACAAAGGACAAGAATGCAACAGCGCCATCACACAACCGAAGATGATAACGTCAGAAGTATTCATAGCAAATATCAATGATCAACGCATGAGGCTGCATTAAAACTGTTCCTCTGTTTTTTGACTAGAACGAGAGCAGCATTCCGCATAGAAGTGAGCCACCTGATTCTTTAATAACACAGTCCTTGTAGTTAGAAGTGCATGATAATTTTTTGTTTGCCCACATGGTAGTGAGAATTCAGATATTTATTGTAATATCCACTCCAATATTCGTTTCACCACGGTGCAATAGGTGGCGTGTCATATCATCCCATAAAAGATACACTCCAGACAAATACCTTCAGAAAGCACATCGTAATACTTTATTTTGGGTGTCACCTAATTTCGCTTCTTCAGAATTTTTTTTCCATTGCCATTCTGCATTTTGTATCTTCTTTACTTCGGCCATCAGAAGTTATTTTACTATACAAATAACGAAGCTCATCTACCACTTTTATTGTCCCAGCTAAACTATTTCCATTAGCATCGCCTTAAACTACATTCCCTTACCCTTGTCTTGCTCTTATTAATGATCATCTTATAACCTTCCAAAACACTCCCCTTTCCATTCAACTGGTCTTCCATGTCCTTTGTTGTCCCTTGCAAAATCACAGTGTCGTCGACAAACAGCAAAGTTTTATTTCTTCTCCATGAACTTTAATTTTTTTCTCCAAATATCTTCTTGGAGAGTTAATAGAATAATAATTATCGTACCGGTATGGATAGTTTTACTTTGTTCAGAATTATTCTCATAAAAAGAAACGAATGAAGTGACCGCTATTTAGTTTCGAACTCTTGAGAGCGAGTTTAAATCGCATTTTACTCTTTTGTCATTTCTTGCAACATGGGAAAAAGAAAAATTTTTATTCGTCTATTTGTGCCGTGTGGTACTGCACAGTATTTGTAGACCATTTCCAAAACCGCGAGTGTCCAAACAATATAACACGTTTAGTGAATTTTACAGCTGTGGTCGTAGCTCAAATGGAGCTATTTTAATTTCTTTTCCCCCTTTTAAAATTTTTCTACAAAATACTGCATTTCACGACCAAAAAGCATGCTATGAGCATAGGATGAAATAATTAACGATTTAAAACAACTTCCAGAAATCAGCCATATACCATATAGGCCTACTAAATTAGGTTCGTGAGGTCTCACTCGATATGCGTACCAAACTTAAATAGCGTGTACTGTCATATTGCACGACAGACGAAATGCCATGTTGGATGACATTGTACTCGAATATATCAATATTTTTTATTTAAATGTTTTGAAGCTGCCAGATAAGTCGATAAGATGGTTTTCCTCTTTTACATCTTTGAGTCTGGCTGTGATAGTTTCATTTTTCATTCTGATTCGACTATGTCCGCCGTCTTTCGAAACGTAACAATTCTGTTGAGTTACATCTCTGTGACGACGAAACACTTTTCATTAAAATGCGGGCAGTAAAGAGTGACAATTATGGTCATCTGCGCGCCCCGATACACTTTCTAGACTAGACTGACCAGATTTCCAGAATCAAAATGCGGGACACAAATTAGAAGCTGAAATGATGCCACATTTTGTGAAAAGTTTCGTAAATACTGTATTAGTGAAACTTGAGTTCAAATACTTGGTTCGTAGTACAGGTACACTCACACTTAAATAAGGCGTAAAAATACGCTGCGTTACTAATGGCGTAAATAATTTATTATTGTTACATGCAAACACAATATGTCGAATTTATATAACTTTCATTGGGGCTGAAAGCTATTATTATGTACATAGTTTACTTATTTTCACTCTCTATACTATATTTTTCAGAAGAATGTATGTCATGGTGATAATTCTAAATAAAGTTTCGTGAAAATTAATATATGATTTATCTTAAACACAATTCTTTGTTATAGGACTGAAGACCACAACAACAACAATTATATCCTAAACACTTTCAATAGTAAACCTCTTGTTTTCATCAGTTCATAAAGCAGTAGTGTCAGGTAGATACTGTGCAAAGCCTAATTATGAGCTGCAAATTTTTGCAGCAGATATCACGATATGAAATAAGTTGAAAGAGATATTCTTCACCAAGAAGGCATTTCTAAATTTGTCTTCACATACACTTTTAACATTCTTCACTCATTCTGCAAGCCGTTGACTAAAAGGAACATAACGTTTTGATACATGGAAAGCAAGGAAGCCTTTTTCAGCAGCAAGACGCTTACTTCATCATTTATGATGACATTATATCATGTTTCTCGAGAAAACACATCATATTTTATAACGAAGTTTTGCTCTAAAGAGCTAGATCGTGTGTGTTGGACAACGTCAAATCGACCTCCACTGTCGACCGAGAAAGTTATTCTATTCAACGTAAAAATAATTTCTCGCGTTGCTGTTGTAATTTGGGAAATGAAAACTGGCCTTAATTTTGTCATTAAAAATACACTTTTATGTGAAAAAGTAAGGCATTTGGTGACTCTTGATGGTTTACAACGACGGACCTAATTGCTATGCCATATTCACTGACTGTTTCGTCGGTTATTGACAGAATATTTTGTACATTATGAATGAAACACACAAGATAACTGTGAGATATTCTGAAAATTTATTGCTTTACGTACCAGTTTTCGGCTATCATCAGGTAAACATTACAAGTTAAAAAGATCTTAAGTTGGTAGATATATAACTATCAAGGGAGACTAGAGCTTTGGTCTATAGCTAACCTGAGGGAATTATATAATTTATCTTGTGGTGTAAGTTCCTGACTGATAAAATATGTTACAATATAATAAATTACGATATTATCATAAGAAATATAAATTGAAATTATAGTCATTAGCTGAAAAAATTGACCAAAAAATATCTGAAACAGGTCCACTGTCTGGAACATGGAAGCGTGTGACAAAGTTGAATGAAACATCTGTAAATATATTTTAAAATTTTTGTCTGCACTGGGTTCTGATTAGGTCCTGCAGACAGAAGTAGTGAGTATGGAAATTGTGTCTGATCACTCAGTACCAGGTTTTGGGGAAGTGTACATATGTTTGTCAGTCAGGAACTTACACCACAACTTGAATTGTATAATTCCCTCAGGTTAGTTATAAAACAAAGCACTAGTCTCCCTTGATAGTTTTAGATCTACCAAATAAAGATCTTTGAAACCTGATGATGGCGAAACAACCGAAAACAGGTTCGTAAACCAATAAATTTGCAGAATATCTCACAGTTATCTGTGTGTTCCATATATAATAAAGCAATAACCAATAAACAACTGCTCGCCATGGTAAAGCAGTACATAGTACTGACTAAAGAACTTCATAATTCGTTTCTTTGCCTTAATGAAAAAATGTACTTTTCTTTATCCTTTGGCTAAGGTCTCATATCGAGTTCTCCGTTTCATTAAGGTACATGTTACTTAAGGCACGGTTAAAGAAAGACGAGACCCTTAAGCCAAATAAGGGGCGATACCGTAAAATACGGGACGTCTGGTCACCCTAGCTAGTCTGATGCCCGATTTCACCAAGCGTAGTTTATGACTTTGACAATCGTTTAATCTCTGACGAACGTTTAATTTTCAGTTTTACGTTTCATCGACGTCTGTTAACTGACGCGCCGATTTAGCGTCGTCAAACCATTTGACGAGTCGTTTATACAAGACAGGTTTACTGTAGCTGGAATATTCAGGAGTAACACAGATACTTTAGTGCTGTTCACGTCATCCATCTGTGAAGATGGGAGGTAATCTTGATGCAGAAGTATTGTGCATAGATTTTCTAGAAAATCTAGGGCCAGAACGCATAATTTTTGAGCGCAATGATCATTTCTACACAATGAGTGATATAAAATTCATTACAAGCCGAATTAAAATTTCTGGAACAAATTGAAAATAGAATAGAGTATTGCGAGGGTGAAGGTCGGGGTGAGAGTTTAAAATAGGGAAAGATTAATTTCTAAAACTCACAACCACCAGCTACGAACCAAATTCCTAAACATGCAAAAACACTGGAACTGTGATTGCGACTGTTTGACTCGTTTTCTAGGGGATGATACCACACGTTCGCAGCTTTCCTTCCCTGCATATGATCAACAAAACAAATTCGTGATAAAATCAAGTTCATGAGAGAAAAGGGTGTACTAACTACTATGTTTGAAAACACGTGAAAGTTCACTTTATGTTGTTTATTTCACAATATTTGAACCCTGTGGCTGTCGCGTCTGTACGTCGGTAAATTTACCAAATGAAGTTATAGCTCGTGAGCCCCCAGACAAAATGAATATTTGTCGCGAATTGTTTTCACACCACGTGGCTGTCTCAAACACCGTTTATGTTCATGCCTATGCGACGACACGTGTTACATTAACAAATCAGTCACTTTAATTCAATGCGATGCACACCTTGTTCCACCGGCTAAATATTCACAAACACACAGTAGCTCTCGATTTAACAGTCTATGACGAGCAACCACACGTGGCGATTGCCACAGACAAATCTCAAGTCACCACCTCGAGATCCACATGCCGACTGATGCAGAGCGACGCCGCCCGGCCAGCTGCACCATGTGCTCTGGAGTCCTCACTTCCTGCCCTCGCGCGCCAAAAGCTCAACTGCCGGGGTTTTTTCCCCTACGTCATCAACTTCCGCATGTGAACTGCTCTAACCGATTTGCCAACGTACAGCGCTCAGCCAACACTTTTCTAAAACTTTACTTGAAATCAAAATAATTACACTACACATTAAACAAATATTTTCTTACGTTTTTATATTAGTATAAACATCCTTTGTACTGTTTATCATAATCGTGCAATTTCTTATACCACAGATAAGTGATTTAACTGAATACTTTAAGATAAAATACAAAAGATTAATTGAAAGTAAAATGGGAAATAGTTAATATATTATTTTTATAAACAAACATTGCCATGCTAGTTGTGTAACTGTCTTATCTTCGTTGGAAATTTATTACTTTTCATTGTCAATTAAACATATTACGTTAGATGTGACTATATCAGCTAATGTATTGTTTATTTATCAACAGGCTATATTGTAATGAGGGCCTTAAAGGTTCCTAACTGCATCGTATTACTTCAAATGCCAGTAGTATTACAATATTCGTGCACTGCACTGTGCCTGGCACTCGCCATTGTCCCTCTCTCCCCTCACCGGAAACGAACTGTAAAATCCTAAGCTGGAACAAGCCACCAACGTCGGCCTGCTCGCTGGCCTCCCGTCAGCTACAAGCACACAGCAAATCTCAACGTGGAGAAATTCTACCTTTGGCCTAACTATAAATGTTGTCACCCAACTGCGTACATACATTGCTACCATAATTAATAAGATTAAAATTGTGTAACATTTAGTGCATTGGCATGGTCAATGTTTGCAGTGAACTTCATACTGTTTAATTATCAAATGCTATTGATTACCGGTATTTATATTAGGCGGTAATCTCACAGTAACCGACTAACAGAAACAGACCGTTAACCCCAATACAACAGCTGCTTTTGCTACTGGATCTCTTAAAATGGTAATAGAAGACTTAAATGGAGTTTCTAAATAACCATCTGCCGATATATCAAGAAGGTTTCAGAAGCAATTGCATCGCTGAGACCCCTATATGTGAAATTCCCACAAGGAATTACGTCTTTTATTTTCGAAATAAAGCCCACTAACGGACTTCTCTCATCATCAGAAAATTTAGACCTCTCTTTAATTTCATAGGCACGTTCCATTTTCTTAGCGTTATTATTCCCCGGTTTCAACAAACGTACGTATCACAACGACTTTGACTGTACTGAAAAACCCGCTATTTACGTAGCGATATTCATTGGTTCAATCGAAACCTAGAGAACAACAATAAAAACAAATGATAAAATCGATAGTATTGAGTTAATACACTATACTAGACGCTGTTTCGATTGAAGAGTCTGTTAACCCTTTCAGACCTGATTTTTTTCTCTGTGAAGGAAATTATTTTTAATGCTATAATACTTTTAAGTTAAATTTTCAATGATTTTAGAAGCAAGATTTATGCAGTTATATGCACCCATTTTCATTCTACAACACTGCGTATACTGAAAAACAAGGCTTTTTTTAAGGACTAAATTAATTAATTTTGTAGTAACAACTGTTGTACTAAATAAACTGATCGTTCAATAACTACATCGCAAAATAACAATTACTACTTTCAGTTATACAGTGGAATACAAGTAACCCACAATTTCCGTGTTCCGATTCTTAATATTTTTATAGAGATCTTCCGCAGGTGGCAGTAATTGTACAAGATGAAGTGATTGAACACTCAGGTGTGGTATACATGTTCTTTCCATTGAGAAAAAACGCTTCTGAACTTCTGAACCACCTTAGACACGGTAGAAGTAATGTACACATTTGTAGCCAGAGAGTCCGAAAGGGTTAAAATAAACGCCTCGTCAATTCATTCAGACTGGCGCTGATGAAACACTGTAGCAGTTGACGATACGTCAAAAATAAACGAGGCGTTGAATTTGACGTTTGTCTAACATATTTAGGCGAAGTTTGGTGAAACTGGGCATGAGTGTGTCTGGCTGGACTGGGGAACTACGCAGTGGATGTAGCATGCCCTGCTGTGAGGATGAGGAGGCGCTGCCTTCCCCCCCTCCCCCCCCCCTTTCGAGCCAATCACGCCTCCGTGGGGTGCATGTGGGCCCCTCCTGAGCGCGCCGTCTGTATGCACCGGCTGCACAATCTGGTGCAATGCGTTGCCACACAGACGTACTGTGTATTACTACACTGGCAATGCCGTGTACTGTATCACTGATGACAGTGAAGTCTCGCCGCCTTATTTCTATACTATAATGTGCCAGCAGTCGTGTGTGTTATTACAGAAAACAGTCGTAAAAATCCGTTTGAACTGACGGAGCTACGATATCTTTAGAGTTTTCACATGTGGGAAGTTCGTCTGTTGTATATGGCTGTAAGTTTTTCAGCTGGAGTAAATTTTACACATACAGTAATGGTTGCATCGATTTGCTGTAATTATTAATCTCTTACCAATTTCATTCAATTTCGGATTTTTCTTCCGTAGTGTGGTCATTATAAAAGTGTTGTTTATGGTGGATAACACATATCCTTATTCTTTTGAGAGTACATACGAAATGTACAGTCTGCTTTAATACACACACTAATAAGTCGCGTTTCCTGTTTTTATTAACACTAAATAATGAAACGCATTAAGTAATACACATGACTACTAAAAAAAATCCGCTGAATTTCAGTTACACGATAAATCAGTCAAACCTCAAGGTCGTAAATTCTACCAAATACCTAGGAGTTATAATTACGAACAACTTTGACTGCAGAGAACACATAGAAAATATTGTGGGGAACGTTTCATTGGCAGAAAGCTTTGAAGATGCAAACAGTTCCACCAATGAGACTGCCTACATCACACTTGTGCATCCTCTTCTGGAGAACTGTTGCCCAGTGTGGGACCCTCAACCAGGTGCGACTGGAGGAGTACATTGAGAAGGTTCAGAGAAAGGTAGCTCGTTTTGTTTTATCGCGTTATTGGGGAGAAAGCGCCACGGAAATGTTGCACGATTTGAGGTGGAAATCATTAAAAGAACGACGTTATTCGTTGCGGCAAGATCTATTTGCGAAATTTCAATCACTGACTTCTGAATGTGAAAATAGTTTGCTAGCACCCACCTACAAAGGAAGACATGACCATCCCAAAGGAATAAGAGAAACCACGTAGAAAACGGAGAGATTGAGGTGTTCTTTCTTCCCGTGCGCTATTAGAGAATGGAACGTTAGAGAAAGGTTATGAAAGTGGTTAAAGAAACCAGGCACTTAAATGTGATTTGCAGAGTATCAATGTTACAAGTTTAGATTAACTTAGGCTATTCTTTTAATAGTACGACCATTATAAAAGTGTTGTCGTGGATACTACATCTTTATTCCTCAGATAACTACTTCTGCTTTAACTCTACGTAACGGAAAAATTTTACGTACTCGCATGATTTTGTTGGAAACATCAAGAGTATGTTAATATTCTTATAAATCCACAGAGAGTACAGACGATGAAGTAAATCAATCTGTTCCTGCTCTATGGTTGACAGGTTCTTGTATGTACCCTCGTTCACTCAATAAAAGTAATTGCCCTCGTAAAACGAAGATTTCATGACAAAAAGATTTGCATATACATGTGGCGTCTATTCCGAAAGAACAGATGTCATTTGTGATCTTGCAGTCGTTATTCTTTCTTATTCACAGAATATATGACATCACCGGTGCAAGGGCAAAGCTGAAAATGTGTACCCACCCAGGATTCGAACCCAGGTCTTCCGCTTTCTAGTAAGTTTGGCAGACCACTATACCCCTGGGGACACAGTGATCACCGCACCTGCAAGGACTACCTAAGCACACCTCCCGTCAGACACAAATTTCCAGTTCTACCCTGCCCACAGTACTCAAACTCGTAGTCACTACGTTCTAATTTAGGTAAGAGTAAGGTTTCAAACTTGCCCACCCCTCTTACGGGAATTAGTACATAGTGACTACGAGTTTGAGTACAGTGGGCAGGGTAGAGCCGGAAATTTGTGTCTGGCGGGAGGCGTGCTCAGGTAGTCCTTGCAGGTGCAGTGATCACTTTGTCCCCAGTGGTGTAGTGGTCAGCGCAACTGCATAGAAAGCGGGAAATCTGGCTTCGAATCTCGGCTGAGTACACATTTTCAGCTTTTTTCATGCTCAGCTGATGTCACATATTCTGTCAATATGAAAAAAAAAAAAAAAAAAAAAAAAAAAGGATTTGCGTTGTCAAGCGATTGGCTGATGCCACCGACACATGATTGCCAACATTATCACGCGAGGACGCCAGGACAAAAAATAACATTTAACCGTACGTAACATAGAGCCCGTCAAAACGGCCGCCACTCCCGCTCGGTTCCCGCTGCGCTCGCGCCTCGCTCTCGACGGCTGACGGCGGGTAAAGGGTTGGTAGAGGGGGAGCGATGACGTCACAGTCGCAAGAGCGAGACGTTTCGGGCAGGACGAGTCACGATACTCCCGGGTTCTCGTCGCGCCCGTCGGGCCGAGCTGAGCTTGGCTGAGCGGCCTCAGCCTAGTCGGCGCACGCCGCCGGCTGCGTGTTCACACAACGCGCCGGACGTACCCGAGACAAAAAAGGGGGAAAATACACTTTTTCGATTTTCACGTTGTAAAAATTGTTCACTGTATACAAGACGACGCTACATCGTTTTATGAAATTAGTTTTTCCTTACTAGCTTTGCCTTGCCTGTGAAAAAAATAAAAAGGCTAATTTCCATTCCGCACGAGTTTTTAGTTCCGTAACGCTCCTCACTCGATTTTGATGAAAGTATTCGGTTAAAAAATCTGATTTTTGGACACATTATAGTAAAACATCTAAGCTTTCGTATAAGATACTCACCTTTTCGTAATTCCTAACAGTCGTTTTCAAATGACGCTATTTCTCAAGTATATGCACTTGATTTACAAATCGTGTATTGAAAAAGTTAGATAGCGGGCAGGTTATTGTTCTATGATTTTTAGACCATATATTACAGCGAGTGAAATGGAGCTAAAAGAACAAAAAAGTTTTTGAAATGGTAATCACACTGATATCTACCTCCTTTCACAAGTAATTGCAAGTTATCTGAGGGCCCTCGGGCCGCGATCACACGTCTACGAACTCAGCCTGTCTTGAGCGTAGCGTGAAGCACTGCAGTGCCGAAAAATCTGAATTTCTGGCTACGTTTGTCGGTCCCTCATGATGTGTTAAAGATCCATAATCAGAGAACAATAATGAACTAATTTTTCTTGGGTGGCAACCGATTACAATGGACAACTATCTGCTACGGTCTTACAGCAGATCATACTTGACTTTGGGAGGCATACATCTGATTTTTTCCACATAATACAATTCGTGGAATTTATATTTCGTGTTTGGAACTAGAAGAGAAGAACAAAGTAATGTAAATGGCGACTTCGCTCATAATGGACTGAAATAAAATTTTGTGACATTACAATTAACGGCTTTCTAGTTGCAGATGAACGAGAAAGTCAAAAGATATTTATATTTATTGATGCATCTACTACTAAGACACAATATATACCTTTTCGCTTTTGTAGCTTTCGAAAAATGTGTTCCCACAGGTGAAAATGATTGTATACAGTGTGTCCGACATAAATGCGGTACTTTCACGTCTGAGATGAAAGTAGGAATGAACTGAGTTGCTTTTAGTAACCTGTCTGAGGCGAATAAACGTTTCTACGAACATTTTGCTGTATCATTTGAAGACAATTTTCTTTGTCTGCAAGATGGTACATTCGAATTTTCAACATACACTGGTTTACTTTAGCCTCAGATACTGCAGGACAGGTCAGTAAAGGATGAGAAGCGTCTGTCACTTTATTCTATTTTTTTTTTTTCATGAGGGGGGAGAGCTTGTCCCCAGCTATATGGAATCCCAACCCACTGTCAGCAGAAGATCTATTGCTGGCCACTTCAAGAATCCCGCTAACAGTTCATTGATTTTATTGTATTATATATTAAAAGAATCTATGAAAACTAGTCAGTCGGACAGACTAAACTACCCAGCTGATTTCCTTCATTTTTGTGTAAAACTTTTTCTACACTCAAACGGGATTTCCTTCTGTATATTTCTTATGGGGATGTCCTGGGTGTAAACTAAAGTCATTCTGTCAAGCCGTTCTATCCGACCCATTTCCTTCATTTTCGCTTTAAGCGAAAGGTATTTATTCGCAGAGTTGTCATCAAGTATCATAATTAACTTAAGTCTCTCCTTCGTTTACTTTCATTCAAACGCGGGATCCTTCTGTCCTTGCATTGAATATTTTAATCGGTTTGTTTTAGGATATCTTCGGTTCTAAATAAAGTACACAGTTCTCTTTGATCTAACAACGCTCAACGGATCAAGATCTTTCATTTGTGCTTTTAAACACTTGCACGGATTGATTCTGAAGAAAGCTATACGTGAACATTTAACTTTACTTCCATGTCTTCCCAACGTTTTAGTCATTCCACTAACGGTGTGAAGTATTCGCACAGGTCTTATTCGAACGGGTCCTCTATCTTTCTTATGTATTAAAAGAATATATTTTATAATTATAATTGATTTTAAATAAGTGTTATGAATTTAAGAAAACACGAGCTTATATAATATTCTGTATACTGTTACTATCTATAATAAATATTTTTAAATGATAAATATTTAATTTTACTTATTTCCATTTCACATGACTGGCTACTAATGCTGCAAAATATTTGCACAGGTCGCCTAGTTTTATTACTACTGTTGTCACATTGTAGTGAACCGTATAATTTTATTAACATAAGAAATAGTTGGTAATGCACTCATTCCATCCATATAGACTAACATTTAGGAGAGTATTTCCTTCCCTTAACATTCGATATCTTTAATATTCCCGGCGCGAGCCGGCGCCGGCACGAACCGATTGGGGTATGGTGTTGCTTCTGCAGCACAAGTATCACAAGCCTCCAGCCTGCTTTCAGCAGAAACTCCTCTGCATGATTTTTTTTCAATTATACTTATGATAATATATTTTTTTTCTATTACTATTAATTCTGTAAAATGAATTAAAAAAATTAAGAATTGTTTAGTTTTTCACATAAGGAAAAACTCTCCTAAATGTTAGTCGAAATTAATGGGATGGGTCCATACCACATATTTCTAATGTGTTTATAATTCTATGAGTCACTACAGTGTGCAAACAATAGTAATAAAATTACAAAATCAATTAACAGTTAGCTGGCTCAAAGTAGATGGCAGTGAACAAGTACTGGTCACACCTGTGTTTCCTTCGATCTTCCAATGACAGTGAGTGACGATCCCTTGTTGCTGGCCACAAGCCCACTAAGAACCAAAAAACAAATCACAACATGAAACAAATGACACCTGCTTCTCATCCTTTACTGATCTGCAGTGTCTGAGGCTAAACTAAATCAGCGCGTTTTCCTTTCATTTAAAGTATAAAAATCGATATGAAAGTACCATGGAGACAAGGAAAATTGTGAGATTCAGGATATGTTCATAGAAAAGCAGTTCCCATCAGATAGCTTCCTAACAAAATAAATAAAAATTCTGAGAACCGTGTAGAGTTCTTTGAAAGTGGAGATGAGCTGAAACATGGTACAGCGTGTACCACATAAATCTGGCACACCTGACGTACCCCCATGGCTATAAGTTGCAGCATCCCTTAGCAGGAGGTAACTAAATGTCTTTAATTTTACTGTTATGTACTCCTACTTTAGTCTCTGAGGGATAGAGCTTTTATGTGAGACACTATATATAAATTGTTTCACCTTGTGGTAGAACATTTTCTGGGAGTTACGAAAGCAACAATTAAAAGAAGGTTCAAATGTTTGTTAAGCTTATGGGACTTAACAACGGGGTCATCAGTCGCTAAACTTACAAACCACTTATGAACTACCTTATACTAAAGATGACACAGGTATCTATGCCCGAGGGAGGATTCGAACTCCCGACCGTAGCGGCCGTGCAGACTGTGACTGGTGCGCCGCAGACCCCTCGGCCACCGCGGCCAGCTTAAGAGAAAGCTAAATAGTGTAATCTTAGGTGTAGATGCATCAATAAATGTAAGTATATTTTTGGGATTCTTCCGTTTATTATCCTCAACTCGAAAGTCATTGAGTAGAATTTCAGAAATTTTATTTCAGTCCATCAACAGCAAATTCGCAGTTAACATTAATTGTTTCTTCTCTTGTAGTTTGAAACACGAAATATGTATTACATCAATTGTACAATGTGGACAACAAACTACTTGTATACCTCTTAAGTGAAGTATTACCTCACATAAAACCATAGCAGATCATTGTCCATTGTAATCGGTTGCCACCCGAGAAAAATTAGGGTATTGCTATTTTCTGGTTATGAATTATTAACACATCACGAGGGACCAACATACGTGGCCAGCAAATAATTTTTTCGGCACTGCAGTGCTTTACGACACTCTCAACACACGCCGAGTTCGTAGGCTTACTGTCGCGGCATGATGCTGCTCAGATAACTCACAATTACTTGTGAAAGGAGGTAGATATCAGTGCGACTACCATTTCAAAAACTTTTCTGTTCTTTTAGCTCCATTTCACTCGCTGTAATGTATGGCCTAAAATGCATAGTACAGTATGCTGCCCGCTATCGAACTTTTTCAATACACGATTTGTAAATCAAGTGCCCATACCTGACAAAAAGCATCATTAGAAAACGATTGTTACGAATTTCGAAAAGGTGAATGTTTTATTGGAAAGCTAAGATGTTGTACTATCCTGTGTCCAAAAATCAGATTTTTTAACCAAATACTTTCATCAAAATCGAGTGAGGAGCTTTACGAAACTGAAAACTCGTGCGGAATGAAAAGTAGACTTTTTATTTTTACACAGGCAACGCAAAGCGTAAAAGGAAAAAATAAGTTGATAAAAGGATGCGATGTGGTCTTATATACCGTCAAAATTTCTTACAACTTGAAAATCGAAAAAGTTGTTTTCCCCCTGTTTTTCGTCTTGGCACATCCCCGCTCGGCTCGGCCCGGCCGGCAGTGTGAATGCACCGCCGTAGACGTGAGCCGGACGGGCGCAGTAATTAACGGCGTCGTGAGGGGGGCTGGCCGTGCGCATGCGCACTGCTGTCGGCTGTTCTACATGCCAGCCGGGAGTACCGAGTCTTCTCGCTCCCGAGACTGCATTATCGGCACGGCCGGCTCCCGGGTGTGGCGGTCTCGCTAGCCGCTCCCTCTGGCGGGAACGAGTGGGAGCCAGGCCGCGTTTGACGGCCTCTAACGTAACACATTCTTTCCATAACACGATTCGACAACGTATGTGTTAAATTTATACACTGCGGAAGTTTTAGCTGAAATGCAAATCATGTTCAAACCAAGTATCAGAATATCACTGTTGAATCACACGGAAACTTTTTAAGGTGAGATGAAGCAAGATGGCGGCTTCAGGCACAGAGGCAAGTTTGACAGTCTAGTAATATGTGTCTGTGCGTTGCCACTGCCTCTAAGACCTTCTGCTAGGTCAGCTCGTTTCATGGTGTTTCGCTATACCCTCTACTGACAACGGGCACCTCGATCGCTCGGACCCGTACGCATAAAAGCGTAGAATAAGAAAACAATTGTGTGGGTTTTTTCCATGTAAAACGTTGCGTTCTACAAGAGGTGAGAGGAACAAATTAACATTACATCAGCACCATACTAGGGAAATTATATATCATTCACTGTCAGTGTATCATTTTATTTTCGCCGGCCGCGGTGGCCGAGGGGATTGAGGCGCTCCAGTCACGGTCTGCACGGCCACGGTCGGGGGTTCGAATCCCCCCTCGGGCATGGATATTTGTGCCGTCCTTAGTTGTAAGTAGTTCATAAGTAGTTTGTAAGTTTAGGGACTGATGACCCCGTAGTTAAGTCCCATAGACTCTACAAACATTTGAACATTTTGAATTTCATTTTCAATCAACAGTGCCATAACCCATCTTATTAATTGTAATAGAGAAAAAATACACACATTTTGCACACCTGTTAGTGCATATAATAGTCCTCAGATCACATTAGATTAAATTAATACTTCTCCCAGATCGTGAGTAAGACATTTTGTAGTCACGTAGAACATTTCAGTTTAATAAAACGTATTTCTATACGTAATACTTGTTCAAAACCTGGTATCGTCCAGTACGTATACTAGTCATAAGTTTGTCCATCTCTCCTCCCATATTATTTCTCCGTGCACGTTCTCTTTCTCCCATCCCTGTCCATTTCCTCCTCTTCCCTCTCTGTTCCTCATCTCCCCTCTCCCTGTTCCTTCTACCCTTTCCAGGCCCATTTCCACCTTCCCCTTTTCTGTGTCATTAACCTCCTCATCTCTGCCAAACTCCTCCTCCACCTCCATCTGTGAAAAATTATGGCCGGCCGCGGTGGTCCAGGAGACTGAGGCGCTCCAGTCACGGCCTGCACGGCCACTATGGTCGGGGGTTCGAATCCCCCCTCGGGCATGGATATTTGTGCCGTCCTTAGTATTAGCTAGTTCATAAGTAATTTGTAAGCTTAGGGGCTGATGACCCCGTAGTTAAGTCCCATAAGTTCTACAATCATTTGAAAAATTATGTGAGTCTCTTGACTTTCATGGTATTCAATTAAGCACAGGACCGTACGAAATCTTTCTTGTTTTGAAGGTAAAGCATGCAAAATTTCATCAAGCTCGGAATGAAACCGTAGATTTTGTCGAAGTTCGTAGGTAAAATATCCTCTGCCATGGATGATGTAAAATTTTATGCAGGCAATGACTTTACTCTTGTTTTGAAGATAAAGTGTTCAAAGTTTCATTGCAATCGGATGAACGTTACGACATAAAATACGAACAAACATATAAACAATCATTTTTATACATTAGATTACTTGACATTGAATTTACTTTTGTATTCTCTTATAGAGTTACTGTTGTTGTTGTTGTTGTGGTCTTCAGTCTGCAGACTGGTTTGATACTGCTCTCCACGCTACCCTGTCCTGTGCAAGTCTCTTCATCTGAGAATATGTTCGGCAACCTACATCCTTTTGAATCTGCTTACTATATTCGTCCCTCGGTCTCCCTCTACGATGTTTACCCCACACGCTTTCTTCTAATGCTAAGTTGACAATTCCTTGATGTCTCAGAATGTGTTCAACCAATCTATCTCTTCTCGTGGTCATGAAATGCCAGAAACTACTTTTCTCCCCGATTCGGTTAAGCACCCCCTCATTAGTTACGTGATCTAACCATCTAATTTTCATCATTCGTCTGTAGCATCACATTTTAAAAGCTTATAGAGTTATTAATTTATATCTAAAAATTCATCCACTGAGTACAAGTGGTTTTCATCCAGAAGTTCTTTTAATTTCTTTTTAAATAGTAATCGGCTATCTGCATAATTTTGGTGCAATGTATTTGTAACTGACCAAGGACGTGGGAGGCAGCATGATTTGTCCCTTTCTGTGCCACAGTTAAACAATGAATGGTGAAGGTAATCCATTCTGCTATTGTTGTAGATCTGCACACTGCTGTTACTTTACAATTGACTTCAGTTGTTAATAACAAATGTCGTAAGTGGATACATATATTGTGAAGCTACTGTGAAGATCTCTCGATTCTTAAATAGAAGTCTGCAGGATGATCTTCGATAGGCTTCAGCTATTATTCTGTTTAGATCAAAGATGAATTACCCCAAAAACGATGGCAAACGAAATGAATATAGGCGTTGTAAGTTAATTTACTGAGATGTGAGTCACAAAAAGTAGTTGAACTCCGAAGTTTCAGCAGTGCATGAATGTGTTTCATCCAATTCAGTTTGTCATCGATGGACATACCCAAGAATTTTGAATATTCTCCTTCAGCTGCAGACTTCAAAGTCTCTTTTTATTGACAGTGTCGTATCACTTACTTTATGGAACTGGGTATAGTGTACGTTATCAACATTTCTCCACCAGGAGGCTAATAGTTCTTTCGTGAGTAAGCATGGCGAGCACGGAGGCTCGACCGAAAACAATCTTTCTTCGCTCTTTCCTTCCTGGGCTGCATTTCCTTTCGCTTCCCCTCTTTTCCAATCCTCACTCCTCCCTCTCCCCCCACTCCGGGGGACTAATGACCGTAGCAGTTTCCTCCCCCATTTCCAAACAACCAACCTAACCAACATTTCATGAGATTTCATTTACAGAGAATCGCTGAATAATTTTTCTGAAATACATTATTTGCAATTTCGTCAGTTCATTCTTATTTGTCAGGCGTCATAACTATACTTGTATTGCAAGCAAAAAAGCACTAGCTCTGTAATTTCATGGATACAGAATGGAAGTCAAAAATGTATAGTAACAATAGCAAAGGACCAAAGACGGAACTTTCTCGGACCCCATACCTAACAGTTCAACAGTTTGAGGAAGTAACTGATTTTTACAGATCATGTGAACCGTTTACATCTACTTTCTAAGCGCACTTGCAAAGCAGATTGCGTCGTATTACAAAGACTATTACAAATTTGCAAATGATTGTTAAAGGAAGGGAAGGAAGAAGGACAGAAAAGAAAGGATTGACAATGGCCGCATTTGGACATTGATATTAAGCAATGGCGACGAGTGAAAATGTGAGCCGGACCGGGAATCGAACCGGAGTCTCCCGCTTCGGGCCAGCGGTCGCCTTAACCACTTGGCCACCCGTGCTCGCCTCCCGTCCTTCTCAAATTCCCACAAGTCGGATGCTACGTTTGTAGTGCCGCTATCGTCCATGTCTTCTTACACTCGCCATTTCGGATTCCCTTGCGAGGTCCGACGTATGACCGCAGCTGCGGTGAAATAACAGAAGCTAACGCCGTCGTCGCGTTTAAATACTTATTGTATTGGTGGTTTCTGTTCTTTCGGACGTCCGGAAGAACAGACACCACACCAATACAATACCAATTACAAATGATAAAAAGTTGAAAGGTTTACTGAGAAACTAGTATTTCACAGGAACACCTGTGGAAAATTTGATTTTTTACAGCAAAAAATAGGCTGAGAAACAACGTTGAACTAATAATATTAATGAAACAAAAACAAATTAACAAACCCGAATGATGATAATAAATAAATTTCTTTTGTCAAGGAATTTGAAACGTCTAGTTAAAAAATGAAACTATGGTGCTGTCTTACATGTATACACCCTCTAAATGTTTTTAAAGCATGAAAATCTGAGAGGTAGATTCATCCCATTCCTCTGAGTATACGGTCGGGCATTTCGAGCGTGACATGCTTGATCGAGTACGAGGGAAATCGAAAGCTGTTGCTCGTAATGTGCTGAGTGACTACACTGACTTCTGGCAGACTGGCGCGTAATTACGCGCGTTTTCCAATTCGAGCGAGCAAGACGTCAGATGCAGATTAGGTATCTGCATATTAGGGACTGTGCTCGCTTGTTCTCGGTCCAGTGCGTCGCGCTCTGGCGTAGCTAGTTCCAGTATGAATGCTCCGAGCGTGCAGGCTGTGCTAGATATAGGTGGGTTGAGGGGGGGGGGGGACACAGAGACAGCCGCAGGTCTGCCGCGTTCGTAGCTCTGCTGTTGTAGCAGAAACAGCAACTCTGTTTGTCCGAGGACGGTGCCGATTCTGCTATTCCAGCTGATGGAACAATTCTCAACTGAGTTTAGTCGTGCCATACACGAATATTCATGCATAGTAGACAAATAAAAATAATTGGAGACAGTAGAAAGTTTCCGAGATAATGCGAGTTCAATGTTGCAAGCAGTTTTACAGAAAATAAATTCAGTTTTAAACAGCTGCAAAACGTCTGCAGCAATATATTGCAGTCGGTCGTTGCCAATGGAAAAAATCCTATCTATTTAAATTTTTTTCAACCTGGACAGCTAAAAATCACACGAGGTCCGAAAACATGGCCTGTACCGAAAGTACTTTGATCCAGTCTACATTTGTGTTGACACTATAAGATAGAGTCGCGCCAATCCGTTGACTTGAGACTACAGCATTGTAGTGATCAGAAAGCTACAACCTGTCACACTTTTTCAATGCAAGGTATGACAATCAAGTGCACGTGCTAGAAAAATTGAGTAATTTTTAACAAATACTGTTACGAATTATGAAAAGATAAATGGATTATCGAGAAGCTTATACGAGGCGCGTCCAGAAAGTAAGTTCCGTTAGGTAATAAAATGAAATTGTACACAAATAGGGAATAAATTTTTATTACACAAAATTCTACATAAATTCTACATAAATCATACTTAACTGGAAGGGTGCAGAAAGTTGAAATAAGCAGTTCACATGATGTAGATGAGACAATTAATTCTTCTAACTGGGGAGTTATCAAAAATGGGGTCCCACAAGGTTCAATCTTGGGTCCTTTGCTGTTCTTAATATATATTAATGACTTGCCATTCTATATACACGAAGATGTTAAGCTAGTACTTTTTGCTGATGATACAAGTATAGCTATCACACCTGACAAACAGGAATTAACTGATGAAATTGTAAATGATATCTTCCAGAAAGTTATTAAGTGGTTCTCTACAAATGGACTCTCATTAAACTTTGATAAAACCCAGTATATACAGTTTCATACAGTAAATGGCATGACACCATTAATAAATTTAGACTTTGAACATAAATCTGTAGCTAAGGTAGAATATTCAAAAATTTTAGGTGTTTGCATTGATGAGGAACTGAATTGGAAGAAACACATTGAAGATCTCCTGAAACGTCTGAGTTCAGCTACTTATGCTATCAGAGTCATTGCAAAATTTGGTGATATAAATTTCAGTAAATTAGCTTACTACACCTATTTTCATTCACTGCTTTCATATGGGATCATATTCTGGGGCAATTCAACATTGAGTAAAAAAGTATTCATTGCACAAAAGCGTGTAATCAGAATAATTGCTGGAGCCCACCCAAGAGCATCCTGCAAACAGTTTTTTAGGGATCTAGGGATACTCACTGTAGCTTCACAATATATATATATTCACTCATGAAATTTGTTATTAACAATCCGACCCAATTCAAAAGTAATAGCAGTGTGCATAGCTACAACACTAGGAGAAAGGATGATATTCACTATTCAAGGTTAAATCTAACTTTGGCTCAGAAAGGGGTGAATTATGCTGCCACAAAAGTCTTTGGTCACTTACCAAGTAGCATCAAAAGTCTGACAGATAGCCAACTAGTATTTAAAAAGAAATTAAAGGAGTTTCTGAATGGCAACTCCTTCTACAATGTAGATGAATTTTTAAATAAAAGTTAAAAAATAAAAAAAAATAAAAAATAAAAAGACAGAAACAAAAAAATCCTTAAAATATTGTCAAGTATAGACAACATTTACTAAACTGACACGTTCCACATCATTACGAAATGTCGTATATATGATCTATGGAACAAGTATTAATCTAATCTAATCTAATCTAATCTTAATCTACTTTTCCACATAACTGCCGAAATTTTGTAGGCACTTGTCATAGCGTGCCAGAAGTTTTTGCATGCATCCTTCACAAAAGGTTGCCGCCTGTGTATTCAACCATGTGGTACCATCTCTTCATCATCGTTAAGTGCTGACCATGAAGGACAGATTTTAGGTGTTAAGTCGCTAGGAGAGAGTTCCGAACTGTATGGAGGATTAGCAAACAGGTCCCACTGAAATTTCCGTAAGGATTGTTTGGTCACATTCGGTGTGTGAAAAAATATCTTTTGACAGTAATCCTCTTATACCTAAAATCTGTCCTTGGTGGACAACACTTCAACGATGATGACGAGCTGAAAGAAGATGTTACCACATGGTTGAATACACAGGCGGCAATATTCTATGAAAAAGGCACACAAAACCTTGTGCCATGCTATGACAATTGCCTACAAAATTTCGGAAGCTATGTAGAAAAGTAGTTTAACAGTTGTACATTTTTGTACAAAAAATATTTTTTCTGTATCTGTACCCGTTCGTTTTATATAACCAAACGTAACTTACTTTCTGGACGCGCCTCGTATTTCGCACTAACACGTATGAAAAATATTCAGATTTTTTACCACTTACTTTTCATAAAATCGTCTCGAAGCGTTGTCGAAGGAAGAAAAATTACACGGAATATAATTTGTTAATATGTTTTTACTCAAGGAAAGTGAAACGTTTTGTTTAAACTAAATCGTTCATAAAGTGATTTGGCGTCGTCTTATATACCTTCTAGAGGTATTAGAGGAAAATCTTTACAGTACATTTAACCCCCTTTATGCTGTATGATCGCAGTTCGTACCTCGCTATGCCCTACTGGCACATCGCAGCTAGTGGCTCGCCGGAAGTTGTATTCCATTAACGCTGTACCTTCGCTGCTAGCTCGTCGCTACTAGCTTGCTGCTGGCACTAGTCAACCACCAACTGTTCATATCGATTGCAATGTGTGAAGCATGAAACGTGTTCGCTGCATCGTTTGACGACGGGAAAAAGGCTGGGTATAATGGCCGAACTCTATAGCGCCTTGCTGTGGAGCCCGCGGTTGCTCCCCTTCGGAGGTTTCCAAAAAAAACAGCATAAGGAAGTATAGAGTACATCCTGTGAATACAAAAGGTCAAAAGTATGAATACTATCACCAGGTCTACCGAAAAATCAAAAAGTGTCCAGAGCGATTTTTGACGCAGCTGCGAATGTTGCGACAAATTTTGCGATATAAGTGCGCCTCGGTTGCACAGTGGTAGAGTGCCAGACTACAAATCCAAAGGTCGCGGGTTCGATCCCCGCCAGGTCCTAGGATTTTTATCTGTCACTTTCCACTTCTTTCACCTCTGGCAGTATTGCTCATGTGAAAAATACCGAGTAGCACCGTGGTTCGGAACCCACGTTAAACTGTAGGTCCCCCTATAACTGGCTGGGTAAGTCAGTTCGAAGGTCGGAGGAAGGCAAAGGCATACCACCTCCAAACAGGACCATGCCTAGTAAAGCACTGTGGTGTTCAAACCAATCTTCGGATTGTTGACTGCTTTACCTTTTTTATATTAAATACTAGCTGAAAACCCGGTGTCGCCCGGGTACTTACGTATTCCAGTCTTATGATAGTCCATCTCTCCTTTCCTTTTCCCTCTCCGTCCACCTTTCCTTCCTTCTCTCTCTCTGTGCATCTCTTCCCTCCCTCTCTCTCTCTCCTCTCTCTCTCTCTCTTTCTCATCTCCCCTCTCGCCGTTCATCTCCTCTTATCCTTCTCTCATTCTCCTCGTCTACCCTCTCTCTCTCTCTTTTTTTTTTTTTTTTTTTTTTTTTTTTGCTCTATGGGTAGTTCCGTTCGTTGCGGACGCTGATCACGTTTGTTCGTTTGTGTTCGTTCTGTTCTTGGCTCAGCTTTTTTATTGCAGAGGGCGTTCCGTCCTCTGACCGGGCGCGCTGAGCCACGGCGCCCGGCACCCTCTGTCCGTCTCGTAGGACTTCTTTGTCAAAGTCGCAAGGTACTCTCGTCTATGCAAAATTCACTGGCTTGCAGATTATAAATATCTCCTTCATGAAAACATACTTTCTTATGCTGACTTTCATGGTCACTAGTCAAACAATTTGGTTGTTTGTTGTAAGGTACCTTCCGCCACGTACCGTAGAGTAGCTTACGAAAGGTAGCCTATGTATTAATCATGGTGTACGGTACCTCTGTACTAAATTTCATTCATACCCGTCCAGCCATTTCAGCGTGAAGGCGTAAGAAATGAATTAACTAATAGTAAAGCATACTTCGCCTTGCACCATACGAAGTTAATTTTAGTATGCCTATAACCTTCGCGCGAGTGCAAAAATGAGTTGACAAAGTTTTATCGCAATTGGAAGAATGGTATAGCCGCGCATAAAATACAAACGAAAAGACAAACAAACATTAATTTTTATGTATTAGATATGTCCTGAAGCATGTTTCGTACAGTGATATAAATTTTATTGCACATTTAGTGATACATATCGATACTATATGCAAAATAATGTTGCGAAGACTGTCATGAGTAATCAAGTAAAACATCACAAGATCATGCCTGATCTACAGCTAAACTGTTGTGAGCGATAGACTTCTTTTCGTTTCATCATTTTCTGGGAGGGGAGGGCAGGAACGTCCGAAATTACATGAAAACTTTGTTGCACGTCCATAACTACACCCATTTTCTAATAATTGCCGCATAAATCTAGGTATTCTCACGCGGTAACCTCTCATTATTTATGACGTCATATCTCCTGAACTATGTGTCGTGCTCTTATATTTTTGGGTCAGTAACCGTCGTGGGTGTACGGTCAACAGTTCGCCACAGTTTCTTTTCCTCTATGTGTTCACAAACTGTTGCAAAGAAACTGTGGTGAACTGTTCACCGTACGCCCACGAATGTTCCTGACCCAAAAATAATAGAGCACGACCAGGAATGCCTAAACAGATGAAAATTTTGGACCAACTATGGTAATGCAATTTCCGTGAAGTCGTGACCAGTACTGGCTCGAAGTTAACACAGATGGTGACGGTTGGTTGTGAGTAGGCGTATCACCAGGATCAACACTCTCTGATTTGATCAGTGTTAGCACTGGACACCGGCGTATTCAAATTTACACTAGCTGTTCTGGGTTCAAAAGAATCTCTTAGGAATAACACTGAATCGAAATATGCCCACAGACGTGGACCTATGTGAGCAGCATAGCGGCGTCACCTGACGTATGGCCGCGGCGGTGTGGCCGAGCGCATTGAGGCGCCATGCTCCGATACGTGAGTTCGTTTCCCGTCGGGTGTTCGAATCCTCCCTCGGTTATGGATGTTTGTGCTGTCTTTAGTATAAGTTAGTTTATAAGTAGTTTGTAAGTTTAGGGACTGATGATCCCGCAGTTAAGTCCTATAAGCTTAACAAACATTTGAACCTGACGTGTGTTTAGGAGCTTGCTCAATCTCTGTATGAGCTGCTGTCGAAGAATACCATTTTTTTTACACCACATGGTGCTGAAATAGGCATAAAATGTATTAGTCAAAATGTTATAGAAAAAGCAGTTGCATGAATTAGACAAAGCATTTATCGAAATAGACATATATAAGGAAGTAGCAGAAACTTTCTTAACTTTCCGACGGAAACATGATTTGTGGCCGAAAACGTAACCGAATATTCGGCTCCTCTTCTAGTTTCGGCGGAAACCGAAACCGTAACCGAAACTTCCATAATTAAGTTAAAATTTCGTTACACAATAAATCACTAGTCTTTCCACGTGTGTGTAAGGGAAATCAGGAGTCCGTAGAAGATGACATGGAAGGCGAACTGGTTTAGACAGATCGACGGTACTTTTATTATTGTGTCGTTTTCTACATAAAGAAGAAAAATTAAAGGAAGACAGACAATACGTAAACTGATCTCAATACAGTGGAGTCGCGATATTTCGATTCTCGCAATTACCCGTTTTCCGTAAATGCGTGCGACATAAAGAAAACAACAACTGCGGGTTCATTCTACCTTCACAGAAAAAGATACTCCATCATTATAACGCGAAGAAAATAATGTATTCTTTTCAAGGCCGATTTTCTTCGCACATACATTTCGATAGTTCGCTGTGATACCGGTCCCGTTCACCTCGAATTAACAAGACGACTGTATAGCTACTACAAATTCCACAGTCCTGCATATATTCTTGTAGGAAGATAGTCTTTCCGTACACAACAAACATGCCAAATAGATGCTAGAAATTTCAGAGCCTCAACATGACTACCACAATACAAAATACGTAGAAAGTAATCATTTATTTGCTTCCATAAGTATCCATTACGATTTTTGTCTTCAGAGCACTAATTTTATGTTGCCATCTTCACTTCCGTTTTTCGCAATCGACAAACAACGTACCTCCTTTTTGGCATTCCTGAATACATAGTAACTTCAATCAGTGCTTCAGAAAATATTTCGAAATACAATTTGCTCATGGCAGGAAGCGATCTTATAAATGTATTTTGTGAATAATGAAATGCCAAAATCGCGGTATTTCGTCTTTATTTATAACAGATGACCGGTTTCGATGTACGTAGACATCATCTTCTGGTCTCTTACAATTTAGCGCAGAGAGCAGAAGATGATGTCTACGTACATCGAAACCGGTCATTATAAATAAAGACGAAATACCGCGATCTTGGCATTTCATTATTCACGAAAGTATTTCGAAAAATAAAGTCACAGTTTCGACTAACAATATGATTGTTGTCACAATAAATTTACGCAAATTGAACAGGAAAAGGTATGTACCACATGATCAATGTTTCCTAAACCAATATTAGTTATATGTAGAAAAAAATTAATAATTAAAAAAAAAAAAACCTCCAGGGAAGTTCGTGTAAAATATTTCAATATTTTCTTTACTCGCAAATTTTGTACTGCCACAAGCTTGTCTTTGCGCGCTCGCGCCAGCAACTGAGCAATGTTATCAGGTAGCTAAAGGGGGTACTTGTTGCAGGCAGTGCGCAGTGGCATGAGGGTGAGCGCTCGGGGGCATCCGCGCTCGCTCCCTGCCTGAGCGCAGAGACACTGAGCGAGCTGGCCGCTATGAGACACTGCGCTGCGTCCCAGTGGCCAACAATTCCGCCAGGCGACCGCGGCTTGTACTGTGTGACGTGACACGACAGCGCTCAGCGCCTGCTGTGGCGTCAGCAGAGACCGGTTCTTCTGCTCTGTGCGGCGCGACCAGCCGCTTACGTAAGCGCCGCCGGCGTAAACAAGCGTGGGCGGCCGCCCCCACCACCAGACCGACACAGCGGGCCGCAACCTGCCGCAGCTGCCGGCGGACACCGACGCTAAAACAAGCTGCAAGCTGCTTCGACATTGCCTCTTATGCTACCCATGTGTGCCGGGGTTACTCAACATCTACATCTACAATTTAAAGCCATGCTTCATTTTTTTCGACCGTGCCTGTATCTAAATAATCGAAAGGTTGCTTGAAATTTCCGCTACCAGTCACAACTATGATTTAAGTGTTATAAATATTTAATAGCGACATGTTTCGAAGCTGTGTTTCGTCATCAGATTTGTCACAACCTTTCTGCTCAACCACAGATAGCAGTGATTATGGTCTCGGTGCACATCTCTTGCAAGTAAAAATAAATGGGGACAAGACTGAGCAGAGAGCATCATCATCAGGCTATAGGTATATATTGTTAAAGCTGTAGATAGATCTACATTGAGCCGGCCGCGGTGCCCGAGGGGACTGCGGCGCGCCAGTCACGGTCTGCACGACCACTACGATCGGGGTTTCGAATCCCCCTTCTGGCATGGATATTTATGTCGTCCTTAGTGTTAGCTAGTAGTTTGTAAGTTTAGGGACTGATGACCCAGTAGTTAAGTCCCATAAGCTATACAAACATTTGAGCATTTTCGAATCTACATTGACAACATCTTGATGTTTCTGGCGCTGAACATTCCCGTTGAGCAGCTGGCTTCCTCGTTTGATTAAGTGCGTACCTGTCAGCCTTGTGATGGCAGTGACATCAGAGTCTAACATAAGAGTCACGGAACTCCCAGTGAATTTTTGCAACTTCGCGACTGCAGCGCTGCCAAGCGGCTGGGTCGTAAAAGTATATAGCGAAACTATATATACATCTGGCGTCTGTTCCGAAAGAACAGACGTCACTTCTGATCCTGCAGTTGTTATTATTTAATATTCATAGAATATATGACATCAACTGCGATTGGGCAAAGCTGAAAATGTGTACCCAGCCGGGATTCGAACCCGGGTCTCCTGCTTTCTAGGCAGTTGCGCTGACCCCTACACCACTTTTTTTTTTTTTTTTTTTTTTTTTTTGCGTCTCCTTCCTCCCCTTCAACCCATCCTTACGCTCGCCAACATTTGCCTTCTCTGCGCGGCTTCATCGCCTTTAAACGAAAGGTCTTCTGAAGGTAAATAAAAACTTCTTGGTTTATGTACTGGTGCCACTTGTTGTTATCCTCTTTTTTTTCGTGGTCTTCGCAGCAGACTGTCCTCACGCAGTGCTCTTCTTCGCGTGGTTTATATCCATGTTGTAATCCCCAAGCACTAGGCTTGGTCTCGTGTCCGTCGTCTGTCTGTCTCGTTGCTTATTTTGACTTCTCGTAGCCCTGTGCGTTACAGTCGGCGGAGCCACACGATGGCCTACTGTACATAGTCGTAATAAAGAAATAAAAATCAAAGAAAAACAACAGCAAGAGAAACCTGCAACAACAAATTTGGTCCTTCATCCACTGTCCCTAATGTAGGAAATGAAAGTCTCCATGTAACAATAAAAATAAATAAAAACTCAAGAAACGAAATCATATTTGAGTGCCAGCGGCCATACATTTGCTACAGACGCTGCCAGGAAAAACCTTTCCTTCGTGTATGTCTTCCTTTCTGTTCGTACTCTGTCAATCGCTTCGTTACAGATCTTAGTTTCAATTGTTCATCCGTGTATCTTTTTCTTTTGTTCTTTAAATTATCTCGAAATCTGTGATGTCCGAGTAACTAAGGAGCGCCTCCACTCTTCTGTCGTGACCGAGAAATGGAAACAAATTCTCAAATCATTACGGTAACTTGTGGAACAAAAAATTTTGCACTAATCTTTTGTATTTTGGGCATTTCCGAAAGTTATGATGTTCTTCCGTAATATATTTTACGTATTCGTTCAAACTCGCATTTTATACCTCAATGTAAAGTACGCGAATTGGCCGATGACCCATGCATAGCTGTTGTTATTTGTTTTTGGAAATAAATGCCAGTCCGGCCATATGACATCTCGAAGCGGTCTTGTTGATTGTAGCTAGTTTTTTTCTAATCCATTTCCAGATTTGAAATTTATCTCTGCACGTGAGTGTGTGTGCCACGGACTCTGTTTGAGGTGAATCTTGTGGAGTTTTTCTCCTGTTGGAACCTTATCGTTCACAATGTCATACCAGACAGATGCAGTTCGTGATGGAAGTGTGGAATTGTTAATATTCTTCCCAACGTTCGTCCATTCAATCTGTGGGTACTTCAACTCCACAGGGTTTGGTCTGTGCCGTCTCGTAAGATGACCATAAATTTTTGCAGTGTTGAAGAGCTGTCGCAGATCTGGAATGTAACTGCTTTCGAGGTAAAAAAGCCGGACGTAGTCAAGTTGTGCATTTATGCGTCCAACGTTGACGGGGGCAGATTTACTGATGGGGGCTAGGCTGGTGAATAGTATCTGCGTGATTGTTTTATGCGGAGACTGTAGGATTTTTCCAGTAGGGTTCAAAAACATAGCAGTGCATTGTAGTTGGACGTCTTTCACTCCCAGACCCCCTTCTGTCCGAGAGAGCGCCATAATTGGCAGGTTGACCTTGAATATGTTACCTCGCTAAATGAACCAATACGCTGCGGCAAAAATCTTGTGGGCTATGTCCTTTGGTGGAGGTAGTACCGCGGCTATGTGATATATTTTACTGAGCGCGTAAATATTAACGAATAGGGCTCTCTGTAGCCTGTTTAGATTCCTATTTTTGTTGTCATGGAGTGTGGCGCGGAATATATTGAGTTTATGAGTCCAATTGGCAATGGCCATCTCCCTTGGATTCGGCGTTAGAATCATACCTAAGTGGGTGATCCGATTTATGGGTTGCAACCATGTTAAATGCTTGTTCTCCGATCGTGGTCCTATAGGTAATATCTTCGATTTGAATTCATTGAGTTTAGCACCAGATGCATTGGAATATGCTTGGACCACTTCTCGTGAAGTTTCGATTTCAGCTGTTGTGTTCACGATAAGACTGACATCATCAGCATATGCGTGACATACTGTCTGGATACCAAACATTTGTAACCCTTCGAGTCTCAGGTGCAGCTGTGAAAGCAGAGGCTCCACGGCGATGGCGTGCAGCGTCATCGAGAGAGGGCAACCCTGCCTCACGGACTTCTTGATGGGGACTGGAGTACTTATTTGACCATTGATTTTGATTCTGGAGTACGTTCCTGAAATGCACTTTCTTATGAGCTGTATGAAATGAGCACTAAACCCCATTCGTCGCATAACGTTCAACAGAAATAAGTGGTTTACACGATCGAACGCCTTGTCAAAATCTAAAAACATCAGCGCTACATTGCACTTGCACAACCATGATAAGGTTGTGATATCCCTTTATTCACTTAATGCGTTAATCATAGATCTGCCAGGAGCCACACTCATTTGATAAGGGCCAAGGATCTTGGGTAGTATAGATTTCAATCTATTGTCTATGATTCTGGTAAGAAGTTTATAATCTGAATTCAGAAGAGTTATCGGCCGAAAGTCTGTCAACGATGTGGTGTGTGGCTTTTTCGGAATTAGGACGACGAGCCCTTCCGTAAACTGCGACGGCGGCTGCACTTCCCCCAGCAGTTCGTTGTACATTTTGGTTAACTCTGGCCCTATGACATTCCAAAAGCAAGCATAGAATTCAACTGGTAGACCGTCTAAACCAGCCGATTTCTTTTTAGGCGATTCTTTGATCGCCGAATGTATTTCTTCCTCCGTAATATTGGCTAGAAGGTCGACATTGTCATCCCCAGTCACTGCGGGTTGGATAGCGGGCATTAGAGGTTCTCCTGTCGCGGGATCCGTTCCTGGGTCGGCGTAAAAGTCCGTGAAATATTGCACCACATAGTTTCTTATTTCCGTCTGGTGTTCATATACGTGTCCGCCTTCATCTGTAAGTTTGGAAATTAACTTTTGTTTTCCTCTCTTGGCTTCCCTGAGAAGATGATACATCGATGTGTGTTCCTGCATGAGGTCGTGCGGTGAGCGCGCTCGAACTTTTTGTCCTTCCAGAGATTGTCGCACGAGAGCCGTGATTTTGGCTTTAGTGCGTTTTATTCGGGAACTGTTGGTGATTAGACTGTTGGGTTCACTGTAGAGTTCACGGAGGCATAAAAAGTAGTGCTCTATGGTACGTTTTCTCCAATATGCCTTCATACGGGCATACTGCACAATACATTTTTTTATTTGAGGTTTCGCGACTTGGATCCACCACATTATACGAGTTGGATATTTGCCTAGTGATCGGAGGCATCTCGTCCAAGTTGTGCTGACCTGCTGCCGAAGTTCTTCGTCCTGCAAAAGCGAGACGTTAAGTTGCCACACGCCCCTTCCCATGTATGTTGGTTGTTTCCTGTACTGAACGGTTATATGAAAGGCGTCATGACCTGAGAAATTGATGGGCCATATTTCACAATCCATGACATTCTGTAGCAAGCCGTTCGTCACATGCATCCTGTCTAGTCGGCTGGCTGTGCTACTGGTAACATAAGTGTACCCTCGGGCGTGCGGACGAAGATGACACCAAGTATCGACGAACCCAAGTCCATTAGTTAACGATAAGAGCTCCTCGCAAAAGTTGAAGTTCGGATGCTGATCTTCGGGACGGAGAACACAATTAAAATCACCTCCGAAAATTATGGGCAGTCGGGTATCTGGTATTAACGTGACGATTTCATCACGGAACAAGGAGCTCCTCGCATGTTTGCCGCTGGACCCAGTAGGGGCATATATATTTACAATCATTAAATCCCATACTTTTACAGTCATTCCCCTTCCGGACTGCCGTTCCGCCCTCACTACCAATGTTCAAAATTGCGTCATATCCGAATACACCCGAAATTTTCGTCGTGACTACCTCTTGTATTAACGCTATGTCAATGTCGGCGGCATATAAGTAGTCTCTTAAACACTGGAACTTCACATGGGAAATAATCCTATTGATGTTTAGGGTTGCAATTTTATACGTCTGCGTCATTTGTCGGTGAAGTATTCGAGTGTAGCAGACCGCAGACCCCGCTCAATAATAATTTTAGGCACTCCTCGTCGTCGCCCCACGGGACCCCAGAGCCACCAGGAGGCAGGTCTTCCGCCTCCATCCGGTCTTCGACCAACGAGGTTGGTGGCTTATCAATATCCATCTGAGCTGCATCTTTCGGTCGCAAATGGTCTCTGCTTCCAACCCCAGAGGTACCAGGTATGTCACTGGTAGTTTTCCGTGGAATTTTCTTTGTGCGTAACAGTTTCCTCTACAGTTCTTGTATTTCTTCGGCACTCTGTTTACGGGTATTACGTTTGAGTTTTCCCGTCTGCTGCTTTGAACTGTCGTTATCGGTACTTAGTAGTTGCCCTGACAGAGTGGCACTAGTAGAAAAGCCATGGCTCTTGCCCTGACTGGAGGACGTCACAGACGGGGGGGGGGGGGTCTGGTCACTATTCGTGGCAGCCGTCACAGACGGTCCTGGCGTTGGAAAGGACTCTGCTTCAGAAGTTCTGCCAGGGTTCACAACCTCTGTTGGCGCCTGTTGTGTGGGACGCAAGGCGGAGTTCACCACGTCAGTGGGTTGTGGGTTGCGGGGATAGTTTTTCCGGTTCGTCTGTGACGAATATCTCAGCCGTGTCGCGCTTTCCTCGGTCGTCCGTATTCGCTCCCGCGGCAGCCGGCAGGGCTTGCTCGCAGCGTAGCTGGCAGTCAACACGGTCGTCACCGCGGCTCGAGGCGCCTCGCCGGCCGGCAGCTGCGCCACCCGCCGCTGTGAACACTCGGCGCGGACGTGGCCGGCAGAGTTACACGCCGCGCAAGTCCGTGGCTGTCCGTCATACATCACAATTCCGCGATAGCCGCAGACATTTATATACGACGGGACGTGCTTGGTCAAGTCGACCTTTAATTGTCTCACGCCGTTCAACACCTTAAACTTTCGAGCGCTCGACCACCGTTTCAAAACGTTATGGACGATATGAATGCGAGTCGGGTATTGTAAATTGTATGAATTAGATTGCACTGATAATTCGTCATTTCAGACTGCCATGAACAGAAGCAGTAAAATTACTTTAATGATGTTTTCATATTTGTATTGTAAGGTTCACAACAACGTTCAATGAGTAGGAAATATGAAAGTAACATCATTAAAAACTCCAACATCTCAGTTTGTATCATGCTATTACTCTGTTACTAACTACCGGCCGCTTGGAGCGCTAGTATGGCTTCTGCTGTATTTCTCTCTAGAGAGGTTTGCGACTGTGATAGACTGTGCTAAAATTGGGTTGAAATGTGCTGTGTTGTGGGGCTAACAAGCCCAGAACAGTGCTATTCACGCAATCAAACGAGGAGAACAGCTGCTCAATAGGAATGTTCATTGCGACGAACATAAAGATGTTGTCAATGTAGATTAATGTACACATTTAGGAATATATTTTGTATGCAGTTACAATTTCTAGCCTTTAAGTGGAAGCTGTTATTCTCCATTCTTTATAGGTATTTGTTGTATTTTTTCTACAATTTCGAATTTTATCTTTAACTAGGCACTATCTCATGTAAGAGAAATTTGTTAAAAATGCTGACTTCATATATATGAAGCGAAAGCCACAGTCTATTTACAGTAATTCACATTACTGGTTTCAGCAAATGTTGTAATTTTCATAATTTCCTTAATTTACAACCAACAGGTGAACATGTTTTGATAATAGCGGTTAATACCATAACTACGTCTACAGAGCAAGGGAATAATTAACTATTAGTTAACCATGACACATATATTTGCCTGTAGACAGCTATCACATTACAAATTCAAAAGCCTTATATTAATGACTTGCAGATCAATTCTGCTGAACCGGAAAAACGGGAAACGTAAATATTAAAAAATTTTAAGTGCAACCAAACACTGTATCATCAAACAATAAAAAAACGAATAACGATGCGGTATTGCTTACAGTATAAACAATTTGAAACATTTACATTTACCTCTCTCCTAATCAACTGACCACCTTATCAAAACTACACTTCATGTGAAAATATTCAGTATTGATGTCCTGTTATAGATGCATGGAAAACGAAGTCGCTGAAATAAAAGAGGTGTCCAAATGTTGAGAGAGATTCACTAAATCGTGTGCTCAGATATTCCATATGTGAGTTGGGAAAAAAAAAAAAAAAAGAGAGAGAGAGAGAGAGAGAGAGAGAGAGAGAGAGAGAGAGAGAGAGAGAGAGGAAGAGTGGATTTTAGCGAAGTGTGAAGAGAAGGGGAACAATCATGTACGTGGAGACATTGTCACATATCTACCAAAATGTATGCCGCAAATTACGGGTACCTCAATGAGACAACGTTGCAATTTTCGAGCAAAAATACCTGAAATTATGGAATGTAGCATGGTGCAACCTGATAGAGACACAAAACTGCATACCGAGTCAGACCAAGGTGGTTAGAATGAAGGGAGATGTCATTATGTATGCCGAACACATACGTCACTTGAAGCCTGTCCGCCATCTTGGTCAGTTTTGGAATGCTATTTCTCCGTTAAAACTATGCGTTAAGTCGACTCTCTTACTGTTAATGTATTGAACTGACAGTCACAGCAAAGTATATATTTTCGAACAATATACTTTCTCGAATAAATGGTAATTAATACTCATCATAATATAATTGAAAATTCAATTTTTAACGGCTAATTTGCACTCTTTTAATACGTTGTACACCATTTGCCGCTACAATACGAGCACTTACCCGAAACTTAAGAATAGGGTGCAGCCAGGCTTCACTTTTTCAGCGTAAGGGAGTCTCCGTTTATTCTAACCTCCTTGACTCAGACCCAGGCGCCTCTCTAACGTTGGCAACGACGTCGTTTATTGCAGTTAAGTTAAAAGTGAATCGAAGTCCTTTAACCCTTCATTGCGTTCCTTTGCTGATGTGCAAAGCGAAGTCTTCACTCTCTTTTTGTCATTGACCTATCAGTTTAACACTGGAACTGCCTTGCAGATGATTAGCGCTGCCTTATAAAGTTAACTGAACAGATTCTGCCAGTAGAATGCGACAGTCCTCGCTAACATGGCGATGTGTACTGCTCTTTGTAGCATTCTCAGACCAGCACACAGAGGTAATGCTCTCTCTTGATGATCATATTTATAGCTGCAAGCAGGGACATTTACGAATTAGTATGCATAAATTTGTGAAGTTTCACGCAGATTTCGATAAAAGTGTAAGAAATACAATTTTTGATGACATTTTAGATATTGTAATTTTTTGACATTTTTCTTGGGACACTTGAACAAATTTTCAAATGTTTTTAAGGCTTATGGGCCTTAACTGTGGGTCATCAGTCCCTAAACTTACAAACTACTTATGAACTTTCTGATACTAAAGACGGCACAAACATCCATACCCGAGGGGGGATTCGAACCCCCGACGGGGAACGGCCTCGCGCATCGTAGCAAGGCGCCTCAATGCGCTCGACCGCTCCGTCGCGGCACCCTTCAACAAATTCTAATACGGAAAAAGAAATTAAAAAATTGATTTGCGATTGAAAAAAATGTGTGATGAAGGGTTAAACTTTTAAAACTATCAGGAATAATTTTGCTCACGATTTCGGTACAAATACTCCACTGTGCGCTGGTTCGATTCCGGACGAGGGCACTTCACACCGAATCGCATCCGCCGATTGTCGCAGCGACTTGCGACACCACCACCTAGAGAGAAGGCCGCGGCGCTCTGGTGTGACGTCAGGCAGAGTAGGTTGCTTGCGCATAGCTGACTGACCCGCTGCTTCGGCATAGTGGGCCGTGCCCCAGCGGCTGCCCAGTCAGCTATGCGCGCGCAACCTACTCTGCCTGACGTCACACGAGAGCGCCACAGCCTTTTCTGTAGGTGGTGTTGCTTGCGTGCTCTCGAAGAAAGGACAAGAAGGCGTCCACTGGCGCACCCCGCCAGGAGGTATTGCCGCATCAGTCGCCTGGCGTGTTCCGCGGAACGTGTTGGGAGGTAACACTCGAGTCGCAACCTCTGGCCGCCGCTTCTGGTGGCCATGGTAACCCGAGCTGTCTCCGCGCCACCGCTGCTGCTGCGTACGTCACGCCAGAGTCAGGTAGCTGGCTGCTGCGCGGTGGAAGGAAAGGTCATAACATTTGTAACAATCCTGTCTAAATTTTTCTAATACATGTTGTGGAATCATCATTGTTTCATTTACCCCCGTTTATAGCGAATAAGATTACACTTCTGGCCATTAAAATTGCTACACCACGAAGATAACGTGCTACAGACGCCAAATTTAATCGACAGGAAGAAGATGCTGTGATATGCAAATGATTAGTTTTTCAGAGCATTCACACAAGTTTGGCGACACCTACAAGGTGCTGACAGTTTCTTTAATTACACTGCGCAGATAGTTAAAACTATTCACCTCCTTGTGGACTTCTTATTCAGGATTAATGCCACATAATTTGTGAAGGCAGTCTAGATGTGAAAACAAAAGTGCATCCCATTTTCTATTGTTACGGAACTGGAGCGATCTGAATTTGTGAATATCGCTAACTCATGACTTTGTCACCTAAAGGGATAATACCTGATACTTGTTACTGGGAATTAATTCAAATAAATGCCGAGAAATTGTTAAAAAATATGACCAGTCAACTTTTTATCATTATGTATGTTGTGCAGAAGTGCAGACGTGACCTAGGGAAGGATCGAATGTGACAGTTTGATGTAAAGAGAAATAGCAAGATCGCATTTTTTATTTTTTATTCGATATATAAGACTAACGGTTTCGACACTCAAGGGAATCACCTTCTGATCTCTGCTAGATTTTCCATTTCACTGCTTATTAAAGCGCTCCACATATTATGATGAAACCTTTCTGGTGGAATAGTCAAATATAAATAATTGTGATGTGGATAGTCAGGTATAAAACAGAAAATAGACATTTACGAAAAACCACCATAGTGCACATTTATGGCTGAGCGCTATCAACCATCACAATATTTTATATTTCACTATCCACCAGAAATTTTTCAACATAATATATGGAGCGCTTTAACCCTCTCATTCCCACTATTGTTCCTCGACAACAACGTATTAAAAGCTGATTTTTACCGTATTTTGTGCATTCGTCCTCAATGTCGCATTATTGTTGATGAGGAACATGCTTCTAGTACGACATTTTGCTGCTTGGTACGGTGTGTAGCCACTTCCGAGGCATTAATCTATCCGTCTTGGAGGTTGTGTTACGTCGCAGTGTGTACGGGGCTGTGAGTGCATGTTATTTTATTTCATCAGTCCTGTCTTTGGTGCTGTGGTGAAGACTATACCAGCGTTACTGATCCTACAGTGTTGACTGTCAACAAATAACGTCCCAAGTAATAAATTGATAATATTGTAGGGGTTCTGGCTTAGGGCTTTTGTAAATAATATTCATGTGTAAAAGATTGGGGGGGGGGGGTATGCGGGGGTATGGGGGGGTATCCTCGCTCCAAAGGAGAATGATGACGTGGAAGTAAAAGGTGGAAAAAGCGTGCTAGATGGCCGGCCGGTTTGAGCGGCGAAAAAGTCAGTTGCGAGAGAGTCGTAGTCTGGACGTTGATGAGTGTACAGTGCTTGTGTCTTGTGGCTATTTTGCTTGAGGCTATACTTTTCAAGAAGAGCAGTAAAATGACCTCGGATGGAGAATATCTTTGAAAATTTTTACTGGCATAATATTTGTGGCTTATTATTGAAATTATTTCGACACTAAGAAGACTGAATTTGGCCACATACTTCAAGAGCCACAACTAACTGCACTGCAGCGCCAAACTTCCACCAAAGACATAGTAGACAATTTTTTTGTATTGCAGTAACAACCTGAATCTCACATTTGTGAATAATCAACTTCACAAATTGTAAATAGTGCTCTTAACCTGTTATTATCCTATGCCATTATCCAATATACGGTCGATTCCTTATTTAAAGTGAAATATTCCGAGTGACTCAATGAAGTAACAAAAATAGTAACATTTTAAATTTTTATAGAGTGCAAGAAGTTATAGTGATACATAAACTATAGGCTAATATTCAATTTCATCTCCACCAAGTACAAACTTTTTCATTCATTGTTTGCAATTTTAAAGTGTTTACTTAAATTTAATCAAAGAATGACTTAATTAACAGAGTCATAAAGTTTCTTGAGTACAATAGTAAGGTACATAGAAGTCTAAGTTAATTGAAAGATAGCTTGATTCAGGTACCTCATTTTAAAAGTGAGTTTGTTCTTGCACTACTGAAAGATTATTATTATTAGGTCAGTGAAAAGCAGAATCGATCGTTATAGTAAAAGAAATAAAATACTAGTGCTTAACATATGTTTGGACTAGGTTTCTAAAACGATTTTCTATTGCAGTAATTTTACAAAATTAAGACGGATTTGTGTGTGTTCTAAAGTTAATTTGACGTGTTTTGGAATAGGCCTAAATGAAATATCTACCATTTTAATATTTTGGTTTCGCATTTCCTAATGAAAGAGTAAGGTTATTATTCACAACTTTAGTAGAATCTTGTATACTAAGATCCAATAGTTAATAGATTAATGATGCTTCTGTTTTGCTTAGTAACTAACTTCAAGTGTAGATTACTGTGATGCTGTCTGACATCCAAAAAAGTGTTGCATTTGAAGTCTGTTTTACTAATGCGTTTTATCAGATTACTAAAGAAACATTACTTTTTACTGCATAATTACATTCACACTAAAAATCAAGTAATTGATTATTGTCCATAGGGACTGGCGACCGTAATTAAAACAAATAGGCTGTTTTGGTCTTAAAAACTTTATGATTACTTGCGGTTTCAACACTATCTTTTCCTATCTATATATCTTTGTGAAACTAAGGTTACCTCAGATGCTTTCATCTATTAAGATAACACGCGGTCAAATTTAAATCCTCTCGGATGGGCACAATTCTGTAGGCGTAGTCTTGTAGTAGCGATTCGGTGCAGTTAGTAATATTACAGCACAGGTAACAAATCTATTGCGAGTTTTCGTATATTCCTAACTGTACCGTAAGCGGCTGCGAAGCTTCACAAACCGATAAGAGTGTTACAGTTTGTTTGTTTTGTTAATCGATGTTCGGCTTATTAGGCCATCACCAGACATGTCTGAAACTGGCCAAAGAAGCCGAAAATCTATTAACAAAATAAACATACGTGTAGAACCAACACAAAATCGCATATTGTAATTTTCATAATATTTTTTATATTAATATAAAAATATCGCTCCATGTGACGACAAAATTAAGTGTGACGGTTTGATTCTAAGTTGGCGAACCTGACGAACGTGAAAGCAAAAATCTATCTAATGTGTCATGAGCTCTGCAGAAATGTCAACCCATTTCATTTCAACACATAATCAACATTGCACAACTGTCACAAAGTCTTTTTCCCTGGATGGCAATTGTTATCGAAGGAAAGCTGGAAATAAACTTTGAAAAGTCATGGAAGAATGTAGCATTTTCCAATTAGCGCAAACCAAAAATATGCAATAAAATTGCATATATGCTGTTACTGGGTTTGATTGACTCAAATGCCTGAATATTGAAACAGTTTTGTGTAATTGCTTACAGTTTTGCGAAATCAAGGCGACTCTGCCCATAGCCATCATAGGCGCCAAGATACGAGCCGTGGGGAGTACGTGTAGTTTCAAAGTTTGCGTGTGCGACGTATGAGTTAAGTGAGTCTCCAGTGCCCAATAATGATGTTTCAGCCAGTGCAGAACGCCTTCAGAGTGTTCACAAATATTCAAATGTTTGTTAAGCTTAAGGGACTTATCTGCGGGCTCATCAGTCCCTAAACTTACAAACTACTTCTAAACTAGCTTATACTAAAGACGGCACAACATCCATACCCGAGGGGGGATTCGAACGTCCGACGGGGAGCGGGTTGCGCATCGGAAAATAATCGCTCGGCCGCTCGGCTGCGGCGAGTGTTCACAAGTACGACGGAGTGTCGAAAACTAATGCCTCCGATTCTCTTATCGTGTTCTCAATATCAGCTGAGGTATGACATGCATATTATTCGGTCGACTTATCCTTTCGTTGACGCCAGATGCAACACTGCCGCAAGGAACCTCCGAATTTTATCGTGGCAGGTGACAGTGTCTAACGTAAATATAACGGTGCGTGAGAAACAGCGCGCTGATATCGAGTTTCCGACCGCCGAACTTCAACTTGATACCCACAGAGGAATAAAATTTGTGTACAGTTGTTGTACCGACTTCAGTAAAGTGCGACGTTAGCTTATTCGTGCTCACAATTAAGGAAACGGTAGTACTAACCTAAACGTGCCTGACAGAGCTTGGAATGTTTCCAAGACCCACAACTTCAGGGACTTCGACAGTGATGAAACGATGTAAGCAGAGATTGTGACTGTGTCAATGTAGTCAGTCACAGTATCAACAAACTGGTCTCTGGTTGGGACAGATGTGTTCGTCGCCAGGGTAACTAATGCTGAGCAATCAATATGTAGACATGAGCAGTGGCTCCAGAACTATGGACACGATCCAGTAGTGGATCTTGGGGTATTTTCAGGTGCGTAGCTAGACGACTTCAAAATATCTGAGAAATATTTCACGGATTGAAGAAAAAGTTTAAGAAGTTATTTCAAGAGGAAAGTTATATAATCTGAAAAGTTATACAAATTTAAGCTACGAATGTGGCGAATAACGTACTCAGAGCACTACGAGAACAATGCAGTCGTAACACTCGTTCGTAATTGCGATACAGCAACACCGTGTCCTTTTCCACCAACGGCAAGTGTCACATGAGTGACGTTCCAATGATTTATTCTTCTTCTGACGGCGAAATCGTACCTTATTTTCTTGTTGTTTAGTGTCTGTACTCGTGGTTATAGAAGCGAGAGGGAGAGAGAGACAGAGAGACAGACAGAGATGACAAGCTCCTACAGAAACATTGCAAGGACAGTAGGATTAGCAACTAATGAGAAGGAAACAGTTCATGGTTACGAACAAGACACCCCGATGATGTTAGCCCACTGACAGTTGATGGTCTTATTTTTGAAAGAGTAGACATCTTTAGAAGCATCCTACGCGAACAGGAAAAAATGAAAATTATTATTAAAGCGAGGATAGCAGTAGGGAATAAAGCTGTTTTTGGTCTAAGGGATGTGTTGTACAGTAGAGCAGTTCCCTGAAGCTTCAAACTTAGGCTATATCAAACTGTAATTCTGCCAGTAGCCCTTTATGGGCCAGAAAGCCAGGTTGATATTAGTTAAGGGTTGAAGAATGATGTGGGTCGGACACATAATTAGGATGGAGGAAGATCGACTACCTAATGTAGTATTCTCTGGATTCATAGACGGCAAGGAAGGCCACGCACCAGTTTGAAGGATGCCATCAACAAGGACGTGATGAAATGAGACTGAGAAATGGAGAATGGACTATAAAAGACAGGAACAGAGAGGTTCCGGAAGGGGAATATGGAGAACACGTATGTTCTGCAAGGTCCAAGCGACAATTATATACTTTATCATATAAAAATTGAGGTATTTGTGTCTATATTCTCCTCTTCAGCAAAAACTGCACAACGCAAACGAATGGTGTTGATGTGAAGTACCAAGTATCCCATTGTGCACTACGGTGATTGAGGGTTAAGACGATAAATGGTTGGAAGATTTGGGGGTTGAAAGACACAGAAACGTAGAATTTTCTATAAGTCGATAACTTCAAACGTCCATATAGTCCACCCGTTTGTCGTTATCAACCAGAAAACATTATAGTGCACAATGGGAGACTGATAAATAATAACATATACAACCACAATTTGTTTGTGATTCGTAGTTTTGGTACAAACGTCCATAAAAATTCTACCTGAGTGTTTGTCAATATTTTGCTGTGTAGCAACAACTACCCAATGCAGACGAATGGTCTCTAAATGTAGTGCAATGTCTCCCGCTGTACACTATAACAGTTCCATGTCGATAGTTATAAAGGGGTGGAAGATATGTTGGTTGAAAATCGTCGTCCCATAGACTCTACAAACATTTGAACATTTGAAAATCGTCAAATTATAAAAAATTCGGACTGAAGGCCAGCGATGATTTTCACGACTATATAGCAAGGAGGTTACATACAGCGAAATGTGATGATGCCATAAACCATATCTTTGGTCTATATTCTTCAGTTGTTACTCCGCAAGGAGAAGCACACGAATTAGGAAAAATAAGTGCATAGTACAGTTTCAAAAATAAAAATATCAAAGAAAGATGCTAAAGCGTAAGAAATAATTTTTGCGATCTCGATCAGTATCGAATCGACAGAAAACAGTACTGACAAGCGATTCTACCGACAAAAGAGAAGCACATCTAGCACTGCTCCGAGAAAACTATCGTCGAAAGGTAATCAGACAGAAGAATAGCTTGAAAATTTTAGACAAACACGTCGAATCAGAGAAAGAATACGGAGAAAATGAGAAACAAATGCACAGTACAGAAACAAATGCCGGAACAGCTGATTTGTGTAGCTAATACCGATGTTGAGTTCAAATATTAGATTTTAAAATAACATATTTCAAGACGACCAGAGTTACTGCTTTCACATTCCCTAGCTTCGCCAGCTCACAATCAAACTGTTGTCGGTTGAACTGCTTTTTTACGTGCTTTACAATTACGTCTGACAACAACGAAAGAGTAATTATGTATACTAGTATTGCCTGTGGTCGAAATTTGAACAGCTTGTCTAGTATAGGATAGAATTTTACTTACGGCAGTGGTGGCGTAGTGTGCTGAGGTTGGCAGGGACCGTTGACTTCGGAAAACCAGTCACGTAGAATGACGGGCATAGTCTTTGGTGTTGATCGTGAAATAAATAATTAATTCCGTTCCTGCTCTGTAGTTAACAGGTTCTTGTTCCCCTAATAAAGCGGAGTGGCCGAGCGCTTTGAGGCGCTATATTCCGACGCGCGAGGCCGTTCCGCGTCGGGGGTTCGAATCCCCCCTCCTCCATTAGTCATTAGTATAGGTAGTTTGTAAATTTAGGGAATGATGACCCCGCATTTAAGTCCCATAAGCTTAACAAACAGTAGAACATTTTTAATAAAGCGAACATTTCGTTGTCAACATCCGCACAGTACGCCACCGCGGTAAATAAAATTTAACCTTAACGTCATAACTCTAAATGTGGCGAAATTTTGTCAGTATATCCCTACTTCTTACGACTGTTATATCCGTATACATATAATTGTTGATACATTGTTTAAAGTGACCGGGAGACCAGTAATACTGTAGTGCCAATCTAGCAATGTGTATCTGTGGTTCTGCTGAGAATTGTTTGTTTCTGCACCCAAAATACTGATATTCTCGGACTTTTTCCTTTCGATGCTCATCTTACATCGATATCTTTGAATTGATGTTTAACAATGTTCAAATGTTCGTAGAACTTATGGGACTTAAGTACGGGGTCATCAGTCCCTAAGCTTACAAACTACTTATGAACTAACTAAGACTAAGGACGGCACAAATATCCATGCCCGAGGGGGGATTCGAACCCCCGACCGAAGTGGCCGTGCAGACCGTGACTGGAGCGCCTCAGTCCCCTCGGCCACCGCGGCCGGCGATGTTTAACACTAATGTTAGCATCGATGTTTTTCTAATATCGATCATCCTTAAGGCAGTAGTTTGTAGCACTTCCATTTTTGGCGTTCACGTGACGCGAGCTATAGATTTGAAAACATCTGCTTCGTTTCACCACTCTTAACCGCGATGTACACTCATGATTATTGTATTGTGCATAACTACAGCAAACCATCTTTCGAATTATATAAGTTTCAGTGGCCTCTTGATAAAATTATAGTAGGAAATCGTTACGTCAGTTTTGAAGTTCTCGTTTTTATATAATGATTATTGTAATGAATTGAAGATGTAAATACTACGTTCATGAACTGAATTGATAATTATATTTAAAAACTATATTCAAAAGTTAAGGATTGACCATTACGTAGAATTAATAAAAGGGGGGGTGGTGGGAATCGAACCTGGTACCTTAAAATGGGAAATCCAAGCGGTAACTGACTGAACTAATTTTACTTTCGCAGATATGCCACCTACAACGGGTTATAATATAATGGCAAAACTTATGGAGAATTTGAAGTTTCATCTTAAAATTTCTTTTTCTTTTTTACCAATCTTAACGGTTACGTGCGCACAATTTTTATATTCGCAACATCTATGACAACCCACCTTTCGAGTTATGTACGTTTCATTGTCCTTCTTGTATGATTAATATTAAGAATCTGTACTCTCATTTCGTGTTAGCGTATTTATATAATGATAGTAAGGATAGTAAGAAGTAAATAAAATTCAATAATGTTTGCAATGAAATGTTCGCTTCATGCGTATAGTAATTAATTTAGTGATCAGACAATAATATATACAAGAACCAGTCAACCAAAAAGCAGGAAGAGCATTAATTAATTTCCCCAAGTATGTCCCGAATTCCGAGGGTACTGTTACACGAAGATTACTGCTTTATTGACCGCACTAAGGTCCATACTATAAGCGCAAATTGACACTCGCGCAGTGGCTTATGAGAGCGGCCATCAACTCAAGTGTCCAACCAAATAGGAATAACTTACAGTCAGAGTGCGTCCACATCATGGGAAACGATGTACTTCGCACGATAACAAGTTTGAAAGGAAATTCCGTTAGCTTTCCTTCAACCAGCCAACGCACCTGCGCGAGTAGTACAAGAACCTGTCAGCCATAGAGCAGGAACGGCATTCATTAATTTTTAAGGCGTTTTATTTTGTCGTACTTTGTCCGGAACTGCTACTTCTATGCGGTAAACCGTTACCCATTACTTACTTCGTTCTTTTGTATGGACCATGGAATAAGTAAATAATTCTGTTCCTGCTCTATGGTTAACAGGTTCTCCTTCTATGTACCCTTCTCTGGTCGCAAATTATCTGCATAAAGCGAACTTTTCATTGCGAACATTTGCGCACTGTCTACTGTTTTCGATTTATTTCTCATTTCCCTTTTACACGTCATCATTCTTTCGTCGTTTGCGCCGACACCGCCGACACAATCTCGAGAGTACACCGTGCAATGTACACAATGCAATGCAATCACAGCATCACCACAACTGCTGATACTTCGATGTCCACAGTTCCTAGGAAATTACCCACGTCTTTCATACAGAAACAACTGTAACATATATAAATAAATAAAAGGACAAAATAAAAACCTAGTGAAGCGGTTATTTGCAGCTATATACAGAGTGTTTCACTAAGCGTGTTTGCCTCTGTAACTTGTAAAATAATAGGTGACGGGATATTTTAATGCGGTAGGACAACACAAGAAATGTTACACTTTCTGCGGAGCTATGAACATAGTTTATTGTATCATTTTCCAAAGAGTCACAGCACAAAGATATCATTTTTTAAATGGAACAATAGTTTTTTCTATCGTGCGTTGGATTCGTTGAAACCAGCTGCGTCCAAATCAATTTAAACTACATTCCTATCAGTGTTAGTTTGGGAGCTACAACCCTTCAAACTTCCGGGGGCGGAGGTTGAGATCGCGTCAAAATTACATGATAATGTCAAGTCATTTCACAATTACAATTTAGGTTTTGTACGTAAATAATGCTTGGATCTAGAATAAAAATGCTGCACCTTTGTCGGAGCCTTCACTGTGATTATCTGTTTACTCGACTAAGTTATTTCAATAAACTTACTCGAGTAAACAGATGTTCCGTAATCGTTCTTTGTCTTGCAAAATCGCTATATATCGTAATGTTAAATTCGAATGATACGCAGATATACAAAAGTTAGCACGACCGTATAAAATAGAGTACACTTTGTTTCAAAAATTTCATCTATAAAATGAATCTCTAAAAAGTATTATACTAATATTTGAAATGGCTTGGCGAATTTGAATTTCTTTTATTTTTATCTTGTTCGCTTTAATGCAGGGGTGTTCAGGCAAAAAAGCAACAATAGTTCGAGGGTAGCCATGTAGTCAGGAGCTCATTGTCCTGTCATCGCCTTAATTATGATTTTCGTACCTGAACTTTGCAACATGTCCGAAAAACATATACAGTACTAGATATAGGAACTACACTAACGAATTTTTAGCCTTGTGCTTTTTAAAAGCGTTGTCGACGCGTAATTAAGCACAAGTAAAAATTATAAACGATTAGATCGCTTTCCCGTTGTAACAGTCCCCTCACTAACCGGTTGATTAATCCTGTGGTTGATTATTCTTAAATTGAACAGTGTGTTGCCTACAATAAAAGTTGGACAAGGCTATCTTTACTGGAAATCATTGTACAAACGAAAACCAACAAGTGAGGGAATGTGGCCACAACGAACTACCACACCAGATAACTCGGAAACAGCGTTGGATCGGAGGCCATGTTGCCCTTAATTATTAACGTCCCTTCACTAACACTCACCTGCAGGAGAATTACACCGTGGGCAGCAAAACACTTGATTGACAGGATAGTTAATATTAAGATTACCAAGAAAGAAAGTACTCAGAATAACTTGCAACTAGATCACAACTGGACAACGCCGAAATACTAACCAAGATAGCAAATCAACTTTACACATAAATTTTACACCAATGAAATATTAAATAGTAATGAACCAATTATTTCAGAATCAATATCTATTTTTGTTTAGTTACTTAATTGTGCCAACTTTGTTTTAAAGAAAGCAGTTCTCTCATTCCAAAAATTTAATATGTTGGAATTAGCTTTAAATTCAAACTTTGGTTCTATAAATTTTATGGTTTGGCACTGAATTTAATATTCTTTTCACTTTTCAACGACACTCGGGAAACTTCTGGAAAGGGTAGGACCCTACTTGGTAACAATGTCTTAGGAAAATGAAGTGGTAGAAGTTCTTTAAATTTTAGGTTATTATTAGGAAAAATAGTTTCTCGAGTATAAAACTGGGTAACGCATTACAAAATGTCTAAACTCTGTGTGGTCAGAAATTATTGGAGCAGTCTTACATTGCGTCCTCGTTGTTGAAGGTCACAATACAGGCACAGGTCCAATCCAGTGAGCAATTTGAGGGCAGAATCTTGACATATACAGATGAACTGCCGTGTGCCCCCGTTTATATTGGAAACATGTACGCTAATTTATTATGGAACTCCTTCAACAAGGCCTGGTGATTGCAAAGAGCGAGGCGCTGCACGCTCCCGCGCACTTGCTAGCGTCCGAACTGTTCAAACGACAGAGCTCGACTCCCTTCCGCAGCTACTACCACTGATCCCGCTCTGTTGCTTCAAAGACCACATACCACACACACCAAAGATGTTCCCTACTTTTCCTATCGGCGATTACCCAGATACATAAATAATAAATTACATAAATTTACATAAGCAAACTAAACAATACTACAATATACATCAATTATGACAATAAGCTTCAACAAACCTATATACATTTAAAATTTAATACATATTTGAAATACACATCTGGATGCTAACGTCATACCGTCTTCCCTGGCTAGTAGGCAAACATTTTCTGAATGTAGGTAAATACCTAAAAACAGTTTTTTACACCAACATGATGGAGTGTTTGAATACTACTACGATATACTGAGCATTCAAATTCAGGTGCTGCCGACTCACATATATTTCTCTAATGATCATATTTCGAAGGGACGTTAAAATCTTCCATGCTTTTGACATACCCAGCCAGTCATAGTATGTGTGTGTGTGTGTGTGTGTGTGTGTGTGTGTGTGTGGAGGGGGGTTCAGAGTTTCACGTATACTACGAACCACGGCGCAGCTCATCATATTTCGAGTTAAAAGCGTTACCGGAGGTGAAAGAAGTGACAGAAATCCGAGAACTAACAGGGAATCTAAATCGAGAACTTTAGATATCGAGGGTGGTACATTTTGACTGATCCATCGAGTCGAACTACTGAGGTCTGATTATTGACTTTGGACTGGAAAGAACTTATACAACGTATCCCATGTCAAATGCTGTGACCATTAATTAGACTGGTGATGAATGTGTCCGTGTTACGTAAGATATTCATGAATATTAAACGAAGTGTGATGCGTCTAATGAGATAACCGAATTATACGAATCTGTTGATCTAGCGGTTCCTGCTTCCGTAACTCACGATAAAAACTAGCCAACCGGAAAATTTACTGTCAGCTGGACAACGTCGAAGATGTACACTACAACACGTTTTTCAGCCACAGGAGTCAACGGGAAGACACAAATCTCGTAACAGAAAAGTAAAAAAAAAAAGTTATTTAATATTTATACATTAATGTTCAGAAAGAAACAGAACGCTTGAAAAGACTAGAGAGAGAGAGACAGAGAGAGAGAGAGAGAGAGAGAGAGAGAGAGAGAGAGAGAGAGAGAGAGAGGTCCTGTACGTTAGTATCTGCTTAGAAAATAGGCGCAACACTACCGGTAAAGGATCTCCTTGTCTCTGTAAACACAAGGTAACTCTCGTTTATAAGAAAGGAAAAAGAATTGACCCATATAATTACAGGCCAATATCGTTCACATCAGTTTCCTGCAGAATTTTGGAGCATATTCTCAGCTCGGATATAGTAAATTTCCTTGAGACGGATAAGCTTCTTTCTATGAATCAGCACGGGCTTAGCGACCATCCTGTGAAACACAGCTTAATTAACAGGGTAATTTCTCACGTGACATGTTGCGAGGCATGAATGAAGGGCAACAGGCAGATTGTGTAAGGCATTTGACGCGGTGCCACACTGCAAGATGCTGACGAAGATACGAATATATGGAATAGGTTCCTAAGTAATAGAACTTAGTACGTTGTTCGCGACGGCGAGTGTTCATCAGAGACGAGTGTATCGTCAGGCGTACCCCAGGTGAGTGACCACAGTAAATTGTAAAATTAACTCTAGCCGAAAGGAGCCAGTTAAAGGCCTACTTTAAACATATAATTCTGGCCTAGATCACGAGAATTACCCACAATCATTAATATTCAAGCCACCCCGAACTAAACCATTTCATGAATGTGGCTGTGAGAACATTTATGATAATTGGCATCTGAGTTTGTTCTCTGCTCTGGTGGAAAATAACATTAAATAAATAAAGGGAAGGTATTCGTTAACTAACAATCATAAGTAGGATAAAGTTTTACTGACAATAAATCATTTATTTAGTTCAAACATGAGCAAATGGGGGAACCAATTTTGTTAAACAATAAAAATGCATCTCATTGAACTACTAACTTAATCTGAACTGAACACTGTCGGGAGAGGGATTTACAATCAACAAGCATTCAGCCACTCACACGCGCGAAGCAAAGGGAAACTCACCCATCTCAGAATGCTGATACAAAGCAGAAGGAGGCGCCGCCATCGTAGGCGAAATTCAGCGAACCAGGATGTACCACACAACACAAGAAAAGTAAACTTCGTAGGTCACTCTGATCTGTCTTTCTTTACTTGAGATGGTACGCGATAATAGCGTGATTAATTTCCATTCAAATCAAACCGTGAGCATGCGGAATTTTTGAGACATAGGCACGTGTCTGCTACATTACATATTCGCACCCCACTGAAGGCGAAGTGCTTAAAGATTGTATTCATTTCAATAAAAAGCAACGGAATCACAGATTACGAAGCAAGAATACACAATAAGAAGGCACTTGGTGTGTGAGCAGTGGCGAGAACTCAAGTGACTATCTATAAACCGTCGGAGTGGTTCCGAAAACCAGTAAAAATACAAAAATTCAATTTCTGAAAAATAAAGAAAAAAAGCTACCCTTAGAAATGGGTAGGATGTCATAAGGTCATAAGGAAGCTAAAGAAATACAGTTAGACGCGATTGGGAAGGTTTTACACGGATGGGCGAAGTCCAAAAATCAGAAAAATGGAATAAATTCAAAGTCGGGATAAATCAACTAAGTAATACGGCATGCAGCTCCTAGAAATACGTAGTATTTCATAAGCAAGCTAATAAAGGGGATCGTACAAGGCTAGAAGAGAATTTACTGGGGGAGTCTGAACGCAAAGTACAAGTTTGGAAACGAAACAGCAATTTAAAATAGACGGAGAGGAGATAGTGATGTAATAAGGAAAATCAGAAAGATACATACATGATTTCTTGCCTGAAGGGCCTAGAAACAGACACAGGGGTAGCTGAAGGCTTTGTTCTAAGAAAACACCATATGGAGTAAATATCACTCATGGAAGGAGAAAACGGAAAAGAATATTTCACATGCACTACACAGAATAAAAATATTCCCGCATATTAGTCGCGTTCCACAAAGCTAGAAAGAAATTAAACAGAGTTCATACACGGCCAGCTAGTATCATACAGGTTGCCGATTCCCAGCCATTATCAAACGGAATTAGTTGCATATTCACCATGTTTACCTATGCAAAATCACCAAAGTGAAACTGGATACATTTCCGTACAGGATCGGAGAGACTTTTCGCGAAAAATGAAGCTAAGTTCTGAAGTCTGACAAACCAGACAATGAATCGCTACCATCTCAAGGGAGGAAAGAAAATCAAAACGTCTTACCAGCTCAAAGTGCAGCCACAGAATGTCCCATCAGCCCGCGAGACCCCCGCCACCAGCGGCCGGAAATCGGCAAAATCCACGAAAAACGAAATGGGGGGAAGAGCTTAAACTCGCGCGTCCTGTCGAGGCTCCCTAGCGGGCATTTCCAACCCAACTTGTAATCAAAGGGTGGAGGAACCTCTTTGGTAGCATCAAAAGCAGAGGTTGGTAACGACTACCGATCGACGCGAAGCCAGAGCTGCAAAGCGCGCAGTCGGTAACCGACGACGAAAATTCTCATACATACACTCAGACTGGCATGCTAGAAGATACTCATACATGCACATACAGAATAAAGCAAGTGCACATTCTCTCAGGGACAATGGCGTCACGGAGAAACCGTCCATCTTGCCACATTCGTACATATAATGATAAGTTATTAGCATACTAAAATCCAGCAATATTACAGAAAGTAACCTTTAAAAACATAGACACAATGATAAATTATTAGCATAATAAAATACCAGCAATATTACAAAAACTAACATTTAAAAACATGAAATGAAATGCTATTCTTCATGCCTCCAAGCGAGACGGGCCCTCTAGTGAACGTATGGGACCGATATTATTTTCTATATGTGTAATTGATCTAATGACAGAGTGACTTGTAAGTTCCGAATTTTTGCTGATGATTCTGTGGTGTATGGGAGGGTGCCGACTTTAATTAATTGTAACAGCAAACAGGATGACTTAGACAAATTTTTAGTTGGTGTGAAGAATGGCAGCAAGCTCTAAATGTAGAAAAATGTAAGGTGATGCACATGAGTAGGAAAAACAATCCAATAATATTCACATGTTTGTAAATCTATCGGACTCAACTGCTGCGTTATTATTTCGTAGCTTACAAACTACTTAAACTAAGGTAAATTAACCTAAGGACGACGCAAACACCCATGCCCGAGGGGGATTCGAACCCCCCGCCCCCCCCCCCCACCCCCGACGGCGAACGGCCGCGCGCACCGCAGGACGGCGCCCCAGTACATTATCAACGTTGTCATTCCTTCGCATTTTATTGCGGCGTGGGATATGCTCTCGTCGTCTGCTTCTCCGCCTACCTTTGACTAATGTACAGAAAAATGCTAGGCGACAATGAGAATTTATGCGACGTTACTCGTAACAGGTCAGCAATGGCGTCAGTTAGTGTAATTGTTTATTATTCTTCCGGGTTGTATGGCCGTGGTCCACGAAACATTTCTGATCCTAACATTTCGTCCAGAGCTGCACCGGACATCCTCAGAGGTTCATGTAAAAGTGAGTCTAGATCGCATATTCTTTTATTTATTTCTTTGGTAACGAGATCGATGTTTGGTCAACATCTCGATGAGTGCAATAATTCAGAACGATCTGTTTCTGACAATATGAAAATCTTACACAAACAGCACAACTACTTAATGCACTAGAAGAAATAGAAATCTACACACATCATGAATCATAAGATTACATAAATGAGCAGCTAGATTTCAGAGACAGATATTGCTTTGAACTATTCGATTATCTCCTGTAGAATGGTTACTGTTTTGTCCCATTTACTTTCAGTTTATGAAACAATGTCATTTTAGTTAATGACTTCGGCTCTCATTGCTATATTTTTTAACCAAATAAGTTTATGTATTTGATTTTATCGGGCTCTTATTTTTGAGGCAAACACTTTGAAAAAAAAAAAAAAGGTTTTTATTACAGATGTAATACATTCATATGTAGCAGCAAAGTGGTGGTTGTTTAGTTCTGACATAATGACAACAATATTTTATTTTATAAACTGACAATGGTAAAATAGTATCTCCGATTTCTTATGTAATTATAAGAATAGCCATCACAGGGCTTTCTATGTTTCCATATGCTACATATCTCTTTTATATGACCATCTATAATGTTCTTTTAAATCTTTTTACATTTTCGACCTCATTAACCGTTCTACACAATAACTCGGTTTGTTGCATATTGAAATCCATTGTTGTAATAACTTCCGTTACAACTTATTCTCGAAGGGTCAACCTTTAAATTAGAAGGTGGAGCTTCCAGTATTTAAAGGACGCTGCACCTACTTCTACAGCAGTCAACATTCAACCTTTTAGGCAGATCCAGCTGAGAACTACCGCTGGCCAACATTATGGGTACATTTTATTCTTATTTTTAAATACTTCCTTTAGAAATAATTTGTTGTTGTTGTTGTTGTTGTGGTCTTCAGTCCGGAGACTGGTTTGACGCAGCTCTCCACAATACCCTATCCTGAGCAAGCCTCTTCATCCCCACATGAGAACGGCAACCTACATCTGTCTGAATCTGCTTACTGTATCCATCTCTTGGTCTTCCTCTGCGATTTTTACCCCACACACTTTCCTCCAATGCTAAATTCACAATTCCTTGATGTCTAAGAATGTGTCCCACCAATCTATCCCTTCTTTTAGTCAAGGTATGCCAGACATTTCTTTTCTCCCCAGTTCTGTTCAGTACCTCCTCATTAGTTACGCGATCCACTCACCTAATCTTCAGCATTCTTCTGTAGCACCATATTTCAAAAGCCTCAATCATCTTCCTGTTCGCACTTTATCGTCCATGTCTCACTCCCATATAAGGCAACACTCCATACAAATGCCTTCAGAAAGGACTTCCTTAGGCTTAAATCAATATTCGATGTTAACAAACTTCTCTTTTTCAAGAACGCTTTTCTACTCATTGCCATTCTGCATTTTATACCCTCTGTACTGCGACCATCATTTGTTATTTTACTGCCCAAGTAACAAAACTCATCTACCTCCTTTATTGCTTCGTTTCCCAATCTAATTCCTTCAGCATCACCTGATTTTCTTACACTGCACTGCATTACCCTAGTTTTGCTCTTGTTAATGTTCATCTTATATGCACCTTTCAGCACACTGTCCATTCCGTTCATCCCTCTAATATTATAATGTTTATCATTATAGTTGTGGTCTGAAAATGGTAATGTTAGTGGCCGAAACTGATTACCAAAGAAATAAATAAAAGAAAAATAAAAGAATTTACGATCTAGACTGACTTTTAAATGAATCAATAATTAAGGTCGCTGTTAAGGTTTTCACGTTATCAGCAGAGGTCATCTTTGACAAAGATAAAAAAAATTAATCATAGATTGTCACAAGTAAAAAAAAAAGAAAAAAAAAACAACTCAAATTCTGAACACCCGCAGCCCATATATCATTAATCTTCGTGCCTTCTTTCTTCCTGTTAAAATTGTCCTTCTGTTTATATCCACATACGCGGATAATAGTTCGTCGTTGTAGATAAAATTGTAGTTTCGGAAAATTTTACTTCACGATATCTTGATTGAAGTGTGTGCTCGCGACAACAGATTTTTAAGTCTTTGCCGACTAGGGAAAACTAAAAAATAAGCTGTGGCTGAGCATGCAGTCAGGAAATCATGAAGTTTCCCGAAATTATAATTATATCTACAATGACGACGTATTATCCACGCATGTGTAGAGAAGCAATTGAAATATGTAAGCAGAGGAACAATTTTAATAGGAAGGAAGAAGCCATAAAGCTTGCTGATATATGGACTGTGGATCTTCAGAACAAGTAGGTGTGTTTTTATCTTTGACTAGTGGCAATCGATCAGTGAGCTCTATACAACCTGAATGTATTTATAACTGTGGTCTTTGAGCATAGAACTGCAGTGTGCCTGCAGCTGCAGAGTCATATGTTTTGCATATGATATCACGTTGTACGCCATTTTGAATATGGAAACGAATTTCCATTAGTTTGTACGTCACAAGAATTGCTTACTTACCTCTTGTAACGGTATAACAATACGTTATGTAATATGGGGGTCTGGCAGTGGAATAGGTATTTTAATTTCTTGTTCCAGTAACACGTCGTAGCAGCCATATTTGAATTTGACAAGAAACTGAATAAGAACATATATGGCTGGCACGCTCGGACAACTGAAGTTCAACATCAATGCATTCGATACTTAAGTTTTATCTTTGACAAAGATTATCTCTGCTGATCACGTGACAACCTAACCACGCCGATTTTAGATAATATTTATGCCGTTGTCTGACGTCCGGCTCATCCGTCGGCGAGACTCAGCACTACCAAAAGCACCTCCGAGGATGTCCAACGCATCTCTAGACGAAACGTAAGGATCAGAAATTTTTCATGGACCACGGCCATACAACCCGGAAGAATCATCGGCAATTATTACATTCGGTCATGAAAGCCTTCATTGTATGATGTGTTTTCTGACGAATTCAAGTTCTGTTTGAATATGATGGTTGGCATTTGGTTCGCCACAGACAGTGAGCAGCGGCATCACAGCGACGTCATTCACACAACAGATACAGCCTCAACTCAGGCCTCATGGCGCGGGATGCTTCTGGGTACAGCCACACGTCACAGATGGTGCTTATCCAGAGCACTGTGACCAGTTTCTTCAACGTGAATACCCTGCCTGCACCACGCCCCAGACGTTTTTCAGCAAGACAGTGCACGACCACACGTTACTGCACGGACAGGTGTTTTCTTGGTGTCACATGATGTCAGACTCTTGCCCTGACCCGCCAGATCAGCAGAGATGCCACCAATAGAAAATTTGTGGGATATGGTGAAACGACGGTTGCATCGCAGTTATCCACTACCAACCACCACAAATGAAGTTTGGAACTAGTTTAATGCAACATGGCTGGTGTTCCACATGACGTCATCGTGCCTTATAGAGGTTGATGCCTTCGCTCATCAAGGACTCTGAACCTCCTATGCAGCAGGACATATGCTGACCCGAGGTGACTAAAATGCCAATAATTTCTTCAGGACATACTAATGAACATTGTCTATTAATATGAATTTCTCTCTAGTATTTCATGGTGTTGACAGTTTCATTTCTGAACTTGAGTATACGAGGGTTGTAACTTGTGGCAACACTGATGGGGAGGCAGTTTTTGCTGTTACCACACGTTGTTGACATACCTCCCTTATCTCAGAGCAAATGGACTCGTTCGTCCAACGTCACCGGCTTGCGCACACTCGAGGGAAACACAGTCACTTGTTAGTGAGCGGTCTAATGTAATGTTGTCACTATGTTTCCGAAACAGGAGTAACGGAGTTGGATCAAGATTGAATGTGCCAGAGGTCGCACAGAACGACAGTGTCATCAAGTCTTCGCGAGACGTACGGGGAATCGTTGGGTAAAAGCGTTCAACGGAAGTGAGCAAACTGTGGCAGACATGGATTGGGCAGGTCGTCCTAGCGTCTCTGAAAAAGAAGTGCATACTGTTGCCGCGTTAGTGGACAGTGATCGACGCCAGACGATTCGTGAGATCGCCCACGAAACCGAATAAGCGCTTACGACTGTGTTTAGCATCCTGAAGGAACGCCTGGGCATGCGAAAAATTGCATCACGAAGGGTTCCGCACGAATTGACGGGCTTGATTCCTTATTACTGTGATTTGATTTCGAAGATGAAGAAACAAATTCGTGGTATTCCCTTCAGAACTGTTCCAGAGATACTAGAGGAGTAGACCACTCCATTCGCACCATCAACAGAACTGGCTCTGCTAACGGTATACTATACTTTCCACATCGCTGACTACGGGTCCTATACAACGCTGTGACTACTTTGAAGGAGAGTAACAGGTGCACATGTGCAACGCTTTTGTATCAGATGTAAATAAATAGTTGTCACTACATGAGTTATAACCCTCGTGTATTGACCATTTAAAGGGAAGAAAATGCAAGGTATCCTTCATAGAATGCTAGTCCCTCACGGGAATTAGTGTAAGAGAAAGCCGGCCGCGGTGGCCGAGGGGACTGAGGCGCTTCAGTCACGATCTGCACGGCCACTACGGTCGGGGGTTCGAATCCCCCCTAGGGCATGGATATTTGTGCCGTCCTTAGTCGTAGGTAGTTCATAAGTAGTTTGTAAGTTTAGGGACTGATGACCCCGTTGTTAAGTCCCTTAAGCTTAACAAACATTTGAACATTTGAACATTTTGTAAGAGAAAAATTGTCCGAACAAGAAATAAGCGTTCGATAAGCCTCTAGACTAAGAGAGTCGTGTCTTGTATCACATGGGAAATCATCTTGAGAGGGAGATGGGAGATATTGTTGACCATGAGAGATACAAGATATGAAGACAAAGCGAAGCAACTCTTTCCCAAGCAGCGCCGGTGCGTGCTGTGCAGTCAGCTCGCAGCTCACGTAATTACGACAATTACTTCAGGTATGCGAGTTAAAATCACCGGAGGCGAGTGTATGATAAGCGAAATGGCGGCAACTTCTGCACTGCAATGTCAGAACGGTATGCCACGTTTAGATGTTGGATCCGAATGGGGCCCTCTGTTACAGTGTCTCGATGGAGACACAATGAGGGTCCCCACAGGAAAACGTTGCTCCTGTTGTCATCTGTACTGGGGAGACTGCGCTTATGACTCCCACAGTTTTCTAGGTGTTTTGCCAGGGGAAACTCCCTGGCTTTTACACTGTCAATTCTGCAGGACCGTAGCAATTCTTGCTCAATGGGAACGTGTCTGCTTGAACTAAACGGCTCATTTATTTAACGAAATCTGTAATTCTACGATTTTCTTAAACAAAATGTTTGACGTTTGTTAATACAGACTGAAAAATAGTCCTGTCTGAGCTCAAAAAGGCAAATACCGGGTGATCAAAAAGACAGTATAATTTTGAAAACTTAAAAAATCACGGAATAATGTAGCTAGAGAGATGACATGAGGTTTTATTAGAAGAAAAAAAAAAGTATTGCTAGACGCGTGAAAGATCTTTTGCGCGCGTCATTTGGTGAAGATCGTGTGCTCAGCTGCCACTTTCGTCATGCTTGGCCTCCCAGGTCTCCAGACCTTAGTCCGTGCGATTATTGGCTTTGGGGTTACCTGAAGTCGCAAGTGTATCGTGATCGACCGACATCTCTAGAGTTGCTGAAAGACAACATCCAACGCCAATGCCTCACCATAACTCCGGTCATGCTTTACAGAGCTGTTCACAACATTATTCCTGGAGGACACCTATTGTTGAGGAATGATGGTAAACATATTGAGCATTTCCTGTAAAGAACATCATCTTTGCATTGTCTTAATTTGTTATGCTAATTATTGCTTTTCTGATCAGAAGAAGCGCTATCTGTCGGACACTTTTTGAACTTTTTTTTGTTCTAATAAAACTCCATGTCATTCCAAACATGTGTGTCAATTTTTACCTCTCTATCTACATTATTCCGTTATTTATTTAGTTTTAAAATTTGTACTGTCTTTTTGATCACCTGGTATATTCGTATATTTAGTTGTGTTATTTTTTGTTTCAGCTGCTCCTAGGTGTTGTCATCATATGGACAAATGAAAATTTGTGCCTGGCCGGGATTCGAAACAGGTCACCTGTTTACTGGCAATTGTGTTGACACTTGCATTACCCTGGCACGAAAGAACAGACGCCGAAATTCTTAAATATATTCCTGCTTAAAAGTTTCTGACAGAAAAGTGGGGAGTAAGCTGTCTGAGTCCTCATTAGGCCTTCCTCGCCAATATGTCGAGCATCTAATGAGATGCTCTCAATTATAAAATTTCGATATTTCCTTGGAATTTCATTCGCGGCATGTGTGAGGCAAAACCAACCATACGAAAAGCATAGGCAGTGCGTTTTTACATCTGCATACTCTTTCATTTACGGAATATCTAAGAGAAACCGGATAAAGGAATCTGTTAAAACCTGTTTCAATATAACGACTAATAGCAAACGAGGCTTAGGACAGCTGTTGTTATACTTTATGCTTAGCTACCCTAGAGATCGTTCAGTTTAGCGTACTTACTGTCGCAGTGACTGTTACATGGCAGCTGTGACCGTTTACCACTAACTGCTTCAGAATTTGTGCTTGTCTGTATTTTCTTGGAAGACTATTGCATTAATTGCTGTCGGTATACTCCGTTGCTTAATTGATGTCAATATTCAGTTTATTCTAACAATTTAAATGTTTTGAAATTAGAGTCTTCTGGTAAATCTAAAGTTTTTCCAGAAGCTACTGGTTTGAAAATTTGTTTGATTAGGATCATTGCTTGGGTTGAGCACGTAATTTTATTGAGTCGTCGCACTTGTGAATATTTAAAAACTTGTTGGATACTTCCATTATTATGATTCAACATAAATGATTAATTTCATTAATATTCTGTGGTGGAAATCAAGAATGTCATGCGCATTTATAGTCCAAAACGTGTTTGGGGATTTACATGATTTAAAGTAATGGCGTGTGCCAAGTGGTTCTTCACATTGTTATTTGTTGAACTGAGAGTTTAATTCCATTACTAATAATTACCGAGCGAGGTGGCGCAGTGGTAACACACTGGACTCGTATTCGGAAGGATGGTGGTTCAAATCCACCTCCGGCCATCCAGATTTAGGTTCTCCGTGATTTTCCTAAATCGCTCCAGGCAAATGTCGGGATTGTTCCTTTCAAAGGGCACGGTCGATTTTCTTCCTCCCTTCTTACCCAAAAATCCGAGCGTGAGCTCCGTCTCTAATGACCACGCTGTCGACGGGACGTTAACACCTACGATTCCTTCCTTCCTTCCATTACTAATTCTTACAGTTGTCATATGCTACACTGACATTTACTTTTTGTTACTTATTTATCTTGTGTGGTTTCATACTGTGTAAATGCGAGGGTGTTATCATGGGCGTACCATAAATGTAATGGTTCAAGATGGTAGTTTCCTCTCAGCACAGCACCACCCACACACACTAACGACCCTTTATTCACTCATATCGTCGGATCAACTTTTGTATTCCTGTGACGTATAAGTTTGCCGTTTATGAATGAAGCCAACTCGTACAAGTCGTCTCCAGCTCTTGCTGTGAAACAATGCGGCAGTTTCGCCGGACCATTGCGAAAAAGAGGCGTTTTGCTGCTCCATGACAATGCTCTTCCTTACACGGCTCGCCGGACGCCTACGATTTTGCAGACGTTCGGCTGGTTAGCCAGCATACAGACCTCATCTTTTTCCCAGTGATTTCCATTTTTTTCTTTCAACTGAAAAATTGCCTGTCCTCCGAGCAACGGTTTGACCACAACGAAAACCTGAAGACGAGTGTCACATGCTGGTTCAATTCACAGGCGGAAGACTTCTACCACTCAGCACTATAAACCTTGATCCCACGATATGATTAGTGACTGCATTCTTTTGGAGACAGGTCGAGAAATTTCTCAAATTTTCTGAATATAGAAGGTATTAAATATAAGGAGAAGCACTGAATTAAAATTTGTGCTGTGGCCGGGATTCGAACGGAAAAAGAAGCTGCAGGGACTGTCTTCAAGCACGTATCCCTCCACACCACATAGTTACTTCTGCCTCAATGTTCCCCGTGAAAAACATACCAAATTTCCAAGGCTCTCTTGTATCGGAAACGCACCCCAGCAAAGAATCCGAATGGGAACAATCCCGCCTTCTTCCTCAGTCCCTGCAGACGCTTTGTCCATAACCTGTGTTAGCTGAGCGATCTAAAGCGCCTGCCTCCCGGGTTCGAATCCCAGCCGCAGCATAAATTTTAATTCAATACCTCTCTTTATATTTCATACTATTGGTATCATGAGACAATGTTTGCCTCAGGGAACTGAATTATTCTTGATATTTATTCTGTATACAGTTTATCATTTAACTATGTTGTCTTTGTTTTAAAAGAATATGGAAACTAACTTTCAGGAAACTTCTTGTTGTAGATTTTTTTTCCATTTTCGAGACAATTAAAAGTCTGTCTCTTTTTTTAGATTGAGAGGATGCACGTTCAGCTTTGGGGGACCGTGCAGCTTCGCAGCACCCCCTCTGGATACGCCGCTGAGTCATGTCAACTGATGTCACTCATAGAGGGCAGGTGGAAGAACTAAGAGGGCATGTAAACCGTGGCGGGATTAGCACCACGGCGGAGCGGCCGAACGCATTGAAGCGCTATGCTACGATGCGCGAGGTCGTTCCCCGTCGGGGGTTCGAACCCCCTCTCGGGAATGGATGTTTGTGCTGTCTTTAGTATAAGATAGTTCATAAGTGTAAGTTTAGTGACTGATGACCCCGCAGTTAAGTCCCTTAACATTTGAACATTTTTTTTTGGATTAGCGGAAAATAGTATAACTTAACATTTTTTTAAATTAAGGAATGGAAGGAAATAAGTTGAAGAAAAGGCATGACTTCAGCTGCACTAGGGCATTCAAATTGCTCAATGGTCACAAGTGTGAGCCGAGCCGGGATTCAAACCCGGGTCTCCACTTCGGGCCACTTGTCGTCTTTACCTCATGACTGCCCACGCCCACTTTCCGTCCGTTCCAAACTCCCACCAGACGCACACTACGGCCTTAGCGCCCCCCCCTCCCCAAATCATATATATTCTCTCTTACACTCGCCATTTCGGATTCCCGTACGATGCCTAACGCTACTACCGCATCGCCGGTTTGGTAGGTGAACCTTACGCAGTCATCGCTTATAAATACATACGTGCAATGACTCAGTTAGAAGCCGGCCGCGGTGGCCGAGGGGACTGAGGCGCTTCAGTCACGGTCCACGGTCTGCATGGCCACTACGGTCGGGGGTTCGAATCCCCCCTCGGGCATGGATATTTGTGCCGTCCTTAGTATTAGCTAGTTGATAAGTAGTTTGGAAGTTTAGGGACTGATGACCCCGTAGTTAAGTCCCTTAAGCTTAACAAACATTTGAACTCAGTTAGAATGGTTTTGTTTTAATGGCACATGAGACTAAGAACGTTGGATTCATTCAAAACCTTTTTGTAACGTAGACGTGAGTATTAACATACAAACTTCTTTTGTTGTAAAAATTCTGACAATCAATCTATCTTTATATATAATGCAGTGTGTCCGTGTGTTTGTATGTACGTATTGCATACAAATCTACAGTTTTGTTCCAGTCTTTAGGAAATTTTGTACAAGTAAGCATCAATCCATGAGGACGGTCGACGTAAGGGTATAACACACAGTTAACGAGATATGACGCCATAAACAATTAGATACGCGAAAACTACTGAATTTAGCGACAATGCTGTTCATTTTCTTCTGAACCACTGGACCGCTATCATCCAAATTTGATACATTCCTTACCGTGAAATAACAGTTCCTGTAGGGGTAAGAACCAAGTACAAACGTGATTCAGGAGATATAACGTCATAAACAATAGGAATTGTAAATAACTGCTTCGTCGTGTGATGAGATTTTGTTCCTAAACTGCATGGGAATGAGAGTACTTAACGACTTGCAATACATTAAACTTAATTTCAAAACTTTATTACACTTTTTCTCGCTGGCAACCGCAGAAAAATGATGAAAGGAAAAAAGTTTCTCACTTACTACTTTTCCGCTGTTCATGGATTAAACTACGGCATTCGGTGTGACGTTACAATTTATAATTTCTACACTACAAATTGTAGCCTCAGGAAATTTTAGACAGCTGAATGTGCTTTCTAAAGTGTATCACAGTACGACACGTTATTCATGAGATATGATGACATAAACAGTAACGTTCATAGGAAACCGTCTCAATACGCACCAAGATTTAATCTGTTATTTCTAGACTACTAACTGTAGTCCTTTTTACTGACATGCAGTACGTATAAAAATGAATGTATACCTACAAAATTATACAATTTTACAACATATAATTCAATAAATATGATATAGTGTATACTGCGATGGGTAAAAACTTTCACATCATGCATCACGTTGTAATACATTTTAGTATTTACTACGAAGACACTCCTGTATTCCTATCAGCTGAAAGAAATTCCTGAAAGCTGACAGTGCTGTTGACAACTGTGGACCAACTGTGAAGCGTACTCGGCTGTAGGCGATAGCAAGAGGCTTGTATACAGCTACAGGGAAAGGAAAAGAATGAACATCCAACGAATACCCATATTTCCATAAGATCTACCTTCAACGTCAAGAGACTGTAGTTTCCAGTGAGATTTGCATTTTTTTTTATTACGGTTAATAAATCACAGGGCAACGCAATAAATACTGCAGAGTCGTTTTGAAATCTCCATGTTTCTCACACGGACAACTACATGTCGCTTGCTCAGGGGTGGGCTTCCCAAAGAATTTATTCATATTAGATTTTGGACAAGTAACAGAAATATTGTTTATAATCTAGTTTTGAATCAAATGAATGTATGATGGTTACATATCATTTGCATCTTGATGAATGCTTTTCTTTGTTTGGATACTGCAGTTATTATTTTGTACATTATGTAAGACAGCCTTATTTCATGAATACTCTTACATAAATATGACTATTTAAAAAAGGAGATGGACAGTTAGAGAAGGGTTATGAGAAGTACGTACTCAAAGCTTGAATAAATAAATAAACTGTACATCGGGTAACACCGGGTTTTCAGCTAGTACATATTACGAAAATGTGAGTATGTATTCGTATGTGCGTGTTTTTCCTCGTATCTCCTCCTAAATTACTACACCGATTTTAACCAGACTTTTAGACGCATTTCTTACTATCAGATAAATATACATACAACAGATAGTTCCGGAGATCTGACGTCATAATCAATGAAATCCGCGAAAACCTGCCACATTATATGACCACATTTTACATCTAAACTAATGGGCCGTTTTCAACCAAATTTAGTAGAATAGTTTCTTACCGTAAGGGCACAATCGCTAAGGGGGTAAAATCCATCTACAACCAATAGTTCAGGACATATGGTCTCACAAACAATGAGAGTTACAAAAACTGCTCCATCATCCAACATAACTTTCAATATTTGAGAATGAGAGTAGTTAGCGAACTGCAGGAAACGTGGCACATAATTTGAAACATTTACGAAATTTCTTCTCGCTGAGTATCCCAGTTGAGAAAGATGGAAGGAAAGAAGTTTATGGCTTACTACTTTTCTGATATTCATGCAGTAAAATTACGGCGTTCGGTACGAAGTTACTACTAATTGTCTTCGTGATACATTCCACAAACAGTATGCACACTTAGCACTGAATGTATCGTCGAAATTACACTACAATAAAAAAAAAGCACATAGTTCTTGAGATATGAGGTAATAAAAATTAGATTCATGAAAAAGCTACCCGTTACCCATGGGTTTCGATTTTTACGTTTTTACTACTAAATATCTTCGTGATTTATTTTTTTTTTATTTTTTTTTAGCTAGATACACATACACCATTCTTTGTCCCTTAGAAATTATATCACAGTACGACACAGTTGAGGAGATACGTTGTCAAAAACAAATGAATGGAAATCCACCACATCACGCAAGATGTTGTGACTTATTACGTTCTTATCACCACTTCCATTCGCAACTCATTTCACAGACAGTTTCCTAATATTCCACCCTAGGACCTGGAAAATTATATTAACGTCGAACACATTTCAGGACATATGACGCTTTAAGCATTGAGCTGCGTAAAAACGTGACTGACATGGATAGAGATTAAAGCAGAAGGCGATGGCCAAAGAGGAAAGAAAGAGACGGACTGACACAAGAAAGGAGAAAAACTCACACCAGCACAACGCCGGAAACTAACGCTGGTTTGTGTTTAAAAGTGTTTCTGCAAAGGAGTGCGGCCTCTAAGGATGTAGCAGCGTGTAAACGTCTGTCTCATGTGTAACGTGTAGAACAAAAGAACAAACAAACGGCATTCCTTAAAATTATAAAAGAGGTGCGCTCTTACCACAAGGCAAATAGATGAGCTAATAAAGAAGAACTAGATACTGAATCAAATAATGAGCAGTCACTGCCGGCCGCTGTGGCCGAGCGGTCTGCGGCGTGGCAGTTACGGTCTGCACGGCCGCTGAGGTCGGGGGTTCGAATCCCCCCTCGGGCATGGATGTTTGTGCCGTCTTTAGTATAAAGGTAATTCATAAGTAGTTTGTAAGTTTAGGGACTGATGACCCCTTAGTTAAGTCCCATAAGTTCTACAGTAATTTGACATTTCAGCAGTCACTGTTGCAAGTTTTGGTTTTTATTACATCCAGTTTCGCGTGGTTAACACATCACCGGACTGGAACAACAGGCAAATTTTAATATCAATTCCGTGTACCTAGCGGGCATACTGCGTTTTCTAAAATACATGTCTCTCGCGGTGAGCTAGTAGGTGTTCAGGTATCGAGTCTGGCAGCTGCGATGTTATGACGTCTGAGGTCACGTTGGATCCGTCACCTACAAGGAATGTGCAACTTTCTTTTACGTCGGCGTAAATAAATAACGGCACCGCGGCCGTTAATAGGGACCAGCGCAGCTGTTGGTCGTAATGGCCAACAGGTTATTGCGTTCGCTGCACTCAGCCTACTGTGCGCGCTAACGTCAGCGTGGGAGGACTGCTAAATATATTTTCATGTCGGAATAAACAAGGCCAATCACGTTTGCTTATTTACAAGCCGTGTCGACTGTTCGGTAAAATCACTTAGTATTAAGGCGTGGAAAGGTACACGGGTACATTTCGTAAGCACTTCATGGTGGAACTCACATAACGAAAAATGATGGAGAATTAAAATTTCTGTTCCTTTATGTATTTTCCATTTAGAGACGCAGACGCATAGATTTAATATATTTATTTCGGACAACAACCAATATAGTTTCACGCAATCGTCTGATTGATCATACGCAATGTGCAATGGGGAAGTTTTTGCCTTTCCATTGAAGAGGTAGTAGTAGTAGTACAGAAATGTTAGCTTACTATGTCTGAAGACAAGTGTGTAAAAATCCGAGTGTAGTACAGCGTCCTTTCTTAACCATTTTCTTTATACGGTTGTCATATTTGGGGGTGGGGGGTCGATCATATCAATCAATTTATTAAGGACAACAGAACTCCTAGAAAAGTTAAACAATTAAGCTAATTCATTTTTTCTTTGTTGATTCTTTTCACTTTGCTTATAATTTTATATAGACTACCAGTTTCGCCAGATTAACTGTCATCTTAGGAGCTTTCATTTTACTCCTCTGAATAAACTGGTAGTCTAAATAAAATTAAAAGCGATATTGGCTGTTGTCCTAAATAAATTGATTGAAAGGATCGCCCCCCCCCCCCCCCCGCCAAATATGACAAACCTGTAAAGAGTAAAGAAAGGATGCTGTACTACATGCTCTTGTCTTCAGACAGAGTAATCTAACAAGAAGAACAATTCAGCTCTTTTTTATTGCTCATGTTATAGAAATAGACAAATTGGGTGACAGTTCTGAATTTGTGTTCCAGATTGCAGTGTATTCGCTAACACGCCCTCTTGCACTGTGACAGCCTGTATTCGTGGTGGCATACTGTCCATCAGATCATCAAGGGACTGATGTTCCAAATTATCCCACTCCTCAACGGCGTAGGTCTCTCATATTGGTTGGTTGTTCGTCTCGTTCAAAAACAGCTGTTTTCAATGTCTGGAGAACAAGCTGGTCATATAATATTGCGATGTCGTTATAATGAAGGAACGCATTCACATTTGCATGATGAGCGCGAGAATTACCAACCATTAAAACGAACTCCTCCCGAAATGCTCTCGATATGGTTACACTAAACATCGGAGAATGTCATCCCTGTACAGTATAACCGTTTGATTGTCTGCTACGATCACCAGCACTTTAATAATAGACTACACAATGTAATTCTCCGCAGTGTAGAAAATGGCTATTACGTGCAATCCTAATGGGGTGCAATTAAGTATGGGGTGCCCCAGGGGTCTGTTTTGGGACCATTGCTGTTTGTTATTTATATAAATGATATGCCTTCGAGTATAACAGGTGACTGTGAAATATTTTTGTTTGCTGATGATACCAGCTTGGTAGTGAAGGATGTTGCTCGTAATATTGACACAGTATCAAATAATGCAGTTCAAGAGATAAGTTCATGGCTTGTAGAAAACAAGTTGATGTTAAATCACAGTAAAACTCAGTTTTTATAATTTCTAACACATAATTTGACGAAAGCTGACATTCTGATTACACATAATGAGCATGTGATAAGTGAGACTGAACAGTTCAAATTTCTAGGTGTTCATATAGACAGTAAGCCGTCATGGAAAACCAATGTTCAGAATCTTGTTCCAATACTAAATTCTGCTATATTTTCCATTAGAACAATATCTGAGAAGTGATTTTTCAACACGAAAAGTTTTCTATTACGCTTACTTTCACTCACTTATGACGTACGGCATTGTTTTTTGGGGTAACTCGCCTAATGCAAAAAGGATATTTCTGGCTCAAAAACGGGCGGTTCGAGCAATATCTGGTGTAATTTCGCGAACGTCATGTCGACCCCTTTTCAGTAGTCTGGGAATTTTGACTCTGGCGACACAATACGTTTTTTTCTTTAATGTCGTTTGTTGTTAATAATATCAACTTATTTCTACGAGTTAGTAGCTTTCACTCGGTGAATACTAGACAGAAGTCGAATCTACATTTGCATCACATCACCTTAACACTTGTGCAGAATGGGGTACAATATTCTGCGGCATCCATTTTCAATAAGCTGCCACAAGAACTAAAGAATCTTACCATTAATCCACACGCTTTCAAATCTAAATTGAAGAGTTACCTCATGGCTCACTCCTTTTATTCTGTCGAGGAACTCCTAGAAAAGTTAAACAATTAAGCTAATTCATTTTTTCTTTATTGATTCTTTTCACTTTGTCTTAAGATTGTCGTGTGAAAAGGACTATTTAAAAATTTCTATTACCATTCTTGTGTAACAATTAATGTATTGTCTTGTTCCATGACCATGGAGTTTCACTCCTCAATTGGGTCCTATGGAACAGAAAAAACCAATAAAAAATAATAAAAATACGATCACCAGTATGCTGGCCCATATAATGCTAGCTCAGACCATCAGGGTAGCACCACAGTCTAACACATACAGTCACGACACTCCCGCAGAGTTTTGTTATACACTACGACTGCAGCGCTCCAAGCGGCCGGGAAGCTACGTTTCTGAATACGGTATTGGATGAGTGCGAATAATACTGTTTGTATTGATTTTTACAGACTTTTCGCACTAGAGAACGTATGTAGTGCCATAAAAATAGGCAATAATTTAAAATTAGCATCACCTTTGTCTATTAGGTTCACTGAGATCCCTGATGAAGTACTAAAAGGTACATTGCATGACAGTTTATTTACAATTATCTTGTAACCTACAGGCTTTTGCTGAATAATATCATTTTCTATTAAAAATAAGAAATGGCTAACAAACACCAGAAGACCTGACCATTGGCAGAAAGACGTCGCTTTTCTATTCAGTAACGTTAAGGCTTCTTCACTACAATTACAGTAAAATTGGTGAGGTTGGGACGTAGGAAACGCATATAGAATGCAATAACTACAGTATTTAACGTACCAAACCAGCCACCACAGCTGTAGCTGAATAAAAACCGTCACAGACCCAGCAAGAAAACGGAAAAAGCAATCAAACTGTTTTCAACAAAGAAGAACCCAATTCCACAATTGTTGCTACAACTGAACCACAAACGGCAAGAATCTTCAAGACACTGTCTTCTTCAGCTTCAGTAATGACACTCAAACGAATATTCGCGTATTAGAAAGACGAGTGAAGCCTAAAAATGTGCGAATCATTAGATTACACACTGAACTGATACATGTCAAAAAACTCTTGTCATAGTAAGAACACACCATAATAGAACTTTATGTTTCTATTATGTTTATATTCTACTTACTTTCAGTGAAATAAACTGCAAAATAACACATATTGGTAAGTATTTGTTCATGACGAAGTTGATCATTACACCTCTGAATCAGTTAAATTCGGCTATTTATACATTAATGTCCGTGTTATGTATATCTCTTAATATTTTACTAATGCTTGTAACGCAAAAACTGTACCAACTATTTCGTTAATTACGCACACAAATAATAATAAACAAACATCACTCCTACGGCGGCTTTCCCACCGCTAGGAGCGCTAGTGTCGTTGCAGCTGTCAGTTGGTAACCTCTGGGTATAACTACCAATCACCCCAAACACTATAAAACCGTGTCCAAAGCGAAAGTAAGGGCGCAACCCATAGTGGGACCTTTTTTTTTATTTGACCGTGTGTGTACCTATGAATAAGACACTCTTGATATTATCGGACTTTGGACAGACTATTTGCTAAACGGGGACAAAATACTGTTACTGAATGTTATTTATACGGTCGCCAGCCTGATTAGGCAATAAAATGTTCAAACTGTTATTCATGACCTGATTCCAATCTGTTGTAAATATTAATTAAAACAATTAGGTACAAACAAGTAGAAAGCGTTAGGTTTATGGTTCAGTAAGAAACACTGTAATCTCTATGGAAAGCAATATGCAAGACAAGGGAAACCAAACCACTTATTTACTAGTTAAATAGCCCTGAATATGAAAGAAATAGTTGCACTTGATCAAACAATAAAAGAATTTTGGACGTAGGTAACCCTAGTTCAGTCATTTCTGGATAGCACACAAAAATTACACAAATTTACCAACCACAAACCCATATTTAACTACCTTTTGACTAAGCGTTGTATAAATAACTTTAACGGAAATTTTACTTATGGATTTTCTAAAGATATGGTGGTAGCCTTGAATCTGTTATAGTGCACTTTTCCACTGTTATCATTAATTTTAACCAACATTAACTATATTTGCAGTTCCTATACTGATTTGATGCAATCTATCAGTTGATGATTAACAACTGATCAATACTAACACTTTAAATTATTTACTGCTATTTTAATTATTTTGTTTGAAATTTTTTTCATGTAGTTCGATATATGAAGTGTAATCTTCGATTGGTAAGGAAACAAATTGCAACAGTCTCTTATTACTTTTTAGTTACCTACGCCAAAAATGGCACTAAGCACTTAAGATTGTTAATTAATTCATTAAGAAAATTATTTAATTTTTAATCTGTTGCCATATAGAACACTCGGACATTTACACACCAGGTAAGTGATAGGGAAAAACAAAGGTTATAAAATTTTTAGTGAAATTCACTGATTATTGACATAAATCACTACTTTTTGTCTGATCCATTCGCGCTACTATTCTAAAAGTACATAACCTTGTCAAATATCCCGTGCTGCGGACGAGCAGCTGCGTTATTACACAACAAGAGTCGAATCGTCGTCAATAGTGGCTCTTGCCTGTGTGGCACTGTATTCCCCTCTTGGCTATGAATAATTTTACATTGTGCGCATAATTCCATACCACGATATAACCGATAGTGAACCAACATCCGAGGCAAATTGTTGTAAACTCTTGATACAGTTCCAAGCCTCCGCTTTGCTGCCTCGCATACGTCCCACCACGTATGTGCTCACTCACTGGCTGTCTACACTCGACTCCCTCGTTAAGCCACACTGTCTGTCTTCCTGCCTCTTTCTTACGCGCCTTCCACGTCAGAAACCAGGAAGTATCAATGGTTTTACATTACACATATCTTATGACGTGCCCTGCGTTTGGACCAGACTACAATCTTCTTACATTTATAACAATAAATATTACCATCAAAATACTGTACAATCAAGATACACAAAAATAATTAACTGTACAAATACTCCAAATATCAAATGTTTGTAAGTCTTGTGGGACTTAACTGCGGGGTCATCAGTCCCTAAACTTACAAACTACTTATGAACTAGCTTATACTAAAGACGGCTCAAACATCCATGCCCGAGGGGATTCGAACTCCCGACCGTAGCGGCCGTGCAGACTGTGACTGGCGCGCCGCAGACCGCTCGACCACTGCGGCCGGCTACTCCAAATAAGATACCATACATGTCGCATTTCACGAAAATAATTAAAAATAATTAAAGATATCCTCTTCAGTCCCCAGGTGTCATATATGATACCTCTAGGATTTATTTTTTCTTGGGGCTCACCCATCTGAACGTTTTCTGGTCTGTGGTATGATGTACTATAGACTTCGCGCTTGCTGCAGCTCATTTGTTCGTCATTCTCCTGAATGTTAAAAGGTGGCAGCACCGTCTAAAAACTTCGAATTCCTCAGCTCCACAACATGCCTCGACGAAATAAAGGTAAAGAGATGTTTTTTCCTAATTAATTATGTTTTTACATGCCTAAATATCTTTTCAAAAGTTTAAAGATATCCCTCAGTTATTATCTAACTGTAAGTCGATGTAATAACAGATTATAAAGCTTTAAATTTTCGGGTACCATATACGGTACTGCAGAATTCAATGCCGACTTTGTATACGTCATTGGAAGTGAGATTATATTTTTTCTCGCTTGTTTTCCAATGGCCAAAGCTAATGGAATTCCTCTTGATTTCTGTACGTATGAAGGAAAAGAGGAATAAATGCAGTCTGAAAAAGTGTCCCCTCCTGAGACGTTAGGAGACAGAGTAGTGTTGAATCTTAGTGATTCACTGCTAGAGAAGTCCTCAATTTATGTTGACAAGTACTTTACTTCTGTTTCCCTTCTTGAAAGTTAATGAATTACAGAAACATTAGAGTCACTGGTACAATAATAATGACTCTTATACCCAGGCTATAGTGTTTCAGGGAAGGAAAACAATGAGAAAATCAAGAGGAAGCCATGATCAGGTGGTAAGGAGTAATGTCAAAGTAGCAATTATTAAATGGTTTGACAACAGAGTAATGTATTTGGCTTCTACTGAATTTGGTGTCTGTCCAATTGAAAACTGCACTCGGTGGTCGAAAAAAGAAAAAATTATGTCCAAGTTCCTCGCCCATGTGTGATAAAGGCAAACGACACTATTGTAAAATGTAAACTTTCACGGCCGGAATGGTCGAAATTACTAAAAATTTCCGGGCTGTTATGCCGTGGTCTAGTGGATTTATTATTAAAACCCAACGTTTCGTCCACAACTGCGGAGGACTTCTCAAGGGGGATCGTGGCACTTTTGGATGTCCGATTCACACCCTGGCTCGCTACTGGTAGCTACTGGTGTGAATCGGACATCCAAAAGTGCCAGTATTAGAGTGTTTCATCGCTTCATGGATTTTGCAATCGCTACTGCATAGTTGCAATACAGGGAGAGTGCAATTCAAAATGGTACTGCGAAGAAACATAGAATGCCATACTACCAGTTCAAGTTTGACATTGCTGAAAACTTAATATATTTCTACAAAAGGTCAAATTTGCAAATGGAACCTGTGGAGCAAGAACCAGACTCCGATGAAGATTGTTCCCAAGAAAGAAAGAGGCCAAGATGTCCTGTTCCACTACCAGCAATGGAGATAAGGCAAGCAAGTATGCATCATTTGCCTGAAATGATGAACCATATTCAGAGGAACAGGTAAAAATGCAGGGCAAAAGGCTGCAAAGGCCTCACATTTGTACGGTGTGAGAAGTGTAAGGTATTCCTTTGCTTCACTACTAACAGGAATTGTTTCAACAAATTCAACAAAACATAAAATTAATTAGGACTTTTAACGCAAATTCTTTTCTGATGCATGAGGTAAAATGAAAAAGGCAACAAAAATTAGACCTTTTTAATAGTATTTCGGTTTTAAAATTTTGAATTGTTTACTTACCATTATGAAAAGTTTTGTTAGCAAGTTTGTATTTTGAAATATTATTAAATGCTACAGCAAATAAGAACTATAAGTGTAATGAAGTTTGTGACGATTTTTTTTGTAACAAAGCAACATGAAACTATATAGTTGTCTGTATAACTGTCCTGCTCAAGTCCCGAGGTATCGTATATGATACCAACTTAAAAAAAAGACTTGTATGCTTGCAAATTAATGTTACTCAACCACCTTGCTGCACTCGCAGAACGGTGTGTCTTAGATGTTTAGTCTGATCAGGCTGACCAGAAAAACGTGTCCGACGATTGTTTGGTTGAAGGCAGATGCGAGTCTCATCCGTGGGTAGCACTTAATGCCAATTGTGACGACTCCATTCAGCATGTTGCAGGGCCCATCTTTACCGCGCTGCTAGGTGTCCAGGTGTCAAAGCTGGCACTCGCCAGGACGTGGGTGTGATGTTGCATGTGATACAGCCTGTTACGTACAATTTGAGTCAAATACAACGTCCTGTGCCTGCATGAAGTATATTATTGAAATGTTGAAATATTTTTAATCTTAATAGACTTACAAACTGTTTAAAGTAACTTACGATAATGACAACACACACACACGCATGTCCGAGAGAGGACTCGAACCTCTGGCGGGTGCGGACGCGTAATCCGGAACGTGGCGCCTTACATCGCGCGGCCAGTCCCAAGCGACAAAATCGACCACTCATGGACTCTATTCAATACTTAGCAGCACAGATATGAATGTTCAAACGAAATTACGACTGTGCAATGCTACAATCGCTTCCATGATGCTCTACGGATGCCCCTCTTGGGGTACTGCTTGCAAGACCAACATCCAGCAACTACAGGTCTTCCAAAGCAGGTGGTCCCGAACGCGTTGGCTACATGTAGAACTCAACAAGAAGACCACTCAGCAACAGGTCCAAGCTATGACGGAGAACCTACTGAATAAGATCGGCACTCTCAGACACAGCACCAGGCAGCTAGAAAACATCGGACTAGTAGATCCAAGACCGTAGCATAAAATCAAATCCAGCCGCCAAAGGCGGTAGAACTTCGGCATCACCACCAGTAAAAAGAAAAAAAAAGAACAAATAAATAAATAAAAAAAAATCGTTATTCAGCATGGTGGCGTTCCTCTCAGGGTTGCTTGTAGGTGAAATCCGGAAGAAGCGGCCATCAGCTGCTGTGGTAGCCTTCGGACGTCCAGAGCGTTCCTGTATCTCTACGTTCTTCACAGCCGAACAACGTAGTTTTGGTTCATTCCGAAGATTGTTCATATGTTTGTAAATCTAAGGAATTTAACTCTATTTTAAGTTCATATTCGCCCAGTTTGCTGCTATAAATATTTGTTTATAATCTAAAACAGCTGTTTGGGGTTTTACTGCCATTGTTAGGAACCTGGAAATAACAATGGTGAAAATATTGGAATAAATTTCGTATACAATTTGATTATAATTTATTAACACATTTTTATCTACGACTAGATAGGCCTGACGTCCATACTGCATCAGTAGTGTTCTGTCATCAAACTGCCAAACGTATAAGGTGGTAATTTTATTTTTATATTTATAAATTACGTACTTTTTGACCGTTACGTATTTTGACAGTTAACTACTAAGATGCTCATGTTTACATAGAAGCTATATGCAAATAAGCAACTATGATGCTATTATTTTGGATCTTCGACCATAGGTACTAACAGACAGGCAGAGCGGCTATACACATGGCGTGGTTCAAACATAGGACCAGGTGACTGTTGGCAAACACTAGCCAAATATAATAAACAACACCATAGTTTTCAAGAAACGCCATCACTTTAAATGTAATCTTACCGCCTTCACAAAATGCTCTGTATAATCCTAGGCTAAACTCTACCACAGCTGTACACTACCATGTGACTGTTGGCAATCCATTGGTTTAGCTGCAGAAATTATGCTGCCATGAAAACGATGCCATGTCCAGTCTACCGGTATCTATGGTCGAAGTCATGGATCTTAATTTTATTGTGTTTTATCTTTGATTATTACGAAGGCCAAATGAATAAATCTGTGGTTTTGAAAACAATTTATTTTTCCGTCACAGTTGCACTATTTCGGGCTCAATCGTCCATTTTCAAACCGTTGGCCTTTTCCCAACAGTAATAATACAATGCATGAAGCAAATGGCTGATAAAATCATGTACTTTATCCGCTGATAATACATGGCACTAATTACATTAAAATTGAATATCGGTTAAAACAGTTGATGCATCCACAGGTCTCCAACATGTACAAGATTTTATCAGCCATTTTCTTCACGCATTGTGTTATTACGGTTGGAAAAAGGCCAACGGTTTGAAAGTGGACGATTGAGTCCGAAACTAGTCACAAACTGCGGTGTGCAGTAGTCGCGAACGAAATAGTTCGGAAGAGCGCTCCCACAGAAGAACTACGCGAACTAGTTCGCAGAGCCCTCGCCTCTTAGTTCGTCCGCTCCTTTTCTGAAGACTGACGTGGAACAGCGAGAGGACGCGAGAGCGCACAGAATCGCGTGATAGCCTTCTGCCAGTTACCGTCATTTCGAGCTGAGATGCAGCTCATCTGTAGATTCATAATTCACTGCCACATTCTTTGCTAAGTTATTCGGCAGTGTCTAAGTATAACCCTCATTAAATGAGGCTCATTCCATAGCGTAAAGAAGTAAAGAGAACTCAAAACTTAACATTGTTTGCCTTTATATGCGAGAGCTACCGGTCGCGAACTAAAGTGTACGTGATCGGTCGCGAACTAAAACATGCGTTACCGATCGCTAACTATTATGCCAAACGCTTCTGAGGTAGTTGGATTATTTTCAAATTCAAAATGTTTAAATATTTGTATAGCTTATGGGACTTAACTACGGGGTCATCAGTCCCTAAACTTACAAACTACTTATGAACTAGCTAACACTAAGGACGGCACAAATATCCATGCCCGAGGGGGGATTCGAACCCCCGACCGTAGTGGCCGTGCAGACCGTGACTGAAGCGCTTCAGTCCCCTCGGCCACCGCAGCCGGCGATTTTTTTCCGAAGACTGACGGGCAATAGCGAGAGGGCGCGCAGCAGAACTAAAAATCACGTGTTTGCCTCCTGCTGATGAGAGCCATTACGAGGTGAGCGTCTGCCTGCTAGATTACATAGTTCAGTGCTACAAAATTTCTGTTTTGAGGTATACTACACTCTGCAATATCTGACTAAATTCCATAATGCCAAGATATAGAGATAACTCTAATCTTAAACGCGAGAATCATCTACAGACTGTTTCTTTTGGTTTGTGTGATATCGTTAGGGGCTCAAGCAGCAAGCGTATGAAGCAGCTAGGTGGGAGAACTTCTCCCTCCACTTTCATGCGCAGACCGCGCAACTCAGTCGTCACTGGGAGCGAACGAACTAAAAGAACGAACTAGTTCGCGGCAGAGCCGCGAAGTGAGCGCTCCCGATCGCGAACTACGAGGCGCGTTCAGAAAGTAAGTTCCGTTTGGTAATAAAATGAAATTGTACACAGATACAAAAGAAATTTTTATTGCTGAAAGTTCTACAACTCTTAAACTACTTTTCCACATAACTGCCGAAATTTTGTAGGCACTTGTCATAGCGTGCCACAAGTTTTTGCATGCATCCTTCACAGAAGGTTGCCACCTGTGTATTCAACCAGGTGGTAACAGCTCATTATCATCGTAGAAGTGTTGAGCCCAAGGACAGATTTTAGGTGTAAGAAGAGATGAAAGTCGCTAGGAGAGAGGTCCGAGCTGTATGGAGGATGATCAAACAAGACCCATTGAAATTCTGTAAGAATTGTTTGGTCACATTCGGTGTGTGAGGACAGGCATTGTAATCCTCTTTTTACACCTAAAAGCTGTCCTTGGTGGACAACAAAGATGATGACGAGTTGAAAGAACACGTTACCACATGGTTGAATACATAGGCGGCAACATTCTATGAAAATATTCACAGAATATATGACATCAACTGCGATTGGGCAAAGCTGAAAATGTGTACCCAGCCGGGATTCGAGCCCGGGTCTCCTGCTCTCTAGACAGTTGCGCTGACCCCTACACCCCTAGTGACACAGTAATCACCGCAGCTGCAAGGACTACCTAAGCTCGCCTACCGTCAGATACAAATTCCCAGCTTCGCCCTGCCCACAGTACTCAAACTAGTAGTTATCAAACTAATTCCCGTAAGAGTAAGGGCTTCAAACTTGCCCACCCCTCCCCACTAACGATAGGATCATTGCCCGTCACCGGCATATTATATATATACATGTGGCGTCTGTCCCAATCGCAGTTGATGTCATATATTCTGTGAATATTAAATAATAACAACTGCAGGGTCAGAAATGACGTCTGTTCTTTCGGTTCGGGCAATGATCCTATCGTTACGGGGGAGGGGTAGGCAAGTTTGAAGCCCTTACTCTGACGGGAATTAGTTTCATGACTACGAGTTTGAGTACTGTAGGCTGGGCGAAGCTGGGAATTTGTATCTGACGGGAGGCGTGCTTAGGTAGTCCTTGCAGGTGCGGTGATCACTGTGTCCCCAGTGGTGTAGGGGTCAGCGCAACTGCCCAGAAAGCAGGAGACACGGGTTCGAATCCCGGCTGGGTACACATTTTCAGCTTTGCCCATTCGCAGTTGATGTCATATATTCTGTGAATATTAAATAATAACAACTGCAGGTTCAGAAGTGACGTCTGTTCTTTCGGAACAGACGCCACATGTATATATTCTATGGAAAAGGCACACAAACCCTTGTGCGTTTCTATGACAATCGCCTACAAAATTTCGGAAGCTATGTAGAAAAGTAGTTTAACAGTTGCAGATTTTTGTATAATCAATATTTTTTCTGTATCTGTACCCGTTCGTTTTATATAACCAAACGGAACTTACTTTCTGGACGCGCCTCGTATTACGCGCCATTCTAGTGTGCAGTGGTGTGCGCCTCTTGTCCGCCGTGCCCGCGGCAGCAGAACGCCACTGCTTTGTCGGTGGCTGCGGCGGCGACTTTTCTGGTGGCTGCGCTAGTAGCTTCCGTCAGGCCGCCGCGCGGCGACTTCAAACGCGTGCCCTGTCACCGCGTCGCCCGAAAACTGACACCGCGGCAGCGGCCTGCCAAAGGAAGGCAAAGTCAGGACGATCCCAGCTGCCGATAGCGGCGCCAGGCCGGTAGCCGCGGACAGGCAACCGAGGCGTGTGTAGGTGGCCGAGTCAGCAGCGCCGCACACCTGGCGCCGGGCTCGTCCCAACTGGGCAGCTTCTACCTGTTGTTGATAAACGGAAGACTCCAACTGGCCAACTGCCCCCAAACTGCCCCCTGAGTGACACGCACGAACTGGGCAACTTTTACCTGCTCCGGCTTGACTGACAGGCACGCACGAACTCGGCAACTCCCGCCTGCTCCTGGCAGACCGACTGCACAATCACGCAAAATGATTCCAAATCTAAACTTACCAAGTGCGCAACCTCTGACTCTATTTGTAGAGTCATTAAGGAATAATGTTAATACTGTGCCAAGGAACTAGATATAAAAATGAACAGCCGGCGGCCGGCCGCGGTGGCCGAGGGGACTGAGGCGCTCCAGTCACGGTCTGCACGGCCACTACGGTCGGGAGTTCGAATACCCCCTCGGGCATGGATATTTGTGCCGTCCTTAGGATTAGCTAGTTCATAAGTAGTTTGTAAGTTTAGGGACTGATGACCCCGTAGTTAAGTCCCATAGACTTTACAAACATTTGAACATTTTTTTGAACAGCCGGCCGCGGTGGCCGAGAGGAATGAGGCGCTCCAGTCACAGTCAGCACGGCCACTACGGTTGGGGGTTCGAATCCCCCCTCGGGCATGGATATTTGTGCCGTCCTTCGTATAAGGTAGTTGATAAGTAGTTTGTAAGTTTAGGGACTGATGACCCCGTAGTTAAGTCCCATAAGCTTAACAAATAGCCGGCCGCGGTGGCCGAGGGGACTGAGGCGCTTCAGTCACGGTCTGCACGGCCACTACGGTCGGGGGTTCGAATCCCCCCTCGGGCATGGATATTTGTGCCGTCCTTAGTTGTATGTAGTTCATAAGTAGTTTGTAAGTTTAGGGACTAATGATCCAGTAGTTAAGTCCCTTAAGCTTAACAAACATTTGAACATCTTAACAAACATTATAAAAAAATGAACAAATTGTATACAAATACAAAGATTTTATTACAAATTTGATATACAAAAAATATTTCCAGAAAACAAATCCATTTAGATTGGCTCCTTTTCTGCTCACGACTGCTTGGTATAAAACGCACTTTACAAAATATAATTTGAAATTTCACCATTCCTAAGTAATTCTAATTTCTGTTGCAGGAAAGCATGTGCCTCTTCCTGGTTTTTGAGTTCGTTTGGATGGTGATATTATTTTTTGCTGAGTTGATTCTTATATAAGTGTCAGTTTGTTCATGTTTCAGACTTTTCAACAAAAAAGATTTTTGGGTGAGGAGATTCACATGAAGCATTGAATCGGGAATGAAAGCTTTCGCAAGCGTTAGACGTCCTCCACAAGGAAGCGCAATCTGCTGCCCAAAAGTTTGGAGGAAAGACTGCATCTTCTTCATCAATGTAGATTTCAGTTATGTAATCTGCAAATTATGTGATGTTGTCGTCTTGCGGTTGTTCCAAAGCGAAAATGTGTATTCGCTGCCTACTATAAATTACAGCACAGCGCGAACGTTTACCGCAGCTTCGCCATCCGCGTTCTTCCGTTGCTACAACTCGTCTGTAAAGTTTGAAATTATAATTATCGCTGATCAAATGACACGATTACTAATAACAGGTTGCAAATCGTGACTTTCTGTCGTATTATTCGCTTCCATGACTAAACTGATGTACAAAACTAAACACTACGTCATTGTACACAGATGTCAGCGAGTTTGTGTCATTCACAGGTCTGACGAGTTCAGTTATGGAAACAGAGTAATTATAGTTAGGTCCAGGAACGCCTTGGGTCGGACCATCCTGCTACCTGTGAGAAGAAGTTGCCCATTTAGAGTGTGGAATTAACTGTCCTTCCCAGAGTACCCTTCTAATGACCACTAAAAGTTGCCCAGTTCTAGTCTGCCCCTGGCGCCGCATCCAGCGGTAAGGTCCGTACCTAATTCTAACTCGGGAATAAGTAGCACAATCACACATAGCTCCTAATGATTAAATTGTGACTATAATGTCAGGTGGAGTGAATAACATTTTAAAATACTTAGCTTTTATAAGTGTGCCTGGGTCTAATGTTGACGTGGGAGATTTGGTGCATAGCTTTAAATGAAAGTTAGAAAAACTCCTTTTCTGAATTTATTCTCTCGGGTGTAACTCGGAGCATATTTACAACAAGTTCCTGCTTTGCCAAAACGTTTCTAGCAATCGATTAACATAATCGAACTGTCTCGAATGTTCACTTAAACATACAGAATCTCGTACAGCTCAGACTTTGCGCTTACGCACAACTGAAAACTGAATTGAATTCTGGCACTGGAGTGCGCGTCTATATATATAGTTAACAGTTTCAATGTTGTAGGGTGATTGTTATGACAATTACAGATGTTGATTTATAATTACAAAAGTTAGTGTTAATTAAAACATACAATGAAATTTAACAGCGAATACAAAATACATTATATTTATACAATGTTATAGCTTCTCTTCGTTATTTTCTTTGGTAATTTCGTACTATTCTATTTACAAACAATCAAATGCTTTAAGACGTGGTTATCTAATTAAATACTGAATGAATAACTTTACTAACATTTACACAGTCTCTGCACAAACAACGGGAAGTTTTTATGATAATAGTTATTAAGTTTGTCGTTTCAAAATATACAAACACAAAATCGAACAATTTTTATCGTACACAAGTTATCATCTTTTATTATTGCCAGCCTAAATTAAAATGCAGGTAATGCTGTTTAACACACTCTATACAACTTAACTGTCACGTCTGCGAGTGAATTTCAATTAATATCATTTCTTTATTTACTCTGAACATTTCTCGAATGTTCTGTCCAACGTGTTTCTTAACGTCGCCACAATTAAAGTTCTTTATCATCAAAATCGCAAGTAATGTCTGTAAGTACACTTTATATGCAACGTACACCCGATTTACTCCTTCTACATTCACGTTTGTTTGGAGTTTTAAGTTAATTGAAATACCCGATACCGGCGTCGGTATTCGCGAGTCTCGGACTCCCGTGCTTCAGTTCAGCCTGCTGAGGGTGGTCCACCCTGGCCGATCCATTACGACAGTAAGCAACCAATGATTTTAATCTGTATCTGCATTTTCTCAATGGAAGGAAATTTTGTTGTGGTCTTCAGTACGCAGACTGTTTTGATGCAGCTCTCCATCCTACTCTGTCCTGTGCCTCTGTCTCCTCACAAGAAAGATATTTGTATCTGTTTACTGTATTTGTCTCTCGGTCTCCCTCTGCGATTGTTACCCGACGTATTTGCTTCGTATGTTAAATTGACGATTCCTTGATGTCTCAGAATCTGTTCCACCAATCCAATCCGTAGGAGCTGAATGGCATTAAGTTTATTTTCACAACTTTGCGGGAAAATCAAATAACTATATAAATGTTCCACAACCAAATAGATATAGATTATTACTGCTATTATTTACAAAATAACGTCTCAGAAAAAGGATCAACGTTTAATACGAATGTATTTTTGTTTTTTGAAAGTGGACTTAATGCTTTTCTGCTGCTCGATTCCTAGTAAATTCTAGACCTGTAATGATTACTTAATTTAACAAGCTATATTGATCTGATATCCTTAAAATCTTACATATTGAAAGAATCTACTAAAACTGATGTTAGTCGGCGAGACCAAACTACCAGGCCGATTTCGTTCATTCTTGTTTTAAACGAAAGGTATTCATCCACAGATTTGTCATCAAATATCAGAATTTACATAACTCTCGCCTTCCTTTGTCTATACTCATAAGTGATTTCCGTCTGTATATTTCTTATGGGGATGTCCTTGCTGTAAAATAAAGCCAGTCGGCCAGGCCGTTCTATCCGACCGATTTCCTTTATTTTTGCTTTAAACGAAAGGGTTTCATTCGCAGATTTGTCATCAAGTGTCAGAATTAACTCACGTCTCTCCAACCTTTATTTTTATTCAAACGCCTTGCAATGAATATTTAATCATTTTGTCAAATAGGTTCAACCACAGATATCGTGTGAAAACACTAAAATATGACGCGTTTCAAGGGTCAAGCCCTCATCATCAGATAATCTGTACAAGAAACTTAAAACAAAAACCAATAAAAATATAAAACGTAATAAAAGACTTTACAACGTCTTTCTTTCTTTTCTTCTTGTTTTCCAAAAATTATTCAAAAACCCTTTCAGGGTCTTCACAAATGGATCCTTGAAGACCCCGAAAAGTGTTACTGAATAATTTTTGGAAACAAAAGAAGAAAAGAAAGAAATAAAGACATTGTAAAGTCTTTTATTACGTTTTATATTTTTTATTGTTTTTTGTTTTAAGATTCTTGTACAGATTATCTGATGATGAGGGCTTGACCCTTTTTAGTGTTTTCACACGATTTCTGTGGTTCAGCCTACTTGACAAAATAATTTAGTAATACAACCACAACCTCACATCCATTATGGATATAATTAAGATTAAATATTTTATCGGTTTGTTTTACGATATCTTTGGTTCTAATGAAGGTACGCAGTTTTTTTTACCTAACAACATTCAGTGGATCAAGCTCTTGCATTTGCGCTTTTAAACACTTGCATTGATTGATTCTGAAAAAAACTATGCATGAACATTCAACTTAACTTCCATTTTGGCCTACTTTAGATTACGGTAGTAACACTAAAAGTGGGCCTTTGCGATCGTCTTTTGACAGCTCGAAATTTAAATGAAAAAAAAAAAGGCTTAACCATGCATCTGACACGAAAATTGAATAACCGAATTTGTAGAGGAGAAAATGCTCTACAACTTTGCTCTCTAATGTTTTTTTCCATATCTCTTATCGTTCCAGAGATGTTTGCAAAAATAACGGCGATTTTGGGAAGTATGTCTGTCTGTCCGTAACGTGTTCCCTGTTTTTAAGATGAACCGTTCAACCGATCAGCACCAAATTTTACAGGGCCGCCAGAGACCAGAACTTACCTTTTTCAAATTTTTCGGACAAAAAATACGGTAGTAATACCAAAAAAAGCCGTTTGTAATATAATTGTAATTGCAAACGAACCGTTCATCTGACACGAAAATTGAATAACCTAATTGATAGAGGGGAAAATTCTCTACAACGTCCTCTATTTTTTCATATCTTGCATCGTTACAGAGATATTTGACGATGTGTCTGGCTGTGACGTGTTCCCACTTTTTAGGTCGAACCGTTCAACCGATCGGCACCAAATTTTTTTAGACATAATTGTTGGCTACCAGAGACCAGAACCTCGCATTTTGAAATGTTTCGGACAGGAAATACGTTAGTAATACAAAAAAAAAAAAAAAAAAAAAGCCGTTTGTAATGTAATTTTAATTGCAAATAAAATGTTCATCTGACGCGAAAACTGAATAAACGAATTTGTAGAGGAGAACATTCTCTACAACTTTGTTCCCTTATGTTTTTTTCATATCTCGTGTCGTTTGAGAGATATTTGCAAAAATAACGGAGTTTTGACTCCCTCCATTAAATTAACGAAAACCAGCCGTTCGCAGATGTCACGTGACATTTCTCGCCCAGACCTCTCTCTGGAATACGCCATCTTGCGTTGCGTATTTGATGATTTTCTTACTGTAACTTACACGTCATTTCAAAGCAATGGCGCACTGAAGAATTAACAAAAATACGCCATTCTTCGTACGATAGATGATAATCTAGTGTCTACAAATGCGATATTAGCATCAGTTAACAAGGACCATCAATAGTATGAATTAAATAACGCAATTCCCAGCTGTTAGCTATAGCATAGTGTGTTGGACTGTGACGCTCAAAGTTAGTGGTTCGGAACCCGCCAGTACCTAATTTTTTTCCCTACAAGGGTGTAAGGTAACCCTTAAGGTAAGCCTTACATTATAACGAGGAATGAGCTTCATTTTGAACATATTATTCGTTTGAACCTGTTTATAGTGAATATGTAGTAATTAACTTCTTGTGTGACTTAATTAATTATCGTGATGCACAATGTATGTACGTAACTTAACTGTGAACATTTTCTGTCATTTATTTATTATCTGTATTGTAATTGTTTATGTATATATTATTTTATTTGTACTTTGTATGGTTTCTAGATGACTGTGATTATTTGTTATGTTTAATTTGTCATTGTAAGGTGTTTCTCTGTGAACAGTTATCGATATGGATCCTCAGGTCAGAGACTCTATCGAATAGCAGCGCTCCCCTGTGGGAAAGCAGGCAAGCAGCGAGATCTGCCGCCCCGTGACGTAGATCAGAAGTTCGTACGCGGTCCGTGAAGTGCTCAAACAATATATGTAATAAAGTTAAAATCAAGTGAAAGTTCTAATTTGTTATAAGTGCAACGAAATGAAAGTTTATGTGAAACCTGTGAACATAAGTGAAGTAAGAATTGATCTTAATGAAACATTTATTCATTCATTCTGCTGAGGCAGAAATTCGTTACGTGTTCGGTAACCGTCCCAGACGTCCGAAACGCGGTAGCGTCATCGCGGACGCTAACGGTCGCGATTAATTACGCGATTCGCGAAGCATCACGGCGAACTGCTAGCAAGCTGCCAAAGGAGGAGCCACCATCAAAATGATTTATGTATGAATTTGTGTATCATTTATATGACTGCAGAGTACCACGTCGCTGGACTGATAAATAAGATAAGTTAAAAGCTATTGGTTGTAATTTACTGTGAATGCATGTTTAAGTTTGGTTAAAATAAAAGAACATTAGACAGTACCATTGCTATCTTATTTGAAAAACTATTTAACCACCCCTAATTAGGATGACAATCCTCAATAATGCATGAATAATATTTCTATACAATTTTACAAACAAGTGAGTGTCATTAATTGTTAGATACTGTAAAAATCATTCAATTGAGATAATTTTCCTAAAATTGATGGTAGAAGATAACAGACAGTTGAATTAATGAATAATTTCTCTATTTCGTGTTGCACTGAGTTCAACAATAATAGACACCGCCACATCTATCCTATAAAGAACCAAACTCGTACAATTGCCGTATGCAATGCATCAATTAAGACTGATTTACTTAAATTTCCTATTTGATTGAGTGAATTAATTTTATCATATACTGACTATAGTGGTTGGACTGCATCCACTTGCCAATCACTTGATGTTAAAAATCCTACTATTCATAATTTTCTAAATTATCGGTACCATTAGCGTACTAATTGAGTTGTACGCATTGCAAAGACGGAGTAAGTTAATTTCTGCTATCTGTGTGTGCACAGTCTCTGTAGGAGATTTTGTAAGGAAAGGGAAGGTGAGTGATCTTTTGAAAAGTTTGTCAGATAGGGCCGTAGTAGTTGTTAATTACACTAATTGTCTTGCTTAATATTTCCAAAATTTAACTACACCACTTGCATTAATCACGAGTTTAACGTAACCAACCACGAAATTAAGATCAGGTTTGTTATGTTGCTCAAACATTACAACAGCCAACACAGTTAATAACACTTAAAGCAAAATTTATTTTTTTACTTCCACTCACACTTTTCTTCAATAAAATATACACCTTTCACCCAAGATATTACCAACAAATATTTTCTTTCCTTACAAGGGTTCCAGACACGATTAGTAATTATTTTTTTATTATATAGAATATTAATTTGGTCCAAAATGTTTGCAAAATCTTTTAAAACTACAGATTTAAGTGGGCCGTGAAACACGTCCGTGCGATTTTTTCCCCAACTTTTTTTCATTCCACTAACGGTGCGAAGTATTCACACGGTTCCTCTACTACAACCATGGCCAACATTTCCGCCCGTTGGACGCGCCCACTCCCCGTGGGCGGAGTACACGGTTTGTAGCTGACGGCCCCGGCCGCGACCGTGTGTCGCTACTGCCCCACACGCCGCTGCGCACAATGCGCGGGGCAGGGGCGCGGCAAAGGCCGCCCAAGTGGCGATGTTTGGCCATACCTGCTCCACTATATATTAATGAACACGTGTGAATTATAAAACGTAGTATTAGTATGATAGAATGCAATTTAAATTCACGAGTAGCCAGACAAACACTCATAACGTTAGGGGTGGACACATTCCCACGAAATACTCATTTTTGGTCATTTTAGAATAACATCGTGGAATTCCATGTCGTCCTGAGGCACTATTTTACTATTTCCGCAATATCCTGAATCTTTTTGCAGTTTGTGGGAACCTTGTCTTTGTACGCTTTTCACACGGCATGGTACGTAAGATACGCAGCAACCTTGTCTTTCCCAGAACAAAAATCTTATTTTAACAGGAGAGTAGATGTAAACAGACGCTTTAACCTGTCCAATCTCGTTGCTCTCGTACTTGAATTGCTTAAATTTTTGGCAAGAAAACGGGTGTTCATGTCTCTTGGAAGCCCTTCAGTTTTTGTTGCGAGTGTGAAGGTCGGCGTGAGAGTTTAAAATAGGGAAAGTTTAATTTTTAAAACTCACAACCACCAACTGCGAACCAAATTCCTAAACATGCAAAAACACTGGATCTGTGATTGCTACTGTTTGACTCGTTTTCTAGGGGATGATATCACACGTTCGCAGCTTTCCTTCCCTGCATATGATTAACAAAAAAATTCATAATCAAGTCAAGTTCATGAGAGAAAAGCGTGTACTAACTACTATTTTTGAAAACACGTATAAGTTCACTTTATGTTGTTTATTTCACAATATTAGAACCCTGTGGCTGATATGTTTGTACGTCGACACATTTATAAAATAAAGTTATAGCTCGTGAGCCCCCAGACAAAATGAATAATTGTCGCAAATTGTTTTCACACCATGTGGCTGTCTCAAACACCGTTTATTTTCATGCCTATGCGACGACACGTGTTACATTAACAAATCACAGTCACTTTAATTCAATGCGCTGCACACTTTGTTCCACCGGCTAAATATTCACAAACACACAGTAGCACTCGATTCAACTTGGTGCAGTCAACGACGAGCAACCACACATGGCGATTGCCACACACAAATCTATAACCTCCACCTGGAGATCCACATGCCGACTGATTGCAGAGCGACGCCCTCCCGGCCAGTTCTCCACGTGCTCCCGACCTCGTCACTTCCTGCCATCGTGCGCGCGCGCATGCACGCGCTCCAAAAGCTCAGCTTCCAGGGTTTTTTCCCCTACGTCATCAACTTCCCCAGGTGAGCTGTTCTAACCGACTTCCAACGTACACTGCTCAGTCAATACATTTCTAAAACTTTACTTAAAATCAAAATAATTACACTACACATTAAAGAATTTTCTTATGTTTTTATATTGGTTTACACATCCTCTGCACTATTTATTACAATCGTGCAATTTCTTACATCACAGATAAGTGATTTAACTGAATATTTCAAGATGAAATACACAAGATTAATTGAAAATAAAATGAGAAATAGTTAATATATTATTTTTATAAACAAACATTGCCATGCTAGTTGTGTAACTGTCTTGTATTCATTGGTAATTTATAACTTTTCATTGTCAATTAAACATATTACGCCAGATGTGACTATATCAGCTAATGTATTGTTTATTTGTCAACAGGCTATTTTGTAATGAGGGCCTTAAAGGTTCCTAACTGCATCATATTACTTCAAATGCAAGTAGTATTAGAATATTTTATTTCACGCTGTGCACTGCACTGCACCTGGCACTCGCCATTGTCCCTCTCTCCCCTCACCGGAAACGAACCTGGAAAAACCTAAGTTGGAACAAGCCACCAACGTCGGCCTGCTTGCTGGCCTCCCGTCAGCTACAAGCACACAGCAAATCTCAACGTGGAGAATTTCTACCTTTGGCCTAACTATAATTGTTGTCACCCAACAGCATACATACATTGCAACCATAATTAATAAGATTACAATTGTGTAACATTTAGTGCATTGGCATGGTCAATGTTTGCAGTGAACTTCATACTGTTTAATTATCAAATGCTATTAATTACCAGTATTTCTATTGGGCGGTAATCTCACAATACCCCCACTTGTGGCATTAAAACCATGGCAGGATGGCACAAGTAGCACCAAAATTAATACATTCAAATGAGCAAAATTTAAAATTACAAAATTATTGAATCGGATTGACTCAAACACTATACCAATTATGACCTAAACTAATGCAAGAAAAAGAAAATAAATAAATAAATAAAAAATAAACAGGGCAGTGAGAAAATTTCCCAATATTTGTACTATTAAGACCACTTATAGTGTGTGCATATTTTTAGTAAAGAATCCTTATAACTAATTAGATCCATGAAATTTAAGTGTGCTTGTTGTTTATATACAGAATTGGCACCAAATTTATAATAGTATTAACCTTTAGTCTTTAGAGGATCTTGTCTTACATGGAATTATCACTATAAAAACTTTTGACGGTGTACACTCCACTTGTTTAAAGGAAATCTCTCACCACTTTGACACTGAGAACCCCAGAGTCATCGTTGCAGCAACTCTGGTCCATGGTGTATGGTCCTATGTCTCCGTCATTTCAACCAACATGCTGTTGCAGCTTAGATTCATGGCACTGGATCAAGCGTTCTTTTTCACACACGTCATATGCACCTTACATGGAACAGGAAGAGCAGAAGGTATTCATGAGTCAACATAGACAAAAGTTTGTCTGGACACCAGAATTCGGTTGGATTTGTATCCCACCCCTCTGCCATCCAGACTTGGTGCAATTGAAACTAAGCATTGAGACATATACAGTAACATGCAAATCAACAGAATTAAGAACTCAAGGTGGCTTGTGTTAGTCATTATCAGATCAACCCAAACCACCATGTCTGCACTCTCATCAGCCATAGTTTTAGATGAAACAGACAAGAAAATATGTGGCATACTTGGAGTATTACTCCATCAAATAAAATACCAACAACCTGCCTGCGTCAAAAGTATATCTTAAAGCTCAAATAATACTACCAAAAGAATGTTATCATAGAGAATTTTCTCTTCTATCAAAATGACACCTACAAGCACAAATACAAATTCTACCCCCTCGCACCAAAAAAATTTATTTTTTGCTGGTGTGAGATTTAATTTTAATCCTAAGTTAATCCTAGCACGTCTATACTTCACAGTAACTACAACTCCTGCAGCCTGTGAGTATCAATTGAAACCAATATATATACGTCCTCTAGTTCTGATTCCACGTTAGTATACATAAACAAAAATAAAAACAATTTAATTATCATTCATAGAATTACCTAACTAAATAGTTTCACTACTCATACATAAATTATGATGACACAATAAACACACTATCCCTCACAGCTGCTGTTTCAGGAATGAGTCCTGGCAACAATTGCACCTTTCACCAACATATTTGCATATTTACCTCATGTACCACTGTTGAACTGCAAATCTGATACAAGCACATGTTTTAACACAATCAACAACAAGGAAAAGAATATATAAAGAAAGCATGTAAACGTGACCCCATAGCTTAAATCTAAACACATACATAAATACTAACACAGACCACAGAATAAATATACACAAATTCTTAACCTACTATCTACAATGCATTGAATCTAATATTTCATAATTTACACTGGTTTATGGCAGTTACTTGTGTAAACATGCCATTAAATCTTTATCATTTACAAAATTTTTGAATTTCACCCTCTTCATGCGTCCCTCCAGACTTAATTCTAACACTTTTTCTTTATACTCCAACTGAGCTTCATATTTGCACAGGAAACCACTTCCTAACATTAGATGTAAACAAAGTCCCTTTATGACTAATAAATTTTGAATAAACAGCTCCTCCTCAATGATTACTTCAAATTCTGGGTTTCCTGCATTTAATACTTCTATTTTTCTTGCAAATGCACACTTTTCTTTTTCCCATGCCCCTGGTTCTACAATCTTTAAATATTTTAAAAACTTGATCCAATCATCAGTCCCATAGTCATGCACTTCTTTGTTAATCCAACCTACATTCAACCCATCTTCATCCATGCATGTATATTGTTCATTATAAATGACAGAGGGTTGTATCTTATTCTCCTTATCACCTGACCTCTCCTGTATAAGTTCATGTACCTCACTTATCTCATCATGATCTAAGGTACACATTCCTAATCCCCTTAATTGATCATACTCATTGTTCCCACTCACAAACTCTTTCAACACATTGTAATAAGTCTGGTCCCTATTATATTGCTTGCCTATTCTGTCAAAGTAATCATATTTGTGCAATAGCCAATCATCTGGTGCCCACTTCCTAATCCAGTTTATTTTCCCAATTAAATTTCTGGTTTGTGCATCTACACTGTCAACTTGGCCTTTCTCAGAGATCTTCACATTTATATTAACATTTACAGTAGGTCCAGTGTCATTTATTGTCTCTACTGGACCACATTTATTTACATTTAATTTAGAAATATATTCACTCTCATTCATACATTCCACAACATGTATGCTGGCTCCAGTACAATCAATATTTACATTCATAATTTCACATTCAGTCAACACTTGTGCCTCTGACCTATCCAAAACTAAGGCTAGCTAACACTGTTTTTATCCTCTTTAATGTTATTATTGTCCTTGTTTCTAGCATTCCTCTTCCTGTTTGCAGTTCTTTTGTCATGTTGCAAAAACCACCCCTCAAAAATTTCCTCATTACCCATGACTACATCCATCTGACACATACTTTCCTCTCTTTTCTCTCTTTCCCTGTTCACTTCATTTATGATTTCTCCCCTCTTTTCTTTATCCTTGCCCTTGTGAACTCCTACTTCCTCTTTCCTATCATCATCTCTATCCAAGTGACATTGTTTTTCTTCCCTTCTCTTCCCACCTTATTCCTACTGTAATTATGGTTATTAGATCCCCTGTTACCCCATCATCCGGACCTATTATTAGAATAGTTCCTTGTCCCAAACCGGACCTCGTTTCGAACAAATCTTAGTTTCCCTGATTCTGTCTCTGATTTTCTCTCCTACTGTTATCCCCATTCCTATTTCCACCTTCCTGCCTTTGATTTCTCCTATCATTTTCCCATATTTCCCTCTGGCTTCTATTATCCCAGTTTTCTCCTCTGTTATTGTTACCTCTCCAATTTTCATTTAAATTCCTCTCTCTATTGTGGTTTCCCTGGTTGTGACCCACATATCTACTGCCTCTGTTTTCATTGTGGTTCACATGGTGTGTTCCCCTGAGCTGGTGTTCCATAACTAAACCCTGGTCTATCTTTTCTACAAATTCAATGAAATTCTCAGCTGAATCTGTGGGATGGTGAATTAACTGCCAATGCAAATCTGCAGGTAACCTCCTACACAAAGTGGAAATTACTGCTAAAAGACTCAAAGGTGTATCTAAATGCACTAGTTTCTCCAGTTCCTCCTGACAAAATTCCTTCACGCTCTGTTTCCCTTTTCACATAGTTTGACCCGTTGAAGAATTCATTTTGTATCTTAGCTTGCTTGGCCTCCCCCCAATACTTATTTAAAAACAATTTTTCAAACGCCTCAAAAGTAACAAATTTATCAGCACACTGATTTTCCCAAGTTTGAGCAGAATAGTCAAGCATTCTCTTTGCTAACTTCACTTTACACTGGTCTGACATACCAGGCACAAATTGGTCCTTGCATGCAGCCCAAAAATCTACTGGATGGTAATTACCCACTCCTGAAAACTTTTTGCCATTAGGTGTCTGCACCATGGACCAATTAGTGTTTCCTGATGCAGTACACAATTCTAGATTATTTATTCTAATGTTCACCTTCTCAATCTCAGTATTGTTTACTGTCACTACTTGTTCTATCTTTTTCCTAAAGTTACATTCTGTATTCTCTAATTTTCCTGACAACAAAGTTTTTGTTTCCTCAAAACCTGCCACCATCCTCTTGTCAACCTCAGCCAATGCCTGCATAGTGCCCTCATTCCTGTGATCACATATTTGTTTCACAGCATCTAACTTGCCTCCTACCTCAGTCTCAATAGCACCAATTCTGGTATGTATCTCCTTTTCCCTATTTTCAAACCGTTCTGTTAGACTTCCTATCTTTTTGTCAATGTATGTGATTATTTCTGCCTTTAATCCAAGCATTGAATTTTGTAGTGCCCCAATGTCTGCCTTAAAGTCTGCTTTCAATTCTGATTTTACAGTTTCTATTTTTGATACTAAACTTGAGTTTGAATTTTCTATTTTTGATTCTAAATTTGAGTTTGAATTTTCTATTTTTCATTCTAAATTTGAGCTAAAACTCGCTAACATGGCTGCAATCATCTCCGGTGTCAACAACATTCCCCCAGTATTTACCCTCTCTGGACTTTCTGGTATGCTACTCTCTGAATCTACTTCGCTTGGCGACTTTTTAAAAACACTATCCATTATCGGAATCACAAGAAAGCTTGATTAACACACAATAATTTATAGCGCCAGCTGCTTTACTTATCTTTTAATCCAGAAGTTGCTGCAACGAGCTGCGACGTCCCCAACGCTCGCTGCCGTCTGTTGTAGAAGCTGTGGCTGGAATATGTCCTCACTGCATCCCTTATCCTTTGTAGAATCGAAGCTGCTGGGCCCCGACGCTCCGTTGGCGATTGCGAAGTCCCCACGATCACTGTCGTCCGTTGCAGAATATGAAATTGGAGTGCGTGGATCCCGCGCGCTGCCGCTGACTGCTGCCGGGCCGATGCGCCGTCGATCGCCGGTTATGGATACCCGCGCCCGAACTCTGCCAGTCACCAACCGTCGTTAACCGCTCGACGCGTTTGCGTATCGCCCGATTATGCTCACTGCTTTGTCCACTATCACTGTCCTAAGCACACCCTACCTCTGTGTCCGAGCAAGACCAGTGCGAATTTATCCCGCTCTCTGCTGCCAGCCGCCACACACACTTGAAATTGACCGTCGCGTCCGCGCACTTGTTTGCAACTGTTCGTAACTGTTCACTGTCCTATACACATCCTAATCTCTCCGTCCGAGCAAGTCCAACGTGAACTTATCCCGAAACGAGCCTCCAAATGCGAGTGTGAAGGTCGGCGTGAGAGTTTAAAATAGGGAAAGTTTAATTTTTAAAACTCACAACCACCAACTGCGAACCAAATTCCTAAACATGCAAAAACACTGGATCTGTGATTGCTACTGTTTGACTCGTTTTCTAGGGGATGATATCACACGTTCGCAGCTTTCCTTCCCTGCATAAGATTAACAAAAAAATTCATAATCAAGTCAAGTTCATGAGAGAAAAGCGTGTACTAACTACTATTTTTGAAAACACGTATAAGTTCACTTTATGTTGTTTATTTCACAATATTAGAACCCTGTGGCTGATATGTTTGTACGTCGACACATTTATAAAATAAAGTTATAGCTCGTGAGCCCCCAGACAAAATGAATAATTGTCGCAAATTGTTTTCACACCATGTGGCTGTCTCAAACACCGTTTATGTTCATTCCTATGCGATGACACATGTTACATTAACAAATCACAGTCACTTTAATTCAATGCGATGCACACCTTGTTCCACCGGCTAAATATTCACAAACACACAGTAGCACTCGATTCAACTTGGTGCAGTCAACGACGAGCACCCACACGTGGCGATTGCCACACACAAATCTATAACCTCCACCTCTAGGTCCACATGCCGACTGATTGCAGAGCGACGCCCTCCCGGCCAGTTCCCCACGTGCTCCCGACCTCGTCACTTCCTGCCCTCGCGCTCGCGCTCGCCAAAAGCTCAACTGCCGGGGTTTTTTCCCCAACGTCATCAACTTCCCCAGGTGAGCTGTTCTAACCGACTTCCAACGTACAGCACTCATCCAATACATTTCTAAAACTTTAATTAAAATCAAAATAATTACACTACACATTAAACAAATTTCTTATGTTTTTATATTGGTATACACATCCTTTGCACTATTTATTACAATCGTGCAATTTCTTACATCACAGATAAGTGATTTAACTGAATATTTCAAGATAAAATACACAAGATTAATTGAAAATAAAATGAGAAATAGTTAATATATTATTTTTATAAACAAACATTGCCATGCTAGTTGTGTAACTGTATTGTATTCATTGGTAATTTATAACTTTTCATTGTCAATTAAACATATTATGCCAGATGTGACTATATCAGCTAATGTATTGTTTATTTGTCAACGGGCTATTTTGTAATGAGGGCCTTAAAGGTTCATAACTGCATCGTATTACTTCAAATGCAAGTAGTATTAGAATATTTTATTTCGCGGTGTGCACTGCACTGCACCTGGCACTCGCCATTGTCCCTCTCTCCCCTCACCGGAAACGAACCTGGAAAATCCTAAGCTGGAACAAGCCACCAACGTCGGCCCTCTTGCTGGCCTCCCGTCAGCTACAAGCACACAGCAAATCTCAACGTGGAGAATTTCTACCTTTGGCCTAACTATAAATGTTGTCACCCAACTGCGTACATACATTGCTACCATAATTAATAAGATTAAAATTGTGTAACATTTAGTGCATTGGCATGGTCAATGTTTGCAGTGAACTTCATACTGTTTAATTATCAAATGCTATTAATTACCAGTATTTCTATTGGGCGGTAATCTCACACTGTGGATATGTATTCTCAAAGCAACATGGCCAACATTTTTCAAAATTTCATCATAGTCTGCTACATGGACTTACACGGCGCAGAGCTATAAAGTCCGTCACTTTTAGCGTTTCTCTTCCTTACACTTTACATGCAGCACCAATTTAACGTAGAAGCGAACCCGACATAATTAATTTCATTGCCGTTTGATGTTTCTTGCCCAAACAAAGATCGATAATTGAACAACACAAAATATGCAGATTGGGCTTAATGCCTTTCAGTTCCGATCGATTCACTTGGTTCCTTCTCTTAGTCAAGATATGCTAGAAATTTCTTTTCTCGCCCACCATGTTCAGCACCAACTCTTTGGTTACGCGATCTACCCACCCAATCGACAGCATTTGTGTGTAGCACCACATATCAAAAGCTTCTATTTTCTTCTTGTCTGAACTCCCTATCATCCACGTTTCACTCCCACACAGTCCTACACTCCACACAAATGCCTTCAGAAAAACCTCCCAAGAAATTAATTAATTTTGAATGTCAACAAATTTCGCTTCTTCAGAAATGCTTTTCTTCCCACAGCAGTTCTGCATTTTATATTTTCTTTACTTAGGCTAACAGATTTTATTAGCCAAATAAATTAAAAATAAAAACACCAAAGTAGACATTGGCAATAAGATAAATATTCTGGCGTTTGCAGTTGATATCGTTCAGACTGGTAAAAAAGTGATGAATTACAGAAAATGGGAAAGGAGCCGACGGACGAAGCTGGAAGAAAGGGACTAATGACAAATGAGGCTAAGACCAAGGTAGTAGTAGTAGCATGAGAAGGAGAGGACATACCGACCAGTATAAATATAAAAAAAAAAAATGTAGAATGCGAAACAGTAGACAGTACACCAAACTTAGGAGTTATCATTAACAACACCAAACAACGGTGATACTGGAAATTCAACTCGAATAAAAGCAGGTAATGCAGCTATGCATCTGATACATTCAATGTTTAAGTAAAAAACTAGTGTCATATAGAAATCAGCTGAGAATCTACGCGTCAATCGTCAGAGCAATAGCGACTTATGCCAGTGAAACATAGGCAGTGACACAGAAGAAGCTGAGATGGTTGATCACTTTTGAGAACAAAGTACTGACGAAAATATATGGACCCGTAAAGGTAAATAATGGAGTATTAACGAAACAGGGAGGTATGGCACATTTGCAAACAGCCAGACATAGTAGCCATAATCAAAAGCCAGAGATTGAGATAGTATGGCCATGTGGTAAGAAAAAGTGCCAGAATTGTACAAGGTAAAATGGTAAACAGACATGAGGGAAAGAGATCTCTGGGAAGGTCAAGAATGAGGGGAAGGAATGACGTAAGAAAGGATCTGCTGAAAATGGGAAGCAAGGAAGAAGAAGCTGAAGACACAGAGGAATGGCGCACTGTTGTACATGAGGCAATGAACCGGCTACGGTTGCAATGGCCCTGGGAATAAAAAAAGACTCATCTATTACATTTACTGCATGATTACCTAATCTAATTCCTTCAACATCGACTGATATTCTTACACTACATTCCATTACCCTCGTTTTGCTCTTGTTAATGTTCATCTTATAATCTTCTTTCAAGACACCGTGCATTCCGTTCAATTGCTCTTCCAAGTCCTTTGCTGTCTCTGACAGAATCACAATATCTCCGGAAAACTGCATAGTTCTTATTTCCACTCTCTGACCTTTAATCCCTTGTACAGATTTCTCCTTGCATTCCTTCACAGCTTGCTCAATGTACAGGTTGAATAACAGTGAGGAAAGACTACGACCTTGCCTTACTTCTTTCCCAATCAGTAAGTCTGTTTCATGCCTTCCGACTCTAATAACTGCAGTCTGGTGTTTGTACAAGCTGTATATAACTGAGATCACTATATTTTACCTCTACTAGCTTTAGACTTTGAAAGACTCCATTCCAGTCAACATGATGAAAAGCTATTTCTAAACGGACAAAACCTAAAACTGAAGGTTTGACCGTCCTGGCGTGTTTCTACATTTCTCCTAAATGCAAACTGAAGTCGAATCTGCCGGTTTTCAATTCGTTAATAAATAATTCGTGTTAGTATTTTGCAAACATGATTTATTAATCTGATAGTTTTGTAATTTTCACACCTATGTACACTTTCTTTCTTTGGAATTGGAATTATTATATTTTTCGTGAATTGTGAGGGTATTTCCCCTGTCTCATACGTCTTGCACGAGGTGGGACAATTTCTTCATGGCCGCGGTGGAGTGGCCGTACGCTCTTCGGCGTCATGCTGCGGAGCGCGCGGTTGCTCACCGTCGGAGGTTCGAGTCCTGCCTGCGCCGTGGGAGTGTGTGTTGTCCTTTTATTAGTGTAAGTTGTTTGTAAGTCTAGGGACTGATGACCATAGCAGTTTGGTCCAATAGGTTTGCAAACATCTGAACATCAATTTCTTCAAGCCTGCCTCTTCCAACGATGTCAGCAGATCAGAGGGTATATCATTCAGGGGCTTTCTTTCGACTCAGATCTTTCATCTACTCTCTTCATATCTGTTGTTCTTTGTTATGATTTCACAATTTTCTACAAAACACCAAATATCGAAATTAATGTTTATTTATACTTGGAAATGTATTACAACACATGTATCGCCTGCTATACCAGACATATTTATACACCACTTGTAATCAGTAAGTTAATTGAAACTTCCTGGCAGATTAAAATTGTGTGCCGGAACCGGGACTCGAACCTGGGACCTTTGCCTTTCGCGGGCAAGCGCTCTACCGACTGAGCTACCCCGACACGACTCACGATGCCGCCTCACAACTTTACTTCCGCCAGTACCTCGCCTCCTACTAAGTTAATTGTTCATCTATTTAATTCTGTAAAGTTATATTTGCCGTGGTGGATTTGGCAAGCCCATTGACGCGCTATGTTACGATGCGCGTGGCCGCTCCCCGTCGGGGTTTCGAATCCTCGGGCATGGATGCTTGTGCCGTCTTTAGTATAAACTAGTTCATAAGTAGAATGAAACTTTTCACTCTGCAGCGGAGTGTGCGCTGATATGAAACTTCCTTTGTAAAGGTGGCATGTTCGAGTCCCGGTTCCGGCACACAATTTTAATCTGCCAGGAACTTTTAGTTCATAAGTAGTTTGTAAGTTTTGGGACTGATGACGCCGCAGTTAAGTTCCTTAAGCTTAACAAACATTTGAACATTTGAAACTTATGTAAATTACTGATGAGACACCTGAAATGACCCCTCAGAGCTCGAAATTCATCGTGCATTAGTGACTGAAGGCGAGTTGTTTTTATTTCACATAAGTAAAACAGCCACGGAATAAACATTGACTACAATGGATGAAATTAAGCAAAGAATTTATGCTGTTGACGTAGTGGAAGTGTGCTTAATAGTTTAGGCACATGTTCTTGTTATGATCTTCAGTCCGCAGACTGGTTTGATGCAGCTCTCCCCGCTACACTGTCCTGTGCTAGTCTCTTCATCTGAGAATACGTTCGGCAACCTACATCCTATTGTATCTGTTTACTGCATTCATCCCGCCGTCTTCTTCTATGATTTTTACCCCACACACTTCCTTCTAATGCTAAACTGATTTATGTCTCAGAATGTGTCCCATCAACCTACCCCTTCTCGACTAAGAAATGCCAGAAATTCCTTTTCTCCTCAGTTCTGTTAAGCACCTCTCCATTAGTTACATGATGTACCCATGTAATCTTTAACATTTATCTGTAGCTGCACATTTCGAAAGCTTTTTGTCTGAAATCCTTATCGTCCACGTTTCAATCCCATACGATGCTACACTCCAGACAAATAATTTCCGAAAGGACTTCCTAACATTTAAACTAATATTGGATGTCAACAAACTTCGCTTCTTCAAAACGCTTTTCTTCCCATAGCCATTCTGCTATGGGACGTTATCTTGCTACCCAAATAATATAACTCATCTACTACTTTTACCTAATCTAATTCCTTCAGCATCGCTTGATTTTCTGTCACAACATTACATTACCCTCCTTGAACTCTTGTTAATGTACATGATACATCTTACTCTCAAGATACTGTCCATTCCATTTAATTGCTTTGATTTATAATCCTGTACTTACCTGGCCACCCTACCACCGGACTTCACTAATCCCCATCGTATCTATCCATTTCTCTTTTCAAATTTTCTAACTTACCTACCCGACTGAGGGATAGAGCAATCTACGCTCCGATCCTTAGAATGCCTGTTTTGTTTTTCTTGAGTACTCCCCGCCCGGAGATCCAAATGGGGGACTAGCTTACCTCTAAAATATTTTACCCGATTCATAATGATACATTAGAAATGCATATCCTCTGGAAAATTAACGACTGTAGTTTCCCCTTGCTTTCAGCAGTTCACAGTAATTGCATGGCAAAGCCATGTAAGCTGATGTCAATAATCCAGACTGTTGCCCCTGTAACTACTGAAAAGGATGCTGCCCCTCTTCAGAAACCACACGGTTGTCTGGTCTCTCCACAGATACCCCTCAGCTGTGGTTGCACCTATGGTATGGCTATCCGTATCTTTGAGGCAAAGCACATGCATAGTATGACAGCACTTCAGTAGAAACCGGTCATGCAAGACTAGTCAAAAATTGTAGCGAAATTGGTGCTCGTAACATAGTGTTAGGAAGTTGTATTTTCCTGGTAAGCTCTGTATAAGCACGTAAACGGGTACTGAGTTAGGAAGGTCGGCGGTGGCGTCTGCTGTAGACGCGAGACTGCCTGCCGATTAGACTTGCGCATAATAGTTCGCGATCGGGAGCGCACACTTTAGTTCGCGGCTCTGCCGCGAACTAGTTCGTTCTTTTAGGTCGTCCGCTCCCAGTGACGGCTGAGCGGCGTGGTCTGCGCATGCAGGTGGAGGGAGAAGCTCCCCCACCTAGCTGCTTCATGCGCTTGCTGCTTGAGCCGCTAACGATATCACGCAACCCAAAAGAAAGTTTGTGGATAATTTCTCGCTTTGAAGTATAGAGTTATCTCTATATCTTGGCATTATGGAATTTATTAGTCAGATATTGCAGAGTGCAGAATACTTCAAAGTAGAAATTTTGTAGCACTGAACCTTGTAATCTAGGAGACAGACGCAAACCTCGAAATGGCTCTCATCAGCAGAAGGCAAACAAGTGATTTTTAATTCTGTTCGCGACCTATCCCGCATATTTTAGTTCGCGACCTATCCCGCATATTTTAGTTCGCGCCCTATCGCCCATCTTTTAGTTCTCGACCTATCGCGCATATTTTAGTTCGTTCGCGACCTATCGCGCATCTTTTAGTTCGTTCGCGACCTATCGCGCATCTTTTAGCTGTCCTTTTAGTTCGCAGCTCGGCCGCGAGGTAGGTCGCTCCTTTTAGTTCTTACGCTCCTTTTGGCTTTTTCTACCGCTGCTAAAACCAGCTGAGCTGCACCTCAGCTCGAAATGACAGCAACTGGAAGAAGGGAATCACGCTATTCTGCGCGCTCTCGCGTCCTCTCGCTGTTACCCGGCAGTCTTCGGAAAAGGAGCGGACGAACTAAGAGGCGAGGTATCTGCGAACTAGTTCACATAGTTCGCCTGTGGGAGCGCTCTTCCGAACTAGTTCGTTCGCGAACTAGACAAGACTACTGCCGATTGTCTAGCGAGTGCGGCGAGCGTGCAGCAGGTGTGGATTGCACGCTGCGATACACCGCGGCTACTGCCCCCGGAAACTATCACAGCAGCAGTAGCGCGTCCGCTTACAAGCTCGCGAGTTACGACTACAATCGAAGAACGCCGCCACTTGCTGGACACCTCGCAGATGGAATCTGCTCCCTTAAAGGGCTTATTAGCTGAAAAACAGAACAGTGGGAACGAATGAACACAGAGGCTGCTACTTCGTGGTGAACAGTGCAGGGAAGCTTCTGAACAGTCCGATTATCTGTTGGTTGGTTAGTAAGCCAGCTGCAGACTGCAGTAACGATATCGTAACGCTCGTTCCCTCTGTTTTGTTTTGTATTGTGTATCTCGGGCTTTATTGCCTCCATTGAACTTCTGAGGAGCACAGTTTGTGCCTTATAGGCAGCACTAAAGCGATGGTACTCGTAGATCGAGGGGTGCGTAACTTACGTTAGACTGTAACTTCTGGAAGACGTGACTAGGTTCTCCCTATCCGATCGTTTTGTACCGGGAAGGTGGAGAATAACAAGTGCCACAAATTTTAGTATCGCTACTCCTCAAACCTGCGATTCGGTATAGCAGAGGTCGGCAAGCAATCTTAGATTAGGTCCGGACACCTCTGAAATTTTTTTTTCCGATGCCCACGAGTAAAATCTCATATTCTTTATTAATTTTTTATTTTAATTCACAAAATATGAAATACTTCAGTCAGGCATATTTGTGTTCGAAAATCCAGGAAAAGTACACTATTCTTTTATTTTAATTTTCCCTCTCAAACTAATATGAAGTACAATAGATGTGAAATAGAAATGAATAAAAAATCCAGAAAAACTCAAAATGTTTGTTATTCCGTGGGACCAAACTACGTTGGTCATCAATCCATAGACTTACAAACTACTTAAACTAAGTTAAACTAACCTAAGAACAACACACACACATACATGCCCGAGGGAGGATTCGAACCTCCGACTCGAGAGGCGGCGCGATCCGCAACGTGGCGCTCCAGACCGCTCGGCTACTCCCGCGCGGCTGCGCGTTCTTTTGGTGGCTGGATGGCGAGTTGCAGCTGAGTTGAATTTTGTCTTCTGTCTCGACGGGCTGTTAACGGGAGGTAACGGTTACTCTTGTTGATGGCCTTGTCTTCTCTTATCGGTTATTGTTGTTTGTATTCGCGTTCAGGTGCTGGAAATTACACTTTGTAACACTTCCATAGCTACAGACACCTCCCTCTGTGTCTGTCACGCTCCCAACCTTCCTATGGCCCTCCACGTCTTAGCTCCGTATAAGTCACGTTGTTGTTGCATTGCACTACCTGCTTATTACACTGTCTGAACCCAACTGCACGTTTAATTCGTTTGGCAGAGTAAACACGTGCCAATACTAACCTTCTTTTCCACAACTTTCTGTTATTACCACTATCTTGGTCATCGTAATGTAGTTGTCTGCACTCCGAAGAGCCGACAGAAGTCGAACCAGTTTAGTTCGTTCTGCCGACGACTATACTTCAGAACCTAGACAACTGATCCCCTAATTGTTTTGATATTCGTAATGACTTTAAGTATGTAAAATGGGAAAACAGTTTGTATAGGGTGAATGGATTTGTAATTAAAACTTTATTTGACCAATTTTTACTGTTGCAAAAGATGAATAGTTACTCTATACAAACTGTATGATTGCAACTAGGAGCCGCGGCGGATTAGCCGTGCGCATTGGGGCACCGTGCTGCGGTGCGCACTGTTGTTTGCCGTCGGGGGTTCGAGTTCCTCCTCGGGCATGAGTGTCTGTAGTGTTCGTAGGTTAGTTTACCTTAGTTTAAGTAGTTTGTAATCTACGGACTAATAAACCCAGCACTTGAGTCCGGTAGATTTTCAAACATTTGAAAATTTTTTTGAACTGCAACTAGAAAAAAAAATTAATAAGGTTAAGTTTGGAAATGGTTAGAAATTATGCTTAAATTATTCTTAAAACTTCTGAGAAGTCATTAAGTGCTCTCATTATCAAACACTGGATGAATGTAGGATAATTAGCGCTCCTTTAGAAGCATCGCTCGTGTGTAAATTAATTTTTCCTTTCCTCACATGGCATCTTGTTGTGAGGCATGGATGAAGAGGCATACTGTATGTGGTTTTTCTTCTTCTTCTTCTTTTTTTTTTTTTTTTTTTTTTTTTTTTTTTTTTTTTTTTTTTTTGGGGGGGGGGGGGGTTCGTTTCGCACGGTGCCGCAACTGCCTACCATTTTAGTCCCACATAGGAAAACAACAGATCTACGACATGAGTGCTGTTTCGGCGCAGGGAGCAACAGCAGCGAAAGAAGATACCAGACGAGGTACGAAGCAACAGACCCCTCGCGGGCAGTGCTTTTTGCCCCAGTTCAGGTTACGGTAGTAACACTAAAAGTGGGTCTTTGCGATCGCCTTTTGACAGCTCGAAATTAAAATGTTGATCTGACAGAACATTGAATAAACGAATTTGTAGAAGAGAAAATTCTGTACAACTCTCCTCTATTATATTTCTTCATATCTCGCATCGTTTCAGATGTATTTGCAAAAATTAACGGCATGTCTGTCTATCTTTCCGTAACGTATTTCCACTTCTTACGTAGAACCGTTCAAGCGATCGGCACCAAAATTTATAGATGTAATTGCTGGTCACCAGCGACCGTAACCTCCCTTTTCCAAATATTTCGGACAAGAAATAGTAAGACTAAAAAAGGCCGTTTGTATGGCCTTCTGACAGCAGGAGGTTTAACTGCAGATAAATCATTCATCTGAAACTTGAATTGAAGAAACGAATGTGTAGAGGAGAAAATTCTCTGCAACTTTGCTCTCTCATGTTTATTTATTTATTTTTAATAACTCGCATCGTTACAGAGATGTAACGGCGATTTGACACCGTCACTTCATTTTACATAAACTAGGCGTTCAGAAATGTCACGTGACACTCCTCGCCCAGAACTCTCTCTGGCATACGCCATCTTCCGTTGTGTATTTTATGATTTCCTTATTATTGCTTACGCGTTGTCATTGTGGCAATTAAGAATTAACAAAAAATCTTCGTTCTTAGTACGATATACTATAGTGTCTAAAATTCCGTATTAGCAGTTAACAGCTGCATCCATAGTACGAAACTCAATATCGTAATTGCTCGTCGTAGTGTAGTTGGCAGCGCGTTAGATTGTGAAGCACATGGTCGGCAGTTGGGAACCCGCCTCTACCAGTTTTTTTCGCCTTCGCTTGTAAAAGGGTTTCGGACACAATAAATAGAGCAATGTAAGGAGGTAGGCTTTCGCGGTCATTATTGTTAACAATGAAATTCTCCTGAGCTATTTGCCGCGTCATGATGATATATTTCCAACGTTTCGGATCCGTTACAGGAGCTATCCTCAGGGAATGAGGCTTCTGTAACGGATCTGAAACGTTGGAAATATATCATCATGACGCGGCAAATAGCTCAGAAGAATAACAATTTTAAATAGAGCTATGATCTGCAATGTTTAGAGTTGTCAATATGTAAGAGAGCTCCCTCTAAAATGTGCGTTAGTTCTATATCGTGAACATGCCGTGAATTACGTAACAACGAATTCAACAATGGTCTGCTGAAGCATATGCAAATAAACTGGGAGGATTCTGTAATAATGAATATTCTAAACAACGTGCTGGTGTAGTTTCATATATAAATCAAGTCCTAGATTTCTGTGGCAACTGTCGTTCCTTAATGAAACGGAAGGGAAGTGTATACATTGCAACAAATAACCTTGTTTCTTTTTTTCTAAGTAATTATTCACTTAAATGTCTGTATACAATATGTATTTATTACACAATAATATTTGTTTTTATTGTGATCTAGCTTTCGGCTTCTTAGGCCATCTTCAGAGAACTTAATACTGGAGGTTATCCACACTACACCAGCTGCTGTGTTTCGAGTACAGAGATTTTACAAAGATAACTGTCAGTCATAGACTATGTAGACTTTAAGTATATTTTAAACAGAGACGTCCAACCAATTAAAACAAAACTATAAGACATGACTGTCCATTAATTTTCAACAAATAGCATGAAACAAAAATGGTCCAGTGACTACAAGTAAGTACAATTGTATATTAAAATTAACTTTATATACGCATAAAAGTAGGAGGAGAACAGGTGAGTGACATAAAAATGAAATGTTGTTGGGGAACAATTACATAAGTTTGGATTATGTGAATATGGAATAAAGGAGCATATCGAAGTATATGGAGTGGTGTGAGTAGCACGTGAAAAAGTAGAATAAACCCGGCTGAGATTGATGATATAAGATTTGCAACAGAAACTTGCTTGAAACAAAATTATTCCAGTTCCAACAAAATCTGTACAAATAGTCAGATGGGTTAGAAATGGAGTTACCTCTGAGTCTTTTACTAGCAGAAATGCTTATGGATAATTTCGAACAAACATTTTAGATAAAGAGACCCTAAGCTCTAAAATACAGTATTGGACTAGGTATGTGGATGATGTACTGTGGCTGTGGTCAGGTACAACCAGACAATTAGACTAACTCTTCCAAAACTTAAGTTCACAACACTCTAAAATTAAATACACAAAGGAAGTTGGAGGAGACTCGATCAACTACTTGGACCTAACCATAGACAACAGTCAGAAAAAAGCATTTATTTAAAATACACAGAAAATCAACTTCCACAGACACAATAATTCCTGGCACTTCCCAACATCCAGCAACACATAAACATGCAGCCTTCCACAGCATGGTGCATCGTCTATTATCCATCTCTCAGACCAAAACAGACTTTGATAATGATCTGGAAATAATAAAAGGATTTGCATTCAACAATGGCTATAGCCCTAACCTGATTGCCAACATACTTTGCAAGAAAAAGAGACAGAGAAAATACCACTTCTGTATCCTCCTCAGAAGATACCTAGTAACGCAATCAAAAAATGGGCACCAATACCATATGTTGGTAAAACATCATAAAGGGTTGACATGAAACTTAAGTGCAGAAAATACTCCCCAGCCTTTTATAATAGAAATACTATTGCCAACTTGCTCTTCAATAGCAAAGACAAGATTTCACCTTTGGAAAGAAGTGGCATATATAGGACTCTTGCAATCTTTGTGGCAAAGTATATGTAGGTCAGTCAGGTAGGGCTATAACTACTAGACTGGCTGAACATCAGAGGAGTTGGAGAGTAAAAAAGAGAGATTCCACCTTTGCAGAACATGCCTTAAATGAATGCCATGCTTTTGACATTAAATGTGATGTTCTCCACATGTTCTAACATTACTTGAAATTCTGTCAACGAACACCAAGCTCAGAAACCGAACCTAATTCTCAATGATCAGACCCAGTATTTACCATTGTTAAAGTAACCTATTATGTGTAATTCTGCCACCTTGCTTGTCGAACTTGTGTAATGTTTCTCACCCACATTCTAAAGTTTTCCTTTCATGTGTTACACCACTCTCTTGAAAACCGGCGAATTTTAATATAGGCTATATACTTCGATATGCTCCTTTATTCCATATTCACATCCTCCAAACTTATGTAATTGTTCCCCAACAACATTTCATTTTTATGTCTTCCTCACTCACCTCTTCCCCTCCCACTTTTATGCGTATATATAAGTTAATTTTAATATAAAATTGTACTTGTATGAACTGGACCATTGTTTGTTTCAAGCTATTTGTTGAAAATTAATGGCCGGCCGCGGTGGCCGAGGGGACTGAGGCCCTCCAGTCACGGTCTGCACGGCCACTACGGTCGGGGATTCGAATCCCCCTTGGGCATGGATGTTTGTGCCGTCCTTAGTATTAGTTAGTTCATAAGTAGTTTGTAAGTTTAGGCACTGATGACCCCGTAGACTATACAAACATTAGAACATTTTTGAAAATTAATGGACAGTCATGTCTTACTTACATTTTGTTTTAATTGGTTGGACGTCTCTGTTTAAAAAAAGGCTACATAGTCTATGACTGACAGTTATCTTTGTAAAATCTCTGTACTCGAAACAGCAGCTGGTGTAGTGTGCACAATCTGCAGTATTACGTTGTCTGAAGATGGCCTAAGCAGCCAAAAAGCTAGTGCACAACAAAACTAAATATTATTGTGGAACGAATACATAGTGTATACAATTATTTAAAATGTCTGTGTTCCATCAAGAACCGACGGAAGAGTCCATAAAAATTATTCACTATTTATGGAATATGTTGAAAGTCATTAATTAGAATCAATGCGTCTACCAAAATATCTGTCTTTGGAATGGTTGCTATGGTGCTTTTAACGTAAATTGTATTACTTTTCTGTACTTCAGATATGACTTCGTTCATGTTACTTTGTTATATGCTAAAATAAAGAGCAAATATTCTGTTTTATACCATGAGTATGTTTTCTTTTACAGCTAAAATAACAAACGGAATAAGTGTGGTAATACTGGATTCCACATAACTGTAGTAGTTAATCTATATACAGAGTTACAACAGTCAATGAAACAGTATCTCCCCATTTTCCGTACATGCGATAAATAAGTCTATGTCTGTAATTCGTTGTTATGTATTTCATGGTATGTCCACATAATAGAACAAATGCGCTTTTCAGAGAAAGTGCTGTTACCTTTGAACAACTCGGAATCTCGCAGAATATAGCTGTGTTCAATCAACATGAGTTTGCGATAACATAACATTTTTGGAAGCAAGATGAAAAACAAAATTAAATAAATAAAAAAATTGCCAGAGGAAGTTAATTCACTGCCCATTACACTACGCCGATTAGCTATGCAAAAGAGAGTTTCAGGCAAGGTTTCGGGCGAGGGATGTCACGTGACTGATTTTCGAACGGCAAATGTACGCTATGTTACTTCCAGACTAGTCATTCCTAACTAGTACAGGCGAAGAGAATAAAGTTATAGCAAACTACCAAAACAAGACATGTGATAATATTTTAACGGAAAAAGATAATGAAAATGTGGGAGAGATATTAAAATAATAGTTTAAAGAGGTGAAAGTTCAAAGAAGAGTTCGTTTGTCAAGTTTCAACTCAAATATCAATTAGTTTTGGCTGTTAGTTAAAATGCGGCCAGAAAGAATATTACGTGTTGGTTGTATAGATATTATCAAAATAGTAGAGTCGTAATCGTATCGTCCATAATTTTTTTATTATTTATATTTTTATTGTTTTTGTTCCAAATATTTGCAAAAAATCATAAAACTATAGGCAAATCTAAAATAGGCCGTAAAACACGACATTGCGATTTTCTCTCTCACAAATAGGAAGATTAGTTCGAAGCGTCTTGGTAACAGGACTGAGGGCAGAAAGAAGGGAAAATGTTAGAAACTTCCGTACTCACTTTCAAATAATCAACTTTATCGAACTATAAAGCCATGTCCATCTTCTTTTTCTCTTTTATCCCGCAGTGGGAAGGCTTTTCAAAAAAATCCCAGAACTTTCTTCATATTATTTTTTGCGTTTACTTTTACTTACTGTACATGGCCTTCTTGGTACCACAACTGATACACCTCTCCCGACGTCGCTTCCACTTTCGGAAGCAGTCTTGGTCCTCCCCTAGTCCCCTTTCTTGGTGTTGCCACGCGCAAATGTTATTTTATCTCTTCTATTGCTGCAAATCTTCGGCCTTTCAACGGATTTCTCAAACTATCTCTCATGACCAATCATGCATATCTTACGGAAGACATCGTTTTCATTTGCGCGATCTAAAAACTGTTCACATATTGCCAGACGATAGTCTTTTGTGACTCATCAGCCCTGAACTTGGCGGCAACACGATGCATTCCAAGATGCTGTCTCAGCATTTCGTGACGTGATCCAAATGAAATGTAATATTCTTCAGCATTCTCTCGGACAGTCAATTTTCGATTGGCATGTATTATTTCGTGGACGTTCTTGAAGTAAGCGTCGTCGATAGAGATCCATTGGCGTCCTGTACGAGGTTCATCTTTAACTTTTGTCCGGCTATTTTTAAACCGCCTGAACCAATCTTAGCTTAAGCACTCATCACCGTTGGATTCCAGCATCATCTGATATGTTTCTGTAAAGGTCATCTTCAGATTCACCCACAATTTAATGCAGACACGTTGCTCCTCTGCCATCTCGATTCGCAAGCTGTGCGACGCAACGATCTACTCAGTACAACACTAAACAATGACTAACACACACACAATAATAAAACTTACGGTAGTTACACATTAAACACAAACGTGTGCTGGGTTGACAACCGCTTTTCGCTCCAACACTGTACTGACGTGAAATTACGAATGTCCGAAAAATTTTAAACAGACCTTGTAAGTGTGACTTTTAGACTTCTTAAGTAACAGAACCCAATATGGTGTCCTCGTCAGGATCATCAGGGACAAGGCTATCGTCATGTGTGACCCAAAGAAGCTTGATAAAAGCACTATTATTATCTATCTACATAAATCCAACTGCCGGCTCGTGCAGTATGTGGGGTAAGCTGGTGTATCTCTTGTCGAGCCTTGTTTACTAGGCTGCGAATTTTGACATTGGCCTCTCAGTACGGATTATCTTTAAATGACGTTTGTCGTCAGTAATACTAAGTCAGTACTGAAAAGTGGTAGCAGTGTACAGGAGCTGCCCAGGTGGAAGGATTGAGACCATTGTGAAAGTGCAAGATAACAAGTTATATTGGCAAGTTATTTGTACAATCACGCACTAGTGATAACAGATATAATTTACTTATACTAGTTTCAGTTCTAACTTCGGATTACAACTAAGGAACATTTGCATAACCAAATTTCAATACTCAGAATTAAACCTCATAATTTAAACACTTTATCCATACGAGTAGTAGTAAATTCTTACAAGTTCCTCGACTGGAAAATCTAACAACGGCAACGGTGAATTGAAGCTATCAAATCAATGCTGAACACCTTACAGGCAATACACACTTAGTGAATAAAACCAAAATATGAAAATGAAAGGACAGTCCACATTAATCCCGCTCAAATACTGGCAAGCACCTTGCAGGCAACCTTTACGTACATCTTAAATAAGGGCAAAATAATACTTCAAAGGATTTTTCCTCTTTCCCTTTCTTTTATTTTTATTTTATTTTATTTTTTTAAATTTAAGTAAAAGTAAGGCCCGCCGTCGCTAAACCAAATAAGAGCACACTAGTGGTCAGAGTGAAAGTAAAAGCCAACTAACTTACAGAATTAATCAACAAAATCACCAGAGCTCACTGACAAACGTAATTTGACAACCAATCCAGGCAACGCAACGCTGTAGCTGATTTGCTCCTTGCTACCAGCAAAGTCAGTGGGAAAACACTGTACAACCCCGACTGCCGCTCGTCGCCGTTGCGCCCTCTCTTCATAGCACCGCCAACCAATCACTCATGAGCAAAACTCAGTACTCCCGAAGAGAACAGGATGATCGCTGGACGCCATGGTTCAAGTAACTTTCACACAGTCAATACTAGCAGCAATAGAATATGCATTTGGATCACACCTCCTTGACTCTTGTGGAGAGAAGTGTGCAATATTCTGCCCCATCCATTTTTATTAAGCTACCACAAGGATTCAGAAAGCTCAGTAGTAATCAACGCACTTACAAGACTGACATGAAAAGTTTCTTCATGGCTCACTCTTTCTATTCTGTCGAGGAATTCCTGGAAAAATTTGAAAAAAGCTAATTTCTGTTAATTTTTTTTCTTATGCCCGTAGTGTACATAGGATTGCGATACGTTACATTTTATCAATTACTACTTCTTTGTGACTGTGTGATGAGCTGACTCGACCCGTGACCATGCAGACAAGTTTCTCAATTCGGTCTTGCGGATCACGATAAAAGCAAGGAAATATATAATCTGGCGGACAGAGTGAATGGCGATTTGAAGCTGTTTGCTGATGATGCTGTGGTGTACGGGACATTGTCGCTGAGCGACTGTACGAGGATACAAGATAAAAATTTTCTAGTTGATGTGAGGAATGGCAGCTGGCTTTCAATGTAGAAAACTCTAATGCTGGTAAGTAAGAAAAACATCCCATAATGTTGGAATATAGTATTAGCATTCGCTTCTTGAGACAGTCGCGTTCATTAAATATCTGGGTGTAACGTTGCAGAGTTGATGAAATGGAATGAGCGTGTGAGGACAGTCGTGGTCCAGAGACAATGTGTAGAACGCATGTGCGAGCCCTTATTGAGTACTGCTCACGTGCTCAAGTGTTTGGGATGTCCAGCGGATCGGCTTGGATGAGGAGATAGAAGCCAGTATAGAGGTGGGCTGCTGGACCTGTTACTGGTGGTTTCGATCAATGCGTGAGTGTTAGAGAGTTTCTTCGGGAACTCAAACGAGAATTACTGGAGAGACGGTGTCGTTCTATTCGAGGAACACTGTTGAGGAAATGTAGAGGGCTGGAATTTTAAGATGACTGCAGAACAATTCTACTACCACTGACTTACATTTTGCATAAAGACCACAAAGATATATGAGAAACTAGGGCTGTTATGGGGGCATATTGTCCTGACATCAGAAAAATTATGCATCTAATCTGTATTATAAAAATGGCTGTATCTGTATATGTGCATTCCACATCTCCTCCCAAATTACAGGATTCATTTCAGCCAGATTTGGTACATATAATGTTTGCAAAATGAGATTCATCACCATTGGGCTTAGAACTACCTCGCTCTTCTATGAGTAGAAATACTACCAAACAAGTCTTTTCCAGCCCCTATCATGTCGGCTGCCCTGCACAACCAATGTGATGTTGGGCATCAGACTACCTTATTGACCTGTTCTTCAAGGCAGTCTACATATCAGGGACAAGAAACAGTGACAGAAGTGGGGGACAAAATGGACAGAGTGAATGAGGAGGAACTTAAAGGGTAAAAGAGTAGTAGTATGACATAGACTCCACAATGCAACGTATCGTGGATTGCCTATATGTAGCTATGACTTTCACTGTAGCGAAAATGACCAAGTCCCCTTATCTCTTACGGTATTGAAAACCCATGTGTGCTAGATTTTCTTTTTCATTTCTATGTCCACACTGAAAATCGGTATGTGGAGCTGTACTTGACTGTGTTCAGCTAGCTACGTTATAAAATATTTTACCTGGTGCAATAATGGCAGCAGAAAAAGTTTGCGTTTCGGTGCGTTGCTGTATCGTATATTCGCGTAGCGCTATTCTACATCTACATTCACACTTCGCAGGCCACCTCACTGTGTGTGGCGGAGGGTGCATTGCGCCCCATTATCACCTCTAGCTGCTATTGGATTGCAGAAAAAATGATTACCTGTATGTCTCCGTGTGGGCCCTCATCTCTCTGAAATTATCCTTGTGGTCGCTTCCCGAGAAATACGCAGGAGGAAGCAGTAATTTGTTTGACTCATCATGAAAAGTACGCTCTCTGAAGTCCGACAAAATGCAAATTATTTATTAAGGTGGCGAAGGCAGAAGGATTAAGAAGGAAAGGATTGACATTACCTGCGATGGGGCATTGAAATAATACAATAGCGACAAGTGAAAATGTGAGGTGGGTTGGGAGTTCGAACCCAGGTCTTCCGCTTCAGGTCAGCGGTCGCCTTAACCACTTGAATATCCACGCGGATGCTGATGTGATTGTGACTGTGGTAAAAATACAGGTTAGTCTTTAGCTTTACTTTTTTTTAGTCATTTGATTTACGTTCTCATATAACATTCCTTCCCGATTCAGTCCAGATTATTTCATTTTCCTGTTTATTTTCATTATAGTAATCGTGTTTGTGACACAACAACACAGTGACCAACGGTGCTTTCCAGTCATGTGTGCGTACAGGGTGATATATAAAACGATGCTTTATGTATTTTTCCTCATTATTTGTATTTTTTGTAATTTATTATGTATTTGTATATTTTGTTTCTGTAATATATTTGCATTGTCCTGCTAATTTCCATATATGTCAAAAATAATGTAAATATAGTAGACACGATGGGTTAGCAAGGGCTTTGATATTGTATAGAATCACCTTTGAGTAGGGAGTTTTTTTATCGCTGGTAGCGCAGAGGCGCACAGCGAGGAGGAGTCGTTGAGAAGTAGCGGCGGACAGACGGATTCACGAAACGTTGCGCTCAGTGGTGTACGGCAAAAGTACGTGAAGGAGAATGCATGTTAGATTGGCACTAGTGGAGGAGACGGCGAAGAGGCAATATTATTTATTCATACGGCCACAGCTCAAATAATTAATAAATGCTCAAAATGTTCAAATGTTTGTAAATCTTATGGGACTTAACTATGGGGTCATCAGTCCCTATTAATAAATGCATCAAGAGGAATGACGTGGGCCCAAAATTGTAATTAACATTCGTCGCCAAGAAGAGCCTGTGTTTGCCAATTGTTAAGCGCCAACAGTATCCAATCAGCAGCACCACGTCGCACACCAAATTCAGTAAGATCTGTCCAGTTTGTCTTAGCATGTACAGCTAACCAGCGTATTAGTGATGATTGTGCAATAGCGAACACTGTTATTTGTGAACCTGTGTTTAAAAATCATTACCCATAGTCATTATCCAGACAGGTTCCTTCCTCATCCATTGTTTTTCCGATAATATTCACAAAGTTATAGAAAACTAAAAATCAGAGTCATTAAAGACAATGTGACAGTCGTTAATAAAAAATGTGTTCAGAAAAGTATTACTAAATGTAGCTTATGCCAGTGTTGCTGATCAATAGGTTTGCTAAGTTAAACGAAACTGCTAGACTAACTTTCAATTTCAAGAGATATTTCAATAACAGTGTAAAAGATTAATTGTTTTCCACTGCATATTATTTTGAGGTAAAGTTTGTTTTAACTTGCAAGTACTGACTAGTGAGAATAGTAATTGTTTACAAGTGTTTGAATGATAATAATTCCTGGTTAAAGAAAAAGTTAATCAGAAGGTTAAATGGTTCTTTTCTATATATTCATTGTTATCATGACAAGTCAGTAATTAATTTTTGAGCTTGCCATTAGTACAGTTAATAGTTCAGTTACAACTTGATTATTGCTAAAGCGCATGGTATACTCGCTGTAGAATAATTCCTGGTACTTATATAAACAATTAATTATTTGAAGCTGTAAATAGTAAGTATTAAGGCGAGAGTTTTGCATGATTTGCTGCATGTTGCATTTGCGCGGTTATGGCTTGCATTTCGCTGTCTTACATTGAACCCTGTGTTAGTGAACTATTTCCCAGTAATTAGTATATTGTCAGTGTCTTTTGTACCGGATTTGATGCACATACTGTGATTCACGGCCCACCAAAATTTTACGTAATTTTTCACGTTTGTTAATTAACTTTGCTATTATTATAGGGTTATATGTTGTTCGTGAGAAACGTGAGGCAGACTAGCCGAAACGGAATAAGCAATCGTTTGCTTAGAGTGACGACTGACTCTAATTAGTAAGTTGATTTGTAAACAGCCGATTACAGCAAAAAGTGTATCAATAAACTCATTCTATAAACTCTGACAGAAGTATTCTGCAATTTTGTACTGTACTATTTAAAATTTAAAACCAATTCAGACAGTAACTGGAGAGAAATATAGTGTGCTTAATATTAATTAACTTTGAAGTAAAATTTTGAATAAGTTTTGATACACAAAAAGTATACTATCATACTACTTTGCACTGTTTCTAATAGTCATCCCAAAAGTGAAATAGTTTACTCAACACAGGAAAACAGGAAAAACCATACAATGAATCGGCAGACATAATTGTTCCAGGAAAAGATAGTAAATTTTCAATATATAAAATAGATCACTGCAGAAAACATGTATATCATGATTACGTTTCTAACACAGGAAGTCATTAATGTTCTCTGTCTGTTATTACACAAATGAATCAAAAAACAGTTTTTATGTGAATTCCAATGAATGCATATTCTATTTCCTCTTGTTGTTATATATAAATCACCTCTGTAACATATAACTGAGATATACCTTTGAGAAACAGTAATCAATGATCAACTTTCACTCTGTAATTGTACTGACATCAATCACCTTTACTGCTTAATCGAATTAATTGCAACTGAAATCTTTTGTTAAACAGTAATTTTACTGATGGTGTTATGTGGCAGAGAAAATTGGTTTTGATTTTCTTCAATGTGAATAAAGTGGGCACACAATGTAACCTGCTCTGTTGACAGCATTAAGTGCCAAATTCGTGACCAACAAGTGACTAATAGTTATTCATTAATGTACTTTCCATAACTTGTGTGTATGCTAGTTTGACTTCAATACGTAAACTCCAATCACAGTAATTATGAGACTTTTATGCCATCCTACAGACCTAACAAAATGGTCACTCAATTTAAAAAATAATATGGTAATTAATAATTTACTTTGACCAGCTCAGCTTGAGGATTCTCGGGAATTTCACAATAAACAGTTAAAGGCTCCTGCTTGGATTTATGACCTAGGATCAATTAGTAGAGTTTACGCCAGTTCAAGTTAGACACTTATTGTTACAATAAAAACACATAAAAACTTGTCCATGCAGTGTCACACTGATACGTAGAATATTGTGAGTCCTTGTCGAGGTGTTGGAGGCAACGTGTGGCATGCTTTTCGGCGCAAAACAGAGTGTTTCTTCCTCTTGTAATTAGAGCCCACATACTCCTCCTGTTAGCAACCTAATGTTAATAATATGAGCTCTCAATGTCAAATAATCATCCGTGGCACTTTAGAGGATTCTTCCAGCAATTTTAGTGTTTCTAACTAGGCACAATGCTTTATTTAGTAGGCAGATAATTCACTGTTAACACTTCTCTGGGTAGACACCACTCGACTACTGAATATGCCTGTTCGCGAATATTCTCCCGCCAAAACGCCACCTTCTAATTGGAACCACTGCTATTTCACTTCGTAAGATCTCACTACACCTTCTATATGTACATATTAAAATTGCCCTATGCATGAACCAGCACATTCTACATAATTTTAACAAGTCAAATTTGTAACAAACATAAATTTAACAGTAAGTATCATAAATAAAATTTCTGTACAAAGTTGCACAAATATTACATATCCAAAAATTATTCATACAGAACAAATTATCAAATATAGTCATACAGATATTACATTATATTAACAATTCGTAGGCATAAACATAATAAAATAATAATAGGATTTTGACCTATAGTGTTTCAGGCCGTCCAAATCAAGATATGCATTTCCCTATCAACGAGCTAAATCAGAAATTTGCAGAAGTTTCAAAAAAGTGTTAATCATATCGTTACAGACAAATGAAAGGAAGTCTTTATAGTTGTATGTTGCTTCTGCGTGTTTCCCATGAATAATATAGTATGAAGGCTCTATAAAATGCGTTTCAACGTGGGAATAAAGTGTTTCAGCAACAAACCTACTACATAAAATAGGCAGCTCGCATGAGTAACAAAAATTCAATATTACACCGAATTCTTGACCGAATTAAAAAATTTAAATTTATACGATAATTTTCGATATGGTGTCTGTTCTTTCGGGCATGTCAGAAATAACAGACACCATTTGTTGACGTTAACGGCCGTAATTTTACGAATTTGAAATAGTGAAACATTTTGTCCGTTTCGGGGCGTTGAAATAAATTAAATGTCGAAGTTTGAAATTTGTTCTCGGCCGTTATTCGAATTCGGACTTCCCGCTTCAGGCCAGCGGTCGCCTTAACCATTTTTTTCTTCATCTGGTAGATCTATGGTTTGCGGTCGTTCGTTGAGTTCCTTCGTGGTTGTTTGTTGAATGGTTGGCTCAGCTTTTTTATTACAGAGGGCGTTTAGCCCCCTGACCGGGCGCGCTGAGCCACGGCGCCCGGCAAACCAATTAGGCTTATCCAGGCACGCTTCCCTTCCAACCCAAATTCTCAGCGTCTAGCCCCCTGCCCATTGATAATTCGGACATGTCCGAAAGAACAGACACCATAGCAATAATTGTAAAATATCCCACCAACAGGCAACTGACAATTTCAAAGCGGAGCATTCAAACGCTCGATCCCTTGCGGAAAGTCATTACGGGCTGCGAGCAAGAGGAATCAATGGCAGGGAGCTATAAGTTCAGAATTTGAGTTGAGAGGGAAGCGTGTCTGGATTGCCTACTTGGTTAAGGCGACTGCTGGCCGGAAGCGGGGAATCCCGGTTGAATCCCTGTCAACGGCCCGTAACGATCGAAATGTTTCAATTCCTTACATGATAATGTATGCATAAAGAAGTAAAAACATTATTTTTAGTGTAACACTGTTATACAAGTATTACAGTCGCAAACTGGGTGTTTGCCAGGAAGCTGACAACGATTAAATATTCAACTTTGTTCATAAATTACTTAATAATACCTAGCCATTTACAACAAAGTTCACACATAATTTCAAACTTTTGCTCTCTGAAATCAAGCCTTTAATGATGAAATTAGAAAGTTTATCGCGTACTACATTTTTTTGCTGTTAATGCAATAAGTCTTCAGCGCTGCACGGAATGGCCGCGTCCGATGTTTGAGTCCTCCCTCGGGCATGGCTGTGTGTGCTGTCCTTAGTAAAGTTAGTTTAAGTAGTTTGTTAGTATAGAGACTGATGACCATTGCAATTCCATCCAATAAGTTTACAAAGTGAACAATCTTCAGCATATGCCTCGACCTTGTAATTTATTGCTTTTTAACTGCTAACTCTGTTCGAGACACACTTTCGAAATAGTACCTACAAATATGCACATGCATAATTATATCACTGTACAGCAATTACCTGAGGAGTGACATCATAAATAATGAGACCCGTCAAAGACGTGATTTTAATTAAAATAGAACGCAGATTACCGTTTTCGCTGGCCTCGACCGGAACTTAATAGTGGTGTTCAATTATTTTCCTATATTTTTCCTGTCTTTAAGATTTTGCCCCATTTTATTTTACCAGAAGATTTTCATTGTGTCTTTGTAACAGCACCACCCCTTTTCGGGATGATTTAAGCTATTTCAATGAAGTTTCCTAAATAACTGAGAATTATTTCATTTTAACAGCCAGATCAGCCAGTAGGTGGATAACATAAAAAAATTACTTATCTTGGTTCTGGAAGATGGACCTTGCGTTGTTGATGTTTTCTACATTCACTATCAAATTCGTGTTACAGGTTCACTAATTAAATAAAGCCTTTTTGATGTTTGTTCCATTGTGACGGAAACAAATTGGTTTCGATATTTAGTTACGCAACATTATAATGTTCAAAACATCCAGCAGCAGATTACAGAGTTGCTTACAGTCCCTCATACAGATACAGAGTGTCGAAACATGGCTTCTCTACAACAGTACCGCCTAGTAATACTGGTGATATGTCAGAATGTTTAAATTAAAATATTACATTTATATTTCAATTATTTAGTTTAGTCTATGTACATATTTGTATTTAACGTAGGACACAAACTAAAAGTCGTGCTTTGACTCATGTTAAACTCACTCAATTTATTTACATTATTAGCAGATTTGAAGTGCACGCATGTATGTTTTGACAATATTGTGTAGGTGTACTATTATTTACTCATAATTTTAGGGTATTTCAATTTATGGTTCAATTTTTTATAAACACGGTTTCTTATAAAGTCTTAGTAGTTTTACTAATTTCGACGATAGTTTCTTAGTACCAAATGGATTGATATAATGTGTGTTGCAGTTATGATAAGTAATTTACGATCCAGTGATATATAAAACAAGGTCTGCCCTAATTTATTTAAACAAAAGGTAAATATGTCGTAACTTTATGCAATAGTTTTTTACATATAGTGTATTTATAGGATCAGCATATTCCATAAATATGCGTAATGCATTTTTAGTGTTTGTAGTTATTATTTACGAAAGTATCAAAGTAAAAAATTACGTAAAAAGTTGCGAAAGTCTAGTTTAAGTCAAGATACTATTTCTTAAACGTGTTTTACTAACAGAGTTGATAGTCTACATCTACATGAGATACTCTGCAAATCACATTGAAGTGCCTGGCAGAGGGTTCATCGAACCACCTTTATACTATTCATCTCCCATTTTACTCTCGAATAGCGCACGGGAAGAAAGAACATCTTAATCTCTCCGTTTGAGCTCTGATTTCTCGTATTTTATACTGATGATCTTTTCTACCTATGTAAGTGGAAGTTAACAATATGTTTTCGCATTCGGAGGAGAATGTTGGTGATTGGAGTTTCTTAAGTAGACCACGCCGCAGCTATAAGTGCCGTTGTTTAATGATTCCCATCCCAGGTCCTGTATCATTTCCGTGACGCTGTCTCCTCTGTATCATAACAATACAAAACGGGCTGCCCTTCTTTGAACTCTTTCGATGTCTTCCGTCAAACCCACCTCATAAGGATCCCACACTGCGCGGCAATAGTCCAACAAAGGACGGACAAGCGTACTGTATGCAGTCTAGTAATTCTGTTGCATCTTTTAAGGGCTCTGTCAATAAAACGCAGTCTCTGGTTCGCCTTTTCCACGACATTATCTACATGTTCTTTCCAGTTTAAGTCTGAAGTGATAGTAAGTCCTAAATATTTTGTGGAGTTTACGGCCTTCACTTTTGATTTATCTTGTAAAAAAAAGTTTAACGGATTTATTTTCGTACTCATGTGGATGACTTCACACTTCTCATTATTTAGAGTCAATTGCCAACTCTTTACACCATACTGATATCTTATTCAGATCGTTCAGATGTTTGTTTTGATCTTCAGATTATTTTACTAGACGGTAAATGGCGGCGTCATCTGGAAACAACCTAAGAGAGCTACTTAGATTTTCTCCCAAATCGTTTATGTAAATAAGGAACAGCAGAGGACCAATGATACTACCCTGTGGTACGCCCGATTGTAGTGTAAACTGAGTGCCAAAATGTAATATTTTACATGTCCGGGGTGAACTTTTATTTAGGTGTGCTAAGTGTTTACGTCTGTAATCGATTTGTAAGGAGTTCGCAACATAGCTGAAACGTTACATCTTATATAGAACACGGATGCATGTTTCCGGGTCTGCGATCTGGCAAAAAATGCCAAGAAACCTTTCTCTGTGTGTGTGTGTTTTCGAGGACTTCTGTGTTTGTTGCAAGAAGAAGCCGTGTACGGAAAACGGCGTGTACCACAGTATCTTAGTGTATTTCATAGCTATTTAAGAATGCAGTACCACAAGCTTCCGCTGATGCAGCACTGCAAAATGCAGCTCTTGTATACACAGTGGCTGTACTTTAATGGCGAGCAGTGTCCGTGAAACAGAAAGTCGTAGCACCGAGTGCAGGCTGACTTACGGCAGTTAGCGTCCGCACACATCACGCACTTTACGTCGCTGTCTGCGTATGGACGCCGCATGACGTCGGCGTCCTCTATTGGCCGGTGCCAGCGATAGCCAGACAGCGTTCTCTGCCTGACGTCACTGTTTATTTCCACTGCTGTCACTGTATTTATCTACTGAATCCCGGCTCTGCGTCATTCGCGGATATGGTTCCTTCTCGTTGCGTAGTTGCAATGGATTTTGGCGACGTCTGCACTTTGTAGGGTCGTTCTTTTTAATTCACCAAGAAAATGATCGCATAAACAGATCACAAGTATTCAAAGTAACTTAAAAGTTTTTGATGGCGCTTCTCTTCTGCTCACAGTTTAATTGTTTGTAAGATAATTTTTACCTGTATTTAAAGATTGTTACTTGACAAGCCATCATAGCATATGGGTGATACGGTTTGTAGTTTTTAATCTTTCGGTTTTTCCCTGCTTTTGCAATGCTTCTGATATGTTAGCCTTTCGTTCCTAGTCTGATGAAAATATCACTTAAAATGCTGACTTCACAAAAAGATTTTTACGTGAACGTTACAACTTATGAAGTGGTTGGGAAAGTTGGCATTCCCCTCGCCTCCAGGTCTAATTATTCGCAGAATTATGATTAATTTGGTTTCAGAAATGACTGTAAATTAGTTACAATAAATGATTTATTTTCATGATAAGAAAAGTAATGTGCATGCTAAGCATCAGTATAAAAATTTAGAGTGAAACAATAAAAGTTCAGAGAGGTAAAAATCACACAGCCAAATAGGGATGTTACATGTTGTTGTTGTGGTCTTCAGTCCGTAGACTGGTTTGATGCAGCTCTCTACGCTTCCCTGTCCTGTGCAAGTCTCTTCATCTGAGAATACGTTCAGCAACCTACATCCTTTTCAATCTGCTTACTCTATTCGTCCCTCGGCCTCCCTCTACGATTTTTACCCCACACATTTCCTTCTAATGCTAAGTTGACGATTCCTTGATGTCTCAGAATGTGTCCTACCAATCTATCCCTTCTCTTAGAGAGGATATGTCAGAATCGCCTTTTCTCCCTAATTCGGCTAAGCACCTCCACATTAGTTACATGATCTACCCATATAATTTTCATTATTCGTCTGTAGCACCAAATTCCAAAAGCTTTTATCATCTATTTCTCTGAACTCCTTATCGTACACCTTTCACTCCCATACAATGTTACACTCCAGAAAAATGCTTTCAGGAAAGACTTCTTAACATTTAAATTGATATTGCATGTTAACAAGTTTCGCTTCTTTAGAAACGCTTTTCTTCCCATAGCCGTTATCCTTTTTATATCTTCTCTACTTCGGCCATAAGAAGTTATTTTGCTGCCCCAATAACAAAACGCATCTACTACTATTATTGTCTCTTTACCTAATCTATTTGCTTCAGCATCACCTGATTTTCTGACATTGCATTCCATACAGTATCATCTAGAAGGTCGAATTTCAACACTTCGCATTCTAGTTGTAGTGTTGCGCAAAACTCACAGGACACAGACATTAATCTAAATTGAAAGATTGAATTTTCGTCCCAGTGCAAATACAAACAATACTCGCAATTATTTTTATATTCTGTTTTCCGCTTTCATTAATACACATTTGAATTTTGTTTGGATCACTGTTACATACTCAATAACATAGTGTGGCATCACTATTCAAATCATAAAATGCATGGTGTATATTATCTTTTAATTCAGCAATGTTTGAGGTTTTTGAGAATAAGCAGAATCCTTAACAACGCCCCATAAGAAAAACTCCATGCCGGCCGAGGTGGCCGAGGGGACTAAGGCTCTCCAGTCACGGTCTGCATGGCCACTACGGTCGTGGGTTCGAATCCCCCCTCGTAAGTAGTTCATAAGTAGTTTGTAAGTTTAGGGACTGATGACGCCGTAGTTAAGTCCCATAGACTATACAAACATTTGAACATTTGAAAAACTCCTTGGGCGTGATATGGTGTACGTGGTGGCAAGTCAGTATGTACCCAATGACCGAACACCTTTCTTTGGGAAGTTTCATTTAAGTAATAGCGAACGTTCCATAATGTGGTGGAACATCATGTATAAGTCCTCGTACCACGTAATTCTGAAGCATATCCGGATATGTATCTCCTGTCACTGTTCCTTAAAAAAGATGGTCGAAGTACGCCAGATGATCACATTGCCTCACAAAGATCGCACCAGTTTGATTCATTTGTTATTCTCGCAAAAGAGTTTGAATCTCAGTATACAATAAGTTCCGATATGTCTTCTTAAGTTGTTCGCTTAAGATTGGCTTATCAGACCACACAATTTTATTGAATGGGCCAGGATCATGTTTATGTTGATCAAGCATCAATTCACAAAACTGATGAAATCGATCCAGATCATCAAGTACGTGTAATTTAAACTTTAAACTTCTCTGTGTGTGAAATTCTTTGTTCTGACCTTCGTGATAAATACAGCTCCGTTGTTAATCGTGTGGTTTGTTTTCACCTACTTTGGCGCACTTCGAAACATACCCGCAATTTATTTTCCTCAGGTGTTACTAATCATGGGCGGCCAGATCTTGGTGCATGCATGACAGATACATGTTCTTCAACTTTTTCTCGAATGTCGAATGGCGGAGGGGGCGGACCGCCCCGGACCTCTCGTCCTGGGTGGTCGCCAAATAACTCGAAAGCACGTTTTTTAAACGCCCTTTCCGGGGCCTTCAAATCTCGAAAGCTATTTTTTTTACTGTCCCGTGCTTCTCGTCCTTGGAGGCCTCAAAATCACAAAAGTTACTTTTTTATAGTGATACATGTATTTCCAAGTAGACAGGGGTCCTCATTTTGTTTTGCCGCCACACCAACAGCCTTATTCCGCCACTGCAACAGAGTACAAAAAGGATTTTCTTACGTTTACAGAATAAGTTCAAATGGCTCAAAGTTTACATACTTATTGGATGAAGAAAATGAAAGCTCTTAAGAGAGTATGGGGTATCTGTTTTGCTGTAGCTACGCTACAGAATACAGAGCGTAAATTTTAACTTTACAAACCAGAATAACTGGAAAAATAAGCTTCACACAAAAAATGTGCAGAATCCAAAGTTGTTTATTTTCATGGGGGGCATCTGCTGGTGCTAATATTAGGCCACCCTCCTGGGAGTAGGTGGGAGACAACTTCAAAATTTTAAATGGGTGCCCACGTTTTTTATTGCAGAATTAGATTTTACATAAGAAACTACGTACATTTTGTCTTAAACATTTGTTTCGATTCTTGGTAGTTGGCAACTGTAATTCAAGAAAATCCATGTGTTCATTTCTGCGTGCAAAATGGTTACGGATAAATAAAAAATACATAATTACTTAGTCAACAGGATGTATGGTTAGTTAGTCAGATGATTTGCTTCATAATTAAAAGTTGTGTGGTCTCATGACAACGAAACAAACAAAAGTAGTATTTTATGTAGAATCTGATTCTACAATATAAAGTAGGGGTTTCCATTTGAGCCGGCCGCGGTGGCCGAGGAGACTGAGGCGCTCCAGTCACGGTCTGCACGGCCACTACGGTCGGGGGTTCGAATCCCCCCTCGGGCATGGATATGTGTGCCGTCGTTAGTATAAGGTAGTTGATACGTAGTTTGTAAGTTTAGGGACTGATGACTCCGTAGTTAAGTCCCATAAGCTTAACAAACATTTGAACATTTTGTTTCCATTTGAAATTTAAAAATTGTCTCCCTCCCCACCCCCAGTGGACTGGGGTGGTGAGCTAATTTAGCTCGAGCAGATGTCCCCTTCGAAAATAATAAACTTTGGATTATACACTTTTTTTTCATCTGAAACTTATTTTTCGGGTTATTGTGGTTTGTCAACTTAAAATTTACACCCTGTGTAAAAAACGTTTGAACAACAATATGGAGCTGGTGCTAGGGCAAATTATGCGAATCGTCTAAGTCCTTTTGTAAAACACGTCAATTTGGCTCTCATTACGGTTCAGATAATGGCACCATTATGTATGTGCACCTTTCGGATTTTATGTGAAAAAAATATTTTTGTAGGAGTCTTTCGTACGGTCTCACTCCATAATATTTCCATATTTGCACACCCAAACCCCTTTCTTCGTAATCCAATTCCACTTCTTTATGAATCAGCCCCGAAATGTTATACTATTGGTAGGAAGTACCATAACGCTAATCTACATAATGGAACCACACGGGAACAATTCTGACAAAGCCGTGTTACCTTTGGTGCCTATACTGAAACTTTCACCAAGATGACTCACTTCATTCTTTACATCAACTTTGATTTTTAATATAGCTATCGCAACTAAATATCTAAACTATAACGTAATTTGGTTAAAATCTAGAAATTATATTACACAATACCAAGTAATATAGGATGAAATTCCGAAAATCACAAAAATTATGTCAGTGAAACATAATATCTCATTACAACCATTAGGAAGTACGAATAAAACATTTACACGCACAAAAATCGTACAGAAAACACGGCGAAAACACGAAATTAGATATATTCAAATATGACCTCATATTAATGTGAAATTAGATCACAAACAGATAAACTAATTACACCATAATGCATTCTCTAAAATATCGCACCACCTGACAATAGACACGATCATCAATTGCCTGGCAAAATAACAACCTCAACCTGCGTCATCTGTGTTTCCAGTGACCAAAGTCAAAAGAAACACCGTAAATACTACACATTTTAAAATTCATTTACAAGCACATGACACAACACATACATGCTAGAATAAGATAATTTATAAAGGTAAGTTCTGATATGTTTCCTTAAATTTGGACTGCGTAATAAAATTTCCCATAGCATTAGCTTTATTTTGAAATTAGCAGTTGGTACTGACGCCGATCCGTACTTGGTGACATGATTTAGAAGAGTGTGGTAAACTTTGTAATATACGCTAGAAAAGACAAGTTGGTGTTTTTTTTGGTGAATATGCTGTGTTGGGTAAAGTTTTGTAGCTACTGACGGTACGGACTAGGATTGAACGGGAGATCCATCGAATGAAAAGCCAAAACGCTAACGGCTGGACAACCGCTTTCTCTTGTTTATGGTTTATTTATAGCTGCAACACACGGTTACATGTTAGACGTCTGAAACTACTATTGCGATTTTCTCGTAATCGTTTAAGTATTGCACCTTAGTCCACCCACATTATGTTGTCCTAATGGTCTGCTAAAAGGGTACCTAGTTATAAGAAAATGCGTGGTCCCAACGTCGTGACCCCACCATGTCAGTGTTTCTTAAATACACTCCTGGCCTTTAAAATTGCTACACCACAAAGATGACGTGCTACAGACGAGAAATTTAACCGACAGTCAGAACATGCTGTGATATGAAAATGATTAGCTTTTCAGAACTTTCACACAGGGTTCGCTCCGGTGGCGATTAGATTAGATTAGATTAATATTTGTTCCATAGATCATATATACGACATTCCGTAATAATGTGGAACGTGTCAGTCTATTAATTGTTGTCTACACTTGACAATAAATATTTAAGGATTTTTTATTACATTTTTTGTTGTATTTTATTTTTTTTAAGTTTTATCTAAAAATTCATCTACATTGAAGAAGGAGTTGCCATTCAGAAATTCGTTAAATTTCTTTTTAAATACTAGTTCGCTATCTGTCAGACTTTTGATGCTACATGGTAAGTCACCAAAGACTTTTGTGGCAGCATAATTCACCCCTTTCTAAGCCAAAGTTAGATTTAACCTTGAATAGTGAATATCATCCTTTCTCCTAGTGTTGCATTACTTTTGAATTGGCTCGGATTGTTAATAACAAATTTCATGAGTGAATATATGTACTGTGAAGCTAGATCCCTAAATAAATGTCTGCAGGATGCTCGTGGGTGGGCTCCAGCAATTATTCTGATTACACGCTTTTGTGCAATGAATACTTTTTTACTCAATGTTGAATTGCCCCAGAATATGATCTCACATGAAAGCAATGAATGAAAATAGGCGTAGTAAGCTTATTTACTGAGATGTATATCACCAAATTTTGCAATGACTCTGATAGCATAAGTAGTTGAACTCAAACGTTTCAGGAGATCTTCAATATGTTTCTTCCAATTCAGTCCCTCGTCAATAAAAACACCTAAAATTTTTGAATATTCTACCTTAGCTACAGATTTATGTTCAAAGTCTAAATTTATTAATGGCGTCATGCCATTTACTGTATGAAACTGTATATACTGGGTTTTATCAAAGTTTAATGAGAGTCCATTTGTAGAGAACCACTTAATAACTTTCTGAAAGAGATCATTTACAATTTCATCAGTTAATTCCTGTTTGTCAGGTGTGATAGCTACACTTGTATCATCAGCAAAAAGTACTAGCTTAGCATCTTCGTGGATGTAGAATGGCAAGTCATTAATATATATTAAGAGCAGCAAGGGACGCAAGACCGAACCTTGTGGGAGCCCATTTTTGATAACTCCCCAGTTAGAGAAATTAATTGTTTGATCTATATCATGTGAACTGCTTATTTCAACTTTCTGCACTCTTCGCGTTAAGCATGTTTTAAACCATTTGTGCACTGTCCCACTCATACCACAATACTTAAGCTTATCTAGAAGAATCCCATGATGTACACAATCAAAAGTCTTTGAGAGATCACAAAAAATCCCAACTGGTGATGTCCGGTTATTCAAAGCATTTAATATTTCATCAGTGAACGTATATATAGCATTTTCAGTTGAAAGGATTTTTTGAAAACCAAACTGACACGACACCTACGATGTGCTGACATGAAGAAAGTTTCCAACCGATTTCTCATACACAAACAGCAGTTGACCGGCGTTGCCTGGTGAAACGTTGTTGTGATGCCTCTTGTAAGGAGGAGAAATGCCCACCATCATGTTTCAGACTTTGATAAAGGTCGGATTGTAGCCTGTCGCGATTGAGATTTATAGTATCACGACACTGCTGCTCGCGTTGGTTGCGATCCAATGACTGTTCGCAGAATATGGAATCGGCAGCTTCAGGAGGACAACACGGAACTCCGTGCTGGATCCCAAAGGCCTCGTATCTCTAGCAGTCGAGATGACAGGCATCTCATCCGCATGACTGTAACGGATCGTGCAGCCACGTCTCGATCCTTGAGTCAACAGATGGGGACGTTTGCAAGACAACAACCATCTGCACGAACTGTTCGACGACGTTTGTAGCAGCATGGACTATCAGCTCGGAGAGCATGGCTGCGGTTACCCTTGACGCTGCATCACAGACAGGAGCGCCTGCGATGGTGTGCGCACCTGGGTGCACGAATGGAAAATAAATCCCTTAGACTGTGGCTAAGCCATGTCTCCACCATATCCTTTCTTCCAGGAGTGCTAGTCTTGCAAGTTTCGCAGGAGAACTTCTGTGAAGTTTGGAAGGTAGGAGGCGAGGTACTGGCGGAAGTTGTGAGGCGGCGTCGTTAGTCGTGTCGGGATAGCTCAGTCGGTAGAGCGCTTACCCGCGAAAGGCAAAGGTCGCAGGTTCGAGTCCCGGTTCCGGCACACAATTTTAATCTGCCAGGAAGATTCAAATCCAGGTTCTGTTCACAGCATCATGATGGTGTTTGGCGACATCGCGGTGAATGCACACTGGAAGCGTGTGTTCGTCATCGACATACTGGCGTATCACCTCTTGTTCGCATCGAAGGCACTTTGAACAGTGGCTGTTACATTTCAGATATGTTACGACCCTTGGCTCTACCCTTCATTCGATCCCTGCGAAACCCTACATTTCAGCAGGATAATGAAAGACCGCATGTTGCAGTCCTGAACGGGCCTTTCTGGATACGGAAAATGTTCGACTGCTTCCCTGACCAGCACATCAGATCTCTCACCATTTGAAAACGTCTGGTCAATGGTGACCGAGCAACAGGCTCGTCACAATACGCCAGTCACTATTCTTGATGAACTGTGGTATCGTGTTGAAGCTGCATGGGCATCTGTACCTGTACACGTTATCCAAGCTCTGTTTGACTCAATGCCCAGGCGTATCAAGAACGTTATTATGGCCAGAGGAGGTTGTTCTGCGTACTGATTTCTCAGGATCGATGCACCCAAATTACGTGAAAATGTATTTACATGTCAGTTCTAGTATAATATATTTGTCCAATGAATACCAGTTTATCATCTGCGTTTCTTCTTACAATTAGTGTAGCAATTTGAATGGACAGTAGTGTAAAACTTAGAAATATGAGGTTCTGCAGTACTAAAATGATTCTACATTGCCTGTGATGGAAGAATGGTGACGAAATGTGGCTTACTGTGGCGTAATGGTGTCAAGTACTGGCTCTTGGTGTAAGAGGCAAAATCCTATATTCTTGCTGTCGGATTTGTTAAATAATAAAACACCAATATTATGCCTGTAAACGTAAATGAATGTACTTGTCATCGTAATTAATAATTTTCTTGATGTCTATAGCAGCTAATAAATTAGCCACATAATTTCCTTCCACTTTGCGCTGAGCTGTAGATATTCCCCCTCTTTTAGTCATGAATACAATTTACAAAAATTCTAACCTAAAACCTCTACAATATTATGAATTTACATCACATTCGGCAAAGACTGTACTAATAAGCAAATGACGTTTATACAAATTTTACAAACAGTGAATTACAATTTTGTACATTTAACATGTCCAAAAAGCATATGAAACATTTTATACATGGACAATACAAAAGCAATAAATTATGAACAATATGTCCATGAAATACGTTATGTTGTCATATCTCGTAGAAAGCTCACTGTGGTGGTGAATTTGAGTTATCGTATAACTAACACAAATGTCTCAATATTTTTACTTTAAATGTCTTCAAAGTTGCCAGGATAAGTTCAGAAACTATGTCACCTCTTTTACATATATTACTCTGACAGTGTCATATTAGCCATTTGAACTGCTGCCATAGGAGCGTTTTTCCTTTTTTCCTGGAAAATACACTATGTGATCAAAAGTATCCACATACCCGCAAAAACATACGTTTTCATATTAGGTGCACTGTGCTGCCACCTATTCCCGTATCAGCGATCTCAGTAGTCAGTAGATATCATGCGAGGGGAAAATGAGGCGCTCCTCGTAACTCAGGGACTTCGTACGTGGTCAGGTGATTGGACGTCACTTGAGTCAGAAGTGTGTAAGCGAGATTTCCGCACTCCTCAACATCCATAGGTCCACTGTTTCAGATGTGATTGTGAAGTGAAAACTTGAAGGGATACGTACAGCACGAAAACGTACAGCCCGACCTCGTCTGTTGACTGACAGAGACCTCCGACATTTGAAGAGGGTCCTACGGTGTAATAGGCAGGCGTGTATCCAGACTATTACACAGGCATTCCAAACTGCATCAGGATCCTCTTCAAATACTATGAAAGGCGAGAGGTGAGAAAGCTTGGATTTTATGGTCGAGGAACTGCCCATAAGCCACACATCAAGCAGTCAATGCGAAACGACGCCTCGCTTTATCTAAGGAGCGTATACAGGCCGGTCCACTGATATATCTCACGAAATAAGCATCAAACGAAAAAATTACAAAGAACAAAACTTTTCTAGCATGAAGGGGGAAAACAGATGGCGCTATGGTTGGCCTGCTATATTTCGCTGCCATATGTGAAACAGATATCAACTGCATATTTTAAAATAGGTACCCCAATTTTTATTACATATTCGTCTAGTATGTAAATAAATATGAATGTTTTATTTGGAACACTTTTGTCGCTTTGTGATAGATGGCGCCGTAATATTCACAAACATATTGCTCACAATTTTAGAAGAACAGTGGGTAACAGGTAGGTTTTTTAAAGTAAAACACAGAACGAAGGTACGTTTGACATTATTTCGGTTGTTCCAGTGTGATAAATGGACTTTTTTGAAATTTTCATACATTATGAGAACGCATGCTGCTACTGCGTGATTACCTGTAATTACCTCATGACTTCAATAAATGCTCAAAATGGTTTCCTTCAACGTCAATGCATTTGGCAATACGCGTAACGAAACAACTCTCAACACCGAGTAGTTCGTCTTCATTTATGTTCTCAGATGCATTGACAATGCGCTGACGCATGTTTTCAGGCGTTGTCGGTGAATTACGATAACAAATGTCCTTCAATTTTCCCCACAGAAAGAAATCCGGGGAAGTAAGATCCGGTGAACGTGCGGGACATGGTGTGGTGCTTCTACGGTCAATCCACCTGTCATTAAATATTCCGTTTAAGACCGCTTCAACTGCACGCGAGCCATGTGCCGGACATCCATCATGTTGAAAGTACATCGCCATTCTGTCATGCAGTGAAACATCTTGTAGTAAAATTTGTAGAACATTAAGCAAGAAATCAGCATTCATTGCACCATTTAGATTGCCATCGATAAAATAGGGGCCAATTATCCTTCCTCCCATACATTAACCCGCTAAGGTCGCTGATGTTCCACTTGTCGCAGCCACTGTGGATTTTCCGTTGCCCAATAGTGCTTATTATGCCGGTTTACGTTACCTCTGTTTGTGAATGACGCTTCGTCAGTAAACAGAACGCATGAAACAGTCTGTCATCGTCCCGTAATTTATTTTGTGCCCAGTGACAAAACTGTACACGACGTTCAAAGTCTTCGCCATGCAAATCCTGGTGCATAGAAATATGGTATGGGTGAAATTTATGTTGATGTAGAATTCTCGGCACCGATGTTTTTGAGATTCCCGATTCTCGCTCAATTTGTCAACTACTGATGTGCGGATTAGTCGCAACTGCAGCTAAAACACTTACTTGGGCACCATAATTTGTTGCAGGTCGTGGTTGAAGTTTCACTTGTGGCTAAACACTACCTGTCTCTTTAAATACCGTAACTATACGACGAGAGGTCCTGACACTTGGATGATGTGTCCGAGGATAACGTAGCACAGGCCCTTTGGGCATTTTGATCACAATAGCCATACATAAATATCAAATCGACCTCTTCTGCAATTGGTAAACGGTCCATTTTAACACGTGTTAGCACGAAGCAAATAACGTACGCACTGGCGAAATGTTACGTGATACCACGTACTTATACGTTTGTATTACAGCGCCATCTATCACAAAGCGAAAATAGTGTTCCATATAAAACATTCATATTTATTTACGTAATAGACGAATATGTAATAAAAATGGGGGTACCTACTTTAAAAAAATGCAGTTGATATGCGTTCGAACTATGGCAGCGGCATCTAGTGGGTCAAGCATCGCGTCATCTGTTTTCCTCCTTCAAACAAGAAAAGGATTGTTCATTGTGGTTTTTCGATTGATGCTTATTTCGTGAGATATTTGGCTCTCTCACTATCAATGGACCACCCTGTATATTGGACCATTGAACAGTGGATAAACGTTGTGTGGAGTGACGAATCACGGCACACAATGTGGCGATCCGATGGCGAGGGTATGACGAATGCCCGGTGAACGCCATCTAGCAGCGTATGTATTGCCAACAGTAAAGTTCTGAGGCGGTGATGTTATGGAGTGGTCGTGTTTTTCATGGAAGGGCTTGCAACCCTTGTTGTTTTGCGTGCACTATCACAGCACAGGCCTATATTGATGTATTAAGCAGCTTCTTGATTGCCATTGTTAAATAGCAATTTGGGGTTTGCGAGTGCATCTTTGAACACGATAGAGCACGTGTTCATAACACGGCCTTTGGCGGAGTAGTTACAACAAAGTAACGTCTCTGTAATTGACTGGCCTGAACAGAACGCGTTTGGGATGTTTTGGATCGCCGACATCGTTACAGTCCTCACCGATCGACGCCGATACCTCTCTTCAGTGCTGCACTCCGTGGAGAATGGGCTGCCATTCCCCAAGAAACCTACCAGCACCTGACTGAACGTATGCCTGCCTGCTGTCATCAAGGCTAAGGGTGACCATCATCTTATTGAATTCCAGCATTACCGACGGAGGGCGCCACGAACGTGTCTGGATACTTTCGGCCACATAGTTTATTTGGCTAATTGTAATACTGGAAAATCCCAAGGTAATACAAATATAATCGCTGTTGTTCTACTTTCGATAAATCTGCAGAGAAGAAAATGGATCTTGCTGAAAAACGAGTACACACACACACACACACACACACACACACACAAAACTAGGGGTCGAATGTAACAGCTGTCCTGTGTAGATTAGTAGGAGAAAGTTAACGGCAACTGCAAGCAAAAATAAAACAGAGACAAGGAAAACAAGAAGGTGACTGAATTTAATTGATTAACAAATTAAATAAATAATACACCGTGATACAGTTCTAATTATCGGAGACTGTTTCTAGAGAACATGTACAGATACAAGATAACTCTCGCAAATGATATCTAAGTATTATCAATCATATTCGTAGCAATACCAATACACTATCAATACACTATCAATACCATGCCAAGAAAGGGGGTGGGGGGTGGGGGAAGTTTACGATCACCACTGATACAATTTCCGTTGACTGTTGTCTTTGTCAACAGATATTTATCTGTAAATACGATCCTACACATAAAATTACTGAAAATGTACTGTTAAAGTTACATTGATATTAAAACTTAAATTTTTGGGTTAATATTGACAGAAAAGTTTTAAAAAATATGTAATCTGGTAGAAACCGTCTTTAGAAATAATAAATATTTTTTCAGAATTTTAAAATATAATGTACCGTATTTTCATAAAGTAGGCAAAAATGTTCCACCCCTTAGCCCTCCAAAATTCTATGGTATTATGGGGGTTAATTCGTTGTACACATTATTTCTAAAGATACTGTAGAAAGTTCCACTGTTTGTTTAAGTATCTTGGAATACATTCAACATCATTTGAAACATAAAAATCGGGAGAGCTCTTCTGTCCGGAAAGCCGAAGGTTCTGGGTTGAAATCCCGCTCCACACAGAGTCCCAGTCTTACATCACGGTTCAAATTAGGTGCGCATTCACTGAAGCCTGAAATTCAATCTGGAAAAGGAGATGTAATTTTTGATAATAAAGTTATTAAATCTCATCTATTTTCGTAGTGCTTGAATCTTCTTGTGCATATTCCTGGCAAATTTTTCCCGTTAATAAAAGCAGTGGGACTAGTTACGTAGCGGACATCAGATTCCTTTAGCTTTACCATTCAAGACACAAACTTCGCGAGGCTTTCTACGTCGAGCGCAACAGCAGTATGTGTAGCGGTCTGCACTAGCTTCTTAGGTTGATAGATGATGTAATTAAGTTCAAAATAAGTAAATTTGTACTGCCACATTTTAGGTTTTGCTGTGCTAAGAAGAAGTTATTGCCTGATCCTTCTCTGGAGGCAGGTACGAGCACCGGTTCGAGGCGCCTGCTGTTTCACTGTTATCCGACTTGAGGAAGGTCGGAAACGAAGCTGCTGATCGGGTGGGAGCTGTGTTTGCTGTCAGCGCGTCCAATATCTCACGACTGGCGCTGCCTACGTCTGCTCTGTGCGGTGGCGCCAGCACAACTGGCAAGCAGAGCCCGCCGACGCGACGTCTGCTGTTCAGGCCGCCCGACGGCCTTACGAAGCCGAAACGTGAGCCATGGGCGGAAGTGCGCAGGTCTGCATTCCGGCAAGGAATCTGCTAGCCGTATGACCTTACACGAAGCCGGAAAAAAAACATTAGAACAGAAAGACTATTCTGCGGCATTGGCCCCCTGCTTAGCTTGCATTTATCGCGAATCTTTAATTCAGCGCAAAGTTCCTAGTGATTGGAAAAAAGCGCAGGTGACTCCCGTTTGCAAGAAAGGAAAGAGAACTGACCCACACAATTACAGGCCAATATCATTGACATCAGTTTCATGTAGAATTTTAGAGCACATTCTGAGTTCGAATATAGTAATTTCCTCGAAACGGAAAAGCTTCTTTCCATGAATCAGCACGGGTTTTAGGAAACATCGTTCATGTGAAACTCAGCTTCCCCTTTTCTCACATGACATCTTGCGAGCCATGGATGAAGGGCAACAGGCGGATTGTGTTTTTATCAACTTCAAAAAAGGCGTTCGACGCGATGCCACACTGCAGACTGCTAACGAAGATACGAGCTTATGGAATAGGTTCAAAGATTTGTGACTGGCTGGAAGACTTCCTAAGTAATAGAACGCAGTACGTTGTTCTCGACGGCGAGTGTTCCATCAGAGACGAGTGTATCGTCAGGCGTGCCCCAGGGGAGTGTGATAGGACCGCTATTATTTTCTATCTATATAAATGATCTGATGGACAGAGTAAGTTGTAATTTGCGGCTGTTTGCTGATGATGCTGTGGTGTATGGGAGGGTGTCGTCTATAACTGACTGTAATAGCATACAGGATGATTTAGACAAAATTTCTAGTTGGAGCGAAGAATGGCAGCTAGCTCTCAATGTAGAAAAGTGTAAGGTGATGCGCATGAGTAGAAAAAGCAATCCCATAATGTTCGAATACAGCATTAGTAGTGAGCTTCTTGATGCTGTCGCGTCGTTCAAATATCTAAGCGTAACATTGCAGAGCAATATGAAATGGAACGAGCATGTAAGGACAGTTGTGAGTAAGGCGGATAGCCGACTTCGGTTTATTGGGAGAATTTTGGGAAGATGTACTTCACCTGTAAAGGAGATCACGTATAAAACGCTTATACGACCATGTCTTGAGTACTGCTCAAGTGTATGGGACCCGCAGCAGATCACTTTAAAGGAAGACATAGAGGCGGTTCAGAGGCGAGCAGCTAGATTTGTTACCGGTAGGTTCGACCAATGCGCGAGTGTCACGGAAATGTTCCGGCAAGTCAATTGGGGATCGCTGGAAGAAAGACGACGTTCTTTTCGTGAATTTCTGTTAAGTAAATTTAGAGGGCCGGAATTTGAAGCTGGGTGTAGTACGATCTTGCTGCCGCCTACTTACATTTCGCGTAAAGATCACAAAGACAAGATAAGAGAAATTAGGGCTCGTACGGAGGCAATTAGGCAATCTTTTTTCCTTCGTTCAATTTGGGAGTGGAATAGGAAAGGAAATGCCTAGTAGTGATACAGTGTACCCTCCGCGACGCACCTTACGGTGAATTGGGGAGTATGTATGTAGATGTAGATGGAACGACTACGTCGATATTGACCCAATGGCGGCAGTTGCCATCTGGGAGATATACGGATAGACTAATAATAATAATTTCAACGTCAAGTTTACCTGACATTATCGATTCTGGAGGCGATCTGATATTTTCCTAGGCCTCAAAATGAAATGCCAAGATCGCACATAAATAATTTATTCAATGCCAATTCAATGACAATTAATAAAAGAAGGAGGCGATCCCCCTTGGTACACTGATTCAAAAGCAAAGGAAAAGGCATGCTAAATTTAAACGAACACAATATCCTCAGGATTGGCGATCCTACACAGAAGCTCGAAATTTAGTGAGGACTTCAATGCGAGAGTCTACAATACTTATCACAGCGAAACTCTCTCTGGAAATTTGACTGAAAACCCTAAGAGATTTCGGTCATATGTTAAATATATTGGGGCAGAACACTAACAATAACCTCACTATGTGATAGTAATGGCGATCCTGCTGATGACACCACTACTAAAGCAGAGTTACTAAACATAGCTTTTAGAAACTCATTCACCAAAGAAGACGAAACCAATATTCCAAATTTTTAATTACGAACAGAGACCGTACTGAGTGACGTAGAAGTAGATATCATCAGAGTAGTGCAGCAACTAAAATCACTTAACAAGAACAAGTCTTCTGGTCCGTATTGTATACCCATTAGATTTCTATCTGATTATGCTGAAGCGATAAGTCCTTACTTAACAGCCATATATATCCGCTCTCATAGAAATATCTGTACCAAAAGATGGGAAAGTTGCACAGGAGACACCTATATTCAAGAAAGGCAGTAGGAGTAACCCACTAACCTACTGGACTATTTCATTGACGTCAATTTGCAACAGGGTTATGGAACATATCCTGTATTCAAATATTATGAATTATCTCGAACAGAATGATCTATTGACCCAAGGTCAACACGGATTTAGAAAATATCGTTCATGCGAAACACGACTAGCTCTTTATTCACACGAAGTGATGCATGCTATCGACAAGGGTCCGCAAATCGATTGCGTATTTCTTGATTTACAGAAGGCTTTTGACACCGTACCTCATAAACGGATTTTAATCAAATTGTGTGGTTATGGTATATCGCCCCAAATTTGCGAGTGGATATAGGATTTCCTGTCAGAGAGGACACAGTTCGTAGTAATCTATGGTAAGGCATCGACTAAAACAGAGGTGATATCGGGCGTTCCACAGGATAGTGTTATTGGTCCTCTGCTGTTCCTTATTTACATAAACGATTTAGGGGAAAATCTAAGTAGCTCTCTTAGGTTATTTTCAGATGACGCCGTCATTTACCGTCTAGTAAAATCATCTGAAGATCAAATCCAACTGCAGAACGATCTGAATAAGATATCAATACGGTGTAAAAATTGGCAATTGACTCTAAATTATGAGAAGTGTGAAGTCGTCCACATGTGTACGAAAAGAAATCCGTTAAACTTTGTTTACAAGATAAATCAATCAAACGTAAAGGCCGTAAACTCCACAAAATAGCTATGAATTACTATTACTTCAGACTTAAATTGGAAAGAACACGTAGATAATGTCGTGGGAAGGGCGAACCAGAGACTGCGTTTCATTGGTAGAACCCTTAAAAGATGGACCAGAACTACAAAAGAAACTGCATACACTACGCTTGTCCGTCCATTTTTGTAGTATTGCTGCCCAGTGTGGGATCCTTATCAGGTGGGTTTGACGGAGGACATCGCAAGAGTTCAAAGAAGGGCAGTTCGTTTTGTATTGTCAAGAAACTGCATACACTACGCTTGTCCGTCCATTTTTGTAGTATTGCTGCCCAGTGTGGGATCCTTATCAGGTGGGTTTGACGGAGGACATCGAAAGAGTTCAAAGAAGGGCAGTTCGTTTTGTATTGTCACGTACAGGAGAGACAGCGTTACATTCTCCTCCGAATGCGAAAATATGACTCCACTTATATAGTAGAAATGATCATCAGAATAAAATACGAGAAATCAGAGCTCGAACGGAGAGATTCAGGTGTTCTTTCTTCCCATGCGCTATTCGATAATGGAATGGGAGATAAATAGTATGATGGTGGTTCGATGAACCCTCTGCCACGCTCTTAAATGTGATTTGCAAAGTACCCCATGTATATGTAGATGTAGACCGGTTTCGGGGAATGTCATCACCATCTGGTCATATATATATTTTACAAGCTTGTCATCTTGTTAAAAATTGATATAAAATAATAAGTGCAACATAGCACTTAATCACTATACAGGGTGAATCACCTAACACTTGCACCGCAAATACTGCGGAAACGGAAGTGCGAATGATGTGCGGTTTTCACAGACTGGATTGGTAGTCATGGCCTCGTATTGTTAGCCAATAAACAGATTCTAAAAATACCTAGAATGTTTATTTTTTATGCCAACGTACAGTTTTTGAAATAGAACAATGGTTTGTTTCTATCATGCACTGGAATTGTTGACACCAGCTGTGTACAAAGAATTTTAAATGACATTTTTATCACGTGTAGTTTGGCAGCTACAACCATTCAAAGTTTTGGGGGCGGAGGCTACTATAGCGTAGCTGACTGGCTGGTGGTCATGAGACAGTGGGCCGTTCCCCAGGTGCTGGCCACTGGGGGCAGTCATTGGCTGCAACATTTTATGAAGAGGGTATTGGAAACCTTGTCCACAGGTATAACAAATGCCTTTATCCTCAAGGTGAATATGTTTCGAAAGTAACCATAAGTGTACGTAACATTTGGTAATAAAATATTTTTTCCTCATCCATTTGTCTTTTATTTATGGCCTATCGGAGATTAGAAAAACAGGCCTCGTATTTCTCTAGTTTAATTGGAGCATTTGTTTGCCTGTCTTCAATTTGGGAACAAGTGAATCGTTCAATTATGTCTAAAAAATCGTTCCGCTCCAATGCTGGTATCTTGACACGTTGCTTTCAGTTTTCTCATTGTATCAATGCTACTGTTCACACTGTGAAGTATTTATAAAGATTCATCTTTTTTCTCATTTTCTACGACCGTGTGGGGAACACCTTCGAAGAGGGCCAACAGTTGCTTTAAGATAATCCCCGATCGGAAGGCGTCCAACGTTGCTTTGGCCATGTCAGGAAGCCATAGCACCACCAACAGCCCAGCGTACACGACTGACATAAACAAGGTCGCGGCGTGGGCTTTTCTAAGGCTTTAACTTCTGTTTCCATCCATCTCTTAGAGAGTTGAAGCACGGGTAAAAGCAAGATCACATAGAAACTTTTAGGACTCCCAAAACTGAGAATCAGATTAAAGTCGGGATAATGGACTGCATTGAAGATTTTACCCAGAAAAATCAATATTCAGATAGAAAACCATGTGGTAGACTGGGACAGCAAGGCAGAACTGAATAATGGTAAGTTTTGCATTGTTCATGTTGCCATGCCTTGAACATTGTTAGAACTATATCGAGAGATCAAGGCGGAAGTATCATAATGGGCTATGTTTTGTCTTACATATTTGAATCGTCACATCGCATAACGCTGTATGGCACATTTTGCAGTTTATGGGAAATCGAAAAAAACTATTAATTCCAGAGAATTGTTGGCAAATAATAATGTACCAATAGATATGTATTATTTGTGCATACAGAATCTTAAAAATACTTGCTTGTGCTTTCCAAAATTTCACTAAGTATAGTTTTTTTTTTTTTTTTTTTTTTTTTTTTTAAATTAGTAAGTTTTAAAATGGATAAACGCTGTATAGCACTGGATATACAGCTTTATTCCATATCACTCTGTACTCTGCGCTAATGGTAAGGTTGTCTAGAATCCAAAAAGTGTAAGTAAGAAAATTATTACAAGATACAAAAAATATTTATTGTAAACTGATTACATTGGTTTAAAAAAAGTAGTAGTACATGAGTCTGTTAAAGTTGAGACCCAAATCTGGTAGCCAAACTCAGCTGTCACACTGTAGGTTTTCGTAAAAATCCCCGTATTTTGTATCCATATATTTTATCATGTCCAACAGATCTGTTTTATTCTCCTTCTGAAGTGTTAGTGCCCCGTTGTAATGCAACCGAAAACCAAAAGACAACGGTAAATTTTTTATTTGATTTTCACGGAACCCATACAGCATTATTCCACTCACCTGTGTTGGAGGTTGTTTCCCAAACACTACCTTTCTTTTCTGTGATTTATATTCCATTCTAACATCACGAAGCCTTCCTCTTAATATCCTGCCAATTAGCGATGTTAATTTTCCTTTTCCGCGTGTTATTAGCGCGTTTCAAACCGCTTTTGGTAAGCGTCACCTTGCTACAATCCGCCATTATTGTAACATACAGCATTGTTCCAGCAGAGGCGCGAAAACTTCGTCATTCTCTTCGCTGTTTAGTGCTGCCCTCGGACGGTAAACAGGTGTACTTTTATAGCAGGCGATGCAGACTGCCGCTTACATCATTATTCCACGCGATTCTACGAAATGTCAAAATGTGCCATACAGCGTTATTCGATGGCACGATTCATTTCTTGAATATTCACTTCTTAATTTCTCAAAAGTAAGTAAACATATGAATCAATTTTAAAATAAACATCAAAGCTGCCCAGAAGTTTGATTTATCACTGTCACTTGCTTCGGACATATTTTTACCGATTTTAAATTCAACCAATAACAATCTCAATAACAATACACAGTATTGGCTGATTTTAAAAAGAACAAAAATATGTCCAAAATAAGTCGTTGACTGATAAATCCAAATTCTATGCAATTTCGGCAGTTATTTAAAAAATAGATAACTCAAGCAGCTGTCTATGCTATCCAGCAAGCTGGAAATAAACATACGTTCTTACAGTGAAACTAATTCAAATGTTCAAACGTTTGTATAGCTTATGGGACTTAACTACGGGGTCATCAGTCTCTAAACTTACAAACTACTTATGAACTAGCTAACACTAAGGACGGCACAAATATCCATGTCCGAGGGTGGATTCGAACCCCCGACCGTAGTGGCCGTGACTGGAGCGCCTCAGTCCCCTCGGCCACCGCGGCCGGCTGAAACTAATTAGTTACGATTGTACTGACTATCATTATCTACAGTTTTCCGTTTTTTAAAATGTTCATTATGTTTCATGGAGATGTTTGAATGGTACGAAATCTAAAAATGTCATCTTGTGACATAACGAAGCAAGGGGAACAGAGCAATTCCGTTGGTCCCCTATTCTCTGTCATGTTAATTACTTTTAGATTTTTCACATTAAATGATTTTTGTTTTGTATACAGAATGGTTGGAGTCTTCAAAAGAAAAATTAAAAGCTAATTTAGTCTGTTTTATCCGTGATAGGGTGTACATAACCATGTAATCTCGAAGAATGGGTTGTAAGAATGAAGCAACTCAATATCCTCAAACCACAATAGAGCATTACGTGAAGAAGAAATTTGAAAACGAAGACTACTGTGTTAAAAAGTAATAGGTTGTTTTATGTGTGTCTTTACTGCACAAGAGAGTATAGCTGATAAATAAGATGTACCAACAGTAGCGAAATATCCAGAATGTAGTGTCTGGCTTCCAGTGCAGACAGCAAATAACCTGTTTCAAAACTAGCATAGAAAAACGAAGACGAGTCAAATGAAAAAGAGGCAACACAGCTATTTCAACCTGTTTTCCTCAAAATATTGCCGTAATTAACGCGGAGAGAAAAACCTACAAACAAGAAAACCGAGGTAGAAGGCTAGTCTGTAAATAGGCATCTCGAATAAGTCCAAGAAGTCCAGAAAAATTAGAAGTAAGCAAAAAACATGATGTTACAAACTGGATCGTAAATCCGAAAGTATAGAGAGTGGTCCAAACGGAAAAACAAGAAGCTAACAAATGCCTTTACTGTCATAACTAGTTTGAAGACATTTATGTCAGATGTGACTTGTGCTTCAGGTGAACAAACAATTCTTGTGCGTTGTTCGACAGGAAAATCGAGGTTTTCCATGTGAAGCATAATGTTTATAATTTTTCCTTGTAAAAAAATTGATCTGCTAAGATTTTCATTTATAATTTACTTATGCGAAATGTTATTCCGCATTTTGCTACAGAAGTTACTGTATAATAAAGAGGCGTCAATCAATGGACTGCTTATTATAATTTTCTTTTACCTGAAAATGACAGTTCAACATTAGTACCTCATTCTAACGCAGGTTCACCTACCTGTTCTCACAATCAAATATAATGATATAACAACTGTATTGAATTCCTAACAAAACACTTTACTCACTTTTTAGCAGTACATCTAGAATCTGAAGGTTGGATCTGGAATTCAAAGAAGAATTTAATAGATTAGAAATCACTATACTGTATGTACTTCACATTTTCAAGAGTAATTGAAAGGGAGTTTATTTTGTAATTCAAGGCGCAAAATTTGCCTGCAGTTTTTCCCGCTTTATAAAGCTTCTTCATGGTTGGAAACAGTTCTGGCATAATACTGTTGTTGCTGTAGCTACTAGTCATTTACAATAATTTTGTGTAGAGAGTTCGAAATACCTTAAAGTAAAACCCTCCTGATAAATATTCCCCCAATATTCATATGCAGGATATGCAGACAAAATGACTACTAATTCCTTTTGAGCTGGTGATGATGTGTTTATTCGTCGAGTAAAATTCTAACAAGGGTGAAAACGTGTATGTCCGCATTAACGCTTCTAGGAAAATGAGTGTATCTATTGGCAGCAGGTCAACACATATCATAACGGATTCGCGAAATTTCGAATGTTCTAAAACTAAACGTTTCGATTACGTTTTGTAGTATAACAATGTAGCAGCTTTAAATATTAACTGTGTTCACGCGTGAAACGCATGAAATAATTCCGAATGTCAGTTAATAAATGATAAATACACATCAGCGTGAAAACCCCCGAAATTACGTAATGAAATTGCAGTAACAAATTTCATCAAAACAGTAACGTTTCCGAACTGTATTTTACCCGGTATAATTTCACACGCTCACCACTACGAAGGGCAACCGTGAGCGAATAATACATGTGTCTTTAATGAAATCGATGCTTCTGATTAAGGCCGTAAACTAGTGGATTGCAAGTGGTCGCTTTATTTAAAATAAGAACATTAAGTTGTATGAGGGTGACAGTGGTAGATTAAATAAACTAATTTCGTAATCATTGTCAACGTAGGTTTTTTTCTCCGTTTTGCGTTTAGATCGGCGCTATTAACAGGATATCGCTATGTACGGTTTCCAAGAGAGCGAGAGAGAGGGGGGGGGAGAAGGAGAGAGAGTTAAGGTGGAGTCCCAGTTTAAAGGAATATGCGAAGATGTCTTGGCTCAGTGTTAGTTGGGCTGTGTACTCGAAAGAACAATGTTGACATGTACCAGTGACTTGGGAAGTGCGTGTATGCTAGGTCCTCTGGTAGATGTACAGATGATCACTAGGCCAAGGATTATCCAAAACACTCTACCCCTAAACTCTGTGATCAACAGAATCCGATATATAGCTCCCCGTACAATCACAGTTTCGCACGTAGTGTTTTCGAAAATATTAATATCGTTGTGATTCCTTAATTTCTCCTGGCTTATAACAACTTCGAAAAACTTACGGATATGCTGCCAGGTACCAAAATCGACAACGGTCGATATTTCTGCAGGAGACCACCCTGCCATTTTCAAGGCGAAACTGCAGTGAGGAAGCAATATGCAACGATATTTAAAACCTCGGTTTTCAATGAGTAAACAGGAAAGACAACACACACCGAGCAAGCAAACTCACAGCGCCGACACGACCAAAGATGAAACTGGTCAGAATATCGATAATAAACATCAGTTCTCGGCGGATGAGGTCGAGTAAGTTTTGTGCCATTTATTTTTTATTTATTTATTTGGACAAGTGAGAGAGGAGGATCCCAAGCGGAATTTAAGCAGAAGTCTCCGTCCCTAATCATAAGGTTGTCATCTACTTTAAATTTTTTCGCTTGCTTGATAACGCAGTCCCAGTAGTTGGAACTACAAGCCAGAATTTCCGTTTTGTTGTATTCCAGAGGGTGACTTGTGTCTAGACAGTGTTCGGCCACAGCAGATTTGTTTGGCGTTTATGCTCAGTACAACGGTCCTCAACAGTCCTAATAGTTTGACCAACATATGACATGCCGCAGCTACATGGGATACGGTAGACACCCGCCTTGCGCAAACCGAGATCCTCCTTAACGGATCCCAACAGTGCCTTAATTTTAGAAGGTGGACGAAACACTCATTTTACATTGTTTTTACGCAAAATGCGGCCAATCGTGTTGGAAGTGCTGCCAACGTATGGCAGAAAGGCAACACTTCCAACAAGATTGGCCGCATTTTGCCTAAAAACAATGTAAAATGTGTGTTTCATCCACATTCTAAAATTAAGGCACTGTTGAGATCCGTTAAGGATGAACTCGGTTTGCGTAAGGCGGGTGTCTACCGTATCCCATGTAGCTGTGGCATGTCATATGTTGGTCAAACTCTTACGACTGTTGAGGACCGTTGTATTAAACCAAAACGTCACACACGTTTACAACAGCCAAACAAATCTGCTGTGGCCGAACACTGTCTTGACACAGGTCACCCTATGGAATACAACAAAACGGAAATTGAGGCATGCACTTCCAACTACTGGGACTGTGTTGTCAAGGAAGCGATAGAAATAAACTAGGTGACAACCTTATGAATAGGGATGGAGGCTTCTGCTTAAATTCCGCTTGGGATCCTGCTCTCTCACTTGTCAAAAACAGAGGGACAAAACTATTCCGACCTCATCCGTCGAGAACTGCTGTTTATTATCGATATTCTGGCCAGTTTCATCTTTGGTCGTGTCGGCGCTGTCTGCTTGCTTGCTCGGTGTGTGTTGACTTTCCACTTTACTAATTGAAAACCGAGGTTTTAAAGATCGTTGCACATTGCTTCCTCACTGCAGTTTCGCCTTGAAAATGGCAGGGTGGTCTCCTGTCGAAATATCGTCCGTCGTCGATTTTGATACCTGGCAGCATATTCGTAAGTTTTTCGAAGTTGTTATTCGCCAGGAGAAATTAAGGAATTAATATTTTCGAAAACACTACGTGCGAAACTGCGATTGTTCGGGGAGCAATATATCGGATTCTGTTGATCACAGAGTTTGTGGGTAGAGTGTTTTGGATAATCCTTGGCCTAGTGATCATCTGTACATCTACCAGAGGACCTAGCATACACGCACGACCCAATTCACTGGTACATGTCAACATTGCTCTTTCGGGTACACAGCCCAACTAATCTGCGGGACCACATCATCAAAGGAAGACATATTGAATCTTTAGAGAGTGTTAACGTGTAAATTGCATGGTTGTAAAAGGTTATGAGCATATTACAATCCAAACATTAATACAAAAATTGTAACATACTTATCACCTTTTCGAAACATATAATTTATACTTTAATGCTCTCTAGCAATTCTTCTGTCTTCCTGTAATGCCCCGCCGCAACTTAGTTGGTTTGTGCTATCGAACGAGCATTTTTAGTATTTGGGCGTGCACCTTAGTGCTTCATTTTGTAAATACTAATTCGCTTCCGACAAACCAATGAAATGTACTCCGGATGTTATAAAAACTACGTTCCGGATTACTGGTACGGCTCGTAGCAAAGAGTTAGATAATTTCATTTAGGAAAGTGCAGAAGAAACGTCTCAGAACGTACATGTGGAGGACGACATTGTATGGAAGTGAAACACAGTCAATGGGAAAACAGGAACAGAAGAGTCTCGAAGCGTTCAAGATGTGCTGCTACAGAAGGTTTTGAAAATAAGGTGGGTTGGTTAGATAACGAATGAGGAAGATAGAAACACATGGAAAACGCAAAAGAAGGGACAGGATGATAGGATATGTGTTAAGAAATCAGGCAATAACATCCACGGTAGTGGGGGGAAGGCAAAAGTTTGGAATACAATCAGCAAATAACTGAGGACGTCTGGTGAAAACTGGGTGAAAACAAAAAACCAAACTGCAGCAGTTAAATCAGCATTAAAAGTCTTAATTACTTTCAATTGCTTGATTGCTTCTTTGAACTGTTATCAGCTAACAATGTCAGTTTCAGAGTGGCTGTATGAATAGCATCTATATTATCAGCAGCTTTTCCCTCAAAAATGCCCATATGCTCAGCACAGTGTCATCACATTACATATGCGAGGTGGTATCTGAACAGGAGTTCCTAGATTCCTATATAAAATGCTTCCGAGCCAGACTTCTTCAGACTCAACAATTTGGTCTCTCTTGGGCCTGCAGCACTATAAATGTCATTTAAAGACCTCATACAATGAAATTCCAAATGCTGCTTTACATATAAGTATATTCATTATACAATAGGCCTATTTCGGCTTTAGCGCCATCTTCAGGTGATGTCAGGTGGTCGTGACATCCATATACATCAATGGTTTTCGTGATGACTATTAATTTATTTATTGCTTCGTAATTTTGTTAAAGTAATATTTGTTCTGATTTACGATTTTAGTCTTGATGTGACAGATTCTTGACAGATAACGAGATATACAACTCTGGTTATCTGTCAAGAAGCTGCCGCATCAAGACGAAAATAGTGAATGAGAACAAATATTGCTTTAACAAAATTACGAAGCAATAAATAAATTAATAGACATCTCGAAAACCATTGATGTATATGAATGTCACGACCATCTGACATCACCTGAAGATGGCGCTAAAGCCGAAATAGGCCTACTGTATAATGAATTACTTCTATGTAAAGCAGCTTTTGGAACTTCATTCCATAAATTCTTCAGACTTGTTTGATACCTGACATGAATGGACACAAGAAATTTACTGATACAGAAGTAACGGCCACCTCTTTTCAATGTACTGTAACTTGCAACAGTTACATAACTGGGGCCTGAAGATTGTGATAGTGAAACTCCGAAACCGGTCGCTTTATTAGTTAAATTGATTTTAACACAACCGCTGGAATTTTCTTCAATCTAACACTATATTACAGCTATAGTCCCAACACATTAAATATGAAGAGATTTATTCTTCAGACTAAGTCTACCTGGATTTAGAGGTCTCGAGATTCAAATCATTCCACGGGAATCTGCCTTGAAATTATTGTTTCAAAATAGAAATTTTTAGAGTTGTCTTTGACACATAGCAGCTAACATAGAGCAGAACTGGGGTTTAAGAGTAGCTTAGCCTGCGGACAAATGATGTCGAGGGGCACACGCTGTCGGCAAATCCGATATCTGAAATGCTAATCCGTGTCAGCCGCTGCATGCCAGACGGTAGGAAACAGTTCCCTGAAAGAATTCACTTCAGGTAGATAGAGCTTGCACTCAACACAGAGTGATCAGTATTGCTTGCTTGGGCAAATTCTTATTGACACATGGACATATTATTGCTGCATTGACAGTTATGGACAGGTAGACCAATCAGATTTGCATATCCTCCTCACTTCATACGTTACTCCAATGCGCCCAGAACCAATATTTTGTACGTTTATGTGAATAATAATTCTTTTAAATTAGTTTTCATCTAGATCTACATCTACATAGATACTCTGCAAATGACATTTAAGTGCCTGGTAGAGGGTTCATTAATCACTTTCATAACTTTTCTCTACCGTTCCATTCTCTAATAGCGCGTGGGAAGAAAGAACAACAAAATCGTTCCTTTTTCGATGTGATTTCTTTTATTTTATTGGGATGGTCATGTCTCCCTATGTAGGTGGGTGCTAGCAAAATATTTTCACAGTTAGAAGTAAAAGTCGTGATTGAATCTTCCCAAACGGATCACGCCGCAATGAATAACGTCTTTCTTTTAATTATTTCCACCCCAATTCGTGCAACATTTCCGTGACGCTCCCCCCCCCCCCGTAACATGATAAAACAAAACGAGCAGCCCTTCTCTGAACCTTCTCAATATCATCCGTCAGTCCCACCTGGTGAGGGTCCCACAAGGGGCAACAGTACTCCAGGAGAGGACGCACAAGTGTGATGTAGGCAGTCTCTTTGGTGGAGCTGGTGCATTTTCGAAGCGTTCTGCCAATGAAACGTAATCCTTGGTTCGCCTTCCCCACAATATTTTCTATGTGTTCTCTCCAGTCTAAGTTGTTCGCAATTGTAACTCCTAGGTACTTAGTAGAATTTACGACCTTAAGGTTTGACTGATCTATCGCGTAATTGAAGTTCAGCGGTTCTTTTTTAGTGGTCATGTGTATTACTTCACACTTTTCTTTATTTAGTGTCAATTGCCAACGCAAGGAAGGGTAGGGGACCTATAAAGCTTCCCTGGGGAACGCCAGATATCACTTTTGTTTTACTCGATGACTTACCGTCAATTACAACGAACTGTGTGAATCCAATCACAACTGGTGCGATATTCCATAAGCACGCAATTTCATTAGAAGCCGCTTGTGGGGTACAGTGTCACAACCGGAAATCCAGAAATATGCAATCGATTTGAGATCGCTTGTCGATGCCACTTATCACTTCATGTGAATAAAGGGCAAGCTGTGTTTCGCAAGAGCAACACTTTCTGAATCCGTGTTGACTATTGGTTAATAGGTCGCTCTCTTCGAGGTATTTCATAATGTTCGAACAAACTATATGTTGTAAAATCCTACTGCAAATCGACGTCAATGAGATTGGCCTGTAATTTTGGGGATCACTCCTATTGCCTTTCTTAAATATTTGAGATTAAAGTAATTATAATATCATTATCTGGAGTTCTATTTTACTTTTTCTAATCGAAAAAAGCTCCAATATTGATTGCATATAACCCGAATATGGAGTTACACCCACTGCAAGTTCAATTTCTTTATCAATTTTTCCATAATCACAGACTCAAATGCCTTACTGAAAAATACCATTCCTCTATGAACAAAACTCCGGACATTTCATCCTTACAAATCTTTATTACTCTCAGTCTCTCTGACACCATAAGCTTTCATGCGGAACCGTTACGTGTTGCCATAACCTGTGGAATAACGTATCCCACAACGTTAGAGATGTCACATTTCTGTTCACTGCGTATGATTGCGGCAAGCGTATGATTTATCTTCTAAAATAATAGCTTACTCATTGCAATACGCTGTCCACATGTCTACTTCGAATGTTTTCCATTTTCGGTTTTCGTATTTTGTCTTGTTGTCATCAAGTAAATTCGTTAGGTACGTGACATAAAGAGGGCTGTAACACTGATCTAGAAAGGAAAACTCGGAGAAAGAAGAAAAGAGATGAAAAGGAATATTTTTAAAAAGAGAACGCAATTACAGGTATATTCGGCTGTAGAGCGACTGAACGTGATACGTGCAGCCAGAAAATGAATATTTGATATTGGCTAATGGAAGGCTGGATTAGCTCTTCTTCACTACGAACTCCGTGAATAGTGGACATATGAGCAGCTCTTGTAGCTCTACGTGAGTAACTACTATCCGGAATTAACTTTCATCTCCATGGCATTCCACTCACGCCACCTATTAAACACACACACAGACACACACACACACACACACACACACACACACAGAAAGAGAGAGAGAGAGAGAGAGAGAGAGAGAGAAACAGAGCGAAGGAGAGGGGCGGGGGAGACAGAGGGAGAAACTAAATAATTTTAATTTTTTCGGGTATTCAGTGGGATGCTGAAGTCCATCAAATCTTCAGTGATTTATCCAAGTGTATTAAATTTCACAGGATCAGTTGAAACACTGCGTGTAATAGATTTACGTGAAATGAGTGATTGATGTAGTTACTATAATACGTCTAAACTAATACAAATATATTGGCAAAAAAATTAATTTTTTCTTACTTTATTTCTGTCACATGAATTACATTAATGTGCATTTGGCTCCATACAGTTTCAAATCCACTTCCATAGTAGTTTTTTTTCGGGTCACTTCCCAAATAATTAATTATCAGCTGATTTAACAGAAAAAGAATACGAAGAAAGTTGGTTGGTATCTGTCGTGGGACAATGTCCAAAAGACGGAAGACTCAGCAATGATCCACGACATGGGGATGTAGAAGGCCATGTGCACTGTTACATTAAGGACATACCAGCTGTAACACAAGAAATGTATCCTGGAATTGAAAATTTTGAGTGGTGTCCAATGATCGAATAAAAACATACATTTGCTTAGAATTCTCGCCTTTAATAATGATGAACCCTACAATGGTATAAGATCCCACGTCCGATTAGTGGGAATACTGGGAGTGGACAGACAAGGGGGAGGTGAACACGAGCGTAACACTGCGAATGGGAGCGCGGTATGTCAGCAGTTTGAACGGATTTGGGATGCTATAAAACCTAAAAAGTAAACTGCAAAGCCTCACTTCAGATACACAGATACAGTGTGGATGAATGAAGAGAGAAGTCGAAAGAAATATTTCTGGCCAGAGCAATTTAATGGGATATACCATTTAAAAACTTAATTCTTTTTTTTTAAATTACAGGCTGTTTAACATCGTTGGGATGTTTTACCCTACATCCCAAATTTGAGTGAATTAGAATTACAAGTACGTCTAAAATACTTGAGATGTGGATCACAATGCGGGCATGACATTGATTTCTGTTGCCATCGATGCTATGCATAACCTCAAACTGGGAAAAAGAATTGACATGATTCCCAGGGGAGATAGAGGCAGCCAATCGCTAGTAATTGATTACTTTGGCAATCGATTGTGTAAAAATAAATGTGGGGAATATACATGTTTAGCTTTTCACGTTAACAAGCTCAAAGAAAATGAAGTGTAGGCATTGGCTTACAGTCAGATACTCCTTCCATTGCTCTTTCACAGGAAGACACTGATTATATTTTGCAAACGTCCTGGTTTTGAAAATTCAAGAAGACGCTTTACAGGAACAGAAAGTGGAAACTATGGTGCTGAGTATATGTCCTGTACTAGCATCAAATTTCTAATACGTTTTGTCTACTTATTTATCCTAAAAATTAACCAGTATTAACGAAATATTAGAAAGGATGTAGCCTTGCGGGATTTTCGAACTTCTAAGCATTAATATAATGGAAATGTAGTCTGTCAGTTGTATGAAAATATTAAGCCCTAAGTGGTAAAAAATGCTGAAGGAAAATTTATAAAATTTCGCAAAATGAGTGTAAAATTGAGGACTGAATATACAAAGTAAGTTTAGAAAAATATCATTGAACCTCATTAAAAAATCAAAAACTAGTGAACTTCTTGATATTAAAATTTCACCATCTTTCCATGACAGACTATTTCGGAGTGGCGAGTGGCGAAAAATAAGTAAAAGTTTTGGGTGTAAAGTGAAAGTTAAGGTTCATGGAGCTGAGGGTGGCAAGTTACTTATGAAGAAAAAATGTTTACACGTTTATTTGCATTAATTTGGCAAATGAAAAACCTGCCGTTATTTTTTTTAAATTCGTTATTTTTTAATTTTTTTAAATCAATAAGATGTTTCGATATTCATTATTCTCACCTTCAGAACCTTACAGATCCATGCAGTAATATGAGAACTAGCCATCCATTTATAATCCTGCATATAGCCTCACCCCAAGATGTAGCCGACAACTATCCTGTCAACCATTGTCCGCTACATCTTGGGGTGAGGCTATATGGCTAGTTCTCATATTACTGCATGGATCTATAAGGGTCTGAAGGTGAGGTTATTGGAATCTCGAAACATGTAATTGATTTAAAAAATTTAAAGAAATAACGGCGGAAGATTTTTTATTTGCTAAATTAATACATCGCCGTCGTTCCGTCATCCATCTGAGATGGATATACAGAGACTTTATTTGCATTAGTGGCTTTAAAATTACGTGATAAGAAAATAATAAAGTTCCCGAGAATGATTAAGTTTTGCCGGCCGCGGTGGCCGAGGAGACTGAGGCGCTCCAGTCATGGTCTGCACGGCCACTACGGTCGGGGGTTCGAATCCCGCCTCGGGCATGGATATTTGTGCCGTCCTTAGTCTTAGTTAGTTCATAAGTAGTTTGTAAATTTAGGGACTGATAACCCTGTAGTTAAGTCCCATAGACTATACAAACATTTGAATGATTAAGTTTTAATAAGCACAGGACTATTCAGCCAGAAAAACACTTCTAAATGTTTCAAGAAATTTTCAATTTCTTTTAATCAAAATATCCACGGGTGTACTGCCGAGCTATAGTGTCCAACGGGCACAATATTTCGGCGATCATACATGTCGCCATCATCAGGTGAACTGACGGACTGAGCTCCTGGAAACGCGCCGGCACGGAGATCCGCACGCTACGGCTGCCCGAACGGAACTGGGTTCTAGCCCGGTAGCGGGCCATTTAAATACCCTCGGCCCGCGGAGCGACCCCTCCGCGGTCCGCGCCCCGCGCCGCGGCCGCGCAGTGGAACCGATTGTGACGGCGTCTGAGATGACGTCGGTGTGAGGACTCTGTCCGCCGTGGTCGTCACTTCGTTACGTTTGCTAGATTTGCTCTTAATTAACCCAATCGCTGTTTCCCAAGCTTTGCTAAGATTATAGCCACAGTCACGGTATATGAGGTCGTCACTTGTGCGAATTTCAATGGCCTCTCTAACGCAGTCCCAGTACCTCGACGTCTGCACCAGAATCCTAGTGCCTTCATAGTCCATTGCATGATTCTCCGACAAACAATGTTCAGCGACCGCAGACTGGCTCGGATACATCAATCGCGTGTTTCTCTGGTGTTCAACGCAACGATCCTCTACGGTACGCATCGTCTGTCCAATATATGACTTTCCACACTGACACGGAATCTGGTACACGTCGGCCTTCCTCAAACCGAGAGCATCTTCGGCGCTCCCCACCAGTGCACGAATTTTATTCGGCGGACAAAAAACAGTTCCAACCTGGTGTTTTTTTCAAAATGCGGGCGATCTTCTCCGAGAGTGCACCAGTATATGGAACGAACGCAGTGCCTACATCCTCCCTCGTGTTTTCGTCCGTTTCCACAGGTTGTGATGTAGTGGTTGGGCAGAGAGCCCGCTGAATCTGCCACTCTGAGTACCCATTTTTCCGAAATACAGTTCTCAGGTGTTCCAATTCCTGGGGTAGACTCTCTGCGTCGGAGATAGTGCGCGCCCTGTGTACTAGAGTTTTAAGTATCCCATTCCTCTGTGAATGGTGGTAACAGCTGTCTGCGTGTAAATACAGATCAGTGTGCGTTGTCTTCCGATATACACTATGACCCAGGGTGCCGTCAGCTCTTCTCTTGACCAAGACGTCAAGGAACGGCAATTTACCCTCCGTTTCAGTCTCCATAGTGAATTTGATGTTGGGGTGTATGGAGTTCAGATGTGTAAGGAAGTCAAGGAGTTTATCCATACCATGTGGCCAGATGACGAAAGTGTCGTCCACATAACAGAAAAAGCAAGTGAGTTTCCATTCAGATGATGCCAGGGCTTCCTCCTCGAAATTCTCCATGTACAAATTTGTGACCACCGGAGAGAGTTGCCTACCCATGGCGACTCCCTCCGTTTGTTCGTAGTATTCGCCATTGAAAAGAAAATACGTGGAGGTCAAGACATGCCTAAAAAGTTCGGTGGTCTTCTCCTCAAACTTCTGGCCAATCAAATCTAGTGACTCTCGAAGGGGCACCCTCGTAAACAACGAAACGACGTCAAAACTCACCATGATATCTGACTCATCCAGCCTGAAGCTGTTAAGACGTTTAACAAAATCCACGAAATTACGGATGTGATGAGGGCATTTACCCACATAAGGACTCAATATTCCCGTCAAGTATTCGGCCAACAAATATGTAGGTGCTCTGATGTTACTGACAATGGGACGTAACGGCACCCCATCTTTGTGAACCTTAGGGAGTCCATAAAGTCTTGGCGGTACCGGACCTTGAGGTAGCAGTTTCTTGGCGACACCCTCCGGTAAATCCGCATCCTTAAGAAGCGCCCTCGTCTTGTTTTCCACCTTATTTGTGGGGTCAACGCTGATCTTCCGGTAGGAATCGTCATTTAGCAGACCCTGCATCTTTTCAGTGTAGTCCTTATGGGAGACAACAACCGTAGCATGCCTTTGTCAGCTGATAAAACAACAATTTCAGGACGCTCCCTCAGGTCACGAATAGCCGCCCTCTCTTTACTAGTGATGTTCGACTTCATCGGCTAGGATATCGTCAACGCACGGCAAGTTTCACGACGTATTTCCTCAGCTGATTCAGATGGAAGTCGAGCTGCAACCTGTTCAACAGCACTAATAATTTCTGCGACCGGTGTGATCTTGGGGGTAGGAGCAAAGTTGAGCCCTTTCTCCAAAACTGAGACCGCATCGTCACTCCACTCCATGTCACTCAGATTGATGAACCTGCTGAGATGGTTTGTCAAGGAGGCGTGGGAACTTAGCTGTTTGACGTCCCATTGCCTTCTTATGGGCGGAATCGGCTGTAACCGAAGTAACACCATCAATCCAATACCAGGAAAAAGACGTGAAGTGACTAGCCAGTTGCAAATACAGTTTGAATAATTCCAGTGATATGAACTCAAGACTATGGCGAGTGAAATGCACTCTCTCACGAAGCAATGCGAGGCTGGCCCGTTTCTTGATTCTCTTGGCTGCTGCAGAATCGATGTGATGCATAACCTTAGCAAAATTGGGAACAACATTCTCGGAACGACATCTCTTTAGAAAAGCACGATTGAGTTTATATGGTCGTTCCATTTTAAATCCCTCCTAATGACTACTCCCAGATACTTTATGGAATTAACTGCTTCCAATTGCTGCCCTGCTATAGTGTAGCTAAATGATAAAGGATCTTTCTTTCTGTGTATTCGCAGCACATTACACTTGCCTACATTGAGCTTTAATTGCCATTCCCTGCACCATGCGTCAATTCTATGCAGATCCCCCTGCATCTCAATACAATTTTCCATTGTTACAACCTCTCTATATACTACAGCATCATCCACAAAAAGCCTCGGCTCATTCGTTTCCTAAGAATCTACATAGCCTCCAGCGTCATGTATCACCTAAGCAGACGACGTCGAGTTTGATCCGATGACGGCAGATACCACGTGGGGGATAGTAGATTTACTGACAGTGGTTTCAACATCGTTCGCCAACAGATGGCGCAGTAATACTGCTGCCAGAGCACTGTCTGTGTGTACTATATATTAGGAAAAGTTTACAGCCAGAAGGCACTATCCCTCCCGCCCTTCACCTGCATACACTCCGTGTACTTTCCCAGGGCAACTTCCGCACCCTTCCCTTACCGGATAACGAACTTCGTCCCGATATCTACCCCTCCTACCAACTCTGATCCCTTCTCCGTAGCATCAACACCCCTCCCCTCTCTCCCGTCCTTTTCCTTCCCACCCACTTGGCTACCCCTCTCCCATGCCACAGAGTAACATATACAGAGGAGCAGCCCCCCCTAAACCACTGTCCTACGCTTCCCTCGTAGATCTGTAAGATGCTAGCAGGTGTCAGGCGGTTCCCTGGCTTAGGGTGCCTCTCGCACGTCAGAGGGTAGCGTGGAGGGGAGGCTGAGGGGAGAGCTCGTGCCGCCTGCCACGAGGCCACGGCTGTGTCCGGCTTGCTGGCGTTTGAGGGGAGGTGGTGGTGGGGACAGCCGCTACCTGCCGCCCGCTCTGGCCAGTTTAAAAGGGCTGCTTCTGACCGCAGCGCCATCATGGGACATCTTACGGAACTGCTGGAAACCCTCCCTCCCCGCACCCTTGAGCATAGGACCAGCCCTTACGGAGGTTTCCCGTCTGTATATATTTGTCTGTGCCCATGCCCAGAGTCTCGTCAATCCCTCTTTCCCCTCCTTTCTCCCTCTCCCATCCCCTCCCCCCCCCTCCCCTGCGCTTCCTCCATCCCTGTCCCACCTCCTCCCCCTCCATCCCCTCCACCCCCGCGGGGGCGTCTCGACCTTTTAAACGTGCACAGCGCTAGTGTGTTCAGTGACATAAGGGTGGTTTTTAATCAGTGCCTCCGCGGTCAGCGTAAACGAGTTTTATCATGTGCGCCGTCAACTGTCTTCGTGTTTGTCCTTGTGTTTCTTCCAATGTACTTTTAAACCGCCTCCGTGGCCTTGAACTGACTTTGTGTGCTTTTATTACCGCTTGCTTGTTCCTGTTTTCGTTCTCCCATATATTTTTGTCTCTCTGTTCATTTATGTTTAGTCGTTCAAAATCGCAACTTGTCTATTGTTTTTAAAATCTCCCAATTTTTTCATCTGTTTTGTGTTCCTTCACTGATTTTCATTACATCTATTTTGCATGGCTGAAGAGCAGCCATCGCAGCTGCTGCCAGCCTGCTGACTGTAAATAGTTGGCTTTAAAATAACAATAAAGGAAAATAAAGCCAGAAGGCTCAGTCTCACATCAACGACTGAAGCAAACAAGCTCCACGACGCAGAGACGTGTTCTTGACTCCCACCACCAACTTAGGGAGTTTCAAAAGAGTCAAATTGTGGCCTTTAGAGTATCGGTATGGTTCTTACACAAGCTGGACTTGCAGCGAGGCTGGCTGGAATGATCGCATCAACTTTTTCACGCCCGTAGACGAGGTTCTGCTCACACTTTATTATAGAACGCTACAGCTGTTTCAACTTTTCCATTATCAAGCGTATATAAGAATTACATTAACCAATTTCCACCCGTTGCAAGTACAGAGTAGTGAATATTGCGGAAACGGGAAATGCGAGTGATGTGCGGTTTTCACAGAATGGATTACAAAGCTTAGGAGAAGAGGAGTAGTGATAAATTTATATTTACAGAAGTTGAACAGTATAAAACAAATGTATATTTGTATTTTGAACAAACCAACCTCATGTAAAATAAAAAAAATATAAATAGAGAATACTGCCGCATAACAGTACGCTGCGCTGAGGACAGCGAAATCGCAGCTCTCACGCTATTCAGATGTTATAGGGAAAAAAACATGGCATGTTCCACACAATACGTTCAAAAACAGTATGCTGAGCAGGAAAATAAAAATTCAAAGGCCGGGACCACAAAAGTTTTTTAAATGAAAACCAAGAGTCATGGAAGAAGGATGAAAAGAAGAGAGCAGCAGACCAAAATAAAATCCCGAAAAAAAAATGAACAACTGAAACCATGGACAATCCACTCTGAAAGCAACGCTATCATTATGCTGCCGTAAAACAGTAAGCTGTGCTCAGGACAGTGGCACTTGCTCTTAATTTAAAATTTATAAAAGAAAGCAGACAGCAAAGTACGTAACAAGCTCAAACCTCAGAGGTATAGCGTGAAAAAATTTGAGATAAATCACATGTTTCACATAGGTAGGGAGGATTGCTAGAGTGTTTTACTGAATGAAGAGAAATAGGCACCATAAAGGCAGGACGAGATAAGTCATGAAACCCCCAGTAAAATCATTCCTGATGACACCAGTCTGCTAGTGAAGGATGTTGGCAGTATAAAATAATGCAGTTAAAGAAACACAAAGCTTGTGGATAATAAATTGATGCTAAATCACAGTAAGACTCAGTTAATAATACACAACTGAACAAAAACATTCAAATTGATTACACAGAATGGGCACATGTCAAGTGAACTGAAAATTTCATATTTCTAGACGTTCAGAAAGATAGTAAACTTTTCGACAGTTTCAGAGCATTGAAATGAATCTAATAGCGAACCTCTTGTCGACCTCTATTTCGCAGCCTGGGAATTCTGACATTGGCCTCTCAGTACATACTTCCTTTAATGTCGTTTGTTGTTAGTAATTCTTGATAATTCACAAGAGTGAGACGGAACATTTTCCGTCTCAGTTTGAGTTCGCGCCTAATACGCTGTGTGGCGGCGCCTCTGTTCTACTTGTGCGCTTCCGCGCCCCCTATTTGGTGGCGACGCAGCACATTCTCCAGCTCTCTCACCAATTGCAAACGTGTGGTCAGTGGTGACCGAGTAACTGGCACGTCACAATACGAGAGTGACTACTCTTGATGAACTGTGGTATCGAAGCTGCATGGGCATCTGTACCTCTACACGCCATCCAAGCTCTGTTATTACGGCCAGAGTGGTTGTTCTTGGTACTGATTTCTCAGGATCTATGCAGCCAATTTACATGAAAATGTAATCACATATCCTATAATAATATATTTGTTCAGTGACTACCTACTTGTCACCTGCATTTCTTTTTGGTGTAGCAATTGTAATGGCCAGTAGTGTATTTAATCCGTGGCAATTTAGAAACCAGCTGCAGAGACCATCACATGGAGTGCAGCTAGTCACGTGACTAATGCATTGTTAGTTTTACTTTTACTTTTAGACGTAATCATCTGATTTTATTCTTTAACTTAGAGCGTTTATGTAAATATTTAGAGATCCCAAAATGACCTCTTAACAGACAAAACGACCATTTTAATAAATGATTAATTCGATCTTTGACTGATTAACTCATTAATTGCTGACTCTGGCAATAATATTGTCAAAAATTGTCTTGTTGATGAAACACCACGTTCTGTAACTACATCCGTTCAAATGTTTGTATAGCTTATGGGACTTAACTACCGGGTCATTAGTCCATAAACTTACAAACTACTTATGAACTAGCCAATCCTAAGGATGGCACAAATATCCATGCCCGAGGGGGGATTCGAACCAAATCAAATTCAAATGTTTGTATAGCTTATGGGACTTAACTACGGGGTCATCAGTCCCTAAACTTACAAACTACTTATGAACTAACTAAGACTAAGGACGGCACAAATATCCATGCCCGTTGGGGGATTTGAACCCCCGACCGTAGTGGCCGTGCAGACCGTGACTGGAGCGCCTCAGTCCCCTCGGCCACCGCGGCCGGCGTTCTGTAACTCTTTATCATCCAAGTAAATATGCGGCCCGTCTTCTTGTTATTGAGATGCTGAGGATTAGGCGTTGTCAACGGCTACGTGCGCGTTACGGTACGTCTTTTACTGTATCGAGACTTCCAGAACCAAGTTTTCATGATCGCAAAAGTTACGAGTGCCAATTAGCTGGCCACTCGAACTGGCTCGAGAGCTGCGTTTACGACGAATTACGGTGACAAAATGGGCGCATTCCCTACTGCAACACGCAACAGGATGCCTGTTAACTTGGAACGACTTATTTACGACAAGAAACGCCGGAAGTAATCCGACAAAATGGACTATTTTCGCTTTACAGTACTGGCAACTCCTGTCCCTGGAGACACCTAAATAGCTTGACATCCGGAAACCACGAAACGATGGAGACGGAGAACAACAACACTGATCTAAGAGAACAGTGGCTCGTAGCTAGACTTAATTCCACCGACGGCAACACAATCTTTTACGACAAGCATACCAATTACTTGTCATCATCGTTAATAACTTTTAAAGCAATTTACTATCTTTCGCCCGTCAACAGTGTCGAATGTTTTTGTTCCATCAACTAATTCCGATCCTTTTGACGGACTCGTCAAGAATTGTGGACGGAACTAAAAGATTCTTAAGATGATCCAAACATATCGAAACGTGTAAATGGATCGAAAACATCTTCAACTGTTGAAGTACAGTAAAACATAATAAATTGTTTTAAATTTTAGTACATCTGGTGATTGTCTTCTGTCGATTATTTCGACTATAGTAAAATGTTACTAACTATTTTGATCATGCAAATAAATATTGATACCCGAAGCATTAGATAATTTCAAGATCCTTTACATGCCTTGCTTCACCACTGTAGTAGCGCGGTCGACTGCCATATAAAGAACCCGGTTTCGATTCGTAGAAATCCATTAATGCTTAGAAGACTAGAAACTGGTGCACCTAGCCTCCTAAGGCCAACTACGTAGGAGCCTGAGTAACAAGTAGATGTATGTAATATGAATTTAGTATGATCTACAATCTGTTTCCTTTGTGCCTCTCAGTTATTTGAGTTCTATCGAATCACTAATTTCTAAAAGGCCTTATTTCCGTTTTACTTCTAAATGTGTAAGTACCGGAACAAACGCCTATTTCCTGTGAAAAGATCACACCCTACGCTATAATTTAAATATAAAAGAATAAATTTTAAGCTTCGGGATTGCAATACAAACAGTTTCTTCTTTCTCTTGAAAATGACTGATTCTATTACTTTGAATTCTCGGTAATTTTAACTTTTCTCCTAAAATTGTCGAGAGTCGATTGTGTGTTACAGTCCTTTCATTTACATGACTCCTGCTGTGGCCAGTTCCCAGATACCTTAAATCTTGTTCCCAGTGTTGCAAATACACATTCCTGGTTTAAAGAACACCCAGACACTTGACGCATTTCATCTATCCACTTTATGTGAACACTACAATAAACTTCTGGAGACATTTTTAAGAGGGGGTGAACTGTAGAGGTAAATATTCTTGCAGTTTGGTAGCTCTGTGGGGTCCCATTATTAATGAATGGCTTCAACTGGGTAAGACATATCTGGAGAAAAAGGTTGTTCTCGCTGAATTCATGCCATTATCAAAGCTGACTCAACAAACAGAAAAGTCAAGACAACCGTCGGTGCAGTTAAAGACAAAGATGGTAACAATTCTAACACAACATCGCGACCATAGTATTAGAATCACGTTATTCCGACATTTTTCATCGTTACGTAATTTTAATAATTTGTTAAGAGTCAGAATTTTGTCATTTTTCAAAATTTTTCGTAAATTCAAATTATATCAGCCTAATTCAGAGTAATAGTATCGAGGGAGTACTTAGGTCAAAACATCTCCTACATCAGAGATCATTTGTCAGATTGATATTAGAAATAGTAACCGCAGTTAAGTTACTCTCCCTCTATGTGCTCAACTTTCTCTACGTGCTTAGCATTCAGAGGGACTAGCTCTCAGTACTTAGCTTAAAGTATTATATGCAGTTTAATTCCAAGATAGGGAAAAACCAGAGAAAATATTAAATTTTTATAATAAATTTTTATATGGTGATGATACGCAAAAGCGAACATTATCTTTGGACTTTGATCGGGATAGGCTAGGACGGAAGAATTAGAAATTTCTGCCACCCGTAATAAACTGATGAATATTCGTGAGATGAAACTTGAACTTATTGGCAAGTTTAATGCAATAACTTTTCAAAAACGTATCTTCTCAAATTAAAGTTCGTAATCAACGTATAGGATCCAGAGAGATTAATATAAACAAACTTTAACGAAAATAATCACGAATTGTGAACTTATAAAGAATGTACTGTGAAAGTGTTGTGAATGTAACTATTGATTTCAGAATATAGGATCTATGAACCTTAAAAAGTCTTAAACAGTTATTCGAGTATTTAATTCCCTAAAAGTTAAAAATATATCTGTGACGTTCCTAGGAAATTAATTAATGTGTGAAGGAATATATCTAACAGTATTGGTCAGGAGAAAATTATGGTGAAATTTTCTAAAGAATAATTCTATAAAGGAAAAGGATGAGGCAGAAAACAGTATCTTTGTGACGGGGCCGCGGTGGAGTAGCCGAGCGGTCTAAAGCGTCTCGCTGCGGAGCGCGTGGTTGCTCGCCGTGGAGGTTCGAGTCCTCTCTGGGGCATGGGTGTGTGTGTTTGTCCTTAGGTTAGTTTACCAAGGTTTAAGTAGTTTGTAAGCTACGGACTGATGACCACGCAGTTTGGTCCGATAGATTTACAAACATTTGAACATTTTTTTTTATACGGCTTTTCATGCTCAAACATTAAAAGAGATCTATAAGTTTAAATAAAATCCAGAACCAATATTTAAAGTGAAAAATTCAACAAGGATATAAATTTTATTAACTGCGAAGTAGTTTTCATACTGAGGTGACAAACAGAATTTTGAACCTATACATCCAATACAACTATGAAAATCAAGACGTAATCTACAGCTTGAAAGACGCAAGATAAAACCCTAATATAAAACGAAGTCAACACAACTGAATGCCATCACCCCGTTTTCCATCGAGTCTCCAAAATCGGATTTCCTGGACAGATTTCCCAATTCCGCTTTTGACTGGTGACGGAAACACTCCAACAAACACTTTAATGAAGCGGTTTCCTGCTTTCACATTCGATTTTAGTGTGGATATACAGGCAGTAATTTTTTAATTGTTCTTGTTTTGGTTGCTTTTTCTCGTTGAGAATTTTCAGCTAGTATGTCAGCCGCGCGAGAATGTCCGCGTGGTCTAAGGCGCCATGTTGTGGATTGCGAGGCCACTGCCGTCGGAGGTTCAAGTCTGCCCTGCACAAGTTAGTTAAGCTGTTTATAAGTTTAGGGACTGATGACCTCTGTAGATTTGTCCCTTACGTTTTCAAAATTTGGACTTTTTGAATATGTCTGGAGTGACTTTTTCAGCGGTGAAAGAGAACTAATGAGCACAAATCTATTTAAGTAATGAGAAACAGTGATTGTGCTGATTACATTATTTGGACAGGCGCCATATTTGAATGAGATAGCAAATCTACTTCAGGCCTTAAAATGTAAACAAGACAGCGAAAAACCGCCTTATGAGTCGCATATAAATGTAGTGTATTAACGCAAGTGAGAGAGCTGATAGGTGGAAAGAGTACATTGAGGACCTCTTAGATGGCGGAGTACTTATCTGATGACGTGATAAAATAATAAATTGTGATTGATCTGAGAGACATAAGAGATCCTATTGTAGTCAGAATTTCAAAGAGCTATGGAGGACTTCAAATCAGATAAGGCAGAAAGCACAGATAATATTCCGTATTAATTTCTAAAATCATTGCGGGAACTCGAAACCAAACTACTATTAACATTGGTAAGTCGATTCTACGAGATTAGCTATGTACCATCAGTCATCTATCAAAATATCATCCAGACAGTCCCGGAGATTGTGATAACACAATTAATATCATCTACATCTACATCTACGTACATCCTCTGGAAATCACATTTAAGTGCCTGGCAAACGGTTCATTAACCACTTTCATAACTTTTCTCTACCGCTCCATTCTCTAATAGCCCGCTGGGAGAAAGAACAACTAAATCGTCCATTTTCCATCTGATTTCTCATATTTTATTGGGATGGCCATGTCTCCCTAAGTAGGTGGGTACTAGCAAAATATTTTCACATTCAGAAGTAAAAGTCGGTGATTGAAACTTCGCAAACAGATCACGCGGCAATGAATAACGTCTTTTTTTAATGATTTCCACCCCAGTTCGTGCAATATTTCCGTGACGCTTCCGCCCCGTAATGTGATAAAACAAAACGAGCTGCCCTTTTCTGAATCCTCTCAATACCTTCCGTCAGTCCCACCTGGTGAGGGTCCAACAATGGGCAACAGTATTCCAGGAGAGGGCGCACAAGTGTGTTGTAGGCAGTCCCTTGGATGGAGCTGTTGCATCTGCGAAGCGTTCTACCAATGAAACGTGATTTTTGGTTCGCCTTCCCCACAATATTTTCTGTGTGTTCTCTTCAGTCTAAGTAGTTCGTAATTGTAACTCCTAGGTATTTGGTAGAATTTACGACCTTAAGGTTTGACTGATTTATCGCATAATTGAAGTTCAGCGGATTTCTTTTAATGGTCATGTGTATTACTTCACACTTTTCTTTATTGTCATTGCAAATTTTCGCACCATGTAGAAATTTTGTCTAAATCGCTTTGCAGTTGCTTTTAATCCTCTGTTGCCTTCACTATCCGATAAACGACAGCATCATCCGCGAACAGTCTAAGGGAGCTATTCAGATTGTCTCCTAAATCGTTCATAAACACAAGGAAGAGTAGGGGCCCTATAACGCTTCCCTGGGGAAGCAGCTACTGCCTGAACAATATATAGAAGAAAAGAAAAGAAAACTGAGGATTTGGCAGGTGAAGATAAATTTGGCTTTAGCAAATATAAACACACCAGAGAAGGTGTGATATTCGGCTTGATGGAAACAAGACTACAATGTTCACATGTTTGTAAAGTTATGGGACCATACTGCAGTGGTCATCAGTCCCTAGAGTTACAAACTAACTTAGGCTAAAGGCAACACACACACACACACACACACACACACACACACACTCACACACACACACACAAACACACACACACCTATGTCCGAGGGAAGACTCGAAGCTCCGACGGGGAGCAGCCCTGCACTTCGCCACAAGGTGCCTAAGAGCGCACGGCATTTCCCTGTGGCCAAGCTAAAGAGAAATATTCAAATGTTTGTAGAACTTATGGAACTTAACTACTGAGTCATCAGTCCCTAAGCTTACAAACTACTTAAGAACTAGCTAAGACTAAGGACGGCACAAATATCCATGCCCAAGGGGGGATTCGGACCCCCGACCGTAGTGGCCGTGCAGACCGTGACTGAAGCGCCTCAGTCTCCTCGGCCACCGCGGCCGGCTAAAGAGAAATCATGTCACATTCATAATATTTGGAGATCTTTAAAAATGTTCGACAAAGGTATTCGAAATTCTGAGAAAAATAGGAATAAGCTATAACCAAAGAGGTGTAATGTCTGGTTTGTACAGGAACCAAAGGGGAATAATAAGAATGGTCGCACTAAAGGAGTAAGACAGGGAATGTAACCTCTCACCCGTACTATTCATATATACATCGAAGAAGCAGATTCAATATCGGAATTAAAAATTCATGGTGAAATAATGTCAATGACAAGATTCGCTGATGACGTTGCTATCTTCAGTGAAAGTGACGAAGAATTACATTACCTGTTGCATGAATTGAACATTGAGTATGAAACGTGGATTGGGAGTAATAAAGGTAATGAGGAGTAGCAAAAATTTAATATCGTAACAAACTTAACATCAAAAATTGGTGATCACGAAGGTGATAAAGTTAGTTACTTCCGCTATAATGGAAGCAAAACAACACATGCGAACGAAGTAAAGAATACAAAAAGACCGTATACAAGGTGCGTCTGAAAAGTTCGGTGAATGTTTCAATATTTTACAAATTACGCTGGCGAGGGTAAGGTGCCCGCGCATACACTTTGAGGGACACGTCAACAAGCGATCCATATCGTGGAAAGCACTGCAATGAAGCGGTGGTACAGGCTGCGACCCAGCTAACAGGGTCAGAGTGACAACTCGTGTAATTGAAACATGGAGCGCGAAATGGAGTAATGGAGAAACGCGTTAACGTAAAAGTTTGTTTTCAAATTAGGCAAAACGGCGACGCAGAATAATTGGATGTTAGTGCAAATGGGATAAACTCTAGTCTCCGATACCGCTTTGACCAATGACGTCATACATAATCGAGAGATACTACAAACACATGATTACCACAACACGGTATGGGTAGTTAGATTTCACCTAAATAGCTCAAATCTAAAATGTTCAAATGTTTGTTAAGCTTATGCGACTTAACTACGGGGTCATCAGTCCCTAAACTTACAAACTACTTATCAACTAGCTTATTCTAAAGACGGCACAAATATCCATGCCCGAGGGGGGATTCGAACCCCCGACCGTAGTGGCCGTGCAGACCGTGACTGGAGCGCCTCAGCTCAAATCTACTTAATGATACCACAACACGGTATCGGTAGTTAGATTTCACCTAAACAGGTCAAATCTACTTAATGATAATACGTCTTCAGAATACATTTAATAATTAGGTGCCGGCCGCGGTGGCCGAGGGGACTGAGGCGCTTCAGTCACGGTCTGCACGGCCACTACGGTCGGGGGTTCGAATCCCCCCTCCGGCATGGATATTTGTGCCGTCCTTAGTTGTAGGTAGTTCATAAGTAGTTTGTAAGTTTAGGGGCTGATGACCCCGTAGTTAAGTCCCTTAAGCTTAACAAACATTTTGAACAATTTTTGAATAATTAGGTAACTTTAAAGAAAGCTTGGACTCGAAGTTGTACGTATTGAAATGATATATGTATGTCGAACATACAACTGTAAATCGATTGAGTGTTTCTGAACCGAGATTCGGACGCTACGCGCCCTCACGTACTAAAAAAGAATTCTTGTTTAACCTATACCTAACCTTCTTAGGGCTACGCTAAAGATAACTTTTTTGAAAGTGAAAGTTAGGGTGTGTTCAAAAATATTAGACACGTAAACAGTGAGTACCGGTACTGAAACCACGCACGGGACGGAATGACGTAAAACATGTCATTGGTCAAATCGGAATTTGAGACTAGCTTTGACCCGTGTAAATGTATGGTGTGAAGCAGTGAGTACAAAGTGTGTGTGTGGGTGGTTGCGGAGATTCAACAATGCGTGATCTGAGTGGTTCGAGCCGTTCCACAAGAAGCGTTTGCTGACAGTTTCCAACAGCTGTACGAACCATGTCAGAAGTGTATTGTTGCCAATGGCGATTACGTTGAAGGCTAATAAAGATATTTTATTTGTAACCCCTGTTTCCTACATTTCCTAAGAGTATTCACCGTACATTTCATTCGCACCTTGTAAAACTTTGGCCTTAATATTAGGATGAAATTTTTGAGAATATGCCGCCGAATATTCGAGTTGCCATGTGTTTTAATTCTGTGTTTCTTCGACGTCCCGTTCTTGTCATAAAATGTTACTTTACTCACCAAGGTGTTTATTATTCTACGTAATTTTGTTTTATGCCGAAGGTTTGTTCTAT